>OU744357.1:6816596-8048263 GCA_916610255.1 Lasioglossum lativentre | reverse complement strand
CGTTCGATGCGCATCGGTTGTTCCGCGAGATGAGAGTACACGGGCGGATGCTAGCCGACCATCCGAATTGGCAGAGATTCAACGGAATATCGATTGTGCCCACGTGATACGCCAGAAATGTAGACGCTAATCCTGCATTTCGTTGGCTTAATTGGAGGGAAACGCGCGCGGGCGGCATGAATCCGTTGATTGCTGATTCGCTAATTAGTAATGTTATCTGTGCGAAAATGAAAATCCGACGAGCTCCCGAAAGAATTCCCCCGGACATTCTTTCGTTTGCGCCAGCGATCAATTAATATCATAATTTAATATCTGTAAGCTCGCTTTTGTGCGTTCACGTTTCGCCTGACGGGAAATCATTTTGCGAAATAGACGGGGGAAAAATGTGAATTTCATTTTTGCGATGGAAACGAATTCCTGGAAAAATGTCTCTGGCATTATTTTCCAAAGAAATAATATTCCGGGAACGCTGCAAATGTTAAAATATTAAAATTTTAACTCTGCGATTTCCAGTTCTCTTCAATGATAACGAGTAATAAAAATTAGTATTTCCTATAATGATAATAAATATAAATTAATACTGAGGTTCGTTCGACAAATTATGGCCCTTGTTTTGAGTCGTCCTGTACAAGGAACGTGCAAAAAAATAGTCCTATAGTTGAACGGCTGGCCGAGCGTTATAAATAAATTCGCGACGCTCAGCCACCTGCTCGTCGCTACGGTATTCATAGTTCGTCCACGTGTACAGCGACCTGCATATCGGTTCGCTCGCAACGTACCTAATGATGAGGTCGCGAGTCCTCGGCGCCGATGTAGGTCAATTAATTCAAACTATCGATTTTCCCGGCGAAAAAGCCGGAACAGACAAGGGCGGCCCTTGAGTCACGCGAGGGTCTCGTTCGTTTTCGTTCGGAGGAGCCAAACTCCACGATCTGGAGAACATTTGAACTTCGCGCTCTCAAAATGTCTGATGACAATTTTTACATAGACATCCATATTAATAACCGGCCATTTTTTAACCATTTTTTCCTGGCGGGAAAAGTCGTCAAACCACGTCAAACCACGTCAAACAAAGCTGAACTGTTCTTATTTCTTAGGAATACAAACCTAGCTCTCGCCATCAAACTGACTCAAACCTGGTTTCAAACGAACGTCAAACCAGGTCAAACTTGGCTGCAACATATCATCAAACTAGCTCAAACTTGGCTGCAACATATCATCAAACTAGCTCAAACTTGGCTGCAAGATATCATCAAACTAGCTCAAAATTGGCTGCAACATATCATCAAACTAGCTCAAACTTGGCTGCAACATATCATCAAACTAGCTCAAACTTGGCTGCAACATATCATCAAACTAGTTCAAACCTAGCAATTTTTTTTTAAATATCATTGATGTCACTTTTTCCCCAGTGGGTGGATGTCGAGACCCCTGACGTTCCCTCGGATATCCGTGAACATCCACTCGACCTGCGAATCATCTCGACTTCGACCTTTCGAAAGTTTCCACGTGACGAGTGGCAATCGAATTTACCCTGGCTCGGCTCTCGCGTCGCTCCCGGATGTCGGATTGGATCGATAACGTCTGGGCTTCCTCTTGAAGCGGAGATCCGACATCCGACAGTTGGGCATCCAGCGGAAGCGCGCCTTTTCGTTGGTTTGTTGTGCCGCGAATTATGGCCGGGAGCCAGGCTTGTCGAATTCTTTCCGCTTCGCTGAATTCGAAAATCCATCGGCCTCGGTGGTTACTGACACTGGCTGCGAGCAAACAACTCCCGTGACGAATCCGGTGGATTTGGTATTTTGTTCACGGTCTACTCGTTGTTCTTAATAAACAGAAGTTAATAATTAGGGAATGAAAAATTAATATTTTCGAAATTTGCCATTGTTCGCAGGCTAGTTTTTCTTATGAATAACTAGTGCAGTATAATTCAGACATCAATAATTGCCAGACAAAAATTTTAACAAAATACCCAGGACGATTGTAAGAGCTTTTTAACAATATTCAACATTTACACGAATTGATATTATCAGACACTCGCTATCAAATTAAAAGTAAACATCGAATCAGGCTTTCTTCTCAGCCAACATGATTATCATTTAAACGACTTCCCGTGAACCCCGCCATAAATCAAATTGTAATTAAAATTACACAATGTTCACATTAACGAAATTTCCATAAGCGCGAGGCTTTGCGATGCCACGATTTTAATTGCACCTCGACATAAATATCGTGTAAATAAACCAGTGAAATTCGAGCGAATTTGAAGACTATTTAAAGAATTTTAAAAAATTTTTATTATTGAAGGGTATTGAGTACCACTTTATTTTATTCGTAGTCTATTTGGCAGTGTAAGTGTTTGACAGTGGCTTCCAAGAACCACTCAGCGGCACTCGGCTCGAGTAAACACCGAAAATTTAGGATCGGCGACAAATTACACTGTTGCCAGTTAGTCAGCCATTCGCGGAAAACAATCGAATCCGGATGATTAGGCGCAATCTATTCTCTTCGCGACCTAAATGAGACGAACGAGTATGTTCGTCGAATCCGCCTGCAAAATCCATAACACTGGCAGCTGGCCAAGAGGCGCCTGGCGTCGCGACGCCTCCCCCCCCTCCAACCCCATTTTAAACACTTTTCTGAATTTCGGCGCAAAATGGTAACCTTAAAACTGTCCATCAAAAAAACTAATTCAAGCAGACAATAAAAAATTCTACTGAATTCTACAAGATTGTAAATAACGAGGTTAATAATAATCCGCACGAATGGTTCACGCGGAGCTAAATAGTTAATGTAAAAAATGTAGTTTGTCTTTTTCGAGTATGGTCGCTTGAGTAATATTGACAGTATGATGAAATATCACGTTGACAGGCTGAAATGGATTGTACAATACCATTGTGAACTTTCAGTCTTTGATCACGACACAATCTTGTGACGAATCCGTGAAACTATTATGCAACATCCCGCGGACACGATCAATTGTGCAATTACTGGAATTCAATCGTCCACCCTTGCAATTGACATCCCTATTAATCCCTCTATTAAACAATACAAAATTACTCGGCCAGTATCAATCTCATTAACGAGAAATGGTGCCCACATGCACATGATATTTTTAACTATTGTGCGTGCTGCACAATAGTTAAAAATATCGTGTTTATCACCAGAAATATATCACCTTCATTAATTTTTCACACATACAGAAAATTCGTTCTCTTAAGTAATTTCTTTAAAGTGGCAGCTTCATATTTTCAAAAACCTAATTCTGTGCAGTACTTTTTAATTGTTTGACATATAATTTCCTATTTTTCAAAAATTTATTCTTATTTAATATATAATTTTCTATGTGACAATTTCACCGATTCACGAGAGTTTCAGTAGTAGCTTGCTTTGTCTCTGCGGTACACAGGATTCCAAGTAAAAAAGCACCGGAGGTGAAATTGCAAAGAAGAATGCCCATGGCAGTGACACAGAACCATTCATTGCTCGCGATATCGCCATCTGTCATGGAGCCGCGTTTTTTCTTCGGCTTCTGTTACGTAGCTCGTGCCCTTAAACCCTATAGTAGTCGGCTCATCCACGGTTTATTATACGCATCGCTGCACGAGCGGCAGCGCTAATAAAAATACACCGAGCTTCATGAAAAAAACGTTGCTCTTCACCCCTTTCTCCAGCCACCCCCGCAGTCATTTCCATCTTTGTTAAACTACGACCTGAGAGTCATATGTTATAACAGCCATTTTCATCTGCCCACACGGTACTGAACGAGCTCCTCGTCCGTGAACGCCGCCTACGGCGTTACCATAATCTCCTGATACCCTGTGTCACACTCAGACGTTGTACACTGTAAGGAAGGAATTCTAGACTGTATCGAGCGAAATGTATGTTATCTCTTCGGTACTCGTGATTCCCCGATACAATTTGTCCCTTTAGTAACAAACGTTACTATGACAATTTGCATATACTAACCTACTGCTGTTTCAGCTCTGCACAATTACTGCCACCTCCTCGGCTATTATGCTTCTCTGATACAACGTGCCCTCTTCGATTATAAACGACCCCAAGGAAGCTAAAGCCTGGCTATAGCGACTCCTGACATTCTTACTACGATCCCAGATTTATAAATTCTGTACCACCTTCTCGGCTTTCATGCATCCCTGATACAACCCGTGTACATTTAGTTACAAATATTAGTGAGAAAATGTGCATATAGTAACTCCTGGAAATCCTAATGGAGCACCAGATCTACCACCTTGGTTTTCATAGTTTCCTGATGGAAGGTACCTCTTCAGTTACAAACATCGCCAACAGAGTTCACTGTGACTCCTGCTGCAATACCAGCTTGTACAATTTCAGCTACCCCCTCGACGAGCATACTCTCCTGTGAGAAATGGCAGGCTTGTGTCTCCAAACACGGGGCCACACAGCTGCTGAAATCAATACTGGCACCAGGAGCTACCGAACCTCGTGCCACCTACTCTCGCATCATGTGACCCTGGTAGAAGGTCTAGACTTTCCAAAGAAAAAGCTCTGAGGTAGACGCTGAATATCGCTCAACTCCTAAAAATGGGTCCTATCGTGCCACCTTCTGAATCATTCTGTTCTCCCGATGCTGAAATCTAATTTTGGAGAGATCGCCTGCGAAGTCAGACCGATGGAACCTCTATGGATTGTTAGAGGCCTGCTTCTAAGATCGTGTCACCTTCCTCACTGCCATGATCCCCATGCCACTTTCTTCGTTGACATAATCTTCTGCTACCATACCTGGGCTTCTTAGAAAAATTTCACACACAGTATCGAGACTATCGAGAGTTGCTTATGAATAGAGACTAGAAGCCTGGTGCAAGATCATGCCACTTCTCTGGCGCAGTCTCCTGATCATGACACTTCTTTCGGTGTCATAGTCTCCTAGTATAATACCTAGGTTTCTTAGAAAAATGTCACACACAGTATTGAGCGGTTCTCACGAATTAGACCTTTACCCCAAGATCATGCTACCCTCTACTTTGGCATACACTCAGGATCATGCCACCTCTTTCGCTGACATGGTCTCCTGGTACAATAGCTAGGTGCCTTAGAAAAGTTTCTCACACATTCCCCCGGGGGTCCTGGTCAGCTCTGACGTCAGACGGCACGCAACATGTGCCACTTCGTGCAACATCATGCGCTCCTGTTGCAATATCAGACTGTTATCGTCGCGTGGCTTCGCATAATTTCGTCGAACTTGACGTCACATTCGTCGGAGAATTTTTCGGTTTTCTCTTCCAGAGAATCAACGAAGGAATTCGCGAGGGTTCGAATGAAAATGTATTTTTCGTTTGTGCGTGCTAATTAGACGAAATTAAAGCGGATTTCACGTGTATGGTTTCTACTCGAAGCTCGTACGTGTTACTCTGACATTTAGTTTTTGTGACGTCAGAATTTTTACCGTTGTGTTAGGTGACTTTTCTCACGAGTATTGAATTTTTGCGAATTTTTTGCGCGGCGGAAGAAAATGACACGGGAAAGGAATTTTAATTGAAAATATATAAATAGAAACGATTGCAATTCCAAGGTAGAGACACTACAAGTGGCTGCTCCAAAGTGAATGAGCGAGGTCGATCGTGCGACTAGTGGCGTTCAAACGCGTCTGGTGCGTTCTCTCACCCTTGAACTATACTTCCCACTCGCTTTGACAGCTTTCACCTAAAAATAACATTCTATTTTTAACGGTTAAATTGCTCGGACGTACACGACAAATTGCCTGTACGTTTTAAAACAAATTACCCAATTGTTTTTCTTTTTTGAAAATTCTTTTCGAAATGTTATTTCCGTTTTGGTATTTGTTTGAAGGGAGGTTCCGGCGATTTATTTTTTTATTTAATGGAGAACAGAAGGCGGGTTCGAGAGCGGAATTGTTTAAATGTCTCGGTCGGGGGGCTGTCGACACTCGTTTTCGCGCGTAAATGGCCGGTGTCCGTCGACGAGCGCCGCAAGAATAAAGGGGATTCTGCGGAAACATTCGGCGAATCGCCAGGTTCGCCGAAGGAAATATTTTCTCGGGCCCCACCGGATGTTGCCTTTTGATAATTCCGATTGGAAACAGACTCTCAGCGCGAATACCTCGACTGGGAATTTTCTGCCGGCTAATCGAAGTCCATAAAGCCTGCCAGAATTTTTTCAAATTTTTTTGCACGCCCACAACTCGCTTTACTCAATTTTTTTTAATTTAATTGTTTTGGCATGCACCCCCCGTTCCATTGGTCATCGGTTGAAACAAAATAATTGTAAAATGAATTTTGGGAAATATTTCTGGAAAATCCTGCAAAATTGCTCTTCGGAATTGTCTCTATACTTTTTCTAATATCCTCGTGCCACGTCTATTCGATCATTTCATTTGATCATTATAGATTACATCAACCATAAATCATCTACAAAATTGCTCTGAATCAATTCGGCTTCAATATTCATTTCATAGTAATGTACAGTGAATTTTTTATATCGACGTCTATTTATGACACCAACGTCGTCCTGGTGACATTTACCGATTGTTTGTAACAATTTTAGCGCGTTAAATGAGTTAAAGAAATTGTTTTTAACCGGGGGACACAGCGTAACTGGTTCTCTCTGGTATCAATGAATGACGCTTCGCCCGAACATAATGAAATTCATCATCGGTATAATTGCGGGCAACAGATGCAATTTGAATTGTTAATAACGCGTGGCTAAAGAAGGCTGGCAATTTTCTGTGGCACAAGAACTCGGCGGAATGAAGCATCGTCGTTCGACATAAATGGAAACTTGTAAATTCAGAGCGGTACACGCGCGTGGCATTCGTTAATATACGTTCCTGTCAATAAAAGCGTAACGCTCTACGTTCATATTCTGTTAAATTAAAAAATAAATAAATAAAAAACTGGCAACATGGACATTCTCCGGTACATATAAAAACAAATTAGGTAAACTGAAAATTGTTTTCATAAAGAATTGATCAACTATCGCTACCACTAAAAAGAGGAATAAAATCATTATGAAATGCAGTTTAAAAAAATAAAAAGTAAAAAATGTAATATTCGGTGTCAGCTAGGATATATTTTCAGGAAATAAAATGCTATTTTTGCCGGGATCGGGTTTCCTGAACGTGCACCGGATACCGTTGTAGTTCGACAGAAAAAGGAGATTCGAAAAAATTCTAGAAAAAAAATCGTGGATGAATCGACGACGCTAAAGCCATCGATTCAAATTGTATTTTGGAATCGAGATCCCGTGTTAAATACTGCGCGGTTCAGGACGGTAACAAAGCGACGGCGCGTGTTGTGGCTGGCGTTCACAAGGCGGAAGATAAGAGTAGGTATGTACTATAGCGCAATAAGTAGACGCGGTGACGTAAATGTGGCTTGACGTGGCGCGGGAGATGGGTTTACTTTCGCGCGATAGGTACGGTCGCCGCGCCGGGACAAATTGTCGGCGATTACCTGTATTGACAGCGCGATTTACCACGTGTCTTCCGGCCGTGTAAACGACACCGTGAGGGGGCAACTGTGAAATGTAAGGATTCCGGGGCATGTAAATACTGGATCGGGTGAACGATACCGACTGAATTTATTCCGAGGCGCGATTGGGTCGCAATTATTCATTGATCGGCGGCGGTACGACTATACAATCCACCGGGGAAAAGAAATCGACGGTTCAAGGCTGGATATACAGGTCTGGTTAGGTCTGGAATGTCTCTGAACCGGATCTTTGTAGTCCTTTAGGCGACTTCTTGTTAGGTCTGACGGTGTTAGGTGGTTGAAAAATTAGGCCGATAGGGGCCAATGGTGATTAATTGAAGTAGTGTCGAATTGTTTAAAGTTAGGCATCAGGCTTGGTAGGTGAATGGGATTGGGTTTGTAGGATGGAAAAATTGTAGGTGCGTTGGAATTGATAGTGGTTAGGTCACTTTTGGTTGACCTGGATGTTGCTAGGTGCCTTCTAGTTTGGTCTGCACAATATTGGGTACCCTTCTGATAGGTTTGCACAATATTGGGTACCATTATGATAGGTTTGCACAATATTGGATACCCTTACGTTCGATACGAACAATATTTGGTACCCTTGAGTTAGGTCTGCATAATATTGGGTACCCTTAAGTTAGGTCTGCACAATATTGGGTACCCTTATGATAGGTTTGCACAATATTGGATACCCTTAAGTTAAATACGAACAATATTTGGTACCCTTGAGTTAGGTCTGCATAATATTGGGTACTCTTAAGTTAGGTCTGCACAATATTGGCTATCCTTAGTTTACAGCTTCAATTTAAGTCCAAACGGTATTAAAATAGAACCTAATCGTCGGAATGGAAAACTAATTCCGAAGTTAGGTCGATTGTTCCTGAAATATTCGGCGAGTTGTGTGTTGTGTGTTCAGTTGCAGTAGCGAACAGTTGTCGCGTTCTATTTTCGCCATCGCGTCGGGCGAAGAAGCACATTATGTATTATGTAACATCGACACTGGTGTCGCCGTTGACACATCGTTATTGCCCGGGAATTATCGGTATCGGCCGATTGAAATTTAATCAGCCGGAAGGAACGGTTAATTGGTTCGTCGTTTTTCTGCTCGGATTGCGCCGAATCAAAATTATACGGCCGCAATTAGCCCCGCAGGCGGGGGCCAATTAGCTATTTATCGTACTCCTCGTGGATTCTTTAACGAGGACTCAAAACGCATGTCCGACCCGGGGGGCTCCCGGATTGACAAACGATTTTAAACGATCCTTCGCAGCGTTAACGTTTCCTTTCATTGGCCGTCCACTACGTTTTCTGGAAAAATTTATTTCACGCTGTTCCGGCCAGATGGAGCGGAAAAACAGACGAAAACGAGCCGGGGAATAATCCTTTAAAAATGCAGACCGACGACTATAGAACCGTACCTCTCTCTCTTTCTCTCTTTCTCTCTTTCTCTCTTTCTCTCTTTCTTTCTTTCTCTCTTTCTCTCGCTCTCTATCGCTCCGTCTCCCTTCTCTTTTTCTCCTCGTTCGCAGAGGTGAATGGCGTGACATCGATTTTTCTATATCCGTGCTGTTCAGCACGTTTCACCTGAGGCTCTCCGAGCATCCACGTGGTGGTTGTGCGATGCCGTTTGTTTGCCGCAAAACGATAAGCAACCTTACATGACAACTGACGAATCCACTAGACCGGTTCCGAGGATCGACTAGACAATAAATCATGTCGGTGGAACATGGCAAAAAAAGAAATCGGTCGACACGCGATTAAATAGCTGCGTCTGCCGGAAACATTTTCGCGAGATATCTAACGCAGAATGAATTTAATGATTTCGGCGCAATGGTTCGATCATTCAAAAACAACCAGCAAATGTGCAACTGATAAAGCATGCTTCTCAACGTTTCGATCACAATGTTGATCATTTTCAGAGACATATTTTGCGTCTGAAAAATAAATTTTTATATAATATATGTAAACATAATTAGAAAGAACATTGTGACACAGCCGTGCAAATCCAAACGGAAAAAAGAAAAGAAAATATAACACATACTTGCTATGAACACAAAAACCACATTGAAGAAAATATTTGAGTTACATAAAAATGGACTTTAATCCATGGTGGCAGATATGTAACTGAAGTAAGTGCTCGCTGAACGTAAGAACGTCGCTCTAACGCAGAGGTTTGCTTACTTGTCTGACCTAACTTCAATGCGCCATAACGGGGCACTCGAAGTACGATCTAAAAATAACTATTAATTTTTTCGAAATAGGGGTCGCTAAAATTTCTGTCAACTGCCGTCTGTAAAGTGATTGGTGACCAATCGATTATCGAGATGCGACCGGCGCCAAAGATTGAAGCGACGGGACTTATCAATACGCATGATCAGAGAGCGCAGTTAGTTCTCAATGGTGAAGCCACTTGCTCGGCACTATCAGTTGATCTTGTCGTGCAACGTAATAAATCATTGCAGCAACCGATCAGAGAGACTCTGCGACAGAAATCATCGCCGGTTACTCCTCCGTGATGCCTCTCAGATGCGCTTTTCTATCGTCCGCGACACTTGCATCTCTCCAATTCATCGCATAATCGGTGTCAACAGCAATCCCCCAGCTCGCATGAGCTCGCCACGTGAGCAATTACAACCACAACAATGGTAGACGCGTGCTCCCGTCAACTGTGCTTTATCAATTTGTTCGGTTTCGTGCTACGATACACGCCGAACTACGCGTCTCTTTCTTCGATTTCCGTGAAGCTTATCTCCACCAGTGAATTCTTTTTTTCTATTTATAATAGGCTAAAAATCATTCGATCGAATCAATTCAATTTCGTGGATACAAAAATTATTCCAGGTAATTCCAGGCTTTTCGACTGTGGGGATATTGCTGAAAATTTCCTATAATATATTTCACGTGAAATTAGAGGGTGTTTAAGTCATCACTTTGCTGGACCCGAATTTGTTTATAAACTACGATCCATCGAATTTTGTTGTGAATTTTTATTTCCAAGCTGAATGATCCGATTCAATTGAAATTTCTTTTCCCTGTAATCTAAAGGGATCGGTCTGTGCTAACGAATTTTTTCCAATCTGGAAAATTAATTTACTACGGAATGAATAATGAATATCGGAAGGTTTCGCGTGGAAAGAATATTTCCTAGATCGCGAACATATAAATGCAACAGGGCAGAGGAGATGGAAAAAGAAGCGTATCGATCCGCGATGAAAGAAAACCACCTCGAGCGGAATGCATTAGGTAATATACAAGGTGTCCTAGATTTTGGCATCGATCGTGTCAGCACGCGCTCCAAGTAAAAATAATCGTCAAAATTCATTGACAATATTTTCTTTACGCACATATTTTTTACGGATCCTGTTTTTCCATCAGATTCGCCAAGAAAAATGCAGATTGGCATCCGGTTCCGTTAAAGCAGATAATTAACCGTTTGCATAACCACTCCCCCCCCCCCCCCCACATTGTAATTGTGGCAAAATGATATGCTGGTGGGAAAACCCAAGACGACACTTTGTATATTATGATTGCCGGCAGACTGCTGGACTTTCCGGCGGAAAATTCGCGAGACGTCGAGAGATAGGTGGGCGAGAGAGCACAGGAAGAGGAAGAAGAAGAGGAAGACACGAAAAATAATCAATTGGCGGGCACGGCGCGCGCGACAAAGGCGTAGAGGCCTTTATCCGTCGGAAGACGGAACAAAAGCTATTTCCGGCGACGAGGCGGCCCACATGCGCCGGATCGATAATTTGTCACGGCGGCGTGGCGGCGCGGCGGCCACGGAGCGTTCATTTTTTATCTGTCATTCCCTCGTTTCCGCGCCGGTGACGTTCAAGTGCATCGATCACACACGGCCTGCCCAGTCTGGGTCACGTTCCACGCATCCCGACGAACGAACTGCTTATGGAAACGGGGGTATGGACACTGTGGTCGAAATTAGCGTGGGCAGACCCTCGCGCAGTGGGCAGGAAACCCGCCAAATTCGTCGTTTGTTTTCGTCGATCCCCGGGAACCAAGTTAACTGGCCGTTCAAGGTCAGGGAACTGGACCCGCCCCCTCGATATTGTCTCCGCCCACCGCTTTGTGTCCACATAAGGACCCACGAACTTAAATCGGGGTGTTTTATAAACGAGGAGCAACGGTATATTGTAAATCGTCCATCCAAGTGGTTTGTTTATGGAAATTGACCGTTTAAGGTCAGTGGGCGGGGCTTCCCCCTCCAGACCGCCCAGGTCCTCAATTTAGACTCTTTGCATGAACGTCAAAAATAGCATAACCAATCTTGAAGTGGACTGTGATCAACAAGTGTACGATAGTTAATTGATCGATCAAGATTTATTAGTTAGGTCATCCCCTCCCCCGTTCCCAGAATTTCTTTATATGGATCTCAAGATTGTAAATGATGTGACTGATAAACGTGAGAATACGATGCTATTGCAATTCTCGATTCGAATCTGATCTATAAAAAGATGATAGAGTTAGTTGACTGGCCAAGGTCACTGAACTGGGCCATCCCCACCACCGCTTGCCTCTCTAGATGTCTCCGGAGATATAAATTCCGCGATTGATGGATGTGCGAATGAATGAAGATTACAGTTGATAATTGCAGTGTGCTCTGTGAAAAGACTTGGAAGGCTTAACTGACTCCTCAAGGTCACTAATCTGGGACATCCCCTCCAGATTCTCCAACCATATCATTTTGCCCCTCTATATGGACCTGGATGTGTAGATTCTGTAACCTACGAGATTGCGGATCGGGTATTACAATTTTTTAATTGTACAATGATATTTGTGAACGAGCAGTGGGGTTTGTTGACTGGTCAAGGTCATTGGTCAAGGTCAACCAGAATTTTCACTTTCGTAGTTTCGTCGAGGCTCAGGGCCAACTAGACACTGCAACAACTTCTGCTTGGACAGTATACTCCATAAAAAGATGATAGATACTGTTGACTGTCCAAGGTCACTGCACAACAGATCTCCGCAAATACCCAAAGCTATAAATTCCCTGACCCATAACACCTGCAGAATTAATTGACTACTGACTCATTTCTGTTAGACAGCGCGTCAAAGATTATCTTTTAAAGCCACCATTGTCCAACCGACAACAAACATAACCTGCGATATCCTGAGTATATCTGTCGGGAACGCAGTTAAATGTTCTTATAATAATTGCCAATCAGAAGAAGCGATTACTCAATGTTGCTGTAATCATCGTGTGCGTACGAGCTTTTTGTTTCGGAGGCAAAGCGGTCAGGTGAGATTACACCTGTGACAGAAAACTACCGATGACACTGACACATTCGCGGAAGTGATTTCAACCGGATAATCAATTTCAATGCGGTATACGACCAACCAACAAGTCCTGTAGATCGGAAGAGTCTTAAATCCTCTTACGGAAGCAGCCTTTGGAAGCCAATCGAGTAGGCGGATCCCTGGAGGTAACTCTAAGTGAGATCATGTTCTGCGGTCTAGGGCCCACAAGGGTATCGTTTCGCACACCTTTTGGATGTGCATCAAGAACTTTGTCTCCGTGTCCAATGACGGAACAGAGTTAAACGCAGTGGTGCAACGAGACACTAACAATAAGCTGTAATTCCATCCTGTAATGGAGATCTTGGCGCTGTTCTCTTGTCTGACCCACAAATTCGCGAGGGCTGATACTACTGCCTCTTTCTGCTAGACCTTGCTGTCGCACTTCTTACGAGTATGGAGGCTAAATTTAATCACATTTCAGGATATTATTAGATTCATTATTATGACTGTTATTACTTTACTACAAATTTGGTCAGGCGTCTCTCGACGTAAACAGTTTTGCGGATCACCAAAATTGGTGACCACCCACGCTTTCACATAAGCGTCATAGCTTTCTTGCGCTTCCGAGTTTGTAAAATAAACTGCCGGTTCCGTATTCGATATCTACGGAAACTTTGGCTTTCGCTAGCTCCCTCTCTCTCTCTCTCTCTCTCGCTGACTCTTTCCCACTCTCTCGAGTACGAGTGTGGGAAATGATGCATTGTCGATGTCGCTGGCGATTATTATTCTAAATGCACTGAGAATCGTCAGCATTCCTGCGATAGAATAGTTCCAGACTATGTTTAAAAATACACATGTTGCATTGCGATGCAGATTTTATTATTCGGATGGAAAATTTTGGAATGTGAAAACAAGCTGGTTTGAGAATTTTGGAAATATACGTCGGGAAATCGTCTCGCCTTGACGGTTCGCGTTTCGCGGATACGTGTACCACGTGATGTGTAATTTCCGTGTGGGAACTACGCGCGAAATTAGACAGCGGATAATTGGAGGGAAAATTATCTGGCTCTCAGCCGAGTCGCATTTCATATTTCGAGATACCGCGAAATCTACGTGCCCGTTGTCACGTTCGCTGTCAATTGACAGCTGTCGATCGGGTCACGTGAAGAAAAGCATTGATTTTAGAAAATTACTGATTTTGTATTTTTGATCTTGTCAGACATAGGTATTTTTGAATTCGGTGAATAATTAATTTGCATCTGAAGTAGTCTGTGCAATTTTTAATTTATATAATGATTTCGAAGAAACTAGTTTTGTAGCATTTCATTTTTTTTAGAATTTCTAATTCGTAAACAACTGGTTTAAAATTAAAATGACTTTTACCGAGACTGCATTTGAAGGTGAACAAAACAAGCTAAAAGAAGTAAGCAGAGGCTGGTTCCATATTTATTATTTACCACAATTATCTTTACGAATGTATAATTTATAATTCATAAGATTCTTTTTGAATTTAAAAGAAAAATTGTACACATCATTGTACTCATCATCAAAATGCAATGCAAAATGTCATCTAAGTTATTCGTCATTACCTGTCAATCGCCACAATGCATAAAATCTACGGCCTTAGGCAGTATTGGACTTTGCGTCCGGCATTAAAATTGTTTTGAGTCTTTTATTGCTTTGTTGCTTTCATTTTTAAATCGCGTGGTTGGGGGTGGGGAGAGGGACAAAAAAATTGTTACAAATCATCGACCCCATGAAAATTCATCGAAAATCGCGATACTAAATCCTCGCGATTATGAGAGCTGTACGTCGCACAGTGTTGCATCGGCGGCAAAAAATCAATTTTATGAATTTTCGATTTTCAAAAAAAAAAAATTACTTTCGTATTGCCAAAGAATCAATGCATAATGTGGCAAAGTCCGATTTTTTAAAAAAAATTTTCTTACGGAGATATAGGCATCGGAAATTACCTTTTCTTCTATCTTGCGAATTCATCAGTTTTCAGTGCCATAGTTATTTAATTATTCCGCCTACAATTGAATACTTAGGGCTCTACAAATTATATGGGTTATTACGCATAGTTTAAACTATAAACTGGCACAAAAAATTTTTCGATAAAGTTGTTTAACATTAAGGAATATGGATTAACCGGAATATAATATGGTTTAACAACTTTTTTAGAAAATTTTTTTTGCCAAATAAGTGTTGTACTTGTGACAATCTTTCCACAAAATTTCAATCAAATCCGTTGGATAGATTCGTTTTTACGGATTTTTTGCCGCTTTTTGGCCATTTTGCAACACTGTGCGTCGCCCTCTGGCGGTGTCAGTTTTATCCCCGATGTGTCATTATGTTGCTGTGCATTAGGCTACTTAGAGTGCTCGTTGCATACGTTATCTTCGTCGCGAAATTCTTGGGAACATTAATAATTCAAACAGTGAGTAAGCGCCCTTTACAATTGCATACATATTCAGATATTTATGAAATGCACTAATCATGACTTCACTAAAAATGAAATGACAGCTATAATTTACTCGAATTATTAGTACATTTACTCAACAAATGTTATAATTGGTCCACTTAAATTGCAGCCGATATATGTCTCAAAAAATATAATTGAAAATTTTAGTCCCAAACATACAAAAAGTATTGTTATTTCAGTCAAATTTTTTTCTGCAATGAAAATGAGAATTGTGCAACGACGAATTACGCAAAAATTTATTCAGCAGTCTGTAATTATTCGTAATCGAAAACACAGACGTCTGAAAAAGGTGAGAGATATTCGATTTTCATAAACTGGAATGCTATAGTGATTTAGCTGAGTCTAATTGTAAGCGTTTTCGGAAATGCTGGAAATGCACTGTAAATGATAAGCGTTCATTGTGGCTACCATCTAAGGCTCGAGTACGTCACATCGCTATCAATACCAGCGTAATACCGTCCGTAATATACATATTACACGATCGTTTTTTTTTCGAAATCGTGTTAAATTAAATTGATCTTGTTTAACAAAGAAAACCATCGAAATAGGTTTACTAGAAAATTTTAGAGACAATGCAACATTCTGCGAAAAATTATTGAGGCAGTCTCGGATGATGTCAATTTCAGGAAGCGGTCCTTTTGGCAAATTGTCATCAGTTCTTCGATTCTTAATTTCCGAAAATAGGATCTTCGTCGAATCTCACCGGTTGAGTCACATGAAGAGCTAGTGACTCCGAAAGTGAGTCAATTTGATTCCTCGTGACATTAGGAAGATTCGTGGTCGATGATATCAGGGCCAAGAAAAGTGAGAACGACCGGTCGCCTTTTTTGGCGCCAAAAAACTTGACTCGGACACTCGAAATTCCACCGAGATCATTTACCATCAAATTATCCAGCATTTATAAAACTTGCAGCCCAAGGAAAAAATCGTTTCGAACAGAAAAATTGGACTGTACTAAATATTTATTTATATCGGTTACGAAAATTGTGTAAACAGTTTATTTGAACGAGAAAATTTAAAGCCCCGTGGAGATTCCAGAATTCGCAGAAGCTGCACATTGGATCCTATTCCGTTTGTTTCCACTTTCTTGAGCAATTGATACTCGGGAACAACGTTTCTTCTAAAATTGAATCATGGGACTTTCGGATGTCTAATTTAATTTTGAAACTGGCAACTAGAAACACAGCGAAGCACGGTCGGAGGCCACTTTCGAAAAGAAATGCTGATCCACAATAAAAATAAAGTTACTTTTCCATCACGGGCCCGTTGTTAGGCGAATTGTTTATTCAGACGGAATGTTCAACAATGAGATTGCATTCGGGGTACCGTTGCTCTCGGAACCCTAACAGAGATCAGGTATGACGCGAGAGGGAATCTCATAGAGATTCCTTTTAAAATCGGAACGTATCCAGACTGAGGGAAACCTAGCTAAGAAAAATAATCCGTAAATATAGCAGAAAGAGCCGGTTCTCCTTGTCGACTATTATTATCCGGCAGTGTTTTCTTACGGGGAAATCCGGGCTGCTTAATTTCAACGAAAGTGAAAATTGCACGTATAAATTGTTTTATGGGAATCACCCGTCTGACGAGAAAAGATTCCCGAACCACAGTTCGTTGAACTGGAATGCTGAAATTTTCGAAGATCCAGGAAGATTTCTAGGAAGCAACGTAAAACGATATCTTGATTGATAAATCCTAGGTCGTGTCCTTTGGTAAAATATTCGAACGGTTAACACTGCAGATTGTGATCGTTACGAGACACTTCCCGCAGTCCCACTTGGCAGCGGCGACAGAGGCCAAGAGCGTCAATTATGCGACAGAATCTCGGATGTGACGCTGCTGACGTTGGTCCATGCACAGATTTATCTTAGGGCCGATGCATAGGGACTGCACAATTTCTATTTGCATCCCTGGTATCAGAAAGTCTCAGCCTGCATTGGATTACAGGACTCGGTTAGGTACCCAGCTTTTACCCTCTAAAATCAAGCTTGGACCCCCCCCCCTATATAGCTTGGACTCTCTATGCTTAGGATGGACTCTATCCCCAGCTTGGACTCTACACCTAGCTTGGATCCTCTATACCAGTGATGGGCAGCTATGACTGCGGCAGTCAAGAAGCTTCCCCCACCAACCACTCTTTTGTACGAGAGGGGAAACGAAGAGCGCGAGGCACCGCTCCGCGGCGAAGGTGCGCGCTGCACGAAAGAGTAGTTGATGGGGGAAGCCAGCACCTCAGGGGCCCCTACCGTGCCCATCACTGCTCTATACCTAGCTTGGATCCTCTACACCTAGCTTGGACTCTCTATGCCTAGGATGGACTCCATCCCCAGCTTAGACGCTACACCTAGCTTGAATCCTCTATACCTAGCTTGGACCCTCTACACCTAGCTTGGATCCTCTATACCTAGCTTGGACCCTCTACACCTAGCTTGGACTCTCTATGCCTAGGATGGACTCCATCCCCAGCTTAGACTCTACACCTAGCTCTAGCTTGGACCCTCTACACCTAGGTTGGATTCTCTATGCCTAGGATGGACTCCATCCTCAGCTTGGACTCTACACCTAGCATGAATCCTCTATACCTAGCTTGGACCCTCTACACCTAGCTTGGACCCACTCCAAACTTAGATCGGACTTCAATACCCACTTAACCTAAGTAGGACCCACACTGTACCCCACCAACCAACATTATCCTGAACTGCAGTACCAACCAACATTATCCTGAACTGCAGTACCAACCATGGTCCACACTGGATCCCACCCAACTCCATCCACAAACCTAATCATCATACGTAAAAATCCCATTTCTGACCAAGACTTAACCACAGTCTTGACCCTGACCACTGACCCTGACATTGACCCACACCGACCCACAACTGGACCCTATCTCAACCCAGCTGATCCGCATCAAATACCCTAATATGGCCCCACCTTGAACCCCTTCCTAGACCTAGCATAGCCAAAGTTAGAGCCACCGGTGAGCTATTTCAAACAAGAACGGCGCTTCTTCGTAGTAGACTTTCCGAAAAGCTGCAGTCGGCGGATTCCCGCCGTTTCTGAAAACCCTGGCTCCCTTGTGCGTCGTCAGGCATCTCTCTCTATCCCCACTACGAACTCGCGCGAACCGAGCGGAGCGGAGAGCGCTAGCGCGAAAGCGAGACAGCGCGTTTGGCAGCGATAAAAAGCAGGGAGACGCGATTCCGGCACGTAGACCACGTTTAGCAGTCGAGTGACGTCCACGCAAGTGCCGCAGACGTCCTCCGAGGCCTAGAGCAAACTATTGCTATAGTAAACTAGTGGACTATATAAATCCTGTACACGGTTCTTTCGCGGATCTAGAAGTCTAGAATCAAAGTGGACTGTATAGTTTTTTTTATTTATTTGGTTTTATATCGAATTCTCAATCTCGGTGTGAATATTTTCGATACTTTTTGAAATTGTCTCGCGAGAAAGAGCAATACGTGATTATCAGCAAGTAGAAAGTGTGCTGCAAGTTCCTGGGGACAGGTTCGGTGAAAGTGGAGCGATTTTCACGTGGAGACACATACACACGCGCGCGCGAGCGTCGATCGAGTGATCACTGTTGTGCGCTTTGAAGACTGTTAGCGGTTCTTTGTTGTTTTCGACTGGGAAATTTGTTGGTCGGCGACATGGTCCAACAGATGGACACTGAGTTCGGAGCCGGAAACCTGGGAGAGGCTGCTAGGTACTTTAACTACTTGAGGACCTTGGCAGACCTTACGGCCATGGCCAGCATCGTGGTCGTGCAGGTAATCGATTTTAAGAGCTCTTATCGCCGGGAACCTTTGACTCTTGACCAGGCTTGATCGCCTCTTGTTTTTCTCGGTGAATTCATTTGGTTTGACAAGCACCGGTATAGTTCAAGGACTGCGTCCTGGCTGCTGGAATAATTGGAGCAATTTTTTTTAGTTGCCTAGGAAACACTTGATCTTCATCCCCATTGTTCGACTTTTATTGAATATTCTCCGGGAACATTTATTGTTGTGATCATTATGAACATTGGGACCCAGAGACCACTTTTTTAAAATTAATAGATACGTATGGACTCGGTCTTATGTTTTTCTTTTGTCAGGATCCGGGTACACCATTGTCATCAATGGAAATTTTTATTTGAAAAGTTCAGAATCCCAGGAAAATTAATTTTCATAATTATTCCATGCTTGAGAATCATGCCAACAGCATTTTTTTTTTTTTTTTTTAAATAATTCATTCCATTCTTTTGACAGAAGAGATTCTTTTGAATACAATGCAGTTTCACAAGCGTCACTCCCAGTTCATAAATTGATTCACTATACCATAGAAACGAAGTGGAACATTGTCCCAGACGTTTGCATAATTATTCGATATATTCGTCTGCCATAAAGACATAAAAACTCACGCAGCTTATTCATTAGAGTTTTTATCTGCGTAGATTGAGAAAAAAAGAGAGATAAGTCAATCTGGAACTGCAATAACGATGTTCATCATTTTTGAATGAGTTAAAACGAGTTTCACGTTAACCACCATTATCGAGAATTTTGAATTTTTGTTTTGGGAAATAAAAAAACTTGCGATAAGATCCGTTTTGTAGCAAGTTTGTAAACAAGTTTGTTTTGAACGTGTGTCTGGGTACGTTGACATCGACAAATAAATATTCGTCGCGCGAGCTCACTGCGTGACAATTTGCACGACACGGCAAAAATCCAAATGCAAAATTTGCCGAGACTGAGGGAGCAATAAAGACGTCTATTAATTAACAAAGCCATTAGGGAGATTTACTTGGCCCATATGATTCAATGAATTCGTTAAAATATTTCAGAAAATTAATTTGTATTTTTTGAAATAGTACAAATGTTTAATATGAATTTTATTGATTCGTCAATTAATTACCGAAGCCATTAGGAAGATTTATATTGGCCAGTATGATCCAATGTTAAAAAAATTAGTGAAAATTGAATAAAATTATTCAAGTGTGGTACAAAGAGATCGTATGGATTTTTATTAATTCTTTCAACAAAAGGTGCAAAAAGACACCGGTGACTTTCGAATTAGCATGAAAAAATATTTGCCTTGCGATTGCACAGTATCATAGTCTAAGATAAAAGGCAGCGGCATTAAGCCCTCAGAACATGTGCCTGTGGATTTAGCCTGGATCGCACGATTTACGTGTAAATCTCGATCTCCGAGCCATATGTTGCACTCGGAATGGCAAACTGTGTGGCGATGTCGAAATTGATCGCTGGCGAAGTCCTTTATTCTCCGGAAACTAGGGAAGGTTTATCGATCGATAGATCATCCTGCAGTTTCCCTTAAATAACGTTTTAACAACGAATATTAATAGTTATAACACATTGAAGCGCCGAGGTGGCCGCAAAAATTCGTTGAAAATTTTCCGATCTGCAAGGACACTTATCTTCATTGTTTACAAAAGTAAAAACATTAAGACGGATTAGTGTATCGTAGCATCCAATTTGAGAAGGTGTCATTATCGGCTGATTATCAGCGATTTCGCGTGCCACTCGCGCCATTTTTGTCTGCGAATGACCAACCACTCTTTCGCGAGATTAAATCGTATCGCTGTCGAATCGACACTCGAAGTCGATGTTTTGATTGATGTAAAAATATCGAGATCGATAATTCTCGCCGAGAATTCCGCGGAAATCCACTGGACTGATTTATTAGTATTTATTTGAAACACAGATACTATCCATCTCTACCCCCTCCCCCCCCCCCCCTCTCTCTCATCCGTTCGCTGAAATATAGATTTTTGCAATGACGATTACGCAATATCCGGCGAAATTAATTTCGAAATTCGCGTTGATTGAATTTCACCCGTCGAGCATATATCACAGTAGTTTTCCCGGATAATGATTTCTGTAAATCGGAGGGAAATATCGTGCGGAGCGAACGTTGTCGTGTTCGTTTGCGTCGATGCTTATTTATTGTAACAATAAACCATCCCGTTTAGCGGCCGGATTCGACAGACTAACGGTAGACCGAGAAAATTTATATTCCCATTCAGACTGCGAATCCGTTTTGGCTTTGTACCAAAACGAAGCGAAATTGTATGTCTAAGGCTTGTCCAAATATTCTGTGAACGGTCGTATCTTCCGAGAAAAAACGAAAGATACCGGAGACTTTGGATACGGGGCCGATAAGCGTTATCAATGGGCACGGGATCCAGGATGTCGCCGATAAGAAGTGTCATGGGGTCGGTGTAATCGCGGTACTTAATTAATGACGTTTTTCTTACGTAGCAGGTTCAAGAGAACATAATTGGTCGGAGATCTCGAGAGAGAGTCAAGGCTCTCGCATAACAGCTTGTTTCTCGGGCTTATCATTGTTATTCGTTGTTTCGTATTCGATACGTGTATGCGTGGCAGCGAAGCGACTCGATGCACGGGTCGAACGGGTCAAGAAGGAAACCAAAAAATCATTCAAAATATTGAGATGCGTCGAGAAATACACATTTACGTTTATGCCAGTATTCCGAGGACCGCAGACCTAATACTTAACCACTGAAATACTAACTGTCGCTAACCTAACCCTGGCGTCCTCAGGAGTAGCCCAGAAATCATAGTCCTCGGGAGGCAGGGACCCCAGACCAATCAAATATCCCCATTTTTCTAAATCCACACGCACATGTTCTGATAGCAGACATTATGTTGGACTATGATACGTACTGTGCAATTGCAAGGAAAATATTTTTTTATGCTAATTCAAAAGTCACCGGTGTCTTTTTGCTCCTTTTGTTGAAAGAATTTGTCTTCTTTGTACCACTCTTGGAAAGTTTAATTTAATTTTCACCAATTTTTTAACATTAGATCATATACTGGGCAATATAAATCTAATGGCTTCGTTAATTAATCGATGAATTAATAAAATTCATATTAAATCTTTAGACCATTTCAAAAAATTTTAATTTTCTGAAATATTTTCTCTGATCAATTTGACGAGGATCAAGTACTTTTCCACGATCGCGAGATGTTGTCTAGCACGATCTCGGATTTCGCTGAATTTGCCAGATCTACGATAGCGAAATACCAGTGTACAGTTGGAGGCCTCGTAG
Source organism: Lasioglossum lativentre (assembly GCA_916610255.1). Taxonomy (NCBI): domain Eukaryota; kingdom Metazoa; phylum Arthropoda; class Insecta; order Hymenoptera; family Halictidae; genus Lasioglossum; species Lasioglossum lativentre. Next base: position 8,025,981 of record OU744357.1, on the reverse strand, counting down.
CGATAAAAGACCACGTGGTAGCTACGTAAGAAATTTCGAAATTTCTCAAGTTTCGAAGGTTCCTAAGCTTTGTCATACACGATGACATAATTCGCGCGATAGTTCGGACACGTCATCGCCGCTGACACATTAACATCACTCTGATTACCTGAGAAATTACGTTTACCGCTGCGGACCCGATAATGAAATTATGGTCTTAGTCATCCTTTCCTCGGATGCACTCGATTCATTCGCGTGAGAATGGATCAGTGAATGAGACGCGATTTACTCATCAGGGGCTTCGATGACGAAGTTATGCCCTTTGTCATTATATTGTATCACTTTCCTTGCTAACAAATAATTGTTTAATATCAGAAGGCACAAATTATGAATAAAATTTCCTACATGGCATCGTTGATATTCGTCCTCGACAAAATGTAAGCAGAAACAAATTTTTCCCCGGATCGAAGCGAACCGATGTTTTAAACAATTTAAGAGAAGCTGTTTGCATTTCAGCGAGTTCCTTCGCTCGGGCAAATGTCAGCGCCGTACCCCGTGCTGAAATCCGTGATTAAAGCTTGCCCCTGACCAGCGCAACGTCGCGTGACATTTCGGAACGGGACGGAATTGTTCACGTGGGCGAGAAAGGCGCGTTGGTATCTTCCCACGATTAAATAATCGCTAAACACTTTGTCAAAGACGTCCGAGCTGATAAGATGAGGTCGCGTCGATAGAAATATATTTATTTTCGTTTTATCGTCGCGTCTTATCGATTATTTAACCGACACCGATCACCAAAACTGTACGATATTTATCTATCGTTATGCAATTTCGATTACAATTATATTTTCGTTCGTCAGCAGAACATTGAATTAGTCATTAAACGACATGAGTGTGATTCACTGTGATAGATAGATCTGTTTGTTCCATGCCTGGTAGAGCACCACTTTCTACACTAATTTCCCCGGGGGCTAATTATCGAGAAACCATTCGCCAGATTCTTTGGATCATTAACCGACTGTCTTTCAGAGACGATCATATCGGGAATGTTAGGCATGCAGTATGAAGAGCGCGCGCTGGACCGATTATTGCGGTGCTGTTTCTGCTCGATTGCCTCTCTCTCTCCCTCTCTCTCTGCTGACCCAATTATATCTTCTGCCTCTGTATATCGTCGTAGATTTATCCGCGAAAAATTCAATGGCAATTTCGCGAAGACACAATGCCATTGTTGCGGCTACTCGACCAGATTAGATATCGAATATTTTTACATTTTGTTCTACAGTTTGTTTTGCAAATTCCGAACACATCTTGAATGTAAACAATTTGTTTTCTTTTTTAATCAGGCCGAAGAAAAGAAATTTTTTATTTTTGGGGAGTGAATATTCGATGGAACATAGTACAAAATTGAATTGGTTAGGTGAAAGTCTTCTCAAGGTCAGACAAGGTCAGGCCTAATCACCTGGCCCACCTTATATTTAATTAAAATAAAGATTTCTGAAGATCGATGTTGAATAAAAATGCGATTGGTGGACTCTTCTGGTGGGTAATCACGGCACTGAATGTGTTTTATCTCGTTCGGAAAACAATCTATTCGATAACAGGTCAGTACTCTTTGTGGTTGTTTCTCGAGTGCATCTGCATCGATATCCGCGTAATCATTCGGGATAAAGAGGAGAATCCTTTGCTCCGGCTGCTACGTTACTGATAAGGCCGTTACCAGGGCCCAGACACAACGGTACTAGCAATCTGTTTGCCGATCTCTCTTGCCTTTCTGTGTCCACAGTCGTGTCTCTGTGGTGGTGCGTGTCCGTGGCTGTGTTTATCTGCGTCGAAATTTCATACACGGCACACCGGCTGTAAATATCGTAAATTACCAGAGATAAGGGCCCCTCGACCAATCGGAAACGAGAGTCTCGCTCTCCGTGTTTGACGAGCTTCCGCCCCATAAAACCTGCTTGGTCCCATGCTACGTCAGAATGGAAATTATCCGAGAGGATCACACTATTATTCTGACAGTGAGCAAATTGTCAGCGGCAACATGTTTTGCCATACTTTCGGCGGTACTTGATTTTCTAATTTTACAGAATGTATAAATAAACAAATGACTGACCAAAAAATTATTCGAAAAAATTGCAGGCCAGTCTTCTCGACTGTCTATTTTTATTAATATTTATGATCGTGAATTTATTATTTCCGAAGGCATAAATGTTAAAAATTATTTTGAATCTGTATTAACGAGCAAGTGGGCCCCCGAATTTTTTGAAATTTATTACTAGACTGCGGACTTTATGCATTTATGACAAAATTGGGTATGTGCAATTTAAAACAGAGGAACAATAAAAAATATTTAGGTACGTCAATACATTATTTTCAACTCCTTAGAATAATTAAAAAAAGAAAGACCCTATGGCTTCTGACTCTTGCAATTAATACAGAAAATTTTCATTTTGCATAAACATCCGCAGTCTATTCATTACTCACCTCAGGTGGCCTGTACATTTTATTTTTAATTTATTTGTAAAAGTATTTGAAAATATTCTTCAGAATTTCGCAGACAGGTAATGAACAAATGAATTGTTTTGTTTCGGTGGTCCACTGTTGGCTCCGATGAATTGCGACGATTACTATGATTAAATGCGTCAGAACAATGACACTAAATGCTCCATTTCTTTCATTGCAGTTCAAGCGAATGCTGAACAAGGAACTCTCCCACTTCTCCGAGTCCTCGAAGTCTGGCAACCAGATTTCAGAGTACATCTGCAGCACTTTCCTTGGTGAGTTGAAGAAATATTTGCTTTCGCGACCGTCTTTTCGAAACTGGAGCTCTCCGGTGCGGTGGCCGTGTCCCACTCGAAAATTAATTTGCTTTTGTTGAAAGTTCATGGCCGACACACAATTATACTCGTCCAGGGAATCGATAATAATTGCTGGTGAATCTTTAAATCGTTCATTTCGACTGTCTTTAAAACTACAACGTAGCTTCGCGTTCTCTTAATCCGAAACCAATTAAACTCACAATTTTCCCATCGCTTCGATTAAAAAACTCAAAAATTCACTTTAATTCAATGAGAAACCCAACAATTTTATTAATTACTGGTAGCTTTGAGAATGGAATTGATTTTAAATTTTACCAAGATCTGGAATTGTACCAAAAATTTCACTTTAATTCAATGCAAAACCCAACAATTTTATTAATTACTGGTAGCTTTGAGAATGGAATTGATTTGAAATTTTACCAAGTTGTGGAATTGTACAAAATGTTTCACTCTCGGTTTTATTGTTTTAAAAAAATGTGTCATGTTTTGAATGGTCTTGGAAGTGGAATTAATTTACATTGATTTGAATTTTGAATGAACCTTGGCTTCGGTATTCCAGAAAATTAGTATTTTATTTTTCGAGCGGAAGAGGAATTCGTTTAAGTGGATTTTAATTTCAAATCGGTCGAGCCCGTTCGTTTTCGATATCACGCGGCGCCGAAAAGAAAAAAAAAACAAAAGAGAAAAATAATGGATGATCGAGGTCATCTGGAGCCCATTTATCAGGGGCGAACGAAACGAGCACCGTTCTCTTACGCATTAAAGGCCCTTGAGACTACGTAGGTAGACGCATGATAATCTCCCGAGCATTCATCCCGTCCGACGCGCGCTTTGTGCAACTACTTTTTGCTCGGGGAATCAGGAAACGGCGGACCGTTTGCGCAAACCTCCATTCTTGTTCGTCTAAAGGCGCTCTGGAATAGTACTTTTATCCTGACTCACGAGAAGAATTCAGAACGCTTCCGCGTCTCGCGAACGCTTTCGTAATCAATTTCATACTTAAAAGGAAATTTACGGATCACTTAAGAATTTGTTTCACAACGAAACCAATAAACATATCGATTTACAACTTTGCGCGTATGTTAACGAATCCCTGGGGAGTGAATTAAAATTCATTTCATTCGAAAATACCGGTTCGATCCAAAGTTGTAGAGCCTCGAAGCAAAAGTCTATTTGTTAGCAGAGTATAATGGTTACAATTGACGGAAATGAACAAATCAAAAAGATTTGGAGTTGTCTATAACAGCAGCTGGAAAAGAAGCAAAGAAAGAACAATACAAAATTTTTAAAATGGTCCAGAAGGGACTATTTTTCCCACATAACATTTATAATTCCCAATAATCGAATTTAGTAAATATTCATTCAGAAATTGTTCGGATGACGAAGGAAGGTTTGCAGAACGATACAAAATTTTTAAAATGGTCCAGAATTTAAGGGACTATTTTCCCCAAATAACATTTATAATTCCCAAAAATCGAATTTAGTAAATATTCGGTCAGTGTTTGTTCGGATGACGAAGGAAGGTTTGCAGAAGACGTCTCTAAAGTTTCAAGCGAATCGGACGATCGGTTTTCGAGATACAATTAGAATCATGAACAAAAAAAAGATCATCTGGAAAGAATTTTTTCGGGACCATTAGCTCCGCAAATTGGGATATAATGAAAGATGTCGGTTGGTTGAAAGGCAGATAAGCCGCGTGTATTTAAATTGGAATGGATAATGAGCCGGCGGCATATTTTAACGTTATGCGTCAGGTTCTCTGTCGTGGCACGTGTCCTTGAACAGTTGCCGGACAAGTTAGCACCGATTGATCGATCCAAGCCGGATAAAGAGATCACGGATTACATCTGAAGTTAATCTCCTCTTATCCGCGCCGTAACACTGTGTTCAGGAAGTTCTGTAATACACGTCGTAATACATATATTATAATTTCTCACGAAACTCGGTGCTACGGAGTTTTAGCGTCGCGTCGCGTCGCGTCGCGGACGCGTATTTCCACGTGTTTCGGCGAGGAATTAACGAAACCCCCTTCTCGCATCTTTATGCTATCTGAATTAGCGTGCTCGTATCAAGCTGGGAAGCACAGTGAATTTTACGGTCTATTTTTAATTAAACATCGCCGAACACCGTTCCATCCGAGTTCAACTTTCGACGAAGTTCGTAGGAAATACCGACCACAATTTAATTGGAACTTCGCGCGTGTGTTCATTAACGTTTTAGTTATTCCTAACGAGCTCAGCCGGTCCGGTAACTAATATTCGAGAACTTCTCCCGTCGTCTATTGGATCATCAAGAGAATGGAAAGATAATACTAATAATACTAATGGTATTAAATCAATAAACATAATATCACAAAACTAAATATCCCCTACAGCAGGCCCGATAAATTATCAATCTTTCGAGTACTGTGACTTCGGGTAGAAAAATGACACCTCGTTCGAAACGCCGATAAAACAGCATTAAAAAAAATCGTAGATTATTTTTTTTTTGAGCTTGTCGGAAAGCGAACACTTCGATCTTCAAATCAGATTTTATTTAACCCCTTGCCCTACAATAACGTGTCAGACTAGTGATGAAGATTCTGAACAGAGTCTAATAAATATTAAATATTAGATGTTATCGGCGCTACGGTTCGATCATTTAATACTAAGAATTTAGAAAGCAAATTAATCTTGAAAAGGATTCAAACCAGAATCGAAACGTCGATGATTATTTGATTATAATCAGCAAAATTGCTTTCTAAATTCTTAGTATTAAATGATCGAACCGTAGCGCCGATAACATCTAATATTTATTATTAACAATAATACGATCGACAGAAGAGACAAATCTAATAAATATGTATGTTATTAATTTCCTTTAAATCGAGGTGAAATTCTGTTTTGGTTTTGTTAATGTACAGTTATTGCATGTATAGGCATACAATTGATATAAATTTTCTCTTTTTTTAGTAAATTGTGAACTACAAAAAAGTTTTAATCACTGAAACCGTAAAATAAATTGTAGGGCAAGGGGTTAGTTAATGTACAGTTATTGGACAGCATGTATAGGCATACAATTGATATAAATTTTCTCTTTTTTTAGTAAATTGTGAACTACAAAAAAGTTTTAATCACTGAAACCGTAAAATAAATCGTAGGGCAAGGGGTTAAACAGCTCCAACTATGGTAAAACTATAAGAAATTCTGGGTCATCTTCGATAGACCGGTGCTTATATCGAATAAGTGGTGTACGCGTAGGCCTAGGCCGGTTCGCGAGAAATGTTGCATAAACAAATTACGCCACATTCCAAGGCTCGGTGATCCGTGAAATCGCGTTCGAACATCGTCTCGCACGGTAGCGTCGGCTATTAATTAGCCTTCGAGGCGAGCACCACCGGCGATATTTCTTCGTGTAGGGCCCTCGTTTAATTTCCCGTGTTGGGTTTCTGTTCGCAGACAAGCAACAGGAATTGGATCTGCCCTCGCTGAGAATCGAAGATGCGGTCGCGGCTGCAGGCAGCGCAAATGTAAGGGAAGCCAAGAAGAAGGACCGGGTCCAGAGGGGCCCGGCTGCTATGTCCCACATCAGCGGCGTGAAACGGCCGCTCACGCACACGAACAGCTTCACGGGAGAACGTGTACCACTGTACGGTGTTGAGACAACCACCGAGGAGGAGCTCGGCTTGGTAAGTAACACCACTGGGCCCGCCCGACGGGGACCACCTCGGTCAGTCACCTGAGAACAGTTATAGAGTAATCGCTCGATGGACGCAAAGGCCCTCGGGTAGGAGCGTGTGCATCTATCGTGACCAGGCACACTATTTTTTTTTGTCCTACAAAGGCCGAACCGAACGTAGATACGACCAGTATCGTTCGACCAGTAGCGTATCGGTGAGACAATACTAGTGCAATAATGAAATTTCTTGATTTTTTTACCTTATTTTTAATGAAATTTTACCAATATATTTGTGACATTTCTCTGATTAAAATGACACCAAACAAGATATAATTTTGCCTATATTTACTGTAGCCACATGTGAAGCATAATGTGTGTGACTCCATTAATATTCGGACACTCTTAAAAAGACGATAACTTATTTAATATTCGACCATACAACTTGGATTTTTTAAAGAATTTAGAACAATCTGTTTTGTTACGTAACGTGAAAAGAATTTTTGAAAAAATTGCAATTGGTCGGAATTGTAGGGAAAATACTAAAAGTTATGCTTTACAACTTTTTTATGTGAGCTCGCATTGAAAATGTAGAAAACAAGTTTCGTAGATCTGTATCGATTAAACATATTCTGAAAATTTCATTAAAATCGGTCAACTGCAATAATTATTATATATTATTGCTCTAACTGCAATAAATCTAAGGATTCATATATCTTTCAATGCCTGTCGTTTTTTCCCACTTGAACCGATTTCGATGGAACTTTTACAATGCATATAATTGACACAGATCAATACAAGACATATGTTTTAAATTTTCAATATAGACCCACATAAAAATGTTGTAAAATGGAACTTTTCGTATGTTCTCTACAATTCCGACGAATTGCAATTTTTGAAAAAATTTCTTTTCACATCATGTAGTAAATTAATTGCTCTTCAGTAAATTATTTTCCCATGTTAACTTGCATTCTCGTGTCATCTAAAATGACACCAAACAAGATTATAATTTTGCCTATATTTACTGTACTGACATGTGAAGCATAATGTATGTACATACCGTCAATTAAACCACTAAATACAGTTGAAATTATATCGTGTTTAGTATCATTTTAATCAGAAAAATGCCAGAAATAAGTTGGCCAAAGTCCCATAAAAAAATAATGAAAAATAAAGAAGTTGTGTAATTGGATTAGTAGTGGTTCACACTGATATAGCCGACTCGGATTACGCGGCATGTTTACACTGCTCGGCGACCGAGTCAGTTCGAGCTTCTGGGCCCCATTGTATGCCCCGCAGTGGAGGGGATATTTTTGTGCATTTATCGTGCTTCGCCGAATTGCGTCCATCGAGGAATTACTGTACTTTGGGATCCAGCTCCGGCTGAGAGAGTCCACGAAAATTGAACGTGCTAGGTTGATAGATAGGATTTGTTAGATCCAGCGAGATAGAAAAGAATTGAAAAAGTCAATGGTATAGAAGGTTAGGCATATTATCGCCCAGTCAGTTTCTCGCGAGTGATCCGAATGAGCAATCTTCCTCGTTCCTTGCGCTGCACTTACGTAAACGCTTCGAGAGTCGAACAATCGTGAAAGCGAAATTGATTAACGGTACCCGACACTTTCTACCCAAACCGGGGAGGAGAGGTCGCTCCTCGGGACTCGCACGTTTTAACAGGTGTCACTCGCACGATCGTTCGTTCCATCAATCGATGGACAATGATTTCCATCGAATATCCACCTATTCAGAAATATATATGTATGTGTATTCGCTGGGTGTCCGGGTCCGCCTGGCGTTTCCACAGCTTTTGCAAAACCGCAAATCCGATCAGCACGGTTGCGATACCGGAGATTTAATCCTCTGTTAATTCCGCGGTGTTGTCCGGTTATCAATCGGGTGTGCGCGCAAGACCAGGAACACGTGTAATCTCTCGGACAGGGATCGAAGATGTTTAGAGAGCCCGGATTCGCATTCCGAGCGAGCTGCGTTCAGCTGCACAAGGGATTTGCTAGCGTGTCCAGCTGTCTCGCGAATGTAGAAATCCTGTCGTCTTATCATTTTATTTCTCGTTTTTATACAGGGTGCCCCAAAATGTCTTCAACTCCCGGAAATGGGAGGTTCCTGAGGTCATTTCAAGCACCATTTTCCTTTTGCAAAATGTTGTCCGAGGCTTCGTTTGGGAGTTATTAACGAAAAACACGGACCAATCAGAGCGCGAGCAAGACGCTCGTTGGCATGTTCAGCCAACCGCCTTCCGGCTCGCCGCGCTGAACGTGCCAGCGAGCGTCTAGCTCGCGCTCTGATTGGTCCGTGTTTTTCGTTAATAACTCCCAAACGAAGCCTCGGACAACATTTTGCAAAAGGAAAATGGCGCTTGAAATGACCTCAGGAACCTCCCATTTCCGGGAGTTGAAGACATTTTGGGACACCCTGTATATATCATGTTATAGCACATCGTGCTCTCTTTGTCTGAAGCGAGGAGCGAAGACAACTCCCTGCGATCTAGGCTAGGAAATTTCCAGGTGGCACGAGAGATGTCACTGTTTAAATATTTGCTTCTTCTTCTCTCGGTTATGCCAACGATGGTGGGGCAGAAAGAATAGAGAAAGGATAAGGGGAAAACCACTCGGTTGTACGTGACCCATCAACCGACGACGGGAATCTCTTTGTGGTTCGTGTTAGCACTGATAATCGAGCGCGCCGTTTAACCCAGGCATTCGGCAAATAACGTTCGAGCATGAATTCGAAGGGCTCCGTATTAAGATTTCCACGCAGGAATATCGCTCAGCGCGACGCGTCTGAATTTCTGAATTATTGTTGTTGACGTCTGCGATCTGGCCGGGTCACACGCGCGTGATTAGGGGAGCGATTCGGGACGAGGTCGTGAGTCGCAGATAACCCAAATTCCCGAATCCCTTATCGGCGGCATTATCGTTTCACCTTAATTTGTGGGCGCCGCGCGAAAACCTGCACGCGACATACACGCGCGCGCGCGCGCACGCGTTCGAGGACGCGATCTTGGTGTTTCTTTCAACCGGCAGGCTCTAATTTTCTGAACAGAGTAGTCGCCGTGAAACTTTCCGTTCGTCGCCATGCCGTTCACCTGCTGGCTCCAACGAGTCGCCGAGCGGTGCTAAGTGCCCTTAAGTGCTAGCAAACACTTCGAGCAAGTTCAATTCGCGACCTTCGCGACTTCTTTCTTACTTCGACGCGAACAGGTTTCGATGCATAAGCTAGTTGGAGAAACTGAAATTATACAGACCATTGGATAGGATAATGAATTCTTCTTGTAAAATTTCAACCCTCCATCTGCACTGGGAGGGTAGTTACAGGGACAAGTCGGATTTTCGATTTTTCGTCCATGTTCCCTATTTAACTTTAGAGAAAAATTCTGAAAAATAATCTGACGTACCGCTGTTATCAAGGCGCAGGTTTGAGAATTTTTTCAAATTTTTGTCTTGACCAGGGGGATGGATACAGAGAAAAATCCCATTTTCAATCTTGCGTCCAGTTTCGTTATTTAACTTCGAATGAAAATTCTGAAAATAATCTGGCATATAGTAGCTATAGAGGCGTACATTTGAGAATTTTTTCAAATTTTTCGGTCGAAAATTCTAGTCTTGACGAAGGGGGATAGTTATAGGGAAACACATCAGAAAAAGAAGTGTAGACTTCTAGAGATAATGAATCTGGGTGAACTGTCAGGCTACTCTAGATCGTACATTGATTACTGACGACATTTTAATTTACAGCTTCTGCGGGACATCGACAAGTGGGGCATCGACATCTTCAGGATAGGCGAGCTGAGCAGCAACAGACCGCTGACCTGCGTCGCGTACACAGTCTTCCAGAGGCGAGACCTGCTCAAATCCCTGGCCATACCGCCGAAGACCTTCGTGACCTTCATGATGACCCTGGAGGATCATTACGTCAAGGACAATCCCTTCCACAATAGCCTCCACGCGGCCGACGTGACCCAATCCACCCACGCTCTGCTCAACACGCCCGCACTTGAGGTTAATATGTATTCATTGGCTGATTGCTCGTACACCCGCCACTTTCGCAACCCGAGCATGTTGAAAACAACCAGCGTAGCACAATAAACTCGGCACCAATTACTTATCGGGTGTAGACTGTTAGCGTCTCGTTAGAACCGCTTAGCATTCTCGAGTTAGCACGCTCTGCGCTAGTAATTAATGTCCCCTTTGCGAACGATTCGAGTGTTTTTAGCTAATTAGAGCCTTGCTTTCCTACAGTCCGTGTTCACGCCATTGGAAATCACAGCAGCTCTATTCGCTGCCACCATTCACGACGTGGACCATCCTGGACTCACCAATCAGTTCCTCATCAATTCGAGTGAGTATCCAATTAATTATATATTTTTTTCCAAATATTTTAGATATCGTTGCTAACTCGTCTTCCCTTCGACCCTCAGGTTCCGAGCTCGCCTTGATGTACAATGACGAATCTGTTCTGGAGAATCACCACCTGGCGGTGGCATTCAAGCTCCTCCAGAACGAGGGCTGCGACATATTCGTCAACATGACGAAGAAGCAACGCCAGACTGTCCGCAAGATGGTGATCGACATGGTCCTGTCGACGGACATGTCGAAACACATGTCCCTGCTGGCGGACCTGAAGACCATGGTGGAGACGAAGAAGGTGGCCGGGTCCGGTGTCCTCCTGCTAGACAACTACACGGACCGTATCCAGGTTCTGGAGAACCTGGTGCACTGCGCTGACCTGTCCAACCCCACGAAACCTTTGCCCCTCTACCGACGATGGGTCAGTCTGCTGATGGAGGAGTTCTTCCTGCAGGGCGATCGCGAACGCGAACAAAACATGGACATCAGCCCGATGTGCGACCGGCACAGCGCGACGATCGAGAAATCGCAGGTCGGCTTCATCGATTACATCGTCCATCCGCTGTGGGAGACCTGGGCAGACCTAGTGCACCCTGACGCACAGGAGATTCTGGACACGCTCGAAGAGAACCGGGATTGGTACCAGTCCATGATTCCGCCGTCACCACCGTCCGATGACCAACAGCAAGGGAACGAACAACAGGCGGATAGGATACACTTCCAGGTGAGACCTCTACCTCTGTCCAAGTTACATCCTGAGTGGTCTATCTCTCCACTTTTTTGTAAATCTGGTCCAAACTGGAAGTCCTGCAACCCAGACCCATATTAGTAGCCCTAAAAACCCAGACCCATATCAGTGGCCCTACCTAGGTGCACCCATATTGGTAGCACTATCTAGGTAGCGCCATATTAGTAGCCTTACCAATCCAGATCCATAGCAGTGGCCCTACCTAGGTGGACCCATATTGGTAGCACTATCTAGGTAGCTCCATATTAGTAGCCCTACCAACCCAGATCCATATTAGTAGCCCTACCAACCCAGACCCATATCAGTGGCCCTACTTAGGTGGGCCCATGTTGGTAGCACTATCTAGGTAGCGCCATATTAGTAGCCTTACCAATCCAGATCCATAGCAGTGGCCCTACCTAGGTGGACCCATATTGGTAGCACTATCTAGGTAGCTCCATATTAGTAGCCCTACCAACCCAGATCCATATTAGTAGCCCTACCAACCCAGACCCATATCAGTGGCCCTACTTAGGTGGACCCATGTTGGTAGCACTATCTATGTAGGTCCATATTAGTAGCCTACCAACCCAGATCCATATCAGTGGCCCTACCAACCCAGATCCACATTAGTAGCCCTACCAACCCCAACCCATATTAGTAGCCCTACTCAGATGGACCCATATTGGTAGCACTATCTAGGTAGACCCATCAGCGCTTTTCTTTGGCGTTTATCTGAGGCAGGATTAAACTGACCCTGTGATTTCATGTTGTTCAGGTCACATTGGAAGAAGGTGACGAGTCCGGCGATATAACGGAGACCGGGGAGGCCGGTGAAGCAGCCGAACAGACCCTGTCAGGCGAGGGCGGGGGCGGTGAGCTGGATGAAAACGCCGCGGAGGCTGGGATGTGACGGAGGCTCGTGGGGATTTGCAGGAAGCTCCACGAGAAGGTGCAGCAGACCTGGTGGCGTGTGCGTCAGTGACACCTAGCTCGCTGTCGCCCGGCCGGGTCTCTTTGTGTCGACCTACTGACCTTTTGGCCAAGCTCCACTCCCTGGGACGGTGGAAGAGCGCGAGCCTTTTGTGGGAATGGCATAGGAACGAAGGGGCACGACGTCTGAGAGTCGCTGCTAGCTCAGAGGCCTCGACGAAGTGAGATTGAAGAAGGATCTTTTTCTGTTGCGTCGAAGGGAGAGAGAGAGAGAGAGAGAGAGAAAACGAGATCGGAAGCAGGAATGATGATAATGAAAACCAATTGAAAGAGGCAAAAAGTCGAGGAGGACACCCTCGCACGTTTTTTTGGTGATCGTTTTCTCCTCGCTGACGCGGGTCCTCAGGAACGAGAAACGATCCTGGCATCGTCGCGCTTCGGCTGGCTCGAAGCGTGCCGAGAGAGCGTCGAGTGTGTGACTCCTCGGAGAGGAGAACCTGAAGAAGATATGTGGAAGAAGAAGAAGAAGTAGAAGAAAAAGAATAAGAAGAAGAAGAAGAAAAAGAAGAAGAAGATGATGATGAAGAAGAGATGAGAAAATAAGGGAGCATCGTCGTTGTTACCATTGTCGCTTTTTCTTTCCTCGTTTTTTGTCGTTCGATCAGACGGGCCGCCAGCGGATGTCCCGAGCCTGAAAGGAGGTGACGAATCTCTTCAAGATGTACCTGCGCGAGAGACCCATGGGTTCGACCATGAAGAAGAGGGTTCCGGCGCGTTTCATACGAGGATGCAGGGGATCTGATCCTACAATTGGATCCGTACAGACATATCAATTTCGTGGCACGAGCTGCCGGCCAGTCGGTGTCTCCTCATCCTCTGACGAACCAGCTGGACCCTCGTCGAACCCTTGACGATGTTCGAAGACTCCCGGTGAACACGGTTCACCAAACACCGTGGCAAACTAGTCAGAACAGTTCATAAACGATTCAAGAATAGAGAGAGAGAGAGAGAGAGAGAGAGAGAGAGAGAGAGAGAGAGAGAGAGAGAGAGAGAGAGAGAGAGAGAGAGAGATGACAGAAGATGAAGAGGATGATAAAGACAAAGAAGAACACGAAGATGAATACGAAGACGATGAAGAACATGAAGATGATGATGATGCTGGTCACTCGAAGAGAGTCAAGGGCGAGACCGTTATATCGGCTAATGGAGGATCGTTAGTATCGCGCTTCATGCTCATCCTTGGTTCTCCGATGATCAACCTAATCGTTAGAGGAACTAAGCCTATCCCTAATCGTAAGATTTCGTCATGCTCGCTGATTAGTCGTAGAGGAGGCAAGGAGGGCGAGCCGGAAGTGGTCTCGCGCGTCCGGTACGGTGACGCGAGCGTCGCGGATCGTTCGGATAAGAGAGATCGCTATGCCGGGGACCGTGGAACGAGTTGAACGATTAATTTTAATATAGAACCGCGCTAAAGGCTGGCCTTTCTCTTTCAGTTGTTCATATTAAAATTAACGTAGCCGCCGTTCAAAACACACACACACACACACACAAACACACGCGCATCATAACACATACACACACACACACACGATCGTTTTTAACCAAAGAGTAATGTTAGTCACACCGCGCTCGGCGAAAAAATTTCTTTGTTACCATCCGAGAAACAACAACAGCAAAAACAACAAGAACAAACAAAAAAAAACACATTTCTCCCGTGAGGAATCATCGCACGTTCTGGCTTCTAGCGATGGTAGTATTTAGAGAATCATAATCCGTGACAAAGTGGAAAATTAATTAGGTAGAAACCTTGCAGCTCGATGTGTTTAAAGAGAAATAAGCAAAAAAAAAATGCATTACGATGAAGATAAGCGACGAAAAATAAAAAACCGAGAAAAAATATGAAGTACTCTCTCGCTTGGATGTCTGTGAATCGCTCAAATTGCGACGGCGACCGGGACCCCGACACGGGTTTGGATGATTCGGTAGATGATCGCGACGGGAAATCATTGTGCACAGTATTCGTCGGGTCCCGCTCGTCGGACGCCAATTAACGTCGGGAACGCGTTTAACGCTGTCTTTCCGGTGGGCCTGGCCGCGCGTCGATTCTACGAAAAATTGTCGAAGCGGTGGGTGAAAGGAAATTGGCGACGAAAAAATGTTTGGAGAACCGATTTCTTGCAACTTCTGATTTTTGCGAACCCGTCGAGGTATATTTTTCTTGTTTTCTATCGTTTTCTTTTTATACGGATTTACACGAAAAATAAATAAAACAACACTGATCACCGAGAGGAGAATTTTTGTGTGTTGTGTCGTGGGAGGGGGGAGGGTGTTGTTGTTGATATTCGAGAGGATCGATGAATGGATCGAGGGACGCGGATCGAGGGCCCACTCGAGGGATAATGCGAGAATCTGTATCTGTGTCGTAGGCAGTGAATCTAGTGAATGTTTTTGGTGCTGGCCACCAAGCCTAGACTATAAGAGTATTACATAAGGCTACCGAGATTAGATATTAAGCAGATGAATTAACTTAACGAACTTCTTAGAGCGTAAGCAACGAGGTAAAATGATAATTAAACGTTTAACCGAGACAGAGGAGGAAGTGACAGTGACGTGACGCAGGCGTGCGGGGACGCTCTTTCGAAAGGGAGACTTGTTTTCTCTGCCCTGGGGATATCCTTCCGGCGAAATTAATTTGGAGAAAGGAGTATTTGAAGTGAGAAAAAAACAAGAAAATTTCACGATGCGAAATTAATAATAATGAATCGAAGAGCGAAACGAAGTGGTAGTAGGGATGTTCTGATCGAGCGAGAACGACCGATCGAACGACGAAATCATTTATCTCCTACACACCCTCAGCTTTGATATAGATTTTCGATGACTCCATTTTTCTCTCCACCCACACCCACACCACCACCACCACCACCCGCATTCTTTCGTTTTTTCTTTCCTCGATGTTCGACTCCCGTAGCGAGGAGTAGTCTCATGCCTAATCTAACACAATGTTTTACCATGTATGACGATGCCAATGAATTCTACATGATGTGTGCTTGTTGTATATTTGACCACGATATGGCAATGGTGGCGACGATGACGATGACGACTGGTCATTAACGTTGATGAGAGACGCTGATGGTTGCGAGAGACAAAAATAGAGAATAAAAACAAAATACAACGTGTTTGATTGCTGGACAGTTAAATGAACATGTATTAATATCGTGTAACCCTCGTACGAGATGTATGTGTAATAAAAACATATTTATTGTCGGAACTGATATACTCCATTTATTTTTACCTTCAGCTACAGAATTCGCCAAGTTGCCGGAATTAAGAAACGGGAGACTCTGCAATTTCGTATCTATATCTTATTCGTATTAACCCTTTGCACTCGAAGCTATTTTATCTCAAAAACGAAAGATTTTTCCATTCTAGAATATTTCGCTTCCATAGAATTTTTTTCCATTTTCTGCATATAAAACTGATATAATTATCTCATGTACTATATAAATATATCTAGTAGTTTATTAAATACGAACAAAAATAATCATGTGAACAATATTTTTAAGAATAGCACAGCAATTTTCAGTGGTGCCTCAGTGTCGCCATCCGAGTGCTAAGGGTTAATTGTTTCAACAGAAAAGAATTCAGCAACGATATACTTGAGAATTTGTACAAAAACGTGAAAAGATGGAGTACAGGGGTAGGTACGAATGAAACGACAGCTCTGGCTTAATTATTTGTAAATATATTATTAAGTAACATCTATAATATAGTAATGAAAAACCATTTACATTAATAAGTATCGCCGTAATATTTTTGTTAATCCGATAGTAAAACACTCAGTTATGTATAAGAGTTCGTAGCGTTTCAAGCGTGGATCCAATTCTAGGGATAGAGAGTACCGTCGGATCGGTGTTCATCGGAGTGCGGGAAACGTGAGTGCCACACGTGGTCTCGTGTCGTCGTCAGTTTCCTCTTCTCTAAATGTGGTCTCTCGCGAAAATTCGAACGAGGAGAGACCGTTTTTTGTTCGTCGTCCACCCCCGCGTCTCATTCTGGTGGCCCGCGCAAACGAAGCTTCACATACGCCTGCCTTCGCTCGGTAAAAAAATTTATCAGGCTTCTTCCTTTTTGCATACGACTATACTTCGTCTAGCGTGGTTATTGCGGGCACGATTTGTCATCCGAGATTCGCGCCACGGTCCGTTCTCGTTTATTCTCCACGCGCAAATCATTTCAAACGGTTCGACGATGTTTGCGCAACACACCTGTTCGAAACGGTTTGACGTGGTTTGACAGAAAATTTGAGATTAATTTGCACTCTTTCCTACTTTTCGCCGAGGTTTCAAAGGATTTGAACGGCCATGTTTGACCATGTTTCAAGTGTCTGCTATACAGGGAACATTTTTGAAAAAATATTTCGAACCCGCGTGCCCGAATCTTGGACGAATAATCGCTGGCTAGTTTTCTCTCATTTACAAAATCGGAATTATCGTGTAAATCGCTAAGACTAGAGACGGTAGTAGTCGTTGTGTTTCGTTCTACAGGCAGTGACGTGCGTGCGCAACGAGGGGAGGTTCATTTTTTTTTGTTTATAAATTTGATTTCTTTTTTAGTTTCTTTTTGTTTTTTTAGATCGTGGAGTCTCTGTGCTGATGTCGCCTTTCCGGGCGATAGGAGAGGATTAATCCCGTGAGAACGATCGGCGTTTGACGCGCGCGGTTCGAGACCGTTTGAACCGTGGTTTCGAAGAACATACAATAGAGGGCGAGACAATATCTACAGAGCTTTTTAGATGCCGTTTCAATGTTGTTCGAGCTTGCCAGCTCGACGATTATGGTCGAGGATCGCATCCCCACCCACGCAGCCTCGCAGATACCTGTCCGTTTCGAATTCTCGTTACAATATAAACAGTATTTTACAAGATCGAAGGAATGCGGATACATTTCTGTCATCGTCACCGGGAAATAGAACGTTCACTTTCTTTCGCATGGCGGAGTATGCCTGCTCGACTGTCGTTTACCGTGTATCGCGTGATTATGTCACGCGCGATTATGTGTCTGCGTCTCCGGGCGAGAGACTGTCGATTGAAACACTGTCACTGTACCCATTTTGTTTTAAAAAATTCCAATCAAGAACAAATTAAATGATCATTCGCTAAATTTTATTTTCCGAGGTCCTATAATTTTTATTAATTTTATTATATAAAATTTTTAAAGAAATTCAAAATTTTCTAAAATGGAATGATGTGGAAATGATTGGTCTGAGGATTTTGAGAAAAATATTAATAAATAGCTGTACGTTTATCACATTCGACAGACATGTGTGTGGTGGCGAGAATGTAAATGTTTCAATCGACAGCGTCGTTCAGTAATCGAAAAACAGCAACAGAAAATAAACATGACAGAGTTCAGTTCTTCGATGAAACACGAGTGTATCCCCACCGACGACAGCGTCGCCTACGGCCATTCGAGTAACTTCACAACAATAAAAACATAGTATATATAATATATTCATATATATATATTTATAGATAATATACTCCTCCATATTTGTATTTATAATATAATTTATATTTAAATATTTTTGTATATTCTGTATAACTATTCAACCCTCGATATAAATACCCTGAAATCTACACTCTCGCGATCTATATAAAACCGAATTCTCTCGCCGTCGTCACCGCTAGTCCACTCGCTGACTCTTTTTTACAGGATAGTTTTGTCCAAGCGACTCGTAGATCGCGACACTGTATTATCGATTGACGATATTTTTCATTCTCTTAATCCGTCTTCTCTTTTGTCTTCGTTACCGAAATCGTTAAGCCTACTATTTACAGATAGGTGGAGATGTCTTCATTGCAAAAACGAGAAAAGTGGTTTTTTTCATTTCGGTTGTCGAAAATTGAAACTGGCTACAAACGTTCGGTAATATTTTTATTCCACTGGAAAAATAATTGAAAAATAGTCGCCGAATTTTCTGTCGAGTCTATCCGTTAATTCAACTGTGTAATTTTAATAAAATAATTAAAGACATCTTCGTTATCGACAACCTACGTGACCATCATCTTCTGAACCACCCACCCCCCCCTCTCCTTTTTCGTTTATCTAATAGTGTACAGTTTATAGCCAACATCGACTTGTCTTCGTGTATTTATATATTTCTGTATATTTGTATAGATTTATTTATATATTTATATTCACTTTTATTTTCATGTTATATTCAATATTTATATTATGTATACCCAACTAACCAAAGTATGTATAGTAATCGACTAGCACGTGACCAAGTAGTCCTCTCCCTCTCCTCGCTCCTCACAACGACGTCCTTAATTAAAATACATTCGAGTGAAAAATATGTGTACTTTGTCGAGGTTCTGGGTTTTCAAGATTCTCTCTCTCTCTCTCTCTCTCTCTTTCGCTATAAGGATTTCCTCTTTCCCGTTTCGTCTTCGCCCGTGGTCTACAAGCCTCTCTTTCTCTTTATAATTTGAAGTCTCTTAACACGGTTCGAAGTGCTTGATTAATTATCTAATCGCTACTGAACAGTGTAACATTCGCCCTAGCAGCGTATTTTCGTTTTTCTTTCACTCGATTTCATCTGATATCGATATGTCGTGTTCCTCGATAGTCCTCTGTTCCCATCGTCACCGAACCATTAGAGTCTTTCCTTGCCTGAGACAAATCAAAATTTTCAATCAATATAGCTACATAGTACTCTTCATAGCGCTCTATCGTTCTGGCTGTTGTATGGGAGGATTCTTTGAAGAAAATACGCAATTAAGATGAAGATAGTATCTAGCTCGATCATCGAGTATACATCAATGAAAAACAAGGAAGGACTCCAATGACCGTCAATTATGGCAACAGCAACGTGCGGTCATAGAGAAAATTTCCTCGTCTTCCTTTTCGCACTAGGGTTTCGTGGAATCAACCCTTGGATCAAGCTTTCATCCCCATATAGTCTTTATATTTTCTATCTACTGATAGTCTACTTTCAGGAAATTGATCAATCCTAGGGTCTTGTCTGGGACATCGATTAGACTGGGTCTCAGTCCTGGTTAGGCCGGGCAATACCAGGCTACGTTCAGGTTAGACCAAGCAAGGTCTGGATTAGGACATCTGAGGTCGGAGCTAGATTTGGCTAAGTTAGGGGACTTAAATAAATTCCCAGCTACCACAGGTCAGTGTCATGTGTAAGTAGGGCAGTATCCAGGCAGTGTTCAGTTTGCTATGGGGAAAATCTACATGGCATAAGTGTCTGGGTCAGGTCTCACCTAAGTCGTCGGCACCCCATATAGACAGTGTCCAGTTTTGTGTTTGGATTTATCTAGGTAGAATGTGTGTCAGATAAGTGTCTGGATTGATTCCACCTGAATCACAGGCTAGACCCTAGTTAGGCCAATAGAATGTCGGTCTGCTAACTCGATCTAAGGGTGAATTCCACGCAGCCCAGCTTATTCGTCAGTATCTTTAGAAGATCGTACCAGCAAGATTAAACCACAGTTCTCTTTCATCGTCAAAGGCAGTGTTACAGCAGCCTTTAAAGGCGACCGAGGGAAGCGCCACCATTGGCTCGATGATCCCCCATGGGGCGAGCGCGAATGAGAGCCGGAGGGTGGGGGTTCAGGTAAGAAAAACACAGTGAAAAAAGAAGACACGGAAGAAGGGAGAAGTCCATTTACACGCTCGTTCCTGCACGGTACAATAATAGTTATAATTAGAATCGTTCGTTCGCCATGGTACTCGTGGCCCAGCGAGACTCGGGGTGCACTTCAACCATCCACCCCTGCCACCTGTCCCCACACCTATCTCCTTCCATTTTTACACGTGCACACACACACACTCTTGCTCACACACATGCACTCACACAATTGCAGCTGAAACGCAGCTACCTTCTCTTTTTTCTTTTTTCTCCTGTTTCGTCTTGTTCCTGCGGGGCCACGGTTTCGCACCTGAACAGGTGGGATCGCGTGCACCCACCCACCATGAATAGGGCGGACGCCCCTGCGAACCTAAATAAGTACTAGTTTGTCTCTCTCGTCCTCTCCTCCCTCAATCTGTCAATCGCTCTCTCACACACTTGGGCTACAGTCACCACTCGACGCACACAGTATTGGCCCCAGCACCCTTATTTTTTTTTGCGTTTTCTGCAGCTTTTTTTCGCGGGGACCACACAACCACCTCCAAAATTTTCGCGAAACAAACTAACCAGCCATAGCGCCACGTTACAGAGATTTTGTCGGTCACGTACAAGTGTCACTCGCTACCCCGATAATATTCATTTTGGTTGTAACTGTTATGGTCCCCAGATTTTTTTTGCAATTGTTTACAATTCTTCCTACATCGTTAATCACCGAATGACCTTGAAACAGAGGTCAAACCTTGTTCCAGAGGTCAATATTCCAAACAGTTTTTTCAACACTCGTCACACGGCAGAGAATTGTTTTCAACGATGACCTTGCCGATATATTTCGAGGTCATTGTTAACGAGGGTGGAAACTTTGTAAACAATTAGCGCGTTTTTTTTTCTCCCATGTCGTCATCTTATTATACATCGGTTCTCGGTGACACGCTCGCTTACCGTGAAACAAATATTCTACCCGCGCCGCGGCGTGGTCGAGCAAAAAGCACGAGGCTGAACAAATGAACGAGGCGATTTTCTCGAAGGTGTTTCGCACCGGGCCGTCCACCCTCCAGCAAAATTTTCAAATATTTAGAAACATCAGCACGGGAGAACTTGGTCCGGCTCTCGCGTCTCTCTCTCTCTCATTCTCTCTCTCTCTCTCTCTCTCTCTCTCTCTCTCTCTCGTGTGTTTATTTCTTAACCGGTTCGAACACCTTGCGTCACCAGCCCCCTCCCCTCTCGACGCTCTACCCCAATTCCTCGGCCTCCGATCTCATTTCCCCCTTTCATCTCCGCCCGATCAAGTGAAAAAGTCCACGCCCCCGGGGCGGACGCGCTGATCAACGACGGGACACGTAAATATTGGCAAACTCGGGGGGAACCGGCCAGCATTTTCGCTATTCGCCACGTCGAGTTCTCTCCTCGACCGGCTCCATCAGCCCCGGGCTCATGGATCCCCCTCGACAGCGGACTCGGTTTCGGTGGACACCCTTCGATCGCGTTCGCATCCTTGCGCACTAATTATACAATGATAAGTAGCCGAACGAGGCTGATTTATTTGTAAATTATCCTTGCAGCATCGACACTCCACCCTCGAGAAAATCAACGAAACACACTTCACCAAAAAAATATCTTTTCGTAATTATTTTTACGCGAGCTTATAGAGGTAAGTCTCCCCTTTAAAATGACGTTTCAAAACTTGACCTACGATTTTTTCTCACGGTTTGATTGGATTTTAAGTGAAAAGCCAAATTTCAGTAGATTAGGCCTGTGTGGGTCAGACACTGCCTTGGACTACCTCTTACTAATATCGCTACAGCTTCCAAAAAAATTGTAATTACTGTTTGAGAAAAATAGGACACACTCTTCGAATGTTACTTAATAAGTCTACAAAGTTTCAGATTCTAATATACAATACTTTCCTTTAAAAAAAATCTCAAAAGAGTGGCAATGCTGCGCGCAAAGATTACAGTGCTAACATAAAATATCCTAACCAATGCACATACAAAAACTGAATAAACTAATTTCAATCAGCATAGACACTAAATTCGAACCTCTCAGTCTCCACATCCACTCGGAACGCAATCCATAACGATCAATTCGCGATCCTAATGTTTGCACAAACACACGCAAACCATCTCGAACAAGTTCAAAACTGGCAAACCACTCAAGACGAGGTACTTGTATGTTGAATTGGACACACGACGAGTGTAGGCTTCGTAGAAGGGTTTAGGGGTTCGAGGATAGGGTTTCAACAGTCCCGGTGAAATCGGCTGGCAGTGTTCGACTTTTGTTCACTGACAATGAGCACAATCGGGAAGATCCTGTCGCGTTGGAGGGAAAGTGTTCCGCGAACGTATTGCTACTTTATGTACAACTGTTCGTCCCGGGGATCCGCCACGTTCGCCGACGAAGGAACTAGCAGGTTTTGTTTTGCGATGGGTCCACTGTTCTTCATTCGCACCGACACAACTCGCTGCTACGGTCACTTATCCACTAAGCTTGATTATTAGATTTACTTTCTCCCGGTCGGGCCTTGGCGGGCCGCGCGCGCGGTTACTCCTCGAAATGTTCCGCTTAAGAAATCTATAGATATACACGTGGGCGTATATATGTGGTTGTGTGTATGTATATATGTATAGATTCTGCAGTCTGCCGTTGTTGATCGGTGTTCCTGTGGCTGCTCGCTGACTACACGGCGGTCTCTGCGTGGCCAGGTCCCTGCACTCAGCAGCATCACCTCACGATATACCTGCCGAACAGGATCCCCAGCACCATGCAGATGTACACGGTGGCTGAGACGCGGTACGTCCACGACGTGGCCGCCGAGATCTCGCTGCATTGCGCTGAAAACCAAACATTCGGTCAGAACGTTGCTCGGAAGGGGTTCGACACACTCAAGATAAGGTGATATTTAGGAATTTTTCATGAAAAAACTGGCCGGTGGATCTTTTTGAAATTTTCAGGCTAATTTCGAGCATATTCGAGGAATATCTACTAATTTTTTCGTTGACCAATATGTAGTAGAAGCGGAGATACGTGAACATTTGTCGGTACCGAATTGTGCCGAAGTCTCGTTTGACCAGGTTTGACGAAGTTTGAAGCCTCCCGAGGTCCTCAAACGCGATCAAACCTGTTCAAATCGAACTGGCATGCAGGGATCAACATTTCCAAGCAAACGGTGTGCACTAGAGTTTGCTTTCACTGGACTAGAACGATCGGGGGGCACATTCTGAGGGGGTAAGTTCGCGCGACTAATTAGCCGAGCACTCTTCCAGGAATCCAGGTGTCCTCGGAACGAAGTTGCCGACCAATTTACCTCTCGGTTAATCAAATTACCAGTATCGATGTCAGATCGGCCGAAGCTAGTCTTCAAAGCAGAATTCTTGCTTCGCCGACGGTCGAATAAGTTTCTGGTTCGGTCAGGGGAATTAATTAGAGGGGGTATATAGAGAGTGGGACGGAGGCATGCAGGCAGGCGTTAGAAGTCCCCGATGATCGGCGGGGGTGTCAAGTATGCTCACCGTACGATGTGAGGTTGACCTGCCACGATACTAGATGACGGTGGAAGGCTCTCGGACAGGAAGCAAGATGACCCGTCACCGAGAGTTCACGACTTCCTGTCGCCGCGGCTGATGCACTGTAAACGAGACAGTAACGACCGACGTCTGTGCTCGCGACCAAGTAAGCTGTGTCGTTCTCGATCCAGGTTCCTTGGCACCAGTACTCTGGAAATTATGCGAACGTTCAGTTTACACACACCGGCGGCAAGCAGACACTTTAAGCGAGACTAGACTAGACGAGACGAGACGAGAAACATTTTATTATTTTGTTTTCAGTTTCCGGTTGTAAAGCTGTCCGAAACGCGACTGCCCGGCGATAAATCAACTGGGTTGCTACCGGGATTATTTAGGTATACTAGTTGGGGGGGGGGGGGGGGGGATTCAGACCGACCATGAAGCAGCGAATTTCTGTAAAAATCTGCGCCGGGCTACGTCGCCGGGAGGTCGTGATATTTTCTTTTCGGTGTAGCCGGTATTAAAGTTTTAGCTAACTATGTTTCTTGATAACTCGTCGAAAGAAAGTTCGGATGATAAGCGGCGAAGCACCGAGATACGAGTCCGCGGGACCAACTTCTCGGTTTACATTTATCAAGCCATCTGAGGAATGCTTATTAAAAAGCGCTAGCGCCGCCCCGGCGGAGACTGTTCCTTGCAATATTTAAACAGGCAACGAATTTTTACAGTCACGATTTTTCATTTAAATACGTTTTAAATACGTATCAGCCGAGCCGAGCCGAGCCGAGCAGAGCCGACTACTAGACCGCTGCTTTTGAGTCGCTGAAACATTTATTTCGCGACTGATGCTAATTTTTTAATGTGCTCCAGTCCGCAGCGGCCGAGTGTTTTAGAGTTTCGCGCGGCGAACGTGAATTTAAAAACCGCTTTCCAACGGCACGTTTCAGTTTCCCCGAGATATATATGTAATTCATATTTTCAACTTTAGCCTGGTTTTGCCCGCTTTATTTCGGAAAGCTATGCAAATGTCTTTCGCGAGAAAACGTTCTGTGTTCTCTGGCGAATAAAATGCCGTACACTCGAGCGGTATTACGAACGTTCAATCATTTTTACAGAATGTATGAGACAACATTGGGGCACATTCCAAAACGAACAATCTGAGCCAAGAGCTCCGCGTGATAGGGCAAACATTTTTGATAAGGAGAACCATCGGAGAATGTTGAAATAGAAATTTTGGTTTCGATCAATTTTCAACTTTAACAATTTTTCGCGAGGACATTGCAAAAGCTACCGAAATGTTTAAATGATTTTTTAAACTCTTCTGAATGGCAATATATATTTTTATAACATTAAAGCGAGTTTAAATTGTTTTACGGAGACCGAGGTACAGTGCTCAGAGTCGAGGATCACATTTCATTTTTCCCATGGAAGACAAAGTATGTAAATTAAACCTTTCGTTACGGATTCTTTCTGAAAAATGTCTGCTCTATAGTATTTTTCGATTTCGCCTCTGATCTCTACTTCCGAGAATAGAATGAAAAATATGGAAATAAAAATGTGTATAAATTAAAGTGTGCATCCTTTTATTCCCAGGGGGGGGGGTCCATTTGAATGAAGATTTCAGTATCCAGGCCGAATCGCGGAAATCTGTGGTAGGATTACGTCACGGGATAACGTGACCCCGTTATCGAGAATCGAAGCACAAAAGTACAATTTCCGAGTAGTTTATCGGACCCGGGGAAAAAATTCCGGTAGGACGTTTATCGTGCTAACGAAAGCGGTGAATGGGGTAATCATCTATGCAACGATTTTAAGTGTTCGATTTCGCCTTGAGAGTCGTTTCACGACCGAGTTACAGCGCTCCGGGAGGAACAAAGCGGGGAAAAAAGGAGGAGGACGACGACGACGACGACGACGAAGACGACGACGACGACGACGACGACGACGACGACGACAGGCGGGAGCAATTGGAGCGAGTGCCGTAAAGAAGAAATTGCATAACGTTTATGAAAGGGAATTAAGTTATTGTCCCCCGTAAGTTAACAATTTTTAATTGCGAGGCGTAATTACGAGCGCGGCTCCCTCTCTCTCCCTTTACATTTGACGAATGGTTACATCGTCGAGATTACATCCAGGACGGTGTTTTTCGTCGTCCGGACGCTTAAAAAGTATTTTAATTATTCCGTAAGAAATCGCCCGCTCTCGATACGAATCTCCCCTGGCGATTAACTTCTTCGTCGCTCGGATCCACTCGAAATAATCCTTGAAAAACGGCCCTCCCCCGGTAGACTCTCTCTCCCTCTCCCCCTCTCTCTCTGTCTCTCTCTCTCTCTCTCTCTCTCTCTCTCTCTCTCTCTCTCTCTCTCTCTCTCCCCCTCTCTGTCACCGGCTTTTACGGTGGGGGGAGTGAGGGAAAAAAGCTCCGACTACGTTTCGAGTAAGGCGCGAACGGGAACGAAATAAACGAAAGCCGTAAATCGCTTCGACACGTCGATATCTGGCGTGTTGTCTCGGCTCGATACCCTATCGAGGCTGCAAGATAGAAAGATGAGAATTTACAGCGCGACAGACCTACCCCTCTCGCTCTATCCGAACGGAAATAAACAACAAAAATTGGTCGAGGGCGGCAGGCCGGTATAGTTTCAGCGAAATATGTTTCGCACGGGGATAGGCGGTGGTGGGGATGGACCAGCGTAGCGCTGGGAAAGCTTGCTCGATAAATCTGACATAATGAAAGCAATAGCGCAATTGAAATGCGCTCGCCTTTTATTCACTCGCTTCCGGAGATGTCGTTCGAGTTCCTGCCTCGTAAATATCGTATTCTGCAGCCTGTTCCTCGAAGGAACAGAATTGGAGTGCACTGATGGTCATAAAAGCTGCCACCCAGCTCTGGTTACTTCTGACCCTCAGCACATAGGGATGCGGGCGGGGGGTCCGACCCCTATTCAGTGTGCCTCCGGTCTCTTTTTATCAAAAACAAATCTCGATTGTTGACACGCTCGCGAATTTTGGTGTTTTTCGATCCTACTGGCACTTTTTTCATTCGACGCACCGTAAACTGGCGAGAAAAAATCGTACAACAATTTTTCGGGGGTCATTGGAAAGCGCAGACTTCGCTCTTCGCGTACAATGTGGGTTCAATCCCCCAAAAAAATTTTTGAACCGCTCAGAGTCGTTTGAGTTTGGGAAATTTAGAAAAATCGCCACTTTCACTTCCCGGACCGATTAAAAACGGAAAAGTGCTCTAAAATGAAAATGACTTGGTGGCGTCGAAAGCGGAGATTCCAAGCTTTAAAATGAGCTTAGATTCATTGTCGTCCGATTTTTTTTAATAAAGTTACACTAACTCGAATATCGATTATTCACTTAAAGGGGGTGCCCTAGTCAAATCACACATTCTCAGTGCTATACGTAGGAATTAATTAGAAGAGAATAATCAAACCCAGTGATTTAAAATTTTGCGTATGTATGTACGCATATTTGAAGCAATATCTGAAATTTTTACAAGCCACTCGATCAACAATTGCGGGGGCTACGAACTAATTAGTGTCCTGATCCAGTTGATCCTTACTGTCTATGTTCTCTCGTCAGGACGGTGTCGTAACGGGCGTCACAGTGTGTCGCGTTGCGAGGTAGAAAATTCGAATCGGGCAGATCTTATCAAATAATTACGTCAGCTCGGAAAGAAGAGCCGGCGAGGCTACATTTGGCAGGATTCTAATCCGGGCGTAGACAAACACCCGGGCCGGGCCGGGCCGGGCCAGGAACTGGATGTGATTAACGATCACGGCTGGGAAGCCGGCTCGAGACGTTTCGAGATGTTCTCGGTCTAGCAGCCGGAGCTAAGATCGCTGTTTGTACGAAGTCTTAATGACCAATTCGCGTTCTCCTCGCCGACAGAAGGGTGGAGGCCTTGCCCGGAACGCAATCCCCTTGTCGACAGCCGTAAGACACGAGGCTCGAGCACCTAAATCCTCGGTTATGTCAACGCTCCTCTCCGCTAAAATAATTCCGGATACGAAACGCCTAAACCCAGCACCGAGGATCCACTCGTGTTTTTGTGGATTACGAGTCGCGCGATACGGCTGATGCCCCGGCATGCGACACCGTCCTTCTCCAAACGGTGTACATACCCAGCGCAGCATCCCTGATCTTTCGACCCGCCTCGCGAGTTCTGACCCGAGTGAAATTTCCTTTCCCTTAGATAGATTGATTTTTTGCCCGTCTACGGCAACACCCGGCCGCCCTAAGTGCTTTCGATTAATTTCGCCACGGTTTCACCCTGGAATCGGACACTGGCGATGAAAATTTCCTTTTCATTATACGAATGTGCCGCGAAAACCCTCTCTGTTAGGAACACACAAATCTTTTACTGAAATTAAATTCCAGTCCAGAAAGATTTATTTATCACTGCCCACAATGTTTCATGAAATGTCTTATAAAAATTTCTGCTGATTACATCGAATACGTGTGAAATAGTCTGAGCAGATATTGCTGAAGTCACATCACCTGAACGGCGAAGGACTGATCCAGTCGTCGTCGTCGCCCGACGCGACGCGACGGTAGTTCCGAAGAAAGCGGAACAAGAGAGGACTTTGCAGTTATCCGGCTGCGAGGAGCATATTCGCGGAGGCCTTTGCACGCGCCATAAACACGTACAACCGAATAAAGCTACAAACTTTGCACATAAGCAAGCAGGGAACCACGACAACCGTCACGCCGCTGACTCCCCGCAAACTAACTATCGCCACTTGCGATAACTTTCCTGGCAGTGGAGAGGGTGAAGGTAAATGGGGAGCGAGAGAGAGAGAGACGCGTCCCTCGATGGTAGGATAACTCGACCTGGTGCGGGTAATCCGATAAGATGTTCCTGCCGGAGGTGCTCCACCCTCCAAGGATTCACTCGGCACCCTGTCTGATTCCGTCTACATGCGGCCAGATCCACACGGTGCAACACGAGGACAGTAGGAAAAAACGACTGAACTTTCTCTTGGGAACCCAGAAATTTTCGATTATTATATGTCTTATCTGGTTGATTTCTGCGAGAAAACTCCTATATGGAAGTCCCAGACCGCGGAATCAACTCGTTTTTAAGTTATGAGCATATAAAGTTATTTAACACTAATTTTCATTGTTTTACCTCAGAAAGTATGGGCGCCGCCATATTGGTAAGTAGGGAGCTCCTTGTAGTGACTCAGTGGCGACGCTAGATGGCAGCACTAGCGCACAACCTGATAGTAGCCTGGGCATGTGAAGGGGAAATTCTAATTTCTAGTTTTACAGTGTACCAAAATGGCTACCGCAGAGTTTAATTTGTGTTCAGGGTTAGTTTTGGATTAGTTCTGGGTTAGTTCCGATTAGGTTGTATTTTGATTTTGTAATTCTAATTCTAAAAAATTTAGATATCTTGGTTGTATGAGTTGTGAATGTTAGAGCTTTGAAATTTTTGTGAATAAAAAGTAGTTATAATTAATTTTATAGAATAGATATATTATCGCGTGCTATGTGTTGCGCGATAATATACTTGTAACGTGTGTGATGTGGTGTCTAGGGGCTAGTGCTGCCATCTAGCGTCGCCACTGAGTCACTACACGCAAGGAGCTCCCTACGTACCAATATGGCGGCGCCCATACCTGTCACTCTCTCAGGTGAAACAATGAAAATTAATGTTAAATTACTTAACTTTACATGCTTATAAATTAAAAACGAGTGGTTTCCGCGGTCTGGGACTTCCATATAGGAGTTTTCTTGCAGAAATCGACAAGATAAGAGATATAATAATCGAAAATTTCTGGGTTCCCAAGAGAAAGTTTACCCGAAAAAACTTGTTCACGCGATACGTGAACACCGTCTTTTTCCAGTTTCGAAATGGTAACACGTCGATGAATTTGCATCGTAGGACAGTTTTCTAGCCGTACTGGTATAGTCGTGGGCAGAATCACGGCCCAGTCGACTGTACGAAAGTTTCGTCGGCTGATTCGACAGTTTGAGCATGTTTGAGAAAGTTTGACGAGGTTTGAAGAACTGCGGTTGACACCGATGGTGGCGCTAACCTCTGCGCGCGGTGTCAGTGACAGGCTCGCATTGTCTGAAACTAAAACAGCGAGGGGGCATCCTTTGGGCATGACAGTGAAGCGGACGAGCTTTTGACGACGGTTCGCGCATCCGTCATACGTCGGAACCCACGTTTCGAAGTTATCAGCGTTCTTGAACACCCGACCCGGCCCGGCCCGGCCCCTCGTCAGCTACGTTTAACATCCGGAATTTTTATGCTTGCGATTTACTAGTAAAAGAGAGTGGCAGTGGGAGTCCATCGAAAAAGATTAATCGTTTACGTACATTTGTAATATTTCTACTTCGTCTGTAATAAACAGCTGGACTCATCTGCGGGTGATCAATCTCTTAATATAGACACCGCTAATCGAACGTCCGTAAACGTCCGTATCACGAGCGAAATGGTTATTCGAAGAACGTTCTCTTCAAGCCATTTACAATCGTCTCAAAGTTCGCTCGAACAAGAAATGGGGGAAAACTCTCACCTGATGGCGCCTCGTTGCTGCACGACGTCGCGAACTCCATACGGTCCGGTGTCTTGCAACCGATTTCCAATCGGCGAACACTCCCGTAACGACATCGTGCCGGGTAAGGTGTCGATGTCACCGTCCCGTCCTGCACCTCGGCTGCGTTCGCCATGTTCGGATCCCCGTCCACGCCCAATAAGTCCTCCGAATTGTCGTTCGTGTGCGAATGCAGCACCGACACTATCTCGTAGCGACCCAGGTTCGGACACTGCCTGGTCATCGGGTCCGACGCTGGAAAGAGCAGACACCTGCGATTAGTCACCCGAACATGCAGAGGCAGTATTCTTCGAACGGGGATTTTCCTTTAGAGCTTCGCGGAATTTGATATTCATTTAAATAAAATCGAAACTTTTCTTTTCAGGGCAAACCCTCGAATCTGATTCGAGCCTAAGTCTAGACCCTAATTCGGACCTAAACTCTTCCAGACATGGTCTACAAGGTGGTCCACCTAAGCCACGTAAATATCTTCTTTATTTGTGACGACTAGACTGTGGATCTTTATGCATTTATAGCAAAATCAAGTAGATGAAATTCAGAATTGTTGGCAAATTTTTAAAATTGAAGTTGTCAACGTATCGCACTTCGGCAAGAATAGTGACATAACTAAAAAATGCAATATTCTCGCAATAACGATTTTAAGAAAATTATAAAATTTCCATCGAAATAGTACAGACATCTTTAATCTTTCAGAAGAATATTTTTGGAAGTAAATTCGAATAGCCTGTATAAAATGATATTATGTATACTTCCATCAACTCTAAAGTGACACTGTTCTTACCACTACAAAAATCGATAGTTTTTGAGTTGTGTCACTGTTCTTGCCGGGGTGCAATATGATTTCATCTCTATTAAAATCATTAAGGGAAGGAAGAACAGTCAATTTTTTTATTTTGCATGAAGATTCACAGTCTAGTTATGGCATAACAAATGTAACGAATTCCTCGCAAAGGTCATTTTTTTCGGAGTGTTCACTTTAATTTCCAAAGATCAAGGTCATTTGAAGGTCACGTTAATATACATGTCTGATTATTCGCTCGGCTACACGATGCAATAAAAAAAACAATGCAGTTATGTATAAAAAAAAAACACCGATGACCTTGATAACATCAACAAAAAGTTACCTTGCGGGGAAAAAATGTTCTTACCAGATATTCGTCCATCGGACACCATGAACGTAAGAAATAGTTTTTCACATCACAATAACCTGAAGAGATATTTAGGTGGCCTTACTTAACGTTGCTATAGTTACACAGTCTCCGCGTCAAGCTTTTCCACTAAAAATAAACTAAGAGACCGAGATAGAAGAATATTTCCGGAATCTCGGATGGGGCGCAAAGAATGGGGAATATTTGATTGAGAATTTCAAGAAGTCCTCCTCGCCGGCTTGCAAACATCGGCAAACATCGGCAAACAATCTCGAGGCAGGGAAGACCGTCGCGTCGCGTCGTGTCGAGTCGCGTCGTTGCAGAGAGACGCCCGGAAGCGCGATTTGAATGGCGTCGTGATAAATTCCAAGCCGGCGGAACGACTCTGTCTTCGTCGCTGTTATGGAATCGATGTAATCGGCTTAAACAGAAACTGTTGGGACGGTTGTTGCCGGGGGTCTGTGGAGCCGAGAGTTTACGACGGATTCGGCATATGATCCTTTACGCGATCGTAAAGGAGCTCTCCACGCGAATCGATTGTTAAATTCTGACATTTGCAACTTCCTCTTTGTGCTCCGCGCCGTTTCCCGTTTCACTGTGTTTCGCCGATGTTGCCCTACCCTCCTCTATCCCCCCCCCCCCCCTCCCCCTCGACGTTTCCGTTTCTAGCCAGACGGCGCTCCCAGCTACCTAGCTAGCTCTCTCTCTTTAGCAACGAGTTTCTGGAACACGGATTTTCTTAACTGATGGCGGAGCAAACACCCCCACAGGCAAGCAACTCGCTCCGACCGTGCCTCTCCATTCACCGTGCCACCCGAAAACGAAACGAACTTATTGTACTGGTCGCAACAGTTCAAATAATGAATAAATTATGGACCCCACTGGCTATCGGATCGGAAGCGATTAAATGATTCCGCGTATAAATTGTTAAAAAGCATTTCATAGCCATTAGTATAATCAATAACCGGATGCAATATTTAACGAGCGAAAAAGTCGACGTCCGCCAAATGGAACGCTGCCAGTAATCCCAGGGCGAACGGACGGAATCGAAACAAGAGACAGCCGCCGGACCGGCACAATTGGTTTCGGAACGCGATTCCGGAGGCGCATTGATGTTTCGCTCGAATCAAATTGCACCCAAGACGCTCCCACCGCCCCCCCCCCCCCGGTCCAAAAAATCGAATCCGTTTCACTTATGTTGGTCAATCGAGGAAATTTGTCGACCGGTGAATCATTGACCAGATTTTCCTAACCTGTTCAAACCCTCTCAAACTCGTCCAAACCTAAGCGTATAACTTCGAAACCATGCAACCTTTCGCTACCAAATTTTACACGCGTTACGCACGACGATCCCTTCTGCGAAGAAAAAATTTGCGAACATTTTTTGGAGCTCCGGGACCCACCGGTTCGAATTACATTTACAGCGACAGTTACGAGTAGACTGCCGATTTTATGCATTTCTGACAAAATTGGGTTTGTGCAATTTAAAACAGAGGAATAATTAAAATAATTTAGGTATAACAAAAATAAATAATATAATTATAATTGATATATGTACATCAAAATTAATAGCTTTTATTTCTGATTTTTAATTGTTAACTACATTATAAGTAAATAATTATTTATATATGGTATATGATATGCAGGGTGTCCCAACTAACTTGACCACCATGAATACCTCGCTTAGTGTTAGTAATAGAAAAAAACGTTATAGGACAATATTAACCTAACCGAAGGGGCAATATAATGATTCGGATAAAACTTTTTTCAAGGTCATTTTTTCTAGATATCAAGGTCATCAATTTTTTTTAATGGAACTATGTATTTTTTTTATCGCGATGTAATAGTAGGGGTGAAGACCTCTTCGATGACATATTATACAATGACCTTCGTGTGACCTTGGGTATGAAAAATCCACAAAGCATTACAGGTATTATCAGTGATTGATTTACTACACTAATTGGTTTGGTTGAACTACTTTATTTCTAGAACTACACATTGTTGTATATGGAAAATAAATGATTATCTGGCTCTTCTAATAGTTTCATTGCTAATATTGGAACATGCAGTTCTAATACGCATCTTCATATCTTCGGCTGTTGTTGGAACATGTTCATAAACAATACTCAACACTTAAGTGTTCCCCATAAAAAGAAATGGTCACACGAAGGTCATTGTGTAATATGTCATTGAATAGGTCTTCACCCCTACTACTACATCGCGATAAAAAAACTTGATGACCTTGATATCTAGAAAAAAATGACCTTGAAAAAAGTTTTTTCCTAATCATTATATTGCCCCTTCAGTTAGGTTAATATTGTCCTATAACGTTTTTTTCTATTACTAACACTAAGCGACATATTCAAGGTGGTCAAGTTAGCTGGGACACCCTTATATTTGACGAAAACTAAAAAATTGATATTTTAAAAAAATTTTTTTATAAAATTTTTTCGTCGTAAGTACGAATGGTCATAAGTCGAGGTGGTTGTAACTGGAGAAATTACTGTATACAGAACATTTTTATATTGCATAAAGATCCGCAGTCTAGTTATGAGGCACGGTCCCCCGTTTCAGACAGATCCGGTACACACCGTGGAATTTCATTAGCTGTCGCGGGTTTGCATTGCTCGGTAAACTCGGCTCGGCGTGTTCCGCGGGAATCTTACGGTCCCTTAAATTATTTCTAGTACCGAAATGAGAGAGAGCCACCCGCCGCGCCGGTTCTCTCTCTCTCTCTCTCTTTCGCATGCCTACGCGTTTAGGTTCGCCGTCGAACGAACGATTCATGGAGGGCGTTTAAAACACCGTCGGCTGCTGAACCGACGCGACGCGACTCGACGCGGGAGGGCGGGGGGAAGGTGCCGTGTAAACAGGTCGGACGACTCACGCCCCGGCGAAGTGTTTATAAATGATCGTAATTGACTTACTAATGTACGTCGTGTACGGCCTCGAGTGGGAGTTGAACGTACTCGAGTTGCACACGTAGTCAGGTTGTTGGCTCCATTCCGACAGCTGCATCTCTATTACGTGCTCGTCCCTTCGGTGCAGCATCAGGCACACGTAGCCATTATTGCTGAAAAAGAAGCGGCGGCTCTCGTTACACGGCGGCCATAATTACATCACCGGCGAAAATGAACCTTCGACGGGGAAACATCTTTGCACAGTGACTGACACTCTGCCTGATAGCCTCTCGCGAAATCAGGTTAAAAGCAATTCTTTTTTACATGGAAAGCTGCTCGATTTTCAACATTTATATTCGATCATTCTGCCGCGCAATCTTAATGCTAACGGGATGATTGAAAGATCAATCGTGAAATTTTAGATTCGTTTAAAAATTTTTCTTGCGACTTCTTCTGCACCGCCCTGTAATTTCGTTGATTTAATTTTTTTTTTTTATTGTTTTGTACCTGGACTTTTTATGGTGTTTTACGAGGCGGTCAAACGGCCGTAGATCCCCGTGTTTGGCAAGGCAAATATCGCACGCTCAGGCTATTAGGGATGATTTAAGGGGTTAGGGGAGGGGTGAAACACTCATTAAGACGTCGCAGAAAATTAATCCATCGATACGAATAAAACCCTGCATCTATTCTATTTCCGACGATCCCCTCTTAACGAGCCAACTTTTTTCAAAATGGCTGCCGGACTTACGCTTTTATTACGGCGGTATTTATTATACCGCGACGCGTAATATGCTAGCTCTCTCGGCTTAAGGGCTCCATTGTTCTCTCGTTCGTCGAAATTGCTCATCCTCGTCGCGATAAACGGGAAATATACAAATTTCTCTGGACACTCGAAATCCCCGAGCATATTAAAAATAATACACTCGCACCATCTCACATTTCTGAATTATTATTCAACCATTTGTTTCAATCAATTTTATAATTTAATTATAAAACATACAAGCGTCAATGGAAAATTAGGTTTCGGGGTGGATGAAATAAGGGAGGAGATCGTTTCGTTTCATAGATCGGCTACTAAACCGATACAAAAAGGAAGGGATCAACGGAGCCAGCCCCTAGACGAACGTAAACACACGTCGCTCGCACACATTTCAGCGAGCGTTATGAACTCGCGTACACGTGCGGCCTCGGAGTGCCCGGATTCGTCGTAAAAGCGACCGAGTCGTAAAAGGATTACGTTAAAGTTAACGCGCAGCCGTTAAGAAACGTCCTGATAAAATAAAATCTTAATCCTACCCCGTCCACGCAAGCGACCGGAGATTTAAGGTCCTTTACCCTTGTTTTCTTCCCCCCCGGTCTGGCCAACATCGACCCTTTCCCCCTTCCTCCCCCCTTTCCGTTCCTTTCTTTCCCTCTTTGTTGGCCGCCGCCAGCTTTTACGGCTTACCGGCTCGATTATTAGACGTGTCTCGTTTTCATAAAAACTCACTTCGCCCAACCCTACGCCATCGCCCACAACATTCACCGCACTCGACGATCTTTCAGAGTTCTATCGAGAGAGGTTATGTCCGGTCGACTATCGATTTTTTCCTGTGGAAACGTTCGGATCTCCATTAAGTTAACCCACGTCAGTTTTCCAATAAAATCGTTTTTTTATTCGTACACTTACTTTTCAGTTAGCAAACAAGATCAACCGCGTCAGCGTTCCAAAAAGAGGTCACAGAAAAAATTACAGTTAATTGAAAAATGTGATTTTCAAGTGGACAATTTTTGTTCGCATTCCTAAAAGTGTTCTCCAAGTGTGGTGAATTTTTTATAAATCTATATCCACCCGTTTAATTATTAAAAATTCCCGAGTGGACCCAAGTTTGTCTATCCATAAAATGAGGCTTCGCGAAAATTATTTTTAACCGAAATTGAAAATTGTGTTTTTCAAGTGGAAAATTTTTGTACACATTCCTAAAAGTGTTCTCCAATTGTGGTGAAAGTTTTATAAATCTACATCCACCCGTTTAATTATTAAAAATTCCCAAGTGGACCCATGTTTGTCTATCTATAAAATGAGTCTTCGCGAAAATTATTTTTAACGGATTAAAAAATGAATATTTTCAGATGAAAGATTTCGCACAGAGCTTCCTCGATACATCATTGAAACACGGTAAAATTTTGAAAAAATTTCCGTTCACTGGTTCGTCTGTAAAAAATTCGTACCTTGTCTGTCTCTGAACTGAACAAACAAGTACAATCACTCAGGTTGTAATTTTGGTAAAACGCCCGAGAGAAATTTTATTTCGCCTGTCTCGCGGCTCGGTGCAAGGGTGTGAAATCGGGTAAATTGATCAGAAGTCAAGTTCTATGGGATCCTCGAGAGGGAAGGAGAGAGAAAGAGAGAGAGAGAGAGAGAAATATTCTAAATGATGAAGAGTGAATGAACCTTCGGCGGCGGGCCGGCTCTTGTCGAAAAGTTGAGCCGGACCGGGGTTCGCGGGAACGTCCGTCAAGATCGTAAAACGCAATAGGATTCCCGGTGAATCGTAAAATCCGAGTAGCGAGCCGAAATACAGATTCGCGAAACAGATTCGCGGTGAAGTCGCGAATTCCCGATATCACGGTGCTCCGACAATGCGGCGGTCGGTAAAAGTCGGCCGTTAATAAAAAATCAATCGACCGTAAGGAGTTTTTCGAAAAGTCCGGACGATCGCGAAAACATTCCGCGAAACGGTGGATCGGCGATCCGTCGCCGTATCAATAATCCGCTGGGACGCGTCCATAAGAATGTCGAGTTATAAACCCCAAAAATCCGGAGGCGTTTCTCCGATCGGGAGAGACCCACCACCACCCCCCTGTTTCACGAGCCACCGGGAAGTAATACACGGGACTTTATGTCCGCTTTCATGGCGCAAAAGATCGTAAGAAAAATACAGTTGCCCGCAAAACCGTCCGCCGTTCCCGGTAACAAACACGGTTGACGAAGGCTTGAATAAAATAAACTGGCAGAAAACGTGAACGGTGTTCAACCCATCGAAATTAAAATCAATTTCACTTGACGCAGTTTGCTGTGGTATGATGCTGCACGACTAGCAGCCACGGTGAATCAAAGAAATACTGGCAAACAATTTCCAGCGGGCTGTTCGATGACGTCAACTGGATCAAACGAGGTACAACATGATCAAGGCATAACGGTGTACACTTCCGGTGATCGATTTGAAGGATAGGGTGCGGATGACCCAAAAACTCGTCCAAGTCGCCTCGATTTTGGATTGCTTTGGCAGGGGAAAGGGGGTCCGGACGAAACAGGGCGCGATGACGGAAGAAAAGCCAATTTAATTAATTGAGTTGCTGCAGTAGTCATTTACATTTGGCTTTCTGGAGTGTACCCAGTGAAGGCTCGAACGGAGTTAGCACTCCCGGGGGCGCGATGCTGGCTTCTTACGGGTTTGTGTACATTTCCAACCCTCTCCTCTCCTCATCTCTCTCTCTCCCTCTCTCTCTCTAGGTAGCACAAATGTAACCGGTATAATCCCATTCTCGCCACCTTTTCGCTATTCCGCTGCAGCCCTATAGGGATACCTGCTGCGAAGACCCTATCGATTTAAAGAGCAAACACTGGTTGTTGCAAAATTCCAACTGGAAACATTTACTTCCTGGCTTTAACAACAGCCCTTCCTCGCACCCACAAATACATTCCGATAAGTTGATAATAATAATTTCCTCGATAGAGAATGATAGAGCGTGAAGTCTTCGCTTCGGAATTAATTAATAGAATGAATTACCTACTGATTGATACATCCACCTAATCTTGAAATATGAGATTTCAGGAAACGCCGAGCCGGGGATGATTAATGACCGTTTCGATGCTATCAGCGTGGCTGACGGGTCAGCTCAAGGATTTACCGAAGCAGAAGGACTCGGTGTTCAATGAAGCCACGGTAGGCTGCGTCGCGTCGTGCCCATTTCACGAGCCCGTTCACTACAAAATACGAGAGAGATGCGGGAAACCGATCGTGATTTTTCCACGGTGGCGAGCCGAGTCGAGTCGAGACGAGCCGAGCCGAGTCTCCAATCTAATTTATGTCCGGTCGTTAGACGATTCAATGAAAGGGCCATGCTTATGCGGTCAATTTGACAGGTGCCCTATCCACCTGAGCACTAGCCTCTTTTATATCCCCTCCCACCACCGTTTCTACAGACTTCCCCCTTCGCGGTACTTACACCGGAGACTGTCCCCCTTTTCAATCTTCCCATACTCCCCTAATCCTTTTTTACCTGCCTTCCACGGGTTATTCTTCCCTCGCGGCACTCATCCGTCTAGCCTCCTCTCTCCCCTCGCCCCGTCTTGTCTACTATTTATCGACCCCCTGTGATTTGGTTTATCTACAGTAACGAACTCAACCCTTTGCCCACCCACTATCCACTCGTAGCTCTCCTCCCGGAAGATACTTATTGCGTTATCAGGACTTCCCCAGCACATTTTCCCCTCCGCGCTGCTACTTTGTTGTAGGGACACGTCGATCTCCTAATGGGCCAGACCTTCGAGGGTAATATTCCACAAATTTGATAAAGTGGAGATGTCGGGTTCAGCCCGGTCTGGGACTTGGAGTGACCGGAAGGCAAACCTAACCTCGACCTAACTCAGGCTACGACCTGATCAGCAACAACTAACGTCCTATCTAGACCTGGACACGACCTGATCAGACTAGGACCTAGCCTACCTGATCATACTGAAGCCTAGCCTACCTGATCATACTGTGGCCTAGCCTATCTGATCATACTGAGGCCTAGCCTACCTGATCATACTAAGGCCTAGCCTACCTGATCATACTGAGGAATAGACTACCTGATCATACTGAGGCCTAGCCTACCTGATCATACTGAGGCCTAGCCTACCTGATCATGCTGGGGCCTAGCCTACCTGATCATACTGAGGCCTAGCCTACCTGATCATACTGAGGAATAGCCTACCTGATCATACTGAGGCCTAGACTACCTGATCATACTG
Organism: Lasioglossum lativentre; assembly: GCA_916610255.1. Classification (NCBI taxonomy): domain Eukaryota; kingdom Metazoa; phylum Arthropoda; class Insecta; order Hymenoptera; family Halictidae; genus Lasioglossum; species Lasioglossum lativentre. Next base: position 7,986,742 of record OU744357.1, on the reverse strand, counting down.
AGGCCTAGCCTACCTGATCATACTGAGGGCTAGCCTACCTGATCATACTGAGGCCTAGCCTACCTGATCATACTGAGGCCTAACCTACCTGATCATGCTGAGGCCTAGCCTACCTGATCATACTGAGGCCTAGCCTTCCTGATCAGACTAAGGCCTAGCCTACCTTATCAGTCTCGGACCCAACCTACCTGATCCGTGCTGAACCGAACATGTCTTACACCCGAACACGACCCGATCAGACATAATTTAGACCTAACCCAGACCCGGATGAGACCCGATCAGACCTGATGGGACTGACACAATTTCCCAGAACGACCCATTTCCGCTTCAAGACAGCCATCGACGTCGAGAAGGTTGCAGACGTCATTTTGCAAAGTACTGCAGCCATCATGGGCGAATTTTTAGGGTCTGAGTCATCCCAGGTGCAGCCCAGCTCCCCGTGACACGGCAATATCTTCGACTTCTTGCCGAGACTTGCTGCGATGCAGCGGCCCGCGACAGTTTCGCGAAATTACTAAGCAATTTGCCTCTCTCTCTTCCCACACCTTCCCTAAATCTCCCGTAGCATTTCCGATCGAGTTCCGACTGTCATCCCCGGGTCTTTCTTGCATTTGAAATAATACCGCGGGTACGTCGAAATTGATCGTCGTTCGCCGTCGTCGAATCGAAAATGTTCGATCGAACGAACGACCGAGCACGAAGAAGAAGAGGAGCCGCCAGCTTCCTACGTATCTACTGGGCCATTTACGAGCAACTCCCCACAATCCTCCTCTCTCTCTCCACTCATCCCCTAACCTGAATCCCTTTCCAAACCCCACCCCAAACCGACATCCTTTTCTTTCGTCCCTTCGATTCCCCCGTGGTGCCCACTCTTCTGTACCGTTCGGCTCCTTTTCTTCTTCTCCTATCCCCCGGTTAACTATCTTCGTGATGAAAGTACATCAGACAGCGTGCTCTCTGGAGCGTGCCGCGCGCGATATCCGCCGGATGTTGCACGGCGCGGCGCGGCGCGGCACGGCGGCTGCAACTGCGGCCACGGAGCCGCCGCTGATCGCCGCTTCTGATGCGGGAACATTGAATCGAATGAGAGCGAGGCTACGGGGCCGCGATAAGTGGGAATCGACGGGGAAGGTGAACAGAAGCTGGCTGGCCGGCAGCCTGCAGGCTTTTGTTGCTGCCACCGGCTTTCTTGATCGTGCTTTCGTTATTTATCCTAGCGACAGACATCTCGCTCTCGAAGACCTCCAGGGATCTGATCTCTCCTCTTCAGGGACCAGCCTTCCCCGGAACCTGTGGGAGCCATCGCTGCACGATAAGCGACTTTCAGATGGCTGGACGTTCACTTTTTGCTGGAGAGGCTAGTCCGAGGATAGGGGCGCGGCTCTCATCTAACCGAGACCCAACCTAGACCTAGCGTATTGGGGTGTGATATTTTACATCATATCTTCAGATCCACTTGACCGATTGATTTGAAATTTGGTTTAGACTTGCACTACACCTTCCGCTATGCACAGCAGAAATTTTAAGTAGGTAGAATTTTTTTTCAATTTTTTAGAGCGTAAAACACAAGAAGGGGTGCGAAAAATCGACGCTTCGCACTGAAAACACACCGCCATTGTTTTTTACTGTTCGATTCTATTTTTTCATTTAGGTACACACAATGTTTCAAGTCAATTGGTCCACTGGATGTCGTGATATCGAGCCAGATTTACGACCTTGTCGTATGATGATTTGATATCGGTGATTTTACTCTATTTCGCTATAGGTACTTCCGGACTCAGATTTGAATTCGACAGATTTACAGGAGAGCATCAGCGCTAAGTGAACGCAAGTATATCAGCTTTGAAAAAAGTACGCCTCGATTGCCAGCCCTTTGGAACCGTAGGCCGAAGTGTGTCCCTTTTAAAAAATGAATTCAATACTGTTTCTGACATTTGATTTAATTCCCCGAACCGTGGAAGGGCCAATATTGGATCCATTGATTCGTCGAAGTTGTAAATGTTTAATACAGTCCCGGATAGTAACCCAGGTCGCGAAACTAGACCGCCACCGGATTGATCAGTGTGTTTCAGGAGCAATCGAATTTCCGAAGCGGTGGATAAAATTTCATGGCGGAGAGAGTCACTTTTTATTTCGTGGGGCGGGAAGGAGGGGGAATGTCAATTAAGGGGAACATGCCGGTACACGGGGAAGTATCGAAGCCACGAATCGACGGTATACACACTGGATAATTTCACCGGGCGGCCGGCGCACCGGCCCGGATACGAGCGGTGCACTTCCGGTCGCTAGATCTCCGGTCAACGAGCAATTTTCCGGCCGATTGGCCGGTGAAACGTCCAACTTCCAGCCAAGTCGATCTTCGACGACAGGAAGAGACACGCTTGTTTACTTCGGGCCGGGCCGGGCCGAGCCGAGCCGGGGCGGAGGTAGACACCAACCGTTTTCGCCCCCATCCTAGCCGCTACATACGCTCGCTCCTTAACCCCCGTTGAGGAGGAAGCGCAAGGTGTGCGAAGGGGGTTGGGTCATGTCCTCCGTATATTACCGGCGAACTACGTGACGGGAATCCCACGGAATCTTCAAGGTGCAACCGCCTATGCGCGTCTATCCAACCTGGTCCGCTCAAGTGAAACCTGGAATTCGTCTTTGCCAGCCATGATCGGTCACTTCGAGACCGTGGCCATTCAGGATTGTGATTATATTCGGGACGATAATCCGGTATAACATTATCCATGCAACTAGCATTGCAAGACATTCGTAAGACATTATTTGGTAGCACGCTACCGGGTCGCGTTAGTCTCGACAGTGCATTTGAGTGTGACATTTGATATCATATCTTGGGATTCTTTTAGCCGATCGTGTTCAAACTTTGTGTACGTTTTCAATAAACCCTTTGCTATATACAGGAGAAATTTTAAGCCGGCAGAATTTTTTTTCAATTTTTTACAGCGTAAAACGTGAGAAGGAGTGCGGAAAATCGACACTTCCTGCTAAAAACACTGCCATTTTTTACCGGTTGATTCAATTTTGTTAATTCTGGTATAAACTATAGCGAAATATGTACTGAATGTACCCACAAAGTTTCAAGTCAATCGGTCCTCTAGATGTCGAGATATCGAGGCAGATATACGACCTTGTCTTCGTTCGAGAACACGATCCACTGGATCATTGGCAACACCCGGAATTCTAATTTCTCGTTTGTCTAAAAATTTGTAAACTTTCGCCGAAACAAGAAGCGAAGCGTACACAATGGTCGCGGCGATAGCATTCGCAGGTTTATGATTAAAAAAATCCTAAAGGAAGCTTAAAATATCGCGTTTCTAGAGTAGAATCGCCGGCGAACCGGAAGCTATAAATCGTGCATGGGATTCTACCGAAACGATTCCATAATTCCTCGAGTCTCCGGGAGTCTCGATGTTCGCGGGTTATTGCAGAGGAGTCGAGTCGGTGGTTCGTATCGAGCGCGCGCGCGCGCGTGTACGTTCCCGATTTTTCAATTCCCTTAAAAGAATCCCTCCCAATTCCGGAAAACGTCGGGAACCACAAAATCAATTCGCAGACGGGGGTAAAGGGGACTGCTCGGAGCCCAATCTCTCCGAGCCGCATTTTCCACGGTCAAATAATTTACCGGATACAAGTTACCGCCCCCCCCCCCCCACCCCCCGCGGCCCCCACCAGCTCCGGTAGCTACCCTGATAATTACGGGGCTGCCTTTTGTGTCGTCTCGTTCGCGTCACGATCCAACTAATTTTCCACTGGTTAACCAAATTATATTCGGAACGGTCGCGACTGTAAAAATTCTCCTCGAAATTTCACCGACCGGACGGACGGACGGACTCGGGCAACCTCGGTCAGATACCAGAGAGATTCCACCGTTATTTCGGCAGATCGACCGACAACATTGCGAAGCCGAATTCGAACGGAATGGTGATCGGCTTGAACAAGTGGTGGGGCGGGGGGACGTGGTCATTAAATTGAACCCACACTCGATACGATTCGATAATCCGATAATAACGAGTTACGTTGTTTTCTACTTCACGTGCAATTTTCGGGGAAATTTCAAGTGGTCGGATTCTGGATCTGTTCGCGTTCAACTTATAATCCTCTTTGTCAGCGTTGTTTGACGTGCCGGCGCGCGGCGCGGCGCGGGGCGGCGCGACTCGTCGATTCTCCATGCGAATGTAGGACGTGGAAAAACCCGGGCAGTTTAGACGCTTTATTGGACGTCAAAAATCCGATTTTCACTATCAAGATACAGTCAACCGATTCACCTCAAACTTGCTGTGTACCATTGGCACACCTTTCGCTACGAATAGCAGGAAAATTAAAAAATAAAATCTCAAAATACGAAAATGGCGGAGATTTTAGTAGAAAGTGTCGTTTTTTACAATGGTGGCTGTTAAATTGAAACAGAAAATAATTTTTGCATAAATCTTGTCCCAAGCTACAGCGAAAGGTGGATTTCAAGTATACACCAAGTTTGAAATAGATCGGCAATCTAGTGTTAAGCCGCACAGCATACTAGTGATAATGACTCTTGGGCCAATGGAATATATGACTCTTTTTCGTAGCTGTATTGGTTTATATTGGTCACGTGACCATTAATTTATAAGATGGTCTATTTTCACCAAGTGCGTTGAGTGTGTGCAACAGAGCTAAATATAGAATGTAGTGTTCATTGACTGGTATTTTTTATATTTTTTATTTAACGTTTAATAAAGACAAATAATAATAATTTCATTTTATTTGTGTTCATTTATTTTTGACAAATGAAGTATAGGGAGCCATTTGGCATATATGAGATTCCTATAATTCACATATTTTTTTTTTAAATAAAATATCTTGCTGAACAATTTCTTAAATGTTCATCCACTGGTGCAGTTACCCTACAATAGATTCGACATGAACACTTTTCTACGGAAATGCAGGAAGATGATCTTTTTCTGTAAAATCTCGAAAAGTGAAAATCATTGTTATTTTTTAGTGCACCGACGAAAGCGGGCATTAACATTTTGCTACAACTATGTGTGCGATAAGAGCCGCTAGAAAACACGGGCGGACCAAACACAAAAGTAGGATAAATATTGAAAAACGATACACATTTGTAAATAGACGGTTGTAGTGTGACACGATGGGGAAAAAGCAGGCCGGAATGAAACTGACGAAATTGAAAATATCGGGGAATAAAGGGAGATATTAAAAAGTAGGGCGCACTAAAATAAATATAGGATTCATGAGAGCGCGCGCGCGCGCGCACGCGTGGGGCAAAAATGAACGACAGACAAAGAGCACTATACAGCTGGGAGTTGCAAAACAAAGTGTGGGAGATAGCGCACATTGTAAAGTGGAAAATACGATAGCAAAAGCTGGGATGGTAGAGTATCGGGGAAATGGGAGCTCCACAGCGGCGGCCTCGGCAAAGGAATAAAAAAATAAAGCAAAAATACAAACAGCCAAGCAGATCGCGTTAATTCCTGATATAAATGATTCAGAGCCGCGGCGTGGTAGTTGGCAAATCATTTTTCAGATAGTCGTCAAGATATCCGAAGGAATAAAATATATAAAGTCCGGCGTCAAAGGCTCTTTCGAAAATTTTATCCGAAACCGATACGCAACGGCGATAAAAAAGAAAGGAAAAAAATCGTGAAAATTTCAGAAGGAAAAAAATATCAACGACAATACGAGGCTCCGTTGCTTTCTGTCTTCCAGCTAAAGATTGAAACACGTATCGGAATACGATATCGATTCTATTCGAGAGTGTATATTCCGCACCTCGTCGGCGTCGCCCTGAAAACCTAACGAATTATAGTTTGCGGAGGGTTTAAAAAATACCAACCCGGAATTGGAAAGAAAATTTCGCTCCGGTTCGCGAGTGATTCTTTTTCTTTTTATTTTTTTTTACTCTGCAGGATCAAATGTACTTCCGCGTTGCATAAAAAGGAAACTGTAAGGGATATAGAGAGACGCGGCTCGAACAGAGTTGTACCGAGGCTCTTGAAGTTTCTTCACGGCGAGCTACATTATTCAATGCGTCCTTCATCGCCCGCAACAGCGGCCATAACACGCCGCTTCAAATCTTCGTACCCCGTGGCCGGCCGAGGTACAAAGATCTTGTCTTTGACATATTCCCATAAAAAAAGTTACGAGCTGTTAGATTGCAAGTTTTTCGCGACGATCGTGTGCCCGCAGTCTCCCGCTACCACCGCAACGAAACTTCGAAAGCGTCCCGACGGTCCCGAAAGCCCAAGCTGCTTCTCGATATCTCGAACGGATCCTTTTTCGCGAAATCTTGCAAGTATATTTTTTATTCACAGTACGGCAAGAACCGCGAGAAAAAATCGTAGCACACTTTTTGAGACACCGCTGTAAACAGGAAACTTCCATCTACAGCGCCATATTCAAACGAATTTGGAAAAAAAATTATTTGGAAAAATCGTGGCACACTTTTTGGGACACCACTGTAAACAGGAAACTTCCATCTGTAGCGTCATATTCAAAAGAATTTGGGAAAAAAATTATTTGAACTGAGTTATATCGTTCGACCGTGTGAAGCTTTCGATTAAATTTGACAAGAATAATTTTCTAAAAAAATGAGTTCAACAGCGTAAAAATAGAGACTCCACCCTTTAAAATGAGCCCAGGCAGAATGTTACGCGAGCTCAAATAATGCATTCACATTGTATTACATAGTATTCTATATTCAAACAATGAAGATTTGAATAATATATTGGCTACATATTATTTCGGAATAATTGTTGATTAGTATATTTGCAGACGAGAATGATTCGTGTGTAGGAAATTTTGCCAGCTACAATATTACTTTAATTATAATATTAATATTAATCGTAATAACAATCGAATATGTGTTCCTGGTTAATAAATAAAATGGGTCAGAAATGTTTAGATAAAAATATTTGGAAATGAATGTCGCCCCTAGCGGACAAATAGTGAACTAGAGTCATAATAACAATAGAATATGTGTTTCTGGTTAATTTATAAAATATTAATGGGTCAGAAATGTTTAGATAAAAATATTTGCAAATGAATGTCGCCCCTAGCGGACGAATAGTGAACTAGAGTCGGCTGATCTCAAGGACACAGCCCTATAATGTCTACTAGTACTACAAAAAGTGTTCCTAAAATTCTGAAAAATGTTTAATAATCTCGAGTACAGTCTTCTCGAAGTAAAATATCGTAAGTAAGGTAATTTTCATCGTGATCACGCTGCTTTCCATTTAAAATCGATCGGACAGTTTTAGGGGAAAGGGGGGTCGTAAGTTTCCGGACGAAAGCACCGAAAAGATTAAACGACCGTGGAATAGCATATTTCTACGACCTCGTCGGCGAGTCGTTAAGAATTAAGGAACTGGTCGCCGGGGTGCAGAATTATTGAATTAGAAAGAACTAGCATAAATATTCCGGCGCGGCGCGCGGCGCTACGCGACGCGACGAGATATCGATATGGCCAGGGCTCGATCGGAAACGTGACTATTACCCTCGCCCAGTGCAACAGGAGGGAGCCCCCGCGTTCTTATCGGGGAGAAATGCTCTTATCGTGACTATATATCGGCCCGAATACCGGGCGTGTACTACATAAAACTTTCGTTCGATTCAACGCCGCGCCGCGGCCCCGAAACGACCCCGCCAATGTATTCCCTTACACCGAGCACACCTCCGACATTGTTACGCGCGTTACATTCACTTCCGGTGCTGCGAGATAGCGCACACGTCCTCGGATTTCCTGTCAATCCAAATCTTTACAAGCCTGCAATAATTCTACAAAATTTTTTCACGACATCACAAATCGAAAATGTTTCACTTTCCGGAAACGAAATCGGAAAAGATGTTCCTCGGCTTGTTCGATAGGGTGAAACATATACAGGGTGGGGCACTAACTGTGTCCAGTTTGAACATTGCCGTTATTTGTAATAATATGAAAAAATGTTATATAGAAAACTTACACGGTATAGAGGGGGACATATTGTGACACAAACATTTTCTGTGTGGGTGGAGGCGTAGAGGAGATTTCAAGGTCATCTCTATTTTTTTAAATGGAATGCTATGTTTTTTTATCACGATGCGATAGCTAGTGTTGAGACGAATTCAGCGAGTTATCATTGAAGGTCATACAAGGTCAAATATGGTAGTAAAGTAAACTTTATTACCTTACAGGAGATGTTCGAATTGGTGACCGTTTGCGTCAATACAAAGTTGCAATCTTCGTATCCCTGCAGAAACGATAAGACATGCACTTGATGCAGGGATACGAAGATTGCAGCTTTGCATTGACGCAAACAGTCATCAATTCGAGCATCTCCTGTAATGTAATAAAGTTTATTCTATTACCATATTTGACCTTGCATGACCTTCAATGATAACTCGCTGAATTCGTCTCAACACTGGCTATCACATCGTGATAAAAAAAACATAGCATTCCATTTAAAAAAATAGAGATGACCTTGAAATCTCCTCTATGCCTCCACCCACGCAGAAAATGTTTGTGTCACAATATGTCTCCCTCTATACCGTGTAAGTTACGACGGTACGTAATAGCAGCTTTGGTAATAGCAACGCCTCGCATTTAGAGGTAAACAAATGAACGTAAACATTGCTTCAGAACTTAACTCACAAAAAACCAAATTTATAAGGAGCCACATTGAAAACACAAATCCAACAAATCCACAAGGCGTTGCTATTACGTACCGTCGAAATATTTCAAATATGCTGGCAATTGATTCATGGCGATATTATCTTTCAAGGTCATCTGAAAGTCATTGTATAGCAGGTCGTTGAATTCGTTTCGACGTCGCCTACAATATTATGAAGTTAAAAATACCCAATTCCATTAAAAGATATGACAGCGACCTTGATTTTTTGTAGAAAATCGATTTTTCTTTAAATTTAAAATATTGCAATTTCTTGTCGGTTAAATACTGATTGACTTTGGTACGAAACACTTTTCTGTCCGACCATCCGAAGGGGCTGAAAAATCGTGGGGACTAATTTGCGCCGCACCCCGCATACTTCCATCTTGGGTGGGGGAAAATGAAAATTTGCCGAGCTTCAAAAATGATTTGAAGCATTTAATATAATATAGAAGAAAGCCTGAACATTGTTATATTCCATTGTACTGGGAATAAAACGCGCGTCCATGGTCCGGTGGACCAGCCCTTTTGTGACAGTGGCGAGTCCATCTAACATAAGACAAAAAAGACATTTAATTGGCTCGGTTCGGCGGGTCCAAAGACGTTCAGTGAATCGCAGTGATTCGTAATCGGCCGGGCACGCTTTTACGCGCCGCAACTTCCGGTTCCGGTTGATTGTCACAGCTCGCCCCTAGCTCCTTTTACGACGGACCACGTACCACCAACCCCGCGGATTAAACCACCGACAGACCCTTCTCGATTTTTATTTCCCTGGGCGTCTTGCATGCTGAGCGAGCCACCCGTAATTCCGCTCGACGATATAAAACCGGAAGATCGTTATACGCGACCTGAACACTGACCGGAAGACCAGTCATCTCCCATCCTCGAATATTTACAGATCGTAACTTGGAGCTGTCGTCTCGGGAGAATTTTCCTGCTGCGTTCACGGTTCTGCATACCGCCACCATTCGCGCCGCAAACAGTCAAGTTACATGCTCTAATCGAATGAATTTCACACCGGCTAATACCGTGGCCGGGTCGATCGAGACTCGACACATTTGTCCAATTTTATTTTTTTTTAACAACGGCGCACCTCTCTTAAAAATCTGAAAACATTCACGAATGATACTTATAATAATATGTCGGTACTGTAAAAAAATGAAGATTGTCAATTTATAACTTCCATGTGAAATCTGCATTTTTTCGATTTTTTTTAGGTTTATGATTTTTTACAAGCAAGGTTTTCAATTTAAAAATCTGAGACGAATTGCAGAGTATGTATTCGGGTGCTTTACATGTGTCAGATTTTTTTCAGAATTTCTAAACATTGTTAACTAGGGAAAATAGGCCAAAAACTGATTATTCAATTTTACCCCATAACCACCCTCCCGATCGAGATAGAGTGTTAAAATTTTACACAGTATGTTTGTTTTTGATGCCCTATCGAATGGCCCATCCCCGATATTATTCGGCTCAAGGGCATTTTTCACCATCTTATCCGGCTATACCCTTTCTTCTTCAGCGAGAAAGAACTACTAAATTCAGCCACCTAGCATCGACAGCACGAACTGTACCGAATTACGGTTTCCACGCTCTTGGAAATGGTATCTACAGGGTGGTCCACCTAAATATCTCCTTTATTTGCGATGACTAGACTGCGGATCTTTATGCATTTATAGCAAAATTAAGTAGACGAAATTCAAAATTGTTGGAAAATTGTTAAAATTGAAGTTGTCAACATATGATTTCTCCTCTATTAAAATCATCTAGGGAAGAAATAACAAACAATTTGGTTTCTATTTCTTGCAATCGATGCAGATAATTTTTATATTGCATAAAGATCCGCAGTCTAGTGATGACATAACAAATGTTTTTAATGCAATATAAATGGTATTACGCGGGTGGTGAATTGTTTGCAAATGTTATTGTTTTCTCAAGGTTATTTTTTCCGGAGTGTTCACTTTAATTTTCAAAAATCAAGGATTTTCGATTGTTTTTTGAAAGGTATCGATGTATCACGGAGTTAATTTGCCCCCCGCCGAGTTATTTTGGGTCATAACAGCCAAGATAATAGGTTTACGTAAAATATGTATATAACTTTTTTTGTCGAGCTTTTTATGTTTCATTTTTTGTTTGAAACTTTTCTTTCTAAAATCAATATTTTCGAAAATATTTACGTAAGTAGCAGTACTAGTTTTTTTGCGAATATCTCGGTTCCTGCCAGATATTGATCCAGAAGAGATATTTAGATGGCCGTACTTAAATGGACCACATGGTATAGTCGTTTGTTTGAGCGTTACGGGGCATGGGTTTAGCGTCTCGTTTATAAATTCCGTCATCGCCTTACGGATTTCGGTGGCAGCGTGGCAGCGAAGTTTCTCTATGGGGTTAGCGGAGGAATTCAGCTCGGCCGGGAACAGGAACAGGAACAGGTAGAACGATCATAAATACAGCGGAGGAAGGAGAGAGCACGGTCGAATATCGATCGGCGGACGCACAATGGCTGCCCGAATATTTATCAATGTATTGTAGCCGCTCTGCATTATGTTGGGCCAGAGCAGCGGCGGCGATACCTAACGCAGGAGATTTCAGGACCTGTGTATCGCTAATAACAATTACAGTTGGACGACGCAGGCAGGCAGGCAGGCAGGCAGGTAGCCAGTCAGTCAGCCAGCCAACCAGCCAGGCTGGTTAACCCCTTGCACTACGATTTATTTTACGGTTGCAGTGATTAGAACTTATTTGTCGTTTCTAATTTCTTCGAAAAAAGGAAGTTTGTATGCAATTTATACCTATGCAGTCTCCAATGGTTTCAACAACAAAAAAATTTAATTTTGTTTCAATTTCAAGTTTGAAGGAAATTAATAGCATGAATATTTAGTAGACTCTCTTCGAAATCTTCGTCACGAGTCCGACTCGGTATTATAGTGCAAGGGGTTAATACAAAGAGGGAAACAGTACTTGCCTTTGCGGAGCTTTGTTTCTAATGTATTACGTTCATTTTCATAGTCTGGGCATTGCCATATAACATGATCTAGGTCTTGAAGTTCTGCTCTGCATTGGCAAGCGCTGTTAGCTAAAAAGTTAACCCTTGCCAATGAACCGTTTAAATTATAGTGATTGGCTCGACATCTACTAACAAAAACCAGAAAAATTAAACCAGAAGAAAAAACGAGAGAAATTTGAACAGAACATTGTTTGAGGAAATTATAAATTATTTTCAGACCTTTTATATCAGGTTTACATAAGAAAGAATTAATCCCTTGCACTACGATTCATTTTACGGTTGCAGTGATTAGAACTTATTTGTCGTTTCTAATTTCTTCGAAAAAAAGGAAGTTTGTATGTAATTTATACGTATGCAGTTTCCAATGGTTTCAACAACAAAAAAATATAATTTTGTTTCAATTTCAAGTTTGAAGGAAATTAATAGCATGAATATTTAGTAGACTCTCTTCGAAATCTTCGTCACGAGTCCTACTCTCGGTATTATAGTGCAAGGGGTTAATCGTTTACATCGTGACGCGTGTTCGCAGCGTGTTACTAGAGGCTACGGTTTTGCAAAACTGCCGCGAAACACGTGGAAAAACGCTCGGCGCCGTATCGATTGCGCAACCGCACCGTGCCCGGCTTACTTTTTGCTCCTCTCACTGGTCCCGGTGTCCTTGTCAACTTCAGCCTGAATGATTATACAGGTGGCCCACGGAATCCTTATCGGTGATAGAAATAAAGTCCCAGCACGTGAAAGAATTTTTTCTCGGTATCGGCACCGAGCGGGGGGAATTTTGAAGAATTTCTCTCGGTTTTTCCAGCGAACCGGGTCTTTTTCGCCGGAGAGGTCTTTTACCGATGTGGAACGCTCGCGGAGCAATTATTTGATCCGCTGTGGATAAAAAAAACTTGAGGAATGGTTGCGGCTATAATCACCGGGAAAACAGTATAAGTGGCCCGCGCGCGCGCGCGCGCGATTTCACTGTGAGCAACGAACCGCAAATAAATTAAAAATCCTCGTCCATCGCGTGCAGCAAAACGCAGCTGACTTCCGCGGGCTTTGGCGAGGCTCGTCGAATCTACTGAAGATATCATCCCGATGATTGATAGCGTTCTACGGGAAGATACTGAATCAGGTTTCAGAGCCGGTGTGCAGAGGATTAGATTCGGCCCCGAGCAGATTCGGAGTAGATTAGAGTAATCAGGCTTGGATACAGATCAGGATGATTGGGAGTTGACTGTCGGGACAGTTAGACTGTTCTACGTAGATTGAAAATAACTTCGGGATCTCTCGTGTCAGACTGGTGGCTAACGACAACCACCGAAACGGTGGCACACTTTCCATTCCAAGCATGATAAAACCTGAACGAAAAATCGTAGATTAACTTTCGAGGGCTGGTTGGAAAGCCAAGACTCAAATCTTTGGCCCCACTGTGGTCCCGGTCGAGGAAAAAATTTTTTCACTTCCCTAGAGACGATTGAATTCGAGAAATTCTCCAAATATGACCATTTTTAATTTACTCTACATATTTTGAGGTAACAATTTTTTACAAAAGAATTCACTTGGACTTATTGAAAGAGGAGATTTCACGCTTTCGAACGAGCCTAAGCGGACCGGGATCCGATTATTTTTCGCGAAGTTACAGAAGCTCGAAGATCGGGAATTTCGAGTACACCATGGAAATGTGAACATACTGATCGAACTCCTTGAGATTTCGCATAATTGGTGCGCAGGCGGGTGCATTAGTGATATTACAAGAATCGGGGAGGGAGAGGGGGGGGATTAAAAGCCAACAGGCTACGTCCAGGTTGTCGCAGGAACGACAGCTAAATACACCGAGCCGCCGTGAATGATGAAGCGGGACGTGCTCCATTATCGTCGAACGTTTTGCATAAATTATCCGGGTAGAACGGCGGCGGCGCGGCGCGGCGCGCGGCGACGCAGGATCGATCGGGAGAGGATTTCGATCGAACTCGGGACAAGAGTTGAGGGGGGGGGGGTGGGGGTGGCGGAACTGATCTCGCGCGATAAATCTTAGGGAGCTTCGTTTCGACGACCAGAAACGACGTCCCTTTTTCCCTAAGATGTGGATGAAGCGGGAATAACAAGACGGAAGAGAAAAATGAATTTACAATGATTTACCGCGAGGATATCGTCCCCTCCGGTTATTATATACACGAAGCAGCTTCCGTGACGGGAAGCCATTTTTCACGACGGCCACGAAGAATACTTACCGGCCGGCTGACATTTTAATCGATCTGTAAATAGCTGGTAGAACGGGCGCTCGCCATCGGCCTTCCGAGCGCGAGCGTTGGCGGCCTTGTTTTAACTACGGACATTGTAATAATAATTACGTCGAGGTATTAACGAGCACACGACGAGCCACGGTGTACCCGGAGAGGTTCCGCGAAAAGAGCCCCGCGCCACGCTGCGCCGTTGACGTTGGCGTGAAACTTTTTCTCGAGGCTGCTGTTTCCGTTCCCGTTTCGATCGAAACTTTTCTAGACCACCACTATATCTGGACCATCTCTGTGCCCCTATCAATTTTCGCCGTGGAAATTATACCGTTTCCGAGGTTTCCATTTCCACAGCCGAGCTACACTGCGAATCGAAATTAATGCCGACGGGAACAGGAGAGACGTAGTCACCTAATACGACCACTTTGTCTCATTTAATAAGCTCGACATAAAGCCCAGACGTTCTGGCCTCCTCACCTGCGCGTGTCCACCTCGCCTCCCATTTTTTATCCTACTCTTCCGGCTGGGGGAAACCCAGCTCTCTCTCTCTCTCTCTCGCTCTTCTTATTCCGCGGAAATCTTCCGGCCTGATCTCCTCGCGCTTTAATATACCCACGATTACGCGCCAGCTCGCGACTTTATGAGAACCGCCATGCGAGAGAACCCTCCACGCTCCGACAACGCCCTTCTCGTCGCTCCGGGTCTCTCTCAAGGAGTTCTACCTAACGCGGGCCAGCCGGGACGAGTGGGGGTATTCTTTTATATCATCCGCAGCATGTTTCACGAATTCATACTTTCGCGACGGACGGGAGTGAGATCCCGCCAAGAAAATGACACCGGAGAATTGAAGAAGATCGACGAACACTGCGACCAGGATCCTAGAGTGAACATACTGGACTCTGGAATTTTTAGACCTGGCCTGATAGATTCTAGAGTCCCCAAAGCCAACCTGATGGACCCTGGTACCTCTAACCCTAACCCCTAGTGTACCCTAACTGGAGAATTGAAAAAGATCGACGAACACTGCGACCAGGATCCTAGAGCGAACATACTGGACTCTGGAATTTTTAGACCTGGCCTGATGGATTTTAGGGTCCCTAAAGCCAACCCGATGGACCCTGGTACCTCTAACCCTAACTCCTAGTGTACCCTGGTACCTCCAACCCTAACCCCTAGTGTACCCTAACCGCAGAATTGAAGAAGATCGACGAACACTGCGACCAGGATCCTAGAGCGAACATACTGAACTCTGGAATTTTTAGACCTGGCCTGATGGATTCTAGGATCCCTAAAGCCAACCCGAAGGACCCTAGTACCTCTAACCCTAACCCCTAGTGTACCATAACCGGAGAATTGAAAAAGATCGACGAACACTGCGACCAGGGTCCTACAGCGAACATACTGTACTCTGGAATTTTTAGACCTGGCCTGATGGATTCTGGGGTCCCTAAAGCCAACCTGATGGACCCTGGTACCTCTAACCCTAACCCCTAGTGTACACTAACCGGAGAATTTAAAAAGATCGACGAACACTAAGACCAGGATCCCAGAGCGAACATACCGGACTCTGGAATTTTTAGACCTGGCCTGATGGATTCTGGGATCCCCAAAGCCAACCTGATGGACTCTGGTACCTCTAACCCTAACCCCTAGTGTACCCTAACCGGAGAATTGAAGAAGATCGACGAACACTGCGACACTGATCGATGGACCCTGGTACCTCTAACCCTAATCCCTAGTGTACCCTAACGGGAACCAAGATGAACCTGGTTAACCTAATTTAATCTTCACTAACCTACCCAATATAGCCCGATCTAGCCAGATCTAATGCTACGACCTAACAAGGTCGTCCAGAAGAAGAAGATTAATCCAGATTTAATAGACCGCGACTTAATCTTAACGATCTATGAAACGTCCAGCACCTAACAAGATTGAAACTATGAAATTGAACCTAACCGAACCCCTAACAATAGTTAAATCGCTGCCTGACTAGTCCAGGTTTAATCTACTATGGCTTAACACAATTTAATCTAGAATCGAGCCAATAGCCCGCAATCTAGCCCGGCGTGACCGAACGCACAGACCTAACCTAGCGCGGTCTGACCAAATACAGTCTTCCTCTACTGACGCCCGGTTAAAGTCGTAGGGGCGCGCAAGCTACGGTTGCCATTTTCACGAGCCACTCGCTCTAACATTTTATTACTTTCGCCTTGTTTCAGCTTGATTGTTCCTCTTAATTTTAAACTTCGAAATACATTCAACCTCGAAAATTAGGTTTAGTGCCGAGCCGGTGCTCAAGAGCCAGGGCATACAGAGAGAGGGAGAGAGAGAGAGAGAATGAAGAAAAAAGGGCCCTCGGCGCAACGGCGGTGCGAATTTATGCTACGTTTAAAAACCCGGAATCGGTTTGCGAGTAAAACGTCGGAATTACATTTCGCTCTAACTGTAATTGATGATTTGCAAACGTAATTTTCATGAAACTGTATCCAATCAATTTTATCGGAGACCATTCGAGGACACTGGGCGGCCGGAGCGCGTACGATTTTTTGTAAATGCCTCGTAACTGCCAGTAATTGAACGAACATTTCCAAACACGTGCGAAACGAGGTGGAGAAAAATTCAACGATTCAACAGCTCCGAACAATTCAGCATAGAAATGATTTTCATACGTTTCCATGCCTGTCAATTGGATTCCATTAAATTTTGATGAGTTTGTTCGGAAAGGTTCAACTCGTTTTTCCGAAGTTTCACCATGTTGGATTAAATGGTCTCTAAAGTTTGATTATGTTTGACACGGTCACTATTAGACAGCGAATCTTTAGGCGATATAAACATTTTCTACGTGAATTACCACAAACTGGAGTGAAATAAAAATTGATTTCCTTTTTTAATATGTTTGATAGGTTGAAAGTAATTCAACAGTATTTTTAAATTCTTCCAATGTGTTTACTGTTTTAAACGACACCTACTCATTTTTCCCATAAATGCATAAAATCCGCTGTCCAGTCATTATTAAGTGTGGCAGTGATTGTTAATTTATTTTGTTGAAATGATTGTATCATTTGGAAAGAGGCAGTAGTGATCTTCGACGCGTTTTGATAATTCACAAGTTGAAGGGAGTCGAGTGAGTCCCCCCTCGCAGCCTTGGGAAGACAATGTAGGAATGTTCATTGACATTCCGCCGGCTACGAGCAGCCAAAGTCGAGTATCTTCGTGCTTAATCCGGCACACGCTGTTTATTTATGCGAGCTCGAGTGTCTTCGGTATGTAATGAAGAGATTATCGCTGCATACCGTCATAATTGCGCACGGTGTCTTACTTGAGCGTGCGCCGCGCCGGCAGAGTTGCACTATTTATTATTCACGGCGTCGCAGTTCACAGTTGGCAAATTTTTCATTAACCAACAGTTAGAGAATATTTATCACCGGGATAAATATTTTCCAGCACCTCCGAAACTATAATAGGCACACACGAAGAGAAATGTTTAAATCGGAACCAAAGTGTCTGTCGCGTTGCAAAGATGCATTTTAATATTTTCCTGAAATTATTTAATGAACAAATATAGATGGCAACTTACCAGTCGACGGTGGCCTTTGCGACGTACATCACCTGACTGTTAGAGTTCATGACATGATGGTAGCGGCGATCGCTGATGGGAACGATGGAGTGACAGACGAGGCGAGTCTCGTTTTTACTGATTATTGTCAGGTTGTAAGGCGATGTCAGCAGTCGAGACGATATTCGATCCAAGGCTATCCACAGTTTATTGTCCACCACCCAAGATGGGTACGCGCAACGTTTTGTCTGATTTTCTGAAAGAAAACATAAACAATCGTTAACGCGATTTCATTGATTTCTACAGATTGCACGGGATGCCATCGCTATATTTCCGCGTAATTAAATAACAAAAATCGGCTTCCTGCGGGAGGGGTCTATAAATTCGATTCAATAAGTTTAATCCTTGCCGGAAGTAAAATATGATTAGACGTCCAAGAATAGGGTGGCGCGGCGGCGTGGCAGCAGGATTTATTCTGTCCTCGAAATAATATAACTCCGTCGCTAACGTAGTTATTCCAACCTCGAAATGCATAATATGTACAACAACTAGAAACTCATTCCGGACTCTTCAAGTTCGCCAGGTTCTCATGCTGATAACCAAACTGGCAGCAAACTTTGTTCGTTTTTATTCTTTAACGCGTTTCCACGGCCACAATCGATTCCTCGCCATCATCGTCGAAAATAATCGAGAAAATAATTGTAATCTATCCGGTCGACGATTCTCGTGAAATGCGTGAAAAATCCGAAATCAATGAACACCGTGTTACGATCGTTTTCGCAGCAGATTAGCATGCGAATCGAACGCGGCGAGATATTACTGTGTGTATAGTAGTCGGTTCTAAACATAATTCAAAGGTGCATTTATGGATCAACGATATCGCATGGCCGATCGATATATCGATCACCTTTAGCACAGTGCGCATACATCGACGCCCGTGCATTTTTAACGGTCCATTAATTCGTGCACAGTGATTGATAGCTGCGAGCAGTCGACCATCGACACGATAACTGTTCGCAGACGACAAAGCTGACGCCCGTTTATGGACGAGCTTCGCGTTTTTTCGTGGACCATTGTAAACACTAAGCTATTTTTTTCGGTGACACAATTTCCAGCCGCATCAGATAGCGCGGTTTGATTTACATTAATGTTACTGTTCCATTAAAAATCGCGAATGAGAATATCAAATTCCTGCACGGTGCGGGAGAAAGTGTATGGGAAACAACAGTGAAATTCTACACCAGCCATTACCGGCGAAATGCTAACTCATTTTAAAATTTCCCTGCGTGCACTGTGCAATTTGATACTCGTTCCTGAGTGCATTGTCTGAATTCATTTTTTAGGTTTCACTGTGTTTGGTTATGCGGTCTCCAAAGTTGAGTCATGTTCGTTGCCTTCGAAGTTTGACCATGTTTGATTAACTGGTCTTCGAAGTTTGACCATGTTTGATAGACTCATCTTCGAAGGTTGCCCATGTTTGATAAACTCATCTTCGAATTTTGTACATGTTGGATTAACTGGTCTTGAAAGTTTGGCCATGTTTGATTAACTGGTCATGGAAGTTTGAACATGTTTGATTATGCGGTCTCCAAAGTTGAGTCATGTTCGTTGCCTTCGAAGTTTGACCATGTTGGATTAACTGGTCTCCGAAGTTTGCCCATGTTTGATAAACTCATCTTCGAATTTTGGACCTGTTTGATTAACTGGTTTTCGAAGTTTGGCCATGTTTGATTACGTTTCACTGAGTTGATTCGGTTTGACCAGGTTTGACTACCAATTTGACTAATATTTTTTTTCTGAAATTGTGATCATCCGACTAGAAACCAGCCAATGAGAAAAATGACTTTTCACAATACATTCCAGTCAAACAGGACAAAATTAGAGGGAACGAACGCCATCAACGTGAGAAATGTTTCCTTCTCTGAACCAGGACAGAAAAGAGCAGCGGTTCCGAGATTCTGGGGTTAATCTACCTCCAGGAAAGTTTAAATGGAAACGCAGACCAACGCAGGAGAACGAGGTTAACGAAACACTCGACTGTTACAACCTACGGTTAAAAATTGTTTAATCTGCTTAGTAGATTGGATTCGACGCGTAGAAAATGTTCAACTATTATTTCCGCTGAATGCCTCCCGTGGAATAGTATTCTGTATTGCATGAAAAATTACACGATTATTCAGGACCCGTTTTACGGGAAGGCGCATCAGATATTCAAGATCGTCATCGATGGAAATTACTTTAGGATTCAGAAAACGTCACCGAAACCTGGCACGCAGGGCCTCCACGTGGCATGAAATAAATCTCACCGGTGCTTGTACAGGCAGCGTGCAATCACTCATATATCCGGAAATCCACGAGAGTGCGGTTCACCGGAGAGCCAGGAACAAGATCATATCCATCTGATTCTATTGTCTATTCATAACGGCACTTATAGGTCTACACCTCATCGGGGGTAGAACAAAGATCGAATATTCTCCAATATATTTATCCGCGGTGGCCGAGTCTATTTTGACCCGGGGTCGATTCCAGAAAAGAAGCTCGCAGACTTGAAAAAATGAATGACGATACAATTTTATAATCTGCTATCGATTGTAACTCGATTTTCACTGGCAAATTTAAAAAAAAAAACCGCAGAAAATATAATCTGGATTAATTGAAACGTTCTTTTTGTTTTGAACCTCGAAAAACAAAATTAGATTTCGACGCGACGAAGAGAGAATGGTCGGACGATAAAAACCGCGAGCCATGGAAACGGACGTGCAGCAGAAATTCCATCGTAAGCCGATCGAACGACGACGGACAAAGATTCATCCGGCGTTTAACGTTCAACGAATTCAATTCCAAGAATGCCCGGCCGCCGGTCCCGACGGTTCGAGCTATCACCTCAATTTGGTTAACCGTGGCTGCAGCGCCAGAATCATCGCAATCTGGTAAGGTTACGTGCAGCTATGCGATACCATGGAATACTCCAAGTACCTGACATCGACCACCGCACGACCCCCGATAGCATGCGGAACAAGAATCTGATCTGGTGTCCACGGACACCCTCATAGTTCACATGCTCTTGTTCTTCGAGGCTGTTCCTATCACCGGCCGCGGTCGCTGTCATGCCACGATGCTTATCAGTTAACGATCTGGCGTTAGGTTCATTCCCGCGCGGCTGTTTCAACCTCCATGAAAAGCGCGGACGAGCATAGTCGATGCTCGAGTGCCGGTCCGACCATAGTTTTGTAATTTACTATTTTACCATTCATTTAGAAGGAACCTCCGCTTGTTACGTCGAAAATAAGGTGATTGTTGCGATTTAAACATATATGGCACAGGAAACATTAAAAAATCGATTCGGGAGGGTCAATTTTGATTTTTTCCTTGGTGTAAAAATTTTTGGATTTTGTTAAAACTTGATCGAAAGTGTGCACCATTGATTTTGGTCTAAGAGAAAATGATTTTTACTCACTCTGTGTCATCTTGTAGATCCTGGCAGCGTCGTTGACGCTGAACCCGGTGCAGCCTGCATCGGCGCTCTGCGCGACGGTCCAGGAGCCGTTCGACGTCTGCTGATAAATGAAGCATCTGTAACTGTCCTCGTCGTTGGTCTTCCGGGGCCCGTGCAGCCGTGCTACCAAATTCTGGGTGCTGCCGTCCTTCCACGTGGCGAAACACTCCAGCTGAACGTCTGCGAGCCGAAAATTGATTCGTTTCTATTATTCCGGTGGGCCGATGGCAACAGACGACGCGACGGGGAAAATAAATTACCCGCGATCACCGCCGAAAGTTACGGTCAGCGGCGTTTTACACGGCGATAAAGCATGCATCGCCGTCGAGGATGAATTATACACGCTGTTCTCCTGGTGACACGTGGGCCCCCCTACCCTCGCGACCCCTCCCTCGAACGGTCGCGACCATAGCATCCGCGGAAAATCGTTTCGAGGAGCCGAGCAACAAATGGTAATTGACAAGACCATTAATCATTTACCGCGACGCCGAAAGCTTTATTGACCGTTACAGGTCCTCCGGTGTCGTGTTAATCTACGTCGCGACTGAGTATTATTAACGAGGCAAAAATCGGACAGCGCCACTTAAACGTACCGAATGATCATCTTCATTAGCTGACTCGAACGCGCCATCATAGACATCTACCCACGAAACTGTACGTTGTCACCTGGTGGGGCGAATGATCGCTCTGCGAGTTTACGTTTAAGCAAGGTCTCAGTCAAGGCACAGCAAAATCTCAGCAAAGTCTAAGCCAAGTCTCGGTCAAGCGAGTCAAGTTTCAGCAAAGTCTCAGCCAAGTCTCGGTCAAGCGAGTCAAGTCTCAGCAAAGTATGAGCCAAGTCTCGGTCAAGCGAGTCAAGTCTCAGCAAAGTATGAACCAAGTTCTCGGTCAAGCGAGTCAAGTCTCAGCCAAGTCTCGGTCAAGCGAGTCAAGTTTCAGCAAAGTCTCAGCCAAGTCTCGGTCAAGCGAGTCAAGTCTCAGCAAAGTATGAACCAAGTTCTCGGTCAAGCAAGTCAAGTCTCAGCAAAGTATGAGCCAAGTCTCGGTCAAGCGAGTCAAGTCTCAGCAAAGTATGAGCCAAGTCTCGGTCAAGCAAGTCAAGTCTCAGCCAAGTCTCGGTCAAGCGAGTCGAATCTCAGCAAAGTCTCAGCAAAGTCTCGGTCAAGCGAGTCAAGTTTCAGTCAAGTGAGTCAAGTCTAGGTCAAGTCTCAGCCACGTTTCAGCCACGTCCACGTGAGCTTATCTTTCACGCGTAATTCACTCGTCACTCTTTGGAATCTAAGAAAGAAGATTGTGGGAAAATGGTACGAACCGAAACTCTCAGACGACGGGACACTGGCGCAGGCCTGATACCGCAGGAACAGACGCGAGTCTTGGGTGCAGGTCTCGGCAGTGGACAACGGCGAGCTACACTCCTGTTCGCCGCGGCTGTACGAAAACTCCAGGGGTCCTTTGAAAGGACATGGCATGGGAGTCGCACCGCTTCGGAACAACGAGATCAAACTGGTGTCGCTGGTCAGCGTGCTGCACAGCTCTGACAGACTAGGTTTCGGTGTCTCCGTGCAGTATGCTGAAAGGGAAACGATCAATCTCTGACAGTGCTCGGGAAGATCTTGATATCTGCCAACGATGAGAACTAATGAACTCGAATACTCACTTTCTTTGTATTGAAGAACGTTCGCGTGCTTCATGTGCATCACGATGCAGCGGTAGCAGTTGTATGGACTGGAACAGAGACACGGAAATTTTTCTTCATTATTATCTTGGTTATGTTAAGCTATAGTTCGCGGAAATTTTTGAAAAAAATGTCTGATTGGATTGGGTACAGTACAGGAGGCGGCTATGGTGAGCTATGTTAGTGTATCCCCGGTAACTATCAGCGAGCATCCAGTCCCTAGCGACCGCGGCCCGAAAATACGGTGGGATTAGCACTTTTCATCCCGGAATTATTGAAGCAGCGCAGCAGAGCCATTTTCCAGGGTAATCGCACGGGTAGCCATGAAGTATATCGCGCTGACGGACAGAAACAAAGGTAAACTTCGTCCGACGCCGCGCTGGCAGGAAAGGAGGCACGGAGAGTGAAGAGCATCCGTGAGCCAACGGGGGTGGGCGAGGGGGGTGGTTGAGCGAGGCGGGGGAGGGTTGTACGAAGGAGCAGAGCCAGGAAGAGAAGGAGACTATGGGAGAAGGTAGGAGTTGCAAACCGGAGCTAAGTAAGCAAGGTGCCAACTAGTAGGGACACAAGACAAGCTCCAAAAGTTTTAAGTAGCTACGCGATACTACTTGGACCCAGCCCCCGGTCCATTCATCCCCACCTCTCCATCCCCCCTCCCTCCCATTCCCACCCCATAACCGCGGCGGCTGTCTCTATTGCGCCTCGCAGTTTGTCTTTTCAACATGTACAAATACCGGCGGAATGTGTGCACGCCCACGCTACAGCGCCAACGCTATTTGCGCGTCCTTCTTTTTGAACGCTGTCGGGACGTCTTCGAACTGGAGAGGCACTTACGTTTTGTCCCATATACGCTTCGCAGTAGGTGGATCAACAAATTAATTTCGATTGTGACACGAATTTTCGCGAGGTCCCGCGTTGCGGACCATTTTCGGACACTTAAGCGATGCATCGACATATTAATTATGATCAGGAAAAAATATTTGTACCAGGTCCCAGGATAAATATTATTTTTAAACAAGGTCTAATAATGAATTAAGTTATTTTTTAGACTGTCCAAGGACGCTGTGATACAATTGTGTTTCTCGAGTCTGTTACAGCGAGTCGGGTGCGGTGATATTTTTCCCGGGGGAAGATTTTACGTACATCGTATATGAATGTATACCAAATGATGCAACACACTGGAGGGGGGGGGGGGGGGGATCCCTATAAATCTTTTACGGGCGTAGTTTTACTATGAGGGACGCGGGTCGTTTTTCCGTGCGTTTATCGGGAGTCACTCATCATTTAAATGCACCGTACGCTGAATTGGTTCGAAAGCGTAAGATCAATGCGAGGAGCATAAAAGTAGACTCGAAAGACAAGCGCATGTGTAAAATATGTGTGGAGGCGGGCATCGATACAGGAATCGACGTTTCGAAACGTTTCGGAACACAAATACCCGTATACGACCGATCGTTCATGCATCGTAAAAAGAATGCAGAGAGACGTATTTGGCAATCTGTGACGTTCACAAATAGGTCGGTCTCGCATATATCCTCCCGGTGGTGGAGTGCACGAGGGCGGTTCACGGTTTCGAATTGCGCACACACGGCACGGCTTTTTCATCGAAAATAATATAATAACTAAACCGTGTCTTTGATATTTTTCAATTAAAACTTCGGATATCTTCAATTCCGTCTCCGCTACTTCAGAGTTTAATTGTTAAGGAGCCGAACGACCAGCTCGCCTTTGCGTGGATGAATTCATAGCGAGATAATTAGCAGACGTGACGCGTCGAATCAGCCGTGCGTCTGCATCATCGGTGATTACAAAAAACACTGAACAGTCGGTGCTGCGAGCGGCGAGGAACGAGCTACGGTTTAGCTTTCATCGGGATCGTTAATTTCTTCGAGTCAATTAGAGCTAATTACCTCTCGCGCCGGAAGTGCTAGGAATCGTCCGTGGCGCGACTGCTGCTCTTCCACCTTTTACCGTGAGAAACTGTAATAACGTTTGTCTGGTCGTGGATCCCTTACGATTGTGCACATCTTACGGGAGACATTTCACTGGGACACGCTTACGTGCCGGGCATAATTTCCTGACAATGTAGCGATCTTACCGAGATCATTTTACAACGTGCTAGTTGCTTATTGCACGGAGTACACGATGCATGAGAAGCATAACACTGGTCCGGATAGTGGAAAACTGGTATTTCTGGTCACAATTTAATAAAGGGCTAGAAATATTTCCTGGTCAGTCAAAATCTCAACAGAATTAGACTGTCCGATCAGTGACCACAACCTGGTCAGTGACCACAACCTAATCAGTTACAGCAACAGGATCAGTGACCGCAGCCCGGTCAGTGACCACAGCCTGGTTAGAGTTAGATTCTTCTGAAATTGTACGAACGTGTATTATTCCAATAAAATGTAAGGTTCAGCAGAGAATCGAAAATGAATAGGCCGAGCAGGGTATCAGAGGATAGTGGAAAACTGGTCTTTCTGGTCACAATTTAAAAAGGGCTAGAAAAATTTCCTGGTCAGTCAAAATCTCAACAGAATTAGACTGTCCGATCAGTGACCACAACCTGGTCAGTGACCACAACCTAATCAGTTACAGCAACAGGATCAGTGACCGCAGCCCGGTCAGTGACCACAGCCTGGTTAGAGTTAGATTCTTCAGAAATTGTACGAATGTGTATTATTCCAATAAAATGTAAGGTTCAGCAGAGAATCGAAAAAGAATAGGCCGAGCAGGGGTATCAGAGGATAGGGGAAAACTGGTCTTTCTGGTCACAATTTAATAAAGGGCTAGAAAAATTTCCAGGTCAGTCAAAATCTCAACAGAATTAGACTGTCCGATCAGTGACCACAATCTGGTCAGTGACCACAACCTAATCAGTTACAGGAACAGGATCAGTGACCGCAGCCCGGTCATTGACCACAGCCTGGTTAGAGTTAGGATCTTCTGAAATTGTACGAATGTGTATTATTCCAATAAAATGTAGGGTTCAGCAGAGAATCGCAAATGAATAGGCCGAGCAGGGGTATCAGAGCAATCATTCGACCGGCGGCGACACATAAAAATGTATTCACGTTGCATCGAAATATTCGATGCACACGCGTAAGTAACATTTTGGAAAGTTAATAGCAAAAAGAATGCGCCGATACTTCGTTGTCCGAAAAAAATACACCGCCCGGGGCTCTCCGAATGTTTCTGTTTTCCATATTTCAAATTTCGCCCGGCTAGAGAGAAAACAATTTTCGCGTAACAGAGAAACTCGTTACTCCGGAATAAATTTCGCGAGTGCGGGGGGCGAGCGGGGCAAGGGGTGGAAGGACGAAGAGGGGCGTATGGGTGTAGGCGAGAAAAAAGCACGCGCCCAATTTTTAATCAAAATGCCTTTCGCCGGGCAGAAAATCGTGGCCCCCGGTACCAGGGTCACCCGATGAACATGCGCGCGCCAAATAAATTCATCCGTTCGGAGACGGTTCGGCCAAAAACGTCGATGCAAACTTAATTACCGAAGGAAAAGTCCCCGCGACGCGAATGTTCCCCCGGGGTCAATGAAAGTTCCTCGCACACGCGCGCACCCAGCTGGGGCGTCTCAAAGTAGAGGGTAGGTAGCGCGCGACGGAATAGCGAGTGAAGCACGCCTGATGGTGAACTTATTGCACCACGATCTCTCTCGAGGACCGAAAAACTTCGTCACCGAACCGCTGACACGATTTTTCTCGTTACCCCGACGCCGCCGCGCCGCCGCTGCAGTCGATTTAAAGCTGCATCGAGCCGAATCCCTCTCGCTTAAATTTGAATCTATGTGGAAAGGACGTGCAATTCGTAGCGATGCATGTGTTTCGATGGTTGTCATCACTTCGTCATTGGCACCTTGTGACAGTTTATAGTCTGAGTGGAAAATTCTTTTTGTACCCTCAAGGTGGCCCAATGTTTCCCTAGTTGTCTCTAGGTGTCTCTAGGTGTCTCCAAGTGTCTCTTGATACTATCCTGAAATTGAACAGACCCTAATTGACAGCCAGTCATTAAATCCTCAGAATCTACGTCCACCACAGCTATCCACAGTGGAGTATCAAAGTTCTATCTACACATCGATCGATGTCCCCTGTCGATAGAAGCCAGGATCACAAGCTGACGTCGCGTCGTGCAGCAAGAACTGTTAAACCTAAGTGTTCGCCGCAGTTTTCCTATAAATTGAAGGCGATTGGTTCTCTGGGAAGTTTCTCTGCGCGGGGCGGACTCGGGGGCTCTAAAAACGTGCAACGATACAGGACAACTGTGTTACAACTCCGACACTCGAGGAGTACCGGCACTAGCCTTCTTCCCTTCCAACTTTCATCGGCTCGATCATAGAAGCGACGCGCGAGCCAGCCCTCGCCTCGCGTTCCCTGCCACTCCCTGATCTGCAATTCGAAAGTTGTCGAAGTTTGTATGCATGTCAACGAGAAGCCGCGAACACGGGTGCACGATATCCGGGAAACGGTTTCGACCTTTGTGACCGCATTCGCTGTAACTATCATCGAGACCGAGGGGTGGCCGGCGCCCTTTTCCACCCTTCCGGTCGCGGACCGCAAACGATTCGAAGTTAAACGCGGGGGACGCAGTCTCTTCTCTTCTCTTCTCTTCTCTTCTCTCTCTCTCCCCTAGTCGCTACCCGTAAGAATTGTTTCGCTTCAAGGGGTCTTCTGCATTCTCATCTTCGAAAAGTCGATTCTCCTTTTATCGGTTTATTCGATAGATCGGTGAAATAAAAAAAAAAATGCCAGATGTTATATTTAGTGGAACGAAGAATTGCGTTTTCAATTTTCGCCGGGCGCGCCGGCACTCTCAATTCCTCGGGGCGTCATTAACAATTCCCACTGAAAACACACGCACACCGCTCACGCGCAATTTTCACCTAATGGTCGTGTTTTAAACATCATCTCCGAGCTAGCCAAACGTCACGGTCCACGTGTCCCGGGTTTCCCTAGTTCGACTATAACACGCACAACAAACGCCGCGCGCAATTGTTTTTTTTTTCGCCGTTTTAGGGGAAAAAGGTCTTTCACCGGCCACCGATGAATTTTTACGGAGAATTTTAATTTGCCGCGGTCCGAGCGATAATTGTTTGACGTCCGAGCGCCACTATTTGAACAGGCCCCCGGAAACCATATCCCGAATTCTCGGGGTAGAACGAAGTAAACACCTCCGTCTGCTTCGAGCGTAAATTAATGAACACATTTATGAAAAAGTAGTACGATCTACTCATTATGTTATGCTGCATGTCAGGTATCACAGGTTAGGTTTATTGAAGTTAGATCAGGAGAGTATTAGCACAGTATCCTATCCTTGAACGACTTAATTGGAACAATTATTATGGGAAGTGATCTAATTATATACAGGGTGGGGCACTTAAGACAGGACACCTGAATAACTCGCTTGTTTTTGGAGATAGTAGAAAATACCTCAGACCAAACTTATTTGGTATCGGGGACTGATCATCTGATGTTACTAGTTTTTTTATAGATGTAAGCGTCAAGGAGATATGAAGGTCAACTCTGTTTTTTTTTTAATAGAACAGTATATTTTTTTTACTTACATTCTGATAGAGTGTTTCAAGACGAATACAATGACCTATTATTAAGGTCGTTCAAGGTCACTCAAGGTCAACTGCAAGAGAAAACTGATTATCTCAAAGCACACTTCGAACACTTTCGTATCTTCCGTAGTTGTTGACATATCGCTCTTGTAATTACTAATAAGGGTCACAGAACATAAACAAACATTCAATCACCATGTAAGCTTGTTTATAATAACGAATGTTATTAGTACTGTCCGTACGCCACAAGAAGTCCCTCGAGACGGCTGAGGGGCAAAGGGGGTCCTCGCTCGCAGCCAATGGTTATCTTTGACGTCACACACTTTAGCCAATAATTCGGCTAGAACCGAAAGTTCGTGTGGAATGACCCAATCGGACGGTTTGTTGTCGAATTCCTGCCAGGAGACTTCTTGTGGCATATACACGTACTGCTTCCCTTATAATTCTATGACATTCACCATAAATCAGAACCATTTCCACTTTCTCTGCTATCGTATAACGCATTTTTGAAAATTGAACACTAAGATTGGATATTACGAAACTGTATTCTAGGCGGTAGTCAAACTACTAATAACATTCGTTCATATAAACAAGCTTACATGGTGATTCAATGTTTGTTTATGTTCTGTGACCCTTATTAGTAATTACAAGAGCGATATTCCAACAACTACGGAAGATACAAAAGTGTTCGAAGTGTGCTTTGAGATAATCAGTTTTCTCTTGCAGTTGACCTTGTGTGACCTTGAATGACCTTAATAATAGGTCATTGTATTCGTCTTGAAACACTCTATCAGAATGTAAGTAAAAAAATATACTGTTCTATTAAAAGAAACAGAGTTGACCTTCATATCTCCTTGACGCCTCCATCTATAAAAAAACAGAGTTGACCTTCATATCTCCTTGACGCCTCCATCTATAAAAAAACAGAGTTGACCTTCGTATCTCCTTGACGCTTCCATCTATAAAAAAACTAGTAGCATCGGATGATCAGTGCCTCGATACCAAATAAGTTTGGTCCGAGGCATTTTCTTCTATCTCCAAAAACAAGCGAGTTATTCAGATGTCCTGTCTTAAGTGGCCCACCCTGTATAACTGCAACCATGGCAGTAACTAGTGGCCACTGTCTACCCGCGTATAAAGAGCATTTGACACGATTCCGGGGATTTATGGCCGAAATAAAGTTGCTCGAAACGTTTCCACGAGGAGGTCTATAAATATAGGAAAATGTTGTAGGAGTTGAAGCCTATCTGGGTCGACCTTAACTGGATCCAAATTAATTCAGCCTCATATTCAGCCGCTGAATGCCCCTTTTTACGACAGCACTTCCCTAACTACTTAACACTCTGATATATGTTCCGCGAGAATATGGAGCAGTTATAAAGTCGAACGACGAGGAGCCGAACCCCGGTGCGGACCGGGTCGGAGTTCCGAAGACTGGAGGATACAGTGTTGAAGATCCGTAAAGGGTCGATCTAGATGTTAAATGAACGGAGCAAGGGCTCCGGGAGTTGGACGAGAAATTAGAAATAAAAAACGAAAGGAGAGGGGAGCGGTAGGGGAAAGATGGAAGATCTTTTATCCACGCGATTATTATACGAACGCGATTTCCTCGGGCAGAACGGGTGGTCGAGAATGTTAATTAAACGTTCCATCGGAGATTTTTTACCCGGGGACCGTTTCAATTTCGCAGAAATTTCATCGGAGTCTCTGATGTAAATCGAAAGTGAATTAATAACATTGTCTTTTACCGGGAATTCCTTTCGGTCATCGAAATTATCCACGTCATTTTTCGAGGAAAATTCGTTCGAAACTACTACTCGTTCCAGCACGCCCGGCTTAAACAGACATAATTACCGGCTGATCCGTTATTTACAGAGAGCGGTATAATAAAATTTGTGACTTTTAAACGCGCGTAATTTAGCATGATTAATCGGATCGTTACGATTAATTATGAAGGAATATTGTTTTGTGAACTGTGCACAGGAAGCTTACAGTGTATTTCGTGGGATAATTGTCGATAAATTACGGGGCCCGTTCTCGCCCGTCGGATCAACGGAACGAGGACCGTTGTCGAAATTTTTTTTTTTTTGTTTCGACGGGATCGCATAAATAAATCACTGGGAACACGCCGAGACAGCTCATCCCCGGCGCCCGGGCACTGCAATCTACGAGTAATGACGATGGCGTTATCGGTGGATTGATAGTCATGAATAAAACCCAAAAACGCTCTCGCTGCTGGAGAGCAGCAGGGAATTTCTTTTTTTCCTCTCGTCGTTCGAAGACGAGCACTATCTCATCTTTATCATATATAGGTATCTCTATCTCCAGCCGACGCGCATAATTCTATAAATCCGGTAAAACGATATTCATGAAATACCATTCCGCATACGAAATTATTTTAATGATCGATCGATTAGTCGTATTTCTATTCGCTATCACGATCCTCATTAGTCATAATGCACTGTTCGCTGTGCATTTTATTCAAATTGGAGGAATTCGTTGTATTCATTAATTAATTACTGTCGTCGGTAATACCCCGGTCTTCCGTAATAATACTAACAGCTACACTGTTGGGGGTGGTAACGATGATGATAATAATAATAACAATAATAATAATAATAATAACGGCAGCAAACTATTCGCTCGTCAAAACCGACCATCAATCCCACAACCCCTACCCCGCCACCTTCTCGTAGGGGTTGAAACCGTTTCCGGGGGCGTGTGTTTCGCAAAACACTCACGGAGAATATAAATCTCCCGGCAGCGTCTGGTAATGCGTTTAAAAAATGATTCATTTCGCGGTGCCGCCGCCGCCGACGCTCTCGCGCTCGGCGGTTACAGCCTCGGAGAGCCCGCTGCATTCGTAAACGACGGGACGTCCGTTCGGGGAAAAAAACGACGGCGAGGGGGAGGGGGGGGGGGGGTTGAAAAAAATATACACGCGACGTCACAGCGAGACATCCGCATGCTTGAGAATCCCGCGGCACGATTCCCGCACGGAACCGCCATTAATCGCGCATCCTCGCGTCTGTGTAAATTAATAAGGACAGAAACAGATGCGAGAGGAATCGCAAAACATCCGACCGAACCGTATGAAAATTTCTGCGAAAAGATTTCCATCCGATAAGCTCGTTCGTGGTACAGTTACACGAGTTAAACTGTGCAATTTCATTTTTCAGGGTTAGGTTCGATGAAGTTGGGAAGACATGCCTAAGTTGGGCCACGCCTGAGTTAGGGCATGCCTAAGCTAGGCGCTGTTTAAGCTAGGTAATGCCTAAGCTAGGTAATGCCTAAGCTAGGTAATGCCTAAGCTAGGTAATGCCTAAGCTAGGTAATGCCTAAGCTAGGTAATGCCTAGGCTAGGTAATGCCTAAACTAGGTGATGCCTAAACTAGGTAATGCCTAAGCTAGGTAATGCCTAAGATAGGTAATGCCTAAGCTAGGTAATGCCTAAGCTAGGTAATGCCTAGGCTAGGTAATGCCTAAGCTAGGTGATGCCTAAACTAGGTGATGCCTAAACTAGGTAATGCCTAAGCTAGGTAATGCCTAAGCTAGGTAATGTCTAGGCTAGGGAATGCCTAAGCTAGGTGATGCCTAAACTAGGTAATGCCTAAACTAGGTAATGCCTAAGCTAGGTAATGGCTAAACTAGGTAATGCCTAAGCTAGGTAATGCCTAACCTGGCCCCATGCATAAACCTCGTTCAAATTGCTCGAGTGTTTGTTAAATTCATATCTACCTCTCCGCATTTGTTTAGGGTATTTACAGTCAGTATACAGTGTCAACCCTGCGAAATTGGAAATCGTATACCGGGAAATGAATGTCGGTGGCATTCGTCGGTATACGTTGCTGACGATCCTTACGCGAATTTGCATAAACAGCCGCAGATGTGGCTCGATATAAAAGGACAGAATAGTAGTAACAAATGATTGCCGGGTCCAATAATTCGTGTGGACGAAATTCAACCGGAGTCACTGAATAATTCATACGTCTAATATTCCATCCCATGGTGGCGTTTCATTAACTGCCTCACCATGGTAACGCCGGCCTCGTATAAAAAACGCTTAAAAAGTGTCCATAGCGGCGGCGGCGGTGCGGTGGCAGCGGCGGCGGCGGCGGCTACCTCGGAAATAAAATGCTTTACAGCTTGTGAAAACAATTTCTCCCTTCAATTGCCTTTAAACTTCCGGAAAATCCTCCTGGCCGCTTTTATTTTCTCGCTGGGAGCAGCTGTGCGCTGTGAATTTCTTAAATAACAGACTCTCTCGCTGCCCGAAAGAGATATTTGTAACCGCACGCTGCGCTACGCCGCGTCGCGGGGAAAAATGATATGCTAAAATAATTTCGAAGAATACATATGCTGAGCAGTTCTGGTTTTAAAAAGGGGGGTGAATAAAATTATGAGATCGATCGAGCGTCGAGGCGATCGAGGAAATGAACAATACCTCAAAATATTAATGGCGGATGTCGTTACCAGCCCCTACTCCCCGCCGCCCCTTCTCTTTTGCTCTCTCCGTCGAATCACCAGACGGAGCGTATTTATTTCATCGTCAAGACAGACCGTTTACGTTAAGTCGAGTATTCGCATTTTAACGAGAGGCCCCCGTTAAAGTCAACTCGTCCGAACCACTCGATAATTCCGATGCCTCGTCGAAGCACGTGGATTAATAACGCGGTACGAGGCGGAAGGGCCGGGACGGGGCGAGAAATTGGAAGAGGCTCGTTCCTAGCGTCATTGTCGTGCTCGAACTTCCTGGCCGTCCTTTTTCCTTCGCGAGCTACGCTGCCACGCAACTTATTAACGACGGGTCTCCCGACGCCGGGGGAAATGCTCTGGAACGCGCTCGCACAGAAACTTTGCATAAATATATGGAATTAGAAATTTTTATTAAAGCACCTCCAAACATTTCGCAACGTTATTTTATCTCGTCCCCGGAACAAAGTAGTCCGGAAATGCACAATTAAATATCTGTTTCTCTAGGCTACCGCTTTTTTAAAGTAGTATAGTCAAGAAATGGTCAGACATTTTAGAATAGAATTTCGACGCTGCTAAAAATATCATTGTGCGGTGTAAATTTTTTTAAGAGAACCACTACTAGGTTAGTAGGTAGCAGATCGTTATAAAGGCTGCCACTTTTTTTTATAGTTCACTTGACAATTTTATAAAGCGAGGAAGAATTTCATTCCCGCTGATTAAGGGCCTCATTAAGCTGAAACTGAAACTACAAAGCTACTAATATTTTGTTGTAAGTGCGTCATTAGTGCGCAAACGATTTCCAAGCTTGTAATGAATTTAACATTGTCATTACCACATATCGTAAATCGATAACAGTCGGACGTAGCCTAATTTACGGCACGTACTTACCGGATGGCTGACTTAAAAACATGCCCAACATGCAAAGACCCGAAAATAAATTAATTCGAATTCCCCTGATAAGTTTTTGTTACTCGGACCTGATTGATGCCGAAAGAAACTAGTACAGGCGATAAATGGCTGACAAGGGACGAGAAAAATGTTGAACATGTTGTCGGCTAGACACGATCGGCGGCTGTGCCCCTGTTTGTATTGTCTAATAGCCGAATGGCGTGTAAGGGTGAGTTTCACCCTTCCGCGCCCTCTCGAATGGCGGCTGGCACCATCTCGCTCGGCTGAACCGGTTCTCGGACATGGTTTATTGATTCCTCTAGTGCGTAAATACGCACGCCACTCCGTGGTCCCTGCTAACGACGCCCACGAGGACGTCGCGACGCGTACACGCACCGGACTGTTGCTAAAAGCGACGAATTATCGTCCGATCGTCTCTCCTGGACACCCAGCGGTTTCCAACAATTTTTTTTTTTCTGTGAACTTATCATTTTTCCTACCATCTCATAATAAAAAAATAAGCTCTTTCGTTGTCTCATAAAATTACAAATTAAATACCATCGAAACATTTTTCGAATTTTACTTTCACAAAACCAATGA
The DNA here is from genome assembly GCA_916610255.1 of Lasioglossum lativentre. NCBI lineage: Eukaryota > Metazoa > Arthropoda > Insecta > Hymenoptera > Halictidae > Lasioglossum > Lasioglossum lativentre. The sequence goes on along the minus strand of OU744357.1, from coordinate 7,952,605 downwards.
CCGTCTTATCGATGGTACGATAGTTCACAATTTTTCCGGCAGGGGGCGCTGCGAACGGGCACAGTGGTGGGTGTAAACGAAGTTGTAGTGAAACAGAGGGGGAACAGTGACCTTGAGCGGTCTAATTCTTTCCTCTTCGAAATTCATTCGTACCAAATCCTTGATTCTACGAGACCCAGTTGAGATATCGACGTGAAAGAAATTTCAATATCAACGGTACACTATCCTACATCCACACAGGTGACTCACTGCCACCGCTTAAATTTTGAACGCTCGGGAAAAAATTAATTAATCAACAATGAACTCGTTTTTAACCACCACACGAGAATTTCACCAATGTTGTGAAATGTATTTTTTAAACGTGTGCCAATACAAATTTGTTGATTCGAACTGTGAAGCATTATGGTAGGATTTTCGGTGCAGCTATTTTTCAGGGTTGTACGTGGTCGAGGTGTAACAGCTGATTTTTCTTCGTCCCCAGAAAACGCTCGGGAAAAAATTAATTAATCAGCAATGAACTCTTTTTTAACCACCGCACCAGAATTTCACCAATGTTGTGAAATGAATTTTTTAAACGTGTGCCAATACAAATTTCTTGATTCGAACTGTGAAGCATTATGGTAGGATTTTCGGTGCAGCTATTTTTCAAGGTTGTACGTGGTCGAGGTGTAACAGCTGATTTTTCTTCGTCGCCAGAAAACGCTCGGGAAAAAATTAATTAATCAGCAATGAACTCTTTTTTAACCACCACCACACCAGAATTTCACCAATGTTGTGAAACGTAGTTTTTAAACGTGTGCCAATACAAATTTCTTGATTCGAACTGTGAAGCATTATGGTAGGATATTCGGTGCAGCTATTTTTCAGGGTTGTACGTGGTCGAGGTGTAACAGCTGATATTTCTTCGTCGCCAGAAAACGCTCGGGAAAAAATTAATTAATCAGCAATGAACTCTTTTTTAACCACCACCACACCAGAATTTCACCAATGTTGTGAAACGTAGTTTTTAAACGTGTGCCAATACAAATTTGTTGATTCGAACTGTGAAGCATTATGGTAGGATTTTCGGTGCAGCTATTTTTCAGGGTTGTACGTGGTCGAGGTGTAACAGCTGATTTTTCTTCGTTGCCAGAAAACGCTCGGGAAAAAATTAATTAATCAGCAATGAACTCTTTTTTAACCACCACCACACCAGAATTTCACCAATGTTGTGAAACGTAGTTTTTAAACGTGTGCCAATACAAATTTCTTGATTCGAACTGTGAAGCATTATGGTAGGATATTCGGTGCAGCTATTTTTCAGGGTTGTACGTGGTCGAGGTGTAACAGCTGATTTTTCTTCGTTGCCAGAAAACGCTCGGGAAAAAATTAATTAATCAGCAATGAGCTCTTTTTTAACCACCACCACAAAGAATTTCACCAATGTTGTGAAATGTATTTTTTAAACGTGTGCCAATACAAATTTGTTGATTCGAACTGTGAAGCATTACGGTAGGATTTTCGGTGCAGCTATTTTTCAGGGTCGTACGTGGTCGAGGTGTAACAGCTGATTTTTCTTCGTCGCCGGAAAACTCGTCATTGTCGAGCCACGCCAGGTCTGATCACCGGTCGAACAGGCGTGGTAGCACAAAGTTATCGTTCAAGTCGGATTACGAGTGTCGAGCAAATCCCGCTTTGTCGCACGCAGGGGTACGCACGCTCTTCCGTGCGGAACTAAAGCCGGCTAGCTTAAACTTAGGTGCCAACCAATCACGACCGGCGAACCACCACAAAGCCAAGGCTTGTGCTCGAATTAAATTTTAAGCGAGAGCGCAAATCCCGGCGCATCCGGTATATCGGGGGCGATCTCGGGCTACGATGCCGGCGCGACGCGGCGCGGCGAGGAGCGGCGAGCCGTGCCAGCCGGGGAATGAATGTAAACGTGCCTGGTGATTGAAAAAAATGTGGTCTGCGATAAATCTCGCCAGACGATTCTTGGAAGGCGTCGTCGTGGATGGCTGCCACTGACGGAGATTAGGCTCCCCGGAACCGAATATTTCAATCTCGAACGCTATCCTATGTATCGTGTGCACACCAAACAGTATAACGCGATAAAAAAATTTTATGTACAGGGTGCGGCCGAATAACATGTACGAACGGGCACGAGGTGATTCCTTATGAACAAATAAGAATAAAATATGGAATAAAATTTGTTCATTTAAGTCTTTGTTTTCGAGAAAATCGAGTTTAAAGATCCGCCGGGTCCGCGAGCTTTAGTATAGGCAGGAAGTAGAATAGGTCAGTCATGATCAGTGACTGGTCAGTCATATAGTCAATAGGTCAGTCAGGACCAAACAGTATAACGCGATAAAAAAATTGTATGTACAGGGTGCGGCCGAATAACATGTACGAACGGGCACGAGGTGATTCCTTATGAACAAATAAGAATAAAATATGGAATAAAATTTGTTCATTTAAGGCTTTGTTTTCGAGAAAATCGAGTTTAAAGATCCGCCGGGTCCGCGAGCTCTAGTATAGGCAGGAAGTAGAATAGGTCAGTCATGATCAGACGCACCAATATGAACAAAATTCCATACTTTTTCATAAGGAATCACCTTGTGCCCGCTTGTACATGTTATTCGGCATCACCCTGTATGTATCTTTTGTGGTAGTAATTGTACAGTATTTTTTAAAATTCTTTATACATTTACTGTACATTTTGTGTCGTATAAAATACGTTTATACAATTCTTTTTAAACATTTTCGTGATTGCGTTTTACGGAAGTATACTGTAGCATGAATATTAATAGTGGGGATCTTGAACTACCAGAAAACATTCAATAAACAATTACGAAGCCAGATTTATTCTAAATAAAATTTTCATGTCCCTCACTAGCCCCAAGAAATTTATTTGCAAGATTAGAAAAGGTTGTCAAATAGTGGGGATTTTGAACTACCAGAAAACATTCAAGAAACAGTTACGAAACCAGATTTATTCTAAATAAAATTTTCATGTGCCTCACTAGCCCCAAGAAATTAATTTGCCAGATAAGAAAAGGTTGTCAAATTTTTTTAATAAAATAGCTGCTTTAGGTATTCAGGTTAGGTTTGTACAGTCGGTGGAACAACAAATTTGTGAAATCCGTCTCCCAGAAACCGGAAGTTCCTGAATACAGATGCAGGCCGGGTAGGCTAAGGAATATCGAGTGCGAGTCCTCTCGCAGAGGCATTATCGGAAAAACTCGCGGGAAGAAATAATCCAGTAACAAAATCGTGAATCTCTGACTTCGACGGCGACTCCGTCGTGCCGTTTTCGTTCCTGGGTTAGGTGGGAGGGGAGCGGGAAACTTCTGGCCCGGGAGTTTACGATGTTATCGAAAGTTTCGGGATCCACTACGAGTTCGGGAACAGAATGTGAACCACGTCGATCAGCGACGAACGTGCAGACCAGACATTTTGCTTTCGGGAAGCCCGTGGCGAGTCGCGAACCGTTATGTACCTTTCAGCGCCGCGTCGCGCCGGGATCAAAGAGTGATACGTCTGGCTCTTTTTCTACGGGACCAAACGAGATTCAAATAAGATGCAAATGCATGTAGGACCTACTCCTTATCGTCCACACGGACCACCGAATTATTTACGAAGAAAAACGTTAACGAAACTTTTTCATTTCGAGTGATCAGCTGTTTATTCAAACGGTTCCACGTAGGAGGAAAAATTTTTTCTCGCGATTATTTTAACGTGACCTTATGCGAGGAAATTTTCTCACGATGTTATTGCATTTTCAGTGGAAAGCCAAATTTAAACAGATCAGGTCTGTCCGCATAAAAATTTTTTTTTTGTTGCAACTATTAATAATTTTGCAAAGTTATTCAATATCGAGAACGACTCAATGAAATTTTGGTTGTTTCGCGGGATAGGACCGGTGGAAAAGTGATTGTCGTAGATTCTGTTTGCGAGATCTCGCACGTTCGATGCATAATTCGCAACGATGCTCGCCTGGAGCAGCATTCCGATGACCAAACTCTATCTCGATATTGTATCGATACTGCTTATGCATTGCCCCTCCTGGAGCATGGCTTACTGTAGAGATACTTCCCTGGAAGGTGCAGTAAATCTGATCATAAATAACTGTCTGGGAAAAATTGATTTTCTAGATAATATGAAATTAAAGTGAATCCACGTCTGGCTATTAATTAAATAAATAGATTTCTCTTGAAACGTGGGACGTTTTTTGCTTCTTTTTGATCGTTCCACGATTTTCAGTGTTCCGATTAAAAATATCTCACCGCAAGCCACGACAACAGCCGGCGACGTTTATAAACCCTTCTTCGTCGCCTCTGCTCGCTAAGCTGACAATTACCGACTCCGCGGCGCGTGTGTCGCTCTGCTACAGATAAATCTCTTTCTGTTCAGATTTAATGGGACCAGAAAAGGTTGGTGACGATGTCGCAGCGATTCACGCTGGACTCAACTAAAAACATCAGGACATGACTCTACGATTGGTTAAAAATTTTTGTACCGTGTCTGAAAAGTGTACAGACAACACAAACTTTTTACCTGGTTCTATAAATGGAACACCGACGGTATGCAAAATCATTTTTTAATTATTCGCGTGCATCGACACGTAGGTCCTGAGAGATTAGGCTCGAATACGAGAAAGCTAGGACCTAAGGGTGCTGGGCTCTGAGACCGCTATGTCCTGAGAGTGCTAGGCTCTGAGACTGTGGGTACCCCTGAGAGTGCTAGGCTGTGAGTCTGTTGGACCCCTAGGAGTGCTAGGATCTGAGACTGCTAGGTACTGAGATTGTTAGGCGCGTAGACCAGTGGGTCCTGGGAGTGCTAGCCTCTGAGATTGCTAGGCACTGAGACCACTGGGCCCTGCGAGTGCTAGGATCTGAGACTGCTAGGTACTGAGATTGCTAGGCACTGAGACCACTGGGCCCTGGGAGTGCTAGCCTCTGAGAATGCTAGGTCCTGGAGAGTGCTAAGCTCTGAGACTGTTGGACCCCTGGGAGTGCTAGGATCTGAGACTGCTAGGTACTCAGATTGCTAGGCACTAAGACCACTGGGCCCTGGGAGTGCTAGGCCCATGAGAGTGCTAGGCCCATGAGAGTGCTAGGATCTGAGACTGCTAGGTACTGAGATTGCTAGGCACTGAGACCACTGGGCCCTGCGAGTGCTAGGATCTGAGACTGCTAGGTACTGAGATTGCTAGACCCATGAGAGTGCTAGGCTCTGAGACTGTTGGACCCCTGGGAGTGCTAGGATCTGAGACTGCTAGGTACTGAGATTGCTAGGCACTGAGACCACTAGGCCCTGGGAGTGCCAGCCTCTGAGAGAGCCAGGCCTCCGGGACTGCTAGGTTCTGAGACTTCTAGGCCCTGAGACTACTTAGCTCTGAGATTTCTAGGCCCTGAGAGTGCAGGGTCGTGAGACTGTTAGGGACTTACACACTAAATTCAGAGATTGTTAGGTCACTAACAGTCCCGAATATTGACACCAGTCTTTGTACATCCCGGCCCATCGCAAGCCGGTGAAAGGCACATCGATGAAATTTAAGAACAACCAGCGAACGGAAGCGTTTTAATTCATAGAGACGTTTGTGAAGCATTTAATACCGTGCGCAATAATTTCCGCGTGTACATGTATGTATGGGAGTGCGGCACCAATCGAACCCCGTTTCGCCCACGCCACGGTGCGCCTCGACCGTGTCGGTGAAATGCAGCGGGCGATTATACCCTCCTACAGGAAATTGTTGCCGAAATGATTTAGAGTAAAGCGCAATGGAACGCACGAACTGTTCCCCGGCGATTATTCAATTTCTGAAATTTCACTTCTCCCGAAGACTTTCCGTGTTTTGTAGCAAGAACTGCTGTTCCACGGGATTTATCATAGTTCCTAAACAACTTCTGCCGAAACTACTAACGAGTTTCTCTTAATGAACCGGTCGCTTAATCCGTCGTAAGTATTCCGTTTTTATTCGACGTCGCGGGGAACTGCTGGCTCGGGTTTCCCTTCTCACCTTTCCAGCTCCGCGATCGAAATAACCATGAAATTATTATTCTTAGACTGCGGATTTATGAATTTATCAGGCGCAACCAGGAGCAGATGAAATGGAAAATTATTAATACCATTGTCGAAAGATTTATTCGCTCCCGATAGAATTGCGGGGTCGCTAAATTATTACCGGAAAATCGTCGATCTCGGAAATCGTGTGATTTCGGGTAAAAAAGATCGCACAACATTCCACTTGGGCTCATTCTAAGGGGCGAAATCTCTGCTTTCGCACCGCCGTACTCAATTTTTTCAAGGACCCATTTTTTTCATATAAAATGCAGCGACAAGTTGCTGCTTTTTCGAGGTTCAAACCGACGATTCCAGACGGTGCACGGACACTCGCCGGACGGATATATTGGCAGTGACGTAAACGAAACGCTCTTTGTGGATCGCGTTTCAAGCGTTCTCGCCTTGACCGCGCGTCACAGCGAAAATCCGCGGATGAAACGAGATCAGGAACTTTTGTAGCCGCCTGTACACACACACACATTCACACACCGTTGGTGGAGGAGGGGGTGGGGGCGGGGGATCGGGGGGGGGCCGTTCGTGTAGTCGGCGTGATTTTATTTCGCGATCGGAACAGGAAATCGCGCGGAGGAAAACAGCGGATACGCGCGCAGAGAATTCGGAAACTCGACGCTTCAGGCCGCAGGCACCGGTGTAACATCGAAAACCTATCGCGTTACAAAGGGCCGCTCGTACGCGAAATCGAAATAATTCAGATAGTTCCGCGCGGGGAACGCACAAATATGCAATACTGCCGATTCGACCCCCATATCGGGCCGGGTCTGAATTTTCTTCGTCTGTTTTCCTATCGAAAAATGATTGTGCCGTTTCCCCGTTCTCACTGACTGGAATTTGTATATCATGCCCACAAACAAACCCTTGGGGAAACCGCCGATCACTATATACTGCACTGTATTTCAATTTACAATATAAACCTTCCCGGTTCCCGGCACAGTTGCCCCTTGGGCCGGGTCTGGGATTCGTCTGGAAAATCTGCAGACATGTTAGGTTAGGTCTGGACAATGTTTTGACAGGTTAGGTCCAAGGCATGATTAATTGCGCTTGAAAGCATCAGGAATTAATTTATTAAAAAATATGATGAACCCAACAGCCTCTCCAGGTTGCTAAGAGATAGCATAGGAAACTATGCAGTGCTCCACTAGAAGATTTTCGCGAAAAAGTTGCTCTAAACAATGTTTGGACCCGTTAGGTCCAAGGCATAATTAATTGCGCTAGAAAGCATCGGGAATTAATTGATTAAAAAATATGATGAACCCAACAGCCTCTCCAGGTTGCTAAGAGATAGCATAGGAAACTGTGCAGTGCTCCACTAGAAGATTTTCGCGAAAAAGTTGCTCTAAACAATGTTTGGACCCGTTAGGTCCAAGGCATAATTAATTGCGCTAGAAAGCATCGGGAATTAATTGATTAAAAAATATGATGAACCCAACAGCCTCTCCAGGTTGCTAAGAGATAGTATGGGAAACCGTGCAGTGCTCCACTCGAAGATTTCCGCGAACAAGTTGCTCTGAACAATTTTTGGACCCGTTAGGTCCAGGGCATAATTAATTGCGCATTAAAGCATCAGGAATTAATTGATTAAAAAATATGATGAACCCAACAGCCTCTCCAGGTTGCTAAGAGATAGCATAGGAAACTGTGCAGTGCTCCACTAGAAGATTTTCGTGAAAAAGTTGCTCTAAACAATGTTTGGACCCGTTAGGTCCAGGGCATAATTAATTGCGCTAGAAAGCATCGGGAATTAATTGATTAAAAAATATGATGAACCCAACAGCCTTTCCAGGTTGCTAAGAGATAGTATGGGAAACCGTGCAGTGCTCCACTAGAAGATTTTTGCGAAAAAGTTGCTCTAAACAATTTTTGGACACGGTAGGTCCAGGGCATAATTAATTGCGCTAGAAAGCATCGGGAATGAATTGATTAAAAAATATGATGAACCCAACAGCCTTTCCAGGTTGCTAAGAGATAGTATGGGAAACCGTACAGTGCTCCACTGGAAGATTTTTGCGAAAAAGTTGCTCTAAACAATTTTTGGACACGGTAGGTCCAGGGCATAATTAATTGCGCTTGAAGGCATCGGGAATGAATTGATTAAAAAATATGATGACCCCAACAACTTCTCCAGATTGCTAAGAGTTAGTATGGGAAACCGTGTAGTGCTCCACTGGAAGATTTTCGCGAGCAAGTTGCTCTCGTTTATTCGTCCAGCCAGCGCAGGTGGAAGTCCGCAACATTTTTCCCGTGAAAAAAAAACCAAAAAAAAAAAAAAACGCGCATCTCTCGCGGATGTAACGGTGGAAATTTTAATCCTCGCGTGCGCGCGATCAAATATTTCAGGCCGCGTGGAAACAGGTTGAACGCGGCGCGCTTGCGTTCGTTAATGCCGGGGGTAGCGAGCGAGCGTCCTGCAGGAAACAGGATTAAACATTGAAGCAAGTGAAACTAAATGCCGAGCCAAACAAGATTTAACGTTAAAGATTAAAGGTTTTTCCGAGTGGGATTGCGTCCGATTTTTCGGCCGGTATCTACTATATCGTTACAGAGACACCTGCGCGAGCCAGGCCGAGAGCCACGCGGACCCGCGAGCGCGCGCTGCCATTATTTGACGCGTTTGTAAGTCGATGGATAGCGGAGGGGAATCGCTCACAGTTTTTTGCCCCGTGCTTTTCAAAGTGTTAACAAATTGAACAACACGGCATTTCGACCGGCAGCTCTCCGGCATTTATCCGGGCAGATTTTCCGTGCGCGCGGTGTTCCCCCGTTCGCCGACAAAACCATTTGGTTTGTCGTCTCGTTGTAACAAAGATTTAAAACAAAACGCGTGGACAAAAAAAATAAATAAATTTTCGACAGACCACGCTGGTTAATTTCGCCGATGGTGTTCCGCTGAATTCCAAATAACCATCATCCACTTTTCCCGTTGATCCCAGTCTCGTTAACCGGAGACATAGTGTTCTTTTTTTGTTTGCAAAAGTCGAGTAAAATTAATAATTAATGTGCTCCGGCGAACAGTGGTGTTCACGTAAGTAAACCGAGTGCGATTCGTTCGCATGGCGCCACCAACCGGTACGCGTGAAACACTGGAACTTTCGAATCTAATATCCCAAGACCTAATTCGGCCATCCGGGTCAAACAGAATGTGTTAACTTGCCCACTTATTCCGCTTTGCCACCCAAGGATCCGTTCTACCTCTGGCTCCAATTTAGACGTCGCTTTAAATGATAATGTCTGGATCTTCTCTCCCACCTCGCGAGCGTCTTCTTCTTACTGTTGAAAAAGTTTTCGCCTCCTCCAATATTCAATCTGGCGAGGCTGGGCTTGGATTAGGCACTAGCTATACGTTAGGTATGTGCTAGACCCGGATTAGGGAAGTCATTTCAGTGAGGTCGTCGGAATTGAGTGATGCTAGAAGTCCCCAAAAATTTCAAGGACAAATGGTTAGGTCCAGAGAAGCGATTATTCTAGGTCTAGGTTAGGTAGGTTTAGAGAGTTGTTGGACCCCTGGCAGATCATCTTAGGCTAGGTCCAAGTCACGATTAGGCATCCTGTGTTAGGTCTAGGCCATGTTTAGTATTTGGAGTTAGGTCTAAGTCATGTTCAGGGATCTTGAGTCATGCCTAGGTCATATCCAGACATCTGAAAAATAATTCCCCACCGACCCGAAAACGAATATTCTAATAAAATGATGCTAGATATGCGAGTTCGTCAGAATTGAGTGATGCTAGAAGTCCCGAAAAATTTCAAGGACAAGTGGTTAGGTCCAGGGAAGCGATTATTCTCTGTCTAGGTTAGGTCCAACACCCAGGATAGGTTCTTGGTATTTTTAGAGAGTTGTTGGACCCCTGGCACATCATCTTAGGCTAGGTCCAAGTCACGATTCGGCATCCTGTATTAGGTCTAGGCCATGTTTAGTATTTGGAGTTAGGTCTAAGTCATGTTCAGGGATCTGGAGTCATGCCTAGATCATATCCAGACATCTGAAAAATAATTCCCCACCGACCCGAAAACGAATATTCTAATAAAATGATGTTAGATATGCGAGTTCGTCAGAATTGAGTGATGCTAGAAGTCCCGAAAAATTTCAAGGACAAGTGATTAGGTCCAGGGAAGCGATTATTCTCTGTCTAGGTTAGGTCCAACACCCAGGATAGGTTCTTGGTATTTTTAGAGAGTTGTTGGACCCCTGGCACATCATCTTAGGCTAGGTCCAAGTCACGATTCGGCATCCTGTGTTAGGTCTAGGCCATGTTTAGTATTTGGAGTTAGGTCTAAGTCATGTTCAGGGATCTGGAGTCATGCCTAGGTCATATCCAGACATCTGAAAAATAATTCCCCACCGACTCGAAAACGAATATTCTAATAAAATGATGCTAGATATGCGAGTTCGTCAGAATTGAGTGATGCTAGAAGTCCCGAAAAATTTCAAGGACAAGTGGTTAGGTCCAGGGAAGCGATTATTCTCTGTCTAGGTTAGGTCCAACACCCAGGATAGGTTCTTGGTATTTTTAGAGAGTTGTTGGACCCCTGGCACATCATCTTAGGCTAGGTCCAAGTCACGATTCGGCATCCTGTGTTAGGTCTAGGCCATGTTTAGTATTTGGAGTTAGGTAAAGTCATGTTCAGGGATCTCGAGCCATGCCTAGATCATATCCAGACATCTGAAAAATAATTCCCCACCGTCCCGAAAACGAATATTCTAATAAAATGATGCTATATATGCGAGAAATGCGAGAACGCGGTCAGACTTAAATCAGGCGTGGGCATAAAACTCGACAGAGCGGTGGCAGCGCCAGCGTCTTTTCCCGGCAGAAGCGATGACGCCTCTGGGTCTGTTGATCCCGGGATCCATTGATGTATCATTTAGGCTAACACGAGCGACGCCGAAGATGTACATGCAGCTGCACGTCGAGCAGAATGCAGCCAGCTACGTAGCAGTATCTCCCAGAGGGGCTTTATGGGATTCAAGACACTCCGGCAGCCATCCATGCACCGTCTGAAGGGCTGGAAGGCGTTTGAAAGGGTAGGGACCGGTCCTCCTCGGGGAGCTACATCGTCCTGGCACCGAATCGCAGCGTTCCTCGAATTCCTCGAGATTCGTAATCATTTAGAACACGGCTGTATCAACGAGCGGACCTTTTCTTCTTGTCTATCGCGCACCGCCATACGTTCTCTGCATATGGATCCGGCGCCGGCGGAATGCTAAACGTTTAGGGTCGCCTTTCAGCAGTCGGTACCTGGAGGATCTGGGACGAAGAATTCTCTTTGCATTTAATAATTCAACCCCCGGCCAAATTGTTCGCTGGATACATTCTTTTCAAAAGTATGACAGCCCCCATGTGCTGAATGCTGCCACTTAACCTGCTCGAGAGAGCACCGACATAAACGCACTTTACTGTTCCTCCTCTACTGGATAGAACATTTACTTTTTTTTGTTGTTTTGGTTTGTTTTTTTTTTTTTGGTACGTTTTATTATTCCGGTGATTGTATCATCGATTGTTGGTTATTGTCAAGTGTCGCGGTTCTGTTTTCAATTAGTTTACCCAATGGCCGGAAATTGTTTTCAGCGAATGCTTAGCCCCCGGGCAACAACATGCACAGAAAGGTTTCACGGTCGTGGACCAACTAATTAAACAATCGACTGGGGAACCGGCCTGACTGCAGTTGACTGAAGCACTCGCGACATATAACAAACTCACGGTGCGTGTGCTCCGGCCTCGGGCGACAATATCATCGAGCCTGATCAACCGCTGCATCTCTGACCGTGCGCTACCGAGAAAAAAGTCTCGGGGAAGAGCAAGCACTGAATCAACACCCCGGAGGAGGGGCGGGAAATTTCGAAATTTCTTCGAATTTGAACAAATTTTGCGAATATAATTCCTATTTGTAAGGATGTTTGTATCACCATGTGAATGACTGAATGTGAGTGTGCATGCAGTGGTTCGTGTCATATGTTTAAATGTTATATACGTTTTTATTGATTTATGCGTTGCGTTAACGTTTTGTTAACAAATGTAACAAATGCAACGCATAAATCAATAACAACATATATAACATTTAAACATATGACATGAACCACTGCATGCACACTCACAGTCAGTCATTCACATGGTGATACAAACATCCTTACATACTTGAGGTATTATATTGGACATCTAAGTGCAGGTATCTACAAAGTTTCAAGTCGATCGGAAAATTAGTTTTCGAGAACTCGTAATGTCACGTAATATAAAATTTAACGAGTAGTGCTTTAATTGTTAGGAAGCCTCGATTTGCAAAAAGCATTTTTTCGAATAAAATGCACCGAACAGATATTAATTTTACCAGTTTGTCTATATTATTTTAGGATTATATTACCACAAGGCTCCAAGAGGCTCCAAGAAATTGCGGAAAATCTATTTTCTGTCGTCTGCGACGTGCCCGGGAGAGTCCTTTAAAGATTCTTCTTTCATCCTCGCGCGTCCTGGTTCCGGGGTTCCCTTTAATTACATCTTTGGTGGAGGCTAATGTGTCTCGTCATAGCGCTCGTGTTCCCGCGAAAGTAGAAGGAGAGAGCTTCCCTCCGCAAAAGTAGAGACGAATGTGTATCCGATTTTCCGTTTGCTTGTCTCATCGCTCGCTACACGACTTTCCTTTTCGTTCTGGCGGTGGCGGGGACAAACGCGGATTAAAGGAGCCCGGGGCCCCGACCCTCTAGCCTCGCTGTAATCGAGTATCACGAGTGTTTCTGAATTAAAAGGTGTCCTCGGAGGCTTTCAGAGCCCCTTTTTGCCGGTCCATTTTGAAAAGCTCCTTCCGCGCGGACAGAGCCTCCGGACGATATCCGATTTTCTTTTCCTACACCGATTTCCACGGGCGTGTTACGAGATTTCCTCTCGAGGACGACGGGTGTGTCTCTTTCCTTCTCTTGTGGATGCCACCCTAATGTCTGCGCCCATTCGCTCAGACCCCCGGTACAAAGGAATTAAAGTTGATTAATAAGGGCGAAACGAAACCGAGGCGAACTTCCGACAAAGACCAGGAAAATAATGACGGATGCCGTCGCGCCGCCGCCGAGGACTCCCGTTGAAATTGCGACTGGAACTTTAATCCATTGGTTCCCCTACCTCGGATCGAATTATTCTTCATTGGGAATTAAAGTTGCCCGATAGAGTTTCCTACCGGGATACGCACAGGATTGTCCTGGCAAACTAGCCCCGCCCCCACCCCCCTCCCATTGTTCCGCCAATAAAAACCTGGGGAAATTAATCTTGGTATGATGGACAGCGAAAATTAGCTCGCGTTTCTTCCCTGTCCTAACTTCCCGATTTTTTTCCCGTTAAACTACTGAACCTTCCGAGGTAAGACTTTGCGCGCCTTTTTACTCGTATCTTAGCAAAGTACACAAATTTTTAGACCGCGGTGCAATCAAAATTGAGCACTCTGTAAGCTATTAGGTGAACTCGTGCGAAAGTGCAGAGGTGCCGAGACGACTACTGTGACATTTCAGTCTGTACTTGAGCGATTCACTTCAAACTTTATGTACACATTCACCACACCATTTTGGTATAATTCGTACCATTTTCGAAATAAAAAATAAAAATTTTTCAAAAATTGCTGCACACTAAATGGCAATTTTCTTACCATTTTAGGTAAAAGGGTGTAAAATTCTTTAGAAAAATTATTTTCGCACGACTGTTGCGCTGACCTACAGCGAAAGCAGTACTGAAGGTACACGGAAAATTAGAAATCAATCGGCCGAGTAGATCCGGAGATATTTACCGGAAACATCGCGAGGTACCGTTTCCGAAGGGCCATTTTTTTAAGATCCCCGGTACGGAATACCGTTTAAATGTGTAGAAATAGTAGTGGGCACACAATCTCGAACAGCTGGTAGCGAAGATTGACCATCGAATGGCTTGCTGGGAATGCGTTTCGAAACCGGGTAGCAGTGGAAAATTCGAAATAGACAAACTCCTGGACGGGAGCGTTCACCTTTGCCGCGCGCGCGCTCATTCGCCGAGCTCTGTCGAAGCTTTCACATCCCTCAGTGTCGATCTTGCGGAGGTTTTCCGCGAGCTGGGAACGTAGGAAAAAGGAGCACGCCGACCTATCCGCCGACATTTCAATGCAAAAGCATCCTGCCGCAAGGATCTCCTCGCTGCTTATTTTCCCCGGGTACGTTCGAACGTTTCTCCATTAGTCTCGAACGTTTCTTCGTTCCGCTCTCTTTTTCACCGCCGGAAAATAGCCGTCGAACAGTTCCGAAGGAAACCGAGGAAAATTCCCCGGGACCGTATTTTCTCTGCGTGCACGGAGCGCAGAGTGCGTGCGTGCGTGCGTGCGTGCGTGCGCTAACAGCATCGGTGTGTGCCCGGTCCGATTTTCTCGAAACACTCGTCGGCGGCCGTCCCTTCGTAAACGAATTACGATCGAGCGTGTGCGTCACTTAAAAAAAAAAGTCGATAATTGAATCCCGGAGTGCATACTGGCCAGAAGTATTCCCCGATAACGACGTTACCCGGCCCGACCCGGCCCGCGCCGCGTCGCGACGACTCGTTCCGAATGCTCGAAAGACAAATTTTTGTTGTAAATGCAGGGGGGCTGCTTTTATGAGCGCGTTCCGTTGAGAATTTTTTAACACCGACCCGGCTGAATTGCGACAGACTCAGCGCCACAATACGGAACGGCGATTCAATTCCAGGAATTTTGAACAGCTCCACGACTACCGCGGCGGCGGCGGCGGCTACACCCGCGTAATTCTGCTGAGTAGAAAATCCCGGGTGTCTTCGCTCCGTTGGAAACTGACTTTCCCCAAACAGTACAGTGGCAAACAAAATCGAACCAATGAAACCACTCCGCGGGAAATCAATTTTTATATGTTTGTCGTGAAAGCACCGTAGAGGCACGCGATTTTATATTTATTTCAATTTGAGGAAGACTTGGTTGTGCCATTTTACAACTTCGTAAAAAGTCCCTACAAATTGACGCGTTTCTGAAATTATTCAAAAAAATGAAGTAGTCCTGACGGTTGAAAAATTTTTTGCACCCTGATTATGTACATACAGTTGCTTTTCCGAGATTAGTTTGCACAGATATCGAATACTGTCTTCGTCGAACGGTCAGCCCACGGCAGAACGCCCGGCAAAAGACTTCACCAGCGGGGCCCGACTAATTAAACAATCGACTGGAAACGGGATTGCATAGGGCTTGCCGAAGCACCGTGACGTATAACAAATTCCCAGTGCATGTGCCCGGCTCCCCGAGGCGACAATATCATCGACGCTGATCGTGCTGTGCACGGCTCAGCTCCGGTCCCGCTCGAAACAGGCAACGAACAGAAAAGACTACGGGGAAGAGGAAGAGTCAGCTAAATCAACACCCTGCGGCGAAAAAATTCCAAATTTTCCACCCCTCGTCCTATCGTGTTCCTCTTTACCTTGCGATCCTGTCAGGACCACATAAATCACCAAATTGCCCTGCGGGGGGAAACGAAATTAATTTAATCTCACGATCGGCCGACTCAAACATGTTTCCCCCCCGACCCTATTTTTAAACCCTTGAATTTACATCAAACAGGGGTTTTGAAAAATTAGCGTTCTCAATTGGGTCCTCATTAGTAGAGACCTTTTGCGAGCATGAAAAAAAATTTGGTAGAGAGAATTGTTAACGGTACGAAGGATTTGAAGAATTTTGGAACTATTATTATTTTAGTAATATTACGTTTCAATTATAGCACACGTGACATTTTCAATTTTATTCGAATAAAACAGCGAAAAAGAATGGGTGCATTCGGGGACATTTTTGGCCAAACTCTCGACAAAGGGATCGAAGGGGTTGATACGTTGATAATTGAAATTTCTGTCGGTTATGCAGAAATTATGGAAAATGGTAGATACGTGTGCCGGACCAGGTCAGCGAAGATTTTAAATATAATCGTGCGACCGTAACACGTACGTTACGAGGTGGTACGTGTCTCCTTAAAACAGCGAAAGAGGGGTCGCGGTGAAATCGAGTGGAAGGTACTGACCGCAAACTTATGGATGACAGTGTACGCGGTTCTATGGGGCCCCCTGGCCGCCCCTCGACAACCTCAGTGTCCATACGTGACCCGCGGAACGAAATGATCCCGTCGGCGTGGCCCGAAGGGTGGAATGGGGCGGGGTGGGGTGGGGTGCAGGGGTGGAATCGTGACCGCGCATACGCTCCTGAAATTGTGTTAAACGGACGAACGAGAGCATGAAATAACCTCGCGATTATTGTACTCCGATTCTCTACCCCCGCCGCGCGGCGCGGCGCAGCGCGCCCGTACGCAGTCCGCAAATAGATATCCATCGAAGACTCAAAGCCGCGATATTAAATGCATTTTTGCGCCCGGGGTAATCGCTTATGACGATTTCCGAATAGGTAACTGCGCCACCGCGGGGGGTTGTGCGGCTGTACGGGGGTGGAGGCGGCTGTGGGGGTAGAAACAGGAGTAGTTCGGGGATTGGTCGACGCCAAGTTCAATCGTATCGTTGGTTACCGAATAACTGGGTTGGACCGTAATGAAATGATGACAGTTTTCTCGTTCGTGGTCGCATGATACGGGACCCGACCCCTCCCCAGCAAGATCGAAAATGTGTTTAGCCAGCGATATTCCGCTACCGCGATTTAATAATAAGCGGATCGAGACATCTGCGACTCCGGATTCGCTGACGTCCCTCTCGCGAGACAGCGGGAATTAAATAATTAAAATTGTACCGTAAAACAGCTTTTATAAACATACTCTATAATAATTTTCAAACTGGGACACCTTTCACGCACTTGAACATTTATTTGTTTATTGTAAATATTAAGGATTGAAATGTTTAACAGTGTTGCCACTATATTTGAACACTGAACGAATTATCGAAAAATGTTCAAACCTGTTGTTTTTCGAAATTTCTAAAAATTGCCTTATTTTCAGATTGGTCCGCGAGTGGCCGCCCTTAATTCACCGGTTAAAAAGCGATTCGTAGCTTGCCAAAAATCGCGTATACACGCTCGATTCCTCCCAGTACAAGCGAGCCATTATGATTGCACGCGTTTACCTCTATTTCGGCTCGTTTATTATTTTAAAAGGTAAACAGTGCGTTCGAATTACTGTTGGAATTGATGCAAGGTAAATACGGCATATCAGCCGCGTCGAATATTTCACCGTAGTAAATTATTGAATTATTAATACCTTTATTCCCGCGTAGCTCGCGAAAAACTCGTTGTTTCAGTTTCGCGCACCAACGATTCCGCCCGGGGGCCTACCCTCTCTCTCTTTCTCTCCACCCCCGCGCGAGCGACTGTCTCAGTCTTAGCATGGAAATTATGAAATTTTTAGTTCGAGAGGTGAGAGGAAGAACGCCTAGGCACGGCTTCAAACTTTAAATTTTCATCGGTATAAATTTTATGCGTCATAGACACAAAGGAAAATTCATTGTTGGCTCGTGCCGCGATACTCCCTTGGAACTAGTCCGGGTGGCAATTTGCCGATGAATTTACCTCGTAATTGGCCAGAAACAATACTCCATTTCCGTCATTCTACTGAACATACATAAACAATGTATTTTGAATTTTGTGTGGGTGGGATTTTGGAAATGATAAATATATAATTAGGGGTATATGTCGAAGTTAAATTTCGTACAATTTGAACGCATGCCTGGGGTACAATGAAATCATGGTACACGATTATTGGTAAATTTTAGAAAAAGGACATTTTACCATTTTTGACCCGGATGCACCCTGAAAGAGGGATGGATCAAGAAACACAGATTGCAGGGTAGGTAAGACGTCTTCCAAGATATAAGAGAAAAAGGCGGACAAGGTAGCCGACAGAGTCGAATTAGAGGGTCGGAGATAGAAGCTGTGGGTAAACAAAAATCGCAGGGGATGTTAAGGAGATCTCCGGGGCTGAAAGCGGGTCGTGAAATCACATGGAACGGTCTGGGAGAGAGAGAATAAAAATGTGGAGTATAACTCTGAAATGAAATCAAGAGGGACGGAGAGAAAGCGAGAGATTAAGGGTACACGGGAACACAAAGGTCAAGGCGGACGGATAGAGAGCCGCAGAGAGACCAAGGGAAAGAAAAGTAGGTATATGAGAGGGGTGGCTTGGGGGTAGGGCCGGAAAGGGCGTGGGAGGAGGAAAGAGATAGGGCGAGCAGGGATAGAGACAGTGGATCCATCCGTGCATTGTTGGTTTTCCCCGGTGGTGTTTGCAGTGCCATAGCATTGTTGTGCACACCCCATCCCCCTGGCTACCTCGGCCCCGCTTTCATCCGCACACGTCCCTGTATACTCGTGGGAGCGACACACACGGCGGGGGCATCTCATATTAGCCGCTTAATTGTCTCTATTTGTCGAGGCCCACCATCCGACAATTCACCATTGAGGACGCGACGACCATACCGTTCTCGCTGGCCGTCACTCTAAAGAGGCCTCGGGGCGAGAAGCTAGCCCCGGGCTCCCTTAAGCTCGCATACCACCCGGACCCTCCCTTGATTGATATCAAGCATCTTTCTTTCTGTCGTTACCTCCGCGCATCATGGACCCGCCCCTGCGTTGGAAGGGCACTCGACAATTTCAGATTTCTAATCCTTGGTAAGGGTTGCTAGGTCGTTCGGCGGCAATGCATTCGGGTGGTTAGGTCGATGGGGTGCTAGGATGCTAGGTTCTCAGTTTCCAAGGTCGTAATTTCACAGGTCCAAATTTCCCCAGCCCCCAATTTTCCAGGTCTCGATTTTCAAGGTCCTAATTTCCTTAGCCCTTAATTTCCCCAATCCCGAAATTTCAAGATCCTAATATCCCAAGCCCTCAATTTTCCAGGTCCCAATTTCCTTAGCCCTTAATTTTCCAAACCTCGAAATTTCAAGGTCCTAATTTCCCATGCACCCAATTGTCCAATTCCCGATTTCCCAAGCACCTAATTTTTCAGCTCCTGATCTCGCAAGTCCCTAATTTTCCAGGCTGTAATTTCCTATGCGCCTAATTCTCCAGGTCCTAAGTTTGCAGACCCCTAATTCCCAGGTCCTAATTTACCAAAATTTGTCGGATGCGTACCAATTAGAAATCTCGCTAACTTTTCCAATTTTCAACAACTCGCGAAGGTGCTTGAGCGCAGTGATTCGGTGAGGATTACATTTTAATAATACATGAAAAAGGAATCGGTTTTTGCGCCAGAAACACGGGAATATCTCCTTACGGGCTTTCGCTAATTCCTCTTTTGGAGTGTCCTTTGGCGCAGTGCTTTCTCGCATAAATTCTCGGGATCCGCGATCCTAAAGAGGCTGTAGGTGTGCTTTGACATCGCCCCACCGTATGCTAGTTAGAATGGCACCGCCCGACGCACAGTGTATAATAAATGAGAAATCTTAATCCGCGGAACGGTTTCTATCAGCCCCGGGGAGAGTTTGCATTTCCGATGCCACAATTTCCTCGACGATGATGCCCGCGCGACACGATTAACATTGAAATTAGAGCATCCGGTGCCCGCAGGAATATTTAACGAGCTAACCGGTGAATAACTGCCGCCCGACCCTGGAACTGCCGCGCCTCGTAATTGCGCCCCTCGTGCCCGAAACTTGCACTCTATATATCCCCCGCCCCCCCCCCTCCCCCTCCCCACCACTCTCCGCACCACTGATAACCGGAAATGGCACGACGTGTAGAAGCGTCGTCGTCGCGTACACCGAAAGTTCCCTTAATTAGGCGGGAATGATACGTCTCGCTTAATATAATCAAATAAAACCCTTCCTGCAGATTCCGCGGGGCCACAACCCTTCCAGTTATGCTAATCGCAACTGGAGACGTCGACTCGATCGGATTAAGTCGCTGTCGCTTCAGATATTGCTGATAGCTCCATCGGTAATCTAATGGCCACGCGAAATGGATCAGAATTTGTATCCGTGGCAAACTATCCAAATGACCACTAGACTTTGGGATAGACTGCTAGGTCGATCGGGTGTTAGGTGGCTGGGTCATTAGGGTCAGTCAGTTAGGCTACTAGGTGGGTAAGTCCTTCAGGATTTCAGGTGAGTTAAGTGGCTGGGCCAAGTAGGCTGCTAGGTGGGTAAGACTTTGAGGAGTTCAGGTGAGTTAGGTGGCTGGGAAATTAGCGGGGTGCTAGATGAGTAAGTGGTACAGGACTTCAGGTAAGTTAGGAGGCTGGATCATTAGGTTGCTAGGTGGGTCAGTCGTTGAGGATTTCAGGTGAGTTAGGTGGCTGGGCTAAGTAGGCTGCTAGGTGGGTCAGTACTTGAGGATTTTAGGCGAGTTAAGTGGCTGGGGCATTGGCTGCTAGGTGGGTAAGCTTTTGAGGAGTTCAGGTGAGTTAGGTAGCTGGGCCAAGTAGGCTGCTAGGTGGGTAAGACTTTGAGGAGTTCAGGTGAGTTAGGTGGCTGGGAAATTAGCGGGGTGCTAGATGAGTAAGTGGTACAGGACTTCAGGTAAGTTAGGAGGCTGGATCATTAGGTTGCTAGGTGGGTCAGTCGTTGAGGATTTCAGGTGAGTTAGGTGGCTGGGCTAAGTAGGCTGCTAGGTGGGTCAGTACTTGAGGATTTTAGGTGAGTTAAGTGGCTGGGGCATTGGCTGCTAGGTGGGTAAGCCTTTGAGGAGTTCAGGTGAGTTAGGTAGCTGGGCCCTTAGCGGGATGCTAGATGGGTAAGTTCTACAGAACTTCAAGTGAGTTAGGAGGCTGTATCATTAGGTTGCTAGATGGGTCAGTCCTTGAGGATTTCAGGTGAGTTAGGTGGCTAGGCCATTGGCTGCTAGGTGGGTAAGTCTTTGAGGACTTCAAGTAAGTTAGGTGGCCTCAACAGCACCATACCAGCAGAGGACTTCAGCCACGACATGAAGAGAATCTGATCGGTCGCAGTCGACATCTTTCTGGCGCGAGGAACTGATCCAGGGACCAAAGTGTTTTCTAACCTGCGAGTAAATTAGCCGGTGCAGTATACACCGAAGGCAGCCAAGGCAGCAGGACCAAAGTCTGAGGAGTCAAGCAGAGCCCGTTGCTCCTTTCGCGTCATCGCCGTGGCCCGTGGAAAAAGTCCGGGAACTTCAAAGCAGCCTTAACTGCATTTAATTTAGCCCATGGGCGTGTTGCGCAAACTGAATGCCTGGCGTCGCCTCGTGGCGCCTAGCACGGCTGGCTCTGCGAGGAAAATAATCTTCGAGGCAGATCGTCACGCAACTATTCTCCGCCGGCGATAGACAGTCCTATCTTTGGCCAGCGTCTTTGTCCCGGCCGAGGACGATTAAAACGTAGATTGGATCGTTTGGAGGGGGACCGAGAGAGAGAGAGAGAGAGGGAGAGAGGGAGCTCGAACAGTCCGGTGTTTTCGATCGAGAATGCCGGCAATTGACTTGCTTAATGTCCCTGAGAGGCGTCGGGTCGCGTCGCGTCGCGCCTTAGAGCCACCTTTCCCGTTCGGTCGGAAACTATGAATTTTGAATTAATCAAGTTGAGCGAAAGAGGTCGCTCGCCCGGGAAAAGATTAAAATTAGTTTCTATAGGAGATAGAGAGGAAAGGAGGGCTGGGACGCGAGGAGGGCGGATACGACGCCAGCAATTGCTTGGTCGTTGCAAAAATTGTTTGATGACGGTACTTTTACCCCCCTCGTAATGACCTCGAGATGAACATTATCTTCACAAAGCGTATTCAAGACGACAGAAAGAGAAATTAATCGAACCGTTTCTGCGCGATGTCCTCAAACTACAAAGCAAGGAGCCTCTTCAGTGAAGGGGAAGTAAATCTTACTTCGCTGGAACACAAATAATAGCTTCACGTCTCGTATTTCAGACTCTCTCTCTTCTATGGGGATCTACATGGGACCATCAAAGGGCAAATATTAAACTGATAGGACCGTCATGTTCATTCCCTACCTACCCTAAGTAGAAAGGTAGCCTCGCTGCATCTGGTCTTAAAGACGTGAGATGTTATACTTTAGTGTCCTGTTAATCCACATGGGTCCATCAACTGTGAACATTAACCTGGATGTAACCTGCGAGTGTTAACACGTCGTCCTGTTCATTTGCTAAACCCTTGATGAACAGACGATAACCCTGCTTCGGTAGGGTAGTTAGGGTTACAGAGTTTCAACGAAGGATTGGAGACCTAAATTTTAGTATGTCTCCTCTTTGAGATCTAACTGGCCAAGTAGTTGCTGAAACCCTTGAAAATAGAGTGTTCCGGAGCCTCGTGGGCAAGATCCTCTATCCGGATGAGAGTCCGGAGGAATAATAATGATAAATCGGTGGTAGTTGCTCGATATTCCGTCAGACCGTTGGACCAAAAATAATTAACGCCGTCTAGCGGAAGGTTAGCCGTGTTCGGGGCTCGGGTATACTTTGTATCGGCTCGATATCTTGATGGATTACACCGATCAATGAAAGGCTGATCAACCGGCTGATTGATTAGATAAGTTCCCGTAGCGTAATTCCGTCGCGCGTCGGTCGGGCCGGGATCGCACATGAGCCACTCGACGCGACGATCGCTGCCTGTCCTCTTTCCTCGTTCCCAGGTGGTCTCTCTCCGGAGGCCGGTTCGTTCTGCCTTTTATTTATTCATGGTTCTCGTTCCCTCTCCAACGTCGCGCCGCGGCGGTACCACATGCCGGCCATTTTCGTGGGTCAAAAGCGGACAAAGACGAGGGAACCAGAACCGTCACGGCACCGTGCGCGCGCGCGCTCGCGAACGCAAGAGAAGAAATTAAGGTCGTGACCCGTGGTTCAAAGTTTTAGCTGGCTAGCGATTTTTCCACGTGCTCTCTTTAATCTCACCCGCTATTCACGTCGCGGGACCGGTGCCGACAATTTATTTTAATCAGCCGGCGAACCAGTTATCCCTTTCTTTCCGTGAGGCCGGTTTAACGTTCCCATTTAATGGCAACGCTTCAGTCGTCCTCCTCTTCCTCCTCGACGACGACGACGACGACGAAGACAGTTTCTCGCGATCCGAATCGGAATTGAAAACAGCCTCTATTCGCTAAAAGAGTCTCGAAAACGTCCTCGGGGCGAGCTACAATCGATAACACCAATCAGGATGGCTCGAGCTATCGCGCAACGTGAAACCGTGTCATTAAAGGCGCCATGGAAACAAGAGCGCCGCGTAAAAATGACAGGGAGCCGGCACCAACAGCCAGAAAGGGATTTCCAGACGTTCCGTCGAAACGTCTCGGTCGTTACTCTATATTTCTCTGTTCGCTTCTTATCGGGCCGCTGCCGTTACGCTCTCCCAGTACCGTTTCTCTCTTCCTCTTCTTCTTCTTCTTCTTCTTCTATCTCTACCCAGAACCAACGCAACGGCTCTCTCCCCTCTCCCTCGTTCGAACGCGTACAACTTCATAGTTTCTTGCCGGAGAGATGCCTCGCGACGCTCCACGGCAAATAGTTCTGCGACTGTTCTTCCGTTCCTCTTTTGTGGTTCCCTGCGAACGCCTCAAATTCCATCTTTCACGGATCCCTCGCAGAAGCGTTCAGCTATTCGAATCTCTTCTCGCGTTGCTCATTGTTTATTGTCTCGCTCGGCTTGCGCAACTTCCAGCTACCGGCAAGTAAACGGATCGACTAGCTTGGCTGGCTCGAGAACAAGATACGTTCCCAATTATGCGAACCTACAACGGAAACGGAGTTGTCCTAATTTGTACCGCGCAACGTCCGAAATGCGGACCCAAATCATCGATCCGATTTTCCACAACCCCCACATTTTCCTAGTATCTAATTTATAACCCTCTAATTTATCAGGTTCTATTTTTCTGAGCATCTAAATTACCAAGCACCTAAATTTTAACCTAAGGTCCCAATTTTCCAGGTCTCAATTTCCTTGACCCCTAATTTCACAGGTTCCAATTTCCCAACCCCCGAATTTCAAGGACCCAAATTCTCAAGCCCCTAATTTTCCAGAATCCAATTTTCCAAGTCCCAATTTCCCGAGTACCAATTTCCCCGTGTCCCCCACTTTCCAAGTCTCAATTTCTCATGCCCCTAATTTTCCATGTCAGAATTTTGCAAGCCCCTAATTCACAGGTCCCAATTTCCCAAGCCCCCAAATTTCAAGGTTCTAATATCACAGATCTAAATTTCTCAAGGCTCCAATTTTCCAGGTCTCAATTTCCCAACCCCCGAATTTCAAGGACCCAAATTCTCAAGCCCCTAATATTCCAGAATCCAATTTTCCAAGTCCCAATTCCCCAAGTTCCCAATTTTCCAAGTTCCAATTTCCCGAGTCCCCCACTTTCCAAGTTCCAATTTCTCATGCCCCTAATTTTCCATGTCAGAATTTTCCAAGCCCCTAATTCCCAGGTCCCAATTTCGCAAGCCCCTAAATTTCAAGGTCCCAATTTCGCAAGCCCCTAAATTTCAAGGTCCCAATTTTCCAAACCCTTAAATTCCCACTCCCAATTTCCCAAATCTATACACTCCATACTGAAGAGTATTTCCAGGCAGGTACTTGTTGAACAGTATTCCTGCGGTGTAATAAAATTAATAGGACGGACGACCGACGACCTCTAGGAAAGCACATGGCATCCATCGGGGATCTGACAATGCCGCAATAAAGTATATCCATCCGCGATCCCAACAGTCGAATATCATTACCCTTTCCGGCCGGTTTCAGCGAGCGTCGAAGCCGAAATAATTCCCGGAAGTAACGCGCGTCGACAGAGAGCTAAAACTTTCTCTCCAATTCGAATTCAATCAGCGGACCCTCTACCGAGAGGATCGCAGAGGAGCCGCGAGCGGTCCGAGCCGGTCTGCCAGACCGAACCTGAAAATGTATGCGTGATCGCGTGCACACGTACTTCGGGCCGGCTAGGCTGTCCATGTTGGGGGAAAGCAACGCGGAAATCCTTGTTCGCCGACAGGATATTATTCATATGCCGACGACGTGTGTGCTCGTCACCCCGGACGCAAAGGCAATATATCTTTTTTTTTCCCCCCCTCTCCCATGACGAACTCTATATTCCACGCATCATTCGGGCCTACCAACTCTTCCTCGTGGAAATCCGCTCGTCCCTGGTGACTGATCCGTTATTAGAAGGTGGAAACTTATTATTATCATCCTTTTCTTTCCACCGGTGCGCTGGCTTCACTCGGAGGTCATCAACCCCTCCATCGACCTGTCTCTCAACTAATTTTCAAACACTCGGTCAACCACATTTTCTATTTTTTTCTTTCAAAATTGCCCATGTTCATAATTTTAATCATAGTTTAAATGTTAATTCACCAGGGTCCTCTATTTTCTCTACGAGTTTGGTTTACGTCGAGGACTCATCATTTTCCGAAGACCTGCTTTGGTAGAACTCAATTTTCCGAGCCTCTGATTTCCCAGGATCCACATTTCCCTACGGCCCAATTCCGCTGGTCCATAATAATCACGATTCTAATTAATGGGATTGGAATGTCACAGGGTACTAATCACAGAGTCCCTAATTTTTGGGTAGCAGTTCTAGAAGGACCTAGTTTTGGGGATGCTAATTCTGGATGGTCCCAATTCTGGGATCTACTTCACCACAGTTCTAATTTTTCACGACACCATTTTCGGAGAACCCAATTTCCCTAGATGTAATTTTCCAGGAACTAATTTTTCGGTGTTCTACGAGGTCCTAATTCTAGGATGCTAGTCCCCCAAGGGCGGTTAAAATTTCATTAGGAGTATTTTGCTTGAGAATTTAGTTGCACAGAGACGAAGTTGCATGGCAGTTGAATGAAAGGCGGTATTAAATTTCTATGTTACACATCTAAACACCGTGGCAAATTTGGCAGCACCTATTATCCTCGAAGGCAACGCTAGCTAAGTTTAAACGTAGTATCCGGCTTAAGATTCTGGCACTTGTTTGCAGTCTGAATTTCGACAGGAACTTCGCAATGAAAGACTGTCCATTCTTCGGGAAACTTTTGCACGGTGTTCGTGAAATATGCTCTCGGAACTCTAGAAAATCTGCCTTATTTCACGGGAAGCAAGTGCTACAAAGGATTATGTATGATAAGTATAATGGCAGAACGCGTATCGCGCGGCACCGTGAAATATTTTTTCCCATGCTGCCTTTGTGGAAGGTTTCACATTAGTTTTCAATGCTCTGGAACCGACTACAGGGATAAAAAAAATTGTAAGATCTACATTCAGAGCAGAATAGTACAGTCTCTGTACCCGCAACTTTTTGTATTAAAATGTCTAAAATATATTGGACGTGCAACAATCGGATAGTACATTTATTATAATTTCGATGGAATGTTTATTAAATCCGAATAATTGACAGCGTCGTGTCCGGTCGAAATATATTTTTCATAATGAATTTTCACAAGAAATTTACAAAATAAAAATCAAACGGTGCCAGACACAATAAAACGACCGTTTCCCCCAACGTTTCGAAATTACGCGTCATACGCTCGATATTGGTTGATAATTAAATCTGCAATAATTCTGACGATTGTTACGGAACGTATTATTGATTTTCTGTCGGCGACAACGGGGTAACTAAACTTTTCCATGAAAACCGGTTACACAGTAATGAAAACGACAATGAGGTGGAATTACAGTTCACCGATTTTAATTTCTTGGCATCGGCCGTCCTATTTTCCGCATTGAAACGCGTAATTAAGCCTGCGAATAATCTCAATGACGTACTGCTGCAAAACCGGCCGCGGTCTTACCGTGAAATTGCACGCAATAAAAATCGAAATACAGCCGGGTGAAAAATTGGTAACAATTGGTACACCGAATAAATGAAAACTAATTTGCCGTTCATAACAGCAAGCCAGTCCAACGTTGTTCCCGAATAATATGCAAAACTTCTGCAAATACAAATGTTAATTTAGTTCGACAATGATTGCAATTTCCTACATTTCCCAGTTCTTGAAATCCTAATTTGTCAGATTCCCAAGTTTCCCAATTCGCCACGCCCCCAATTCCCTAGGGTCCTAAGTTCCCAAGGTCTCAATTTCCTGGGGACCTAATTTCCCAAACCCTCCCTTCCCTAGGGACATAATTTCCCCAGCTCCCTATTCCCCAGGGTCCTAAATTCCAAAGGTCTCAATTTCCTAGGGACCTAATTTCTCGAAGCTCCAATTCCCAAGGCTCCCAATTTGCCACGGCCCCCATTAGCTAGGGTCCTAAATTACCAAGGTCCCAATTTCCTGGGGACCTAATTTCCCAAACCTTCCATTTCCTAGGGACCTAATTTCTCCAAGCTCCCAATTCCCAAGGCTCCCAATTTGCCACGCCCCCCATTAGCTAGGGTCCTAAATTCCCAAGGTCCCAATTTCGTGGGCACCTAATTTCCCAAACCCTCCATTTCCTAGGGACCTAATTTCTCCAAGCTCCCAGTTTGCCATGCCCCCCATTAGCTAGGGTCCTAAATTTCCAAGGTCCCAATTTCCTGGGGACCTAATTTCCCAAACCCTCCCTTCCCTAGGGACCTATTTTCCCAAGCTCCCAATTCTCTAGGCTCAATTTTCCACGCCCTCAATTCCCTGGAGTCCTAATTTCCCAAACCCTCCCCTCCCTTCGCTAGGGACCTAATTTCCCAAGCCCCCAATTTTCCAAAGTCCTAATTTCCCTAGGTACTAATTTTCCAAAGTCTTAATTTCAAGCTCTAGAATTCTTCCTCCTTTTCCCAGGCATTTTTAGAGCTGAGCTTCGAGGGAGCACATTCCAGGTTCGCCTATTTAGCAGGCGAAGAAGAAACCTGGCGCGCCTAGAATCACGTCTATTCTATTAGACAACAGTGGCTCCGTGGAGGGACACGGCTAAGTGTAACGTAATCTCGGTACCTTAGCGATGCGACGCCTCGTTAACGACGCTACGAGATAATCGATATCTAGCTGCATAGAGAAAACCCATCCGATCGTGCCGGTAACATCCAAGTGCCGCGCTCAAGACACATCCACCTCAGGCTAAGAATTGATTTTAACATTCCGCGAGCTGGTGGGCGGACGGAGGGAAGGCGGCATGTTTGGCAATATCGGTTCCGATATCAAATTTTAATGTAGCAAAAGTTCGGGGCTCAAGGATTTGTTAGCCCGCTGGTAATTAATTGTGCTCGGGCCGCGAGTTAATTAGAATTGAAGTGGGGCTCGCGCAGGAAACCGGAAGTGATTAAAACGCGTCCAAGAAATCGAGGCGTACGACCATCGGAAATCTTTTGAATATCGATTGCTTCGAGAATTTATTGCCGGTAGATTTACGACCTTGTTCCGAAATTTCCAGAAAAAATATTTTTTATCCCGTCAAGTCATTTTTCATATTTTAGCTTCTATATCAGGAATGGAAGGATTTTTTAAACCGAACGTTACACGCGTTTAGCAGATTTGCGCTACGTAGTTTATACAAAATAAATACTCGAGTCTGTTCAGAGTAATAAAATCAAAAGCTTCGATTCTGTTGTTTTCGAAAAAGTGTGGAATACGGCGTAAGCGTTCACAGATTGAAAATTCCGTTTCAATTGAACGGAAAAATAATTTGATAAAATTCTAGAATTTAATAACGTCCGAGTCGGAGTATTTGCAATATTTGTTAACATTTCGGCGGTATCAAAGCAGAAGTGGAGAGGAATAAATATTTGGAGCGAGTAAAGGATCTGTCAGCGTTGCCTTGGTGCCGCCATTATGCGCGCGGGGGTTTTTGCCAGGAGCCAGCATGCAAAAAGGCAATGCGCTCGTTAGGGGTCGTTTTAAGTTGTTAAAGACGTCGCAAAGCAAAATAGACTCCCGCGGCGCGCGCGCAGCAGTTACTTTTTACGGTGGTGTGCCGTGTACCGTCATCAAGTCATTCAAGTAAGAATTTTTGCGTCGGGATAATTGGAAAATAGTCCCTCATTTCCCAATTAGACCGTATCAGCCAGGGGCTAATTCCGCGCGGTGCATTAGAAATAACGAGATTATTATCATTAACGGTCTGATTGGATTAATGAGGGGGGGGGGGGGGCACCACTCGAAGTCGATTCTCTATGTTCGTTCGAATATTTAGCCGGGTCCGATCAACGAGCTATGGTTTAACGAATTGATAGAATTCCATAGGCGTCGTTATTTTGTTGATAGAATGGAAATTAAATAAAAAAGCGAAAAATCATTTAGTCGATCAACGGAAAAAATCCCGGATAAAAACAAAAACACCCTAGGCGCCGCGCCGCGCCGGTCTTTGTAATAAATCGCGCAATTAATTAGCGAGCCGGTCGGGAAAAAGTGAAACGGCTCTAGCGGTAAACAATTGTGTCCCGTTTAGCCGATGAAAATGAATTCCGGACCGGGCAAATGAAGACCTAAAAACAAATTGGATCCCACTGTCACGCGAAAGCACCTACTACCCTTTAATCGATCCCTTTTTAATCGATAAACAATTATTACGAGGCGTAAGCTCCAATCGGTCGTCATTACTTTGGATTATCGGTTACCGTTAATTGACGCTTGGCGTGCGCGCTGCACTACGCATCCTGCTTCTGACCGTGCTGCCAAATGGCCGGCGGATGTCACGACGAGGAACAATAATGGTATCTAAAACGTAATGGAGATGGAAAACGAGGTATAATAATAACCGTTCGAACGCCCACCGACGACGGAGTCGAAACGTCGAAACGTCGAAACGTTGAAACGTCGACACGTACTGTAAAATGTTTTCAATATCGGCCAATTAATATCGCCCTGTGATAAAACATTCGTCAAAACAGTGCTTTGGACTTCCGGCTTGGCCCCGAGCCACCAAACATATTTTCACGTTTAATTCCTGTGGTGGATCATGACTTCGTTCTAAATCACGGTGTTTTTTCACAGTGATTCGTGATTTTTCATGATCGCTTCTGATTGGTGGAGAGCATAGGAACATAACTGTTCTTGGTCACTCTATATAGAAGTCTATGTTCTCGGGACATGTTACATAACAAAAAATTAAAAACAAAAATATAAGTTATATCGCATAAAGGCAAAGATGAAGAATTACTATGACTTGAGATAAAAAAAGTTAGGATCACAGTAGTCGTGATCGTGAAATAATCACGATCTACGAATTATCGTTATTCATACCACGAATTATCATTATATTAAGTAACATATTGTCTGGTATTGGTATTTAAATAAGAAATTGTCTATACCTTTCTACTAACTACATAAATAATTTTTTAACTCAAAGATGAAGAAGTACTATGAATCGACATAAAAAAGTTAGAATCACAGTCGTTATCGTGAAACAATCACGAGCGTGATCGTGATTCTGCGATCACTGTGATAAATCACCGTGAGTGATTTTGAACGCCATCTCTAACCATGACCACTCCCGTTATAATCACCTCTCCACCACTATCGCTATAATCACACATTTCCTTGTCACTTATCCAGAACCTTATATTTTCTACACCCGAACGAAATTCCCACTTCCCGAAATAACAATTGAAAAACAATTACCTCGTAAAATTTAGGGGGAAGGGGGGGAGGTATTGATAAATTGGATGAACGAGCGGAGGTAAATCCGTCGGATTTATCAAACAGACGATCCCCGTTCGTGTCCGTGTAATCCCACTCGTCCCTCGAGCCGTTCGCCTGACCTCTTCTCATCACTTTTCGTCGTTGAATCAAAGAATCTTAATGGTAATGCTGTCGATTGGACCATTTACCAGGTCCACGGCCCTTCAATTTTGCCTCACGAAAGGACAACCGTGCTCTCTCTCTCTCTCTCCATCGACTCTCCTCCTCTTCTCCTTCTTCGTTTTTTTCCTTCGCGTTCTCGACGTGCCGCATCCTCGAAGAGAAAGAGAGAGAGAGAGAGAGGAGCCGTACTGATTGGAAGGCTAATCACGCGCTACTCTCCATTACATTAATTAAAACTTAACTCTCAACTTTGCCGGGCTACCATCGGCTGCCTTGTCCTCCTCCAACTTTCCCGTCACTTCCTAGCCCCGGCTTGCTCGTTTTGCCCTCTGTGCCCCGTCGTACATCGGCGAATGTCAATTTTTCTTCCCCCATCCCTCCTCCTCCTCCTCCTACCCTACCTGACTCCCTACCATTTGCATATCAACGAGAACGTCAGGCGACACCGTGGTGTCTTTGTATCGAGTTACGAGTGTTGTTCGATTCTACCTTGCCGTTTGATATTGAGATTTCTCGGCCGGCCTCGTCCCACTGTAATGCTGTTAGCCATACCGTTGTCGTGTAAGTCTGCAATTCGATTGACTTCACAGCCCCTAATTTCGCTACGCGACTACGGGCGATTAGGTGTTTTTATGGGACTATCGAGTTTCGCGGACTTCGAACTTCCGGGACACTTCGAGAGGCCCTGGAAGCACCAAAAAAATTTGTACCGCGAAATCTACACTAGTTCCCAGGGGTGGGCGGGTACCCGGAAATTCTGGTTCGGGTCGGGTCGGATATTTTCCCCGAGTTTGGGTCGGGACCCGAAAATTCGTGATACGTGGGTACCAGAAGTCGAAATCGGATTGGGTAGAGCTCGGGTCGGGTCGGGTATTTTCCCCGGGTTTGGGTCAGGACCCGAAAATTCGGGATACGTAGATACCAGAAGTCGAAATCGGATTGGGTAGTGCTCGGGTCGGGTCGGGTACCCGAATATTTATATTGTTTGGGTACCCGAGCACTACCCGACTTCGACTTTGATCTCGACTTGGACTTCAGGTATCCAAAATTTCCAGGTACCCGGGTATCCAAAATTTTTTCGAGTGGCCGCCCACCCCTACTAGTTCTTCCATCCGCGAAAAAAAATGTTAAGTGGTCCTTTCTCTTTCAAATTGATCGACTGATTGAAAATCATCACCGATCATCGGATGTTCGTCGTCGCGGAACGTCCGGTAGTCGATATCACCGATGATATCGGTTGGTCTACTGTGTCTGAGTTTAGCGTATCGCCGGAAGAAGAAGAAGAAGAAGAAGAAGAAATTTCTGTGCGGTCGGTGTTCTCATAGTCGGTCGCAGCTTATCACCGATCGCTGCAAGCTTAGGGCGATTCGTGAACGGCGAACGCTTTAAGCTTCGTCACGATAGAGGTGGTCGGACGAAAAGTAGCGATGTGCGTAGATACTGTCTCCTGGTACGGGAACGAGAGTGCTCCTTCCGCGAAATTGGATCCGGGCCGCCGCGTAAGTTGTGGATAACGAGTGCTCCGATTTAGAGATTTCGTTGCGCACGGAGTGGAGAAAGAGAGGCGGGGAGAGGGAGGAAGAAGGCGGGCGTGTAGGAAGCGGAATCGATACCCGCCGAAATGTATTCCCTGCGCCAGGACCTCCTGGGAAGAATTCATTTCCTGCTTTGCGCGTAATGTTTGCCGCGCGCCGCCGCTGCGCCGCCGGGCCTGGCCGGCACGGACCGGGCCGTTTTCGCGAACCTGGAAATCACCGAACGCCCGACTCGAATTTAGCGGAAGGATTTGTAAATAAACCGCGGCGGAACCGCGCAGGCAACGCGCCCCGCGAACGACAAAGCGAAAGAAAATTCTGTATTGTTTGATCAACCGCAGAACGGTGTTTGGACATCTCTGACTGGTTCGAACATTATGTTACCACCGCGTCCCTCCCCCCCCCCCTGGACACGAAAATTAAACGTTCCAGAGTACAATTTCATTCGACCTAATTGCACACGAAAGTATGAAAAATTAATACACTGTTTCGACGGGTTCGCGAGTGTATAAAGAGGGGGGGAGGATGTGGTACGAACAGGGGCTGTATCCTTCCGGCGAGAGCAAACGGACATTTTCAAACAATGAAAATTAAAAAGCAGAGCTTTTTGAAAAAAATCCCCCGGCGCACAAGCCCTATCGATAGAATTATTACTCGATTAAAAGCGCGCTCCTACAAAAAAAAAAAAAAAATCGGCTCCGTTTCTCTGGCACGGGCGTTTTGTTGTAGCTCAATTCTCGAAACCCAATTAATTTTGTTTGAACGGCGCTTTTTCCAATTTAGCTCGGTGGGCCCTCCCCCTCCCCGTACCACCCACGGCCCTCCTGCATTCGCAGCCTCACGCTGTGTGCCTTTTACAGGAAGTAAGATTGAACTGTGAACCTGTGTGCAGCGAGTTTCCCGAAGCTCGTAGACGAATTCGGTCGTCCTGCTCGTCTTGGGAAAATACAATCTCCAAAAAGTAGTAATCTACATTTTAGCACAATATGTCGGTCGTATTTAACATATTGTAATTTCCTGAAAACTTGGCGTACGACAATGAACTTAGACTCGTTTTGAGGCTCGAACCTTTTGCTTTCTATATCTCTAAGGTGAATATTTAAAAAAATTCTTTTCCTGAGATACGGACCGAAAAGTGAACATAATCGATTTCTGAGCATTTTGCAACTTTAGATACCTCTGATGAGTTCAAAAAAATTTTTTTTGTGACTGAAATTAGCACAGAGTTGCAGATTGAAGTCTTCGCTTTCCATCGAGACCAAAAACATCGTCCTACGATTTTTTGTTGCCATTTTATGTCACTTTGAGTGAAAAGTGTGCCACTAGTACTGGAATGCTTCACTCGTGGGTGACTGGATGAAAATTTGTCGACGTTCAAACCAATGTAATTTCGATTAAAAAAATCGTAGGACGTATTTAAACATTTTTTTCTAGATGTACTGATAGTGTAGGGGAGCTAGCGTATTTCAGGAGTGGCGAATATAGGGGACCGTTCGCGGAAATTCCGGACACGATTTCAATTTTGCCCACACGATAAAAGTTAGTGATCGAATTAGACAGGAATTCGGGTGACGTTCATTCGGCTCGTCTGTAAAAAGTATATCGACAGAGACTACCGTGAAATCGGTCTCGAGAGTGGACTGTACGCAAAAGCATTTCCACTCTGGTGCGGTCGACTGACGTTTCGCTGCACTCCTGACGTATTAACAGATCGCGTGACAAGTCATGTTGAATAATAAAAAAAAAAGAAAAACAAAAAACGAAACATTGGAGTCAACGTCGCGTAGGTCGGTTCACATAGCAACGGATTATCATTGAGGGTGATTCTGAAACAGGAAGCTGAACGAAACAAAAGGAATCATCGTCACACAATATATCCATTTTGGCTCGGCCTTATCTCTTTATCTGTAGAGCCATCCTTCGGTCGTTAGACGTTATCTATTTCATGGCAGGAAGCAACGATGCCAGTGGAATAGAATTTTCGTAAAGTGCATAAGATGATCTCCTAACGTCTTCTCATTCTTCTTTACTTGGATATTAAGGTCACTCCGGAATATAAGAATCTCACGAACGAAAGATAAAACGAAACGGAATAAAGGCTCGCTCATCCCGGTCGCGTCTTATCGTTGATTGTACTACTTTCCTCGAATTTCATTCCTCCCGGAATGTTTCACGCGTCAAAGGAACAAATAGAGGGCATTCCGATAAATAACGCCTTGCCCTCCTCTCTCATTAGCTCGCGGGACCTCCTACTATATAAAAAGATACAGTAATATCCTTTAATTATAGCATTAATTTCCTCCAACCATAAAGAGTAATACATTTCCTCGGCTAACATCTTATTTTTCTTATCGACACTATTCAACCCATATATCAGGCTAAAGAAACCCTACACAAAATATCCTTGTACACTTTGAAAGCGGAGATTCGAAGCTTTAAAATGAGCTCAAAAACATCTTTCTGCGATTTTTTTCAACGAAGTTACAATAGTTTAAACATCGACAATGTTCCATCCAGGATACAATGACTCGACGAGTGAAGCATTCCAGTACTAGGAGCATACTTTTCACACAAAGTGACGTAGAATGGCAAAAAAAAATCGTACCTCAATGTTTTTTATCTCGTTGGAAAGCTAAAGCTTCATGCTTTGGATTCACTGTAATGCAAGTTGCGAGAAAAATTTTTTGACACCGGTAGACGTGCTCGAGTTTGAAAAATTTCTACAGAACGACTACTTTTGCGTTTTCATCCATACCTTCTGGTGCGAAAGAGTTACAAAAATGTACATTACGGGGTTCGAAAGCGGAGACTTCGCCCATTGAAACGAGCATCGGCTCTTTGTCGTGCGATTTTTTTTCACGAAATTACAACTACGTAAACATCGCCGACAAAGTTCTCGAAAGTTCATCTACTTCTCGGAGGCCGCGATATTCTCTCAAAAGGGTTATTCCAACGTGCCAGTGGGAAAAGTCATCATCGCAGCCGAGACCCGTCGCACAGATAAAGCGATCAAACACAGACAAGCGCTCCCGGTATTTAGATTAAGAGACTCGGCATGTAGAAGAAAGGCGAAAGTGCGTCGCTCGATCGATTTCCTTTTAACGACGGTATCGAACGGCAGACCGTGACGAGCGGTGTCGACAGAAGCCAGGGTTCACTGGGTCAACCATGCTCGGAACCCCCTGTGCAATTATCCGCGATCCCCTCGGCAACAGCAGAAATAGAAACTCGCGAAATTGAACGGTTCAAAGACGCCCGACTATTTTTCCCTCGGTCGTCCAAAACGATTCTCGGCCCCAACGGGACGCGGGGGGGTTGGCGTAGGGGGGTGGCATTAACATCCATTATAATATTACACGGGGGGCGCGATATACAAGCTGGTTCAGGTATCCGCGAGAGTTTATGCGCGACCCCTCGTTTCGCGAAAATCGTCCTTGGTACTGAAAGCTTCCCTTTGCAGGTCCTGCCCTCCCACCACCCTTGAATTTCAGTGGAAACGTTTTATACGCTACTCTCTGGTTGGCACGTCGCCCCGGGGCACTTTGTCAATGGTAGGAGAGAGGGTGGCAGCGGTGGAGGGGGGGGGGGTGCGCAAGAAAGGAAGGGTGAAGTTAATTAATAAAAGCTCGAACGAAACGACCGACGAGAGTGGGGGGTGTGCGTGCGCTAGCTCGTGCGTGTGTGCGTATGTGTGTGTGTGTGTGTTTGTGTGTATGTGTGTGGCTGTCGCGGATAAAGGGATGAAATACGATCCATGCATCGTTTCATACCGGAGGAAACCGATATTTCACTTGCAATTCAAACGAGACTCACATGTCCTGTATGAGGTACTTGTCGCCCTTGGAGTCGATGCAGACGCCCTTGCTGGTCATGTTGGACCCGTTCACCGTCACCAGACCCACGGTCCCCGATTGAAACCACCGGCCGTTCCACTCCGCCGGGAACCCGCAGCCTGAAACACACAAGAGACACACACGCACATGTACAGTTCCGTTGGTTGGCTGGTGGTGGTGATGATGGTGATGGTGATGGTGGTGGTGGTGGTTGTTGGAAAGAGGTGGGGGAATTTTTACATTTTTTTAATCTGCCGGCCAGCGGATCGATAAATAAAAGTGCGGTATATAATCCGTCCGGCGGAGAATATTCAAAGCGCGTCGGACGGGTGGGAAACGGTCTGGCGGGTCACTCGGCCCGTGTAAAGACCGCTCGATCGGCTCTTTTGTCGGCCGAGCGCAAAGTTTCGACGACAGTTCTCCGCTGTGCTATTCGTCGTTTTTTGTTCACGGTGACTGGCCCGCATCGATGCCGTACCCCCCCCCCCTTCCCCCCACCTCCCGCGTTCTTTGTGTTTACTACTCTTTTACGTCTGCTTTTCTCGTTTTTTTCGAACGGAGACCTGTGGTAATAAGTTGTTGTAACTATAATACGGTCGTTGCGCTGATACCACCGAAACGATTTAAAGTAGCGATGCTGGGCGACGGAGCTTGAATGTGTGCGGGATAGAGAGTCGTGGTGGGTAGGGGACGGGTTCAGTGACTGTGTGTGCGCGCGCGCGCGTTCGTGAGCGGGTGAATGTGGATTTGAATTGTGTTGTTTGGATCGTTAAGTCTCCGTGGAAAATTCGATCTTTCGCAAAAGATTGTTAACACCTTGCCGTATATAGTCAAACAAAGAGTTTTAACAAAGTCTAACAAATATGAATGTTATGTGTTTCTTTTTAGACGAAATGAAATTTTATGCTGTAGCAAATCTGCAGCTATGCAAAAAGTATCAATTTTCTTTTTCCCTTCTGTGACACTTCTGAGGACGAACACAATGGTACGCCAAGGGGTTAACAACATGCGACAGAGTCGTGCAGTATCGACTCAATTGTGATGAAATTTTTTAAACCAGTCGTCCGATTGACTTGAAATTTGGCACAAAGTTACACCGAACATCCCTGAACATCCCAAAAAATTACAAAATAAATATCTGCAAGATTCAATAACAATTATTCCAACGTCAATAAACAATCACAGTCAACACCCAAGCGAATCCCAGTCCCCTAATCGCGTCAGTACACCCGAGCCACCAATCCTCGACATCGGACCCTCAAAAAATCTCTCGACCTCCATGTATAAATCGCGCGGAAACGAGACACGCGTTCGTCCATTCATCAAACGAGGTTCTCTCTGTTCGCTGTTAGGGGGCACGGGTTGAGAGTCCTCCTTTCGTTTCAGCCGCAAATCATCTTAATGTACGCGAACCTCGGCTCCCGGCTCCACGGACCCGGCCGAGCCGGGCCGGGCCGGGCCGAGAGCAATAATATTCCCCATCAGCAAGCTCCTCTCGCAATAACCCAGAAGTAATCGCGGAAACAAAAATACGGTGCGGGGGTTAGGTACCCGGGGATTACTTACCTGGCCGAGCATATCTCAGAGGGTTCGTCGTCGTCGTCGTCGTCGTCGCCAAGAAATCGTCGCCGGGGATAGGATTCCGGGACGGTACGGGATTCCGAAACGCTCCGGATTTATTAAATGCAAAATGCTTCCAACAAACAATGCTTAATCGCGACCGTCCCGCCCTCGTAATCCTGGCTGCTACAACGTAGAGAACCCTGGTATAGCTACGAGGGGGTGAAATTGACGTTCCAACCCCCTCCCCACCCTACTCCTCCCCTCCTTCCCCGCCACGGTTGATAATCCGATCTTTCTGAGGAGATTCCCCATTTTTACAAGCTCGTCTCGGCTCGCCGCCGAGGGCATTCGAAATATTCGCTCGGGATTTCCCCAGTCGCGGGGTTGCACGGCTAAGAGAAAACATGGTTTAACAAGAGCCCCGGTCCAGGGACGTAGCGGGCGGACCCCGGAGCCCCTTTCGCAAATTCGTTCCAATTGTTTAAAAGTACGGAAACGGGTCGACAAGGAGCTTCTGCTCGCCTAGCCTCCGAGGACGGTTGTTCCCGGGCTCAGCGAACCGTGCCGCGTTTCCGTCGACCATTATCGTCATTACTTTATAACGTCGCGGCCTCCCCCCCCCTCCCTCCCTCCCTCCCTCCCTCCCTCCCTCCCTCCCTCCCTCCCTCCCCCAGCATATATTTTCTTGAGAGCATCTCTCCGTGGCCCAGGGATCGAGCGTGCTCCTCGTACCTTGCGATCCCCGGGACGGCGCGGCGGTTCTGAAAAATTTCTTTCCGCTTTACGGAGAACTGTTTCCCCCCGTTTCACTTTCAATGCGCCACGGGAACGGATTACTTCTACTCGTGGTCGCGCGCGCGCGCGTGCGTGCGAGCATCGACAGCGAGCTGGAAGAAAAGAGCTAGCTCGTGAAAACCGGCAAGATAGTGACGAATTAGCTCGTCAGGAGAAGCGGCCGACTGTGGTCAGACCACCGGAGGGCACTTTATTATTTTTCATTTATTTTTCGAGATCCCATCCGCACCAGGGAGCTGGTTCCTCAATTTTACGCGGAACACTGTTCACTCAAAGTTAAATTGCAAAAAAAAATTGTTCATTTTTTGTTTTCATCCCATTCGAAAGCGAAGACTGCAATCTTCGAGTACGTATCAGTTTCGCTCGATGATTATTTTTCATTTATTTCCGCAGACGATCATTCCACCCGGCCGAGCCGCAAACGGTATTCATTTCCAAATGAAAGAACAATGGTCCGTTCGAATTAATCCGCGAGGAAATCCGGGAAAATGCGGGGCTCCTAGGCCCCCGCTCCTTTCTTCCCTTCGACCCTAATTATTTTCTCCTTCGGCCCGAGATAAACGGACCGCGCTCGGCTCTTGGGTTCAGCGATATTAGAAAAAAAAAGAGGAAATCATCGTCTCACGAGGTAATCCGCGTTTCCCACCCCTTCTGTGCGCACAACATTCTAGCGCACACACATACACACACACGCTCGCTCGCGAACCTCGCGGCGAAAAGAGAGCAGGGGACTGAGGTCGCGAAGAAGGTAGCCACGATATAATTAGCAGAAATTGGAGTTAAGTCAGAAAGCAAAGTTATAGGGGCGGGGGGTTGGGCAAGAGAAGGGGGCTGGGGTAGTTACGACGGTGCACGGGGGTGGACTGCCATTTCGCGCTGCTAGCTTTGCTTTTTCCTCCGCTGCCGCTAATATAATTACTAATTAATTACTGTTCCCCAAACCACCCGTGAGTCAACCTCTCACCGGTTTCGGCGCGGTAGCTTAAAAGGACACTGCGCGAACAGGCCGGGCCGCGGAGGTAAGGATAATTCCTCCCTCCCGCCGTCCGGGGGAAAAGTAATGCCTTTCGTTTTAATAACGTTGCTCGTACGTGGCCGCCGAGAACCCGAGCCAATGGGAACAACTTTTCACTCGCGCGACCCCGCGATGCACCTGCGTTCGATGCTCGCTCGTAATTGTTTCGCTCCCCCCCTCAGGGTGGATGCGACACGCTGCTAAAAAATAACTAAAGACTCCTTTCACTGTGAAATAGCTCGCAAAGTTCGCAGAAAGAACCACGGAAATCTCTTAACACGGTATTTCGGTATAGGCGAAAATTTATTTAACACTTTGAAATATATTGCTTTAGAATTATTTAAAATTGTTAGCATCACGTTCGTGACATTTTCCTGATTAAAATGAGCCCAAACACGACGCCATTTGGATTATATTTACTAGAACCTTCCCCTTCCCAACTAATAGCTTGAATTACCGAGATTTTTTTTAATCATGATTTACACAAGTAATTGCGATCCGAAGTGTGTCATGTTTGGGCTCGTTTTAATAAGAAAAATGTCACAAAGGCATTAGTGAATGTTTCATATAAAAATGATTAAAAACACATTAGAAGTAAATTTTGGAAAATCAATTTTTCCGATCGTTCGGCGCCTTAATCGTCTTGGAACGTAATCTCCCAAGTTTCCGAGCATCCAAAACACCCATTAACATTTGCTGGAACCGCGTTCGTTAGGTCTGCGATAGACCTAAATCAGTAAAAGCTTCCGCCAGTATACCGAGCGTAGATTAGGCTCCAGTTAGCGCAACCCCGAAGTTCAGGTTAGGTACAGCGAGAGCAACGTTCTGCCAGGATCAGGCTGGGTCCGGCTCGGGTTCATGTTAGTAAAAATCCCAATTAATGGTACCGCAGACAATAGGCCGATTTCCCACAGGTAAAACGCATTCAATTCGAGCTCTATTGTTCGAATTGAAGTGGTCGCGTAATTGATCAATGCTAGAACGAATGTTTCTGCAAAGTAGCCTTCCCCGGTTAATGCATTCATGCCGGTGCGGCTATGCCGATGCCGGGCCGGGCCGGGCCGGGCCGGGGCAAACAAAAAATCAATAGGCCATAAATAAATGATTACCGGGGCAATTACATCCGGCCTAGCGGATGAAACAGCTGTCACCCCCTCCGTCCATTAACGGCTCCAATTTCCGGGAACGAATGACCATATCACGTGCCGAAAATTACTGACTTCGTACCAATATCTTTCGGGGGTCTACCTCAGCCGGTTCGAACGAACGAACAAACCCCCCGTTCTACCGCGACGGTGAACGTGAGGCTGAATGAATCACACGGCTTGCCTACAATTTTACGAGACCTCGGGGATCAGCAATTACAAGAACGTAGCCGGTGTATCCAGCCGAGGGGACGTGTTTTCTAAAAACTGCCGAGCAAACATTAATGGTCGTGCACGTGTCCCGAGCCTGGCTGGAGAGATCGCGCCGCAGGGAGACCATTCCCAGAAAATAAAAGCGGATTAGGGAGACCTTGCTACGGGCCACGAACCAAACGAGGAAGATATAGGGAGAACGACAGCTCCTCGAAGATGATGCCACCAACGACCAACCAGTTCAGCAGGTCCTGACAATCTCTCTCCGACAGATTCGAGAGCTGACATTGTTCTTTTCTGGCTAGAGCAGCAAAGTCTGAGAAGTCGTTAGAATATTTCACGCTTTCCATTAAAAATGCAAAGCCGTACGATTTGTTTTTTTACACTCACAAGGGAACATGTTCAGTTGATACACGTCGATTTGGTTGAAACTTATGTGAGATATAGTTCTTCGAAAAATATTTGACACGTACTTTTTTTTATCGGGAACCATCCACTCTGAGGGGGTGAAAACAGCCCTCGAAGTGAGGAGTCAAAACCACATTTTTTGAGATATCTGGGAAACTAGAAATCGAAAAAATTGATTTTTCTTTTAATGTGTATCTTTTAATGGGAAATATAGTCGCGTAAGAATTTTTTAACAAACTTTTTTTTTCTCAAAAAATGTGGTTTCGACCCCTGACTTCGAGGGCTGTTTTCACCCCCTCAGAGTGGATGGTTGCCGATAAAAAAAATACGTATCAAATATTTTACGAAGAACTATATCTCATGTTGGTAATAATTATAGTGAGGCAGTTGGTATGAGTGAGAGAGAGAGTAGGTTGAATGTTGGTATGAGTGTGGTAAAAGGTTTGAGCGCAAACGATTGAAGCGCGTTCTCTTGCGGCTGAACGGTGTGCCTGTGAAGTTGTATGGAAGCATGAAGAGTATTGTTTGGTTAGGATAGGAATATTAAAGAAATTTAAAGTGTTCAATAGTGTTATAGCACATATTGTTTAAATAAATAGTATAATAGATATCAACATCTTACATAGGTTTCATCAAAATCGGCGTGTATCAACAGAATATGTTCCCTAGTCAGTTACAGAAGTTCGAAACGAATACGAAACAGACGGTACTGTCGCGCCAACCGCCGACAGATATTCCCCCGTTCAAGATTAGAGTGCTCCCATCCAGACGAGATTTAGGCGCCACGCAGAATGGCGGAGTATAAACGCAGCACAGGATTTCGGCAGATCCGACTTTCGCCTAACGGATACGGGCGGGTAGGCTAGGTATCGCCAGCAGCACGGAGCGACGCGACGAGCGGCTCGGCGCGGCTCGGCGTGGCGGACCAGTCGATTTTTCGAACTTTTTCAATCTACCCTTCATCCTGTCGAATATTAAAACACGTCAAGTCCGCAGCTCCCCGTAAATCACGTTCCCGTCGGCCTGTGCTAGGAGCAACAAAGCCGGCGCGGCGCAGAGGCCCCCGGGAAGATTTCGGCCGCCAGACGAATCAATCGCTCGTCAGAGCCATTAAAAAATGGATTATCGAAGAGCGAAATTACCAATTTCCACTTAGCCCCGGGAATTATTGAAAAAGCTCGGACCACGCATCGATGGTTTCCTGGTTAAGGCTCCATTTAGCCTAGTCTCTCTCCCTCTCCCTTTCTCTCTATCTCTCTCTCTCTCTCTCTCCCTGGCGACGACAGTTAATTTGATTTTTATGTATACCCTGCGCCTTACACGTTCCCGTTCGCGTTCTCCTCTACCTTGCCGAGAATGATTGGGTTTGAGAGGTGGACTGGAAAGAGGGGGAAGGGGGGGATGGTAGTAACTTGATTAAAATAATCTATCACCCGAACAGTGACAAGGATGATTGGCTATCCGAGTTAAATATGATGGAGCGGCCACTTTTCCATACGCACACCTAGCCACGCCTATGTCCCGCGTCTCTGTCAAACCCCTTTCCTAGCCGGCTCACAGTCGATTTCATGCGCCCTCTCGCTCTCTGTCGCGTCTCCCAGTATCGACAGAGGCAAATTGATTGGTAATATGTGGTCACTGGCCGCCCGCCTATCTCCGTGACATTTACCAACGGAAATGCCTCGTTTTTCCGATATCCGAGCCCGAAAGAGCCGTTGAAAGGGCTTTTACTGGAGGAAATGAATATTACACCGGTAGGTACCGTAACCGGGCACCAGGATCAGGTAATATTACAGTCACAGGGGTTGCATGGACGCGAGTGGAAGTCAACAAGGTTGGGTCGACCCGGCCTGATACGTGCCTCGGCAAATGTGTCGTATGAGATTCGGATCGCGACCTCGCGATCTATACGCGATGTCCCGCGAGCGCTCTTGCTTCTTCCACACGCCGCGCCGTGCCGTTTGCCAACCACTGATGATGAATGGACCGGATCCTCGACGTCTTCCTACCACTGCCAGAGTATCCTCTAACTATGTGCGAGGCAGATATTATTTCGGACGATTGCGCTGCTGCATGAAATTAAAGCATCGCCACAGTCGAATGGGACATTCTCCATTGAACGATGGGAACAGAAAATCGTGGGTCAATGTTTTTGCTTTGTACTTTATTCTTCAAACACACGGTAGTCTGATAAACGAAACATTTTTTTTATACTGTGGATACATTTCAATTTGAGAGGTGGTCAACAAACGGCAATTTTTAGATTTCGATTGGTACCTCTCGAGGAAAAAAAATTCTACGGAAAATCTCCTTAGATGGATCGAAAGCGGAGACCTCAAGCTTTAAAATGAGCTAAGAAACACCTTTCTACGATTTTTTTTAACGGAGTTACAATAGTTTAAACATCGTCAAATTTTCATCCAGGATACAGTGACCCAACGAGTGAAGCATTCCAGTACTAGGGGCACACTTTTCACTCCAAGTCGCATAAAATGGCAAAAAAAAATCTTAGATCAATGTTTTTGGTCTCGTTGGAAAGCTAGCTTCATGCTTTGGATATACCGTGGTCCAAATTGGTAGAAAAATTTTTTGAGACTGGTACAGATGCTCGAATTCGAAAAATGTCTAAACAACGACTATTTTTGCATTTTCACCCATATCTTGAGGTACGAGAGAGCTAACGAAATGTACTTTACGGGGTTCGAAAGCGGAGATTTCACCCTTCAAAACGAGCCTAGATAGACCGCCCTGCGATACGTTTCCCGAAAGTTGCACAGCTAGAAATATCGACGATCTGTTGAATCCAGGGATACTTTAATCCCGCGTAGCAGTGTGCGCGAGTAGTTTAATTGCAGCGATCATTCGGCGAACATTATCTCGCGTCTGGTGGCCGAAGCGGAATTTATTCTCGCGTCGGCGTTAAATTCTTCGCTGTAACAAGCAACACGAAATAAGTGTTTCCACCTTAACTCTTCCTCAACAAGTAGGTGGGTGTGGTTTCCGGGCTGTACGTACGAGTGACTAGCAGAATCGGGTAGGTGGTTTCGCTTGTGTATTTAATTTCCGACGAAACGAATCGGATCGGTAGCCGGCGGGAGTTGATCGGGAAGAAAGCGAGCCGTGCAGAAGAGGATGCGATGTAAAGGAGAGGGAGAGAGAGAGAGAGGGAGAGAGAGAGGAGAGAGAGAGAGA
This sequence comes from Lasioglossum lativentre, assembly GCA_916610255.1. Lineage (NCBI taxonomy): Eukaryota > Metazoa > Arthropoda > Insecta > Hymenoptera > Halictidae > Lasioglossum > Lasioglossum lativentre. The sequence goes on along the minus strand of OU744357.1, from coordinate 7,908,281 downwards.
GAGAGAGGGGGGGCGAGGACGAGCGTGGGTTGTAGGGTGGAAGAAGAGACGAGGGAGAGAGCGAAGAAAAAGTTACACAATCGCTTTCGAGAGCTTCGAATCCACCCTCTCTCGCAACAGCTTTCAGCATTGGTTATTCACGTGTATACGTTTCTCTATCTCAATTTATAATGCGGCGAGCGTGCACTCGCGATTCGGACGGGATCTCCGCGAGCGGAAAATGGTTTTTCCCGAGGAGGAGAGCCCGAGACGCCGTGTAGACTTGCACCGGGTACTCGTTTTGACGAATCGATCGGTGCGGTTGCGGTGAAATTTGTATTCCTTCGCGAGATGCGTTTTATTCGAACGCTCGGTTGACGGCCGCTTCTTCTCGTTCCTACCGCCGACGCGCGACGACATCCACCGAGCAAATGAAACCGGCGAGCAGATTATAAACACGCGTCTCAACAGCTTCCGCGAAAGCATCCGCGATCAGCCCTTCCATTGTCGGAAACGGTAATCCTCAATTCCTGTTATAATGTCAGCAGAGATATTTTAACATTCAAAATATTTACACAGCGATTCATGGAATGTATAGAATTTTTCTCATTGACGCCTCCGTCGTTCTTCTTCAACATTAATAACGATTAATGTTAAAACAATGTCGATCGTAAGTTGCTATAAGCAGAATTTTAATGTTTTCGGCGCATTGGTTCGATGAAATATTACTAAATAACTATTTGCAAATTAGCACAATATCCTTTCTCAACGTGAAAATTAATGCATAAAGTGAAATTAACATAAGGATTTATTTAGAAAAAGGATTTTTTTTCTAAATAAATCCTTATGTTAATTTCAATGCGCCGAAAACATTAAAATTCTGCTTATTAATAACGATTATTTTGTAATTTTTCAAATACGTGTCAAATAGTACTCTGATCGCGTGATTATTTCGTCGACCTCCAACCCTGTTCTACGCATTAATCTTCTTACTCCGTACACAGAAAGAATATTGTCAAAAGAATTCAAAACGAGGTGCACGGTTGCAAAAATGATTTTTTTTTCTTTCTTCTTTTTTCAGGGGACCCAGAGATGTCTGGAGATAAAACCGCAGTATCATACGGTGCATCAGCGAGTGTTCCACCTCGATGGCACAAAGACCCACGTTTCTACTCCGGGGTAGAATGAAAAGGTAGGCAAGTTCGCTTTATCCGCGTAGCAAAAAGTCTGTTGGTATCTCAAAATGCTTGGGAGAATGATGAATGGCGAGATAGATCATTAGCTAATCAGGAGTTCTCGTAACGCGGATTCCGCGCGTAGGCAGTCCCGATATTGGAGCACGCGAATCTCCTCGAGGAGAACGGGGTATAATATGAGTGACAGCGTCGGATACAGATATATAGGAATTAGGGGACATCTCGGAATTCGATCAGCGATCAGACGTATCAAAGATGTACGTGCCTGCCAATCACCTCGCGGAGATGCTCGTGACAATGTTCGAACTCGGTCGAGCCCTTCATCCGTGCTGGCTACCACTAACCTAATGACTAGACTCGGATTTTATGCATTTATGGCAAACACGAGTACGTGCAATTTAGAACAGCCAAAAAGTTAGAAGACTCTAAGAATATTAATATATTAAAATTATTAGTGAAAAATATAAATTTATATTTAGCACCTGTGTCTTGCAATCGATGCACAAAGTTTTTATTTTGCATAAAGTTCCGGAGTCTACTAATGACGTATTAAAAGCGAACTTCATCGACAGACAGAGCTAGCTATACAGGGTGTTTCGTTTAAAACAGGACACCTGAATATCTTCTCTATCTCTGAAAATACAAAGAATGTTTCTGACGTAATCTAAATGGTTTCAAAAGACGAATCAGATGGAAGAATCGTTTTTTCAAGGTCACTCGTGTTGTTTACGTGTATACACACATTTTTTGTTGTTGTAAGTTGTAGCAAACATTATTGTGCATTCATCCATGTTTAATAGCACGACCTTGAAATGACCTTGAACTCTACAATTTGCTGATTAATGCAGAACTTACTTTCAGCGACATATCAGATTTCAACGGTAACAGAAATTCGACCATAAGCTTGAACTTGTAAATAAACACATTGTATCGTTTCTCTGTATTTCGAACATTTATTGCAGTAATAAATGTGATTATTTACAAGTTCAAGTTCATGGTCGAATTTCTGTCACCGTTGAAATCTGATATGTCTCTGACAGTAATCTGAAAGTTCTGCATTAATTAGCAAATTTTAGAGTTCACGGTCATTTCAAGGTCGTGCTATTAAACATGGATGAATGCACAGCAATGTTTCCTACAACATACAAGAACAAAAAATGTGCGTATATACATTAAAAATACGAGTGACCTTGAAAAAACGATTCCTCCATTTAGATTACGTCAGAAACATTTTTTATATTTTCAGAGAGAAAGGAGATATTTATGTGTTCTGTTTTAAACGAAACACCCTGTATAACGGAGCAGGTTCTCGATTAAACAACGGATCGAAAATGTAGAATATACTTTTTTTCGTAGAACGCTTCGTTTCCGAGATAATCGAGTGGGAACGTGCCCCATTACCAGCAAGTAGAAACGTCCAGCCATGTTCAGACACATTTTCGCCTTCCACTTTGGCCGTGTTAAAATATTCCATTCTACAGGCGGACAGTGGATTACCACTGGTGCAACACCTGTCCGAAGCCGGGTGTGCCTCGATCGGATTGCGAAACTTTGGGAAAAGTAAAAACACTTTTCAATTAAGCCTCGGTCGCATCGAATTTCCATGCGAATCGAATCAGCGCAAATAGCAATCCAGAAAACAACGGCGCGGCGGGGCGGGAAGTGTGTCCCGTGTAACGTGGCCGAAGTGCTGAAAAATTAAAACGAATTCCGACGCCGCACCACCCCGATCGGAGTTGTCGCCGCCGCGCCGCCGTCACTATGCGCCACTCCGACGTGCGACGGTCGCATAAAAGGATCAGAATGAAACCCGAGCAATTAGCAGGCCATCACAAACAAATAGCGCAACAAATTGAGCAAATTTCTGCACAGACAGAACGGGGACCGACTCGGGCAAAACAGCTACGCTCGCGCGTTCCACTATTAATTAAAATGCGTTCCGCGTAGAAAACCAGAATGCCATCCTTTGACAAATAATATTTGAGCTCGGCGCGGCGGCGGCGGCGGCGGGAATGCACGGCGGGAGCACGTGACCGGTTCATTAAACCTGCCGTCACTTAATATCAATATGCGAAAGTTTATTAAACTCGAATCAAATAACATGGTCAGTCGGTCGGCGAAAAATGAGAATGGTTCATTATTTTCCGTTCTCTCTGCCGCTTGCTCTACACAGACCCCAAACCACTACAAACCACCCCGAAACCACCCTCGACGTGCGTGCCGGGTCCGCGAGTATTAATAAGGCTCTAGGCGATTTTCGTTTCATCGTCTGCCATATTGTGAGGCCGAAATGTTTTTTTCCGTTCCTACTCCATAACTGCTCCTCCTATCGGTATCCTAACCCCATCCCCCGAAAAGATACGGTGAATTGTAAAGAAGAAGGGTGGGGCATTTTCAATATCTGCTGTATTTCCGCTACCGTCGTTTCCACCCCTCTGGATATCTAGCAGGGGTAACATTGTACGCACCCCGTCACTACATTTTAATATTTCAGGATTCGATGATACCCCCACCAATCCACCAATCCACCAATCCTTCAAACCATCCTCCACACACCGACGCAGATGTGCTCAACCCGTAACCGATCGGCGCGGCAGCTACTCGCGAATCCGATTCCCGTGCATTTTAATGAGATTAATTGGGCTCTCTAATGGGAGCCGTTTCCCGAAGGCTACCGGGAAATGAGGATACAGCTGAGAGTCGTGACGTGGAATCGAGGCTCGGTGTGTGTCCCACTAGATCTGAATTAGGTCTCGGTTAGACCCGAGATAGACCATAAGCTCGAGATAGACACGGGTCTAACTGGACACGACACAGGCCTCCTTCGGGGTATGAGTGAGACTAAGCTTGGTTTAATGTGGTCTCTTTGTATTGATTCGGGCTAGGTCACCCTAACACGAAAATGTAAAAATGGTCATTTTTCGGGAATTATTCAAACTCAAACATCTCTAGCAGCCTCAAGAAATTTTTCTTGCAACTTGGACCACAGGGAATCGAAAGCTTGAAGTTTTAGCTTTCCAACGAGACCAGAAACATTGATCTACGATTTTTTGTTGCCATTTTATGCCACTTGGAGTGAAAAGTGTGCCCCTAGTACTGGAATGCTTCACTCGTGGGGTCACAGTATTTTAGATGAAAATTTGACGATGATTAAACTATTGTAACTTCGTTAAAAAAAATCGCAGCGAGATGTTTTTTAGCTCATTTCAAAGCTTGTAGTCTCTGCTTTTAATATCTCGGAGACATATTTCTGTGAAAAATTTTTTCCGTGAGATACGAACAGAAAAGTGGACACTCATAATCTTTACCACAAGTGTCGTCAATTGACTCCATTATGAAGATGCCTAGCCTAGTTACAGTATCGGTGTGTTTGTTTCTTGATGGCAGTGATTCTGCGCGGTGCAGTGATAGAGAAATAGCATCGCAGACCTAGCTCGGAGCTGAAATGATTCCGTAGTGTTGTTATAGCACCCGTGAGACTAATAACAAATTGGAAGCGCAGCCAATGATCTTCCTCTTTCTGTAAATAAAGGCGAGCCGGGGGAATTAATTTCGCCTTGCCGGCCACGCGGCGCGTTCCACCGCTTTGATAATTCCCTTTGATAGGATCCATTGTGATTCGTATCGCAACCGTTCACGTCGAAACGGGGGACAGCGGAATTTCCAAAACCGTCGACGAATTAACGACCAATGCGATTACCGTTCGGCTACAATGTTGCCTCCGAGCTTCATAGTTGCCACGCCATCGCAGGAAATTACGTAATTCCGTCTCCTGCATGGCCCCGTGGTTTTACCGACTGTCGGAAGGAAGTGCTCATCATAGATCTCTCACGTTACAAAGTCAAAATTTTCTTTTTTACAGTCGTCCCTCCTATAACACGGTTCAGTGCATTAATCCATGGGCATTTTTTAAATGAAAAGTATCACAGATTAGAAAGCCAAACTTGGCACGTTTGTTAACCAACATTCGAGGAGTATGCTCAAATGTTTTTTTAAGCAACAATAATAATTATGTTGAAAGTATTTTTGATGGAAACATGTTTAAATTCAGCAGAATCGCTGCGGGATAGATATTAGCAAAAAAAACTGGAGAAGAGCCGACTTTTACAAACCATCAAACCGGGGGAGACCACTTAACCCGATCGAGCACGCGTTATCAGAATTTCAATTTTCTGGGTCACCGGGGGTGGTACGAAGTTGCCCGATCCGAAATTAATACTTTACACGTCGATGGAGTCTGGGCCGAAACGAACTCGGGAAAGTTGAAATTAATGATCTGTGCGAATTGGCCGCGGCGTTGCCGGTGTTTTCCGGTTGGGGAAGGGTGCTAGGGAAAAAGAGACTTTTCCCTAACTGGATCCAATCATTTAAACGATTTTACATTCCGAAATCGACTAATCGAGAATCCACAGCAAAGGGTCGGAAAGATCAATTCCCTTTGATAAAACGCATACGGCGGGTGTACGTGTAATTTTTTTTCAATTTACGTATTAACATTAAAGCCAGGAAAATGAGTGCTCTCGGAGCCGGCAATCTGTATTTATTTCGCATCAGCTGGCGGGGTCCATTAAAAGTGTGTGCTATCCGTCATTAACATAATGCGAGCTAATTAAAACGATATAATAGCAGCGCGCAAGGGCAGAAAACGAAATTTCGTTCGATTATTATAAAGCGACCCTTCGAGGAGCTTTGATTAAAATGTGAACGCAGTGCGACGCGGGTGAAATAACAGTGATTATCAGTCGCTTTAGGAGCAGAATGATCCGCGTCGATTGGATCGATGGACGCAAAAATCCACCGAGGGGACGAAGGGACGAGGAGACAGAGGGTCGAAGGCCCGGATAGACGCATCAAATCAACGCTAATCCCGAATTAATTAAACAACAAAGTACTCGGGGTGGGGGGGGGGGGGAGCGGAGGAACGCCCGCGGAAATTGTCCGCGAAAGAAAGTTCCCCGGTATCTAGCCCCCGGAGTTTATAATTAACCCGGCGTCTCCGATCCGTCAGATTTATCGGCAAAGAATCCCCGGTGCTCGCGGAGTTTGAGTTACACTGGCGGCGGTCGTTATAAAGTTCCAGGTAAAGGCGTGGGAGAGAAAATTCGGAAAGGGAAAGGATGGATATAGGAGAGGGAGAGAGAGAGAGAGAGCGAGCGGGATAGGGCTCCTCTGCTCTCGGCGTATCCCGACACCCACGCACCCTCGAGTTTATAATGCACCCCTACCCCCATAACTGTATATTTCACGGATTCACCGACTAACGCGGCCAGAGAATCCTGCCGGCGTATTCAAATGCCTCCTCCTCCACTCCTGGCTTGCTACTCCTGCTCGTGTTGCTTCTCCTCCTCCCACCATCCCCCGGGCGAGCACCACCACGGGTTTCTCGAATTGTGCGTTGAAACGTGAATTATACGCGTCTCGTGTGATGCTTCGAACCGAGATTTCCGGCGAATTCCATGCGAATCTTCGTCGGACCGGTACGCGAGAACGCGTGCCTTGGCGGTTAAGCGATAGTAATATCGCATTGCGCTTTCGTTCGGCCACCCGTTCGGGGAAACCGAGCATTCCGAATACCCCCCGGTGAATTTTTCCAATGGACAGCCGCTTATGAACACCTCAAACGGATCCGAGGCTTCGTCGAGATAGGTTGGATTCTACGGGATTTATTCGAGTTTGATGCATTCCCCTCCTTAGATTGGACGGGTTTTATTGCGATGTCTGTGTGGGGGATAGGACGGGACCGGGACAGGTACAGAATGTGGCCAAGTTAGGTCTAGAGCACAGTCCAAGTTACCTGCAAGGCAGTGTCCAAGTTAGGTCTAGACCATGCTCCAAGTTAAGTCAAGACCGTAGTCCAAGTCAGGTACAGAACACAGTACAAGTTAGGTGCAGGACAGTGTCCACAGTCAGGTCTAGACCGTGGTCTTAATCAGATCTAGAGCACAGTCGAGGTTAGGTCTAGGACACACTCCAAGTTAGCTCTAGAGCACAGTCCAAGTTAGCTGCAGGGCAGTGTCCAAGTTAGGTCTAGACCATGCTCCAAGTTAAGTCAAGACCGTAGTCCAAGTCAGGTACAGAACACAGTACAAGTTAGGTGCAAGACAGTGTCCACAGTCAGGTCTAGACCGTGGTCTTAATCAGATCTAGAGCACAGTCGAGGTTAGGTCTAGGACACACTCCAAGTTAGCTCTAGAGCACAGTCCAAGTTAGCTGCAGGGCAGTGTCCAAGTTAGGTCTAGACCATGTTCCAAGTTAAGTTAAGACCGTAGTCCAAGTCAAGTTCAGAACACAGTACATGTTAGGTGCAGGACAGTGTCCACAGTCAAGTCTAGACCGTGGTCCTAATCAGATCTAGGGCACAGTCGAAGCTAGGTCTAGAGCACACTCCAAGTTAGCACAAGAGCACAGTCCAAGTTAGCTGCAGGGCAGTGTCCAAGTTAGGTCTAGACCATGTTCCAAGTGAAGTCAAGACCGTAGTCCAAGTCAGGTTCAGAACACAGTACAAGTTAGGTTCAGTACAGTGTCCATAGTCAGGTCTAGGGCATAGTCGAAGTTAGGTCTAGAGCACAGTCCAAGTTAGGTCTACGGGGTGCAAATCCCATCTACAATGGCGTCCATACTAAATTCATAAAGGAGTCCAAACCAGGGCTGGATTAGGTCGAAAAGAAGGCCCAAGCTCTGTCCACGAAAAGAGTACAATGTAGATCCACAAAGGGGTCCAAGCACGATTCTCAAAGATACCTAAATTCAAGATACCCATCTTGAAAATGTTTTTACGGAAGTTTCAGTGCAGAGCATTCGTCAATCGCCTCTTAACGGGTTCGATCGAGTCTGTCCCCGAATGGACTTAAAACTATCGGTTCTCTTCTTGGCCGGTCTCCCGGGTGCTCGCACGTACGCCGGCATCAGGCGTTGTTTATTGACGTCCAGTTTCGTGCCATTAAGCAGGTTTGCAGACTGCGAAACCCGGTAGCCGGGGCATCGATACATTCGCACCCCTGTCGGAGTATATTTGATCGCGGAGGGCTCCGACGGAGTCCCCTAAATCGGAATATGCCGACGAGTCGCGACAGAGCACGCTTCCCAATTCGTATTTCACCGTGTTCACGGCTTTTCTCGCCATCCTCTGGTATATTCTACCCACGCAGCGATATTCTCTCCCCCCACCCCTCCTGTGGTGTCTCTCTCTCTCTCTTTCTCTCTATCTATCTATCTATCCACAGACTCGCCTTTCTCTCGTAGGTCCAGGGCTTTGCCGCGTCCTCGACGGTTTCTGTTCTCTCATCCTTCCAACCACCCACTCTCATCCACCTACCCCCACAGCCACCCTTTTGCGATGTTTACGAAAGGTTTTACGATGTTTGCCGTCCGCGCGGGCCCTTATTGTTATTTATAACCACGGCCGTGCCCCGTGGCGAGGCGCTAATACGTTCGGCTTAATGAAAGTTGCGGATGGATTGCCAAGAGAGCCGACGGGACGTATTATGTCGGAAAATCACGTTCCCGGTGTTTGAACGTTCGGTTATCGGTGCTGAGACCGGGCCTGCAGGGTACACACCACCGCGCCCCACTGCTTTGTTTGAGATAAAACAGAAGATCGTGATCGCCGGGCCGTTTTTCTTTTTCGAATCGATATCGTGAGTGTCCGTCGCGTCCGGTTCGTTTGCTTCCTTTCGTTTGCTACCTGCGAAGAAGGATTTCCGAGAGTTTGGGCACTTGGCCAGAAGATTAATAGCGAGATTGAATGATTCAGACTCACAGACCAGCGAGACTGGGAAAGCAAAGAGTGGAAAGGACGTGGAGATTAGACAGACTTAGTTCCCACTCGAATCTGGTGGCTGGCATGATCTAGATTTCATTTCATTCAAGATGGATAGAAGACAGATCTGGGTTAGGCTTGAAGATCATGCCTAATTATTTATTCCGTTATTAACCCTTTGCACTCGGAGCTATTTTAACTAAAAAACGAAAGATTTTTCCATTCTAGAATATTTCCATGCTATACAATTTTTGACTGATATAATAACTGATATAATATCTCATGTAATATGTAAATGTCTAGTAGTTTATTAAATACGAACAAAAATAATAATTTGAACAATATTTTTAAGAATGGCACAGCAATTTTCAGTGGCGCCTCAGTTTTTTTCTCAATTTTTTTTTAAGATCAAAGGATTGATACAGATTTATAATGAAGTGTTGTTCTGTTGCTGATCGATAACAGGTAATAAGATTCGATTGATTTTCAAACAGAGAGTACTTCGCCGAACAGTTTCACGTGTATAATATATGGGTGTGTGTGGGTGTATGTGCTGGAAACAGTTGCGAAATTATCTGATTCCGTGTTGCGATAAAGTACGAGAGAGGAGTTGCGTGCGTGCAGCTGCAGAGGATTAGATGCAGTTCCCGGGGAACTTGTCGAAGGTGTTACCGCTTCTGGTCGTCTTAGCGATTTTTCCGTTCGAAAGTGTCTGTAATTAATTCTCCGTGCGTACTACCGACAGTTTCGTTGATCTTTAAATTACTCCAACTTCGAACTAATTCTTGCCCCACTGCCTAATCGATTCCTGACGGAGAGCGTTCACCCGGACACAAGATCATTCTGCTCCAACACCTTGCGCACCATTTCCAAAATAAAATCATTCAATAATTCATGAAAATAAAATTTTTCATCTATCACACGAGACGTTTAAATTATTTTGTACCCTTTTGGAATTTCTAACCCTTAGCACTCGAGTGGCGATCCAGAGTCGCCACTAAAACTTGCTCTACCATTATTCACAATATTGTTTACATTATTAAATATGGTGCTATCTAATCAATTACTAAACATTTAAGTATTGTATGAGGTATTATATCAATTTTTCATGTCCACAAAATGAAAAAAATCATATAGAATGGAATTATTCTAGGTCGGAAGAAATGTTTCATTTTCGAGTTAAAATAGCTCCGAGTGCAAAGGGCTAACTTTGCGGGCTGTTAAAAACGGACCGAGCGTGAACAGTTTTTTCTAATTTTTATCAAACCACTTTTAAATATACCTTGGAGCGAAATGGTCAAAAATATTTAAAAAATGTCTAACCCGCACAAATACTGCAAAATACAGTTCCGGAGAGACGGAAACACGCAATCAAATGTATTTACCTATCCTACCTAAACCATGACGCAAACCGTGTCAGCGTATAGAATTCCGGGCGGCGTCCTTTTGGCGATTCTCAGCGTACGACAATCATTCAATTGTCTCCGGCTGGGTCGTGCCCCACGTCGCTCATATTTACTACTATCTAATCGATAATCCCGGCGGTGTTTCCGGTTTCTATTCGCCGGTCGCGTGAACCACGGTAAACAGAGTGGCCCGTGCTTGCTTGCATACGTGTGTGTGCGTGTGTTTGTTCGTTCGCCCATGTATGCATGTATGTGCATACAGGCCGCACAACATAAATTACCAGAATAGTCGATACTCTTTACGAGCGGAGCGCACCGGCGCATACACGATAAAGAGGGCAACATAGTTATCTTCGCGGTCTGATGAAACCGGTAAATCGTAAAAGGTGGCCGAGCCCGCGGGTTCAGCCTAGACGCCTGATAATCCTGGATAGCCGTAAAAACCTGAAACACCAGCCCATCGCTGGCCCGGGGTATTGCGTTCCCTTGCCACACGGTTTATTGCCACTGCCTTTAGCCATTCCCTTGTCTACCCTCGCGATTTTAATAATTTTAAAGGGACGCTCCTGCTGCTCGAATGGCGAGCTAAGTGGGAGTCCCTAACCGGGGCTGGATTTTATGGGGAGGAGCAGCTCCTGATGAAACGAATCTTATGAAATTTTGACGATTGTCTGTGGGAAATGCTCAGCGTGCCGTTAACTGGAAACGTCAAGAGGGTGGCCGATTTTTTGAGACACCCTGTAGCGTTGCTGATTGGTGCTCTATGCGTACTTAAGGATGTTCTGGAGGTACATAAAAACGCAACAAATTTTAGAAAATTTGACAAGACGTAGTTCTTACTAAATTAATGCAATTACCAAAGTTTGGGTTCGATTCACTGCACCGTTTAAGAATTATAGCAACTTGAAGTTTGCACATTTTAACACGTCTTCTTATGGAGAATTCATAAAATTCCACTTCAAACCCTATTGAAACCTTGAAAAAACGCAACTATAAAATCCAGTTTTTTTTATATATAGTAAAAATTATGTAATTAATTATGTTCAAAATTTATTAGGATTCGCTAAACACTTACAGAGCAAAAAATTATAAACTGTTACAAAACGTCCAATTTATCGTGTTGTCATCTCAATAATAACCATGAATATTGCTTTCTGAAGTATTTTTAATTTATTTAAATATTTATTTTTAACTTTTTATTGCGTAATTATATATATTTGAATAGCACAAATTTATTATCTTGAAGTTCAAATCAGAGGGTACAATTATTCGCAAAAGTCACTTACAATTTTTTATAATATGAAGACAAGGTCATCCGAATGTCATGGTATACTAGGTCGTTGAATTCGTCTTGATACGTACTATAATAATGTTCAGTCAAAACTAGAAAGTGCCATTTTTAAAAAATGAAGGTGACCTTCACAATGATGAAAACAACAACATTTTTCGACCTTTTTTTTTTATTGCAATGTATAGCCAATAAAAAACTAATCGACTTTTGTTTAAAATATTTGTTTGTCAGATCATCGCAAGTACTTGAAAAATCGTGATAAGTGTTACGTGGGACACCCTTGTACGAGTTAGAAAATGTACCCTATCACACCGAAAAATTATTCGACAACGAATCATAACTAAAATTGACTCGAAAGACAATCGAGCACGGAGTGGGGGGGGGGTGTTAAACCGAACCGGAGTTCAATGATTTTTTGCGGATCATAATTTTTGCTCGTTCGAACTTTCCATGTCGGCGGGGGCGGCAGCGGCGGCGGCGGTAAATTACGTTTTCGACTGCGGAGTGGCACTCTCGCGAGATCGTTCGGTATTCCTGTCGCGATAACGCGCGCAAGAACTTCCCCGAATGCACACGTGCGCGGCCGACATAAAGTGAATATTATAAATGTCGACCGCGTACGAACAGTGAACTTGGCTTAACCGAATTAACGAAGTAAATGCTCCCGATCCCCCCACCCCTCCTCTCTCTCTCTCTCTCTCTCTCTGTCTCTCTCACTCGGCGACTTCGGGAAAGGTATTAAGCGGGGAGCGTCGAACACGGAAAGTACGGGTGGGGGAACGATATCGGCGGAGTTTGAATAAATAAATATCGAAGTATCGATAACGATATATTCGAACGGCGAAGATCGTTGGAAATATTCTTGACTAAAAGGGGTGAACACAAGCGTGTAATTAAAACGGGATGAAGCTTGTTATTCAACCGGCGAAACATTTGTACGACCGCGAGAGCCGTGGTTGGTTCGTTCGTGTTTTTTTTTTTTTTGCTCCCTGTGTTCGTTTGGCCACTGATTGTAAATTAATGCGTCTAAAACAGCGGCACCGGTGGTAATTGAAACGCATGGAAAATTTCGCCTGGCCACCGGCCGACAAATAAATTAATTAATGTCTGCGGAAAAACGCGTGTACCGAGTGACCTCGCTTGGCCAACGATACTAAAATCCCACCGGCTATCCGGAGGAATGATCGTTAATAGATAAACGTACCGGCAATTAATTTATTCGAACCCCGTCCAGCGATCGATGTTATCCGATTTTTCTTAACCACCCTGAGGCAACTCACTGGGGAAGATAAAAAATTGCAAACGTTCTCGCACTGAATTTTATTTCCGTAGAAAAACATATATTGATCGTTTGCAATTTCGTTTTTTTTTTCAGGAATATAGAATATTATTCGAAACGAAGAAAAATTGCTCGGCTCGTTTCAGTACCGAGTATGACTTTTGTAAAAATAAAAGGGGCTCCCCGTGCAAGAATAAAAACCGACCGGGAAAGAAAAAGGTAACACATGTTACCCCTCGTTCAACAAAAACCATTTCTCCAGTGCTGCCCTGCAGTGTTACACCCAGTGATTCTTTACTGCGTGTCAGTATTTCAGCAGGTGAAGCTGCAGCATAAAATATGGAGGGGATTTTATATGAGCATAAGTTGCCTAACCTTTGTTTCCCGGGGTATAACAAACTGCGAGCCCCATACACATAGATTATGTTCGACGGTTTTATGGGGAATTGCTGGCATGACATTTTGTTTGAATGCTGGAATCCACTGATTTCGGCGAACTGGGTCGACAATTATTACCTGAACGAGAAACTCGAAAAAACTGCTGCTGTAATAGCGTTGCTCGAACTTTTAGTTAAAAGTTAGCTAATTATTTAAAACATGCACTTCGTGTCTCGAAAAATGGTATGCATTTTCATTCTGTGTGAGCGGCTCTTTTTAATTCAATTTTATAATCTCTTGTTCGCTTCTGTTTTATTGTGTAGCAGGTACTGAAATATTACAAAATATCAGTAATTGATGGAAATATTTTTATTAAAATGTCAACATAAATAAGTGCACTTTTTGACGTGAAATAAAAAATTATTGACGTACCCGAAAAGGATTTTAGAATTTTTCTAGTCCACCTTTAGAAATTCAATTTTATGAGAATACATAAATCAATGTGAAAATCGAATTTTATTAGAGTTTGTAAAACCAGGAAGTCTTGAAGAAATAGTAATTACTAGGATTTTTATGCATTTATGAAGAAATTGGCTGGGTGAAAAATAAACCAGTAAAAGATCAGGAAAATCTAAGAATATTGTTATGACGTTTTCAATGTAAAAAATTTATTAAGGGATGAAGTGAATTTTTATTTAATTCCTGCTGCTCGCAGTACAAAATATTTTTATTTTGCATAAAGATCCGCAGTCTAGTAATTACTATGGTAAGATTTGAGCGTGCACTTACTGATCCGTTAATCAATCTTAATGTTATGGTATTTTTCAGGATGCTGGTGGCAGAATGGAGGTGTTAATGAATTCGAAGTTTTTATAGTTGGAGGAAGAGGGAGGAATGGGGTTGGCCTGGTCTGTTTCGCGAGTAGCTGCGTGGCCATAGCGGTGGCGTGGCTAATAGATTAACGAGGTAGTTAAATCTGCTCTAATCTCACGAATGTGAGGAGCGTCGGCCATATACGCGCGTACCTCATGCGTGGCTAACAGGGCTATACCAAGGAACTCCGTTCAATATAATTGGTGATCGCGCTTCGCGTTACCTTTACGGCCCAATAAAGCTGCTCGTGCGGCTGAATGAAAACGAAAACGGTCGGTATATTAACGCCGCGCCGCGCCGCGCCGCGCCTCTAGCGTGGCGGGCAACATTAGCGGTTCCCTCTGTTCCACGGTAGCCACGCTTGTCTCTTAGATTGACTGAAACGGTGCAGTTCACGCCGCTGAATCCTCCCGGTTGCATTTCGTTTCATCGCGGTTTACGCGCACCGTGGAATTTCAACTAGTTCTGCCTTCTGATTGAACCATCACCGTCGCTGATACATTGCCCTGGCCGGCCCCTGTGCGATAATTAAAATGGCTCCCGCAATAATTACCTTCGGTTACATGTAAGTGTAACTATAAAGTGACCCGGCGGTGTCGCAGGAAGCGCGGCTGGACAATATGCGAGGACTTCAAATTGGTAGTTACGACAGTCGAAGAACACTGAAGTTGTTCTCAAAACATATTTTTCAAGGTCCGGCCAAAATAACATAAGTATAAGGGAGAAGGTAATTTAATAGATAGGAAAATTTCGGGTACCCGAGCCTCGGGTCGGATTTTGATGATTCGGGTTGGGTCGGGTACCCGAAAATTTCGGATACTCGTAGTTGAAGTCGAGTCAGGTCGGGAACCCGAACATCTATGACATTCAGGTACCCAAACAATAAAAATTTTCAGGTTCCCGACCCGACCAGAGCACTATCCGACCTGATTTCGGCATCAGGTATCACGAATTTCCGGGTACCAGCCCATCCCTAATAAAAGAGCCTAACCTAAAGGATCCAGACCCGGTGGGATCTAACCTGACGGTTCAATGCCCAGCAGCACTTAACTTGATGGAACCCAACCTGATAGGTCCTAACTCGATGGGAATTGACCGAGACCTAGTTTCTCCATATTTCTTTGACCAGCTGATTCAGTCTGTCTTCGGATTAGTGGCCGTATGCATATCGGAAGCAGATCAGCGACCCGGTTAAGTGTTGTAGAAGTGACCCGAGGGTTTTTTCTTGGAAGCAGCGGAGACACGGATTGTGCGCACCCCAGTAGTTTTCATTCGCATCGTATTGTTTGCTGTTGAACCACGTTGCACCAGTAAAAACCAGAGTCCAGTTGAATTTCAATCGGAAGCCGCGGAAATGGATATCGATCGAGCGCGGGGGTGGAGGAGGATGAGGAGGAGGAGGAGGGGGAGTAGGGGCTGGTACCTTGTTCGAGTTCGGAGCGGGCCATCGACGTACATCGACGTTCACTTTTGTCTATCCGAGTAATACGGTTTTTCATAAGCGAGGGGCGGCATCGGCGCGGCTCGGCGCGGCGCGGCGGCCCGACCGATGCGAACGAAGCCCGCGTCCGCCAGCTAGACCACGTACATCGGCGCGCACACGTGCATCGTCATGGACGAGGGTTTTATGGGGACTGCTGGGGATTAACCGTGCGTTTACCCGTTATCCTGTAAACTTGATTAAGGCGATTGCCAACCCGAGTTCGTTACCAGGATCGAACGATTTGCGTGACTCCGATGCTGCGGGTTCGACAGTAGCCCTACTCGCAAACCGGTGCGAGTTGCTCGTTATTGCGGCTAGATCGATCGATGGTTTGTTCGATTTGCGGTCGGCCGGCTCCACCGACCGACGAAAACTGCACGGAAAAAACTGGCAGAAAGTAATCCCGGGACCGTTACATGTCATCGCCAGCTTGGTTTTTGTTTGCCAACGCGGGCTCACTCGACGAGAAAGACTCTGGCATACCCATGCTTGGTACGGGCTCAGCTTAAATCCACCTTGGAGCTGGTTCTGGCCAGGTTCGAGTAGGATAGGTACATGCAAGATGTGGATGACGTTTAGCGTCTAATAGGTCAGGTCCCATCAGATTAGGACCTGCTGACTAGGTGACGTCATGCTGGGATCCGTCAAGTTGGGATCCGTCAAGTTGGGATTCGTCAACTTGGGATTCGTCAAGTTGGGATCCGTCAAGTTTGGGATTCGTCAAGTTAGAATCCGTCAAGTTAGGATCTGTCAAGTTTGGGATTCGTTAAGTTAGGATCCGTCAAGTTGGGATTCGTCAAGTTTGGATCCGTCAAGTTAGGATCTGTCAAGTTGGGATTCGTCAAGTTAGGATCCGTCAAGTTGGGATTCGTCATGTTAGGATCTGTCAAGTTTGGGATTCGTCAAGTTAGGATCCGTCAAGTTTGGATTCGTCAAGTTAGGATTCCTGAAATTATGGCTTACTTAGTCATATCGAACTAGGTTAGGTTCTACCTAGCTAAGACCTACTGGATTAGGTCCCAATAAGAAGAGCAAAGACCTACTTCAAACCTAGCCCAGAAGCAAATGTTCCTATCATCGTAAATATGCTTTCGCTGAACTGGAAGGTGTAGAGAGTCCCAAACGAAGATCCAGAAATCCCCAAATCCAACCCCCACCCCCTATCAATTACAGAATCCACGCGGGAGTCGAAACAATCGCGGCAATTTACTGAACTGTGTCAGTTTTCAAACAGAGCCAGGCACCGTAATTGAATGTCCACGGCTACGACTTCCACGGAGCATCCCTTCCGACATTCTTCCCGGCTACTTCACGTAACTACCCTCTATCCAGGCTTATCCTGTCGGACCGATGCCGGGACAACCGTTTACCGTCACCCCTCGGAGTTTTTCCCAGGCTCTACTATGGCAAGGGAAAAGACAATGGGACGATATCACCTCGTTCCTGCACCGTGCGATTTCGAGGCTTCTTCGGCACGGTGTGGGTGGTGCATGATGGGGCGGGGTCCATATACAGGGTGGCGTGTGACAAACGATCCGGGTACGCGGGCAATATATTCTCGTCGGACGTAAGCGCGCTCACGTGACCGAAAAGGCCAAGGGTGGTCATTAAATTTTTATTCCGCTTTCATGCGATTTGCGTGCACCGAGCGGGGGCCGAGCTCTTAATGATGATGTATGTGTAGCGAGAGCGCCGCGGTCGCAGAAGGGTGCCGCCACGATATCCGTGCCCTCCTTCGGGATTACAAGGAACAGTTTCACTGGAACGATCACCCAATCCCCCCCACGGTTTATTTTATTTAGCTCAAGCCTGGAAACCGTGTCACTCTGAATTTCGAGAATGATATGAAACATTTTTCCCCTCAAATTAAATTATTCAACCCCTCATAACTTAAGAGAGGGGATGGCACTTAAACCTAGCTTCAGAAACCAAGAGAGACTATTCTCTGCCAAGTTTAAACCGCGTACTTCACCCACACGGGTAGATCCAGGAAAATATCAAAAAATCAGTCATGACCCCATTTTGCCCACTTAATCGCGACTGAAAATTCTGAAACGATATGTCGCAGTTTTAGGCATCGAACTACATATTTGGGAATTTTTTTAGATTTTTACCTTGCAAACTGTGAACGTGAAAAATAAACTAGGTTACACTTGTTCTCTCTTAATCGCTTGAACATTCGAAGAAACATTTCAGAGACCTCGTACAGTTTATCTGGTGGGTGTAAAATGACTTCAATTTCGCCGAGCAGCGTACCACTTTAGCGAGAGGCGTTTGTACGATTTTTATTTACGATTCGCGTGCGACGAGATATCTTACGGCCTCAAAATTTGAGGTTACAAATTATTCGGGCGGCGCGGCGCGGTGCGGCGCGGTTCTCTCGCTCGGCCATCAGCCTGTTTATGGCTCGGTGGCTCGTGTGTTCGAATGCGCCTGGCAAAAGGTAATTTTGAAATGCGCACACGACAAAGTAACTAACCGCCGCGAATCGGTGACCACACTGCGGAAAAGGTACACGTGTCCGCCGGGCGCATTTAATTTCATTTATTTGAGCTCGATTCGCTTTGATTTAATTTGATACGAGCGCGGGAGAGAGGCGCGTGCAGTTATTATTAGACGAAAATAAACGGGTGACATGCAACCGACCGATTTGACAGGGGGGGGGGGTGAACGTTTCCCCTCTCTCTCTCTCTCCCGCGATACGTAAAATCCATGCGTTTGACGTGCCGTTTGCTTTTCTGATGTTCATCATTCCCGAACTGCTGCCCCACCACCGAACGCGCACCGCCTTTTAATATTAATTCTGCTTAGGAAAACAGTTCTGATATTTCCATAACGGGTCAAAAATAAAATTAGCGGCCAAGGGAAGTTTCCCTCCCTCGAACTTCCCAAGTTTGATGATGTTTAACAAAGTTTGCTCCCTTTAGTATCCTTTTCGTTAACTTCTCGGTCGGTGTGTCTTCTTTCTTTCTCTCTTTTTTTTTTTTTTTTTTTTTGTTCACTCTCTTTGCACAGAATTCTTGACTCTCGCTCTATCTCTCTGCTTGTGCACTATCAGTTCCACGGAATTTCCCGGGCACCGCGTAATGGCCTGAAGAGGAAATTTTTTTCTTGAAATATTCAGAATTTAATTTCCAATTTCCCTCAGCCAACAATTCGCGCAAGGGTGATACAAGTTTCCAACCCCCGCAGTACTCGACGTTGACGGACCGTGGAGGGGGTGGGGGTGTGGGGGCTGGCAAGATGAGAACTTCAGGAGAACTATTTTTTAACGAAATTGCAGAAAAAGCTGCCAGGTGACATTCTCTCGATGGCCGTGCAAACACTGTTTTATTGGGTTCCCGGACACGACGATGTAATAATTTTTACTAATTAATTTTACATTTGATTTAAAAAAATTCTCAAAATGTAAAAAATCGTTGAAATTACGCGACGATAAAGATATTTCACGTTCTCATCAAAAGAGGTAGACGTTCATAATTTTTTAAAAAATTTTGCAACTACCCGATTTTAATTTCCGAGTACTGGCCCGTGGAGAATAGTATTTCACAGACACAGTGAAAATTTTATTCGAACATGTTCATCCGTTCGCCAGTTATCATAAAAATTATTATCTCCCATGAGGTCTGACCCGCAGGTACGAACATCGACGCGCACCTACTCACGTTTATACTTAGAATTTCCGTAATTGTGCGAATATATTTAAATGATATTTAGCGGTAGATGTTCGCGAAGAACAAAGCTTTCAAATTCGATCATGAAATAATAGATTCTCTGAATTTTCAATGGTCTTGCACTCTCTTGGAATAAAAATTGTATTGCTGCTAATGGCGAGCAACCGAACTGATACGGCGCGCGGGTTTCGCGACTCTAATCTCGCCGGTGTCCTTTTTCGCATAGCTACGAACGTTATTTGCACGCTCTTTTTTTCTAGTTCGCCGGGACGTCGCCGTCGCCGTCGCTCGGCGCATGCGAGAGCCTCCCTGCTATCCGGGTCAAATGTAAATGCGACCATTTATGAAACCTGACGTCTCTATTTCGCAAACGGTTCTGCGTCAAGATTTCCGGATCCTAGGCGGTTGACGTTTCAAAAGATTTCCGGATGGCGGTGGTATTCCGGCCTTGTGAAATATAAATGCATGCAAATTATCACCCCCTCCCTCCCTCCCTCCCTCCCTCTCTCTCTGTCTCTCTCACTCTCTCTGGCGGCGGTGGCTGCTGTTTTTTCTGCGCGGGTTCACGAAGGGAACTTTGTTCAAACACACGACCTAACCCTCTACCCTAAAACGACCTAACTCGACTTAATTCCTCAGCTTGCGATGGCGAAATTCATCCCTGTGGCAGATAGGCGAATATTATTCATTCGACCTAGGGCAAGTGTGGCATTATCGCGAGAACTTTGTAGAACAGTGACCTAACCACAGCTGACCTAACGTAGAATCGCCTAACCTGCTCGATCTCCCAACGTGAGGAGTCGGTCTCTAAAGCTGATAAGTCAATGTTGACCTTTCTACTCGAGGTTAAATTCGACAATGCCTGACCATTGTCGAAAGTATATATACAGTAATGGCGCGATTTAAGCCTCTTCTCGCCGTTCTGTGCGTGCGCTTAGATCGTGCATGGACACTATTTTTTTTATGACCGCGCCGAAAGTACAAAGGATGCCGAACGTAGAAAAGGACAGCATGTAAACACGGACCGCGCGGCCGAAGGCGCGACAACAGAAAGCGTATCGGTGAGACAATACTAGTGCATTGATGAAACTTCTTTATTTTACCACGTTTTTTTTTACTTATTTTTAATGAAATTTTACCAATATATTTGCGACATTTTTCTGATTAAAATAACACCGAACAAGATACAATTTCGCTCACACGCTATCCTCTTCTATGTCCTACAGTTACTCAATACCGTCAATTAAACCTATTGGTTTATAAGGCAATGAATTATAAACACTAATGAAAATGAAAATAGAATTTATTTGAACTGTAACTTCGAATACACGCGGAGAGGCACGTCTTTACGCTTTTACAAATAGGACGCGAGTGAGGATCGTTCTGGAATAAACAGACAACGATCTGAGAAATAATTGAGAGTTCCATGACCTTGAACCTTCGAAAGACAAAAGCAATAGAATATTCTAGAAGATCTATTTTTGTCAATTTATTTCTTAAATATAAATTCCAATAAAACCTTTAAATGTAGTTGAAATTATATCATGTTTGGTGTCATTTTAATCAGAAAAATTCCAGAAATAAGTTGATGAAAGTCCCATAAAAAAATAAAGAAGTTCTGTAATTGGATTAGTAGTGGTTCACACCCATATACCCGACTCGGGATCGGATACGTCACATGTTTACACTTCTCGGCGACCGAGGCAGCTCGAGCTTCTTGGCCCCTTGCGGAATATACCCCCCAATGGAACGATGGGCGAACGCGCTTAGATCGGACCCCTCCGTTGCGCTTAGAGCGCGCCATTACTGTATTGACATTTTTTACAAAGCCATTAAAAATTTTATCCGACCATAAATTATTGAAAATTTAATATTTGGTAACGGGACCACGGAAATAATATTCAATGAGGCAGCGTCGAAGAGAATCAGACCTGATCAGGTCTATGATGTCCTGATATTAACCCTTTGCACTCGGAGCTATTTTAACCCTTTGCACTCGGAGCTAATTTTAAAGATTTTTCCATTCTAGAATATTTCCATTCTATACAATTTTTTTTTGCATATGAAACTGATATAATATCTCGTGTAATATGTAAATGTCTAGTAGTTTATTAAATACGAATAAAAATAATAATATGAACAATAGTTTTAAGAATGGCATAGCAATTTTCAGTGGTGCCTCAGAGTCGCCAACCGAGTGCTAAGGATTAACTCAGAAACGAAAGATTTTTCCATTCTATACAATTTTTTTTGCATATGAAACTCATATAATATCTCATGTAATACGTAAATGTCTAGTAGTTTATTAAATACGAACAAAAATAATAATGTGAAAAATAATTTTAAGAAGGGCACAGCAATTTTCAGTGGTGCCTCAGAGTCGCCATCCGAGTGCTAAGGGTTAAAGCTCCAAATTTTGAAATCATCGGCAGAATATCGGTTGCTCGAGTACAGCGAAGAAGTAGACAATGGAGTTTTCCTCGTGATTAGAGAATAATGAATGCCTGGCCGGAAGACGAGGCAACCTCACGCGAGTAGAAGCAGCACAGCGCGGGGCACACGCTCGAAAGTGCATCGACATGATACGTGCGCTTTTAATTTTAATAATGGCAGCAAATTAATTGGATATCGCTGGCGCAGTGGCGTGCCAATGACAGCTCGTACGCAATTTCCCGGTACGCACACGCCCCTGCACGCGTCCCCGTCTCGTCCTGCCCCCCCTCTCTCTCTCTCTCTCTCTCTCTCTCTCTCTCTCTCTCTCTCTCTCTCTCTCTCCCCCCGGTTATCTTCGTGAACGTCCATCGAACGTTCCACGACATTCAGGTTCTTGTATGCGCCACAATTACACCGTATTACAGGCTTCAATAGACAGCGAACTCGATAGTATTAAATTTACCGTAAGACCCTCGTCAATTTCTTAACAGGCTTTCCCATGCCTGTGATCGTGCTCTCTCAACACACTTATCTCATTTCCGTAATTTTTAACTTGTTTCGCAGATCTCTAAAAATTAGTAAAACTAGACCAGTCGTTAAAAATTATAGTATGCTTCTGTTCAGAAAATCGATCACCCTGAAATTAATTTTCATTGAAATTTAATTAATCGCTCTAAATTTCGGTCGTTTCGTCAAATTTATTCGTACAGCATGCATTCGATAAATGAAGTAATTTTTAACTTGTTTCGCAGATCTCTAAAAATTGGTAAAACTAGACCAGTCGTTAAAAATTATAGTACGCTTCTGTTCAGAAAATCGATCACCCTGAAAATTAATTTTCATTGAAATTTAATTAATCGCTCTAAATTTCGGCCGTTTTGTCAAATTATTCGTACAGCATGCATTCGATAAATGAAGCGGAGGTTCTTTTAGAGAACAAATAAATCGAACGATCAAGAATGGATATCCCGTGGAGAAATTTTTACGCAAAACGGATAAATACGTTTAACGCGCGGCGATATTTTCTGGATAAAGTATTATCTGAGAGGTTGTGCCGGCGCATGCAACGTCTGTCGATAAACGACGGAAAGAGGAACTCTGGGCGAGCTCATATTTCGCCGTGCCCCTCAGGAAATTACACTCCTTTCTACCAATTTCACCTACTGTGTCCATTCGATTCAAAAACCGAGTTACCAGGAGAAAATAACATTGTCATCGCGTATCCGACTAACAATAGAAGTCAGATGGCTCGGATAAATCATATTTCGGCAAGCTTCGCGTCGACGTGCGACGCGACGCGACGCGCGACGGTCCGCAAATGCGATTCGTGTACACGCCGATCCTTAAGGAAAAACTCGACGTGATTGAATACCGATTCCCATTGTTGCCCGAGAAATCACACCGACAGAAGTGATTTCTCTACGAGTCGATTTAAATAGATTTTGCGACGACGCACAGTGCGGCCGAGGTGGACAAAAATGAAAAATGAAAATATTTATATGGAATATTAAACATTACCAAGTTGTTAGTGGATAATTTCAGGTATATGAAATGGGTTTCAAAAAACAAATAAATCAATGGTAGCCATGTGTTAGTACATTAAATTATTTCTTGCTGTTCGTGTCATATTTGTCGCGATTTGTTATTAGCCTATAATATTCGCCGTTTGTTGTAATTATAAGAAATTTTTACTATGGAAAATAGTCACCAGAGTGTGTATATTTAATTTTACATGGTTTCCTATAAATATATTCATTTTTTATATCTGTATAGCGTTTTAACGTAACTTCTAATCATTGTCAATCTTAAAACTGGCCTATAAAAGTTTTCACGCAAAATATCCTGGGGTTTCAACAGTTTTCGATTCACTATTTGTTATATTTTAAGAATTCCATGTTTTTTTTTGCGACAAACTGCTACATACAGTTTTATATAATTTTTTGTATCTGACCGTATAACCTTTCGTTTAGGTTCGGAACTCAAAATTAAGCATTCTGATTTACTTGATGTCTGGATTTCTAGTGATAGATCCAAGGCTGTACCAAACATCATTATGAAGATAAAGACAATCTTAAATATTAATGATTGTTCTGATTTCGCTGACGAGAAACTTAAGAATAATTTTGAAAAATTTGTAAAATTTTAATTATTAATTTTATATTCCGTAAATACATATACAGATGTTGACATTTCTGAAAGAATTTTGAATTTTGTCCAAAATTTTTCGATTTGGCCGCACTGTGCGACGTTCCCTCGGCTTCATGGTGGAGATTATTACTCGTCTGAACATGAATCACATTGACATTTGTAAAAATCCGATTTACAAAATTTGTCGTTCTGACACCAGTCAACAAAATCGGCAAAAATCGATCTATTTCGAAAATTTTACAAATAGCTTCTTTTCGACATTTTCTAATCGTCTGAACAAGAATTATACCCATATTTACAATTTTGTAACTCAAAAATCACTGGACCAAAATGCACGGAAAGTTTGCACGCATCTTCGCCGAATGTGCACAGAAAAATTTCATTTCATTACGAAATTCTGCGCTTTGGTTTCGCCATGAAAGGTGCCAAAAAATTTGCATCGTTTTTCGTCGCTGAGCTCCCTTAATCGGAGGCGAGGCATTCTAATTGGCGAACGCGTCGGGCTGCGTTAACGTCCGGCGGCCAATTACCTCGTTACATGTCGGTAAGTCAGCTTTTCAAATATTAAAGAACCTCCCCGCGGTACATACATAAGTACGGACGCGTACTTAGCCCCGAATTATAAGCTTCATCGAGCCCCGGTGAAAAGGAGCGGTTTGCCCTACTTCCAGAAATTCTATCCATGCGAAATGTTTCCATTAAAATCAGCCATGAAATAGCCCGGGGAAGCACTCAAATGATAATATCGTTCTGAACTGAAAGCGGAAGCGCATAAGCGGACTCCCGGCCTGTCCTCGCGACGTAAAACCCGCCCACATAAACGCGATTTCCGCGATAATCGTAACGAAACCCGAGCACCTTTTCAGAGTACCAGGTAAAAAAGAGGTCTATCAAAGAAGCACTCGTTTCATTTCCCATAATTCCGTCCGACTGTGATCGATACACCTCCTCTCGAACACGTACTACACTGTATCCCAACTGCTTAAGAACTTCATTAAGAGTTCTTCATTACCATCCAGTAATGTTACAATATTTGAAAAAATTTATTATGTTATTATAAAATTGTTATCAACATATTCCTGACATTTTTCTGATTAAAACGAGTCCAAACACGACACAATTTGGATCGAGTTTACTCCAGTAAATCGCAATTTAGCAAACTAGAACTGTCGATTCGGATAATCGAGGTTCGGATGTATCGTGTTTTAAACGAGCAACCATGATCCAAATTGTGTCGTGTTCGGGCTCATTCTAATCAGAAAAGTGTCGGGAATATTACACAAGAAACTGATTAAAAATAGAACAGTCCTCTTAGGAATAGTCTCGTGCCGATTAATCACGAGTAATTAGAGTGAAAGGTGAATGGAGCGTAATTGACAAGACTAATAAATTAACGTTCGCGACCTAATGAACGATTTACGCGGAGAATTCAACAGGGGCTTTGGGAGAGTTTCTGAATCAGTCGCAGTTGAAAGATTGCAACACGGTTGATCGAAATTCAATTAATTTGCTGTTTTATTATTAATTGTGATTCGGAGCGCAGTCCTAACTACCGCGTTGTTACTAAACATAACCGTTCACTAATAAATGGAGTTCGAGTGTACGTTGGCGTATTAAACTCAGCCCGGAACTTCTGGCCACTAATAATAGAACAGCGTTAAATACGATATCGATGTGTTGGATCTCGCTGCTGTACGAGCATCGCTGACTCAGCTGGGATGCGCGAGCGCATACTGCCACGAAGATTCTTCGTTAACACTTCATCGTCTTGCGAAAACCGAGACTTCCGAAGCGACTCGGTCTTGAATATTTAATATCGAGGAAAGTAAACATCGGCCCTCGACCATTTACAATTTTTCTCAGCAAAAAACATACGCACGATCCCCTTTGAAATTTGTCAGACCGTGTCATTTCTACCATTGAAGCGACTGAAAATTTTTTTTCCATATAAAAGCGACTGAAAGCCTTGAATATTTATTTTCGTTAAAAAGTATACACAGGTCCTTGACCATATCGAATTTTTTCCAGCGAGAACTACACTGCCGATTGTTTTGAAATTTTCTAGGTATGCCGCTACCGTACCATTTCAAGCAACGAAACAATTTTTTTCGCACGGAACTGACTAAAAAGTCTTGAATATTTATATTCTTCGAAAGTATACATACATAGGTCTTTGACCGTTTTGAATTTTTTTCCCCTGCGAAAACTATGCTAGCCGATTTTTGTTGAAATTTTCGGACTACGTCGTCCTACCGTAGAAGTAACGAAAAAAAAAAAAGAAAAAATTTTTTATTTCATACAAAAGCGACCGAGACTCTTGAATATTTATTATCGTCGAAACTGTACATAGGTCCTTGACAAATTTGGATTTTTTTGTCCGGTATAAGCATTTTCGTTTGACCGGTATAAAATTTGACAAGAAATTTAAAAAAATAAAAAAAATGAGTGTTCCATTATCCGAACATTCTCTTATCCACTTTCGGCTGCCTATTAATACGGATATGGGAGGCTCCCGAGTAAATCCGGCTGGAAGCCGGGCTGGTTCGTCCGCGGGAGTGATCGAACAGGCTGGGAAAGGTGGGGGCGTCCCGGGGTGGCAGGCTGAAACTCCGGGGCCGATTCGAAAGTTCATTTCGCTCGTGTCATCTTCGCTAATAGTTTAAAAGGTCCTCCTGACGAATGGTCGGGGACAGGTCTCATCCAGGAGAGCCCCGTCTCTCGACAGACGTCTTCCCCCCGGGTCCCGACAACTTCTTCTCCAGCGAGACGAGTTTCATTCCGCAGCCGCCGCCGTCGTCGCCGTCGCCGCTGCCGGTCCACGATGAGGCAGAAAGTAAAGGGGTGAGAGCTAGTAAAAGGGAGCGGGGAGAACGAGCGGAGCAGGGGGTGGGGGAGGGGCGCCGAGGGTTGCGAGCCCCGTCGAATGAATAAATAGAATGAATTTAATTTCCCTCTTAAAGCGCACATTCACCAGGGTACCCGGCTCCAGAGATAGCCAGGTTGCAGTGACGTCTGCCGTGAATACACGGTGAATGGTGGAATGCCCCCCGCCCCCCTCCGTCGTTGAAAAGGAGAAGAAAAATCGGGCCAGGAGCCCGCGCGCCTCGCTCGGGCGGACGACCACGGAATCGGCCGAAAGGCCGCGGCATTACCCGGGACTCCGGGGGTGGAAACACGATAACACCATTACCTCCACCTCCCCTCCCCCCTACCCCTCCCCCGCCTGAACCGTAATGTATTTAACGCTGGTAACTTAAGAACAATTAATGCGGAACTTTTGATGTATTGTTTTCGCTGCCTCGCCGGGTGGCATCCGCGAATACCTTGGGCTTCGCTGTTTTCCATTGCGCCCCCCCCCCCCCCCCCCCCCCCCGCCCATCGCCCTCCATCAACCACTCCCTGCCACGCTGCGCTCTCCCTCGTGCTGTCTATTGTTCGGCCGGTACCGCAAAGTCTTTCGCTGTAGTGCGTTATATTATTCCACCCTGCCCGCCCACTTTACCTCCCACTCTCCACCCCCTGGCTCCACCCACTCTCCGCCCCGCGGGCCGTTTATGGCCGGCTGCGTTTGAGACTGACAATTTACACTGGCACCTTCGCAGCTGGATTTAAATGTTTACTGCCGGGCGCGCTCGCGGCGAGATTGATTCCCCCTTTTTTTTACCCCCCGCTTCCTCCCACCGGGCCCCCCGCCCCGCGCTCTCCCTCTCTATCTCGTCGTTGCGGCTTAGTCGGCCACCTGGAATTCCGGGTTTATTAGGGGTGACTTTCCGCGCCGCGGTTAATTAGCACGGGGACCGTAATAATTAAAGCGACGGACGAGCCGTGATTTACCCGAAAATGTTTTCGTTCGATGGGCACACGGTTTATCCCACGTTTCGATGCTTTTTTAACCGTGCTGTGCATATTTCGGGAATTTTCTATCCGTACCACTGTGAACGATTTAGCTTCGATATGCGTCGAACACCATCGAAACAGGATGGTTTTTAACACTAGATTGCCCAAGGAAGTCATTTTGACTGCTTTTTCATTTTAATTAGAAAAACAATTATGTATATAATGACACAATTTCTTAGAATTTTGTGACTTTTTGTAGAACATATAAATGCGTTTATTAATAATTGTAGTTACCTCCCCCTCCTTCATTTCCGGTATATATATATGTGTGTTATACCTATATTGCCCAAAAGCAGTCAGTCTTTCTAGTGTTAAGAAAGACAGCCATCTTTTCTCACGAGGTTAGGTCGGTCCTACGAGGTTAGGTTAGATTTGATTAATTTCGACTAAACAGACGGGGAAGTGCTGGAAACCCTCTGACAAAGACGTTTTCACTGGCTCGTGCACGCGTGTCCGGCACGTGTGCTCAGCAAAACAGGACACGCGACGCTTGACGGTAAAGCGCACACGGATCACGGATCAGAGGGCTTGCGGCAGGGTCGATCGATGGATACAGGTGAATAGATTTACCCGGCACACGTGGCGCGTGAAAGCGCCGAGCGTGAAGTGGAATCAAGTGGTACAGGGTCGAAAGTGGTCGTGGAGAAAGGAGATGCGGACACCCGTGTATCGATGGACCACGGCTGAGGAAAGTCTCGCCACTTGGGGATCGAAAATCGAAAATCTCGAGATGGATGCCTGGAAATAATTGTTTGATCATTATGGCTGGCTGACCCCGGGCAATTATTACGAAAAGAGGATGCTTAATGGTTTGGGCTATCCTGCCAGCCAGTCGGAGTAATCGAAAAATACTTTAGCTTAACCCAGATCCGCAGCTGTCAAAGAAACTAATGAATGCCGGATAGGTCCATCAAACATTATAAATTGCTAATAGCCCGGGGGGTCCGCACCCCTAATCGCTGATGCGGGCAGCTCGAAGTGGGCTTTAACGTCCTTGCACCGGGCAGAAGCCCCTTCAAACAGAGCGATGCAGGACTCGCCCGGTTGCAGCGTTTTTCGCGGTTAATAATTCACGGGGACGTTCCGTTGGCCCCACTGGTAACGACGATACAAAGAAAGAACGTAACTTATGGCAGCGGTTAACGAGCTGAAGAACAAGAACGAGCGAATGCAAAGAAGTGGCTTCGTGGCGGGGTTCGGAGGGAGGGAGAGAGAGAGAGAGGGCGGGGGGGTGGTGGAGAGAAAGAGGGGCGGAGCGAGAGGGGGGTTGAAGGACGGGAACGAAATCACGACGACCAAGATTTCTGCCCGGCCAGGGATGGTCCCATGAATAATTTTCGCCCCGGGGAAAATAATTTAGGAGTCTGGAGCTCGAGGCTTCGTGACTCCTCCTCGGGCATATCCGGTTTTGTCCTCGAGCTTCCTGGATAACGTGGCGAGCCGTGGAAAGCATGGCGGTGGGGGGAGGGAGGGGGTGGGGGGCATGGCGTGGCCATGGGGCTTGTTCACCGGTCCAATTACCGCGAGCGAAAGTCGCGGGCCACCGTCAGCTCGATGCAGTTTCCCGTAAGAGGTTCGTTAAAATCCTGATTAAACTTGTAATTTTTAATGATTTGTACCGGGGAAATTAGATCGACGCAAGCGCGATGCGTGCCGGGGATTATTCTAGTTACCGCGTGGGCGTTTCATCGTGGCTCGAACATCTAATAATTTCGATAACTTTTTCTTTTAATTATCTTTACCCTAAGATACAGGTAAAAAGGTGGAAATTATTTTGGAAATTTTACAAATTCGAATGCCTGTACGACAGTTAAACAATTTGCTTCTGTAATAAAATCAGCCTGCGTTTAAAGCTTAAAGTCGACGCATTGAAACGAGCCCAAAAAGATGAATCTATGATTTTTCGTTGCCATTTTATGCCAGTTTGATTGAAAAGTTTGCACTTTTTGATAGAAAGTACGATAGAGTCGCAACAAAAAATCGCAGATCCATTTTTGAGGGGTCATTGTGGAGACTACCCTTTATAAGGTCAGATTGGAGGGAATGTGGTTGAAAAAAATTTCCGCGATTCGAATCACCACGAATTCGGAGCTCCCCTACGTAATAACCGCACAAACGTTACAATAGGAGCCCGCCGCTAATGAGTATGATTTTTTTATTATTCGGTATCGCTGTTTGGTCCAGCGCGGACCCCGGAAAAATAGCGGAATGTCGGCGGCCGATGGTAATTCTAATGGTTCTTGGCCTGCTGCGAGAAAAAGGCAGTTGCGGCGAACGAGACTCGCAATTATTGGCGAATTTCGAGCGTTCGTTTGGAACGATTCTTTTTTTTCGTTTTTTTTTTTTTGTTCCCTCCCTCTCCCGGCTGTGTGTTCTGTTGAACGAACACGCGCTACGTGCGCCGCTTCGAAAACTACGAGCGCCGCGCACCGGAACGTTTCATGTTGCACGTATGAGCCGATAAATTTAATTAAGAAATTGTTTGTAATTAAATGGTGTCCGGGCCCTTTGCGCCCTCGAATTTCTCTACTTAATACCTTTGAGTGTTCCGCCGCTTTTTCAGGAGGCTCCCGGTTCCCGTCTGTTAATAAAAAGTCGACGGGGCAACTTCTTCGTCCTGTTCGTATCGTCGAGCAGAGATGTTACATGGACTTTCCTTATTTTCATCCTGTTTTTCCGGTCGAGAAATTCGCGTCAGTGATTTTCACATTTTCGTTAAAAATTCTGTTTTCGTAGAAAATCCCTGGAAGTTTTTTTTAATTTTATTTAAGAGGAGTATTAAAATTTTATCTATTTTTATCGTGAGAATATTTTCCACGTCAAATATTTAAATGGACGCTCAATTTTTTTTTTTTTGGATCGAGTAATTTTCAAAAGTTCAAGGTTCCCATGGATTGGGGATCAACGTGTCTAATAGCTCTCTCATGCTGCTCATTAAAAAACACAACGAGAATCGGCTGGCAAGTTCCGCCGGCCGTGGCACAAGATAAAACGGGCATTCAATTATTAGCACAGGGCCCCCGGTGTTGTATTTTAGGGAAGCTTTCGAGGATTCGTGCTCACCGGGAATAGCTCTCGGCTTCCATTTGTAATCCCGGCTTTCGTGTCATGTAAACGTTCAAACGGACATCGAGGCAGGTACGGCTTGTTACACGCATATTCGGCAGCCGGTGGATGGAAAGCCTTCCATTCCAGTGCTCTAGCCTCCAACCGATTCTAACAGGGAATAGAAAACTGGCTCGCGAAGACCGTCACTAGGGGACTATAAAACTTCTAAAACTGGGAGCATGACTCGATGTCAGTCAGCCCGAGACGTGGAGGACAACGGGAGGCACACGACATCAGTCGATTGCTCGAGACGTCACGAACGAGTGAAGACGTGCAACGTCAGTTTATGATTTCGGACATTTATAGAGACAATCAGGATTTACGACAATGCTCAAGATTTCAGTCATGTTTAACCAGTTGTTGAGGAAGTCGGGAGTAAGATAAGGTCATGATTGATCACTAGAGTCCTGTAGATTTAGTTCAACTTCAGTTACTTGTTTAGGACATCGAGCTAAATATATGACACGTGTCTCCATGGGCTTCATCAGTCAATTGTTGAGGAAGTCAGGATTAGGATGACATCAAGACTGATCACTAGAGTCCTTTAGATTTAGCTCAACTTCAGTTAATTGTTTAGGACATCGAGCTAAATGTATGACACGTGTCTCCATGGGCTTCATCAGTCAATTGTTGAGGAAGTCAGGATTAGGATGACATCAAGACTGATCACTAGAGTCCTCTAGATTTAGCTCAACTTCAGTTAATTGTTTAGGACATCGAGCTAAATGTATGACACGTGTCTCCATGGGCTTCATCAGTCAATTGTTGAGGAAGTCAGGATTAGGATGACATCAAGACTGATCACTAGAGTCCTCTAGATTTAGCTCAACTTCAGTTAATTGTTTAGGACATCGAGCTAAATGTATGACACGTGTCTCCATGGGCTTCATCAGTCAATTGTTGAGGAAGTCAGGATTAGGATGACATCAAGACTGATCACTAGAGTCCTCTAGATTTAGCTCAACTTCAGTTAATTGTTTAGGACATCGAGCTAAATGTATGACACGTGTCTCCATGGGCTTCATCAGTCAATTGTTGAGGAAGTCAGGATTAGGATGACATCAAGACTGATCACTAGAGTCCTCTAGATTTAGCTCAACTTCAGTTCATTGTTTAGGACATCGAGCTAAATGTATGACATGTGTCTCCATGAGCTTCATCAGTCAATTGTTGGGGAAGTCAGGATTAGGATAACATCAAGACTGATCACTAGAGTCCTCTAGATTTCGCTCAACTTCAGTTAATTGTTTAGGACATCGAGCTAAATGTATGACACGTGTCTCCGTGGGCTTCATCAGTCAATTGTTGAGGAAGTCAGGATTAGGATGACATCAAGACTGATCACTAGAGTCCTCTAGATTTAGCTCAACTTCAGTTCATTGTTTAGGACATCGAGCTAAATGTATGACACGTGTCTCCATGGGCTTCATCAGTCAATTGTTGAGGAAGTCAGGATTAGGATGACATCAAGACTGATCACTAGAGTCCTCTAGATTTAGCTCAACTTCAGTTAATTGTTTAGGACGTGGAGCTAGAAGTGAGCAAGAGACATTTTCTTGGGTGTGTCCCACCATTAGTCAATTGTTAGGGACATCAGGGCTGAAATAACATTATAGTAGGTCAAGAGAATCTTCTATATTGAACTCGACTTCGGACGATTATGTGGGACGTCGGGAGACATGTTTGTGAGCTTCTAACTTGCCATCAGTCAGTCGTTAAGGAGAACAGGGGTAAGGTGGTCAAGAGACGTATTTCCATTAGTCAGGTCCTCTATCGATCAATTATCGAGGACACCAACAGACATATTTGTATAGGTCTGTCTCACCATCAGTCAAGTCTTGACATCAAGACTGGGGTGACCAAGAGACGTGTTTGTTCAGCCCTAGCTCCCGAGTATAGTCAATTATTGAACACATTAAAAATGAAGTGTACAAGTTTTTCCTCCATTTTCCACCTTTAATTTCATCTAAAAATTCTGAACAAAATCCTACACTTTTACCACATTCGAGAATTTTCTCTGAT
The DNA here is from genome assembly GCA_916610255.1 of Lasioglossum lativentre. NCBI lineage: Eukaryota > Metazoa > Arthropoda > Insecta > Hymenoptera > Halictidae > Lasioglossum > Lasioglossum lativentre. Next base: position 7,875,355 of record OU744357.1, on the reverse strand, counting down.
TTTTCAGTTGCAAATTCTCGTTGTAAAAAATGAAAAAATTCGAGAAAGCCCGGATTTCATATGAAAGTCTAAGAACGACCATTCTGGAAATTAATTAATTAAATAATGAGATATTCTTATCGACACTCTCTCCAATTTTTTCATATTTTTATCCAGGTTGCGTCATAGTAAAAAAAATATATAAAAAATCAGTTCGAATAATCCGAGGGGTTAATGAACCAGTCGGGACACTTGATATTATTTAAATCGACAGTCTTGTAATTCCCGTTCGCATAAGGCTATCGCGTTTCAGTATACCGTGCGCGACCCCTTGCCGATGGGTGTTTCCAAGGCGGCAGGATTTTCATGACAGGGGAAATTTAACGGACGCGCAGCGGCTCGTTTGAAAAACAGAAGAAGAGAACAAAAAAAAAACAGATAAATAAATAAATAAACAAATAAAAGAGCTTAAAGCTCCGAGCACGCTGGTCGGATGGCTTTCGCCCGGGCAGATACGCGATATCACGGAACAAAGGTGTGCACATCGCTGCTGCGGCTCGTTATTGTTTCATGCAGTAAAATATCGCATTCTATTTAGACGCGGCCGGCGCGGCGGTCGCATCCAAAATTCACAAGTCCGAGGGATAATACATGGCCTGTTCGCCGTGTCACGTCATCCATCTTACATCGTGCACGCCGCCACGTAGAATAATGTATGCACGGCCACAAAGGTCTATATACCGCGAACGCCGACGGTCACGGAATTATTGCGCGAACGTTCTTCGTTAACCCTTTGACCACTCTTGACCGAACCCTGGCCAAGAAGCTTGTCACACTAATTTTCTATCCTGCTGGATTATGCAATCCTCGGCCGGTGTCCTTGATAGTCTTGGCTAACGTGATCATCGTTCAAGGCGAGAAGCTGGTCAACTTTTGTACTCTGCACTGCTGCTGGACTGACTTAGGGTATCGGGGTATAGTGCTGCGAAGAGTAGATCGAGGAAAGCGTGTGTATATTAAAAGCTGGAATACTTTAAAGATTCACTGGATCTCCCTGAACTGTAGAATTCTCTGCTTTGATGGAATGCTAGTCTATAGTCCGGAGGTTAAATTATTGATAGTCTAGGTCCTAGAAACACTTGGTCATCCCAAGAGGCTAGCCTACTTCTATGGAATGCTTTGACAGCCACGGATCCAACAATTTACATTCATCTGGTGACCCACTATAAATCAAACGGTAACACGTTTGTCATTTTTACACGGCGGAATAACTGCCAGACGAAGAGGACAACATCGGTATCAATTCAATTGTAAGTGGAAGTTGCTTCATCAATTTTCATGTCGGTGTAAAGATCAATAGGGGCCGTGCCAATGAACGAAAGAAATAATTAACGAAATCGACAAAGAGGGAATGGATCGATGTTTAGCCAGCCAGGGCAATCTGTCGCGCGAGCGAATAAACAAGCAGAGCGGAGTACGAGGAGGAAATCGCAGGAATAACGTCCAAAGCGATCCAGAGAGCCGGGGCACAAAAGTTCCCCGAAGGAAGCGGGCTATTTATAAGACGGAAGTGGCACGGCCAATTTGAAAACAGGAGGAAAGTGTGGCCCCGGAGTCGCTGAAAAGTTCTCGAGAAGTTCGCCCCGCCGCCGGATTCACCTCATAATTCAGAGGCTGGATATTCTAGCAGCCACGTCGTATTTTCAACGAGCGCCAAACCGCCGCGAATATAAATTTTCAGCTGCTGCTACCGGGGGCTTCAATGAACGGTCCCAATCGTCAAAAACAACCGCGCGACGACCCCCTAAATCTCCGGTCTCGAATCCGCTCCGAGTGCAATATCGACCTAACCCCGTACCTAACCTGGAACCTAACTTGCCACTGCGACTCAGCACAGCATCAACGAAATTACTATCGTCTAATATGGCGTGACGGGTTTGTTTTCCATCAGCCCAGCCGGCTACGGGATTCCCCACCAGTCCACTACGTTTCAACTGGGAAGCACGATCTAAATCATTTTACAGAGTGGCCAAAATGTCACTGGACCGTTTAAAAGTAGAATTTTTTTGATGAAAAGATAAATGTGAGTTTTTAAAAAGTTTCGTTCCATTTGAGAATAGTGATTTTAAAGTAATAACCTTGAAACGACCTTGGGACTGTTATAGTCTCTACGCCCTCCAGAAGATTTTATGGTTTCACTAGCAACAAATAATTAATTTCAATATTTTTGAACGACCATTGCAAGGTCTCTGGGGGGTACAGCAGAAGAAAACATTTTATTCCACCCCTGATAAAGAATTCTGTAGGGGCGTAGCGGAAAAACTACAGCAAGCTGAAATTAGATATTCATAATTAATATTCCCACGGAAGATTTGGGGGCGGGTAAACAAACAGGGAACAGCATTTGATCAGGAAGCTGGTCTCTTTCTATTTTTGGGGGGTGGGAGGTGGTGGCTGTCAGGTTGCGCGTCTCCAGGCGAAATACGAGCCGAGGCTAGGGTTCGCTATCGTTTGCTCATGTTAACGAGACCCTTAATTATGTTTACAATCTGCGGAGAATAAACTGTTCGTTATTAATGGAGGTCAAACGGCGCTGCCGTCGTGTCGCAGGTTACGACGCACTCGCATAATATTTGCGCTTTATAGAACGACCGAGAACTGGCCGCCATTTGTGCTACCGGGGAAAAACTTTTTGCCCGGGAAACACTGAATTTTCTCGAGAGTCCTCATTTACAAAAAAAAAAAAAAAAACAAACAGCTTCCCCATGGATTAAAACGAAATTCTTCGAAAAATCGTACCGCGAACGATGGAATATGAAATTTTCATTCGACTCTCGATCCACGCCGGGATAATTAAATTTATCCGGCGCAATTTTGTTAGAACGATTAATAAAAACTATGCGTGTCCGTCAATCGGAAAAATATTTGTCCGCATAATTCAATTACCGCTATTTTATGTTCGCGTTTTATATTCGTTTATGGCCGAGTTATTTCGAAATTGGGAATTTCATGAACGGTAATTACACCCCCGATAATTGATGGGGGGTGGAACACGTCAAAATAAAATTGTACGAAATTAAGGAGACTTCGGGAGAGCGAATCACGCTATTAATTCATGTTTTTCAATGTTTTTGTTCAATACAGACATAAATTAAATTTGGTTCGGTATAATATCATTATTATTTAATTACTGGTTTCATAATTTCACAATCAACCGTTAATTCGAAATGATCGAAATGTTTGAAAAATTCTGCTACACATTGTAGACAATACATTCAGGCTCGCGTCTTCAACAGTATTTTTAATAAACATCGTCGAGAGAATTAAAGGTAAAAAAAAGGTGAGGGGGGGGGGGAGCAGAGAAATGCTGGAGCGGATTTTTTGCATTGAAACTCACGACAACATCGGCCATCTCTCAGAGGCACGGTTCATGGGGTGAGCTTTAAGCTTCCGGCTGCTGCCCCATCCCCTGGTTTCAACCCCCGCCCACCCACAGCCCGTCGAACCCTTCCGTTTTTCCCTCCTTCTCAAACACTCTCGTTCCCCTCGGACATACCGAGCCGGTGGAGAGAATCCGTGGCACGAGGAAGCTCGATTCGGTGCAGCTGCTTCGGCGGATCGTTAAAATCGACCGTAAGCTGTAATTCGGATCGACGAGGCGCGAATTTCTGCGTTCTATAATGCCCCGGGAACGGCGCAGTTTTTATCTCCGCCTAATTTCACGTTCGAACGTGCCTCGACGAGGGATTATTAAACCTGTCGGTGATCGCGGGTTCGAATTTATGTTTATTGTGCCGTGGTCTACCCTCCCCTCAGCCCCCGAGCGAAAGGAACGTTTCTCTATTGGCCGGAAGTCTCGCGGAGGGATAACAATGCGTTCCGTCCACGGTCGACTTACGATTCTGTTCCACGTCGTTCGCGAAACACGCTTCTGCGAATTTCACCGGAGAAATTCGGCGTGGGTCGGACGTGACCCGGCCACCGCCAGCGACGGCTACATTCTTCTGGGAATCAATGAACCACTGACACTTACAACTTACTGTACACGAAAATTTTAGGAGGTTAACCCTTAGCACTCGGATGCTGACTCTGAGGCACCACTGAAAATTGCTGTGCCATTCTTGAAAATATTATTCGCATTATTATTTTTGTTCATATTTAATAAACTACTATAGTCATTTAAGTATTGTATGAGGTACTAAATGAATTTCATATCCATAAAATGAAAAAAATCATATACAATGGAATTATTTTAGGTTCGAAGAAATGTTTAATTATCAAGTTAAAATAGTTCCGAGTGCAAAGGGTTAAAAAATCATCATATAACCCACTAGGACGTATTTAAAAATACGAAAAAACGTTTTAGCTCCTGTTTAACGTTACCAGACTTGAAAATACGACTCTGGAAAGCAGTCCGAAAATGTGAGAAAATTTTCCGAGATGAAAATCTCGCGGTACAATGAACCGAATAATTGTTTAGCGAGTCCGCACGCAGGGGATGGCAAACTGATAAATATTCAATCCGGTGGAGGCCGGGCAGTTAACGGTACGCAAGCAAATGGGCCGGCTCGGATCTCGTTTCGGACCTCGGTGCCAGAATTGGCGTGGCTTTACCCCGTCTTGCGTTCCCCAAAGCTTTCGAATATGTGATCGCGTTCGTGTGCCAACCGTGTGTTATGCGGCTGCACTTCGACGGCTTTCCGTGGGATCCCTGTCCTCAGCTGCCGGCAGATAACATCCAATTTGTGCGCAAACCACCGGATCTCGCGTGGGCGCAGATTCTCAACTTCCTTCCCCTCCTCCACCCCCCCCGCATCGCTCGTCCTTCCTCCTCGTGGACATCCTACAGTTCCTTCCGAACTGTTCCGACGACTTCTCCTTTGGCCGGTACCGGTTCAGTTTCCTCTTCGCGTGTAACTTCGTTTCCTCCATTCTTCCATTTTCATGTTTCTTTATTTTCGAGCCCAACCCGCACAGAAATGGTTTATGGCGGCGCAATGTGCCCGCCATTCCACCCCATTCCACACCCTTGCTCTACATCGGTCCGCTGTGTCCCCCTTTGAACATCTCAGAGAGATATTAACTTACTGTAATTGCCAGGGATTCATGTTACCCCGAGACGATTTTTTTTTTTTGTAATTTTTGTGACCCCTGAAATAATTGGTCACCCTTCATATGCAGCTATTCCGATTTTATGTTTGCTAAAAAGAGAATTTTTTGATCGAAAGAAATTTATGGCTCGATTCTTGTAGAAATTCTTGTTTCGGCGCATTAGATTTTATTATAACGTAGAACAACGTTTAATTTTATATGTTGCAGTATATTTTATTAGGCTCCGATTTTTCCTTCCCTTTGGCAACGCGAAGATTCAAAGGATTCAATTAAAAATGAATGCTGCGAACGTTTTAAGATTCACAGTGTAACAAAATAAAAGAGAGACGCTTGAAACGAACCGTTCCGCGTGTGGAAAATTTATTTCCGTACGGCCTTAGTAATTGCACTTTTCTTTGTGCCGGTGAACGCTGCATATTATTTCTATTATGCAATATGAACTGCATACGCCTCTGTAAAAAATAAAAACGACGAGTGCACGGTCATTGGAAAGATTTAATTGAAAACACCATTTTGTTTATATTTTAAAAGATAATTTATCATTGCATTTTTTAAATTAGTTTTAGCTTATCTAATTTTCTCCCTGTATCTCGGCAGTGGGATGCACGAAATTATGAAAATAAACAGTCGGGGGAGCATATTTAATCGCAGCACCGCACAACAAAATCAAGAAATCAAAGCGTAACGTGTACGGCACCGAAAAATGAAAGAGCGGTGGGAAAAAAAGCGAATTTTGCGAAAAGTTAATTCGGGGTGTGCGCTGTCAGCGTTGAAAGGGTTAAAAACCATCCCCCTTTCTGGCAGCCGCGGAAAGGCCAGCAGACTAAATAATTATTAGTTCGTTTCCCTTTTTCTTCGGCGAATGAGATCGCCCGGGAATATTTATGGAGGATTCGTGTTTTATTCATTTTCTCGAAAAGAAGCCATAAATTAATATTTAAATTTATACCGTAACCGGTAGCGGCCAGTACTAGTTCCCCGGGAGGTGTGTTCCAATTACAACGGAATTTATTTATAAACGAACGGAAGCCTGCGGTAGCATAATTCCGTGGGAGCGCGCGCGCGCGCGGGCCGAGTGGGGGAGGGGGGCCGCGGGGGGTGTAATGTGACTATAAAGAGACACGATGTAGAAAATTTAAATAATACGCATTTAAATACGGGATACGAATACCATTACGCGGGGAATTACGATCGGCGAGTAATTTACCTAATGGCGTGGGCCACAAATAATCAGATACGAAATATGATATCAGGGGCACAAACATTTTTCCTTGAAATTCCCGAATTAAACGATCGTGTCGAAATTTAACGAATTTCCTGGGCGGCCGTATGAAGCCGAATTAATGTCATACGAATGGCGTTAATAAAATTCTCATGCAAACGAACAGTGCTCCGCCACCCGCACCCTTCAGGAAAAATGACAGCGCGATGATTTTAATCAACACACCAATACCAACCGCATTTTTCCCCAAATTACCGAATCGTTAATTTTCTAATATTCGTACCGCGCAAAATTCGCGATTGAACGGGGGCCGAAACAAAAATGAAATTCAAATCGAGTAAGGTGAAATTTCCGGAAAACCGGCTCGCTGCAAATGGAAGCAATAAAATGGTTCAAAGGTAGGAAAGGCAACGTACAACGCGACGCGACGACGGGAATTCAATGCGCCGCGCCGCCGCCGCCTCCGACGACGACGACGAGCGGCGCCGAGGAACCGGAGAGCTAAATGAAATAATTTCTCGAGAACGATTTGTTTGTAGGCACAATAAAACGTGCGACCGATGAAGATAAAAGGGTCGCTGCTCTTCGGCCGGGTTAGGGGTGTGCGACGGGGGTTGGAGGTGGAGGTTCGATTGGCGTCCAGACGCGGGTTGGATGAATGGGACGCTCTGAAGAGGCGTCCATCGAAATCGGAAGACGAGTGGGCAATCCTGTACATGGTCACGGGGGAACACACACACATAGAGAAAGAGAGAGAGAGAGAGAGAGAGAGAGAGAGAGAGAGAGAGAAGAAGACCTGGAGAATATCGAGAGACGACGTCGACATCAAAGAGAATTCCACTTACCATTGTACGGCTGTTTGCATTGTACATTTGCGTTCGACGACGACGGCCCGAGCCTTCATATCGAATAGACGCCCGCACCGATAATGAAGCGTTGATTATATATCCGCCTTTCTTCGGACCTGCCCATCCGGTAGGAGGAAACGTTACCGGCGGACCACCCGAACCCGGCCCGCTAGACAATGCTGTTTATAATTCCCGCCTGCTCTTGGAAATGTCTCGGGCAGCGAGGTATTCTGTGTACTAATATTGTGAGAGAGCTGTTCACGCTGCTATTATGCTTAGTAATTAGCCGCGATGGCAGCGCTACTGTGTCATTGATCGTGGAAAACATGATTGAACCGAAGAACGCGGGAGACGTCGCTCAGACATCATTCGCCTGACCCTGACACGTCCAGGTATCTCTGACTTGCTCCGGGCCTGACCCGGGTACTTCTGACTTGCCCGGCCCTAACCCGGATACCCCTGACTTGTCTGGACCTGATACATGAATCATCGACTTGTCTCGACTTATCCCACTTCTGACTTGCCCACTATGAGATTGGTTCTATCAGGTCCCTGAATCACGTGACACTGTGGGAGCATGAAATAAATGAAAGAGAGGAGGAAAAAGGAAGGAGCGTTTCGTCCTAGACCCGCTAGAGGACTCATCGGTAAGACTATCTAGCGGGCCCTGCCTTAGACGGTTGGGATGTTGGAATATACAGCGGAATGTTCCAAAACTACTGCTTTAAATTGAAATGGGAGGTTCCTTGGGTCATTTGAAGCGACATTTTCCTTAACAAAAATGACGCCCGCGGCTTTGTTTAGGAGTTATTAACGAAAAACACGGACCAATCAGAGCGCGACCTAGACGCACGTTGGCACGTACAGCGCGGCGAGCCGTTAGGCGGTTGGCTGAACGTGCCAACGTGCGTCTAGGTCGCGCTCTGATTGGTCCGTGTTTTTCGTTGATAACTCCTAAACGAAGCCGCGGACGCCATTTTTGTTAAGGAAAATGTCGCTTCAAATGACCCAAGGAACCTCCCATTTTAATTTAACGCACCAATTTTGGGACACCCTATATATACAAATCATTGAGGAAATGGGTACTAGCGGGAAAGGTCTTTTTAACTACCTGTCCCTCTTGTGGCGCGAGTAGGAAGTTAATTAATCAGGTAAACTAAGAGCCGGAACTAGCCTCTCGCGCGCAAACAAATGCAGCTTCTTTTTCGCTCGCCGGCGCGGCACGGCGCCGTCGTTCAGCAATCGATCATTCCTGAGGCAGGGGCCCGAAAGAAACCGACGGGCAAACCAATCATGACTTTTCATCAGCCGTGCTAGTGTAGCGAATCATTCCGCACGTCTGGTCTAGGAAACAAGCACAAAAGGTAGTATCGAGTGATCTCGAGCCGCATCGGAAGATACCGAAGGAGGCCAAAGAGGATTCGCGTTTGCCATTGTATCGGGATGTAGTGCGCGCCCTCATCGGCCCGTATATCCGTGAGGAGGGTTATCGAGATCTTTATCCGCTTATAAAAGTCGCAATCCGAATATTTATTCGTTCGCGGGTGTATCGATGGGGGGGGGGGGGCTATCGCGTTTCAGCCTAGAGTACGTTGCGTTGCGTCGTCGCGTCGCCACGTCGCCACACCTGTATTTATTGCCCAGCTTGGGAGATCATCTTTGCGTCCGTGCTTGGGAGATCATCTTTGCGTCCGTGCGACCATGGATCAAGAAGTAATCCCATAGACGTAAGCATTGAAAATATTTTAAACAATTTTTCTTGCTATAGGAATGAAATGTTTTTAGTGAAATTAACCCTTAGCACTCGGATTACGACTTTGAGGCGCCACTGAAAATTGCTGTGCCATTCTTAAAAATATTGTTCGCATTATTATTTTTGTTCGTATTTAATAAACTACTAGACGTTCACATATTGCATGAGATATCATATCAGTTTCATATGCAAAAATTGAAAAATAATTGTATAGAATGGAAATATTCTACAATGGAAAACTCTTTCGTTTTTCAGTTAAAATAGCACCGAGTGCAAAGGGTTAAAACGCGAGGTATACCTCTAGAAATATTAGAGATAATATCAAAATGAAAGTTAAAATTCCTGGATATTATTTGATCGTGACATGTTTCAGGAAAATATTAATTTCGGCACGGTATCTCAGCGAGTGTCTATTTCACCGGTAACATTTCGAAGCCGAGGAGGCCGGCGTAAAAATTTATATTCTGATCCCACGTCAGCGGAATATGTTAATGCCCGATGACGTATTCTCTGTTCCCCCGGAGCGGGATACGTCACACTGGGAAAATTGGACTCACGGTTTTCCGTTCGGTCGGCGTAATTAGCTTCGACGTTTCGACGAATCTGCAAGCCAAATATACTATTCGCGCGGGCGTCGGGTCCCGGTCAATTTCTTAAGAACTCCCGGAATATTTTTCCGTGCGCCGGTGTATTGTTTCCTGGACGAGTAAGGAATCTAAAGTGCCCACCCCTACCCCCTCCCCACTCTCACGACTTCGTTTAAGTTGTTTTCGAGGTTCGACTCGCCGCGCGGCGCCGTGCAAGAGTAACACGAAATTCGGTCGTGTGAAAGCAATTCCCCGTGGAATATCGTATTTAACCGGGCGCGGAGTATCTTTTCCGGGGGCAAGTTTTCTTGTTAGAAGGAAATCCTCCGATCGGCAAACGACTTCCCGGCTACGACTCCCTTCGATCGGAACTCTCTGTGGAACTTATTCCTGCGGCGGGATTTTCTTGGTCGGGAACAATTGACGAAACGGGGGGTGGCCGGGTGGGTTTCGGAATGAAGAAAAGTATTAGCCTGAATGTTTAAAAAGCACGAGCCGCGGCGCGGCGCGGCGCGGCGCGGCGCAAGCTGAAAGCGGCGACATCGTCAACAAGCTTAGCCGTGAAAGCGTTTCGACGTACGGCAAAACTCTGCGCCGCGGCGCGGTCAGCCTGTGATTCCCGGTCGTTTGATGTCGCCGCTTCGACCGACAGGGATTTCAATTCTTTATGAGCAGACGCGACACGCGCTATAATCGCTGTTTCGGAACAGTCTTAGCCTACCCGTGCCACCGCACCTTCGCAAAACGTTCCCGCGGGTGCCTAATCTACTCGTCTGACGTCTCATCGAATATTCAAAATTTCATTCAACTCGGCGTTCGTCTCGAGAAATTGTCTAACATTATGTATTCATCCACAGTTTTGGTAAATTGTACAGAATGAGTCTCAGAATTGAATTAAACGAAGATGAAAAGTAGTAAAGAGCCTCTGGACCGCAGCCTCCGAGGCCAACCAGTCCTGAATCATCTCTGAAAAATGCTTCCCCACACAGACCTAATGTGAAGTCTATTAAACATTCCAACTACCATGACGTAGCCCCAAAAAATGAAGTCCTCCATCAATCCAGCCCTCATCTAAATAGTATCGAATTCATCTCAAAATTCAATTAATTAATTTTTCATGCATCCGTTGACCGAAGATGAAAAATAATGAAGAGCCTCTGAGCCTAACTAGCTCTGAATCATCCATTAAAAATGCTTCCCCACACAGACATAGTGAGAAGTACATTAAACATCCCAACTATCCTGACCTAGCCCCAAAAAATGAAGTCCTCCATCAACCCAGCCCTGATCTAAATAGTACAGAATTCAATTAATTAATTTTTCATGCATCCGTTGACCAAAGATGAAAAATAATAAAGAGCCTCTGAGCCAAACCATCTCTGAATCATCCTTTAAAAGTACGTCCGCACACAGACATAGTGAGAAGTACATTAAACATCCCAACTACCTTGACGTTGCTCCAAAAAATGAAGACCTCCATCAACCCAGCCCTGATCTAAATAGCACAGAATTCATCTCAGAATTCAATTAATTAATTTTTCATGCATCCGTTGACCGAAGATGAAAAATAATAAAGAGCCTCTGAGCCTAACCAGCTCTGAATCATCCCTGAAAAATGCTTCCCCACACAGACCTAATCTGAAGTTTATTAAACATTCCAACTACCCTGACCTAGCCCCAAAAAATGAAGTCCTCCATCAACCCAGCCCTGATCTAAATAGTAGGACAGAATTCATCTCAGAATTCAATTAATTAAATTTTCATGCATCCGTTGACACAAGATGAAAAATAATAAAGAGCCTCTGAGCCTAACCAGCTCTGAATCATCCTTTAAAAATACCACCGCACACAGACCTAGTCCCAAGTCCATTAAACATCCCAACTACCCTGACCTAGCCCCAGAAAATGAAGTCCTCGATCAACCGAGGCCCGACCCCCCCGTATCTCCTGGATCAAAAATACCGCAGGAAGGTAATAACTCACGGGGCATTGCCGGGGCGTGTAAAAAATCTGCCGACGATTTATCTAATCGAACGGTATCGGAAACAAATTTCCCCTCCAGCATTCCGCGAAAATCCCATTCATCACCCTCGCGGACAAAGCGGCCCACGAAACTCTTGTTTTAATGCCCTAGCAGTCGGTTCGAGCTAGAACGAACGAGTGCGAACAGCGCGCAACGTTAGCGCGAGGAGGATGGCGGTGGCGGTGGTGGTATTGGTGCGGTGGTGATAGTGTGGTGAGAAATCCAGGGTTGAAGTAAAGGGAACTGGTGGGATCGACGGGGATCGCGCTAAATGGCGCGGGAATGGAAGCGTTTTTTACGAGGTTACCGACCACTCGAGGCTCGGAGTGGCTCTCCGCTACGTTTTCGCCACCCTGGCGTTTATGATGGCTCATTCGAGTCCTCGGCGTGTACCCGGCGACGAAGAAGAAACGGCCCCGATAATAAACCCGAGGCGTGACGCAGTCGCAGTCGGTTCTCTCTGCCGCGGATGAAAATGTCTCTCGCGAGGACACGTTTCACGGAATGAACACTTGAGCCCCACCCCCCTCCCCCCCCCCCTCGTGTTTTCGGAAGACGTCGCGAGAAACCTCATTCTCTCGCTGCGTTACACACGACGCCGCCTCCCACTCTTTTTTCCGAATCTGCGATAGCGAGTACGCTCGCGTGCAAGGATCAACGCTACATGCAGCCTCTCCGCGCGAGATAGAAGCGAAATTAGCATCGCGAGCTACCGTGCCATTGATAAGAACTGACCTAATCGTCTCGGCTCACGCTTCAGCCTGTCCAGGGGCTCCGAATGTGTCCCATCGCAGAATTCTGATTTTTCTACAAAGAGAAACTGGAGGTGTACTCGGGAATTTATGGCGGACTCGTGTCAGGTGTCATCCCCTAAGTCGGACCTAGAGGCACGGTGCTTTTGGATGGAGGAACGTTTTTGTGCCGGACCTCGTACAATTTCCAATATTTTCGTAAAATTGCTGTGCACGCTGCGAGTAGCGGTAAATATATCTGCAAAAAGTCAGTTGAGAAAGCTCTTCTCGTTTGCCAAAAAAAAAAAATCGTATCCTAAGGAGTGGCACTCTGGCCAGCAGCACACCCGCCGAAAGTGTGAATAATCTCGAAAAGGCCGTGGCGTTTCCGCGAATTTGGTAAACCTCGTCTCCCCGAAGGAAATTTCGAGTGACCCAATTCTCGGGACGGCTTAAGGGCTATCCGCGTAGTTGTGTGGGGGGAAAAAACTTGATTTACAAAATTGTCGCGGAAAATCCCGGCTGCGGAACTTTTCCCCCGAAAAGCGAACTATTAAAACTCCGCCGATAAAAGACGCCTCGGAATCCTGAGCCCTGGTTCATCCTAGGAGAGCGAGGGAGGTAGGAGAAAGAGAACGAGAGAGAAAGAGGAACAGGGGCTGGTCCAAGCAGGAGAAGAACAGTCGGAACTGTCGACGATCAGGTAATTAGGGCGAAAAACCTCATTCGACGGAGATGGTGCGTCGGTCGGGTAGCGACGAACAGGAAGCTGGATCTTCGCTTCAAATTTCCAAGTGCACACATCGCTAACTAGGTTACGTAACACAATTAGCGCCTCCGCTAATTTCTCAGCGCCGACTAGGCAACCCGGCTAGGATGGTAGTTCACTATTAATGGGCAAATACAAAGCGTCGACTATCTGGGACGCCTGCTCACCCTCTCTCCTTTCTCGCTCCTTCGATCTCTCTCTCTCTCCCTCCCCCTCTCTCTCTCTCTCTCTCTCACTCTACAGCTCGCCTATCAACCGACACCGAGACACTACTCTACTACAGTTTACACGCGGAAGTTTATATACGCGTGCACGCTTACCAGTAGTGGAAAAACACGTTTCGTTTACGCGGACAAACATGGCGCAACTTTGCACGCGAGATTTGTTAAGGAACCGGGTCCACCATTCGTTCCTACTGTGTACTTTGAAAGAATCGGGTAGCTGCTGGCCCAGCTGCATTCGGTTGATTAAGTAGCTGGAGAATGGACGTGTTGGTGTGTACAAACATGGTCAAACATGGTAATGAAATTGACACTAAGTTGGCCCAGAAGCTTGCCAGGTTAGACACTTACAATTAGGATAGACCTATTTGTGTTAGGATTAATCGAATAGCTGTAGGCTGTCAAGGTTAACGATCCTGAACCACACTGTTTAGAGGAAAATTATTCTCCTATCGGAGCATGTATCACGAACAAGCGAAACCACCCTCAAAATCATACAAGAAATGTTGGAGTATACACCGTAATGCACGGGACACTCGGAGGAGGAAAGGTCTCTTTGACCTGCCATTTATTGCTTTTCCAGCGTCGCCATTTTGTCAGGCTAAAGGGCCCAAGATGGAAGGCAAGTTCGTCAGTCGCAGCTCACAAACATCTAATCTTTCCTTTTTTAATTGTTTCGAATAAAGTAACATATTATGTTATGTGCTATTAACATTAATTCACAATCTGACTATAGTTTTTCCCTGTGTGGTGGAGTTTGAATAAATTGTTTAAGTATCAACCCGACTAGAAATTCAGTTAGGCAGGGCGTTAGGTCCGAATTAGGCTAGCCTAATTTCCCGTTAGGCCCTAATGGGGCAGCCCCATTGGGCAGGCATGCGGAATGTAACGCTGAATTTCAACGCCTGCCTAATTGGGAAAGCCGTATGCGGCCCGCATTAGGCACACCGCATTAGGCCCACATTAGGTTTTCCCAATGACTACTCAATGAGGCAAACCGCATTAGGCCCACATTGGGATATATTTGTTAGGCCCTAGTGGGGCAGCCCCATTGGGCAGCCATGCGGAATATCAACGACTGCCTAATTGGGAAAGTCGTATGTGGCCCGCATTAGGCCCACATTAGGTTTTCTCAATGACTACTCAATGAGGCAAACCGCATTAGGCCCACATTAGGTTATCCCGATGTCTACTCAATGAGGCAAACCGCATTAGGCCCACATTAGGTTTTCCCGATGTCTACTCAATGAGGCAAACCGCATTAGGCCCACATTGGGATATATCTGTTAGGCCCTAATGGGGCAACCCCATTGGACAGCCATGCGGAATGTAACGCGGAATATCAACGACTGCCTAATTGGGAAAGCCGTATGAGGCCGACATTAGGAAACCCACGTATAGGGCCACATTAGGTTTAAAGGACATAAAGGGAAATCTCACGAATAGACTGCGCTGAATTGTATGCTGCATATATATATATTAAGTTCTGTTTAATCTCCCAACCTCGTCATCCCAACAAGAAAGTAAAAATCACTGGAGTCCATTTTCGAATGAAGACACAACCAAGGACTCCCTTCTCGGCTTAGCGGTAATCTGAAAGCGTGAAAATGGATCAGCCTGTCCCTGGAAGACGCTATATCGTCCACCAGTGACATTGGTCAGGCGATTAATGTTTTTTTTTTCTTCCCCGACGGCCGGATGAGAGCGAAGCAAGGGAGGGTCGCGAGTGTCGCGACGGTACAGGGGGCGAATCCTGTAGTTACGAGACAAAGTGCACACGCACGGCTAACCTCATTCTACGGGCAGCCGCCGCGCCGTCTCTTTCCGTCTTCTTTTTTCGCTTGGCCGAGTGTAAAGCTAAGAATCAGAAAGGGAGGACCCCGTCGTCGTTGGAAGGCTCTCGTCGAGATCTAACCACGACCTTCCTCTACATGTCGTTCGGGGTCGTGTTTGTAGACGCGGAGGGGTCGCTCGCTCGCCCGCTCGCGCGCGCGCGATCACGATGGGGGCTAGCTCACATAATTTCCCTCGTCCGCCGACATTTCACTAGATCAACTTTATCTGACTGTTCGCAGATACGCGAGACCCTGGAGATAAGGTGCAGCGAGGTGAAATTTTCGAGGATCCCCGAAGCAGCGTTTTATCTCTCCACCACTACCGTTCTTCCTCTCTCCGATCTCCTCCGTCGCGTCGATCCGCCTCGCCAGCTCTCGCTCTAATCGAGAAGATTTCGCCGACGCTCTGCGGCCACGATAATCATCGCTCCCTCCCTCCCCCCCACCCCTTTTGTAATCCGGTGTATTTTTATGATTCACGGTCTTTAGGTCCACCGCGGTAGCCTGCTAATCGGATTTCTTTTGCTCATCGAGCCAGGATACCTCGAAGGGAATTACCACGGAGGATTAACTATACGCGAACAAGTTGTTGTGATTCTGACAATACCGTTCAGTCGCACACCCCCTCGTAATTCTCTGCTCGCGATTTCGACACCCTCTGTATCCAATGATACACACGGTGTAACGATCGTTGGCTGAAAGCATCGTCGAAACAGCTACAAATCCTCTTGTCTTCATTTTTACACGATCAATATAATTTTGAATGTAAACAAAATTTTGTTACCTTTCCTCTTTTGGTAAATAAAAAAAAATCAGTTGCAACATTTGTACCAAACAGATATATACAGGGTGGGGCAATAACTATTACCACCTCAGATATCTTCGAAACTATAAGTTTCACAGAAATATTTGCTGATATAAAATTTGCTCAGTACGAAGGGAACCATCCGGTGGCGATAATAGTATTTTTGCAGGTGGAGGTACTTCGAACATTTGAAGGTCACCTCCATTTTTTTAAATGGATCGGTATGTTTTTGCTTCCGTATTATGATAGAGGATCTTAAAACGAGTTCAACGACCTATTACCAAAACCGTAAGTATTATCGCCTTTTCTACTCTCTATGACCTTCAATGACCTTATAGGTCGTTGAACTCGTTTTAAGATCCTCTATCATAATACGGAAGCAAAAACATACAGATCCATTAAAAAAAATGAAGGTGACCTACAAATGTCCGAAGTTCCTCCACCTGCAAAAAAACCATTATCGCCACCGGATGGCCCCTTCGTATTGTGCAATTTTATTTCAGCAAATATTTCTGTGAAACTAATAGTTTCGAAGATATCTGAGGTGGTAATAGTTATTGCCCCACCCTGTATACAGACAGACACGAAAGCGAGCTAATAAAAACGTGGTAGGGTAACTGCACCATGGAATGAACATTTAAGAAATTGTTCAGGAAGATATTTTATTTTAAAAAAATATGTGAATTAAAGGAATCTGCCAAATGGCTCCCTATACTTCATTTGTCATAAATAAATGAACACAAATAAAATGAAATGATCATTATTTGTCTTTATTAAACGTTAAATAAAAAATACCAGTCAATGAACACTACATTCTAGTAATTGAACAATGATGGAAAAGCAACAAATACAAAAATACAAAAGCGTTCATTTACTGGTGCCCGTTTATTCACTGGTGCAGTTACCCTAATATTTCTTGGTTAGGTGCGAGACTAGCGTGGGTCGCAGGTGACCCAGGACGTAGAGGGGGTTAAGAGGGCAAAGAAGGATAAAATTAATCGAATCTGGCGACAAGCGGGGTCCGGTTCCGGGCGTTCCAAGCGGCCCACAAAATTTTTTGCTAGCCGGGTACGCTCGCACGTCCACACTTCCCCCTGGACTTCCTATTCCAGTGGCGAGAGAGCGAGGCACGTGGAAGGTTAATCAGAGTCGAGGTAAACAAGCGGAGGACCACCTTGCTCGGTGATTAGTAAGGTCCGTTAAAGTGGATTCCGACACTGGCACACGGCGCCACAAAAAACGAGCGCCGCGACGACGATTAAAAGCCGGCTCGATTCCGCGCCCCCTTTTTTCTGTCCCTCATCTCTTCGCGTAGCCGTGTCACTCGCTCCTCCCTCCCCCCTCTTTTTTTCCCCTCCGTCGTTTCAACTCCTCGCCAGTTCCCCATTCCTACCCCCGCAGCTTTTTAACAGAGTTAAGTTCAAGTAAAATTACTCTAGTTCGCACAAAGCCCGGCTAGGATTCATCTGGCCGCCATTTTGCCCGACCCCCGGTGCTATTTCTCATTTTCCCTCGCAATTTCACCTGCCAAACCAACCCGCGCGAAAACCCTTTGATCAGACAGTGGAATATCGCGCGGCATCGCAAAATTATAATAGAAAGAACTGTTAAAACCTTTGTGCGTTTTATATTTAATTTTTCAAACCTCGGCGGAGCGCTTAATCGTTCTCAAGATAGGACGAAAGATTATAGTCGTGTATCGTGGAGGCGATGCCGTGCGAAACAAAATTTATTTACCCAAAAATTCACCTGTGATTTCGTTCGATCGTGGTGGATTGAATTTTTGTAATTGGCAATTAAACGAAGCGCTCGCTCCAAGGACGAGAAACTCGTTCGCGGAATCCCTCGTTTCGCGCGGTCACGTATTATTAATTTTCCGATGCAACTTTTTCGAAAACCGGGCTCAGAATGCAAGCGCAGCACCGCACCGGTGTGCGGTGGGTTTTCTCGGGTACGACGCGACGCGGCGCGGCGCGGCGGCTATCCTCCCGGAAAATGAATAATAATGATAACAGAGGAAAAAAGATCCGGCTTCAACGAGGCGAAATACCGTGCTGTCGGTGGCTGGACCGTCGACCGAGTTTTTTCATCGGCATTACCGATTTATACTTCATGCTGGATTTGCTGCGGAACGTGTATGTACGTTTTTAGGGTACTCGCCGAGCGTGGCGCGCGCGGGATGCACCGATGCACCTCATCAAACGTTTCACCGCACACACCACACCTGGCCTTCTGTTTTTCACTGATTCCCTCTCTTCCGCTTCTTTCCTCCGCCAACCCTCCTACCACTCCCCCGCCGCGTCCCCTCCACCCCCGCCTCGTACATCCGTTGATTTTCCAGAAAAGGAATAACAAACGAAAAAACTGCCGGGGGGAAAAAGTAACGAATGTTTGCAAGTAACCGTTGATAGCTTTGCAAGGAATATTGCTGGAAAGAAGAGACTACACGCGGACCATTGTGTTCCGCGCACAATACGCTCTCTGCTGTGTTTGGTACGGTTAAATAGTTAGTAATTCCGTGGAGAAGAAAATCTTTTGAAAATTGCAATATTTAAACATGATTTAGGACCTGATTTAGGACTTGGCAGGAAGTATTATTTTTTAAACACGATTTAGGATCTGATTTAGAACCTGGCATGAAGTATTATTTTTTAAACACGATTTATTAAGCACAGTCCACTTAGAAACATTGAAAGCTCGAAGAACAGTATCCGACCAGAGCTTTATCTTTAATTTGATTAATAACAATATTGATTGTTCCTCTCTCCTGAGGCAAATCAATTTCTATGTACCCGTATTGAGAACTAGGACAGGATATGGATTAATAAATCCTTTAAATGGCATCACAGCTAAATCTAACATTTTATATCGTGATATTGACTTTTTTAATGGTTCGTTATTATCATTTAAGAAAAAGTTGCGTGCGATTATATGATTATATGTGATATAATGTATTCCTGTAACTGTCAGCATGTCCATTACTATGTAACTTTATGCTAAGACTTTCTTTTTCTTTTTTTTATGAATATCTTCTATTGTAAACAATTGTATAAAAGGACTTCGGTGCGTAAATAATAATAATAATAATTTAGGACCCGATTTAGGACCCGATTTAGGACCCGATTTGGGACCCGATTTAGGACCCGATTTAGGACCCGATTTAGGACCTGATTTAGGACCTGGCAGGAAGTGTTATTTACAACCTGTGTCCTAGCAGTTCGTGTATGTGGAAGCGTCGGAATTCTTTGGTTCTCTCAAGGATCCAGAAGCCCTCGTTTAGCCGAAGTAGGCCAGCCTTTGAAAAATGCATACAACTGTGCCTTCCCGGCGTTGTTTAATATTTCAATTTCGCCACGAATTTAGAACTCTCGGATGTCTGGTTACTTTAAGCATTCGGAATTATTCAATCGTCGGATTATATAAATTCTAGCGTCCTCTGTTCCATTGATTTTACCGAAAGTACGCCATTGACGATTTTTCTGTTTGGTGTTCCTTTATAATCCAGAGCATGTTTTCCTATCGATCCGTTGTAGTAGTCATACGGGTTTGATAAAACACTATTAGTACACTCAGTGCCGCCATTAGCTCGCGCATTCCGCGCAGCTTTTAGCAGTAACAATATCTTATACGTATTTCCGTTCCCATCTAGCAGCCTCTTTGGTATACTAATCGTTAAGTCTAACAATGTTACACGGTCACGAAACCAGTTAAGATAATCCAAGAATATCCACCACTCTAACGTTCGCAATTAATTTCTTTTTTCTGTTTCGCGTGTTGCGTGATTAAAATACTAACATACATACAGCACGCGGAACAACATTTTTATCTCTCGGTCCTGCGACATGAATCCTTTATAAACAAAATATAATACAGCACGGGGAAAACGGTATTTTATATTCCATCGACGAAAGAATATGTTATCATTAGACCAGTGGCGCACCCAGGGGGAGAGCCAGGGAGCCAAGTCCCCCCCCCCCCCAAGAAAAAGGAAACGAAACACTGAAAAATTAGCTAAACCGTAGAATAGTTACTTCTAAAACTAAACATTTTGAACAATTTTTCTCTATACAAATAAGGCATTCACTCACTTAGGTTCCGACGTATTTGCAAAAACTGCCGATACTAGAACACTGAATTCTGCCTATTGTTGTGCGTCTGTGGCTGTGTACGTGTCAGTATTGATGTCCATGGTCTCCATGCAAAAATGCCATTGATGCGATTTTGAAATGTGATAAAACAATATATCCTAATATTTATAATTTATTAAAAATATTTGCAACGCTTCCGGTAACGACGTGCGTCGGTGAAAGATCATTTTCTACATTAAGAATTTTGAAAACATATTTAAGATCCACAATGGCACAACCACGACTGAATGGGTTGGCTTTGTTATACATACACAGAGACATTCATGTAACTATAACCGAAGTAATTGAAGAGCTATGTAAAAAGAAAAGAAAACCAGATTTTATTCTATAAATAAATTTATGTTTAAAAAAATCTAAAATAGGTCATTTTGTTCAACTCGTCCCCCTCTAAGATGAAATCCTGGGTGCGCCACTGCATTAGACTGTCTTTATGCAAAAGAAAACATTGTTTGCATGTATTGCAAGACACAGAAGTCAAATAAAAATTTATTATTTTTTAAAATTGTCTTATCAAGCTGGAACTGAAACAACACTGATGTCCTGAAATCCTTTTAATATGTCCACTGCTTTGTACGTACCCATTTTTGTCATAAATGCATGAAATCCGCAGTATGGTTATCATGGTCGAATACGATTCCAAGGTGGAAAAAGATAGTAATTTTCATTTCGTGCACCAGTTACCCTGGAACTTCGGCGTGAAAAAACTTCACCGAAGATCCGCTATAGCGATCGCTAGCATGACCGGTGCATTAAGATAACCAAGCAGGAATGCTTGCGGATAACCGGCTTCCTAATATCAAGAGCTCGTAAACGACTGCGCATCGTCGTTGCTCGCATTAGTGTTTGATGCCGTACGCTATTGACCAAGTCAGTAGCCGCGGGCCGCGCGGAACGTCGACGCTTCTTTGCGCGCCGAGAGTTCGTTCGATGCTAATTAGGGGTGTGCGGGTACCCGAAATTTCGGGTTCGGGTCGGGTCGGGAAATTTGTTCGGGTTCGGGTCGGGATCCCGAAAGTTTATGAACTTCGAGTACCCGAAATAGTAGTCGGGTCGGGTCGAGTCGGGGTCCCGAAAGTTTGCAATTTTCGGGTACCCGAAGTTAAATCAGTGCGGGATTTCGGGTACCCGCACACCCCTAATGCTAATCAATTCCACAGATTGAGACCGCGGGTAATTACGACACTCCGGCGTCGATCGTCAAGGGCAGTCGGCAATCAAAAGTTGGAGCGGCCAGAAATATGGCCGGATGACACTCGGCCGATGGCTTTGTCACCGTCGATCTATAACGTTAATGAAGTCATTGAATAGAATGGGGCTCGGGTAACGGGAATGAATAGAGCTAACAGCATAGGAAGGCCCCGCGGACGACCTATTATGCGATTGCTCATTATTGTTTTACGATTCCGGTAGTCCATTCACCAATGTTCGTGAGGTCGTGGGGGTGGTGGTGAGGGGGGAAGAAGAGTTAAGGGCACGTGGCGGGGGCGTAGTGCCGGCAATAAAATAAAAGTACGACCTGTGGTATCTCTTGGTCGATTCTATCGTAGGAGCATTGGAGCGGCGGGTGGGTGGTTGGGCGGCACAGCCGATGAACTCTGTGGAAGTGGGTAATTGCACGGCGTGGCTGGACGTGTTAATTTTCGACGAAGCTGTTCATGTCGCACACTTTTAGCGGCCGTGGCTCACAGATCTCTCGCACCGTGGAGAACTTTGGCAATTTGGTTCGAGTGTCTTCCTTCGGAGGGTGTCGGTGAATTATCGACGGTGGTACCCACACCCCTCTTCTAACACGACGACGACGACGACAAGGACGACGACTACAAGGACGGGACCGACTGCTACTCGCTCATCAACAAAGTGATGCAATCGATCAACGAACGGTGGACCGTGGTCCGAGGACGCCTTCGAGGACAGCTCAATAAAAGCCGCCAAGCGCCGGGGACAACAATGCGCCGTCGTATCACACAGGTATCCCGTTACCTTACGGTCCATTAAACCGGGCAACTTCATGTATTGCTTGCTCCGCGCGCGTAACGTTAATTTCAACGCGGCCCGAGCGACACTGCGCGGCGCGGCGCGGCGGCCCGACGAATGGAAATGTACTTCAGTTACAAAGTTACAAAACCGCTCTCGCCCAGGGACAAGGAACGAACGAATTCAGCGTTCCGCTCCGGGCCATGGTTTTTTCTCTGAACCACCCACCCACCCCTCCCCTCCCCCCACCCTCTCCGCAGAGCCCCGTTCAACCCCCATTTCCTACGGGCCGTTCTTCCCTTTTTGCCCCGGTTGGTGCCACGGTCTGTAAACGTGCATTTTCATCGTCGCAAAATTAGTTCCCTTCCAATGAAAAAGCTTACTTCTATCAACGACGCGACGCGACGCGCGAGCACATCTCCGTCTTTTTTCCGCTCGTGCAGATTGCTTTGAAGCAAATATTCCTCTCTATCCCACCTCGGACCCGGCTCTTTCGCTAGCAAATCACGGGAACCGGAGTACATGTAACGAATTTCCATTGTAACCCGAAGCAGCTATACCTAGCTATCACCCTGCTAAACTGACCCTTGGTCTTCGGTTGTCAAACAAAGGATCTCTCTCTCGCTCTCTCGCTCTCGCTCTTGGCTCTTCTCTGAAGTCGATGAATGCAAATTATACCGGGGGGAGGCAGTTAATGAGGTCCTGCCTCGGACTTGGAAGAAGCTTAATTTCACTGTCCGATGACCGTGTTAATTTCCAGCGGAATCGTACACTTGAATATGTTCGGAATAAGGTAATTGTTTAGGCGAAACAAACATTAAAATGTCGTTATGTATATTTTATGCCAAGCGCCCTGTTTTGTGCTAGGTCTGGCAACGTCGCGGAGCGTCGCTATACCGATCATTAACCACGGCTATATTAAACAACGATGAAGCTGGCATTAAGACACGCCCTGGAATCTCCGTGGATAAGTGGATTCCTGGTATCAAAAGCTCGTAAAAGACTGTGGGGCGTCGAGGTTTGTATAGTTGTGCATGGAGACTGGGTGACCAAGTTCTCTAGATATCTAGGTGGCGCCTGTGTACGCACGCTCAGGTTTTAGGTTAGGTTTACGCTCGGCCGTGACTGGGGATTGTCTGGGTTTGTGTTAGGCTGAATTTTCGATTTTAGCCAGGTTCGGCTAGAGTATAAATTGAAGGTATGTCTGGGCTGGAGTATGGTCCTGATTGAAGCTAGGTCATGGCTAGTATGGGGTCCCAATTCGAGCTACAGTGGGTGTACAAAGTATTCGTACACCTTTTAAAAACGAATAACTTTTTCAAAATTCACAAAGTTTCATGCATAAAAAAGCTATGGGCATTGTAACATGTAAAAATCTTTGAATTTGGGGTCTACGAATCGGTTAAATCGCGGATTCTTACAATTTTTGGTATTTTCAATCATTTATATTTCATAACAAATTGATCGATTTCGATGAAACTTTGTACATCCATATAACTTACGTATACCTACCAAATGCACCTTATAAATTTTCATTACAGGCACAGTTAAAGAATTTAAAAATCGTGACCTTTACTTTTTTCTTCGCAACTGCGACCAATAACGATTAAAAAAAAAAGATTATTTACACATTAGCTAGTAAACTAATCCTTCTAACGTCTCAAAAAAACTCAAGCTGTTAGGTCGAATTTTGAAAAATGTTATTCGTTTTTACAAGGACGAATACTTTGTACACTGTAGCTCTGGGCCAGGTAGGGTCCAGATTGTAGCTAAGTCCAGGCTAGTATGCGGTCCCAATTCGAGCAAGGTCTGGGTCCAGGGTAGGGTCCAGATAGAAGCTAAGTCCAGGCTAGTATGCGGTCCCAATTCGAGCAAGGTCTGGGTCCAGGGTAGGGTCCAGATTGAAGCTAAGTCCAGGCTAGTATGCGGTCCCAATTCGAGCAAGGGCTGGGTCCAGGGTACACAGCCCCAGGCTCGTCCTGGATAGGTTAGGTCGGAGTGGATTGCATCTAAACTGACCTTGGCCGTGACACGTCAATCCTCCGAAATCCCTCGAACCGAATAAACATTTTCTCCCAGGACATCCTGTGTCACCATATAAAAAAGAGGAACCGGTTGGCGCACAATATTTCACCATTTGACGTCAGCGCGGGATCAGACGAGTACCGGGCGATTTGTAGCAGCGTTGTAGCTCACGGCAACGAGCAAACGTTTTTTGCAATCATTATTTCGAACAAGAAGCGTCGTTCGGGAGAGGTACGAGCGCCGTAACTCTCGATAACGCGCTAACAGCTCCAGTCGCCGGGCAACAATCGTTTTCGTAACTTTCGGGGGAAAATTTTTCGCTTTATACGAATAGTTTACGGTTGTGGGGGGGAGTGGGGGGACGGGTAGGGGTTGGTTGAGGTACGAGGTGGGAGGAGGGGGATTGCGAAGTGGGCCACATCCGGCGGAATTGCAAAAATACGGTACAGCGTAAATCGCGGGGAACGGCTCCGCCCGATTGTTCGATAGAGTCGTGGACCTACATGCGCCGCGTATACACATTTAGCAGGGGCGGCGTTCGTTCCGGAGAGACGCGCCTCGTATTTGCCTTCAGTTTACACGGGCTTAATGTCCCGTTGATATTCGAAATAATAGCAAGCTGGATATCATAACACCAGCTGCAACACTGCTCCGTGTGAGCAGTTGGATTTATTGTTTGCAGTTAGCTAGCAGACGCCGCGCCGTTCCGCACGGTGCGGTGGAACGCTAGTAGATCCAGACGAAGACAACACGAGAGTGCAAAGTGAATTTTACACGGTGATCGACAGTTGCCTGTCTGGCCCACCATGCGTTTCTACCCCGTATGCGGTTGAAAACATTTCTGAAATGGTCTGGCACCATCTGGTAATCGGTTTTGCAAAATTTTTAGTCTCTCAGAGTACAAATGACTTCTCCGAGAATTGTTCTGCTTGTGCGCGAAGTAAATTGATTTTTACCGGTTTTCCATTATATTAAGCATTGAAATTGGTCTAGACAAATAAATATAGAGCGATAAAAAACAAATAATACTGAAATTTTTTATAACCACAGTATCGCTTAAAATATCAGCGTAGTTATTAATATTTGGATAGCGTATTTTCCAATTACTCAGTTTCACAATTTTAGTTTCCACGGTATTTTTAAACTAGCCAGATGCGTCAAATTCAACGGTATCTGTAATAACAAAAATTTCAATTTATTCGACAAACCAAAAAAAAATATCAGATGGCAGCCCGAATATTCGGCAATAAAATCCGTAAGATCTCGTTTGAAAATAGCTGTCTGTTCTCTCGTGAAAAAAAATTCAGAAGACAACCCCCCGAGTGCAGTCGGAAATACAGAGAACGTCTTTAATTTTCCCAAGCGTAATGTAATCTATTTGCAACAGAGGGCGACGGAAATTATTGTTCGCAATTACGCGAACGGTTGGATAGGGGGTGGCAAAAAATGTGTTCGATATCGAGATAGTGTCACGTCGTCGCTCGGGCAAGGACGAACCGGAGAGCAGTGTAACGGGAACGCCGCATCGTTAATGATTTACTTTTTGATGTCTCCCTTCCCCCACCCCCCTGCCTCCCGTCCCCCACTCCTCAGTCCCGACCGGTGACTTTCGAGTTAATTGGCGACATCGAGAAGTCAGACGTTCCCGTCGATTGAAGTGCCATCACTTCGCAAACTCATGGACGTCGTCGTTGGCTGAGAAGCTGGGAACTTGTTAATGGCTGCCGGGGAACAATGACGCGAAGACTTCTTGGCTTGGCTCGACGGCCATCGCTCGGGGGCACTTAAAACGTCGCGATACATTTTTCAACGTGTCGATCCAGAATTACGTATCTTGAATAATTCCTGATCGACTGCTCCTCAACATTGAACGAGCCTACCGTCGCGTCGGGTCGCGCAGCGTCGCGTCGTCGTGACAGGAAAAATGTACGACCTCGTTCCAGTCGACTGTAAGTAACTTCATCTGCAGCTACATCGACTTCATTCCGGGAACCTTTAAACAATATTTTCTCAAGCACCAATATTGCTCCCTTCATTTTTGCATAACAGGTCGTCGTGTTTCTTCTGAAATTCTCTAAAGAAACATTTTCGAGGCAGCAAGTTTTCTTCCCTTATATTTAGTCAGGGGTTTTGTTTCTTTAGGAGCTGTTTTGTTCATAATTAAATCTAGCTTTACGATTTCGTTCAGCTCTTTAGTTATAAAGATTGTTATTCGAGAGAAAAGTCCCACGGAAATATGCCACTTAATTGAATTTAAGATGGCTTTACATTCGGCTTTAATTAGTCGCGTTAATTGCTCTTCGTTAATTATTCTTTACCTACCGAGGCTATTAATACCAATGAATTTCACGAGGTCTGCATTTATTTATGGAAATTTTAATTCTCATTCCCATTAGAATTATTTCAGTCTCGGTCTATTTTCAGTGGATACGTGTCTGATCGTTACTTTCATTTTCTCCTTCGTACATGCACTTTCCGATCAAATTTTCATCTAGAGCATTTATGCAAGTCGAAATTGAAATTACAATATCTAGATTATTATTTTATACGCGAATCTGTCATTTTTCTGACATTTTCCAGTTTTTTCAGCAGCTTATTACCAGTGACTATTTGTCTGATCATGGTTCGCCATTTCCACTTCGCGAGCATCCTAATGACAAACGGATTCTTACGTAGAATTCCAGAGCCTCTTACAATTTCTAGATTATTATTTTATACGCGAATCTGTCATTTTTCTGACATTTTCCAGTTTTTTCAGCAGCTTATTACCAGTGACTATTTGTCTGATCATGGTTCGCCGTTTCCACTTCGCGAGCATCCTAATGACAACAAACGGATTCTTACGTAGAATCTCAGAGCCTCTTACAATTTCTAGATTATTATTTTATACGCGAATCTGTCATTTTTCTGACATTTTCCAGTTTTTCCAGCAGCTTATTACCAGTGACTATTTGTCTGATCATGGTTCGCCATTTCCACTTCGCGAGCATCCTAATGACAAACGGATTCTTACGTAGAATTCCAGAGCCTCTTACAATTTCTAGATTATTATTTTATACGCGAATCTGTCATTTTTCTGACATTTTCCAGTTTTTTCAGCAGCTTATTACCAGTGACTATTTGTCTGATCATGGTTCGCCGTTTCCACTTCGCGAGCATCCTAATGACAACAAACGGATTCTTACGTAGAATCTCAGAGCCTCTTACAATTTCTAGATTATTATTTTATACGCGAATCTGTCATTTTTCTGACATTTTCCAGTTTTTCCAGCAGCTTATTACCAGTGACTATTTGTCTGATCATGGTTCGCCATTTCCACTTCGCGAGCATCCTAATGACAAACGGATTCTTACGTAGAATTCCAGAGCCTCTTACAATTTCTAGATTATTATTTTATACGCGAATCTGTCATTTTTCTGACATTTTCCAGTTTTTTTCAGCAGCTTATTACCAGTGACTATTTGTCTGATCATGGCTCGCCATTTCCACTTCGCGAGCATCCTAACGACAACAAACGGATTCTTACCGTAGAATCCCAGAGCCTCTTACAATAGATCCCAGACAAATTCCGTTGTCACGGTAGAAAAAAAAAAAGCACGAGCGAGCCGGAAAGCTGGTCGCGTCGTCGTCGACAGCATTGAATTCAGGGTCGCGATCAGTGATTCCCTTTGAGCCGGCGAATTTGATAACTACCTTAATTGGCAGCTTCGGTCCTCGCGGAAAGCCGTCTTTGTCGATTGAAGTGGGCCGAAGCAGCAACACTTCAGAGGAGTTTTCGATGGAAAGTAAGAAGCTCGAAACTCGTTAATGGCATGGATCTCGTGGGACAATGACGTAAAGACCGTTGACGGCGACGACCGACGACGACGACGACGGCGCGGTTCCCACGGAGAGCCAGAACCTGGAACTGTCTTGACCCTTCTTGCTCTTTGTCGACTCCCCAACGACGGCTTTGATGACTTTATCGCCGCCTGCCGTGCGTGATCCCCGTAGCTGCATACAAAGGCTGACGCGCCTCTCGCCTTAATTGGCCATTTAAATATTTTTGGAATTCCCCGGGAAACGTAATTTTCAAAGTCTGTTCCATCCGACACGATTTCTCGAAAGCTTGCGAGCTACTTTAAAATGCCAATTTATACACGTTTGTTGGAAAGAGGGAATAGCGATTGAAGACAAGCCCGAAAAGAGTTTCCGCAGCATGATCGCCGTTCGATCAAACGCTGCTAGGGATCTCTCTGTTGCAGAGAGTCCATGAATAACATTCGAATTTGAATTCCGTTTAAGGAGACAGCGAATTAATTTGCCCGCACATGTGCTTTCTCACAACGATGGTAGGAGGTGTATCTGTCATTGCGAAGAGGGTTGAAAGAATCGTGATCGTTCGAGATTCCGTTGTGGCGGTGGTAGGGGAGGAAGGGGGTGAGGATCGATTGTTTCGCGAGAACCATTAACGAATTTCCAGCTTCTTAGTTCGCGTCCGGCCAAAGCGGCACTTCAATCGACGTAGACGCCTGGCGTCGTTAGTCTCGAAGCCGCCAATTAAGTCAAAAGGGGGAAAGTCTCGCGGAGTTCTCGGGATCCTTCGTAGCGATGCGGTTCCTTTGCTCCGTCGGGGAAAGGAAGAAGCGAAGGGGGTTCGAGGAGGCTGGTAGAAGGAGGAGGAGGAGGAGGTGGGAGGGGGCGGTGGTGAGTGCACTTTGGCCCTGAACAACCTTCCTTCGTCCCACGTGGGGACCAAACCACCCCACCGTCCCCCCTCAGATCGAAGTTCGAGTTCGCCCACGAAACCCGGTTGAACACAGGATTGTTCGTGGCTGCGACATGGGACGAGGTCGGGAGATTTGCTTCGACGGCATCAAACAAGTTGCATACCGCTGGACAAGGACCGTATCGAGTGTTAGGGGTTTTCGGTACATGGACCGGAACCTTGTGCCAGAAAGGTGACTGACCCGTTTATTTGGCAACGGAAACTGTAACTGCTCCCTATACACGTTGCTCATTCACGGCCTGCTAATCTACCCGGCTGCACTCGGCCGTTCCGACGCCTCCTCCCCGTTAGCCTCGTTTCGATATACTAATCTACTTGATCGGCCGGTGACTTAGAACCGTGCCCTAATTCGCTAGGACGTCGCTCGGGAGTGCTCGGCTTCTTGTAACGGCGAGTATTTGCTTCGTAAGTAGACTCAAAGTTCGGGGTGAGAAAATAATTTCAACATCTCTCCAATTCGGTCTCACATCGTGCTCAAACTACAGTATTCTCTCGATAATTGTCCCAACCATATGTCCCGATACTATTCTTTGACTTGTGCCGAACGTAGAAATGGACTGGGAAGCTCGAGAGGCCTCGGTCGCCGAGAAATGTAAACATAATACGGGTCGGGTATATCGGTGTGAGACCACTACTAATCCAATGACTGTGCCGGCGACTGCGACTCTTCGCGTCTCTTTCTTTCCCATACGCTGTCCTTCCATGTGCACGAAAATTTTATCGTCCATTACACACGTAAATATCATCGGAATTATATCATATTTGGTATCATTTTCATTAGAAAAATGCCAGGAATATGTTGGTGAATGTTCCATAAAAAAATAATGAAAAATAAAGAAGTTTTGTCGTCGCATTAGTAGTGGTCTATTATTAGTAGTTTTAGGGCCCCTCACGGGGTACACCCCGCAGAAGTGGGGATAGTTAAGGGACTATTATCGTCCAGACATTTGGGACATTTATCGCGAGATTACTGTAATTCGTACGGACCGCGCACAAAATAGAAATTTCCCCCCATTGTCGGTTCTACCGCACCACAAATGAAATCAAACCCCATTAAACGACATCAAACCAGGAATAATCGAATTTTTGACGAAATCGCGTAAGCGCTTGCACGCACAGGCCAGCGTGATATTTAATTGCCAATTCTATCTGAATTAATTGCAAACAGGGGACGGAGTTAGGGGGCACTGGTGATTAATCGTAGCAGAAATGCGAACAACAAGAACAATATGTCGGAGTCGCGCGTGCTCGGAGCAGAAAAGGGAAGCGAGGGTAATTTATCCGGGAGCCCGGCGCGTCCAGAGGAGGACAGAGACCCAAAGGTCTGCGGTTATGGTCCACGGTTGGCTGTGCATTACGTCCAAGGAATCATCTAACCGACCCTGCTGACGTTCTTTCCGGGACCATCATAATCAGAGCGCCGCACAGTGGGGACGGGACACCCTAAACGTACCGGACAATACCCTTTGGAGGTTTTGCGAGGAGACTTTGCTTCAGAAGCTCGCTTTGAAATAATTTCGGGAACAAACTTTTCCGGACCCTGTCGACGCGTTTCAATTTGTAAAATTTCGAAAAATTGCAAAATTCAGTCTCTGGCCATGTTT
Organism: Lasioglossum lativentre; assembly: GCA_916610255.1. Classification (NCBI taxonomy): domain Eukaryota; kingdom Metazoa; phylum Arthropoda; class Insecta; order Hymenoptera; family Halictidae; genus Lasioglossum; species Lasioglossum lativentre. The sequence goes on along the minus strand of OU744357.1, from coordinate 7,844,950 downwards.
TATAACAAAATAAGGTGTTTGAGAAATATTGAATTTAAAAGTAGCGACTTCAAGCTTCGAAGAGAGTTTCCTGGGATTCTTTTACTCGAAGTTGCACGAGTTCAAAAATCCACAATTTGTGGTTTCAATTTCAATTTGGTAGAGATTCAATGATTTTGAAAGTTTTTCGAGTAGTGTAAACAGTGTTTCAAGGCTAAAATATTTTATTTGGGTTGTTGGAACCCCATTGTGCGCCATCGGGGTTGTTCCCGCCAGATTCCTTGCGGCAGGGGTGGCTTAAGGCTCGAACAGCCCCTATTCGTCGAGCCCGGCGATAGAAAGAGGAAAACGGGATCGTATTCGACTGTTTTTCTGGTTTAGATACTCGTTTTCACAGCTCGTTGCGCGGGGCCAAGGGTGCCGCAACCAGTTGCACCCCTGTCGGTTCCTCACCCTTCTCGGACTGTCGATCGAGGGAATGATTTATGACGCGATAATAGCGCCGGTCCGTGGCCGGAAATCGTCGCGGCGAGGCGGTTTTATCGGCGGGCCCGACCCGTTTGACGACCGGTGTCGCTGTCTCGAAACATTTATTAACAAGTCGCCGTTCGCTCGTGAACGTCTCGTTCGAATTTTTTCTTTTTTTATTGTTCGAGGGTCCCGAAGATTTATGGTCGCGCGGACGGTTCCCCGAGGGACTGACTGACTGGCAGGCCAGGTCACTGCCAGAAAGCCGTGCGCGATGGTCGATACGCGAAACAACGAGACGATCGAGCCAGATATTATTTATTCAACGATTATACGATAAGGGGCGAGCACTTACCGGCATGCGATGCATCCAGGATGCACGAGAGCGACAGCAGAAGGCTAGTCAGCACCAATGGCCACTTCATCTTCGGATCTGGAAATAAAAAAAAACATTAATCAGTGTTGATTCTTGCGAAACCATCCCGAAGAAATAATTTTTTCCACCGTTAATCATTTATATACAATTGGGACAAAAATACATGATGTACAACTAAGATATAGCTATATTTTCCATTTGTGTTTCGTTTGAATATCTCGAGCAGTAATCGAGAAAAAATATGATACAGTTTGAGGCTTCCACCCTCGTATTACCCTGAAATGGCGTAGGGTAGCGATCAGAAACTTTGCGGAATTGCGTTTCAGGTGGAGGGACACAGTTTGGGAATCGATAGGACGAAGAATTGACTGTGCTGTTTCTTATTATGCGTCTGGATGTCGTGCCACACGACTGTAACGTTGACGTCACGTATAGAAAGCCTGCGGACACGGTTCTAATTACTTCTGCGGACGTACAGGGGCCAATGGAACTGGCTTAATTGACTCTAAATGCCAGAAAAGTAGAGTGGCCCGGGCAAACGTTGAGCTAATATCAGCCGCAGCCCCCTGTACTTATCCGGCTTGTATGGTTTATCCTGCGGACCACCCCTCACGGAACACTGAGAAACAACACACTCGTCACGAATTAATGCGGCCTGTACTCGTTTCCAAACAGACGAGGGTCTACAATTAGGGGATGGCCCTTTTGTGCGACCGTGTATTATTGGCAAACGTATTCCCGCTAATCCTGCTTTTGCCTAGCAGCTACCGAATCCTGAACGGATGCGCTCCTGGATATGTTAGTTCCACGATCGGCCGTGGACCGTGCCTGCCACGCTCGAAATTTATATCCGCATAATCGCCGCTTTTAACTCCTTTGTAATCGTAACGCGATGCCAATTTATTGTGAAACGCCGTGAAACAGTTTTATGGCCGGTTTTATAAAGACCGGATCTCGTTCATATCGCGTTCAAGGTGTTTCTGTGCTTCGAACAACATCAAACGTCCGCAAACTTCGTTAAACCTTTTCATACATTCGGTTTTCAGCGGATTGATAAGCCACGTATGCATGAATAATTTTGGCGTCAAAAAAAGGTAACATGGATTACGGATTTTATGAATTTATTACGAAAAAGTGGATTGGGTTGATTGATAATAGTAAAAAGAGTTTAAGAACATCAATACATCGATCGATATGAATTTTTACACATTACTGTATTGAAACTGGAGCGATTTCATGTTGGGATATATTTCCAAAAGAAAATAAAAATTTCTATAATATACCGATGGCTTTTGCGGGGTGCAAACTTCGTCAAACCTCGTCAAACCTCGTCGAACCTCGACCAAGATTGAATATCTAAAATTCTGTTCACTATAAATGCAAATATAATATCTAGTGACAATATTAGATCCAAAAAATTTCAAATAAAATTCTCAGGGTGAAGAATCGCCTGCTAGCGTGAAGACACCATTCGGTAATTTCCTTGTAGCCTCGACGCCGAGCCGAAGGAAGCGGAATTATGCTGGAAGTCGTGTTCCAATTTCGCGATTAACGTCGAACACGCGGGCGAACGCGAGACGTTCTTAACATCGCTCTCACGGATGTCTGTGGACTCTGGGCTAACTCGGGACAAGATACAGGAGGGAACGTTTACACGGTCGAACGAGAGAGATAGAGAGAGAGAGGGGCGGTAATTTGCTTTCACCGCACGGCGTAGTGGTAGCAAAAGAAAGGAAAGGAAAGGAAAGGAAAAGGGAAAGGGAAAGGGGTTGTTCCGTGATCGTGGACGGATTAAAGAACGCGCAGATTTTCGTGGGGCGAAGCAGCAATGCGGAAACCGGATGTCGGCCGCGTTTCCTTATCCTCGTGGCCCCGGCCACGGTAAGAAAGGACAGGGCTCGGTGGCTGGGGCTAGGGAAGAGCTAATATCCTGCAGGAAAGAGGAGCCTTTATTTTTCTTTATTAGCCTGGCAACAATGGCGGAGCACGCGCCGGTGTCAATGGTCTGGCTTTTCGCAAGCCCGAGCTATCCGTAGAGCCAGCCGAGTGGATGAGACGGACCGCATCTGCCGAGGCCTCCCAGACCTAACCCAGACCGGTTTCGACGTTGTCTGGAGCGAGGGAGCTGCGAATACGCTTGTGGCTATGCGTTCGGAAGAATTATCACGGGAGGGGGCAGACTGGGATTACGCGGAAGACGGACTCGTTGTATCGCGACTGGATCCTCCGTGGCAGCCAGAAATAGCTACCTGAGTGAGATCTTCTGGTGAATTTTTTCAAAGCAATTTTCCTAGCATCTCTTCGTCCGACTCGCAAAAATTATCACCCGTTTTGTGAAGCATACAAAATTGCCTCCTACGTGGTGCTCAAACCTCGTCAAACTTCGTCAAACTTCGTCAAACACCGGGTCTTCGTAATGCTACCGAGGCTGGTGTGTCTAAGGAGCACTCTAGGCTCTGGACTGGGTTATAACTCAGTGTCCACAGGTGTTTCTAATGCCTTGTACACTCTAATAAGACACCGCGAGCTACGACGCTTATGTACGAGTAGCCCAGGTGAAATATTCTCAGCCGGATAAGGCTCATTCTTGCAATCCAGCTTGACGCTGAGATCACTTTCGGGCGAGACTCGGGGATGAATCTGAGCCGGCATTGTGCTGACTCGAAGTTCAACTTAGCTCCGGGCGCAACGAGATTAAAAAGTGGACGATGTTAGAGAGAGAGAGACCTTTGCCAGCTAAACGGATCATTAGCCTCGGGTAGCATCTATCAGTCGGGGCTTGGGGTACCTAGCGATGCGAGACACGAAGGGCCTGTAATCGGTGCCGTGGCGGGTGTCATACGTGAGCAACAATGTATGCCCCGAAGTGTCGTCTTATGAGCTCCTCCGGGGTCGCACCGGGAAAAAGCAAACGTGTACTAAGATACGGGGAAAGAGTAGCACAGAGGAAAAAAGGGAGACGTGGGACGGAGAAGGATCTGCGGGTGGTGGGACGGAGACGAAAACGCAGCTAGCGCAGAAAATAGAGCGCGGAAAAAGGGAAGAGTTCGAAGAAAAACGAGGAACGGGAGTCGTCGAATGTACGTACTACAAAAAAAAGGCGAAAAAAGAATGAGAGAGGGGAAAGGCAGAGGGAAAGAGTCGGGCAACGGGGACAAGGAGAAAAAGAAGGCGGACGATGCTGGTTAGAACAGAAACAGACCAAGGAAAGGAGAGAACATCGCCTCGAGCGCCTCTTCGTGCAGATTCGCCCCTCGCACCGCCTCGTCCCTTCCCGTCCCTTCCAGCTGGGGGACATCACCCCTATCTACGGGCGCTCTGCCTTTCCAGAACTCTTCCCAGCACAGGCTTCCCTCGTCGTCCTTCCTCTCGCTCTCTTACTCTTCCCTCCTCTAAATAGCCACGTGACGCTGCCAGCCACCGTATTACATTCCATAGACACCGACAAGGCGTCGCACACACCTACGGCACATAACGCGCACACGCCTACCGGCGTTCCGTTCATTCGCGAGCAAGGCCGAGCCGAGAAGAAGGAGGGCTTCTGATCCTGATAACGTGCTCCTAAACCGCTCCGAGTATTTACGGTTTCACGCTACACCCGCCGGTGATCGCGGTCGAACTACACGTGTTACTACTGCAGTCGGTAGCCCCTGCTGTGCGAAACGCCTCATAAAATTACGATGCTTCTTATGCTTTGGGCTGTCGACCTGACGGGGGACGGGGACATCGCTGGGGGTGGTTTAAGGGACTCGGACTTGCTGGGGAATTTAGAGTGTAGAACCCCAGACCTAATCCTATCGAGCCTGATTGGTGCCCAGGACAATTCTTATCAGACCTGATCAGGGCTCAATCGCATCAGATCTATCAGAGGGTCAGGCCTAGCTTAAGCAAATCCTAAGACTGTGACCTAGTTAGGTCCGTTTTAGCTAGGAATGGAATTTTCTATGAAAGTTTGAGCTTTTCTTTTTGCTGTGCATAAAAGTCTCTGTTTCTACGGATGCGATGCATTTATATGCATGCGCACGGAAACAAGTGCAGCGGTATACGAATCTATTTGTGCTTGGCATCCTTGGGGACGCGATATCGAATAACGCGGTCTCTCGTGTCGCCAACCCCCATAATCCAATGATACATCGTGCATCCGGCATGCAGCAGTCTGCATTATGACACGCGTCGGATTATGCACGCCGCTTAGTGTCTCCAGTGACAGAAACGATTGTTGTAATGACTCCTAGCTCGGTATACTTGCTTCACGATCGTTATAAAAGGACCAGTACACTCTACGAAGTGGATACCGGGGCTGGACACACACACACACACACACACACACATTCTCTGTGTGTCGGTGACTCCAGGAGACTCACCGTTGCATTTTGGGTGTAGTATGTGTATGTACGTTCGTGAAGGGTCTGTAATAGATTGATTGGATCATACCTGGTACCGCGGAGCCTGGACTATTCGATTTACCTGGGAGGCTCTCATCTGGTGACTAGCAATTGAACGAAGTGCACTGTTTACATGCAATTTTCGTGCAACGGTTTAACCGGTAATTCGCGTTAATGCCGCTTTAACAGATAAATACGAGCTACAACCCCGGTGATGGGGGTGGGGTGCGGGGGTGGGGGTAGAGGTTGTAGAACGAGTGCTTGGAGAACCAGAACCGGAGACGGGGTGTGCTTAATTTCTGTGTAATTACAGGAGCCAGGGATAACTCGTTCCTAAACGAATCGAAATTGCTTGCCAAATAATCAAGCTTTGAAGAGAAAAAAAAATCAAATAGTACTTAGTCCGATCGAGCGAAGTGAACTCGAACAAATCTACCGGCAGACAGTTCTACGGATTTTCACAGATCGTCCGTCCACGGAATTGATCAAGCGAAGTCACTATATTTATGTGCCGGTTCGGATACGCGTACTTTATTAATTGAGCTTCGCGACGGTCTAATCGAATCTCCGGGCTAAAAGGAGTCGAAATTATTGACAGAGGATACTCCGGTCCGAAATGGTTGTTTAATTCGATACGAAATATCGAGGAGTATAATTGAATATCGAAGTTTGACACACGAATGATTCAACGAACACCCCCGCGGGGAAGATCATCTTCCGCGAAAAATAGAGAGGCGGGCGCACCGATTAATAACATTCGAACGGTATTTATTCGATCGTCTATTCGCCGTAACGGCTACGTCTCATTAACGATCGGAATACACCGTTTCCAAGCGCGAACTCGATAGAAACGTCCATTAATTTTAACGATGACGAGCTGTAATGATTTCACGGTGACGTCACCGGTTCGACTAGCTTTTCCGGCGCGCCGTGTCTTTACGCAGAAATTTTCGCTCTATATGCAAAACAAATTATTTCTGCAATTCATTTACAAAAAAAAGCACCACCGATCGACCGGCAGTTACAGCCGAGAATATTTCTTTTTTTTTTCATTTCATTTCATTTCAACGACGCGCCGTCCGACGGCATTAAGCGTGACTTGTACAAATTATTGTAATCAAACATTTTCATGAGCCGTCCCGTCGCATTTACGGTCTCGTAAACCGTGGAATGTCATAACCGAGTTTCGCCGGATGGGCCTGACGACGGATTTCGATGCTCGCAGGATCTCGAAACCTAATCCGTAGCCATCGGTATGGAAATCGCGATATATGCGAGTGCGATTGAACGGCACGTATCAATTAGACTATGTTATTGTTAGAAATGGCAATATTTTCCAGAGTCAACAATTTATTTTCCACAAACCCCCTGCTCACCATAAATCAATTTTCCGAATACGAATAGACACCGGTTTCGACAAAAATAAATTCTGCCAGGCATTTAATTGGTCCGAAAGCTTCCACCGGATCCCAACAGTAGAATGAGCTTGGTCTGACTATCGGTGATCGTCCTCGAGATTTTTCGCGACAGTCTACGGAGATCGGCTAAAATACTGTCCAATTTCGTTCGGCTTCAGAATTGCGGACAGATTTAGAGGACACGGGGCGAGGAGTGTGTACGAGAGCGAAAGAGAGAGAGAGAGAAGCAGGCGTTGTTCGAGGGACAACAACGCGGCTTATTTTCCTCGAGGTGCACGTCCGCATGCGTCATAGGACGTCATACAGGGGATGTACAGATTGAAATCCGACCATCGATCGAGACACGACGAATTCCACGATACCGAGAGGCCGATGGCATACACGGAAAAGCCTGGTGCTGGCTCCTGCGAGCAGAAATACCGGAGTGTCACGGGAATCCCGCATTTTTTCTCGTCCGATATGGAGCATAGCGATCCCGCCCGGCATGACCGGCTAGATATTCAATTAATCTTCGCTCGGGAATCGATTCCCACCGATATGCCGTATCCCCCCACCCACCCCCCACTCCACATACACACACGCTTCTCGGGGGCTCCTTCCGAGGGCATTTTTATCGCGTGTAATGCCCGCGAGAACCGACCACCGGGGGCCAATATTTCAAACCCTTAACGCTCGATCAAAGAATCGCCGCCGCCGCCGCCGCCGCCGCGATACCCACCTGTACATAGCCGGCTTACAAATAGCCACTTTTTAAAATAACCGGCAAATTAATAGGACAAAAATACCGACACAACCGGCCATTACTACCAACATCATAGACCGCCGTCGCACATTTCCCATTCCGTTGCCTGCCTGCCTGCCTGCCTGCATCCCCTGTCATTTCGCTAGACCTTTCATGTGGCTAGTTTGAAAAATGATTCAAGAGTCCGTGATCCTAAAACGTTTTGCGTCGTGCTCGAGATCACAGTGGTTGGATCCGGTGAACGTGAAATTTGTTACGGTGTTTGTTGAAATAATTCGACGAGGAATTAAATATTTTCTGCCAACGTGTTTCCGAGAATTTCTATCTGCCGGAGGTTAAATTTTTCAGTAAAAATTGTTGTAGCTCGCTTGTATTGTTCTTCGACCCAGCGGATTCGGAATGCGTTCGTTGAGTGTACCGATGACGTTGCATATTTTTCGTGCAATTTTTTCCTCGTACTATTTATAAATTTGTTTCGAGGTCCTTAATCGAAGAGAGTCGGAGACGCAGAATCCCATTAATTCGATGAATCGCGCCCGTTTCGACGATCGAAAATTCTATCAAACGAAATGAAATTAACCTTCTTTCATACGTCACAAAGTGACCGCACGTTGGAATATCATCCAACAAATTACAAACCAAATGGAATTCTGCTTCGTCGATTCCGCGTTGATGATGTGATTACAATCCCAAATATTATTCGAAGCGTTGTCCATGACCGGAAGGTGTCCAGGCGTGTACCATTAGCTCTCTCGAAGCCTATTGAATAATATTTGACTAAGCCGTAGTTTGGCAGCCAGTGTATACCCGAATTTCAAATTTGTCACTTCTCAATAAACGTTGTAGCGAAACGGCCATTACTGCGTGCGCGCGTCTATGCGTGTGCGTTTGTGTATGCGTGTGTGTATGTGGATCGTACAAAGAGAGAAACGCGGCAGGAAAACGTTAGCAATATGGATGTTACGTTCGCTGCCCGGGCAATTGTCGTCCTTGTCGAACTTCCTATTCAACGCAGCCAAGGGTTACGTCGACCCTTCGCGCCACTCCGAACGATCGGCTTACAAGTCCCTGGTTTTCTTTACTGTTCTCCCTTTAGAATCTTTTCCGTCAGAAAAAGGAAACGTGACGTGGCGGACGTGGTTTCAAAAATCGATTCCAAGGCGTACAGGCTCGCACAAAAGCCCGGTACACACCTCGCTAATTTCGAGCATTTCAAATAAGAAAGGAGCTGCAGAAACTGCGGACCTTCTCTGCACTTCTGTGTTTACTTGTTTCTCGAAATTAGACTCCTTTCAGAAAGAGGATACAGTCTGGTGCAAAAGTGTTGGTTCAAATATTCGGGGGAGAAACTTGTTTTCGGTGGTTGAAAGATTAATATTCGTGCAATTGGCCGGAAACAGGATATAGTGAAATTTACAAACAAATTAATTGAGGACCTCGAAATCGAATCCGTCGCAATCGACGTGTAAATCACGGTGTATTCGATTTCAATCGAACGTAATGTATCAATTAGGGTTTATTATTGTTGAAAGTGGCAATATTTTTTGTCCGGAAACCACAGTTTATTTTCTACGAATGTCGTAACGAGCGAAACGTTTAAAACACATGGAAACGTTTTTTGGCCGGACTGTACGTGCTCCTCGATGTGACGCAATGTTTTCGCTGGAAGAAAGGGGATGCAAACGTTCGCGAGGCGTTGAATGGTGAACTGTTCCACGTGAAAAGGCCTCTCGAGGCACTGGGAGGCTCGGCTGAACAACATCCGACGATGCCATAAATTAACACACGACAGCGGCCGACGTCGACGAGGCGGAGGACGCGGCGGTTTTTTTTCTTCTTTTTTTGTTTTTTTGGATAAAAAAAGCCGCGCGGTTCATCCGCGACGGTCCCGGAAATTTCCGAAAACGCGAGTTTTCATTGTGCCCGGGCGCAACGAAGGTATCCGGAAACGATAACAACGGGCCAACATAACCGCGCGGATAAACAATAGTCGACAAACAGGGAACGACAGTTTTGCGTTCCAGTGGCGCGACAATAATGGTCGCCACTGTCGCGAGAAAGTGTGACGCGTCGCGTGTCGCGTGTCGCACCTCGGCATGGAATCGAGTAGACTGGTAGAGGTATTGAGAAAAAATGTGCTCGAGCTGTGCGAGGAGATTAATTTTCAATTCGCGAGAAAGTCGATTGAAAATGCTGTTCCCTCTTTGGAGGAAGGTAATTGGGGGGAGGCTGCTCTTATGTAAATGAAAAGGAACCTGGATCACGGAGCTGTACCTGCAAGAATTCGCGGAGCTTAAGCCGAGATTAAGCTAAGTTGGAAGAATTCGATATAACATTTGGATATCGTTTGATCCCATTAACTCTGATCTCTCCTCGGTCTAGCTGGCTGGGGAACGTTGTCTACTTTCTCGTTTCGTCTGTGATACATGTGGAGTTTATCGAATGGTTGTTAATTCATTTGCGACGGAACTGTAAGATCCTCTGATTAAAGTTTCGCGAAGATCGTACCGGCTATGCTCCGGAGCCAGTCTTTATACGTTTTCTATCTCCTCGTCGGCATTATAACAGCATTATAGTTGATTATAATTCACCATAATCCTCCTAGTCCCTAAAGAGGCGGCCGAGCACCGTAGCCGCAACTCTTCTCACGCTCGGTGCCTTATTTATTATGAACAAACGGCCGTTTCCTGATTAAATCGAATACCCATAATAGAGCGTACAGGTGTAATCCCTCGGGCGTGGAATAAAGACCCGGCCGCGCGCGTAGCCCGTAGCCCGGGGAGAACGAGGAAAAGCGTGCAGACTCGTTAACTTATAATCGATAATCCTCATCTGCGCGTCGCCGATACAAACGGACAGAAAATATTGACGCGATCCAACGAGCGTTGCACGAGCGATATTAAACCTTTCCGCGGGACGAGTGAGGCTTTCACGACAAGCAGACTCTGTTCTAAATTGACATAGGTCGCCCGTGCAAATAGAACAAAGAGGACGTGAATATATCGCGCGACAAAGCGGCTCCAGGACGCTGCGAGCCGTCCACCTGGCCAATCGTTTGATGAAGCGATACTCGTCGAACTGGCTGTCCAATGAACACATATACGAACAGTTTTCTGCATCCCCCCGATCCTGACGTCACGACCGTCTGTGCTGTCCTTGAAGCGCTGTAAGACATTTTGGCCCCTCTTGCAATCCGTGGCTCCGCCCACAGTCCCTAGTTCCTCACCTGGCCCCACCCCAAGTCCCAGGCCCCTCCTCCAGATCCTTACCTGACCCCTCGTACGATACCTGGATCCGTCCACAGTCCCTGACCCCTCCTACAGTCCGTAGTTACTTACATGGCCCCATCCCAAGTCCCAGACCCCTCCTCCAGATCCTTACCTGACCCCTCGTACGATGCCTGGATCCGTCCACAGTCCCTGATCCCTCCTACAGTCCCTAGTTCCCTACTAGCCACACCCCAAGTCCCAGGCCCCTCCTCCAGAACCTTACATAGCCCTTCGTACGATCCCTGGCTCCGTCCACAGTCCCTAGATCCTTACATTGCCCCACCCCAAGTCCCAGGCCCCTCCTCCAGATCCTTATCTGACCCCTCGTACGATCCCTGGATCCGTCCACAGTCCCTGACCCCTCCTACAGTCCCTAGTTCCCTACCTAGCCCCACCCCAAGTCCCAGGCCCCTCCTCCAGATCTTTCCCTGGCCCCTCCTACAATTCCAAGCCCCGCCCCTAGTCACTAGTCTCTACCCTTGTACTAATACATGACTCGACGTGTTGCCGAGATCGATAACCACTAACTGCGGCTTCATCCAACTATCAAACTACGAAAATATTAATTATTTCCTCTCCGTGACAGTATCGCCAACCCAACCACTAGTAATGAGAACTCCGTCCGAAGCGCATTCGACCGAGCTCGTCGCATAAAAAACAGGACGCACGTAAGAACATCGCGTCGGCTGGGGTTGGTACGCCTCCAACAGGAATTTTCGTTAAGTTCCACTTTCGTCCATGCAGAACCGGTTGCTGCGCAGCCCCGCCGCGCGAGATAGCAGAAAACTTCGAGTGTATTGTACAACTTTAAACCGCAACTGGGTCAGCGCAAACATATATGCAGCGTACTTTAATCTTTTATGCGATTGTTACGGGAATTCTTGCGTTCCCCCGTGCATCTTTTTTCCCCCGGCTAACCGGCGCGGCGGCGGCGGCGGCTGCTCTACGTCCCGGCTTTTGTTTGCCCCGGCGACTTTATTAAAGATTAATGAAAGACTTAATTGTCCTCGCTGTTCGTGCCGGACTAGCACGATAGACCAGCGCCGAAAATACTTTACGAACCTCGGTGAATGAAGCTTCGATGCTGAAATCAGTGCCGTAACGAGGGTATGAATCGCCTGTGGCAAGTGCCTAATTTGCGCCTCCCCGTAACCCAATAATGACAAAAAAATAACAAGTTAAATTTTACTAAATGCAATATATTAAACACTATTAACCTCAACAAAATGAGTTGCCTGCATATAAAATTTTGATGTGCGCCCCAAACCCAGTTGCGCCCGTGGCAGGTGCCTCTTTCGCCACGCCCTCGTTACGGCACTGGCTGAAATTATTATTTTTAAATTGTTCTCAACAATTACATAAAAAAATATTGCACACCCAATTGTATTTGTTCGCGTAGAGAAGCGTAAGATAATTTGCAAAATGAAGTTGACTACATTACCGAATGGATTAGGGGCGTACCAGATCGGTACAAAAGAGGTGTGATAGAGCACTTTTAGGAGACATCTCGCGAGCGAAAAACCGTCTCTGGTGCCCGGGGAAGCACGGCGCGGCGGAGCATCTCGTCTGAATAAACTGGAAGTTTTGCGACATGTCTTATCGTTCCTCTTTGAAACTAGTTTCCGCGTGCGCGGGTGCACAAAGTCGGCGAAGTAATCGGCGCGCATCTCGACGATTGTACGTCAACGGGGGCCTGGTTTATTGCGCCGGTGACGCCGATAACGGATCGCTCTCCTCTCTGGCTCAACGTGAAAACGCGTATCTGCGCGCCGATGCATCGCCCCGCTTGTCACTGCGTTGTTACCTGACAATGCAGGCCGCCCTCTGCACACCGCCGCCGCCGCCGCGCCGCGCCGCGCCGTGCACACGTTCACGGTTCACCAGAAATTATTTAGGCGGGGGGCGGAGAGGCGGGGGCGTCAGGGAGGTGGGCCGACGTCGGTCGGGTTTTGTTTAGATAATGCGACGATAGGAAATTGACGCTTATTCCGTGTCTCTTGACACGAACTCCATCGCGATTGCGTCGGACAGTTCTGATAAATGTTTAGGAGTGTGTGACGCGAGCACGCCGCGCGATCGGATTACAGGGAGAGTGACAGAGTGCGCGAGAAATCGAGGGCTTGTAAGAGGCGCACACGACGCGCCGCGCCGCGCCGTGCTCCTGATTCAATGGGACTAATGCGACTCAAACATTCGAGAACCAGTGCTGGTGCGACGACACAATGGCTAATGATAGTCTTTCCGTTTCGAACAAATTCGGAGATTGAATTACACGGTCGCAGATGGGCATGGTTCTCAATCATGGACAATGGAATGCTCTTGCTTTCAACATTTCAATTGTAATGTTTACGAGGCTGTGCCAAGTGTTATCCTGGGTGGCAATGAACGAGGACCTTTTCACGTGGACCATAATGGCTACGAATAATTATACAACAATTTTTTAGGGCTTGTTTGAAAGGGGAAGCTTCAATCTACAAATTCATTATAAGTTTAGTCCCGGAAATAATTTTTTCACGGAGACTCTCGAATTTGGATAATTTCGAAAATAGTGTCCCTCCACTTTTCGGTACGGTGAATGTTGTAAAAAAATTTTTTCCCGGAAAACGACCACCGGGATGTAAAAGCGCAGTAATCGTCCGTTAAAATGAGCCTAATTAGATCGTGATGCGATTTTTTGTCGCATAGTTATGGCAGATTGAATATCGACTTTCCACGAAAGCGTGCACTCCAGATTTACCGATCGGTTAATTCCGATCGCGAGTATATAGAACGAAAGCCATCAGATTTTCCGGAATTTTTCCGTAAAAAATGTCCGCCTGATTTTCCTAATTACCATTCCGGGTGGAAAAGCTCTCGCGGGGGGTGGGGCGGCACTTAAGACGCAGTAAACGTAACCCCGGGAATTCATTACGTTTGCGAGCTCAATTTTCTTCTAAACGTGACTTACTTAAGCCACTTTAAAGACAACTGCTGCAACCGGCCGGCCAGGGCCGGCGCGGCGGAGATGCGCGTTTAACCCTCTTCTCATGCTCAATTGTACCGCTCGAAATTAAAACTGGCCTCTCTAACATGCCTAGTCTCGCTATATTCCTCACGATAATTTTTCCTTATTCCAGCCGGGGCTCGGGTAAAAAAGTTCCGACGATAAAGCCTGCGAAAACGGTATATATACCGTGTCGTACCACAAGTCTCGGGTAATTAAATTAAATTAATTCAAATGCGCACGATAATGGACCGGCTAGAGACTGAGAAAATTAAACCAGCTGTTTTTCTCGTTTTGAATTACACGTGCGTACACGCTGCACACCGTAACGCGATTATATGCCGCGCGATGCCACCTTGCGCCGCATCAGATAAAAGGATTCTACGCTCGCCGGGGGTGAAGCTATTTATTTTTCCTCGTGTTTCAAAAAGGAAGAATTTTTTCATTTCTACAAACTGAACAAAATAAGAGTTTCAAATTTATTCTTTAAAAATTTCATAAAGCAAGTGAGTAAATAATATGGTGTTTTGATTCTGTATTTAATTTTGTTGTCATTACAATATAATTAAAAACTTTCAGACGCAGTTTTCTTCTTTCTTGAAAAAGACCCACATAAGGGTCGAAACGTTGAAGGTTTAATTTAACTAGCACAATTGCTTTATTTTGTTTAAAAATGATCGAACCGTTGCGCCGAGAGCATTAGCATTTTCCCTGTTTTTAAAATAAGAAACTGTTCGTTTTACATTTATTTGCTAAAACGTCTCTGAATTTTGTTGCATTTATAGTGGCACATTTCAATGAAATACAGTTCTCAAACAGGAACTGACAAGTATCCGCAGTATTTGATTAAGTGGGTGAAACTATTGGGACGAGGACGCGTGCAGATTGGAAAAGATCGCAGAATGTTAATTACCGTTAAGCAGCAATTAGCGGGGCTCGTGATGGAAATATATCGGAGAAATGAAGCGACTGAATCCCGGGGTTGATAAGTGTAGTACGCGATGCGTCTTCATTGCGAAGAGAAGGGCCGAGTCTGATCGATGCGAACTAATTTGCCGCTTCTCTTTCCCCACCCTCCCAGCAGCACCGCGCCGCAACGTGACAGATCCAAGAGTCTGGCTCCATTCCGTCTTCGAGTAATACCGGGATTAAGGATAAGTAACTTTGGTTGAAGTGCAATGGAATCTTGGTGGGCAGCCTGACGTCCATTATACGATACCGATTCAAGAAAATATTCTGTAGACAGGATCCCCAACAGATTCCCATTCAAACTTCCACCGGATGCTAGTGGAATTAGATACCGAGTCTACCTGCCAGTGGCTGGGCCAATCTTGACCCATATTCCATCTAAATTCAAATTTCTTGATATCCAGCAAAACTAATAGAAAAATGCATTAGAGTATACAGGGTGTTCACGATAATTTGGACCAGCGTTTTTTTTCGTAAACGGTAAACATTAGAAAAAAACCGAAGAGGAGGAAGTTATAGTTATTTTACTAGCAATATGATAGCGTATCTACATTTGTAATATTTTTCTTAAAATAGAGGTGACCTTATTTTTTTTTAATGGAATGCTACATATTTTTTTACATCATGTAAAAGCGGGAATTAAGACGATTTCAACCATGTAGTATAGTATAGTCTTCAGGGTCATACAAGGGCAGAAATAAAAGAAATAAATTTAACATTTTGTAATATTGTATTTACTTATGTTGTATTGATAAGACTACATCTTGGCAAGAATGCACTTCTGAGTCCTACTAAACACACTCCTGATAGTTTCTGCCAGTGTTGCACTAGATATGGATGCGTGCGCTTCTTTTATCTTAGTTTGCAAGTCTAAATTTCTCGGTGGTGTAGTGTAAACAATATCTTTAATATGTCTCCACAAAAGAAAATCTAATGGTGACAAATCTGGGGATCTTGCAGACCATTTTATAGGTCCGTATGTTCCGATACATTTATTGTTGAACATACTATTCAAAAAATGGTATACTGATCGACAATTATGCGGAGGAGCTCCGTCTTGTTAGAAGTAAATGTCTCGTACAAGAAACAATGGCGGTGATTCCCGATAATTTTGAAATTGACAATTTAGAAATTGTTAATACTTATTTCCATTTAGAATTCCAGCATACAAATATGGACCTAGTAAACTATTATCAATAATTCCACGCCAAACGTTTGTTCTGAATTGTACTTGGACATTTGCCTGTTTTGAAAATTTTGGATTAGTCGTACTCAAAAAGTGAGCATTATGTAAATTACACACGGTGTTATTATCAAAACTGGATTCATCAGTCCATAATATTTTTCTAATAAAAATTGAAATCGTTCATGTTATTAGTTAGGAACCAATTACAAAATTCAGTATGCCGTGGATAATCAGATTCCTGAAGACTGTACTTTGTGATATTTGAAAGGTATGTAATCGTACAATTGTAGAACTTTAGGTAGAATATTAGGTACTCTCCGATCCGTCCATATTGACCTACCACGTATCTGAATTCGAATTGTTTTTACAGCCAAGGCCAGCGCAATAAATAATGGCAAAATACATTAGAGAATTGCAAGGCCACTTTCCGGGCGTTCTGAATTCATTCGTTTAGCGAATATGGAAAATATGTGTGTATATATGTATATATATATATATATATATATATATATTCCGCGTGCGCGCACTACTGTTTGCAACATCGCATTGTGCAAAGTTTACGCAGTTGACATAATAATATTCCCGACAATGCGCGGCGAGCAGTTCAGGAAATACTACATTATACCGCCCCTGCATTGTTAGCATCACTGTCACGTCCATTATTACGATCATTGTTCCTCTGCAATATTATATCCACTCCGGCTCCAAATCATTATTATCACGGTTCCTGCGAAATTTCAGGCGAAAACTACCGCAGCTGCCAAAATCCTCCAGCGTTCCCCCGGTTGGCCCAGCCCTTCGCAAGCGCTAACCACCTTCCTCCTCCCCCCCACCTTGCCGGCTTCGATGCCATTTTTTAGGAGGGTGCGGCCAACCACTAAATCTCGGATACCCAGTGATCGGGTCGGGGTTCCCGAAAATATCTAACGGACGTAAAGATCCCGCTGATTTCGAGCGTTTAGCACATTTTTCCGGGGTACAAGTTACCGAGGATGCGAGCTATCCAGCACTGTGCGGGCTGCACCTAACTCTTTTAATCCTTCTCAGTTTTTCACCTGAGAGGTCTCACCCACCGATCCACATACACGAAGCATTAATCCGAGCAATCTAGCCGGCGGGAACCCATTTCGCCGCCCCTTTTGGGATCGCCTCTCCCTCGCCTCGGTCTCTTTTGATGCTCATCGGCGGCGTTAGGAGGCAACCCCAGCGATCAGAGCGAGGCCAGGGCATTAATCCGAACAATCTCACTTACAGGAACTCCTTTGGACGTTTCCTCCCCGGGGGTGTTTGCGGCGCCGCGCCGAGCTCGGGGAAAAAAGGGCGACGCGCACACTCGCACGCACGATACATCATCGGTCGCGGGGGGTGGGAGGGGGGTGGTTCCTGGCCGGGTGAACACCTGCACAAACCGCCGCGGCGCACGCCACGGCTGGGCTGCCACGCGAGAATAATTGATCGAGGTATTTATTGCCGCGGGATGAGACACAGCGGGTAATTCGAGTCCCACGATCACCGGTAGGATCCTATTCACGCGCACCGGCTTCGAGTGGAGGGAGGGAGAGAGAGAGTGAAAGTGGAGCGGCGTCGGCTGACGCTGATGCACACACACAAACGCCCACACGCGCGCAATGTACAAACACACAGCACTCGAGAGCGCCCCTGTAACCATGCACACACGTCCAAACGCTTGCGTACAAACACCTACAAACTCATACACCGAACTCGAGAACATTCGCACCCCGAAACACATGTATAAGTATGCCTACAAACGTACGCAAACGTACCCATGCGCATACACACACACACATACACGCGCATAGGAGTCGAGGGCGTTCGCGCCTCGATTGTACGTTGACTTCGTGCCGATACGCGTCCGTCACGTGTTCAAGCGACGAAGAGAACCCTGGCCAGGCCGGAGGAGACGCGAATAAAGGGAGGAACGAAAGCCGGCTGGTAGCGAGAGAACAGAGGGGCCAGAGGGTGGCTACAGGGTGGAAAGGGGGTGGGTTGGGGTGGTGCAGGCTCGTGTTCATAACGCGACCCCGTATCGCTTGATCCAATTTCACTCCCTCTGACACGGTGTACACTGTGCGTACCTACACGCGACAACACCTAACACTAATGCCGGAACAGAACACAACCCTCCCTCCCCCCCTCGCACCCCTGCCACGCGACGCCGATACCCCCGTGCGCACACACTACCGCCAGAAATTCCGACGGAAAAGTTTTGCGTTGGAGCAGTACCGTGAATGGGGTTACTTAATTGTTGAAGTTCCCGGAGAGTGAGAGAGAGGGCTTCGAGAAGGGTACCAGCTTATTTTGTTAGTTTAAAGTTGGCCACTCGACTGTCGTCTATGCTTTAGCTGGAGAGCTACAAAAATTTCAGTAATTCTGGGAACCAGGAATAGTCTTGAGATTCTAGTGAGGATGGTGCCACGGTTATTGTGGCGGATATTGGCTGAGGTGGAACAGAGTTGCGATCGTACTTGGTTTCAATTAATTCTGGGCCACCAGGTTGGTGGTGGGTTACGACGATGTTGTTGCTAGTCTTGGGTTAGGGGTGGGATCAGTCTAGGCTAGGTGTGATTCTAATAACAGCACACTTTTCGCTCGAGAAGTGGAACCAAATGCACAGACCAAGCTCAGATCTAACTAATGCGACTCAAACATTCGATAACCAGTGCTGGTGCGACGACACAATAGCTAATGATAGTCTTTCCGTTTCGAACAAATTCGGAGATTGAATTACACGGTCGCAGATGGGCATGGTTCTCAATCAGGGACAATGGAATGCTGTTGCTTTCAACATTTCAATTGTAATGTTTACGAGGCTGTGCCAAGTGTTATCCTGGATGGCAATGAACGAGGACCTTTTCAGGTGGACTATGATGGCTACGAATAATTATACAACAATTTTTCAGGGCTTGTTTGAAAGAGGAAGCTTCAATCTACAAATTCATTATAAGTTTAGTCCCGGAAATAATTTTTTCACGAAGACTCTCGAATTTGGATAATTTCGAAAAAAAGTGTCCCTCCACAACAGAGTTGCGACCGCACTTGGTTTCAATTAATTCTGGGCCACCAGGTTGGTGGTGGGTTACGATGATGTTGTTGCTAGTCTTGGGTTAGGGGTGGGATCAGTCTAGGCTAGGTGTGATTCGAATAACAGCACACTTTTCGCTCGAGAAGTTGAACCAAATGCACAGACCAAGGTCAGATCTAACTCAGCTCTTCCTTCAAGATGTCGAAGAAGGATATATCTCCCCCGCACCACTCTCAAATTGGTATTAAAATCCGCAGGGGAGTAAGCCAAAACGGCGCGGCGGCAGGCTACGGCACAATCGTGTCCTCAGTCGAAAGAAGAAGCAACGGAATGATACAGTGGCACGGAGCGTTTACAAATGATATCAATATGTATCCATTAAGGATCTCCTCACACCCTCCAACGTGGAGGTAATGTTTAGAGGGTGACACCGGTTGCCTGGCAACTGGCAGGGCTCCGTCAAAAGGACGGGACAGAAGTGAATCGCGGTTCGACCAGACGACACTTAACCGGTCCTTGTATCCACTGGCCTCATTCCCGCGCCTTTTTGTCAGTCCCTCTACCCTTGGAAATCAGGCAGAGGATATTTTTTGCCTGACCTTGGACGCGATCCTAATTCTCCTAGGCTGGCTATCGATCTTCATCCTCTATGTCAATTTGTCTGAACTTGCAGTATTTTATAATTACCGGAAGATAGGGACGTACCCTAAGCTGGCAGGCTTCCCGAGTATGAGGTAGCTTTCCTCGTGTACCCGATGTACATTCTACGGAGAGCTGCGGTTCAAAGAATGGATGAAATATGTTTAGTTCCTGAACGGTGGTCGTCAGGAAAAGGGACATTTCGAAACAACCGTACCTCGGCAGGTTCCGCGACCTCATCAACCCCCTTTCAGCCGGTCCGATTTCCATTAGAATCTCCGCGGGACCTGACCTTATCGCATCTGCATACCAGGAAAGTATTTCACTGACCCGGGGATCGGTCGGACAACGGCGTCCTTGCGAAAGGAAAGTCGAACACGGGGCCGTTTCCCGGAGCAACAGCCCGCGAAGGAAATGCAAATTGACGTCGTTTAAATAAAGCGAGCCGGCCCGATCCGGCCCGAGACCGAAACCCCGTTCGCTTCACGGCGCGATGCGGCTCCTTCGGTGACGTATCACCGAGCAACGTTTTCGGAGGCGAGCACGTAAAAATAACCTTTATTACGTTATGTAATCAGTTAGTAAAAGCAATTCCGCTAAAAGCCTGGGGTGTCCCAACCCCCTCCCCCTACACCCTCTGCTACGGTGCCCGTCGACTGCTTTTGCATAACCACGACACATACATACACGTACAGGGGCGCGCGCGCGCGCACACACACAGGGCGCCATTTCCCTCTCTCAGTTTGGCAGCAATTACTGTCTCCCTGTTTTTCGAGGTCTTACGCTCAACATAATAAGCGTTACCGGCAAAGGAAGATCTTAATCTTCCTCGCGTACTCGCCGGCTTCGAATCGAAAATTCGGCCTTGCCCCCCACTCCCCCTTCCCTCCCCCATGTCTGAAGACGTTTCATTGCCGCGGCACGTTCCGAATTAATTTAATTAGATCCGCGCGCCCATGATCCTGTACAACGGATTAGATACTCGACGACTTTCTCCCCGTCTGTCACAATAATTCCCGCATCTGTCTATTTCCATTCACAATACACAATTTAAGTTTGCCCAAGTTTGTCGAAAAATCCTAATGAAGCGACAACAAGATCAGGAACAACAAGACATTTAGACAAAATTGAATCAATAATATTTATATCATATTTTAGCTATCACAAGCCAATTGTTGCAATGATAATCATAGAAAAAATAATGAACGATCAAAATTTGTGACGCACAGAAGGAGACCGTATGGGAAATGCTATGAACTATGTCTCATTCTTTCCCATACGCTCTCCTTCTTTGCGTCACAAATTTTGATCGTTCACTATTTTTTTGTGATAGCTAAAATATGATATAAATATAATTGATTCAATTTTGTCTAAATGTCTTGCAAACACTGCATCGAGAGTTGTTCCTGATCTTGTTGTCGCTTCATTAGGATTATTTACCATTTCCAATCTTAATTTACATCTAAACATTACTAGACTGCAAGAAGTTTCACTTCTGCCGCGCGTGGTTTTCCACACGTATGTTTTGTAAATGTAATTTTTTAATTACTCTTCTTTTACTTAGATATTTATTCTGTTCCACACACGGTAGGTTTTGAAAATCATAGATATGTAAATTATGCTATGGTCCAGTGTTCTTCTCTCTGTAATATAATTAATTAATGTAAACGTAGTTGCACGTGCTGTCATAACATAACCATGTATCTGTGACGAATGCGAAATTGTCATAAATAATAATTGAAAAAAAATAATTATTTAAAAAACCACGTTTTTAAAATGGACCAAAAAGTATGAAATAATTTGAAAATAAAATACTTGTAAGATTAAAAACGAACCGTTTAAATTTTCGCGCCACTCTCGACTTCACTGCCGTAACATCAGAAAATTGTTACCCGTCGGCAAAGAAGTTTCACTTTTAAAAAAAAACTCTTTAACGTCGATGCAAGTATTTTCGCATTTGCAGAGCTGCGGGCAAATGGATCAATTTTTGGGGAAAGAGATGAGCCTGATGGCGGTCTGAAAGCCGGCCGGTTTTGCTGCCGCGTAAACAGAAATAATGCGATTATTAATTTAGCAGCAGCCCGAGAACATACGTTACGTGCCGTTTGCGTGGTCATTAGGCGCGTAACGAGTGCGGATCGATAGAGCCACTCGCCATGTATACCGGCCGCAATTACTCCGCCGTTATATTAGGTTGACTGTGCCCTGATAGATTACTCGACAAACCGCGGACTCGGTCCTTTCAAGATTTAATAGTGATTTATGAGGGCCTGCTGTCTTTCCCTCTGATCCCGGCTCTCTTTTCCGCCTTCTTCTCACGCGCTCACTGTGCCCAGCCTCTTCCTCCTAGCCGTGCCTCCTAATCACTGTGGGAAGCTGAATTTGTCTGCTCGAGACCATTCTCTCGTTGGTCAATCATTCTCCTGCTGATTGTCGAGTATCCAATATTCAATAGCCGAAATCAAGGGTCTATTCGGGCTTGATTTGCATCGATACGCTGTCATGAAAATATTAATATTGTTTACGTCGAATTGTCGAAATGTTGAAAATCTTCGGAAAGAACTATTGGTCCTGAAAATTACAAATTCTTCATATTCAATAGCTAAAATCAAGGGTCTATTCGGACTTGATTTGCATCGATACGCTGTCATGAAAATATTAATATTGTTTACGGCGAATTGTCGGAAATCTTCGGAAAGAACTATGCCGATCAACGGTAATCAAATCGGTTCATCGACGCTTCTTGGTCTTGAAAATGAAAGAATGCTCGATGGACGGGGTTCCGTTTATACCACAGGGCGATATAGCACGCATCGGGAAACCGTGGGGTGCGGTCTGGGTCGGTACTTTTTGTTTAACGATATTTCCCAGAAGGTTTTCCCGCTCCGCCCCACGTGTGGCCAGACATTAGTCGCCCGAGGGACGGGAAATTTAAACGTGGCCACAGAAATATCCGACGAAATATCCATCAAGGGCTCTCGCAGCAGAATTCCTCTCTTCTGCATGGGGCGTTTTTCTTTCGCGCTTTCTGAAAACACCGGCCGAACGAAGAAGAAGAAGAAGAAGAAGAAGAAGGCGCGTGTGCGCGCGAGCACGCACACCAGGAAATACGAGTTACAATATTTTGTTATCAAGATTTTTATGCAAACGAAGAAATCCGCGAGGAAAGGGGAACGGGAATGTAATTTCTTTTACAGCGGAAAGTGCTTTTTCCGGATACCGGTTCTGCCTCCCTCTCCTACGTTCTTCTTACTTTTTTTTCTTCCTTTTTCTACCTACCCTCCAAGAGAAAAAAAGAAGAGAGAGAGAGAGAGAGAGAGAGAGAGAGAGAGAGAGAGAGAGAGAGAGAGAGAGAGAGAGAGAGGAACGCCGCGCTATCCTCGCAGCGAGCGAGGCATTAATCTTTTTGACGTCGGTGATGCAAGTATGAATACAGAGGCGTCCATCTTTTGAGGCGGGCGAAATGCATTTTTATGGATTAGTCACTTTCGAAAATGAGTTCGCCGCGTCGCGATTGTTAAGTGGGCCATACTGTGGATATAAAACGAGCCTCTCGGAAGCTCGGACTGAATTTTATATCCTCGTAAATAATGGAATGTTCGTCGAATTAAATCGGTCCTTGGACAGATTCTAGACGTGTCGCTCGGTTAATATGCTCCCGATACAACGCTGGCCGAATGAACCGCATTACAGGAGAGAGAGAGAGTTCAATGTACTTTAATTTTATTTGTGCACCCTACTGGTAGCCTTGGTGGCGGTACCAATTTTATTCCAACGTGGTATAACGGCCACCAAGGAATCCTAGCCACGATTGTCGTAAGTCTGCTTAACGATTGGTCATTTCTGAACCAAAATCGAACCACAACCGAACCCATAACCGCACCCGTATTAACCGTAACCGTGGAATCCTTACTCGTACCCGTAATACCCGCACTACTTGTAACCGTACGTGAAATTCCCTCCTCGTACCGACCATAATTACTTTGATTGTGTCTATACTATCCGCACGGGGAACTCATACACCGCACACACACACACGCGCGCGCGCGAACACTGTTTACGTCGGACCCACACTGGGCCAATTGTTTGAACCCGCAGCACCACCGAGATGCATACGATAGATCAGGCCCAATATTTTCTATAGGCCTCACCTAACGCTAGCTACCACCATATTTTAGGATGCAATTCTCAACCCAGACCCGACCCAGGCCTTACACTGTTCAATCTATTATTACCTAACCGAAAGACCCATGCCTGACCACCATACAGGACCTAACCTCTCATCATGTACTATGATGTACCGGTCCATTTCCCAGCCGCGTTTCTCGCAGCCAGCCGAGAACCTAACGGCGAATATTCACAGAAGGAAGAGCATTTACCTCGAATATTGCGGCCGGGGGGAGAATGTCTCATTTTTTGCCGGCGAACAACCCAAAGGCCTTATGAAATTTAAACAACACCTTTCATTCGTTATGCACTGAACAAGCACAACGCGGGTTGGTGTCCAGGACCGAAAATACGTGTGCCGCGCCGCGCCGGGGACTTTGCGCGCAAAGATACGATATCTCGCGCCCTTCCTCGCTCTCATGAATATTTAAACTGGATATTAAAGGCGCAAAATCACAGCACTACCGCGCCCTTCTCCCTTGGCAACCCCTCCGCCTACCCCCCCTTGCTAGCTTTTGGATCCTTTAACCGCCTGCTCCCCCCCCCCTCCCTCCCTCATTCCTACCGCTTCGAATTTCGAGCACAATCGATCCCGGCAGGCCCTTGAATCACGAGCAACGGTTCGAGCCACGGGAAAGTCGAGAGCGGAGCCGAGAACGGTGGGAGGATTTCCGCGACATCGACGAAAGTTCGAAAAGATTGAGATCTCCGCCGGAAGCCACCGGGAACCTAGGACAATTAAGTACGGTTACGTTGCGATTGAATCGACGATGAATGGAATGCGAACTTCGAGCACGCTGTGTGATAGCTACTCACCCCCGGAACGCTTTTCGACGGTTCAATTTGCTGCTCCCGGATCCTCGCGATTTGGTTAGCATGCTTAGAATTAAGCCTAGGTCCCAGGTGTCCATCAGCTTTTACCTTATACGTCTGATCTAGGACTTCCTAGGTCCTAAGTCGCATCAGTTTCTACCTTCCAGCTCTGGTCTAGGACTTCGTAGGTCCTAGGTCTCATCAGTTTCTAGCTTCCAGCTCTGGTCTAGGACTTCGTAGGTCTTAGGTCTCATCAGTTTCTACCTTCCAGCTCTGGTCTAGGACTTCGTAGGTCCTAGGTCTCATCAGTTTCTACCTTCCAGCTCTGGTCTAGGATTTCGTAGGTCCTAGGTCTCATCAGTTTCTACCTTCCAGCTCTGCTCTAGGACTTCGTAGGTCCTAGGTCTCATCAGTTTCTACCTTCCAGCTCTGGTCTAGGACTTCGTAGGTCTTAGGTCTCATCAGTTTCTACCTTCCAGCTCTGGTCTAGGACTTCGTAGGTCCTAGGTCTCATCACTTCTACCTTCCAGGTTTGGTCTAGAACTTCGTAGGTCCTAGGTCTCATCACTTCTACCTTCCAGGTTTGGTCTAGAACTTCGTAGGTCCTAGGTCTCATCAGTTTCTACCTTCCAGCTCTGGACTTCGTAGGTCCTAGGTTCCATCAGCTTCTACTATGTAGGTCTGTTCTAGGACTACATAGGTCCTAGGTTCCATCAGCTTCTACCATCTAGGTCTGATCTAGGACTTCCTAAGTCCTATGTCCCAGATGTCCACCAACCTCTAGATCTAGTCTAGGACTTGGCAGGTCCTAGGTGACGTATCTCACAATGTGTTAGCTGCTATTCTACGTCTATTATGTCCTGGTTTCTTAGACGTCCATTAGCTAATATATCACACCGTAATAGTCTCTATACTGAAGTTACTGATCCAATTTATCTTCTACACCGAAGTCTAACGTCTAGATTTAACCTCACACTGCAACAGAATTAGAACGTGCCAATACCAAGGCAGTTCACAGGGAATTCCCCAGGTCAAGAATTATCCATTATTCAAAAAGGAGTAGCTCCGGGGAAGATATTTTCTTACTCTAAGAGAAACAATTCCTTTTTAGACTCTGTCAACTCGCACGTGCAGAGTTTAGGCGCAGGCTCGAGCTAAATCTACTTCGTGGAACAATAAGCTGTGCTCAAGTTCCTCGTGAAACAATAGGCGATCGATTCCCGGGTACGTCACAGGAATTTCACGGGACAACGAAGATTTTACACGGCCGCCTCTAGCCTGTAGCCTCCTCTCCCTTCGTGGCGTGACGAATTTCGTGTCGCACGGCCCGGCCCGGCCCGGCCCGGCCCGACCCGCCTCGGCCTACCGAAACTTTCGACACGCTCGATATTCCGCTAAAATATCCGGCCCGGCGTCTTTGTGGGCCAAAACACATGGAAACGTTGTTAACCGAACATCGGCTGGCCGAATGAATAATGCAGCAGCGTCTCCCGGTAATCTGCGGATGACAAAAGGCTTCGGCTGGTTCAACGTGGATCGTGGTTTAATCAATTAACCGAAAGAACGACGTCGATCACGCGACGATATTGACGTCGTTAAAGCTTTTCGAAAATACCAAAAATTCTCTTCTTTATTAGACATCGGGTACAATTCAGTAGTACAAGTCAACGACGAGTCGGACGTTCCGGAAAAATTTATGGTAGCAATAAATCTACGCGCAGATACGTTCTTTTATTGCATTGTCTTTATTTATTCATTGTAGATTCATGCCTGAAATGTTTGTATTATAAACATCTAATTTTTTGTTAGTAAAAATGGCTGTAGGCTACGTATAAGATACTCGATTCCCACTAATATTCCCGATTCGTGAGTTATGTTGCGTGTGCTGTGATGTGGTTCACCAGTTGGTTGTTCCATTTGGGTAGAGTCGGTATTTCAGATCGTGCGACACGAGACGGCATAAGGTGACTGGCCTAATCGAATATCTCGTATGTGACATTAGTTCCACAATATTAGTTTCGACCGATAGGGCAGGCTGTGACACAGGAATGGTAAGGGGGGCTTTAGGGAAAAAATACATTGGGTGATTGGTCAACTTCTCGTCTGTGATACAAATTGATGGAAATATTGGGTTGTCGGGAAAGTCATGACGCATTTTTCGTATCCATCTCTTGCAAAAATGCGTCATGACTTTCCCGACAACCCAATACGAAGACCAAAAAATGGTTCCGATTTTGAAAAAGCAGGACTGCGCAATGATCCGCGACCGTCGCGTCGACGCGTTCAACAAATAATAATCCATGGAAATAATGCTGTCTACCCGGGGAGACGTCAGTCCCGATGTCCGCGGCACTTTCCATATCGCCCTTTAACCGGTTCAACGTCATCCATTATGAAAAGAGCCCCCGGCCGCGTGGCACTCTTTCAATGTCAAGTATATATCGCCACTCGGAATCCTATTGGAGCCGGTTGTTTTCTACTGACAGACACGTTTCATTGGGGGATGGGGGGTCCATTGTGGAGGCTGAATCTAATTTTGAGAGGGGGGTGGTGGCGGTGGCGGCAGGGCGCGTTACAGTCGTCGTCGGTTGTCTGGGTCGCCTGTCGTCAACGTCGCAACAAACGCAAACAAGTTTCCCGCGGCCGACTAATGTCTAACGTGACCCCGGACGCGTCAGGCTTAAAAGCAAATCTTCGTTCCAGGCATTTAGGACCGCCCGCTGTCTGCGTTTTTGATGCGTCAACACACACGCGCGTACACACGCGAACCACACGCGCGTACACACGCGAACCACACGCGCGCGCGCACGCACGTACACAGACAGAGGACACGCAAAAGCCTCGCCCCGATCCCGAGCACACGCAGTCTCGAATGATATTTCGAGTACCGTTCTCGGGCTCCCCACGCTCCGGCACACACAGATCAATACGCCCATAATTGTTTGAAATCTATATGCTGTCCTTTTGATACAGATACCCTATGTTTCGCGTGCTACTGCCAAGTCCTGATCCATCTCCGGACAATGCTAGGGACTAAAGGACTGTAGCTAGGGCCACGCTATTGTTAGGGTATCGCATGTTAACCTAGACCTAGTTAGATCCGACTGGTGCTGTGTTTCGTGGGGGGATCATTAGGTGTGATATTGTTGGGGTATCATTACCAATACAGACCTTAATTACACCGTCCGAAACCAGCAAATTTGGTCAATATATAGTCCGTAACCAAACTGATCTTTTACCACAGATGCAGTCCGAATAAAAGCTCACAGACAGAAAGCGCCCAGCATCTTTCTACATTATCCTCTCGTAGCCTCACAAATAAACCTAGTCCCCTCGTTACGAGCTGTTTTGTCACATTACCGAAAGAACAAGGTCCCCGGCAGCGAGGCCGTCCGATGGGAAGCATGATTTACGGAGAACGAGACTTTGCTGACTCGTTGTTACCCGTTGTTAATGAATGTTCCCTACGTCGCTGCCAGATTTATGCGTAATGCACCTGCCAAGCTTTTTTCGTGCATTTCGATGGACAGCCGCCATTCCCTGAACGAAAACCACCAGATGGACGATTAATCGAGAGGGACCTTAACGACATCGGGCAGGGGTCCCGCGATTCGATGGTCAGGATAGTTGGACTATTTCTGGGAGAGGGGGCGAGGCAAACCGGTGGCAGCCTGTCGAGGGAGACGCTCCGCGCATTTTGAATTAATCAAGGCCGTGGCTTTTGAAGCGTCTCGTTAAAATTAAACGTCGCCGGCTAACAAGGCAACCGGGCCCGGTCATAATGAGCAACTTCTGCCGGCGACAAACAACTTGCCAGTCTTTTCAAAAATCGCGTGGTCCGCGCCGCGCACGCGGTTTCATTAAGCATTTTCGCTTTACTACTCGCCGACGATCCCCCGGAACTTCCGGCGAGCGAAAGAACAAAGCGAGAACGCCGTCGCCGCCGGGGTTACGAAGGAGTTTTTAGGCGGGCCAACTGCATTCCCATGGTTTTTAACTCGATGATTCTCTCCAAGGCGAGAGCAAGCTGCAAAATTTTCCTTTGATTCGTTTATCCGGTCCGGTCAACAATTTCTCTCTGATGCAACGCATGACGTCATGGTCCGATAACTGTCCCACCAATCTACCAGCAGAGGGGTGACCAGTGACGTCACGATCCGGGTGACACTATAGCTTGGTGACCTCACTCAAGTTCCGACTATAGCACTTCCCCACTGTTTCTTCTCGAATTCCCTCGATCCGGTACTTGGAATCGTTTGTCCGGTCCGGTTAACAATTTCTCTCCGATGCAACGCATGACGTCATGGTCCGATAACTGTTCCACCAATCTACCAGTAGAGGGGTGACCAGTGACGTCACGATCCGGGTGACACTATAGCTTGGTGACGTCACTCAAGTTCCGACTATAGCAGTTCCCCCATTGTTTCTTCTCGAATTCCCTCGATCTGGTAACGGTGTCTAGGACAGAACGAGGGACCGAATAAGGCGAGTGCAAGTTGCAAAATTCACAATTTTCCTTTGATTCGTTTGTCTGGTCAACAATTTCTCTCCGATGCAACGCATGACGTCATGATCCGATAACTGTCCCACCAATCTACCAGTAGAGGGGTGGCCAGTGACGTCACGATCCAGGTGACACTGTAGCTTGGTGACGTCACTCAAGTTCCGACTATAGCACTTTCCCCACTGTTTCTTCTCAAATTCCCTCGATCCGGTAACAGTGTCTAGGATAGAACGAGGGACCGAATACAGCTGGTCGGGTTTTATGCTTCTCATCCCTTCCTACGCGAACCACGGCGAAAGTTTCTTTCCCCCATTTCGGAGGTTCTCGGTGGATCCCGGGGTTCGATGTAATCCAACAGGGTACCCGGACGCGCAGTCCCGATGATCCCACGCAACACCGTTTCCGGCCAGAGTCTTCCAGACATCCAGGACCGTTCCTAATTGCCCGGTGGCGGAATCCTCGGGAAGCGCCATTACCACGGACAAAGAGTGGATCCGTTATCCTGTCCGGACGGATCGTTGAAATATTGCCAGGTGGCGGATATCAACCACGGCCTACCGGAATGGCTGCCATTCCTTACCGGCAGCTGACTCCGGATTAATCCGGGTACACCCGCTATTGAAACCGCCGAGGATCGATTTTTTCGGATAGTCTCGTCCGTTTCGAGCATTTTCGGACAAATTTCATGCAAATTTTCGCAGAATTACAAAAGTTGTGGGACTAAACTTCGAGCTGATATAGTTGACATAGTTGATATAGTTGAATCAAAAGCACCGGTTCACCCCGACAGCTCCCATATCGATTGCCCGATCGGTCCTCAGGTGCGCTCGACGTCGAGGACCCGGTTCGACGTCCCCTGCGATCGCTCGAATTTCATAGCCTGATCAAGGATTCAGGATTGTGTTCAACTTGATGACAGGGTCTTCAGAAGGCTCTGCCGGGATCTACAATCGCGGAAGACGACAATGTCCAGATATCATTAGTCCGAGCAGTGTTCCGTTTACCGAATCATGCGACCCAGTTCGACTAAACACGTTCCACTCAAGAGTATACCGGATCATTGAAACTTGAAAAAAGTCCAGGTCCATCCTATAACCTACCAGTGCCTACACTGTCGTTGGATCTATCTCATCAAAGACCTAATTGAAGCGCTCCCAAGACAATCATAGGTTCGGTGTGCTCGCGTTAATCTATGCGAATAAAAACGTTGGCAGACAGAGATAGATAGAGAGAGAGAGAGAGAGAGAAGCAGAGTAGAGGTCTGGAGGACGCTATAGCACAACTACGGAGAACCCTAAGTCCCGGCTAAACACAGCCGAATGTCTATAACTCTCAGAACTCGTCCGTCTCGAATTAACCTCTCTCAATTAAGACAATGGTCCCCCGGTTCCCCGGACATCCTCTTCTCATCGAAGCGAGAATGGAGGACCTAAAAGGAAGGATCTCAGAGGTTCTCAGGCTAGCTTCCTCCGTCCCCATCCCCCTCCCGCCGGCTGCTCGGGCGAATGTATATTTATGTAAAACTCGAGGATTCGACAGTGGAGGACTTCGGTCAAGAGATTGCTAGCTTTGGGTCTGGCTTGTTGGATGGATGTTAAGCAAGTGAAACGGGGAAACTTTGCTCTTTCGCCGTTAGGCGAGTTATTATTCCTCCTGATTGCCCACGAAAAGGTATTACCAAAAATAATTGAAAATAAATATTCCCACTAATCTCCAATCTGATAGATTTGCATTTGAATACATATTTTAGGGGGACCAAAGTAAAAAGACACACCCTAGATTAAATTCGCAACGCGTAGACGTAGCGTGCAATGTAGTACCAGAATAAGTGATTTGATGACTGGAAAGTATGAAAAGTGGTAGATTCGGATGACTGGGAAATTTTCCATTCGCCTAAAACCATGGCCACGGGGTATCGATCAGGGACCCAGAAGCAGCTGCGAACGGAGCAACACGATGTCACGGAATGCGGAGACGGTCGGAAAACGCGATACAGGAATGCAGGAGCAAGCACCGGAAGGAGAAACGTCGATACGCCTCTCGTTCCCTTTCAGCGATTGCTTCGTCTCGAAGGAGTACTCTCGCTTTCGCGGCAAGACGATGGGGGCTTATCGATTAATCGGTAGCCGGCCAGACAGAGAGAAACTCCAAGTGTCTTGCGACCTCGGAATCGAGCCACCGGGTCGATCCGGGATATACGTTTATCTTCGCGCGAACGTTCCCGGGAATTTAATTGCGAAAGAAATCATCCGGCAGGAGATTGATCGTTCCGGCAGGAAATATGGTGAATGACTAAATGAAGAGGCGCTGGCAGCTCTCTGCGCCACGTGGACCAATCAAAATATTAAAGCTCAGTAGCAATTGGGGACCACGTTTCAGAGTGATCTGAAACAGGTAATTGTGAAAATCTTAAAAATTCACTTCTGATTCACGAAAATGAATCCTAGGTCCCTGGAGAAGTCAGTCAGGTGATCATCCTCAGGGTATGTGCATGGTGTCAGTGGATGCACATTTCCCAACGAAATTCACCGTATGCCCGGTCACGTCTCGGAGACACTACTGCCATGATTCCTGTCCCTCGATTCTTCATCGTCCCCAGCCCTAACTACGTGGAAGAGAGAGAGAGAGAGTCACTCTCATCAACGACGAGCCCTCGAATCGGGATGCGCCTCGGTGGCTACGCAGCTCTGTTTCGCCCATCCCTCCTCGCCTTACCCGGCTTTCGACGGGTACATTATGCAATGAGGGTACTCGTCGAGCCAAGGGTGCTTTTCGCCGGTAAGACCCGCGAGGGTGTCTAAGGTCGACCCCCCCTCCCCCCTCCGCGCCCGCCGACTCGAAAACATTTCTTGCTCGCTGAGTAACGGTCTGTTAAAAGTTAGATTAGTCTAAGTAGCCTAAAAGCTCTAATGACTAAATGACAAAGAGAAAAACGTCCCCGAAGGAGGCGAAGGGATGCCTCCAGACGAGACGAATGAGGGTAAGTAGTTCTTTACTATGATTTGGGTCAGCGACCCGACCCGTTCACCGTTTTGTCACTTCGTTAATATTTTCAAGAAATACCGTAGTACAGAGTATCCGACTTGGAGACTCATGACTTCTTAATTGACGTTTCCGACGATTACCTCGAGAGTCTCGGGCACTGTTTCGCGACTACGACGAAGAGAACCCTGTCCGTGTAGGGACCCCGGTTGAACTTCACGTCCTTTCCGCATTCGTCCTTGCAACTTGGTTCCGGGTTGGTCGGACAGGACTTTAGGAACCTGGAAATCCTTGAGAAAAATTACAGTGCACCCGGCCGGTGGGAAATTCAGAATATCAATCATGAACATTGGGACACAAATGGGAGAAGATGGAGACGACACGAAATAGTCCTCTGTGTAGATCAATTCTACCTGGCAGGATTAATTCTCTGGAATCCCTTGACCATGGCCAGCCTGGACGAATCTCGGACTAGTCAAAGGAGTCAAGAATTTTAACGAATTTATTCTCCAACGTCCCCAGCAGCCTTAGAAAGGTATCCCCGCGTACTTAGCTACTCCGGTCCATCGAACATTGCTGACATTCTGTGTCCCTCGAACACTTCAAAGGGTCCGACCGGGGCAAAAATAGGAAAAAAAATGATAACCACGCAATAATATCCGCGACGTGATCAAGCACGTAGGAAATTTCGCTGTGGAAGCAATAGACGAGCCAAAGAACGCCCGCCGGAAAGAACCAGCCGTGGAGGTCCTCTTGCTTTAATCATTCTTCTGGAATTCGAGCCTTGTCTGAGGGTCCACGAGAAAAGGGGACGTTTTCCTTGTTCCTAGATCACCATGCTTCGGTGAACAGGAGACGTGGGGGACCAGCTATCAAACTTATATTTCGTCTTAATATCAGAGGTACTCTTCTCGGTCAACCCTTTGTCCAATCAAACGACTGTCATTTATTACAACGCCTGGGAATGTGTAATTTAGGCTTGATCAGCCCGGGGCTAACATACATTTAAGCAACGCTGTTTCCGGATCAGGAATGTCATAGGACCTCGTACAGTGGGTGTAGAAAGTATTCGTACACCTTTTAAAAACGAATAACTTTTTCAAAATTCGACCCAACAGCTCGAGTTTGTTTGTGACGTTAGAAGGATTAGTTTACTAGCTAATGTGTAAATCATTTTTTTTTATTGTTATTGGTCGCAATTGCGAAGGAAAAAGCAAAGAAACGATTTTTAAATTTTTTATCTGTACCCGTAGTAAAAATTTCAAATATGTATTTTGTAAATCTATGTAAGTTATATACATGTACAAAGTTTCATTGAAATCGGTTGACGCATAATTGTAACATGTAAAAATCTTTGAATTTAGGGTTCGCGAATCAATTGTTGCTATTTTCAATCATTTATATTTCATAACAACCTTGATCGATTTCGATGAAACATTGTACATGTTTATAACTTACTTATACATACCAAATGCACCTTATAAATGTTCACTACAGGTACAGTTAAAAAATTTAAAAATCGTGACATTTACTTTTTCCTTCGCAATTGCGACCAATAACAATAAAAAACAAAATTATTTGCACATTAGCTAGTAAACTAATCCTTCTAACGACACAAAAACAAACTCAAGCTGTTGGGTCGAATTTCGAAAAAAGTTATTCGTTTTTAAAAGGTGTGCGAATACTTTTTACACCCACTGTATATACCCTGAGGAGTTTTCCTTAGGTTATCGCAATTTTCGTGGCAGGTTGCCATGTCCTTCTTCCGTGCCATCTTCTTCGCTTTTTAAACGTCCCTTTGCAATTTGATCCCGCGACTCCATGGCAACCAGAGTAAGAGATCAACAAAATTGCAGGCCCTATCAAGTGATCAAGAATAGTCACCAATTTACGGTCTGGAGATCGTTCAAAGTCTTTCAATGTCCCCGGGCCGCTTAATGGCCGGTAATAAATGGAAAAAGCCGCAGATATCCATCATACTTACTCCCGCGGTTCGAGAAAAAGGTGTGCCGTTAAGAACGGCTGACGGTCCGTCGCGAATAACGGTAACGACGCGTGGTTGATTCATAAGTAGAGAAGAAAACGGAATGAAAACAGTGATGGGGTGGGGGGTGGGGGGTGGGACGAGGAGGAGAACACGTTGCTCAGTGGAAGCTGCTGCTGGCTGCTGCTCTGTGAAACGGAGTCACGAGTGGTGGGGCCGTAAAAAATTTTCCCCTGAATCATCCCCGGGGCCGGAGAGTTTCGCAACAACTCTCGTTACGATGTCACCCCTGCCCTAAAACCCGAGGATCGTCTGCGTGAGCCGGCAGACGTTCGCGTCGTTGTTATTGCGGACGCGGGAGTAAAAATAACGCGCTCTGTATCTTTTCGCCGGTCGTCGACGACGTTACAGGTCGACGACGGAGTGTCCCCTCTGCAACCGTTTCGCCGTGGGTAATTTTAGGGAAATTTTAGGGTCGATCCGAGGCCCCGATAACAGAATGTAATTGCGCACTTGCGGCGAAAGTCGCCCACCGCAAACTGAAAGCTACGGGGACCAACTCTCGGGGACAGTGCAAGTTGAAACGTATCGTCGAGCATTCCTTTTTACGAGGGTCGTTTAATTTATTTGTCGACAATTTCGTTTACCGGTCAACATTCGAGATGACCGCAGGGTTCAAGGTTAGGTCCGGTCAACGTTAAAGATCGTGTTTCTTGTTATTCCGGAGCCGCGGAAAGAAGTACAGTAAACGCTTGATTCTTGTCCAACAGCCGTGTTTTTCATGGACAAGAATCGTGCCCCAGAAGTGCTTTTTGATTTATGACTGCGTCTAGATATCGCGCCGACCGCGCCGAGCGAGACTTCAATAGAAAGCCGAACATAGAGAAGGACAGAATGAAATACGGTTCGCGTGACTGTCCGCGTCTCTTTCTTTCCGACGCGCTGTCCTTCGTTGCGACCGAAACTTTCACGGTCGATTAAACCACTAAATACAATTGAAACTATATCGTGTTTGGTCTTGTTTTAATCAGAAAAATGCCAGAAACAAGCCAATGAAAGTCCCATAAAAAAAATAATTAAAATTAAGAGATTTGTAAAATCGATTCCTCGAGTAGGCACTGGACAAGAATCGTACCCTCGCTCCGGACAAGAATCAAGCGTTTACTGTAGTTCGAGTCGTGGAAAATATAAAAAAAGTTGGGGAGTGGGGGACTTCTAATTGAAAGTCGATACCGAACGGCAAGCGTAAACTTCGATTTCCATATTGGACAGGTAGCTGTAGTGGGAGAGCGGGCGGAGTTTAAAGCGGCAATTTAAATTATTTCGCATAAGCCGCGGCTACGTTCACGGGGAATTTGTCATGAGCTGGCGCGGCGAATTCGATGTAATCAAGATACACAATTCCATTTCAATAAATGGATCACATGATAATGTTGTCGTGTAAACGAGCGGGAATACAGGACCGGTCTCTGCGTCACGGGAGCGTGCGATGTGTATTATACACGATGTGCTTGTGACGAGTGATAAAAGCGACTTTGATAGAAATTCTGTCAGCGGGAATCATGTTTCATAGTCCCGTAAATGAACGCTGGATTCTTCGTGGGTTTTAAGAGATCCTCGATTATTCCAGTAACAATTCGATCAACTAAATTAAACCGGCTATATGCGATTTGATAAGCCGAGAATAGTTTAAACGAAGTTTCAATCCTGAATGGGGGGGGGGTAGGTACAGCGAGAAATCAAATTTTCAGTTTTTAGTCGACTTTTTCCATTTAATTGCGGGTAAAATTTAAAAAAAAAACCGATTTGTCATCGTGTTCCATGTCAGAGAATTTTTTCAAATATTGGAACATTCTGCTCGCAGAAAATTGTACAAATCTTCCTGAAAAGTGTGGATTTTTCACAGAAGCTTAACAATCATATTACTTCTGTGTTCACGGGTCTGTAAATAATTTTTAATGTACGGCTACACTATCTCTAATTAGTTCTGGTAGAAATGGGGACTTTCAGGCCACAGTAGAACAGTCGTGCACGACACAGACAACTCAAAATTAAAAATTGCAAAAGAAAGATGGGCCGGTTGTAAAAATTAATCTCACGACAAACGAAAATGAATACTTTAAGCTGAAAAGCATTTTTTTAATACAGTCTCGGGAATATCACGTCCGCCTGTAGAAACAGTTTGATAAATGTATCTTTAATTCCCTATTTCCGATAGCCAATCATTTCAGACAGGGTATTGCTCTCTAATAAACGTTTACCGCAGGCAGAGCATAATTATTAACCGTGCGCGTCCCTTCCAGCGTGTAGCAAAAGCCCGCGAAAGAAAGGAAGTTAACGTAGCTTCCAGTGAATCGTCTAAATGAATGGATTCCCGGGGCAAGGGAACGCTCGCGAATTAAAATAATTCTCCAAATTAAAATCTTTATTACGCGGATCTCAAACGCGACCCGCCCGCGCGCTCGCAGACGGCAGCGACCGCGGCCGGTCTGGGCGAAATTATTTCAAAATTAGAGATAAAAGTGATTTAGACAGAGAGGGTTAATTATCCGTGGCCCGTAAAATGGAAACCTTTCTGAATTCATCGCCGCTTTATTTACTTCCTCCAAAGAAACACAGACTCGCACACGCCTACGGGTTCTTCCTCCTGCTATTTCCACCCACCCCCAGCTCCAGCCCCAGAGCCCCAGCCCCAGCCCCAGCCCCAGCCCCTGCCCCTTCACCTTCACCTTCTTCTGCGCGCGTACCACGTTTACACGGATGGGAAAGAATATAATTTCAGAACCGGGCGGGGATGGGAGACTGATTAAACGCCCGTTAAAGGGAAATGAATTTTAAACACGATTTCTCCGCGAGACCAAAGGAACGCGTGTGAGCTCATTTTATGCAAACGTACAAATTCCAGGCGCGTAGCACACTCGCTGAAACACTCGAGTCAATGATCGATTATGCTCGCAATCGACTTAAGCGGTCGGAATGAATGATCCACTATTTTTTTATTTCACCAATCAACGTTTAAATCCAACATTAAATTAAAAATAAAGAAAAGAGAGTAGGGTGGTTGCACCAATGAATGAACGCTTAAGGAATTTGTTAACTTTCTTCGTTAAATTTTAAAGATTAATAATATTAATATGCATTCGGATGATTGAAATTAGATTCTTTAATGTCTAAACTTTCATATGTAACATGTAGAAATTGAAACTTTAACAAAAAAATTAGTAGTTTAACAAAAAGTTATAGAAAAAGGCTAATTTCACCAGTGATTTAACGATATTCGATATTTTCGATTTCTCTATGATAAGTGGTTCAAAAATGTAAGAAATCTAATAAACTTTATGTCAAACCAATTGTTATATTGTACATACACATATTTGTAATGTGTTGCAATAAATTTTAAAAGGATATTTATGTCTGACCTTATAGCAAGTATTGCACAATCCACGCTCGACACATTCACTGCACTGATAGATAATATTTACGTTATTTTAGTTAAATGATCGACCGTGGGTAGCGTGGAAATTGTTTGAATCTGAAATAAGGAATCAGAAAAAATCGATATTTAATCATTAATTTCTATAATTAATTTATTTCGCTTGTTTTTATATGGAATGTGCATTCATTGGTTCGTGTTTATTCACTGGTACATCTACCCTAAATAGAGACTAGAACCGTGACTATTAATTTGTAAATTGCTAATAAAAAAAAATTGATGAAATTCTGTTTTAACAGAAAAATGTTTGGAATTGACAGTCTGGTGGTTCGAATAGTCCACTCCGGGAAGAATTGGCAGCGGCAGGCACAATCACGGCCGGAAAAAACGGACTGAAGGTTAATTACCATCAGCAGAACCGTTCAGTCAACTAGTGCACGATCAGGATCAAGTTACACGGTCGTGCAACTCACATAATTGCTATCACCAGGATTGCTGCATTGTTAAACGTGTGCGCATAGACAGTTAACGAGTACCCTAATTATTGGTATCCCACCTGGCGGCCTGTACTGTCTAACGCAATACGCAGCAGTGTTACGTATCCATCATGTATACACGCACTCCACATTGTCACCGTGTTATAAGGCTCGGCCATTTTCCAGAAAACAAGCCGAATCAGACACGTACATGCATGCACATTCGGGTGGACCTTATTTTTCAACCAAAAAATTTTGGGCACGCCCCAATATTGTTCTATGTCATGGAAAAATGATATATCCAAAATTTTATATCAATCGGACGTCGGGAAGTGATCAATGTGATGAGTATACTGAAAATTCAAGTTAAATATTTTAAACCTCCAAAAATATTATAATTCCTTACATGCACTCAAGTACAAGTGTACTTTGTACGAATTAAGATTATTTCACATTAATTAGCCTGTCTAATTTCTGTCCACCACCTTCCCGCTAACAAGTCCGTTTTCGCGAAGCACATCCGGTTAAAAATATTATGCTCCGATTAAATATAACATATTTATGTCGAACGTTAATTTTTGTACTTTTTAAATTAGTATAAGAATACAAGTAAAAGAATTGGTACTTTCAATAACATACATAAAATTATATTTTATACAAGAAATATTTTGACACAAGAAGAACATTTAGTTATAATTAATTAGCTATAAAATTTCATGTTTTTCGCAACTTCAACGTCAATGAGGCACGCCTTCCCCTTATCCGATCAACTTCAACTTTTGCAGAAATTATTTTCTTACCCAATAGCACAATTTTGAGGGGGTGGCGTGAAAAAAAATTTCACCAAGTATAGCTAAGAGCCACCCTAATGCACACACACCTCGTCCATTTTGTTGCTGCTTCGAGTATCGTGTACTGCACCTTACATGTTTAAAAAAAGACTATTTCTGCGAAAATTTTTTTATACTTTCTTGAAAACATTATCCAAGTGTAGAAAAAATTTCATAAATTTCCCTCGAACCGTTTCGACATAAAAAAATCTGAAAGTCGAGTATCTCCTGCAAATTCGACAAGAAAAGGCTCATCATAAAAATGGTGTCACCCAAAAAAATCGATATTGTTAGCTGAAAATTTTTTTGCAAACTACTGAGCATATGGTCCAACCACGCCTAAAATTTGATAAACTTCCATCGCGCCGTTGAGAAGCTAAAAATTCCGGGAGAATCGCGTGTTCGGCGAACCCCCGCACCCCCGCGATTCCGTTCAGAAAAAATCGCCGAGGATTTGCGAGGGCGTGCCTCTCCCCCGAAATAAATGGAACGAATAAGAATCAGCATCGGACTGCATCCCGGTGGATCCCGAGGTTGTGTAGACAGTGGGCGGTTTCAAAGCGGGCAAAGGAGACAGGCTGATTAAACGTCGGTCGAAGGGGAAATGAATTTTAAACGCGATTCTCATAAACCCGCGGCGTGGATGCGCGGGCCGTGAATGGTAGCCGGAAATGATCGCTGGGCCGCGCCCCTATTAAACCTCGAAAACCGGTGGCCGGTTTTACGCGCGGCGAGAAATCGGTCGAATCGTGTGTCGGCGGCTGGCTTAGGGTTGGTTCTTCGGCGAAATTGATTTAGAGCGTCCCGGCGATTAAACAGCGCGGCCGAAAACTCGCAACAAAAGTCAACGGGTGCCGCGGCCGTTTTATTAACACGATATCTCGACAGATATGAGTTTGAAAGCTATTATATAAGCTCGGGAATGCGCGCGGGCGCGCGCAACCCCCTCTCTCTCTCTCTCTTTCTCTGTCTAGCGCGCCACCCCAGCGTTCTGCTGAAGTTTTAACCATTGTTTCGCTCGTTACGAGGTTTCAGCAGTTGCTCTCACGAAGTTCACCCCCTCTACAAACCCCACCCTCTCTCTC
The DNA here is from genome assembly GCA_916610255.1 of Lasioglossum lativentre. NCBI lineage: Eukaryota > Metazoa > Arthropoda > Insecta > Hymenoptera > Halictidae > Lasioglossum > Lasioglossum lativentre. Next base: position 7,805,219 of record OU744357.1, on the reverse strand, counting down.
CCTCCCCCCCCCCCTCTCTCTCTCTCTCACTCGAGCTACCCCCGACTCTGGTGGAAAAGTTGAAACAATTCCGCGCTGCGGCCAGATAAAACCGCGAAAAACGGACGAAAATTGCCCGGAAAAATAAATGCCGGGTCCGGGGAGCGTTGAGCCGCGCCACGGAACACGTTTCACTGATCGCGGGGGCGAACTATTAATCGTTACGCCCTCGGAAGCCGCCTCTTGCCCCCAAAGGACGACATTGTACACGCTCGCCTTGACACGACCTGCGACCCGCGCCGATTGTTTTCTACAGGTTGATTCACGGTACCCCCTTGGAGATTTTCCTTTTTCCGATGTTTTTATCCGGGTCTAACTACCCCCTTGAAATGACTTTGAAATGTCCTTGAGTAATCTCGAACGATTTTCACAGATCGAACTGACTTAATTCGCCTCGGGAAAGAATGAATTGTTTAAATGAAGATTTAAAAAATTTTTGTGGAAAAATGTAACGCAGTGTGGAGAAAGTATAGTTTTACTCACCACTTGTAACACTGCACTAGAATTCTGTCGAGGTATCCTCTACTTCCGGGAATCACCGCATTGTATACACCAGGTGGCAAATTCTATAACAAATAATAATAATTATATAATGTCAATTTTTAACGCCACTTGTTTTACAAAATAGGTAGGACGTATTTTATTTCATTTTAATTGAACATAATACACTGAAATACGTCAACAATATTTTCGAAAAGAGGTAATTCATTTTTTAGAAAATGAGTACAGTCTCATTAGTCCAGCAAAAATGTTCAACAGTTTTCTAACAATTGATAGAATTGCGTTGAATGGTGTTCATTTATTTTTGACAAATGAAGTAAAGGGAACCATTTGGCATATATGAGATTCCTTTAATTCACATATTTTTTTTTAAAATAAAATATCTTCCTCAACAATTTCTTAAATGTTCATTCACTGGTGCAGTTACCCTAGGACGTATTTTATTTCATTTTAATTGAACATAATACACTGAAATAGTCAACAATATTTTCGAAAAGAGGTAATTCATTTTTTAGAAAATGAGTACAATCTCATTAGTCCAGCAAAAATGTTCAACAGTTTTCTAACAATTGGTAGAATTGCGTTGAATGGTGCACGAAATAGTTTTCGCTATTTCCAGTGTAGCACAGTGCTAAAAAGCTGATAGCATCAGCCCTGCATTCGTTCCGATATTTGATGATCGGCTGGAGCCGGGCGAAAATCGAATACGAATCGTATTTCCCGCGTTTCGGTCCGGAAGGAACCTCGGCACTAGTCCGCGCACAAGTTACAGTGTATACGGTCAGTGCTCGGACGTGTATCTATGTTTAAGCACTTTCAATTTCCGTTAAGGGACCATGGGAATAAATATGCCCTGCCAGCACTTCGCAAAATGGCAAGTTATGCTGATTCCAAATACATTGCTCCCGGTAGAGCTTGCATGATAATGAAATCATCTTTCGGGGAACTGTGTCGAGAAACTCGAATAATTATGTTCATTCAAACATGTGCAATTTAAAAAGTTTTTATATTAATACACAAAAATTGGAACGAATTAAAAATATAATGACTTTGCTAATAATTCAATCAGGGTCCTATAAAAAATTCATCGAATCATTGGTACACAGCAACGATTAAAAAATAATTGCAGACATTTATAGTGAAATGCATTTTTGCAAATTAATACAAAGACACGATTAAAAATTTAATTATTTTATCAACAGGTTAGTCAGGATCCAGAAGATAAATTGCAGCAATGATTACAACATGTTTGAAAGTATTTACATAAAAGTACATTTTTGTGAATCAATCAACAGAAACAGAAAGGGAGCAACAATTTGATTATTTCGTTGGTTGAGCAACGGCGCAGGCTAAATAAATTAGAACAGCTAGGTGTCGATGCGAGTCAGTGAGCATTGTTTGCAGTGGACTTTACGCCACCGTTACAGAACCAGCACAGCAGGTACAGCTGTCTGAATCGAATAGGTATCGGACGAAACAGCAGGATTGCGATATATGTGCAGTCCCGCGACAAATCCTAGCTCGAGGATACGATATTCTCGGGGAGACAGAAAGATTTTGTGGACATCCGTACAGAAGCGAGCTCGGAATCGACACATGCCCCGTGAGAAACTGTGCATTCGAGGAACGGAAACCCCGAAGTTGATTCTTCGGTGTAATATCTGCAGTCTGGTCGGCAAACAAACTTGTCTATGCTTTCTCGCGCGAGATTGTCGGGCTCTGATACTACTTTCACCATTTACTTTCCCCTTTTCGTTCGAAATATTCGATCAGATTGTCACAAAACTAGAAACTATTAAATTAATTGATCATTCGACTTCCCCTTCGCATTATCCAATATTAAAATCATTTCACAATACTCAACAGAAACCACATAATTTTTCATAAATATTTAATACGTCCCATCGATAATGTTCGAAACTCGAATTTGTTTAAAAAAAAATCAATGTGAATTTTAAAAAAAGGGTCCAGTGACTTCTGGACCACCCTGTAAATCGTCCGAATTTTGAAATGAACAGAATGATAATAATTCTTGTTCTGAGTGCACGAGGGGATAAAACATATGGTCAAATTAATTTCGGACAGCTGTAGGATTTACGATACGACCAGTAGAATTAAAATGAAAATATTGTTGTGAAAAATATTATGACTTCGTTAGATTTATGATTTATGGTCAAATCGAAACAAATGAAAACAGTCCCTCTCTTTGCATGTCGGAACAAACTACAACGTGGAGGGAGGAAGGGAGAGAATTCTTCGCTCGGAATTGAACACACAAGCAGCGCAAATACGGTTATGTTATTTAGGGCGCACCGTTTGCATGAAAGTCTCATACTGCGGAATTATTGTTTGACTATCGTTCGCGTGGAGCGGCAGATAAAACTACGCGTAATGTCTGTCCGTAAAAGATTCACGGAGCGAACACGATCGGTCCCAAGGAACCCGTAGAGGCAGAAAAACCGCCCTCGCAGGAGGCGATCTTTTAAACGCAAAACGCACTGGTGGAACGAGTGTAAAACAAACCATCTCATAAAATGTGCACCCGAAGATGTTGCTCGGATCAGATAAAAGCGATAGCGCTCTGCAGCTCTGAATATTTCACTCAACAAATCGTGAACTGTTCCCGTTAGACTGAATCGCAATCAATAACGCTTGCCGTTGCTGTCAAGCTTCCATCCTGACTCGTTCGAGCCGAGTTCCTGCACTGTTTCGTCGCAAATTAGAACCCCTCAAGTTGGGAGCTCTGCAGTTAGGACCCCCCAAGTCGGAAACTCTGCAGGTAGAACACCACAAGCTTGACTGTGGGACCCTTCAAGTTTGCATCCATCAAGTTTGGACCCATCAAGTTAGGACCCCTCAAGTTATTACCCCTCAAATTCGTTCCCACTCAAGTTTGGACTCCCTCAAGATAGGACATTCTCAAGTTAGGACCTCCTGAACATAGGTTCCCTCAAGTTAGGACGCCCTTAAGTTGGGACCCTCTCAAGTTGGGACCTTGTCAAGTTTGGACCTTGTCAAGTTAGGACCCCTCAAGTTTGGACTCCCTCAAGATAGGACATTCTCAAGTTAGGACCTCCTAAACTTGGGTTCCCTCAAGTTGGGATGCCCTTAAATTGGGACCCTCTCAAGTTGAGACCTTATCAAGCTGGGACCTTGTCAAGTTGGGACCTTGTCAAGCTGGAACCTTGTCAAGCTGGGACCTTGTCAAGCTGGGACCTTGTCAAGTTGGGACCTTGTCAAGTTGGGACCTTCTCCAGCTGGGACCTTGTCAAGCTGGGACCTTGTCAAGTTGGGACCTTCTCAAGTTGGGACCTTCTCTAGTTGGGATCCCTCAAGTTAGGATCTCTTGAACTTGGGATCCCTCAAGTTAGGATCTCCTGAACTTGGGTTCCCTCAAGTTGGGACTCCCTCAAGTTAAGACTCCCTTAAGTTGGGACCCCCTCAAGTTAGGACTCCCTCAAATTTGTGAAAATCTACGAGTGTGTGATAGTGGCTAGAAAATTGGAAAAGAATCTCTAATTTCCCAGACCAGGGTTATCGATATGGAACGACGTCCAGTTGGATCCCTTCCGAACTTTATATCCCGATCGCGGTGTCAAGGTAACCGGCAGCAAGTACGGAGTCCCAGGAGCCGTGTCTGAGGGATGACCGTCGCAGGGGACAATCCTTTAAACGCGAAAGATGGCGTGTGCGCGGCTCGGGCACCGGCAGCGTATCCTCGTGCGCGGGCAAAAAGGCTGCAGGCCTGGAGGCGTTTGGCAAACGAGAGGCCGGAGAGAACGAGGCGCAGGAATCGTGTGTCTGGTCGGTGGCCACCGCTCCTGCGATCCTCGGACGTTGAAATTGATGGCAAGGACAGAAGTTTAGTGGCCGCCTATATATCCTCGCGGAAGGAGCCCGTGTGCCAGTGCCGGTACCGATGCCACCACACCGTACCGTACCGTAGGTAGGTAGGTAGGTAGGAGAAAAAGGGTGGAAATAGGGGAACACGCCGGAGGAGCAAGCAGGCACCAGAAGAGGTTGTGCGCTCTCCCTCAAGTCTGGAGGCTTGTAACGTTGGTAACCGAGCCACCGTGGCTGCAGGATGGTTCGATGGACAGGGGTAACCGACGGAGGAGGCAGAGGAGAAGCTGGAGGGTATAGTGGGAGGGCCTCGGAGGATGAGGAGGGGGAAAAGGGACCCGGGCGAAATGGGGAGGAAAGTCGTGGTCGATGCTCGGTCATCGAGAAAAACTCCTGCCCCCCCCCCCTTCTCTCTCTCTCCTTCTCTCTGCTATTTCACTCTCGTCCCTGGTCTCTGTTCGCGGTAATCCCGAATGTCTATGGGTGTTCGCGTCCGTGTGCGCAAAAAGAGGAACGCGGAATCGGCTACTCCGTGGAAGGGCCGGAGATCTTAAATCGTCGTCGCATGAAATCGTCCTTGAAAGCACTCGCCATCTCACGAACCGATCCCGATGTGGACAGACGGTTCCCGAGGATCAGGCTACCCGGCGAATATACATTCGTAATTCTTTGTAGACGTCTCGTGCCACCCCGTGGATCCGATGAACCTGAATGTTATTCAATACGTTCGGTCTGCGCGATGCTACCCGCTACTAATATCCTCCTGGATAGGGATTTGGTGGACATGTTTTTCGAGATTGGTGTGTGTCCGTGTGGGTATCCGAATGTTCACGGTTGGTCGACAAACTTAGAAATAAAAGATTAGAATTGTTGTCTAGGTGTGTCTAGGTTTCGCTATGTTCGAATTGAAAGCCAAAAGAAGACTAGAAATGTTGAATCTGAAATCTTACGAATAAGAAGTACAGGGCAGACCTAACCTAGACCTCGATGGTGATAATATTTTGAGCCCGTTGCTGGCAGTTAAATATTTAATGATCCAGGAATAAATTGAAACTCCTCGGATTATATTTGAATGTGGACTATATTGGAATCTAGGTTAGACACAGGTTTGGAATTTAAATATTGAAGGAACCATCGAAATTGAACTGATCGGATGCTACATTATGCAGAACAGTGTCTCTGCAGTATCGGTAGCAGAAGAGAATTCGAGACAGCGGTGGGAAGCTTTGAAAATCGTATTACGAATTATATGTAATAATATCGTATCGGGGAAACAGTATAATTGTTATTTCAGATTCCCACGCGCTCTCGAAGCAGCGGTGGTGTTTGGAAACGGGGGAAAAAAAAAAAAGAAAAATGAAAGAGTAAACGCTGATTAATCTGTATTTCACGCGTGCAACGAATTTACTCTGTTTACAAAGCGCAGACAATACGTATTCATTACCAGTCGGCCGTGTATGTATGGTGCAACGCATTAATACATTTTATGTAGAATTCTTATGGGAAATCGAGCTGTATGGTCAGCAGGAAAATTAGCGATGACTTGTTTGCAACGAAAATAAACCGGGGCGGGGTAGGGGGGGGGGGGTCAGTACACCGGTGGATATTTCACAACGGCGTGACAGATAATGACGTTGTGTAAAATATACCGCGGTACTTAATGAGGCGAAATATTTGTTTAACATAAAACAAATTCGGTTCATTTGATACACACCCGACACGCCACCCCTCCCCCTTCCCGTCCCGTCACCCCGATGAAAAATGTGCATTTTCGCCCGTGCGCAACCGGTTAATGCGTTTATACGATCCTTTGTGAATGATCGTGACGTACCGATTTTACAAGAAAATAAACAACAAAAGAATCATTTCCAGGCAGGAAAAATCACGCTGCTGCTCCCTGTTACGCGCACTGAATTAATACGACGAGTTATCAATAACAGAAATATTAAATATCGCTACACTGTGTGTCGAATAATTATAAATATTCCTTTATCAAAAATAAACAGAATCGCGAGAGATTAAATTCGAATGCACAAAAATTAGATCGATCGAATAATTGTGATTTATTGAAAAATTCCAGCGAACGTTAGGATGTTCAACGGTATTTCAGAAGCGAACCGAGAAGCACGGATGCCCGTGGCAGACTAACCATATTTTTGGAACATCTGGAAGGCTACCTGCAATTAACCTTCCCAGGCCGAGGGAAAGGAATCAACGGGTCTCAAGCATTCAGACCTGCAGGCTTATTGTGCTGTCCATCCAGGGTTACCTGCATAGCACAGCGTAACACGTTTGATCCGCACACAAGGAATGCAGGTCATCTCCTGCTGCAGCTGCTGCCGAATTTAGATTTTATAGAATTGTGAATACATTGAATACAATATAGACAGCTTGCTCGGAAAAATAGGAATAAAAATTATTTAGTATACAGGTATTGCACGGCTGAAATATTTATAGAAATATTCCCAACAATATATTAAGATCACGACTAGACCTAATCCACAAGGTACTACGAGCAGACCTAACCAAGAAGGTTCTAAAGTGAATGATGAGGGGAAAAATGATTCGATAGACAGTTAGGGCAATTGCGTGGAATCCTCAGTCGGATGGATCAGCTTCGAAATGAATTAAAGGGTAACCTTCTGGCCCCATAAAACCTTCCCCTTTACAGCGTCACGTTCGACGGAGCTAGTAGCACGCTCTATCTCGACTTATCGTCGAGGACCTTTTATCTTCTTCGACATAACGTAACGCGGACGTTACGACTCTTTCCGTCGTCCTTTGGCGGACATTTCCAAGATAAACCAGACGCTGGAGACCGTCGCGCCGTGGCTGGAGGTTGTACCTCCTTCTCGAAGGGTACGTGTCGACGTACATGACGCCTAGGGTGGCCGTGTACCGGCCTGGGCCGTGGAAGAAGGATTTACGAGCACATGGAACCTAAGGAGATCCGGAACGGACCGCACCACACGGAATATTTGCTGGTGCTCGTCCCACACTATCTACTCGTGTGCAGCCGTAGACCACCCTAATGCATTGACCAGAGAAGTACCCTTTCGAGCCAGGTGCCGCTTCTTATACTCTGTCATTTTTGCAATCGAGCCCTTTAGGCGAGCACTAAACCCTTCTGAAAAAGATAGGGCAAGATGGCAAGAATAAGTAAAAATTTTTCTCTCGGTATTTTTATTAACAACGGTAAGCATTATCAAAAAAATCGGGAAAAAATTGCAGACATCAGTCACGGGGATACGTAGTCACAGTAAAAACATGAACACGGTGGCAGGTCGCATTACAAAAATATAAACATTTTTTGCACCCCTACAAGAAATCCACAACATTTCGTACTCTGTCATTTTATTTCTCACGGCCAGGATTTTCGACCGAAAATTCTGAGAAAATTCGGTAACGTGTATCTTGCCGGTATCTACGAGTCAGATTTTTTTCAACAACTTCGCACACTGTTGCGTGTTAAAATCGGCCAAAAACCAAAAATCCAATTTTTCGCTGTAACTGCCACCTCGATCGAGCTAGCGGGTTGAAACTTCGCAAGGAACTCACTCCACTCGCACGCTCTAGCACCGCCCATCTGTGGTTTAATTCGGTTCAAGGACACTTTAGCTACAGCTTCTCAGTTGCGCGGTAAATCCGCTCTGAAAGAAGGCAGAGGTCAGGGAGGGAAAAAACGACTCCGTCGATGTCATTAGCTAACAAAATAAACGCGGCACTAGTGAACGCAAATACGGCAGGAATAAAAATCGCCAGGTCGCCTCCAATTATCGATTCACCTGGTTCGCCGGCGCCTCTCTCTTCCTCCCCCCTCCCCTCTCTGTCTCTCTCTCTCTCTCTCTCTCTCTGGAACGCGGTGCCGTCCAAGGTAGGTTTCGGCGCAACGTTGCCAGTTAAGTCGACGAACAGAGGCCGGCAGAGGAGGTCGGAGGGGCGAGGGGCGGCTGTGCGAAAAAAGAAGTAGAGACGAAAAAACGAAAAAAAACGAAAAAAGGAAAACACTCGGAAACCGGGCGTATGAAAATTCAATAGCTTCGATTCGAGTGGAGACACCCTGTTCAAGCCTGGGGAAAGTTGGCTGGAGAGGTGTCGAAGCGTGAGCACCGGCAGCTTGTCGACTTGTAGAGCAGCGGTGGATGAAGATCGATCGAGAGACGGCAAGGAACCAACCTGGGGGGATAGCAAGGGGGGCCAGCAGGGGGTTCGAGACCGGTTTGGATGCGAAGAAGCAGAAAGGGGGGGCGGGGGACCGGGGGTAGATGTTAGAGGTGGTAGAGTACCCGCGTCTTAATAGCGGTCGTGGCGTCCTGGCATAGAAAAGGGGATGACGTTCCGAACTGGGGTAGAATCCAGCCAGCCCCGGTCACGCCAATATTACTTACCGCCCCGAGAGAACGATAACTTAATTGATGCAGCGAACGACGTTAGTACTCGGCGACGTCACACCAAGTGATTGTGAATTATCATCGCGATATTTATTTTCCTCGCCGATCCACGGATTTACAGCACCTCGTACCCTCCAACCCCCTCGTTATACAGGGTATTCCACCTAACTTGACCACCTTAAATGTATCGCTTATTTTGTATGAAAGAGAAATGTCAGAGGGAGAAAATATTCTGTTCGAAGGCACGAATACGGTGATAGACCGAATTTTTTGCTCAAGGTCATTTTTTTCGAGATTTCAAGGTCATCGTATTGTTTTAAAATGGGACTGCATATTTTCACTACAACAGTCGTATAGCTTATAAAGAAACGAATCCAACAAGGTGCAATGTGTTGACCTTCACGTGACCTTTAGCCAGAAAATTATGAAATGTTTGTTAGTAACTTCAGTACGCGTTCGGGGACGGTAAATGAAGGAATTTCAATTTCATTGAAACGGTGTACCATGTAATTGTCCCTGGTGATTGTAAACAGACATTCGTATTCTCCTTTCATCGGTTCAAATATGTTTAAAAGCATTATTATCAAAGCGTAGTGTATGTGTACATGATGGATAAACTTATTGCACTGATACCGATACCGTGCTGATACTTATTGTAAAAAAAATCTTCTGCTAAGATTATCGCTTTGATAATAATGCTTGTAAACATATGGTCAAGTTAGGTGAAATACCCTGTATAATATCAAAACACTTTGTTCGAAGATCGCTTCGGCATTATTTATTAAAATTTTTCTGCACTCTTCGATGCCGGCTGAATCTATTAAAAAATATATTACCGGTCATCGTGTTCATTTAAAAAATTTGTAATTCTCCTCGAGATCCATTTACGATAATAAATCGAGCGAATATATTTTTTCCGATTGTGGTTGATTGGTATTGGAATTAATATGGAACGTGAGTGTCCAGGATTCGATTCGAATCGAAATAACGCGTGCTGTCGAAGCTGATCGGTTTTTAAGCGGCGCGGTCCCCGAAAGAGTGACCTAAACTTGGCCGTGCATTAATTAATGACCGGTCTGATGCATTTGCAGCCGGCGAAATGCGTATTAATCGCGACGCTGACGCCTGAGCCGGGCGATGTGGCCATTTACGATCATTATCGATTTCTATATAACCCGGTGTGCACGCGAGCGCGCGCGCCCGCGTGTTGCCATGATTTTAAAGGATTTCCGTGTCTGCGACACCGCTCGAACGGTTCGATGGAAGATTAGCATTATTCACCGAAACACGCTGCCAACGCTGGCTGGCTGGCTGGCTGGCTGGCTGGCTGGCTGGCTTCATAATTTCGAGTTTCCACTTCGCGGAAGACGCATAGTCGCCGGGAGAGTTCGCGCGATTCATTGGAACACGAATAATGCTGTCTTCTGGAGTAACTATAAATTATCAGGATTGTCGAACCAGAAATATTCGTTCTCTATCCTAACAAGAGCGTTTCGAGTTTGTTTTCCCGATCGCTGTTACATTGTTGTGCTTATTAAAATTGCTTAATTACGTAATAATCAGATTTTCATTATTTTACCAAACATTTTGGAAAAAATTTGTGAACACCATTTACGACAATATGTAATCAGAGGAGAAATATAAACACGACGATATGTCACATTACGAAAATATGGACCATTTCGTACACCTATAATAAATCTGCAATTTTTTAGACTCTGGTAATGAATTTTTCATAATCGGAATTTACGACGAAAAAATTTGAAAAAATTCTGTAATATGTACCTTGGTAGCAACTAGCTATCAGATTTTTTTGGGGAAACTTTGCAGTTACATACCAAGAATGTCGAATTACTTTCGTGTAAAGACCTTCGTGGTAGCAAAGGTGGGGAGACAGCGTGGCAAATCGACTATTTTGCAGTTGAAATTAGGAATTCAAATGGGCGGAGATACGGGCAGAGGAATAGTTCATCCAAGTTAATACGGGGACGGAGAAACAGTAATGAGGGAACAATAACACGGCGGAGGGTGACGCGACAAAATCATTCGTGACAGGTCTCCCTTAACCAGCGCCGCCCCTCCGCATACGCCATAATTTCGTCAAGAGTCGATGCCACGTCGGGGGCTGCTGTATTAGTGTCAAATGACGTTTTCGTCCCAACGACTGAACAGGGCGAAATTATGCACGCGTACGCACATGCCGTCGCCTCGCGACGAAAACCTACGGCGACGAGATCACGTCATCATCCTGTGGTAACCACCGGTGTGGGGTGGTCCCACGACCCCATTGATAGCAAATCCAATTTCTTCTAATTTCTTCGGAAATTTTACGGCGCTAAAGCGTCCCGGTAATTGTCAATCAATTTCACTGCTTTCCCCACTATTAGATCCACGGTAGCGACAGGGCGATTGTAAAATCAGACGACGTTTCATAAAATCCCGCACTCAAAGGCGTCGTTGGGATCGGATTAAAACGATAGCTGGCTGTGCATATTGCACTCGATCAATCGTGTATTGCTCCTCCATGAATTCGAAGCAATAAAACTCAGAACGACATGGATCGAGGTTCGAGCTAGGTCCTCGAGTTTCATCTAGGCCAAGGATTGATTTTAGCTTTAGATTGGCTCTTAGCTACACTTAGATTGGGACTTGGTTCGAGTCTGGGTTAGGTGTTGGCAAGGCCTATATCCTAATTTAAGTTTTAAGTAGATCCTGGCTAGGTTTATGTCGTAATTTAAGTTCGAGGTAATTCTTGGCTATGTCCTGATTTAAGCCTAGGCTAGGTCCTGGCTAGACCAACGACCCAATTCAAGTCTGGTTTAGGTTTTGTCTGGGCCTAGGTCTGGATTGAAATCTGGGGTGGTATTGGCTAGGTCTATATCCTAATTTAAGTCTCAGGTAGATCTTGGCTAGGTCTTGTCCTGATTGAAGCCTAGGGTAGGTCCTGGCCAGACCTACGTTCCCATTCCAGTGTGGTTTAGGTTTTGGTTGGACCTAGGTCCGGATTGAGGTCTGGGGTGATCTTGGCTAGGTCTATATCCTAATTTAAGTCTGAGGTAGATCTTGGCTAGGTCTGTATCCTAATTTAAGTCTGAGGTAGATCTTGGCTAGGTCTTGTCCTGATTGAAGCATAGGCTAGGTCCTGGCTAGACCTGCGTTCCAATTCCAGTGTGGTGTAGGTTTTGCCTGGACCTAGGTCCGGATTGAGGTCTGGGGTGATCTTGGCAAAGCCTATATCCTAATTTAAGTCTGAGGTAGATCTTGGCTAGGTCTTGTCCTGATTGAAGCCTAGGCTAGGTCCTGGCTAGAGCTACGTTCCAATTCCAGTGTGGTTTAGGTTTTGGCTGGACCTAGGTCCGGATTGAGGTCTGGGGTGATCTTGGCTACGTCTATATCCTAATTTAAGTCTGAGATAGATTTTGGCTAGGTCTATGTCCTGATTTAAGCCTAGGCAAGGTCCTGGCTGGACCTGCATCCCAATTAAATTCTGATTTAGGTCTAGCTGGGCCTAGGTCTGGATTTAAGTCTGGGGTGATCTCTGGCTTGGTTAGGTCTAGAAGTGGATCTTACCGGAAGCCCGGTGTCTAGTATGATAACCGAATCTCGAATTCTGAGAATCCCCGATGATCCACGGCGACCCACCACATTAGCCCAGGTCCCGGTAAACCAAAGAATACTTCGAATCTAAGACAGAGAGTTGTCGCGGGTGCACGGTACCCAGTTTTCCCTGAGCTTTCGGAGCGAGGAGAACCGTCAACCGCGATCCAACTCGAACTCGACGGCGAATGGAAAGGGAGAAAGTTGAATGCAATTGCAGTGATACTGTCGCTGGCTCGTTGCTCAGCGCCGTGGCTCGTAGGAGGAGTTAGGATGAGTGGCGAGCGAGTTTCGCGGCGAAGGAGACGCACAGAAGGGAGGACACTATGGGGGGAGGGCTTGATGAACAGTTTGCTTGGCGACGCACGTTGTGGCTGTCGGCTGTCGGGGCCACGCTGCCGCAACACAGAAGAGGAAGAGATAAATTGGGGGTGGAAGAGACTCGGCTAGGCGGAGAAAGGGAAAGTGGACGAAGAGGGTGGAGGGAATAAGTGGCGCAAAGACAGATACGATGTAAGAGAAATCCGAGAGAAGGGGAGAGAAGGTGGAAGAGGGATAGAAACGTTCTAAAAGGTTGTCGCGAAATTTATGGATGTGGGCTGATTCGTTGGAATATTTACGAGCGTGCCACTCCCCGACTTGAAGAAAAGTTCCCTCGAACTGTTTAATTGGTACTCGTGTCGCAAATAATTATCCCCCAACGCGGGAAACCGGCGGACAAACGAGCCGTGCGCCGTCGTTCATCGTGAATGGCCGAAGGCGGGCTACCCGCGACACATCGCCGACGCCATAGTTAATAAAAATTACACCGCCCGGCATGCCCTACATTATTCATGACTTAGGGACGCGACGTGAATACGCCCGACTGATTATGAGGGGAAATATTTTGATTATAATGCGATTAATGTTTCTTATCGATTGATTCGTCCGCCGAGACCGTCCGCGCCCCCGGCGAGAAAAATCCCGCGCAGATAAACGACGAGCGCTGCAGATTACTCGGCAAACTTTCGCGAAGTGATTAAAATATTTATGGAACACGCTGAGAGCACCGTGGAAATAAATGTCTACAGAAATTGGGAAAATCTTGACCGAAAGTCGAAATAGAAATTTTGCAAGATGTTCGAGAAATATTTACTGGTGGTTCACACAATCTTTTGAGATTATATTGGCGTCGGTTTTATTGAAATATTCTTTGAAAAACTAAAATAAATTTCTCACCATAAAGAAAATATTATTGCATCAAGTAGAGCCTTATAAATGCGACAGTAACAAATGAACTCATTTCGTCAAACAGTTACCGAGATAAAAATTCCGAGACAAAGAGTCCTCTATGAACGGAATTATTGCTCTATCCGCCTAGAGCCATTTCGCTATAATAAATCATAGCTCGCCTCGCATAACTTCCATGAAATTCGAGCTATTAATTTCGGGCATATCCGGGCGGATACTCGTTCGTGGAAATTTCATTAAAAAATTTCGGAGGTTTGTCTTCGAGCGCAAGGCAAACCGGAAACTTTTAAAAATGTTCGAGCGTCTCGAAAAGTCGAGGGAAAGAAATTTTTAATGAAACTTCACCGGCAATATTTTCACAAGCGTTTAATTGTTAAATCTTTTTCCGTTCGGTGCGTTCCTCGGGCAACTTTTCGCGAGTGGGGGAGGAGGGGGGGGGGAGGTGGAAACTTTCCAAACGAGAAATTGATGTTAATTGGTGTACACTGTGGTGTAACTCGTTCTGGGGAACGTTTCTTCGCGTCCCGGTCGCTTTCGCGGATCACGCCATCGACTTTAATGAACGGGGAAGGCATGGAAGGGGCTGGATCTTCTATAGTACTTAAAAGACTCGCGTCGAGAAACGTAGGACCGAATGTGGACCAGAAATTGATCAGAATTGTTTCTTCATTATTTTATCTATGAAACATTCATTAGCATATTCGTGATGCTTTCCCGATTAAAATGATACCAAACACGACACCATTCGGATCATATTTACCTGTTTAAATACCGGACGTAGAATTGGATAATAATCGCTCGCATAATCGAGGTTCTACAAAACAGTGATTTACTCAGGCAAATAAGCACCGAACTATCTCGTGTTTGGGCTCATTTTAACCACAAAAAGGTCAGGAATATGTTAATAAAAGTTTCATTTTAGAAAAGTCTAAGAAAATTTTTTCAAATTATTTAAAAGAATCTTGTGCTTCGTAATAGCCTCACAGTGATCACGATGGAGAGATGATAATAGGAAAGAAATGCATAAGCGAGGACAGCGTTAAATTCCCGTCTAATTAGAGCAACAAATAAGCACCGTGTCTGTAGACAGAACGTCGCCCAAATGAAATTTCTCCGAGGTACCTGATAAGAGGACCTGAAGTCCTATCTGTCACGGAAGGGGCGCTACTTTAAAGGCACAATAACAGTAAATTTCTTTCGAACGGTTCCTCGGACGACGCTACTTTTCTACTTCGGTCGCCATTAGCACGGGGGAGGGTGGGAGGGGTGCGATAGTTGGCACGGGAAGGCGCCCGGAAAAGAAGCCACCGTGTGCCCATGAAAACAGATAATCTCTGTTTATCTTGTAATTCCCTGGTAATGGCATTATACCATCCGGCTTTGGAGCCGGGGATTCCCCACGTTGCCCGCTTAAATCTTTGTTTTCGTGGCACCCTGGACCAAACACCGTGGCGCAGGGTGTGCGAGGTGGGGTCAGTCGCGAGAAGCGTAATTGAATCGACCACCCTTAAAGGCCGATAAATCTCTCCGGGCAACGGGCCTGTGTGTATCCGTGTGTCACGCGACAGCTGCGATGCCATCAATCGCCTTCGAGACGCCGCGCCGAGCCGAGCCGCGCCGCGCCGTACAGGCGCACATGGCTCTTCACGGATTCCGTCGTCCCAGCCACTGGGAAAGTGGAACACGATCGATGCGTTCGCACGATTTTCGGGTTTCATCGCGACGCTAACACGTACCGTGACGCTACCCCGCTGAGTAATATGCGACTGATCGTTGATCAAAGGCAGAACCCAATGGTTCTGGGGGTTCGTCGTTAGGATGTGTGTGCTCCAGGAGAAAAAGTATGGATCTACAGACTTGGATCAGTAGTACGGTGCAAGAGCTACATGTGTGTAGGTAAGTATGAGTGTACAGGCAACAGAGCTGATTACAGCAATTACCACAGTATCCACCTGAGGTCGATAGGAACCCGTGCGTTACCTGGGACGCGTTTCATCGCGAATTGGTATCTCAGGGTGTGGGGCGGTGGGGCGGTGCGGCCCCCGCGGACTCGCAGGCCGGAAAATTGATCGGGAACCGCTGTACCATTTAATTGTCACCGATTATTCGTGCTCTAGTTTGTCACGTCAACGGCAGACAGTGGGTCGAGTATTATGCGGCTTTCAGAACACCGGGGCTGGCCGGTCGAAAGATATTACTCCAGTGTTTCATTAGCGTTTAATTAATTCACTAATTAAGCCCTGTCGATCCGGCCGTTTCGGTTACCGTGTCCTCTAAATATCGGCTAGCAGGAAATTGCCGGATACGATACTTTATAATACGCGCGGCGATCATGTCGAATTGACGTCATCCGCGCGGCCTTCTTTTCATCCGATGAAACGTCCAGTCCTCTGCTTAATCGATTACATTCCGGTGAAAAGACACGCGGCGGTTCCCGCGTTGCGTTGGTCACCGTGTTTAGCCGAGCCTCTGGCCGAACAGTTTTACGACCCCGGATCCAGTGCGGAATTTTAGCGGGGAACGCAGTTTCCCTTGTATCGACGCAGAGCCGTTTTGTTCGACGGGGATAACGCGTGAACACAGCGGGATAGAAATTGACTTTAGATGGCTGATAGGCTGGGCAATATTAGGATTCGGTTTGCACACCAACTGCTCCGAACGCTGAATCAGGCGATGAAATCGATTGGAAAAGTTCAGTTCCCCCACCCCCCATCCCCCCGCGCTTTCAACGAGTGTGTCGAAAATAGATCACAGTGAAATTTCTATGTTGGGACACTGTACAGGGTGTATAAAAATTATATGTCACGAGTACCACGGAGGGATTGTATACCTCTGGATCGATGGAGATCTGTGAAAAAAATGGACCGCAAAATTGAGCTTGACCCTTTCTTTCAAGGTCAAAAAACATTTTATCGCATCGTATAGTAGTCATTACAAGGAACAAAAATCTTAAGGGAACAATGGGTCTCAAGTCAACCGTTCTCTTAAAAAACGATTTTGAAGTTTTCTTAAACGAATTTCTTCCATATGTCTACAGGGTGTTTCCAAAATGGTATAAGCGTGGAGGGAATGATTCTACATGAGAAAATAACACATTGTGTGGTGGGACTTTTATTTTTCCCGGTGGACAGTCCAAGGTGAGGTGAAGGTCAACCTTCGTTTTTTAATTGGAATATGTTTTTTTATCTGACCTTGAATGACCTTGAGTCATTGAACTCTTTTTAAACACACTATTTGATGGTGGATAAAAAAACATATCATTCCATTTAAAAAAAGAATGTTGACCTTCACCTCACCTTGGAATGTCCGCCGGAAAGAATAAAAGTCCCACCACACAATGTACCCTTCGGTATTGAACAATTCTCATCTCTATTTTTGGAGATATTCGTCTGTAACGCTTTATAATTTCTACCTTGTATATCAATAGGTAAAGTGGATTGGGACGGTTCAGAAAGAAATTACGTCGGCATCGAAATTACAAGAAATATGTGCGACGGAAGGGACTCGCCGATGGGAAAAAGTCAGTATGTATACAAGATAGCACAGTGGTATCGCTAAACGACCTCAACGGAGGAATTAATCGGAGAGCAGCCGGCAGCAAATTAGCCTGGGCGAAATGAAACGAAACCGCGACTATTAGCCGATAGTGGGTTAACTGCTACGAAATGGGAAGAATAATACTGGTCCGCGGACGCGACGCGACGCGACTCTCGAAATCTCATTAGACCGGTAAATGGGCCACGATTATCTTCCGAGCAATGGAATTTCGCGCGATGTCTTCTCGGGAAACCTAACCGGTGTTATTCTCCTGGCCGTGCCCCATATTGGATCTGCTGACGCTGCGCTCCGTCACACCGTCGCGTCGGGTCGCGTCGCGTCGCGTCGACGGTCGGCTACAGGGTGAACGGTGCTTGCTTGTGCACACGCGTTTCAAACCCCGGGTATATACCGTGCGGAATCGAACCGATAATTGGCGTTACGCGAGAATTACGATCGGCCGAACAATAAACACACCGTGCGCCAACCGATATCCATTTGTGCGTCATAACGTTATTAAACGGCACCGCGCAACGGTGTTACTTAACAGTGGTTAGTCAATAATTCGGAAGAGATCATTAGGCGGCAATTATACGGTCGAGCGACTCGAGATAATAGCCGCTGCTCGATGGGATTGAACGACGTTTCCCCGGGTTCCTGTAATGTTAATAATTAGCCTGATGGGCATCCGTCACACTGGGGCCTCTGTATCGGGTGATGCCTTTCAACGAGATTGACGAATACCACCCCGCCAACGCAACGGGGGAACTTCCGAGCCGCTGGGGGGCACTAAACTGGGCAAAGTTTACCCGCGAGTATGGCAGCTATTGTCTATGATGCGCCAATCACCGCGCTCCCCTGATTTATCGCTCGGTAGGCCGTCCCCATTGTCTTCAGACTTTTCGCGAATTTACTACCTGGCCTGCGGGAACCACCTGGACCAGGTCCCGAACTGTCCAGATCGGCATAGTTTAGGGGGACAATTAGGTAGCCAGTCTAGGTAGTAGCTAAATCGTCAGCAATCGTCAGGACCGTGTCCAGAGTGATCCAAATCTGGAGGGAGCAATGACCGGGATAGACCGATCATATGGTAGACCGCGAAAACGAAAAAATGAGAGCAACAAACTCGGAAGGCCGAGGTTGTTGATACAAAATACAAACACGACGGTGCGAATGCGAGAGAGGGACGCGTGAGAAAGAGTGAGAGAAAGGAACAACGAGAGAAAGAGAGTGCGAATGAAAGAAAACGTACATAAGGAGTGAGAACAGCGAGTTTTAAGCGACAGCAAATAAGAAGTGTCAATTGTACATATATAAATAAATATACAGGGTGTCCCAAAACTACTGCGTTAAATTGAAATGGGAGGTTCCTTGGGTGATTTGAAGCGACATTTTCCTTAACAAAAATGGCGCCCGCGGCTTTTGTTAAGGAAAATGTCGCTTCAAATGACCCAAGGAACCTCCCATTTCAATTTAACGCAGTAGTTTTGGGACACCCTGTATGTTTATCTGTGCCATCGATACGAGAGTTCCTCGTCTATCACAAACCTACATGTTCCTGCAAATCTTTCATCTTAAATTGCAGATTTAGTTGTAGACCTACCAGGATTAATGTTGCAGTCCCCTAAATTCTGATTAGGGATGTCCCGAACAAAATGAGAACCGAGCCAATTTTTGTTCTTCCCACTTCTCCTTTCTTTGTATTTGCAATTAATCAGCGGAGCTCTTCAGTATCTTGTGCCCAGGGAAAATTTGACGAAAAATGACCGTGGGCCCGGTGTAAGGAGTGTGTGTGTGTGTGTGTGTGTCGGACACTAGCCCCAAGGAGCAACGTCGGAACGATACAAGAATTAATACCGTGTTACGCGATACCGTAATTTAATAGCACGGAACCGGCACGCTTAATCCTTTATCGGAGGAGGGGGGGGGGGGGGGGGGGGTAGGTTGAGCACGATGAAAGCTGAATTATGGAAGAATTCTGGCGCGATCGAGCGCGCGCCGAGCCGCGCCGCGCCGGAGCCCTTGAACGCGAGAGCTGCGTGCAATTCTTTTTCTATGCTAATTATAGATGGCTGGCATTCGCGTGCATGATTACACCCTATTAGCAGAGTAGAAATAAAACACGGCGAGCTTCAGCCGCGGCAGCGTATTTTCGCGTTACGATGACGTCGCCGCCCCGCCGTTGCAATAGCATCGAGCACCTCGTACACGGTGAATGGATCCCGAGAATTTCGAGCACAACACGTCCCCGTTTCCCTAAGATCAACCATTTGTACTGCTTTTAAAAATAAACGCGAGGTAAAGAGGTATTCGTCCAATCGTTGCGAGATTCATTTCTGTGCCATTGATTTTGCGACTTATTTTTTTTTAAACAAAAGCTGAAAGCACATGGGCCACAAGCAATATTCTGACGAAGAGTGAAACAGTGTAGATTAAAAAAAAACCACGCGCGACAGAAGTGAAACTTCTTGCAGTCTAGTAATGTTTAGAAGTCAATTAAGATTGGAAATGGTAAATAATCCTAATGAAGCGACAACAAGATCAGGAACAACTCTCGATGCAGTGTTTGCAAGACATTTAGACAAAATTGAATCAATAATATTTATATCATATTTTAGCTATCACAAGCCAATTGTTTCAATGATAGAATCATAGAAAAAATAATGAACGATCAAAATTTGCGACGCAAAGAAGGAGAGCCTATGGGAAATGCTATGAACTATAGTAATGCTATGTGTTGTGCTCTGTATTCGCGACAACGTTGGCGGTTAGACTTTGCTGGCTAATTAGGTGGTTTGTTAGCACGTTTTTGATCACAAAACTTTTTTGCTCGTTCCGCCGTAGTTTTCGCCATAGCACGCGCTGGCCTTGCTCCTGCTCCCCAACCTCAGCAGTGAGTGGTGGGGGTATATAAGACAGCTGCCAGCGACACGAAAGCGAGTAACGACAACAACACCTAGATGGTGTTGGTAACGCGCTGGCCTTACTCACCATCCCCACCACTTCCGTTACGCATTTTCGTGTCGCGAATTCCGTGACGCAAATAGGCTTACACCCCGGCAAAAGAAGTTTCACTTAAAAAAAGAAGTTTCACTTCAATAATAAAAAAAGGTTCGATTCAATCCGATTTACAGTTTCCGAAATAAACAATTGTTAAGCGAGAACAATGTTTGGTAAAACGTTGTATGTTGCAGCACTCGAATCTTTTAACGAACAAATTCGAGGCCACCGAGTGATCGATTGTCTCCGAGAACAGTCTCGCTTGCACCGGAATGCAGATATCTAATTATGACGTCGAGATCTAATTATGTAACGTGATAACTGCTCGACGCGTTCTCTAATAACGAAACATTGATTAAAGAGCTAATCAGCGGGGAACGTGTAGCGTCCTGTTACCGAGTATATCAATGGCGACGATTAAGCGGCACTAAATTTTTTTCTAATTAACCAAATCTCCTTAGAAACAAAAGTGGTAAACCTGTCTAATATTCCACGTGACGGCGATTGATTTTCGAATAATATTTCCAGTCGTGGCAAAACGGAAGGAAACGGAAAAATTCCGTGGCGCTGCCAAACTGAATTACCAGTTTCACCGTGTCCCGGTTTCTCGCAGAAATACCGATAAAATAGCTAAACGCAGCCGGCGCGGCGCGGCGCGACGCGACGTTGCGCGTTGGTAGTGTCACTTCGCAAGGGGCGAGCGCGCAGGCCGCAGCAAGGGGTTAATCAAACGCTGTCCACCGTGCTCCGGAAAGAAAGAAAACAATGAAGTCCAAACCAACCGACTGCTCGATTTAACTGGCGCCAGTGTTTATTTTCGAACAACGATTTCCCATCAAACGATCGTAGCCCCGTCGCGTCGCGTTTTCTACTGGCATGGCGCTCGCGCTCGCGCGCACGACATTACCGCGTGGAATTGAACTCTGTTCACCGTCGGGATAATTAATTACCAGTCTTGAATTACCTGTGCATTATCTCGGTTTAATTAGCCCCCCAGGAATCCACTCGCCGGAGACCCATGGACGATACAAGTCATTTCCTTCGAGACAAAATGTAATCGATTCGAAGATGACAAATGGAAAACCACGGTGAGCCTCTGATAGCACATTGATAGCCATCAAAATTGTTTAGTAGGGCAAACTTTTCCTCCCGAACCCACAGATTTTCGATTGTTACATATCTTATCCTGTACATTTGGTCGAGAAAATACTAAATACGATGTCCCAGACCGCGGACACCACTCGTTTTTGAGTTACGAGCACGTAAAGTTAACTAATTTAACATTAATTTTCATTGTTTCACCTCGGAAAGTGACAGGTATGGGCGCCGCCATATTGGTAAGTAGGGAGCTCTCCCGTGTAGTGAGTCAGTGGCGCCCCCATATCGTACACGTTACGGGCAATGCCGATAACATACATATACACACGCAATCAAGATATCTAAATTTTTCATGCTTACAATTATAAAACCGATACAAAATCTAACCAGAACTAACCCAGACCTAACCCAGACACAATCTCAAACAACTACAACTAAAACTACTCTCTTTCCCAATTCTATAATTCACTGAGTCACTACAAATAAGGAGCTCCCTACTTACCAATATGGCGGCGCCCATACCTGTCACTTTCCGACGTGAAACAATGAAAATTAATGTTAAATTACTCAACTTTACGTGCTCATAACTCAAAAACGAGTGGTGTCCGCGGTCTGGGACATCGTATTTAGTATTTTCTCGACGAAATGTACAGGATACGATATGTAACAATCGAAAATCTGTGGGTTCGGGAGGAAAAGTTTACCCATCAAAATTGTTTAGTACAATTTAATAGTGTTGGAAATGTCTTTGTGGGTACGATATTTAAGTAACTACACTTTATACTGTATATACTTTATTAGTATTATAAAGATGTTTATTCAAATAACGCCACAGTGTTTTCCGCCTGTGCTGTATTTAGTCTATATGTTAATAGTGCACACTGTACAAGGTTGCGATCTGTTCATGCTGCTTCTACCGGATTGACGACGGTCCCGACTTTATGCTTACGCCTTATACCTAAGATACACCCTTATACCTAAGACTCTATGGTATCGTTGTATTCCAACAAATAGATCTTTAAAAAATTTCGTTCGCTTAATAAATTGTATGAAAAATTAATTTTTATATTCGATCGAAGTTCGACAACGTTTCAGATCGAGTTACGCGGAGGAAAATAATTTTCATGCGTCGTGGGCTCGTGGTGGGAGACGGTCCTGGCACGCGATTGTTGACGTTAACGAAAAAAGGAGGAAGTTTTATGAAATTGGCCCCTTTACTTTAGCCGGCGACGACGCGACGGGTCCTTGGTCTCTCTCTCTCTCTTTCTCTCTCTCCCCGTGAAACCGAGGCCGTCAGACACCGCCAGGGAAACAATGGACAGGTATGGCAGAGGCGGACAAGTGTTCTGAGAATACCTATTGTTTTTCCCGGGCTGCTACAACCGCCGGCAGCATTAATGTCCCTCATAATAGGAGAAGAAAGGGGTACGTAATGCGAGCCAGGCTCTCGCAGACGTTTCAGGATAATCCACAGACGGGGTGGTGTCTCGCATGTGCGTGGGCACACACCAGGATACCGTTGCTTTCTTTATGAATTTCGACGCCCCCACGGCTAATTTTGACGCACCGCTCTCTGTGAGAGAGATCCACTCGGTTGACACCGAGAGTCGAGCAGGCTTTCAATGAGGTCCTCCAGCAGGGAAGTTAATATGTTCTTAATTGTAGTGTCGTTTATAATACGCCTGCTTTGTTCGGGACTGTGTTGGCGTGCTTCCATTCTAGCACAGAATTTGTGTAAAAACGATATTGACTACATTTTTTAGACTACACATGCGGAAATGAAAATGTTAATTTCCATTGAAATCGGCCCCATCGAATACCACAGTCCGACAATTACAATCAGCGAACTCTCCTCGACAACCACCGAAAACTAAATCATTTCCGGCAGGAAGTTCCCTCTCTCGCGGTTCACTCCGGGCTTACACGAATGCCTCAGATATTAGTTCGTAACAAAATTCTCGAGCAGCAACTTTCCCAATAAAAACTTCAGACAGCAAAATTAACCCCCGTGAAACGGATTCCGGTTATTGAATATCTCAATAAATTTAAACAACTTCGGCACAGGAGCTATTCCGATACACCGTCCGGATAAAAATCGAACAATTTTCCCGGATGTAATCGAAGAACAAATCGATGGAAGTATTTCCATCACCGTGGCTGCGCCAGTGTAAAACTAAATTCCTTGGACGACGAAGAAAAATTTTCGAACAGCATCGCGAGGACCCCGGGGTACCACGGTCCGTTCTCATTTAGACGCCGCCTACTGCCGCCGCCACCGTCGTCGTCTCTGCTCATTCCACGTTCCGGAATCCCTCTCGCGGAGTTGGAGGTTTCTATTTGAGGATGTACGCGTCGTTAGCCGGCAGTTCTGTCGTTGCTTCTTTACCATGCAAACCGGCCGGGCCCCTACTCCCCCGACATAACTAACTACTTCTGAGGTATTGCGGGGGGGAAAAATGGGCGGGAGCACGTGTGAGAGCATTCGAGTGAATTGCCGCTGGATGCCTGGGAGCGCACGTATTTTTATTTTAACTGGGTCACCGCACTCTGACGCCGCTTCTCGAGTGCCCGGTAATCTCGACGAATCGCAGGTTTTTGACTCCCCGCGCGCACCCTGTCAAAATACCCCCGCATCTCTTCATCTACCGCCTAACCCTCCACAACTATACCCTAAATCCAATCGTCGGATCAATCGGGTGTTTCTCAAAAAAAAGAAAAAAAAAAGAACTCTCTTGTCTGAAGTGTTTCGTTCCCCTTTCCGTAGCTAGAAGTCGTTCATTATGTCGTGCTAATCGGGGTAAAAAGTCCCCGGTTTATATGCGAACGACGTGATAAAAGTCCGAGGCAAATTGAAAAAAAGTAGTGACGGTAGGTAAGGAGCTCGTACAGCTATTTTAAGACAGTTTGACGTGCTGGAAGGTGGGGGATGGTGGGGGAGAGGTTACTCTATACTTTCAGACACGCGGTGACCGCAGCCCGGATACGTTTTACTGTCCGAGCACAGATTAAGTACACGTAACAGTCTTCACTTTACAATTCGCCCACTAAAACGTTCCAAACTAGGAGCAGAGTAGTTGGAGCTTTTACGACTACTTCAAAGGCCAGGGCGCGACCCATGCTTGCACGTGTCGAAATCCGCGCAGCTGTGTACAGTCGCGAAGTTAGCTAACACCGCTATTTGGCTGTTTGAACATGCTCTAAGTTAATTGGGTATATTCTAGCGAAATATGCGTTTTCGCAATCTTCTTAGAGATTGCCGGGACGTAGCCTTGATGAAATCCCGGGGACACGGTTTGTCTAGTTCCAGAGATATTAAACTGGAATCGGGGGTCGGATATGGAACTTCGAAGATGTGATTTCTACCCTCGGTATTGTCTTTGTCGCTTTGGAAGCTGAAGAATAAGCCTAGGCTATTCTTTGTGCACGCCCCTTTGGGTCAGACCTTTCTTAGTCACGCCCCTTTTGGGTCAGGCCTTTCTTAATCACGCCCCTTTTGGGTCAGGCCTTTCTTAATCACGCCTCTTTTGGGTTAGACCTCTTCTGCCACTTCTAGTGAAAAGATATAGATCCTCAGAATTGTTAGGCGAATGTTAGGTCCTGGCTAGGCCAGTCTGGTTTAGAATCCCGCCTAGAGCAGTTCTAGAGTTCATCTTCGGAGCCGAGGGCTTACGGTAAAGCGACCAGGCAACGTGTTAATCATTTCTCAGTGTGCTCCAGAGTAATCAATCAAGGTCCTGTTTGTGGAATGCAAGTCTGCTTGCTCTGGGTTAGGTCTCGGGGCTGACTCCGCGCAGGTTGAGCTAGGTCTGGTTAGGAATTGGTCCCGGATCTATACCCCTGAAGGGGCTATTACCGCAACACCTAAGCTGAAGGGAGTAATTTGAAATTCTGGTGCATTGTAATAAAGCTAGAGAGAGAGGGAGAGTGTGTGTGAGTGTGTGTGTGATGGGAGACGACTGTTTACAGAAGGTAGGGCGAGGTTCTGGCCGAGGGATTTCGTGTAAGGAAAATACATAGTGCTCGCAGTGTGCCGGATCTAGGTCGCCATGACGATTATCCTGTTACACGTAACCGGCGGTAAAGAAGGTGGATGCATTACCACACTCGGGAGATTCCGCGCAATCGCGGCCAAATCGAGTAGAATACTTTCAATCGGTTACGGCAGTCTATTCGCCGGAGCTATATCTACGAGGCTCCACATTGTTGACCTAAATCCCCCCCACCCCCCCATATACGTGCGCTGGGACCAGCCCGATGGAACACCGCTTCTTCTTCTTCTTCTTCTTCTTCTCTTCTTACCAATTTCTTCGTTTCCGTACCGACTCCTCTCCCGTGTTTCCGGACGGGAACGCGACTGTTACCAGGAATTTATGCGGATTACCTCGTACGTACGCAACTTTCGGACAAACCGGAATCTCTTTGTTCTGATTGAGGGGCGGAACCACGCTAAAATATCGGGAACAACATTTTATCCATGGGGCGGAGGTACATCCCGTGCCAAGAGCACAATGCTCCCGATTAATTTCGCTCCGCCTCGAATTAATTCCATACCGAGTTGCAATTCCGCTAAAGGGAAACCCTTTCGCCCTCTGCATTTCCATAATTTTCTACTCTATTTTATTTGAAAGACATCGGGACTTGTTTCGCCGCACTTTAGCTTGGAAAATAATTATTATTAACGAATAGAACGTTCCTTGTTGTTCGTTAGATTGTACATTTTTATATGTTTTAAATGACCGATAGATATGCAGGACCCTGCCACGAGTACCGTGTCGCTGGAAAATTAACGAAACAAAAATGCATTTATTCCGAGATCGAAATTCCGATTTATCCGAGACGGGGTTTATGTGTTTCCAAGTTCTCATATCAAGGAGGATATCGCTCGGAATGGTGTGCGGACTGCATCCAGAGGCGATCCCCACCCCCCGCCCCCCAACACCCCTCTGCCGCGCGGCCGGGCTGTAAGTTCGTCTATCCAAAATTCAACTCGCGAACGTCACTGTGAAGACGAAGGATAAGAAAAAGAGGAGTTGCATCACGCGGCTCATTGCCGGGAGATTTGGAGGAAAGCGGGCCGAGATTGCCGGGAAATCCTCGGGAACATTACCGAATCGGTACGCGTGCCCGTGTGCGTCTTACACAGAGGCGTGCAGCGGGGGAAAACAAAGAAGAAAGGGATCCTATGAATTCGTGAGTGACTTCGGATATCACGTTCGCCGGCGTCTGGCAGACATTTCCTTTAGGCTTCCTCTGTGTATGTAAAGTGTCTGCATGCGTGCATACGTGTGTGCATACACCACAACCACACGTACACGAGCGTGGCGCTCAGCTACGGTGCTGGAGACATTACAAGTTTAAAAACGGGCGAGGCTCTGGCCCCCGGTGCGGTGTCGCAAATATATTCCGCGACGCGATTTCGTTTTCGGTGCTGTGTCTACGGAGTCGGCATCACGGGACGTAAATTCTGTCGCGCGATTATCTACATAATGGCCGGGCCGAGCGCGGGCGCGGGCGTCTCGCGTCGAGGAAATTTATCGTCCGACTTCCCGATGAAAATTCATATCTTACCGCGGTCATTCCTGAAATTTTCTCCGCGAACCAGGGAGCTGGTACGCCTCGTGGAAGGATTAAACGTTCCACATGCGGTTAAGTAGTCATTTTTCAAAGAAATATCCTTTTTACAACATTTCGCCTGTGCACCGGAGGCTAATTAGTGTGCTAATGCGGCGAGCTATAATAATCCAGCACTCACCGTTTTGCCAAATATTTACTGCATCATCCGATGTACGTGTTTATTCTTTAAGGGTGGCTGACGATCATTGGCTCCTCCTGGAACATAAAAATTTATGGACCTATTTAATTCCATCATTCCGGATTATCGTATGGTCCCTAATATCCGTCAGAGGTCGGGATTGCGAAATAATTATTAACTAACAATCGTTTCGTTGTTAATTATTTTTGTGTCAAACCTTCACCAACATACTCGTGATGTTCTTCCGATTAAAATGATACCCCACACGACCCCATTTCGGTCACATTTGCCTGTTCAAATCCAGGAACGAATTTTTTCATCATCGATTCGGATAATGGAGGTTCTACAAAAACGTGATTTGGTCACGCAAATATCCTTCGATCTGTATCATGTTCGGACTCGTTCTAATCGGAAGAATGTCGCGAATATGCTAACACAAGTTTCGTTGAAAAATAATTCGAACGAAAAAAACGTTTGTCAAGGAATTAAATAAGATCGAGGCAGTACTTTTTCGAGTTTCCCCTCGAAAATAATAGATTCAGGACCCTGCCGATGTAAAATTAACGAAATCAAATTCCAGATTCTCGGAAGGTCCCTGATCTCAGAGGTCTCCAACTGAGAGAATAGCTGAGCGGGATTCGAAATAATCAGAGTGGCAAGAAGCAATTTCGAGTTGGAGCGATCCGCGTGTTTTAATAATTTCGGGAATACGATTCCGGGGAGGGGGTGGACGGCCGGAAGACCTGTCGTCATTAACGTTTCACAAATAACGCGTTTCATCGTGCCGGAATTCGTCGGACCGCTATTAACTTGTCGCGAGCTGTCTCTCTCCTTCTCTCTCTCTGCGGCGCTGAACGAAACGGTCGGAAGATTTTAACTGCAACTAATAAAATTTAGCGCCGGACGTGTCGGTCATGTGCCGTGACAGACTTCTGGTGCGCGGGACAATATCCTCGGTGAATGACAGCTGGATACCCGAGTCATTGAAAATTTACGAGGCGCTGGAGTAGTCCCGAAATGGAGGGTTACGCGCGTCGGAACGCGCAAATCGGTCTTGGAGAAGCAAAAGGGTCTGCGAACGCGCGTCACCTTTTGTCCCGGGAAAATTGTTTCTTCGCGCAGACACCTCCAGTTCGATGCCCTTCGGTCCTCTGAATAGAAATTGCATCGATACAAGTTACGCGGCACAACGCTAAATGATCGTCGCCCTAAGCGTCGAGATATCGGCGTCGTAGCGTGCACGGGTAGGCAGCAAATTGCGCGACAGAACGTTGACAATATTCCTCGGAGTATGCTTATACACTCTCGTTAGAAAGCTCTTGTTGATCGAACAGTTTCATCGGGCCCCCGCGCGCCCATCTTCGATGACTCCGGTGCACGTAATAATTATTCAGTGTGTACTTTCGGTTACCGAGGTTGATCTTTTAATTAACAATATCTTTGTACTTCGCGGAGGCTCGTTAATCGAGCGCCGAAGGCGACGTCTCTCGTCCCAGAAATTGGTTAGACTATTCTGCTACTGTCTCGGGTCCCGGAACTGAACTATACACATTGCGAGGCGCGTATGAAAATTCGACGATGTAACGAAGCTCCTTTGCAAACTGGATTCTAAATGTAACGTACACCTGGATCGATTTTTTCAAGTTGGTAACCTGGGTCTGTCCAGAAGGTCCATTCGAAGCAGTGGGGACAGTAGTGTTGGAAAAAAAACTCAAATAACGATTTTAATTATATTGTAGGTATTTTCCTGATTGTAACGAGTCCAAACATGACACAGTTCGGAGCATATTTGTCCGAGTAAATCGCGATTTTGTGGAACCTCGGCTATCCGAACCGAAGACATCGAAATTCAAAATATCCTATATCGTGGATTTGGTCGGGTAAATATGATGCGAATGGGGTCGTGTTGGGTATCATTTTAATCACAAGAATCCCAGTGATATGTTAACGAAGGTTTCGATTGTAATAGTGAACATATAAATTTATTGCATCGAATTAGCCGATGCTCGAGCTGGATTAGTTGATCAGATAGACAGTGTGGCACTGTATAGTCACTGTGTATGCTCAGATAATCCAATAGTCCTCCTGTAAAAATGCATTCTCCCAAATAGCCTGATCTTCCAGCTGAATTATCCGATCAGCAGAACCCCTGATTATCCAGCTGGCTCAATTTAACAGCTTTGTGCGAGCGCAGCGTTGCCAATTGATCAGGCAAACAGACGATTCGGGCGTCTAGGTAGATAGTGGCTCGTTATGAATAAACATCCTCCACTCAGTCGCACTATCCCCATGAAAATACATGACTGGGGGTTTGGGTATGGGGGGGGGGTCGGGTCTAAATACTCTTTAATCGTCACGCTTAATCGGAAAACCGAAGGGCTGGGGGTTGGAGCAAGTTTCGGAGAGTACGGAGGGGTGGAGGGGAGGATGGGGTGAGTGAAGGGGTGGTGGCTGGAGTGATCCGGGGAAGTAGAAATACACACAGGTACGTCTACCTTTCTTAATCACCGTCTCTAATCGGCCGGAGCTCGCTTCATCAATCTCTTCGCGCCGCGTCAAAGAGACTGGAAGTTGTATAGTTAATGAGGTCGAAGCGTAACGCTCGCGGGCCTACGCGAGGAGGAGCTCACCGCTCGCAGGCGGGGGCTTTCAAAGCACTGTCTTGTTAATTATTCGACGTTTGCTTTAGTTTAGACCGCGTAATCCGCGCATTATTCAGGCGGCCGCACGAACGCAGCGCGGTTATCAATAACATATGACGCGGATTCCACGGCCGATTTGAAATTATGCGTTTAACGAGGCTTAAATATTGCACAGACATACGCGCGAGCCCTGCGCATACGTGTACACACGCGCGCGGGCACACACACCGCTCGACGTCACACTCGGTAATCTGCCCGGCGGATTTACGTCGGCCCGGTGCTGCCCGCTCGTACCGGTAATGATCGATAGCATTATATCGTATATACCCCGGGGTTCCTCGGTGTGCTTTGCTGATTACATTACGTCGAACGAAGCCAGATCTCTCTCGACGAGCATTGTTATTCCGTGTGTAATCGCTCTGTCATCGACAGCGGCCCGGAAACGCTCGAGCACGCCGTGGAAAAAGTGACCGTGTGTGGGTGGCAGCGCTGCTGACAACGGAACACCGGCGTTCAGGCCTAATCGCCTGACGACGGTTTTTATGAAAATGGCAGAAATGACTCTTGGAAAAATGGTTGACGTGTACTTCTTCCACCGGCAATAGTCCGTCTTGCAGGGACGAAAATAATCCTGAAAGTTTCAGCGAAAACGTTTGGTCAACCCTGAAGTCCTGTCAGTTTTTCTGCTGTAACTTTTTTGTTCATAATTATTTCTTTACGAAACTTTCCTGAAAATATCCGCCATTCTTTCGCGGTTCAAACGATACCCCACACGATGCAATTCCGGCCGTATCTACGCGTCTGATCCACGATATAGTGGAGCCTCTACTATCCGAACAGGCTCGTTCATAATTATTTCTTTACGAAACTTTTCCGAAAATATCCGCCATTCTTTCGCGGTTCAAACGATACCCCACACGATGCAATTCCCGCCGTATTTACGCGTCTAATACACGATATAGTGGAGCCTCTACTATCCGAACACTCTTGTCCGGTTCAATGTGTTGAAGTAGTAGGAATCTCGAACGATTGTGTCGATTTTCTACGCAGACAGCACAGATTCAGTGAATCGGAGAGAGGAGCTCACCCTCGTCCAACCTCCCCAACAGCCATGAAAATACATGTCGGATAGACAGCGGGGGATCCGGGGCTTGTTCCTAAAAATTCATCCGCCGTGCATATCCCCTATCGTAGGGGTCGGTCCCGATGACGCTTATATACGCCCGGCGTATGTCAGAAAATCGCGATATAAGCACAACAGAAGGGCGGATTCATTCAAGCCGGAGGAGCGTGGAGCCTTGAACGAAATGGGAAGCCGGACGCCCTTCACATCCCTCGAGTGGCGTGTCTATGGGCGTGCTCGGTTGTTTTGTGTGTGTGCGGAACATGTATGCATTATATGGCGGAACGGATCATCGAGTACGCGGTAACATCCGCCATATTTTCGTAGGAACGTTGATATTAATGCAGGGGAGATCGATAGAAAACAAGGGCGCGCGTCTTTTCGCGTGGTGCCACCTTGAATAACTTATTTATCCTCGAGGGTCCACCACTCTGGTTTTGCATGACAATTTGTTGGAAAAAACAATTAAACTTTTTGCATTCGATAGGGCGTTGACTTACAGGAAATATAGAAAAATTGACTTTCGAAAGTCCAGAATAGCCACGTTGGAAAGAGATGGGTGCGGGGGAAGACGGAACAGTAAAGAGAAAAGTATTTTCGTCGGGACGTTTCGCCCTGCTACCTTCATTTTCGCAGTAGCAACAGTAATTTCCCCCTTCAGAGGCAAGGCTCGATGCTCCGGTCATGGCTTTTACGACGGCCGATATGACTGGGTTTACGATTCCGCGAGCGGCGCGCGGCGCGGCACGGCGCGGCGATGAGCAAGCAACGGGGCAAAGGGGATGGAATCGGTATCGTAAGCCGTTAAGCTGCGAACGAGTCGAGCCATAGGTGTCTAAAAGGGAGAACAGATAATTGAATAACGACCAGATACAGAATTTCTGCGCGGACGGCTTTACGATGCTGATTTACACCGGCTGCCCGGCGGAAAATCCGCCACGCACCAACGGCAAACTGGCTCGCGATTTTTATTTTTTTTATTTTTTTATTTCAACCACTCCGTGGCATTGCGGTCTCTGAACAGCTCCGTTTCGCGATTAACGGGCACCGCGGACACCGGTTTTATATTAATTCTGATTAATACCGACCGCGAAGAAAGAAAAACGAACGCCTAACCGACGATATCCAAATTCTACAGGGTGTCCCAAAATGTCTTCAACTCCCGGAAATGGGAGGTTCCTGAGGTCATTTCAAGCGTCATTTTCCTTTTGCAAAATGTTGTCCGAGGCTTCGTTTGGGAGTTATTAACGAAAAACACGGACCAATCAGAGCGCGAGCTAGACGCTCGCTGGCACGTTCAGCGCGACGAGCCGGCAGGCGGTTGGCTGAACATGCCAACGAGCGTCTAGCTCGCGCTCTGATTGGTCCGTGTTTTTCGTTAATAACTCCCAAACGAAGCCTCGGACAACATTTAGCAAAAGGAAAATGGCGCTTGAAATGACCTCAGGAACCTCCCATTTCCGAGAGTTGAAGACATTTTGGGACACCCTGTATGCCCTCGACATAAAAAAGTAAATACGATCCAGATGTGAGGTAACATTTCAATCAGAAAAATATCATCGAATTCTCCTCGCTCAAACCTAACTTATATCTGACCCCGATGCAGGCCCAGTAATTTTTCTATAGCGTCGCGAGTGAATGGTAGTCGTTACTTCCCCCGTGCACACGCAACAATGACGCTTGACCGTGAAATATAATACGCGTGTAGAGCAAACGCACGGTGGCGGTCCCCCCTCCCTTTTGCCAGCCATAAATCTCGATCCTTGGGAATGATGTAGCTGCGAGTGCCCTCCAAGTGAATCCTCCTTGCGACAGAAGCATCATCTTCGATACCGTAACTCGATATACCGTTGGCTGGGTTCGACGAAAGCAATAGAGAACAATGTACGGTGTTAATTAACCGTGTAATCAGATATTTTACACCGGTCGCCTGTGATGGATTCGATGTTCAGGTCGAAGCCGTTCGTAGCTGTCAGACTACTGATCTGTTTCGATCCAAAAGGTTTGCATTCAAATTCCTGCATTTAAATAATTTATTCTAAAAATATTTTTCCGTGCAACCTTTATCAACATATCCGCGACGTTTTTCCGATTGAAACGATACCCCACACGACCCGATTCCGGTCGCAATTACCCGTTTAAATCGAGGACATAGAATTTTGAGTAATCGGTTCGCATAATCGAGGATCTACGAAATCATAATTTTCTCCGGCAATTATGATCCGAAGTATGTCGTGTTTGGACTCATTTTAATCGGTAAAACGAGTAGGTGAACCGGGTATCTACTGTGTCGATTGTATCTCGACAGGTTCGGATAAAAGAGATTTCCCTGTACTCGGTAGCTAACCGAAACTGTTCTCACGTCTGATCAATGGTCTATTCTAGTTGAATAGATAATCCACGCGGATGGTGTCAACGTCGAATAGAATATTTAAAAACGAGAATATCAACATTTCGGTTCTGAAACGTCGGGAACAAACTATCGCGTACCGTTTGAAAATATTGTTCCCCCGCACCACGCCGGTGGAAAATCGAGCGTCGCGAAAAATATTTGCCAGTCTATCGGTTTGATTGTTCCCCGCATCGGGCTGCAGATTTTTTTTTTTTTTGTATATGCTAAACAACGCCCGGGCGTCGTTCATCCTGCACGATGGCATTCGGGCCGGGTGCATGTTACACGCGTGCGTCTGTTCAATTGGCCCTACTCGTGTTGCGAGCTTTAAAAAACGATCGACGTTTTACCGACACCTGTCAGACAGAAAATAACTCTTGTCATCGACGGGGGATCGACTGGGCCACGAGCTAACTGGGAAATTGTCGCGTTACGTCCGGTCCGACTTCAAAGCTGTAACGTTCCCGTAATTATTTTGACAACGACCGAGCCGGGCTGTGCCTGGCCTGGCCTAGCCTGGCCGGCATTTCTTTGATCTCCCGCGCCCGGTGGACCAGGCTTAAGGTGCCAAACCTTGTCAATATATTCTATCCGGAAAAAAGTATATATTACGTACATGGTCTAGCTTGTACTGCTGGACTTTTCAATTGATGATCCAAATGAAGTCTATATGTGATAGGCTTACTCCGGACTAAATTGGGGTCAAATATAGATTATGTCGTCCCATTGACTAGGTCTATGATTCCATTGGTTAAGGTGAACTCTGTATTACGGCTATGCTTTCCCTAGGCCAGGGCACAATTACCTCTACCAAGGTCAGAGCTGGCTCTTGACTCGGGTCCCCGTATCGTCAAATCACAGCCTCCCCCCCCCCCCCCCCCCCAACCAGGACCCCCCTGAAGCAAGTGTACATTCTTCCTGGATCGAAAACTGGAGTTCCCTAGGTAGAGGAAGGGCTAGGTCTCGACAGGGAAACGAAGGGCGCAGGACCGCTCGTCATAAAGGAATGGCGGCTGCGCGCTGTGTGCGTCCTATTGTGCACCGGTATGCAAATGAATTTTATTCCCGAGGCACCTGAACAACAATGATCTCCAGCCAAGCAGTGATTCAGACAACAGAAACGCGGTAGCTTTGATTAACCGGTGGAAAAGAGTGATTAGGAAATTGAGGGATTTAATTGGACACCGTCCGGACCAACCAGATGAATAAGTTACCGGACGTAGGGTGGGGAAGAGAGGGAGGGAGGAAGGGTGGGATGGTTCGGTGACAGGTCCGGTGTCATCAGTGCTACCTTCAATCCTCCTTCAGTCCAATATTTATTCGCCGGCCGGCCGGCCGGGTCGAAACGAAATCAAAACCGGTGCGCCGGCATTCACCGGGTCACAGAGAGACCACTCCCGGGGGCCCTTTCACTCTTCACCTTTGTGAACCAACCCCCGGGGGGGGGGGCGAACGCCGGAAAACGTTGAAAGAGCGGTCGGCTGTCCTCCATTCAGTTTTCTAGGGGCTGATGGAAAAAAATACCGGTGAATATCGCACGGTGGGTGGCGGGGGTGTGGTACGACAGAGAAGATAAAGACAGTGGGCCGCGTGCGTACGTGGCCGGGCCACTGTCCAGCCCTGAAGGGGAGTTGTTTATCTGGACGATTTAATTAAGCCCCGGCCCACGGCTAATTCAATGGACGTGTCCCGCGCGCAACGAACGAATTACCCGCCACTGCATCCGCGCGGCGGATTAGTAGGCGCGACGCGCGATACGACGCGACGCGACGCTACATCCTGGCGTCGTCCCTCCCCACCTATCACCCCTCCACTAAGGAGCACGGGTATCCACGTGAATATGCCGGTAATTAACCGCAATTGTACCCGCCGCGGCCCTCGAACACGCGGCTCGGTTTATCCTCCACCCACCCCGCTACCCCTTCACCCTTTATCTTTTCCTCATCGCGGATTCAGCTCGAGTCTCGATTTTTTCCTTTGACACGTGGCGTGACGATCCTATCCTCCTCCTTCCACTCCTCCCCCTCCTTGGAGTAAGCGGCTAGTTATGGTCGAATCAGGGGGGATTATGAAACGGGCAATCGAGACCACCTGCGAATTGTGCGGTTCATCAATGGCTGATTTTCTCATTCTCTGTTCGGAGGTGAGTTGTATTGTAAATAACGCGGAACGGATTACAAGGGACTTTGAAAAACGACGACCCCCCAGCAGCAGCAGCCGCCGCCGCCGGACAATGGAAATTAATGATCGGCGCGGATGACGGCTACATAAGTAATAGGCGGCGCTCTGTGCTCAACCGGTGTGGATCCCTCCGGGTTGTCTTCTATGTGCAACGTTGCAGGCGGGTATAAATACCGTGAACAAACATCCGGGGATATTGATTGAACGCGAACCATTTATGGCACGTTCGCCCCGGGACGCGATTTTTCGGCGCAGTCGGTGAGCTTGCCTCGGGGTGCATACACGTGTTGATGACTGGAGGCTGATGGCAGGGTGCTCGTGTCTAGCCCAGATCTATGGGGTCCTAAGCAGAGTCGAGGAAGAGGGGTGGCGCTGGAGATGTCCTTGTCTTGATATCCCAAGAAGAGGACTCGTCATGATCATTGGACGGCCAATGGAGAGTTAGGTGTAGGATTTATCATCACCAGGTACTTTTCGTTCGGCACCAGTTTCGAAAATTGATGGGACCGGTTGGGACATTGATCCAACAGGTCAGCCAGCGCGGCGTGTTGCGATTGTAGGCGCTCGGAATCAGTATGTGACAGCCATGTGCTATGTTGGCATTCGGAATTCGACGCTTGGGGGTTCGCGAACACGAATCATTGTGGATGCGCGGCATTGTCTTCGGAGGATTCTGACGCACCGACAGCATCAGGAATTTTTGGGAATATTTGGAGACAGCACGTCTAGGATTAATTGGCAGACTTAGGGTATCTCCTCGTTCACCTCCCTGTCTAGGTGTATAATGCTATCGACGAATTCATTAAACCTCCCCTAGCGGGAAACGGGATATTATTGCAAGCTGTTTATATTTGTCCCGGTCCTGTGGATACACGATAAGCCGTGGACTAGAATTCACCTTCTGTTTACGTTCCCGGAAAGTGTGACCAGCCACGAAGTTCTCAGATTAATACACGATCTCCATCAAGCCACGCATCCACCGACCGTGGGACCCGGGTCACGCATAGGTTCATCCGAACCGTGATTATCATTCGCGACCACGGACATCTGAAACCGATATGGTAATTAGGCTGCGCGGGCAGCACGCAATCTCGATCGTCTTGGCGCAGCCTGACAAGGTCAATGTCCTCAACGTCTTAGTTACAAACGTACACACATGAAAGAATATTTATCCCACTGTTTGGGATGTTCGTTCTAGGTTCGATCCTGTTTGCTTATGTTCAACTAGGTTTATGTAGGTTTGCACAAGCTTTACTCAAGAAATTATTTATTACATTACACAGAGCAGTAATGGAAGGTTAGGATATTGATCCTGCAGATCAGTGGTGTTTGCCTAGGTTTGTGCAAACCGTAATATTATTAAAATTATTCATCGCCCCCATTTGATGATCGAAATCGAGCTTGAGTTGGTTCCAGTTTGCAAAATGATTGCTGGCTTCTGCAAACAAAGAAAATTGTTGCGACAGGCAACGCAGTTTCTGTATTGCGCTTTCGGCGACAGCGTTGCCAATTCGAGATTTCCCCGGGATCGAGCAACCGACGGATTTCGAGACTGAATCTCGAAACTGAATCAAATAACAGTTATCCTTCATTATTCGCTGCTTACACAGACCAAGGGCGCAGCAGTAAAGTAAACTTCAGCCAGGTGACGGGGTGCATTCTCGTTAGTGGGTTTACAGCCAGGTCACCATTGTGTAACCACGTAACCGGCGACTATGTTGCATGCAGCTTACTTGGCAAATATCGTCCCGCTGTGTTACCGTACGCGGAACAGCGATATTATCGCGGTAACGACCATGATAACAAGGCCTTTGCTCAAGTTTTTCCCCCCATATACAACCCCCCCACGCCTTGGCCTCCGACATCGCATCAACGATCTCTGCCTGCTCCCTTTTTCAGGAAACTTCAACCAAGACCCTTTTGCATATTGATAACCCTCCACCGAGTGCTCGTCTGGCAATACGATTGATCAATTCCACTGTCGCGGAACCTGCCTTCTTCGCGATCGTTAATCAAATTACCTTTTTTAAGTGGCCTCGCATACACCCCCGTCCCGTTACGATCAATTATTGTTAACATGGATATGTTTTAGGGCTGGGGGTCATTCCAAAATTTGCGTGATGACACCACCAAAAAGTGTGACGCTAAAATAGCCTCCCCCCTCCAAACATATCCATGATTCAATGTTTTTCCATGAAGTGGAGGCAATTTCGGGGTTTTGTCACCTCGCCGACCGCGTCGAACGTAGAAAAGGACAGCGCGTGTAAACACGGACTGCGCGGCCGATCAGTTACCCCCACGTCCCGGGAGCCTGTCCGGGCCTGCCGCTACAGGCCGATTCGTGGAGGACGGCCGGGTGGGGGTGTCGTTGACGTAACTCGGCTATCCCCACTATCGCGCTCCGGTAGCCCGTCCGTACGGGACTCGCGCTGACCGGCCGGGTGACGTAGCCCATCTACGTCATCGACATTTTTATTTCCCCAATGGCCACTATTCAGCCGTCGACAAAATTTCTTTCCGTTACTCCAATGGTTCCATAATACACTCCGAAAATATTTGTTTCTCGTACCAAGTATTTTTTCTCAGTCAAACAAAAATTTATTTTGTTGCTCCACGCTGTGCCGAAGTACCCCAAAAATTTCAGAAAAATTGGTACCCCTGTTTCGCTCCAAAAAATTTCCAGTCACCCTAGCATTCAGAAATAGTCTCCTGGTATCTGACCCGGAATCCAACACCTGTCATCGGACCAACGACGATCGAATCATCGAATAAGATCGAGTGAACCCATGCGATACGACTGCGTGGCTCTGGGCTCACGGAAGGGTAGTACCCCAACAATAAACCTTGACTGGTTTTTTAACTACCGTTGTTCTCTTAAACGGAGCGATCCAGGCGTTGTAAACCGGCATTGAACAGGAGCAAACAACGGCAGTCATGAATACGTGGGCTAGAATTTCTCGGATCGCAAAAAAAGGGAGGGGGGGAACAATCAGAAATCGAAGGCAGCGGCAAGAATCAGAGCGTGTCCATTCAAGCTAATGCGAGGGACGCCGGTCCCCCGCCCCCCCTTACGGCGCGGCCAGGTGTAACGTATCGCATGAGGGGATGATAGGGAGGGGTCGGCACACGACTCCCATTGAACGCGCCGTCAGGTGTCAGGAATGCGGACGTTTCCTTGAGCCTTACTTATACAACCCCCGGGACGGTCACCTTTGTGCTAGAGAAACGTCCGGCAGTTGCATACCAGCACGCGTCCCGACGTGCGCCAAATTCCCAGCAAATGGCGTCGACGTAAGACAGAGGGCCGGGCCGGCCCCCCAGGAAATAATGTTGCCCGACGAGACCGAGACAAATGGCAAATCGATGCCCGACGTCATTTACCGCGGACCGAGCCATTCAAAAAGACCAGGGGGGAGGGGGAAACCTGGACCAATGGCGGGAGTCTTCGTATCAATGAGCACCCCTCTAGCCCGACGCCCTAATGGCACTTATTGTTTGAAGCCGACGACTGCTTGCCGTGATTACTTCCTATCTACGCGAGACACGGGAAATCTGGGAACTTGAAAATGCCTCTGCCACTGGGAAATGGTAAAGGAAAGTTTGCTGAACTGGCAATATCTTTTTTTATAATCTTGAACTTCACCGGGAACAATTTTGCAAAGTTGGGATTTTTTCGTGACACTTAAACGTGTGCTGGAAAATCTGGACCTCGATTGTAGGCCAAACGGTGGTTCTTCACTTCATCAAGGACAGTGTAATATTGATAATAAAAATGCAGGTCCTATGGGAAAACTGTATTATGATTAAAAAATTTTTGTTGGTTTTCAACCTCATTTTGCAACGTTGTTAATTTATTTTTTGGGACAGCGGTATCCCTCGAGGATATCGACCGGTTTAGTGGAGGTCAGTGGAGAATATTGAAACCGTGAATCGTTTTTGGTCGGCAAGGGGTTAGTATTCTTTTTGCGAGGAACATATGAAGGGACTAAAATTCGCGGTATATGGGGTTGGGGATTTCTGGAACATTATTGCATTCTACAGCGTTCAGCCCGACCAAAGTATCTAGGTCGGACTTATTTTATAAAGTATATCACCTGGGAAGCTCATCAGGCTACAGATATTTTTATATCAATTTTCTGAAAAGCAATTTTTGCTTCTGTTCTTGATTTAAACGTTCTAGGAAATGGGGTTTCTGCTTGGATGAAGCATCGTTGCGGTTGGTACGATTATTGTTCTGTATTTTGTGGGCAGAGGTTTCTCGGTACGAATGAGGATTAATGACCTACGTTGCTGAAATGTAGTTAAAATCCGCCAGAATTTTGAGTTTCACTTATTCCAACTCATCTTGTTCGTATAATCTGCTTATGAAGAAACTATAGGTGTTGCTGAATCCCATTGGCGTTTATTGGGAGGTAGAGGTGCGGTAATTAGGACTGGGATTAGGTCAGCTGAGGTTAGGCATTGTAACGTTAGGTTTTAAAGTGTTAGGGTGGTCCATGCTGATCTTTGGCTCCTGTTAGGCTGGTCCACAGGTGGAGCGAACACGTTAAGCCGATGTTAGGAGAATCCAAGTTAGGCGAATACAAATTGGGGTGATCCAAGTTAGGGGAATCCAAATTGGGGTGATGCAAATTGAGAAATCCAAGTTAGGGGGGATCCAAATTGAGGGATCCAAGTTAGGGGGTTCCAAATTGGGGGATCCAAGTTAGGGAAATCCAAATTGAGGGATCCAAGTTAGGGGAATCCAAATTGGGGTGATCCAAATTGGGAGATCCAAGTTAAGGGGGATCCAAATTAGGGGATCCAAGTTAGGAGGTTCCAAATGGGGGGATCCAAGTTAGGGAAATCCAAATTGAGGGGTCCAAGTTATTGTGGATGCAAATTGAGGGATCCAAGTTATTGTGGATCCAAATTGAGGGACCCAAGTTGGGGGATCCAAGTTAGGTGCGAACCCTAACAACGCCCAGCTAAAATTAAAACTCGGTTGGAATAACATCCTGGGCCAAGTTGGCTTATCGATGCCCCGCCATACTGACTCAACAATCCCATTGACGGGAGCAATCGCGCCCGTATAAAACTCGGACCAGAAAGCCCGACGTCGCGTCGGTGAAACCAAAAGGAAACGTCCCGGTTGCTATAGCGTCGTCCCCATTGTGGGGACCTGATTGGTTTGTCGGTTGATACGATACAGTAGGCAGAAACGACGCATCGTGACCGCGAATGGGTAAAAGGTCGATGTTACGAGGGTTGCCGTGGCCGGACGTGCGTTGTAGTTAACCCCTGAACCAGAAAGGCCAGCTTTCCTTGTCGCACACATTTATAACCATAAACCTCTTTCTTTACTCGAAGCCGCCATCTTTGGACCTCAAATCCTCGAACTTAATAAAACCACCCCTGAACAAAATATTTAATCCGCAACGTCGGACGACCGGATACCGGGGTCGGGACAGGTGGACTGCACTAACGAGATCGATTAGGACAACCAAATAGGTTGACTGATTCCCAATGGGTACAGATGTTCCTGGGCTCAATTGATCAACTGGTCAAGGTTTCTAGGTAAATATATCACTGATTCGTTAGAAAATAGACGATAGTCAGATTAATGATTGAACAGATGTCCTTTTCGAGAGAAATTCGATGGACTGAAGAACTTAGCTACCGCATCAGAGATTACTACCCCCCGTGTACCGATCATAAAAACATAGCCAAGTCTCAGACGAAGACACTGTTATCTCGCTCAAACTCTTCTCGTTTAAGGCCAGCCACCTAGCTCGGACCTCACGCATCCTTTCATCTAGCATATTAGGAGGCAAACAGAGCCCTGGGTAAACAGATCAGACGGAAACGGTGTTCGGACAGTGGCAGACCGAAGGAACAAGAACGAAAAGGAGGGGTTCACGAGTTGGAATCGGAGCGGCAAAGAACACATCCGGCAGATTACCGATAATATTTCATCAAAGCAGCGATATCAATAGCTGTGGGGAGGAAAACGAGCTTTCCCGGAAATCTCGCGAATTCGATCCATAAATAAGCCCGCGGGGGCCTATCTCCACAATCTACGGCGGAACTTGTAACCCTAAAATACTCCAGGAATAGCTCCTCGTCACGAAGTCTCCGTCAGGCCGCGCGGTTAGGGAGCACGAGGGCTCCTTGCGGTTTTATATACACGGTATAACGTGCGTGATATAATCGATCGTAGGCGGAACGCCGAGAGATGAGAGGGCAACGAGCGTTGTCACTATCGGGGGTGAATCTCGATAGAGCCTGGCCGAGATAGGGGGCCGAACCTGCCCCGCTGATACACGTGTTCCCCGAAAATTATTGCGATATCTGTTCTCCGACAGGCCGCGTTTATATTTGCTGGCACGGACATTAACCTACGGTAGTATGTACCTCCGAGAAGCTTCGGGGAAATAAATTTCACATTTTTCAGAAATTCTCTTTTTAAAGCCTGAAGCATCCACTTTCGAAAACCATCGGTAATCGTTTGCTAAAATTTATTGGACGTACTTATACTTTATCATGTAGTTATTCATTTTTTACAAAAACAATTCTTTTTTAAATAGCACAAGACACTAAATTTTCGATTTTCGAACAATTGTTACTTCGTAAAAAAAAAATCATAGGATCAATTTAAAACCTGAAGTCTCTACTTTGAAGACCCGTCAGTGATTTTTCCCCAAAAAATTTTCTCGCGATACAGCGGACGAGGAATCGCACATACAGTAATATCCAATTTTCGGAAAATCCTCGGCAACTTGCAGCGACCGATGCGAATCGAAAGAGTTCGCAAGTCGAATTCGTTGTTGCTGTTAATTAGTTTTCCGACTTGATGCCGTCGGAATACGTGTCGGTGATGTATCGAGGATCGGGCTCCCAGAGGTGGTCGCCTTTTTGCGTCTGGTTCCTTTGGCTGGTAGTGGAGTATCGCCTGGCGAGGAGATTGATCGAGGGTCTCGGACGAAATTGAAACGGAAATATCCAAATTTCTTGTCGCTCGACGGCGGCGGCAGAAAGGAGCCGACAGGGAGGTGGCGTCGCCGGCCGATCGTTCTGCCGTGGATACAGCCGCCGCCGCCGCCGCCGCCGCGCCGAGGAGCGTATTTCAAATACGAGCGGCACCGTGCGTCAGAGAGAAAAAAAAACCCATTATACTTTTGCTCTGTTATTTCGCGCGTCTCCTGGCCGAGAGAGCGAGCTAGGGCCGCCTAAAATAGACGCGGCGGACGTCTCGTTGATCTTCGTTTCAGCGAGGCAGATTGAAAATTAAAACCGAGTCGACGGGTTATGGGACCGACGTGCGACAGCGTCGCTTCGAGTTTAGCGCGACGAAAAAATTATACCCGGCACGCTCGTCACGCGTGTCGGCAATCGAAACGACTAATTAATTAGTTACCGGGGCGGGGGGTCTGGACAGGTGGGGAACAGACCTGGGGAGGGAAACGCGGCGTTCGAATAATCATGGCTCCGGTAATAACCGGCAAAATACTTGGAAATTTGTTATATGTTATCCGTGCCACTCAATAATTCCCGGTATCATTACTAGCAGACGCGAACTGATTACAAATTCGTCGGGCCGATTAAAAATTAATCGAACCTCCTCTGGTATTCTTTGTTTATTATTATCCAGCCGGAGAGCCTCATTAATGGGCACAAAACGCGCATGCTGTTTGCGGCTTATCGTGAATTAAAAATGTACTTATAGGATCCACACGTCCCCTCTATTGCAACCCCCCACCCTCACCCCCACCCCCAAGGATTACCGAATATTTCGTCGAACGTCGATTCGAACGGCTGATCCGAATTGTGTTTAACAAGGAAATAAAAGGGTATTAAAAGTCACGAGGCGGAGAGAAAATTAAAAATTACTGGGATGGAGGTACACATCCAGTGGCGGCAATCCCTTTTACCACTGTTGCACATTATTCGTGTAACACCCCTTTACAATAGCGTTCACTTCCAGATAAACAGATTAGACAAATTTGTGTGCATTGGCGACTTTCCGTCTTTGGACTATCTCTAGCTGGGTGTAATTAGTATCACAGCATAGAACTCCGCTCGAAAAATCCAGGCTGACGGTAGACGCCAGAAGAAGACGGTATCTGCACGCCTCCAAAAAGCTGATGCTCCTGAAGTCTCTATCGCGGAGCGTAGCGGAGTCTCTGGCAATTTGTTCTCCTTATCGCAAGTGGATAGGGACAAGCTCGTGGCCGGAACCACGGCTAAACGTCGACGACCGCGGCGGGCTCTGGATTGATCCGTCAAAGTTCGGCACAAAGGGCTGCATTCACGTCACGTCGCAGCTCGAAAAAAGAGCGTGTCGCGCTCACTCGCTCGCTGCCGGTGTGGGCGTCGCCGCCACGGGCGTGAAAACTTAAAGTCGACGTAACAATAGCTTTTTGTAAGCCTATCAGCCCCTGAGAACGATCCCGGAGTGAACGTAAGAGCCCTACACCCATACCACTCCGTCATCCCCTCTTGATGATCGTCGCGATCTATACCGGTGGGTGTGTGCGCCGATGCATCCCTTACACGCATCGTGCGGTGCTCGCTTCATGTGGGTCAGCCTCTTTTGACAGTTCTACTCTTAGGCTGTCTCTTTCCTGCTGGACCAGAGATCATCGCGTCGCGCCGCGCCGTTGCGTTCTCCATCTTTCCCGGGCCA
Organism: Lasioglossum lativentre; assembly: GCA_916610255.1. Lineage (NCBI taxonomy): Eukaryota > Metazoa > Arthropoda > Insecta > Hymenoptera > Halictidae > Lasioglossum > Lasioglossum lativentre. The sequence goes on along the minus strand of OU744357.1, from coordinate 7,761,228 downwards.
CGTGAAAGACCACTCGACGACGAAGGCGTCGTCGTGTGGCTTCTTTGTCGTTTCGCAGGTGAGAGGTTGATCTTAGTTTCCTCGTCGACGCGGATCTACTCGAAAGCTTGGGTTTTGTCGACGCCTGGCCGAGCACGGAGATTCGCTTTTCCCTCAGTTCTGTCCTTCCGTCTTTGCTCTTGCTTCTTTTGTGCCTCCCGCGGCGCGATCGATCCCGCGAGCTTCAACCGGAGGACGTGTTTTTCGGGAATTCCAGTCTACTCGACGAATTGCTCCTGGAAATTGCCGCTCCTGAATCTTTGCTTCGCTCTGGCTCCGTTTAATTTCCTCTCGCCGGGTCTAACTTCGACCTGGCTGCGTCTATTCGGGTCTGACTCTGGACTGACTTAAGTCTATGTAGGTCTGTCTGGATCTGCATAGGTCTGTCTAGGTCTAACTTGGACCTGTCTAAGTCTATCTGGGTCTAACTTGGGTCTAACTTAACTCAATGTAGGTATGTCTCGGTCTATCTAGGTCTAACTTGGACCTGTTAAAGTCTATCTGGGTCTAACTTGGGTCTAACTTAACTCAATGTAGGTATGTCTGGGTCTATCTAGGTCTAACTTAAACCTGTCAAAGTCTATCTAGGTCTAACTTGGGTCTAACTTAACTCAATATAGGTATGTCTGGGTCTATCTAGGTCTAACTTGAACCTGTCTAAGTCTGTCTGGGTTTAACTTGGGTCTAACTTAACTCAATGTAGTAGGTATGTCTGGGTCTATATAGGTCTAACTTGGACCTGTCTAAGTCTATCTGGGTCTAACTTGGGTGTAACTTAACTCAATGTAGGTATGTCTGGGTCTATCTAGGTCTAACTTGGACCTGTCAAAGTCTATCTGGGTCTAACTGAACTCAAAATAGGTATGTCTGGGTCTATCTATGTCTAACTTTGATCCAGGTATGTTATCCCATTCCAACCCTGACTCAGCCCAGGTGCATCTTAAAACGAGGATCGACGTGTTCGACCAGCGAAACTTTGCATCGGTAGCTAATATAATAGCCTCGTCTCTGTCGCGGCGATCGATTGCGACGAACAAGCGGAATTTTTTTCGTATAGAAGTTGTTACACACATATGGGCAGACGGTACTGGCACAATGCCCCGTGTGTCATTGTTTTTGCCTCTCCGAATCGGAACGTTCGAAGCTACTAGCTCGAATTCGATTCTACGAGGGCTGGCTGCACAGAGATCGATTATTATGGCTACTAGCTCGCCCCGATAACTGCCAACAATTTCATTTTCCCCGATATGCGGCCGCCCCGTGACGCTGCTGTTGCTGCTGCTGGTTGCAGAGCTCGATATGCACGCTTCCGTCGATCGTTCCCGGCGTCCAAGGATATACGAGACACTTTGCTGCATCGTACACTTTATTTTCATTACGCGAAACTGTTCACTATTACTGGGCGATACGGCTTCGCAGACTTCGTAAATCAGTCGCTGCCTCTAATGATCGGTGAAACTGCTCTCCAATGATACCCTATCCCGGACCTGACTTTATAATCATCGAAATCAGACTCGGATCCGACTGGATCTAACCGAAATTTAATTCCAACTTGATCCAGACCAGTGTTTCCCAACGTGGAGCCCACGGGGAGGCAATTTGATTGTTAAGGAGGGCAATTCGAAAATGGACTCGGCCACAGCTTAACGTATCATTTAAGTTTCTTCAGTGAAAAATTCAATTTTTGAATATTAAAAATTATATATATTGTTACATAGGGGACATAAGAATTTTAGAATGGCTTGGGGGGTCATGGCACAAAAAAGGTTGGGAAACACTGATCTAGACTCAATAGTCTAAAACTGAGACAGCTAATGGCCTGAAACAATTTTTCTAAAGCTCGAAATTGTCTTGATGAAACATTATACAGAGTCTCCCACGTAACAGTTTTCATGATTTTTTTAAATATGTACTTGTGATAATCTGACAAAAAATATTTTAAACAAAAGCTGATCAGTTTTCGATTGGCTATACATTCCAATAAGACAATGTTCGGAAATTTCTTTTTTATTATTCTCAAGGCCACCTTCATTTTTTTAAATGGCACTTCAAGGTCATCCGAAGATCATGGTATACTAGATCGTTGAATTCGTCTTGACACGGGCTGTAATACTGGTAAATCAAAAATACAAAGTGCCATTTAAAAAAATGAAGGTGACCTTGACAATACTATAAAAAAAATGTTTTTCGAACTTTTTTTTATCGCAAGTACTCGTGAAAACTGTTACGTGGGACACCCTGTATACAATTCCACAGTACCCAACAAGATTGTCCCAAGGGAATAATTGCAAAGATATTCAGCTTATGGCGCATGAAACAGCATCGAGCGGGCACACTCGTGACCCAGATCGTATGCAAAACGGCGTAAAATTTCCCCGTGTTGCGCAGTCCGGCGAATTAGCGGAAAAAAAGAAAAAAAAACAAAAACACTCCATAAACATGGTATCAATTATTGTGCCTTGCAGCGCGGAAAGGTTTCTCCCGTTAATCTGCATGCGTGCCGGCACGTAGTCGGCCATCCACGAGGAAATCCGACACTATCGATAACCAACACGAATGCGAGGGGTCGCGCGCGCCCGCGCCCGCGTGCAGGAAGGTGGGACTCGCATTAACAAAACCGAGGGACAAGCGGCGAGAAATTTTATCCCACGCACGAATTACGGGCCAGCGTTGCACTCGTTTACAAGCATTCATTCCGAAATGTCATTTCGCAAGAATTGTGCCGCGACACGTGCACAGGCTGCGCCGCGCCGCGCCGCGCACCGCCCCGCCGCTCGAAATTCCGAACGAAGAATGGATTTTCGCACCCCGGGTAACAATTTGTGACTAGCCCATCCGTTGTTATAAATCATGCTTGTCTACTTCTCATCGGAGGAATACCATAGGGACCCACGGCCAGTGAAATGGGAAAGCCTGAGCCGGACTTGAATTGGTCCTGAAGTATCATGGTAGGTCTGCAAAGTGGTATGGTCAAATCTAATTCTGATGTATCCGAGATAACATTGTTAGGTCGAACTTTGACAAGCCTGACTCTTGATAGCATGGGCACAGCCCTTAGAGTCCTACCCATAAAATGCACGACCCTAGGAGGCCTAACCCTAAAATGCATGACCCTAGGAGGCCTAACCCTAAAATGCACGACCCTAGGAGGCCTAACCCTAAAATGCATGACCCTAGGAGGCCTAACCCTAAAATGCAAGACCCTAGGAGGCCTAACCCTACCAACCCAACAACTACCAGAGGACGCAAAAGACACAAATCAGACATCTAGACATTTTAGGGTTAGGCCTCCTAGGGTCATGCATTTGAGGCCTAACCCTAAAATGCATGACCCTAGGAGGCCTAACCCTAAAATGCACGACCCTAGGAGGCCTAACCCTAAAATGTCTAGATGTCTGATTTGTGTCTTTCGCGTCCTCTGGTAGTTGTTCCATCAGTGCTAACTCCAAAAGAGGATCCTAACGCGGCCAGCCGTCAGCAAGATTGAAGAATCATTTCGTCCATCCTGCACATCCTTCATCCGCAGAAAAAGCAACCGGCAATAGCAAACGCGCGCTCCAGTATTAACGTGTGCACGTAGACACGAGGCCAGGCCAGCAACGCCGAGGCTGCAAGACAAATGTCCGCTCTCAGAGGCGCGCACAGTGGGCGGTGCGCGCGCGGTCGCAAAAATGTGGGCCAACGTGTGTGCCCACGTTACAAGCAGGATTTATTTCGCGGCGCGGAATTAGCGCGATATTTATGTTGCTCGCGAGCGGACTGGGCCGGGCCGGACCGGGCCGCTGCTACGCCATCGTTCTCGAGCTATGCGAACTAAATTGTGGGGCCCGCGCAGGTACGCTTTCCCGCCGATTATGCATCATCGAGCCTATTGGCAACCGAATGAATAGCGCGCGACAACGACGTCGTAATTAAGACACTTTTCCCCGGTGCCGGTTAATTAACGTTATCTCGATCGGGCCGGGATTTCCGTGCCACTTTCGTGCTAATTACGATGAATGAACAGGCGACCGTCTAGTGATTAGGCGATCGCTTCAACGATCGGGATCAAGCTGTCGGTCGGGATCAATTCAGACCTTCAAGCTTTTTCCAAATCCTGCAATTACATTTTTTTTCTACCAAAAATAGTTCTCAACTGCTGGCAATTTCTAAAAATGCCGCACGTCTGATTCCCCGGCGCCGAAAGAAATATCCGTGGAACTGCGACAAAATCCGGGTATCGTTTTTTGCAGGTTGGTAACGATGCAAATGCAGCGTCGCCGAAAGAAACGAAGACGAATAAACGTGACACCGGATCTACTCGAGTTTCATCGTGAGAATAGAAGAGAGGGCACACGATTTTGTCTCGGTTTCGTTCGGAATCGTGTGCAGCAGCAGCCGCCGCCGCCGCTTTCCACTCGTCAACAATGTCACTCCAATTTGTCAGCGTCTCTTCTCGCCGGTAGGCTGCCCCTCCCCCTTCTATTTCTCAATTTCCACCCCTCCCACGCGCGATTCGGTGACAATTGCGACAATAGTTTCGCTAGTTTTTTTTTTTACCCCGGGCCATGGGCGAAACGTAACGAACCGTATTTTCGCGGCGACGACGACGACTACGACGACAGCGCGCAGTGTCACGGGCGTCCTCGATGAGGCGGAAAGAACCACGAAGAAATGGTCAGGGCTTTGTCAGAGTTGGTGATGGCGATGGCAATGGCGGTGGCGGTGCCGGCGGTGGCAGGCAAGCCGCCGCGACAAGAATTCCTAGCACCCCACTTTTCACGCCGGCTAGGAATTTCGTGGAACGTCTAATGGCGGCTGGTGGCGACGTTCTAGACTGATAATTCGTTTAATTACTCCCGAAGAAATTCCGGTCGTTAAAGGGGACGATTGTGCCGTGGATTCGGTGTAATGACAGCGCGAATGGCTGCCGGTGGGAACGATTTGTGATACATCACGCCAGTGGCTCTCAAATCTACACTTTCTTTGCTGCACGATTCCACAGTGAAAATCCACTCGAAACTGGTCCCTTAGTAAATCTACAGACTGGGAAATAGTTGGGAATATTTTAACGTTAATTCAGTGGTTCTCAACTGGTTGATGTTGACTTTCTTATCGACATAATTTCACCGCCAAAATTCATTGGAAATAGGTCCTCTCTCCTGAATCTGTATATTAGTTAATAGTTGAGGAATGGGTGAGTCTTGTGACGTCAATTCAGTGGTTCTCAACTGGTTGATGTTGACTTTCTTATCGACATAATTTCACCGCCAAAATTCATTGGACATAGGTCCTCTCTCCTGAATCTGTACATTAGTTAATAGTTGAGGAATGGGTGCGTCTTGTGACGTCAATTCAGTGGTTCTCAACTGGTTGATGTTGACTTTCTTATCGACACAATTTCACCGCCAAAATTCATTGGACATAGGTCCTCTCTCCTGAATCTGTACATTAGTTAATAGTTGAGGAATGGGTGAATCTTGTGACGTCAATTCAGTGGTTCTCAACTGGTTGATGTTGACTTTCTTGTCGTCATAATTTCACCGCGAAAAGTCATTGGAAATAGGTCCTCTCCCAAATCTAACTACATATTAAATAATAGTTGATGAATGGGTGAGTCTTGTGACGTCAATTCAGTGGTTCTCAACTGGTTGATGTTGACTTTCTTATCGGCATAATTTCGCCGCGAAAATTCATTGGAAATAGGTCCTCTCTCCCGAATCTATATATTAAATAATAGTTGAGGAATGGGTGAGTCTTGTGACGTCAGTTCAGAGGTTCTCAATTGATCGATACTAATACAGTAAATTTTCTTCCAGAACAAACCTACAACCTAGTAAACTGTTTCCGATTCGCGCCAGAACCTTCTGATCCAGCGGATCAGTGGTTCTCAGTCGTTGGACGAATTTCCCGCTGCCACGGAAATTCCTTTGAAGTTTCCTAGACAAACAGTGGCTCTCTAGGAATTACGGGGATAATTGGAGAGCGTTTTGTACGTTAGCATTCGACGAGGGGAATAGGAAATTTTTCGAAAAGAATTCGCGAGTACTGTTTCGTTTATTCGCAGAGCGGAATCGCCAGAAATAGAAACAATGCAATCGGGCGACTTCAAAGGGAGGAAAAATTTCATTCAGTTTTTGCTGTTGCAGGAGAGTATTCTTTTTTCGAAGCCACGCGGAGAGAGAGAGAGAGATGTTCTCTTTTTTCTTTTTTTTATATTGCCGGAGCCGATACGCCACCGTTCGAATTTCTCTGTCTGTTCTGATTTTGTTCTTCCGGGGCATTTTTTTTGTTCATTCAGTCGTCCCCTCTCCTTTAGGAAAGAGATTCGCGGTTGAACACCGTTTTGCGGGTGCCACGGCGGTTATTGCTCTTGTATTTCGCGGGCCAGACGCGTTTCTCGGTTTCGAAACGCAAATCAGGATTAATGACCTTTATTCCCGAAATGCGCTTAAAGCTCTCCGGAATTCGGAGTTTCGCGTACACCTGACTTGACGTCTTGTTCGGATATGTTAATTAATGCTTTCCAACATGGCGGTCCTCTTTATCGGCTCCGCTATCCTAACTATTTCCACACTAAATGGCAGGAAAATACACGTTCAGCCTCTATAGAATCCATTCACCAACGTATCTCCTCCCTCGTTTCCATGGGTCTACCTAACGGGGAACAAAGGAATTCCGTCTGTCGGGAATGCCGGAATCAATATCAGGAAATTAACTAATTAATGACAAGCGTTGCTCTGTATCGCCGCGAAAGAATCGCCTCGGAAATCGGGGAATGTTGTTCGGCCTCAAACAGCAGCTCGTCCTAATATAAAATACTCCGCTTCGTGCAAATATTTGATGTACTTCCAATATCTCTATTAAAACTATAACACTCTGATTTTATACAAAATTTCGTGCTCTTTCAACCGATGATAATTAGATTTAAAGTATACATTTAATCACCGTGAAATCATAGAAAGAAAATATCACCATGGTGAAAATTGGCCCGGGCACCGGAAGCAGGGGCCACACTGGCTACAACGCGAGAAATTGAACATTTATAATTTTCCAATTGCGAAAATGATGCACATCTCAATTTGTAGAAAGAAAATCGGTTTTTATCTTGATGGTCGTATCAAGAACGGAACCGCAATGAAACGGTTGCAGTTGTCCCATGGAGGTATACTAAAGCACAACCAGCAAAGATTTGTATGCACTATACGAATCGGCCAAAAGGATTCGACAATGAAGATGTTATCGGGACTAACAAATTGCAAATTCCTGGAGGGGGCAGCCCCTCCTATGCAGTTACTTTAGGCGAACAGCATTCTTCAGTGGGGATTTTGTATCTTCTCTGTCTCATCAGCCTGAAATTCGGGGATCAACGTGTATTGCATACTTCGAGTCAAAGGGTTGGCGCCTCGGGGTGCAGTGATAAGGATTTATGAAACTGCACAGCGAGAGGCTGGGGAACGGTTTTCATCAAAATTCGATGGAAAAATGAAGCCGCACGTGTTTCAAACTCGACGGAGAATTTGTGGAAAAATTACTAGCGGCAGCTGGATCGGACTTTCTATAAAAATGATGGTAAATAATTTCTAGTCGGTGACTAAGTTTTCTGAAAATTAAATATAGCTCGTCTACCGTAATATTAACGAAAATACTATGAACAAGAAAACCTAAAACATACATATTTACCTTCAATTTTATGTCAGTTTATTACGTAAGGTAGAGGCAGTGTTAACGCTAGCGAGAAAAATATTGTCGCGTTGGCACTCTGGCGGAGATTTAGAGAACTATGAATAGAATTAGCGCGAGGGCCGGGTAACTGTGACTAAGTTTTATGAAAATTAAATATAGCTCATCTACCGTAATATTAACGAAAATACTATGAACAAGAAAACCTAAAACATATATATTTACCTTCAATTTTATGTTAGTTTATTACGTAAGGTAGAGGCAATGTTAACGCTAGCGAGAAAAAGATCGTCGCGTTGGCACTCTGGCGGAGATTTAGAGAACTATGAATAGAATTAGCGCGAGGGCGGGGTAACTGTGACAGTTTTACCCATCGTTTGCCGATACACAATGATGCATGAGCGTTGTACCGATACCGGTTCGAATTTTGCGGGCATTTATGACTAATACACAGCAATTCTACGGTAGCAGAAAGGTTGCTGGTAGCGATTGCCGCCCGGGGAGCTAGACCGTTACAATTATCTTATCGAATTCGAGGATTGCGGCGCGCGTTTATCTTCCGCAACCACTCCGTCATCGAGAGCGTTATCGGCGACGGGTAATTTAACTAAACAAACCGATTCCGCAGTGAACGTCGTAAACAGGGATTCGATTCGACACCAATGAAATCTATTTAATGAATAAGTCCCATAAGTCATCTCGCCACGACGCGCACCGAAATCATTCGTTACGGCCATTACCGTTCGACACGGGCTGCTCATCCACCTCAAACAAATAAACGTTCGTGGGCCGTCCGTCATGTGGCTGCAACATTGCCTATTTCGAATTGACACCTTCATTGAATTTAACGTTTTTATTGCCACCAGTGGCCAAACATATTCTGATAAAATACCAGCTAGATCCATAGCCCTCAATATCGATTTCTTAAAATAATCACAATTTTAACTTCATTCGATAAAATTGAGGAAATGAGTGTTCCTATAAAAATGAAAATATTTTCTATCATCCCCCAACCCAACTCCCAACTATTCCAGGTAGCCCAATAATCACAATTTTAGCTTCATTCTATAATTGAGAGGAAATTGGTATTCCTGTAAAAATTAAAATATTTTCTATCAACCCCCAACCTGACTATTCCAGGAAGCCCAATAATCACAATTTTGACATCATGCGATAATTGAGGAAATGAGTGTTCCTATAAAAATGAAAATATTTTCTATCATCCCCCAACCCAACTCCCAGCTATTCCAGGTAGCCCATAATCACAATTTTAACTACATTCGATAATTGAGAGGAAATTAGTATTCCTATAAAAATTAAAATATTTTCTATCAACCCCCAACCTGACTATTCCAGGTAGCCCACCACTCACCCCCTAGCACATTTCCCACGGATCTGGGTGTGTTTCCGTCACCGTGCCGGAAAGAACCGGTCCGAAAAGGGGTTGAAGCTCGTCTGTCCGGCTCGAGGAACGCTATCACCTGAATCGCGCGTTGCCGGTGCACTCGTTCCCGCGACGAATCAGGAGATAACATAGGAAGCATGTTGATAGGGCCCTCGCTCGACGGGAAACGAAGTCCAGGGGTGTACGACGCGGAAGCCAGCGCCAGCTACGACGTCAAGATCCGCTATAGCCGAGATTGAATCTGCATCGTCCGGGTTAAGAGAAGCAAGCCCATTCAAACGATTCCGTGATGAAGAAAAAATTTTTCTACCAGATTCGTTTTAACGCGACCTTACAAAGGGAAAAGTATCCCATTCGAAACGACACCTCTGTAATCGATCTACGATATACTGGGCAACAAAAAATCGCAAATCAATTTTTGTCGGTCAGGTTAAAAAACGAAGACTCTTCAAATCCACGCGAGTTTTAGTCGCGAAAAAAATGTTTTAATCTCCGTGCAGACCTAACTGTCACGTCGAGGAACGCTATCGCGTAAATCGCGCTTGCCGGTGCACTAGTTCCCGCGACGAATCAGGAGATAACATTGGGGGTATGTTGATAGGGCCCTCTCGGCCCGACGGGAAACGAAGTCCAGGGCTGTACGACGACGACGACGACGAAGAAGAAGAAGAAGAAGAAGAAGAAGAAGAAGAAGAAGAAGGAGGCAGCAGCCACGACGACAGGATCCGCTATACCCGAGATTGAATCTGCACAGTCCGGTTAAGAGGAGCAAGCCCGGGGGTAAGTGTCGGAGAGGGTTGAAGGGGGTTGGAGAAAGAGAAGCGAGTAGGGGGCGGTGTGGAAGAGAGGGCTTGTAGGAGGGTTGTAGCCTGAAAACGGGAGAGCTGCAGAAGCGTCGAGGAAAGGAGGTCAACGACGTCCTTAAGGATTTCGACGAACTCGAACGAACGGGTCTTGGACCTGGGAATGCCATCGTCGTCGTCTCACGTTATCCTCTGAAGTATGGGGAACGAAGTAGAAGAAGAGAAGGAGGTGGAGGCGGAGACGGAGGCGGTGGAGGAAAAAGAGAGCAGGAAGAAAGGATAGGTGGGAATCGAAAGAACCCGAAGTCGGAGACATCGAGACGAAGAAAAAGGTAACAGGAGGGGCTGGGGGGGGGGGGGGATCCTTCGACGGAACCACGAGTACCTGGTCTCCCGCGGGATCTGACGCTGACCGAAAGCTAGAAATGGAAGAGAAAAGACGAGCCGGGGCTAAAGCGATACCGAGCAGTAGCCGGCCAGAGGCTGAAGCGGGAAACGGAATGGGAATGAGCGCCCGAAAACGTCAGTCTTTCTTCGCCGCCAGTTTCGACGATGCTCTCTCGATCTCTTTCTCTCACTCTATATATATATATGTATGTATATATATATATATATTTTCGGGCGAGCTTTCTTTCCCGGGGAATTTATCTAAGCGAGAGAATGTCGAAGAGCAAAACTCGGCCATCGGTTGGACGCTCTTTCTCTCTATCTCTCGCACGCTCGCTCCCTCTCCCTTCGTGGAAATGTGTATCGAAATGAAGCTGCAAGGTGAAAAATAGAGGATACCGGGCAGGGGGTGAGAGCGTACAAGCTCGTGGTGGCTCGTCCTCGAGGGATCCGATGCTGGCCGAAAATCTAAAGCCGCAGGAAACACTGAGAGACTCGAAATAAAAAGGAGTGGCTCGATTTGCGGAAAGATATTTCAGCGATTTTAATCTTGATAAGGGCCTCCGAAGGGCTCCCGCAACGGCGCGGCGCTGCGCGGTGCGGTGCGGCGGTTCTCGTTTTGTATCTTGAACCCATTTCCCGGGCCGTTGAACCGCAAACAAATAGTCTGGCTGAGGTAATCAAAAGATCGCGCGGGCCGCTCTCGTACGAGGATGCATCGACGCGATGCCACTGTCCGCCGAATTGCTGGTACGGGTCGTATAAAATTAGCGATGGAATCCACCTCCGATGCAAACAACTCTTAAAAAGTTCGAAAAAAATTTTTCAGATTTATTTCAATGCGAGCTTGCAAACGGAAAGTACCCCCTTCAAAATGACACCTCTAAAATTGATCTACCATTTTTTGACACCGTTTTATCGAATTCTAAATGGAAACTGTGCCGACATGTGGTACTCCCTGGGTTATTCTAGTGGTGACAGCAGATTTTTCATTCAAAACGCGATAAAACGGTAACGAAAAATCGTAGACCAATTTTTTCGGTCCCGTTCAAAAGCGTAAACTTCAATCTTCAAATCCCCGCTAGTTGTAGTCCCGTGAAAAAACTTTTTCATCTATGCGCAAACATTTGAATTCAGAAAATATCCAGAAAAGACCAATTTTCACGTTTCTGCGCGTATCCTGGCATAGAAACTCTCTAAACGAACAACACTTGGTCGTACGTTACTTCGAACGTCGCTCTTTAAAATGAGCCCAGACAGAATATTGTACGATTTTTTTTACACAAAGTTACAGAGGTTCGAAAATGTCCGATTATTGCCGAAAAATTACTTACGATTCAAGCGGCTGCAAAATGGTGAAAAAATTTTTTCCGCAATTCCAGTCACCGTGGATTTGAAGATTGAAGCATTCTCTTTACGATGATTCCGTAGAAATTGCAATTTGAAACCCAGTTAGTATGATTTTTTATCGGAGTTGGTTCCCAGAGCGTCGCGTCGCCGCGAGACGCGGACGGTGTTAGGGGCTAGACAACACGCGGAAGGCGTTAGTTTTAATATCCTCTTCGCGGACTTAATATTCATAGGCTCGGAGGGAACTTTTGATTCGCTCAGGTGACACGGACCGCGCCCAGGCGTCACGTGCACTCAAAGTAGACCGGGAATAATTCACTGGCAGAATTACTTCGGCTTCCGAGCGGGCGCCCGATGCGACCTGGTTAGGGAGGGGAAGGAAACATCGTTAGCGTCAAATGCAAATCTCGTCGGAAAAAGGAATCCGGGAGCGTCGTTTGATTCAACCAACGGCCACCGCCGCCGCCGCCGCCGTCGCCGTCGTCATCCCGCGAGAAGAAAGAAAGCAAACGGGAGGGGGCGAGTGGGGATAAAAGGCAGAAAAGGAGTCGACGTGGAGCCTCGATAGAGCCGGGAGATAGCGCTAGGAAATACCATGATGGAAATGAAGATAGCGGGCCAAAGAAGGAAAGGTAAAGCGTCTGACCGGGGGACCACGGGCGATGGCGGCGGGAATCCCGCGGGATCTGACGCTGACCAGAAAGCCAGAAATAGAAGAGAGACGACACGGCCACCGAGAGAGGCTAAAGCGACGTGGCCAGAGTGGCCGAGCAACCTAGGAAAATGGAGGACGAATTGTTCTCAATGTCTTCTACTTCTCCCCGCAGACTTTCCTAATTAATTTCTACCTAATGGTCTAATAAAACCGTGGCTGAGATTCACCTGTCTACCTCGTGCTGTCTGACCATCGATCTTCGATCATGATCGTAAAAATAGCAGAAATAATGTTATTAGGGTATGGGAGCAGAGTATAGTCTTTAGGAATAAACCAGAGTTGAGATATAACAGAACAGTTTAATATAACACGTGTTGACTCACAAGAAGCAGTTTTACGTCTGAGACGTTGAAGACGAATACAGACGTATGTGGTTATTATACTCATTTGGTGACAGGTGTCGCTTGTCACGTACAGTATGGCAATGATCTATCAGGTTGATCTACCTTATCGATATCTAATGAGAACATGCAGTTACACATAGTATATCTATGTTTAACAAATAATAATTTGAAACAAAACGAAAATTATAAAAATTCTACCCACCGAAACATGAACCCTCGGAACCCTTTCCGGAAGGCGTGCCAAAAATTCGGAGGACGCCAGGAAGTCCTGCAGAGCTGGAAGACACTTAGCTACACCAGCAGGAGTTTTGGAAAAAGGTGGAAACAATGCGGGAAGGAGGTGGAAGTCCGTTGAAAAGGCTGAATAATTTACCGGTATGAACTGAATTCGGTCGTACAAGTTGCTAACTCCGCCCCGACATTTACAGAGGGGGATGGGAGGGGGGAGGGGCTGGCAGCGTTAAAAGCAATATTCCGTAAGTATAGACTAACTTTCTCTTTTGATACTCTCGGACCATGCTCGCGGCCACCGGGTTGCGCGAGCACCCTGGCGGCAAACGGTACGCGAACTTTTCCACACCGGCGCGCGGCGCGGCGGGGGAGGGGTAAACGAAGTTCAAGATGAAACCACTCGCGGAACACGCTCGACTAATCCAAATAATCGGCCGGCGAGCGCGCGCGCGCGCGTACACCTCGTCTCGATCACTTGAATATCGATTAACCATCGTCTATCTTTCCGCCCGGAGGAATTCTTTGATCGGGGATCCCTGGGACAGGAGCAGCGAACCTGCGAGATCGGTTTATCTCTCGGGCTCCTAGGACGAGGTCGCCACTGTTCTGGTTATCCAGGAGCCTGCAACGTCCCTCCAGGATATCCCCGGGATCGATCCATCCGACGAAAACGATCCCTCCTTGAAACTACACGCCTGTTTTCCTACAGGAATTTCCTTGCCCCCGCCACCGAGCGATCGATGGAATTGTGTGTTTGACATGAAGTGTTTAATCTTTCCGGTCCGGGGGACTTAATGTCACCGAGGCTCGGTTTTCTCTTTTTTCGTTGGCGACCACTTTCGAGGGGGATTTCATTCGATCCTTTCTAGTGGGACTTTTCTTTTGTCTGCCGGTACTTTAGATTTTCAACGAATCCTCTCCGCAATAACACTGGAGCGGCCAGTCGGAAGCACGGTCCCTCAGGACGAGACTGATACAAAGTGGCCGGGTGTCTCGAGAGCTGATTTCGAAGGGGATGAGTCCGTAAATGATCAGGCTGGGAACGGTACAATGCTAGTCGTCCTTTGGTATGTGAAAATAATCAATAATTCACCTGTGGTCATTAGAAACCTCGCCCACGATCATTAACATCCCAGTCTGTGACCATCCAAACCACAATATGTGGTCAGTGACTCGGTTCTATGCCCAGCCTGCGATCAGTGACCACTAAAGACCTAACATCTGGTCAGTGACCGCTGATGACCAAACTCGTGACTATTAAAGATCTAATCCATGACCAGAAGAGACCCAGTCTTCGTCCAGTAAAGGCTACGAGAATACTACTAGTGTGGACCTAACCCAGATCCAACTGGAACATGATGGAGTCGGCAAAATGGGACAGGAATTAGGGCAAAGTCTGTCGTCAACAAGTACGGCCGGAATGTACGAGCAGGAAATCCGTGAAGAAGACACGTCGTTAAGGCGAGGCAGAAATTTGCGCTCGCTAATCGGAAGAACAGTTTGCGTCCGAAATCGACCCTAACTAGGAGCAGCGAACCGACGAGCCCCGGGAGTCGCATTAACACTCTTAACACGGGCTCTCTATCGCGGCTAATGGAGGTCCCCGGTTTCAAGCGCACCGGTCCATGGGTATGGTACTTAACCCGTACCTATCTGCAATTACTATGAGAGAAGGTACGAACGAGGAGCGTGGGGAGGGGGAGAGGGGGTGGAAGCCGAGCGCGTGACCCAGGATAGTCAAACGTTTGCCGAAAGCCCAATCTGCTTCCGATTTCACTGAAACCGCAGCTAAAGCTTTCTGTTAATCTTCATGAATATGCTGTAGTTCCGGCGCCGCCAATTGGAAAAAAGACACGGCACCGGGTGCCGGTTCACGATACCTGCCCACTTAGGCAATGTCCACATCCCTGGCGAGAGATGTGGACCCGGTTGGTCCTGAAATAGTCACCATTCGATGAAGAAAATACCAAATTGTCCAAGGCAATTCTAGTGCTGGACTTATTCTAGTCCTGCTGGGGCACTTTTCATTCGAAGCTCGACAAAATAGCAACAAAAAACCGTAGATCAATTTTCTTGGACTCGTTGGAAAGCGAAGACTCGAATCTTGAAGTTCTCATCAGTTTCAGTTCCGAGAAAAATTGTTTGATCTCTCTGCAGACCTCGGAAGTTGAAAAATGTCCAAAAGACACCTACTTCCAAATTTCCGGCTGTACCTTCGGATACACCAGGCTCAAGAAAAATACCCTCGGATAGATTAAAAGCGCATACATTACCCTTTAAATTGAGCCCAGGTAGACCTCCCTCCGATATTTTTTCAGTAAGTTACGTTAGTTTGAATAAAGTTGTTCTTACGTTTGAAGCGGTACGCGTTGGTTGGAGCTGCCGGGCACCAGGATGATGGGTAGGAAGAAAATTTCGGAAAAATCTCGAGACCGTCAGCGCTCTCTCGGCTCGGCTTCTGACATAATTAAATATTACATGAATCCCTGTTAGTCCTACTCCGCCACTCTTCCGCCGGCAGATTAATATTTCACGGGAGGAGCGCAGCGCGGCTACGTCGCGTCGGCCGACGTCGCGAGAAAAACACTTCGCAAAAATGAGAGGGAGAGCCCGCCGGCACTGGAAATTCAACGTGACGCGCCTTCTTTTTATTCAATAAGCCTGAACAAGTTCCTGGTGCTGCGTCTGCACGCGTGCGTCCGCCGGACGCGGACGGGTCCGCGAGATCACTCATTTAACGAGCTCTGTCGTGAGGTAAGACGGGGAAATATTTAATACTTCAAGCAGCAGCCAACCATTTTAAGAAAGCATCTCCCCGAGACCCCGGCAACACATTCCTGCAGCTGCGTGGTCGCTTTATCTTATTTCTTAGCTATTTTCAACCGTTAAACGACCTAGGTGTCCGACCCTCCTCGTCGGGAGATTCGACTTAACTTTGCACGAGTTTCTTCAATTATAGCAGCAATCAATTCCATTGAATTGTTTTATCGAAGAGTGGTTTTGTGCCAGGATCTGCTAAAATTGGAGCCATTTTATCGTGATCCCTGGCAAGTTTTGATGGAGCCATTATTAACTTATTAAATTTTCAATGTTCCATTTTTCCAAACCCAAAAGTTCACATTTAATTTCATCACGGTTCGGTGTACCCCTTCCATTATTTTGCAGATCCGCAAAGAAGGAAAAAATTTTTTTTTAAATACTTATGGGGTACGTACTGACAATTAGTGTTTTTCAAATCATCCCTCTGTCGGATTGTTAGCAACAATGCGTCAGCTAGAAACCAAAATGAATTCGGTTATGCGTGAGAATCACTGACTAAAGTAACAAACAGATGTCAGTGGACCCATAGGCCTGTGAGGGTTTTATATACCTAACAGCCTGGGTAAGAAACAGGACACAGGCCTGTTTCATTGTCTCAAGAGGCTAATGGACTTTTCCGTATTGCCCTTTTCCAATGTCTCTTCACTTCGAGTCCAGCTTTCGTTTTGACTAGACGTCCTTCCTAGCATTCTGAATAAAGTATAGTTTATTTATATAATACACAGCGTGCACTTATTTAACCACCCATTTCCAATACCCTCAACGTGTCCACCGGTAACGAGTAAAAACTACGAGGGTGAATTCGTCGAACCGGTTCCGAGCAACGCGAGTCGGAAGAAGCCATAGATTTTGGTGGAAACTCGGCGTGACCGGGCGATAGTTTCCATGACGTCCTTAATGATGTCCATCATCAACGCTTCGGTACAGTAACCGGCGTAATAATACCGACGCGGTGTCCGGATATCAGTCGCGAGGGCGAGCAGAGCGGAGCAGAGCAGTGCGGTGCGCGGGTCGGGTCGGGTCGGGTCGGGTCGTTCGTTATCAGGCTCGTTTGTTCTTCCGTTGGTCCTCCGGTGGAAGGCTGGAAAATGAAGCGAGGTGGCCCAGGCCCGGTATCGAATAGTGTAGACGCCGACTATAACCGGCGAGCCACCGGCCCCTGTTCTAATTAAGCCCGGCTAACCCGCGAGTTAGGATTATTACTTGGCCCTGGCGGATAGGGCGAGAGAGACACAGAGAGCCAGCCCGTCGCGTTCTCCCTCCCCCACTGTGCCACTATCTCCTCCCCTCTGTGTTCCCGTTCATTTGTATGCGTTCGACGCTCACGTGCGCGAATGACTGAGCGAGAAAGAAGTCGGCGCGCCGTGGGAGGGTGTCGTCTGGCATCCCGCCAACTATCCGCTTCCGTTCCCGTTCCTGCGGGAGCCGCCGACAGGAATTCAACACGTTTAGACGTTACCGAGAGGAAACTCTTTGAAAATTCTTGCAAGTACCGATGTAAGCCCGGCCACCGCCGCACTACTACCAACCCCCGCATCCCTCCCCTTCCCTGCCAACCCCCCCAGTGCTACTTTAATGTAACGCGTGTAACGTGCACACGCTCGAACGGAATGTATGCCGCGATAGGAGAAGTTATTTTTGCCGAGACGCACCTAAGGACCCGGCCCCGGGAGTCGGATGAATGGACGGTTTTGCTTTCGCGGTTCTGGGTCATACGGTGGGCTTATTGATGCGGCCTGTTTTATGTGGGCTAACGAACCTGCCTCGCTCCGCCTCGCTCTGCCTCGCTCTGCCTCGCGATCTGAGCAACGCCGACCCTGTAGCCAGTACGTGCCGCGAAAATACCGCACGATTTGGAGCGTGGGGATTACACGGCCGATACGTGAAATTCTCGGGGTACGCGTCGAAAATATTGACGGATGCTACAACGGTAGACATTCACCCAGCATCCTGCAAAATTTCGCGATGATAGATCGCGATTCGAGGGTCGATGCGATCGGATTACCGATCGACGCGCGCTAACGGCGGTAGGGCGCGTATGCCTGAAAAGACAGGCTCGACCGAATTCTAATCATCGAGAGCATTCCTCGAGCAATTGCTTTCACAGCCACAATACACCTGGGCTGCTCGTGTCGTGGTAGTCAGCATTGTCATCCGAGAAAGAACGAGACAGGGGTGCGGGGATGGTTACAACGCTAATTCGCGTCCGTTTTAAAGCAAGGAAGATAAGCCCGGTAGAGGGATCGGAAATCTAAAGCGAGCCACGATAATACGTCTTTCCTGTCACGTAGCGGCCGATGGCATTATGATAATGCCGCGAATAAGAAGGATTCGGGGAGGAAATGTGAACGATGAGTGAAGCGGCGCGGCGCGGCGCGGAGGCAGGGATGCACGATCCTCGCGCGAGACGCCGCGCTGCGCCGCGCCTCGCCGGTCCCGTCGAAGGACGGTTTAATCGAGATTCGATTTTTCATTTTGTTTTACGTGCCCGTTCCGCGGATGAGATACCCCTAACGCTGCCTGTCAGGAAATTGGAATACGGTTCGGAGTGCTCCCGAATATCCCCTCCCTGCTACCTCTCGTTCCCTCTCTCTTCGGTTTATCAATGCCGCGTGAAATGCGCTCTACAATTCGTCTTTCTTCTGATTCCCGAAATTATGTAGAACCGTGGGCGCGTCCTGTGAATTATTCATGGGAATTAGAAACGAATTTTTTCGCGAGAGAAGTAGTTATATAGCTGCGAGAGGTAAACCAATGGTCCGAGCGCGTCTTTTTTCAATTTACCGGCCACGGGATCCCGTGTAAAATTGCCCGGGAAACCCCGGCTCTCGCTTTCTTCCGCGGCGCGTAAAAATAAATCGAATAGCAAGCGAGCGCGAGCGACGAGCGTTGCTCTCGAGCGCAGTAGGAATACCCGCGGAATTATTCACGATGTATGATACTACTACGGGAAGCGTTCCCGTTCATATTTTATTCAGCGGCCATAAATTCAAAGTATTCCATTAAACCTGTCCGTGAATTAAGTTTCCTCGAGGCAGGCGTGGCGATCAACCAGACCCCCCCTCCCCCCTGCCCCTGATTCCCCATAAAACCCCGAATCCCACGTATGTATCTTACGGGGGATACTCTCGATTCGTGCCACGGTGCTATCGGACTCCGATAATCCTGTTAGCTCATGTCAGACTACCGATAATCACCGGCCACGGGTTTTCCAGTCGACGAGGCTCCGCCACACGCTCCGGTGACACGATAATTTCCCCACTTTCGACGATCGTTCCTGTTTCTGTGACACCGAAACGGGTAATTGGATAGAAATCTAATTAGACGGCTGTACCCGAGGCAATCCCGAGCAACGAGATTTACGGACGAAGAAAAGACCACGTAGAAGAGCGGATCTCTGGGTAACGACGCGACGCGACGCGACGCGACGGGTCCCAATCGTCATCGCGAAACTTATCGGCGCGGCGGTTCCGCGAAGCTAACATCTGAGCAAACGTTAGAACGCGCAGCTGGACGTAGAATTGGTCCTTAAAAGCTGCTCGCTCATCCTCCACGACACACACTACTACTATTCCCAGCCAAGTTTCCTCGGATTATATCAAACACAAGCGAGGAATACCTGGAATCGATACCGCGGACGCGACAATTCGAGTCGTCAAACATTGAATCCCAGGATAGTTAAATAGCGCAATCGGGATCCGGTTCCGCCATCGAAATCCATTTTTCGAGACCCTGCCGCGGGATTAACTAGACATCTAGCCTAACCCTCGGACAAGACTACCGGGGGAATAATTCGGACAAATATTTGCACTGTTTCTTTTTAAAGAATGTGCAGAAAAATATTCCCCAAGTGGAATGTTCGAAGACGGAAATTTGTTTCCAGGGTATAAAACGGCGCGATCAAGCAGCCGTTAAAAATGTATCCATCGACGTCAAACGACGACAAACGAGAACAGCGAGAACGTTTAATAATTCGCCATTAGCGAACGTATTAGGTTCCGATATCGAAGGGTCGTCGACGCGTCGACGACGTAACAGGGCAGAGGGAAGAAAAAATACGAGCAACGACAAAAGCGAAGAAGGAAAGTACGAGGTGAAGACGAAACGAGAAGGGGTGAGTGGTGGAATGATGCGAAAGGAACGTTTGAGGGGGGGGTGGCAGCGCCCTCCTAGTAGAGGGAGAGGCGAGCAACATTCACGAGGGATGAAAAAGACGACGGCAGGGTGCAAAAGAAACCTCGGGGAAACCTTGGTGCTCTTCTCCCCCATTCACCGAATGCAAAAGGAAGCAAGCGGATCCTTCGTAGCTGGCAAGCGTTGGCCCCGGGAACGATTCTCTTACAATTGGCTGACAATAGCTCGGGACACGAATGTACCGCGATAGGGGACCGTAAGGGGTGCGCGATTGGCAAATCAATCGCGCCTTTTTGCGATCGCGCGTCGCGGCTAGTCCGGGCTAGGGTCGGGTCGGGTCGGGCTCCGGGTCGCGAAACGCGCAACCGTCAGATAAAACAGCCCCTGACACCGCTCTCGAGACTGCTGTGTCGCCGAGACACGGCAAAAATGACCACGGCCACGGTGCAGACACAAAGGCGAATCCATTATATGTATATCTCTCTGTGTGACGCGCGACGCCAGCGTTGAAACTGACAAGAGGAGACAGCCGACACAAAGCACGTTCTTTCGACCCGCCCCCGTTGGGACACGGTCCGTTGGTAATAACTACACGCTTACGAATTTCAAACCCTTCCCAGCCACCACCACCATCACCACCACCACCACCACCACCAGCACCGACAACCGGGACTCGACCGGTTCTTCCGGACGTTTTTATTACCCGGCGACCGACCGATATTTGGCAGGACGGGCTGATCGTTCTTCTCGGGGAACCTCCGGCTTAAAGAGTCGATGGGAACTGTAAAACCCTGGGAAATTGGATGGAACTTTTTAGAAACTGCTCGGTGAATGGACTTCTGGCCCTCCTATTCATTGCTACCCTCCTTTCCCAATAGCGATTCTTAAAAGTGTGGAAGCACAGTTTGCTAGGTGGTTAACTGGCTGACTAACTAGGTGGCAATGTGGATAGATGGCTGCGTAAATAACTGGGTAAGTCGAATAGATGGGTAGCTAACTAGGTAATTAAATGAACTGCTTGAAATTCGGATAGGGAGCTAGATAATTAGCTAGCTAGTAGGGGCTTTTGACGACTACACCAGAAAGGTAGCTCGGCTAACTGGGTAACAAAATAGGTGGCTCGGTAGCTAGCTAGGTAGGCTTACTAATTAATCCATAAATAAGCCAGCTAGCTGACTGGATTGCAAAGTCAAGTAGTTAGCTTTCTGTAAACCTATCGATGAGTCCATTGATAAGTTGGGTAGCTAATAGGGTGACAAACTATTCTACTAAGTAGGTAGCTAACAATGTCGACTTATCGATGAGTTCACCAGAAAGCTAGGTAGCTAACTTTTTATCAAAGTATGTGATTAAGTACCTACCTAACTGGGCCATCAACAAGATGGGTAGCTAATTAACTGGGTAGCTGGCTGTAAACCAAGCGATGAGTCCATCAATAAGCTGGGTAACTAATAGGGTGACAAACTATACTGCTAAGTAGGTAACTAACAATGTCGACTTATCGATGAGTCCACTAGAAAGCTGGGTAGCTAACCTTTTTATCTAAGTATGTCATCAAGTACCTACCTAACTGGGCCATCAACAAGATGGGTAGCTAACTAACAAGGAAGCTAAGTAGATAGTCCATCTAAACAGCTGGATAAGTAGCCATCTAAATAATCATGACTCCACCAGAAAATTATGTACCATTATAGACGGCCAGGTAGCTAGTTACACAGGCTCACCAATGAATCCATCAATAAGCCAGTGGGTGGAAAACTAAATTGCTAGGTGGCTATCGAGCAAGATAGACTTCCTGCTGGCCCATCGGAAAGCTTGGCAGCTAAATAGCTGGCTGACTAGATAGTCTTCCTAAGTCCTCGCCGGAGAGAGAGAGAGAGAGAGAGAGGTACTCTCCCACCCTATCTCGCCACCCTGCTTCCCACTTCCTTCATCCCCCAAAGTTTCCCCGGCCGAGCAAAGTAGATAGCCAACAACTATGAATACAAGGAATGACATACCTGGTTGCTCCCGCTCCGCATTTAACAGTCCTAGTACAAAGCCCGAGTGCACAGGGACCCATAGCAGTTCTGTAAAGAGAATAAAAATTTGTTTTTAAACACCACGAGAACACGGCGATGAACGTCCGTAAATTTTTAAAATATATTCGTAAAGGGTTTCGGGCCGAGGCAAGCTGGCAAAAGCGGTGGTGTCTGCTGATCCGCTTTGCAACTTTACGACTCGATCGACTCGTCACTGCGAGAATATCGAAGCTGCGACGAAGAGAGAGAGAATCGATTGACGAGAATCGGTATTCTATTTTCCATCGATCACGGAATTTTATTATGCTCGTGAAGGGGGAGGCTCGATTTAACCCTATCAACCGCGCGATTCCGAGACGATTATGCCATTTAAGCTGATCGAATTGCGACGCGAACAATCCTGTAAAAATATCTACTTAAAAGAGGCGCGCGGCGCGGCGCCGGGCCGGGCCGGGAGAGTTCCGAAGGATTCGCGTTACAGAAACAATCCGATTAACCGGAAGCGGGGAGGGGGGGGGTCGATAATCGACGAGCGAGAGAGCGAGTTCTTTATATTTTCTCCTCTGTTGTACACACTTTACCGGGGGCCGTTTCGCGAACTTTCGGGACGCGCCTCGCCGCGCCGAGGGAAGGAAATTAATTATCCGAGTTCCAGCCGAGAAAGAGTGGGTCACGAAAGTATCCCAACTACGGTAATTAGAGTAAACATGACACGCGACGGTAGTATTTAAAAGACCCGAGCTTGTTTGTAAGCAAGTTCGTTTTTATTTAAAGAGTTGGTCCTCTCTGCAGTGCCGGGTTCGGGACGGGGGTAGCGACATCCACAGGACGTTTTGCAACCTGCTGCATGCAATAATCTGCGTACTGGGTCGCGTCTAATGTTACAAGTTCCTGGCAAGTTCAACATTGTGAGCCTGTTTACGACGAAAGACTTCTACGACCGCGTATACGGTGTTCGGCGCAGACATGCCGCTGTTACATGCTGCCGGCCTGATGTCACCAGATGGCGCATCGTGACACGATAATCTGGGCAGAGTCTCTGCTCTTTATGGGGTTAAAAAGTCCCCCTTAAGGGAGCTAGACGGCGCTTGAGAATTTTACTGTTTTGCACGTTTCCTGGTGGATGCATTTTCACCGGAGAACTTAAGGACGGGTGTAGCAACATTGAAACGTGAAAATTCGGCATTTTTTATCACTGGGATAGAAAGTCTCGTTCTTCGTGGACATTTCCAAAAAAAATTCATGCAAATATTCGCACGATTGTCGAAGTTACAGGACCGAATGTAAGTAATAGTCTGCAGCCCTCAATATAGTTTATCTTAATTAATAAAATTTAATTTTTAATTATCAAAGACAGAATTAACAGGATTGTCTTCTAATTTGGTCCGGGATCACCTGACAATTTGAATTTCGAAAAAGGGGGTGGTCCCCGAAGCTATCAAAGGTAACTAACCCCCTTAATACCTAACGTTGCAGTGGACTGTGCGTCGAGGCTTAACACGCGTCCAGCAGCTGTGAGAGCGAAAGAGGAAAGTAACGGCAGAAATGGACGAGGGAGATGAGCCAGGCCACTGTACCAGGTACAGGTACTAATTGCTTTAATGAGCAGTGGGCGCGGCTGGTCCTATAAAATTTCTTTGTGACGGTCGCCGGCGAAGGCGCGGCCGAGAGTAGCCGAGCATGAGAAAGAGGACAGTGAAGATGTAAAAGGGCGTGGAATTGGCGAGCTCCGAGGACTTTAGGGGATCGAAGATACCGAACTGAGCATGGAATTAGGTAGCTAGGTACGAAGTAGTCTTGCTGATGAGCTCGCCAGAAAATTAGGTAACTAACTTAAGTATCAATGTAGTTGGCTAGGCAGCTAACTATGTAGGCTTACTAATGAATCCATCACTTAGCTGACCAGATAGTCTTACCAAGCTAAGTTCTGTACCAGGTACAGGTGCTAATTGCTTTAACGATCACTGGGGTGTGGCTGGTTCTACAAAATTTCCTCGCGAACAGAGAATATGTGAAAGACCTTAGGCTAGAATTGGGGAGCTCCGAGGACTTTAGGGGATCGAAGATACCCAACTGAGCATGGAAGTGGGTAGCTAGGTACGAAGTAGTCTTGCTGATCAGCTCGCCAGAAAATTAGGTAACTAACTTAAGTATCAGTGTAGTTGGCTAGGCAGCTAACTATATAGGCTTACTAATGAATCCATCACTTAGCTGACCAGATAGTCTTACCAAGCTAAGTTCTGTACCAGGTACAGGTGCTAATTGCTTTAACGATCACTGGGGTGTGGCTGGTTCTGCAAAATTTCCTCGCGAACAGAGAATATGTGAAAGACCTTAAGCTAGAATTGGGGAGCTCCGACGACTTTGGGGGATCGAAGATACCCAACTGAGCATGGAACTGAGTAGCTAGGTACGAAGTAGTCTTGCTGATGAGCTAGCCAGAAAATTAGGTAACTAACTTAAGTATCAGTGTAGTTGGCTAGGCAGCTACTATATAGGCTTACTAATGAATCCATCACTTAGCTGACCAGATAGTCTTACCAAGCTAAGTTCTGTACCAGGTACAGGTGCTAATTGCTTTAACGATCACTGGGGTGTGGCTGGTTCTACAAAATTTTCTCGCGAACAGTGAATATGTGAAAGACCTTCTAGAATTGGGGAGCTCTGAGAACAAGAATAGCGGATCGAAGAAGCACGAAGGGTGAAGCTGCGAAGAGAGAAAGGAGCATCGAAAATTATTGACGAAACCCGGCTACGGTTTGTCTCGGGGTACCGGGGAAAAAGGAAGACGGCTCCTGAAAGAGGGAGAACGGAAAGCTAAACACCTGCCGTGCGAAAAAAACAACGCATCAAAAATACAGGAAGAAGTACCGGAACGACGAGCAACGAGAGAGAGAGAGAGAGAGAGAGAGAGAGAGAAGGAGACGAAGGGAGAACGTGATAGTGGAGGGGCGGAGAGTAAAAAATTCAGGCAGTAACTATGAAAAGCGGGTAGCAAAAATGCGCCGGTGCGTCGAAGAAGAAAGGAAGAAAAATACGGGACGAGAAACGGGAGGTGAGAGGGAAAATGAGGGTGGAAAAGTAAGCACTTTTCCGGTCGCACAAGAGAGCAGCCAGACCAGGTCCACCTGAAAAAGAAGATGAGCAGCGGTGGTGGAGAATGAGGAGATGGAACTGTCGCCCGTGATAGTCCACTATTATGGAGGACTGGACCTGTTACCGCACTCTCCTGGGCATAATTCTGCTAATTAGGTTGGGTCTTCTGCGGATGGCTGACCAATAACCAGGCGCTCTTGTATGGTTGGAAGGAGTTGGGCACTTTAGGGGTCCCCCTTGGGCTGTGATGGGAGCGACTATGTTAGGCGTATGGCGGTTAGGTAGGTTTATAGTCGGACCGTGACATAATAAGGCTGAGACTGGGTCCTTGGTGGGTAGACCATTGCTGGTTAGGGTGTGGGGATTTTGTTTGAGATTCAGGCGATAGCTGGATTTCTGAGGTTGGGTTCTAAGATGTTAGGCAGTTAGAGTTTAGGTCCCCCAATGATTAGATCCTTCGAAAGTTGAATCCCTGAGGTGTTAGGTCCCGTCCTCGGGTACGAGGTTCTCAGGTGTTAGGACCCTAGTTCCACGAAGCGTAGACGACCATAACGCAAAGAGAGGTCCATTTATTTCATCGCAGACTATACTCCAGCCAATGCACGTCGCCTGCAACGTTGCAATTCACCGGACTTGATTTGTGCGACTGTTGCAATCGACGGCATCGACTTGGTCGCTAATACACTACCCGCACACGAGCGAACTCTACTAATAGATGAGTTGCGCAGGTTCCGTCCACGCTCATTCCTATCCGAAACAGTCTCGCAATAGCGACTGTTAATGAAGTCAAGATAGATCATGCCCCAATTTAATTCCTACTAAATTCATACGATTTTTCCTTACCACCCCGTCGACTGATAAATTTCCGAATGTGTAGAAGTAGATATTTCCACGATCATTGAATTCTTTTGCTGGGAATGTCCGAGATCGAGGAGAGGAGGGGTTCGGTCGAACACAACGACTATTTGCGCCATTAAGTCTGAGACCACAGTCCCCGGGAGTCAGGGAAATGAAACGTCGCCTTTGTGTTATACAGTCGGGTACCGAGGAGCGCTCAGCTTAAATGGCCCCTTCCGCTCTTTTTCCATCCCTCTAGCCGGAGCCTTTCAAAAGCCGCGGAAGCGAATACGCGAGCGGGCTGCGTGATGCACGAGCGAACGGTTGCGTGCACGCGCAACACGTACAGAACACTTGCACTATGCACTCTGCGAAGCCTAGTTCGATTCAATCGGTCTAATAATTCACCGGATAATGGGGCACGCGCTGCAACTATCACAAAAACCCTATCGAACCACCAATATCATCGGATTCTCCCTCTTGCTCTCTGCCTGGGGCTTCAAACCGCCTCAAACCCAATTTGCACAAACCCCATAACACATGTTCATATATATATTGTCACTCGGCAATTTTCAGCAATAACAAAATCTGGGGACACAGTCGAGAAATCGTTTAACGTTTCCCAGAAAAATCTAGACCCCTCGCTAATCGCTGACAGGCGACAAAAAACGTATTTGCTGACCAAGTGTCAGCACACCCCTAATTCCGAAACACTTGGCAATGCGGTGCACAATCGAGGGTGGCGCGTAAAAAGCGGACGGTGTGGGGGTGGCAACAGAAACATCGCGCTTCGCTGTCACGTGAAACGCCAGCTGACCCGTAGTTTCGGAATCTCGTGCGTGGCGTGCACGACGGAAGCCGTTCAACACGACAGACACGAAACCGCACTACTTTCAGCCCTCGCACCCCCTGTAGTCCTGTCCCTTCGCCCCGTGCCCCTCTTCTCCGCTCAACCCCTTGCGGTACGTGAACGCGTGTTTCTCGCTTCGGCCGGGGCGACGGCTGCTTTTATGCACGGTACGTGTGCGTGTTTCCTGTAAAAGCTGAGGAATGCAAACCCTCCTCGGAGGGTTGGAAACGAGGCCCGGCTCGGCCGACGCTCGAGACTTGATGAATTTCGTCCGGACAACGTCGGATTTGCCCGTGGCTGAAGGAGAAGGAGAAGAGAGAGAGAGACCAAACCGACGCCATTCGGGGAGGGGAAAGAGGAGAAGGGAGGGTCGGCCGAGTGAAGGTAATTGGAGCAGCATGGCGGGGGGGCAGAAGGAAAAAGGCGACTCGCCGGGACGATACCAGTAATATTCTGCGGAGGGACGAGATAACAGGCTGGTACGTGAGCCTCGAAGAAATATTCTGCTTCGTTGTGTACCACGCGTATGTGTCTGTACCCGGGTATATATATATAAATACACGTAGCTACCTCTTTGAGTGTATGTGTGTCTGCCTTTAAGTAAAACTCCTTTCTCCGATTTTCCGCCGGGGAATAAAGGGTTCGCGTCCTTTCCCAAAGGGGAAGCGAATCCTGCAGCCGATTTGCATTACCGCGAATGTTTGTGTGTGGCGAGCGAAGCGCGAGGGGTGGGCAGAAGGATTTCTAGTTTGGCGTATCGCTGCCGGGGATAGGGAGGTCGGGAAATTTAACAGGAATCCTGTGATCATTGACGACGACGCAGCGGAATTGTTCCACTGCGTTATCGTTGCATTATCATTCCTTTGGACTCGGGGAATGAGGTTAATGATATATTTGGGGTAGTTGCGTTGGGGGAAATGTCGCACCGGCCAAAAATCGGAGATAAGTGGTTCTGGCTCGGGGCTGAGGCGAAGATGGACCCAAAAGTATACTCGTTTCTCTATAACAAGGGGTGCTTGGGACACAAGGTGTGCTTTTGGGGCACAGGGTGTGCTCGGAGCTCAGGTTGTGCTTGAAACAGAATGTGTTTGGAGCACAGGGTATGCTTGGGGCACAGTGTGTGCTTAGGGCACAGCGTGTGCTTGGGGCACAGGGTGTGCTTGTGGCACAGGGTGTGCTCGGAACTCAGGTTGTGCTTGAAACAGAATGTGTTTGGAACACAGGATGTGCTTGTGACACAGGGTGTGCTTGGAACACAGGGTATGCTTGGGGCACAGTGTGTGTGAGGAGCACAGTGTGTGCGAGGGGCACAGGGTGTACTGAGAACAGAATGTGCTTGGAACACAGGTTGTGCTTGGAACACAGGTTGTGCTTGAAACAGAATGTGTTTGGAACACAGGATGTGCTTGTGACACAGGGTGTGCTTGGAACACAGGGTGTGCTTGTGGCACAGGGTGTGCTCGGAACTCAGGTTGTGCTTGAAACAGAATGTGTTTGGAACACAGGATGTGCTTGTGACACAGGGTGTGCTTGGAACACAGGGTATGCTTGGGGCACAGTGTGTGTGAGGAGCACAGTGTGTGCGAGGGGCACAGGGTGTACTGAGAACAGAATGTGCTTGGAACACAGGTTGTGCTTGGAACACAGGTTGTGCTTGAAACAGAATGTGTTTGGAACACAGGATGTGCTTGTGACACAGGGTGTGCTTAGAACACGATTTCCATATACATAGCACAACTTTCAGACGTACTAAATTACCCGTGCTCTGTTAGAACAGAGTCGAGTGTATTTCCAGCAGCGAGAAATCGAGTAAATAATAAAATATCGGGAGAAACGCGTCAGCAAGTCGATCGGTGCCGGCGATAACCACGTTCCGAAGACACTTCTGAAATAATGCATTGATCCCGGCCCGAGCACGTGACACTCTCGAACAAAGTCCGGTCCTGTGAGAGTTACCTGGCAGTGCACCTGGGTAAGCGGAACGTCGACAACGTTTTCAGGATCGGTCGAACGTGAGGAAGCTTTTCCCTCAACTTCGGCCCTCGCGCCGAAAGTCCGAGGGAACTTCTACCGGCGAAACTTTGACGTGGCTACGGACAGTACGCAACGGTTGTCTACCGATACAACTGTTGCACCAGAGTGGGGAGCGTGCGGCTCGAGTTCAGTTTAATCGAGAACATTGAAAAGCTCACGCGGCGGTGACAGTCGTCGAACGTATACAGCAAGATTCACTTTATGTCCTCCACGTGTAATTTGAATACGACCATGGTCAGAGGACCACGGGAAAAATGTCTCCGTTGTCTCGTATCGGTTACCGAGATGACATCAAGAAGCTACTTGACGTATGTATGTATGTATATGTGTGCAATGAGAAAGTATGAATCCAGGGGAAGAGATCCTTCAATATATTTTATATTGGACAGGTAATCCCTTTCGATGCTTCAAGAGAAGAAATAAATTTTCCTGATACTGTTGGCGAAGTTGTAGAACGTGTACTGGTCGAGTTCTGTTTGGTAGCAAACAATACGAGTAGTTTGAAAATAGGAGAATAGCCAAAAGTCGCTATAACAAACATTCTTCTTTAACAATAGGGAATATTTTATGAGGCTGTAATATAAGCAGTGACCCAGCCTACATACAAATTGTCTGGCTAATCGAGGTGATTTCTACTGGACAGGCAAATCAAGATAGGTCCCAGTATAAAATAGAATCCTGTCTGGCTCCGTGCAATTACTCTCGCAAACAAATGCCGGTGTCAGTTTCAAGAAAAGCGACTTTAAAGAATGTGATCCTCGATAAAGAGTCCCGGACAGGCTTTTATTTCCCTCAGAAATATTATGAACAATCATTTGCCAAAACAAACACAAGACCCAACCAGGCGAACGTCTGGCTGCATTAAAATCTGTTTCCGCGTGGTCTATCGCGGATCTGCGCGCATAAAACTCGCGTGCAGATCCCGGGGAGTCGCGGGGCCACGAATCCGCAGCCTCTAACGATCCGTTATTACTTTGATAAAGTGCATAAATACGGCCGGAGGAGTGGCTATAATTTTTGTGCCGGCACGAATCCCCGGTTCCGTGAAAGAAGTATAGTCGTCACTCGGAGGGGGAATAGGAGACTGGGATACGTCGAAAAATTCAAACAAACATATTACGGCGGTAAATCTCTGGCTGTTCGATCAGCAAACAACCCACTTCTGCGTATCCCTTTGTCGCCGGACAATAAATTATCGGGTCGTCTTAGCGGGCACGAGGCCGAACACAATCGTTCGCAGCAACACGCGCCATCATCGTAAATCAAGCCGGGGGCTCCAGTGATTTTTGCGTTTCTCCCCTTGGTGTGCAGTAGGGCTGGTATAACCATAAGGGTGAACAATTTTGTTTTCAGATTTTTCTTCGACTCCTAAATTGTGGGATTTGGTGGAGAGAATGAAGTGAGCGAAATTTGGAAGCAAAAATCTCACGATTTAGGGGGCAGGTCCGGAAAATATCGAAGGATATAAGGACCACCCTAGGCATTCGCGCGAAAGTAGCCCGTCGATTATGACCCCCAGCCTCTCGCTCATTCTCCCTTTCTCTCTCTCTCTTACCACCTCTTTTTTTACAGCATCGCCGTGTTGGACATCCCTACGAGGAAGCTAATAAAAAAGTTCCGCTCGCCGGGAAAGTTCGACGTGGGCTGAATGAATCGGGAATGGAAACGGATCCGGAAATGGTCCGAAGTATTCATCCGTGATGCGCGCGGGATTGAACCGACGACTACCGGCGCGCGGCGTTCTCTGTTTGCTCCTAAGAGAATCGACTTGGCCAACAGACTGTGTCTGAAGAACTGTTTGCTCGCCTGTTATCGAACATATTACAACAAAAACTGATCTCGCCCCCATCATCCCTTTACAGCCCTGCTATCAGCCGAGTAACAATTGATTTGGTTTTCTTTCGACGCTTTCCGCCTTGTTGATACAGTGACTAACCTTTTTATAAATGAACGAACGCTAACAGGTGAACAATAAAATATATTCCAGGTCGGTGGGATTTCAAGGGTGAGCAGTTGACTGGCTTTTTCTGGAATTAAGCGGAGACCCTGGATCCGCCATTCCGTTCTTGCCGCCGCGCCGCTTGGCCAACAGGGACAGAAATGAAATTGTTTGCAAACTAATCTGTCCTGGTGTCCAGGCGACAACTAAACGGCACACAGGTACCACGTGGCTATGTGTACGTGTAGATTCGTGTGCGTCGGTGTACGTGTACGTGTAGATATACGGCGCGACAATATGGGTCTGCCAACAGCAGAGAATTGGGATACCGAGATCATAGCCCGACAACTGAACACGCCATCGTGCCGGAGTTGGAGGCGTACAATTAAAATTTACTGTCGCATAACCGCGTCTATCCGTTTCACCAGTGCGCGCAATTGCGTTCCACGCACGGCACGGAACAGCACAGCACGGCACGGCAAACGGTGAATCCGGGTTTGCGAGGAGCGCCCTTTAATGAAAAGGTATCCCGGCCTTTTTCGAACCAGGGCTCGGAGCGGATAAAGGGCTCGCTGAATGAAGATACCAGTTCTATTAATTCCATTTCCGTTCGCTTTATAAATACCGGCTCGCGTAAACACCGCTGCGGTGGATTTAGTTTTGCCGAACCGATGGGATTCGGTTCAGAGCTGAAAAAAAAACATTTTTTAAACCTATGAAATATATATTTTAGAGTTATATTGCAGTTCTTTTTTAGATTGGTCTAGGGACTCGACCAATTCAACGCACTTAGAACCTCCAGTGCAGACTTGCCAAGAACAGGCGTGGCACTCAGGACAGAGGTAGATGGTGCAGGAGAAATGCTGTAATGCGGGGTCCTGCACCATCGTAATCCTCCGTCATGGCGGCGACGGAGAGGGGCCCGACCAGTGTTACCAGACAGGGGTAATCGAAAAGGAATCGAGGAGAACACAAGTACCCCCTCTCTCATGACCAGAGTAATATGTGACACGTTGCGCGACTGTGCGACCAGTCTACGGCCTTAGTGGGGGACGTTGGAGTGTGCTCATGGTGGTGGAATAGGATAGTGGAAGGGGATAAAGGTGGAGAGCCTGGAGGGGGAAACGAGGTTGGTTTCAACCTCATTCTGGCATCACTGGGCCCGACCCATAATCGGGTCCTGGGAGAGGAGGTTTAGTGGGTAGGGACCGGTGCTTCTGACCGGTCGAGTCCCACACTACCCCCTATTTGGGGGTGTGCATGTAAATGCATTCCTCCTCTTCCTTAACAAAAAAAAAAAAGGACCTCCAGTGCCAACTTTTAGCAACCCTGAGCCACCAGCCGGATAAATAACCATACCGAGGATCTGTAAACGAGACCAACGGTGGGAGTGTACGTGCGAACACCGTTTACGTTTCAGATAACAACGAATACCAACGAATTTGTAACTGGGAACGAAGAATTTTCCGTACATGGATCGACCGAACCAGGTTCGAAATTAGAATCTCGGGCAGCCTTAACCTGTCCGATTAAATCCGGGAATCGTTCCGGGGATAGTACACGTTGCCGAAAGTTCCGCGGCTTGCATTTAATTTCGCTAATCCAAAGAACGAGTGGCCGTGATAACGTCTATCGGACGTTTCCAGCCGACAGAGCAAACCTTCCCAAGCCAGCCTTAATTAAGCAAACGGTTCGCAAACAGGAACGGCGAACGCATGCATTCCTGTCTAATGTCGCGTGGCCGACCTCTAGTCGCCCGCCCGTGTCCACGCGTTTTCCGAACGTTCAACACCGCAGCCCCCGCCCCGCCGGAAAATGATCGCGTTTTCCGCTTTTCCGCCGCGTTTCACCGCACGCGGCACAACAGAAACGAGAGAACCAGATCAAATTATTTCCAGGGAAAACGTACCCTTATTTTTTTAAATAGAACCTCTCCCTCCACTTCCCTCCCCTAGATCCTTGGATTTCCACTTACCTCCCCTAGATCCATGGATCTCCAGTTCCCTCCCCTAGATCCTTGGATCTCCACTTCCCTCCCCTAGATCCTTGGATCTCCACTTCTCTCCCCTAGATCCTTGGATGTTCACTTCCCACCCCTAGATCCTTGGATGTCCACTTCCCTCCCCTAGATCCTTGGTTCTCCACTTCCCTCCCCTAGATCCTTGGATGTCCATTTCCCTCCCCTAGATCCTTGGTTCTCCACTTCCCTCCCCTAGATCCTTGGATCTCCACTTCCCTCCCCTAGATCCTTGGATCTCTACTTCCCTCCCCTAGATCCTTCGATGTCCACTTCCCTCCCCTAGATCCTTGGATCTCCACCACCCTTCTTTAGGTCCCCTCCTTCCTCGAGTACATGAAAATTTTGGAAAAAAAGTTTGGCAAAAGATTTAATGCTTCCCGGATCTAATGACTTGGAAATGAGACATCATGGCACAGCTGCGAAAGAATCGACGTCCGGATGATTTAATTTAGTCGGCGTTTCGCGGGCTTCGTTATTCAAATAGTCCGACCTGTCGCGCGACTATTTTCCAACGGTGCCGGGACGATTATCATTATGCACTCTGGTGGAGAATGCACAGAGGCGCGCGTCATTAACATCGACGAGGGAAGGGGGAGGAGGGGGGGGGCACAGAGGGAGAGAGGAACGCAACGCGACCAGGAATTTATCGAAAATTAGTCGGATGTCAGTCGATTGAAACCGGAGCGAAGGAAGACGCGATCCGGCCAGGGGATTTAATTAATTCAGTCTCGGAAAATATTCGGGGGGCCTTTATAAACGGGCAAATATTCGTTTTTCTCCCCGCGCGAATAATCGATATATCGAACGGCCGGAAACGCGAGAGTCGTTCACTTGTTATCGTTCTCGAGAGTACGCTTGCAAACCAGCATCGCCGGAGCTACGTGCCGCGACGCGCCGAGCTACGCTCTTGGGTATCAGGCTGTACGTCGCGGAGTTAAACGATATGACATTCGCAAGATATACGAGTAATGTAATAATGCGTCTGGGGCATAGAAGACGACGATGATGGGGCTCCCTGCAAGCTACACACTAATTACCACGAAATTAGAATTTAGATTACCCGAATATTATTTCTGACGCGGCGGTGGCGGCGCGGCGCGGCGCGGCGCGGCGCTGCTGCCGCTGCTGCGCGAGGGCAATTAGCGTGAACGAATTATACGTAAGGGGAAAATTCAATGCGAATTGCTCGGGCAAGTTTCCCAGGGAACTTTTAATAGACCCGATGCGATGGTTTCACGAAGAAACTTTTCTTCGGGGACTTTTAATACTTGTAAACGCGCAATCCGTTGCGTTACCAGAATAATTATGCAAATCGAACCACCGGAAGGTACCGCATGCTCGACTACTGTCGACTAATCTTGTGGCAACCTAACCTGGACTGATCGAACCTTATCATCTCAGGGTACGATGAAAATATGCCAGGACCCAGTAGTAGTAGTAGTAGTAGTAGTAATGCTTTAGCCGGTGTAGGGCACACCGTTCTTTCATCATCGGTTTCACAATTGGCGCTGCTCGGCCCTTTATTGGGTTGCAATTGTCCATTCATTTTTCGGTCTAGTCTCTGTTTTATATGGCCCGAGCCGCTTACAGAAGTGTCGACTTACTAAACGGGATGGTCATCATTGATGAGACGGCCATTCTACCTAAATTGAGAATTTTTTAGCTTTTTTAGGGCTCGGAGTGTACGTTGGACCGTCTCACCTTCAGACCTGCAGGGTGTCTCGCCTGCCCATGTTTTGACTTCCTCCACTTCACCATAGTTACATGTTGAGAGCGTCAACTTATTACTCCCTTCCCTTCCCTATTTCCAGATATTCCAGAAATTTACCCTCTCCCACCCTTGGAATATAATCCAGTCCTAGTCTTTGATTCTAAAGGGCATAACAGTAAGAGATCGCGAAGTGTTATGCATTGGGGAGAAGTTATAGCAAATCCACAGATTCAAACCGACTTTATCGAAATTTTGACTGTACCAAAATATCAATTCCATCGCGCTTTTCACTGCCGAGACTAGTCCGCGTGGGGTAAAGGGGGATCGTTGCGCCGATTTCGCCGAAATTTATCTACTCAGAGATTTAAATATCGGTTTCATCGGGTTCTCCCCCTTGTGGAGGGCTTGACGCTCTGCTAGTAAGTTATGGCTGATGCCAGGACCTAACTCGGATGGGCCTAATGTCTGGGACCTGACCTGACATTTCTTTAATTTGAATTTGCCGCTCACTTACGAACGAGGCCAATGAGAATACAGTTCGAGGGTTAGGTTTGACCTAGTCAGGCCCTGTAGTGACGTTAGGTCTGGGTTAGGTGGGAAGCGCGGAGTTTCATTAAAAACGGCCAGAAAGCTGGCAAAGGTGGGTATCTAAATTGCACTTGAGAAATATTCCGCGGCGGAAGCACGCGAGTGAGACGGTCTCGGCGTAAATATTCATGACGAGTTTCGTTCGCCGCGTTTAAACCCGCGAGCGCGCTCTAGCTCGCGAGATAACGCCCGGTCCGGGTGGGTGTCCGTCGGTGGGGGTAAAAATGGAATCGCTGGGTCCAGAAGCAATACCCCGGGTAGGTATGGTGTACGTAGGTGACATAAATTTTCAGCCTCCGGACAGAGAGCCTGGTCCATCCCCGAAACACGCCGTAAATCCCCGGGCAAAAGGGAAGGAACGCTGTTGGAAATTGTTCAGTCCACTCGCTCTCTCTCTCTCTCTGTCTCTCTCTCTCGTCCACTGGTAAAAAGAAGGATCCTCTTCGCAGGCTTGCAACAGGATTCTCTAGGAATTCTAGTATCTCATTCTACGCGGCCGGGGCGGCCAGTTAAAAATATTCGCCATCCCCGGGGGAGAGTTACCGGCCCTCGCCAGAGCACGGGTAACTAGTGAGAGCGTTAATTGCTCTCACTCTTAAAATAACACTCGATTACTCGAGCAGCCGAGCCAGCAATTTTCTAAATACGAGCCGCCCGCTGCTACTGCTGCTGCTGCTGCTGGAGAGAAAAGGTCGACGCGGAAAAGGAACGGAAAGAGAGAAGAAGAAGAGAGAGAGAGGGGGGTTGAAAAACGAGGGTGGCCGCGAACCGCTCACCGCATTTAATTCCTCCCTTCACGGACCGCGTGGCGACTCCGGCGCACAGTGGGCTGGAAACCCGTTTTTCCGTGGCCAAAATTCAATTTTTGTTCGTTCTATATTTTCGCAAAATTTTTGGACACTCGATAAAATCCAAAATGTCAGTGAAAATGCAAAGTGAAAGCAATTATTCTCAGAATTCATTGTCGGATTAATATTTTTTACTGAAATCATTTTGGCCCAGGAATAACGGGTTTCCCACTGTGCGCTGGCGTGTATGCAACTCTCGTTTCTCATTGGACCATGAAATATTCTAAACACCGGCGCGGCGGGACAAACTGTTCAGGATTCGCTGTTTCCGACTGTCCTTTCGACGAGGACCACTTCGCCTACCACGGAAATTGTCTGAAATCTCTCTTTGTTCCCGCGTTCGAGTGCTCGTCTCACGGACGGGAAACGTTTAGGTTGGCAAAATGGTATTTTCCTTTCTCCCGGGTTTTTTGCCGCTTCCCAGGAAAGAACGTTCCAGCGACTTTCCGCGATATTTAATGTTCCTGCCTCGCCGCCGCCGCCACCACGACCGGGCAATTCTGCCAAAGTGAGCCGCGGCTCTGAACGGAACGAGAGTTTTTGATAGTGAGCGCGCGCCACACGCTGGGAGTATTTGGCTCGAAAAACCGGAAAAACTGTCCTGGCGTTATTTGTAGGTTGAACGTCGTAATACCGTAGGTCGTTGGATTTGTCTTAACGTCAGCTACAACATCCCGAGGTAAAGAATGAATATCGCTATTTAAAACATCGAAATAATCGTAACCAAATAATTGGAAAATATTTATAACCTTGCGGTTATGCAGGGTGTTCGACTACGGGTGGGAGA
Source organism: Lasioglossum lativentre (assembly GCA_916610255.1). Classification (NCBI taxonomy): domain Eukaryota; kingdom Metazoa; phylum Arthropoda; class Insecta; order Hymenoptera; family Halictidae; genus Lasioglossum; species Lasioglossum lativentre. The sequence continues at coordinate 7,724,607 of OU744357.1, read as the reverse complement.
AAATTTAAGGGGTGGTTCTCCATGATAATATAAGTCGAAAATGAAGAATAAAAAAATTGCGATTCCGGCTTCGTTATTTAGTTATTAATCCATAGCACTCGAGTGGCGACTGTGCGGCGCCACTAAAAATTGCTGTGCCATTACTCAAAATATTGTTTACATTATTAAATATGTTATTGGTATCTAATCAATTACTAAACATCTAAGTATTCTATGAGGTATTATATCAATTTCATATCTAGTTCGGAAGAAATGTTTAACTTTAAAATTACAATAGCTTCGAGTGAAAAGGGTTAACAATTAAAAATCCACCTAAAATGCTGCAATCCATAACTAAATAACGAAGTCGAAATCGCAATTTTGTTATTCTTCATTTTCGACTTATATTGTCATGGAGAACCACCCCTTATATTTTCTCCCACCTGTAGTCGAACACCCTGTATAATAGGGCAATAACCATGTCGTTGAATGGATTGCTTCGGGGCCAGAATGCAATTAGTTAATCGCGCATCTGGTGTTTTAACGGCGAGGTACCGATCTGATGATCGTCTGTGCTCGGCCGTGCTGGTCGGTAAAAGCTCGGGGACTAAGGTGAAGGGCGGCCCGTGAGTCTCCGAAGGCGCAAAGTGCAACCACTTGCACTCTCGAGCGCGCCTTGTTAATTCTCCATAGGCTGTCGTTGCGACAGACCGACCGAGTTGGCTGAGCGCTACTTTCGAGCACGCTGGTTAACGTGCTCGTCGAGCCGAAGCACTCGTAAGAAGTTTCTGGCCCGAGCTACTCCGCCTGAGCAACGTCTGCTTTTTATTATCTCGCCGTTAAAGCGGCGCAAACGCTGGGCTGCTGTCAACGGGACTTCTTGGCTACCCCTTCAGCCGACCGACGTTTCCCACCTAACGAAACAATCCGCCTTCCAGCGACGACACCGCAATCCCTGGCCAACGTCGCCTTTACACCTTTTTGGATCGACCAGAGTATTACTTCCAGATTTTAGACTTATACTTGGGTGCGTAATCTACCGGAAAATCGGGCTCTTCGAGTAAAAAGCACGGTTAGGTTTGACCCGGTTGGCAGCCTAAGATTAAGTTTAGGATTTGTTAGGTTGGTAGCAGAGCCTAGATGATACTTTTCTAGATATATTTGGCTACCCAATCCATCAGAAAAGTTAAATCTGAATTGGTTTGGTTGAAGAAGCTCGCCTAAAGGTACACAGTGTAGGGATTAGTCTCCACGTAACTCAAACCGAGGAAGGGCGTGGTAACATATCCGACGGTGCACGGTATAAAATGTAGCCCAGATGGGGCCGTAGCCGAGTCTGAGATTTCCGAAGGACAAAACGCACCCGGCCACATAAATCCCGATAATCGCGGGCTCCCCCCTTACGACCCATTACCGGTCGTTTCCGAACGTTTCCGCAATTTTCGATGCCGGCCCCGCTGCTGTCTGGAACGGAAGATCGAAAATTCTGTAAGCAATGGACTGTTATATTGGCATTGGCCGATTAAATGACTATCGGGGCTCGCTGAAATCCGCGGTGCATGTTGCACACACACGCGCGCGCGCGCACACGTACACATGCGAAAAACAACGGGGTGCATTCTAAATTCCGTTTTTATTCGGCCGGCGATTTGTTCATGCGCGCCCGGCCAGTTGAAATCGGATAGTTAATTGAGCCCATAAAGTTGCGGGCGAAATTAACGGAGGTGGTATTGCTGGGCAAAAGCGATTTATTGTGTTGTCGCCTGTGTACTTGTTGACACTGTCCTTTGAACGTTGAATATACGATGCTGTTTCCACTGAAAAATGATTTTTCACCTCATCGACTGAAAACTCTTTACGCTGCTTCCCTTTTGTCCCTGGCCTTTAACAACAAAGGCAAAAATAACATGGTTAATTTAGCGCGTCCGAAAGTTGTGCCATACGGAAACCCTGTCCCAAACAAAACCCGGGGTTCCAAGCACACTGAGCCACAAGCACACCTTCTGCTCCGAGCACACCCTGTGTTCAAAAAGCACACCATGTGCCCCAAACACACTCTGTACCACAAGTACACCCTGTGCCCCAAGCACACCCTGTGTTCAAAGCACACCCCGTGCCCCGAGCACACCCTGTGCCCCAAACACACCCTGTACCACAAGTACACCCTGTGCCCCAAACACACCCTGTGCCCCAAACACACCCTGTACCAAAAGTACACTCTGTGCCGCAAGCACACACTGTGTTCAAAGCACACCCTGTGCCCCGAGCACACCCTGTGCCCCGAGCACACCCTGTGCCCCAAGCACACCCTGTGTTCAAAGCACACCCCGTGCCCCGAGCACACCCTGTGCCCCAAACACACCCTGTACCGAAAGTACACCCTGTGCCGCAAGCACACCCTATGATCAAAGCACACCCTGTGCCCCGAGCACACTCTGTGCCCTAAGCACACCCTGTGTTCCAAGGATTCTGTTCTTAGCACACCCTGTGGCTCAAGCACACCGTGTCTTAACCCTCTCTCAGAAATCTGAAGGTACAGTGTCAGCGTATGAAGCTATCGATTAAAATGGAAAGAAATTGATTTTTAGGCGAATCGAGCTGCCGTTTGAACAGCGTAATATCGAATCCGTCAACGAGCCAGGAACGGACAGAGCTTTCAATTTTCCCCATTTAGCCCTTAATGAAGGACCGGGGCAGGCGATCTCGTCGCAGGGTGACGAGCGAAGAAAGCTCTCCGGCAAGGGTAGCCAGTTTCGGAGCACCCCTCTAGGCTGTGGGAGTGGGCTGGGTGGGGGGTGTAGGCAGTTTCCACCGCACTACTTCACGCGACAGAACTTATCTAATATACCTGGTCCCCTCCCCCACCCTCGGCGTCACCGTCAAACCAGCCCCTAGCACAGGATTCCTGCTCCCTTTATGCCACGCAGCCGCACTTTGCCAAAGTTCGTTCTCGCTAAGAAGACAGGGCCACAAAGAGAGGAGTCGCTGCGAATATAAAATAACTCGCGTCCCCAGTGAATATTATATGGGAATTCCGCGAGGAATTCCAAAGCAGATCGACGGGCTTCTCATTTTTTTTTCTTACTCCCTCTCCCTCCTTCTCTCTCTCTCTCTCTCTCCATTTCACTCTTGTCCCTTTAAAAAGAAGAATGCCAGGTGAATTTATTCGAAAATTAACTCGTCCCGTGGCGGGAGGGATTCAATTAGCTCGAAAAATCGTTTTTCCCCCATTCATCGAACGATCCAATAAATCCGCGCGCACGTTGGAAATTGCCTTTCCCTTCAGGGGTTGACAGAGTGGAGAAGAAAGGTATGGCTGTGTCAAGGACTTCCTTTATGCTGGCCCGCGCCCCCCGTAGGTCATCTCTTCATTAGGACCTATATGGAGAAAATTGAAAGCGACCGTATTGAAGGCTACCCTCTCCACATCGTAAGCAGCGCGAACGTCAGTTGCCTGTTCCACGGTGAAAGTACTCGATGCTGTCGAGACGGGCACAACAGGCTTGAATCACCGGTTCAAATCCCGGATGATGGCGTCTCCAGGCGTCATTCACCGGTTTACGACGCTCACTACGACGCCTATTTATCAAACGCTATAACTAGACACCGCCACCGCGCGGATTTCAGGGAGTTTATCAACTCCGAAAAATCGATATCCGCAAACCACTGAGAGGCAGCAAATATTTTTTTAGTTTACTGAACCGCGGCGCCACTGTCGCCGGGTCTTTCCTGTGGATCGACCTCTTTTTGTATTTTGATGCGTAACTTATTTGCGTTCGTCAACCGATTTTCCTGAAATTTTGCGTAAATCTGCTCTCATAATAACAAGATCCTAATAAAACATTTCGAATTGCATCTCTCGGATTTATCGCAAAAGAATTCCAAGCGCGGGCAATATTTTTAAGCATTCTGTTTTTTGCGAACGCGTACTGCACAGTCTGGCATCGCATAGAGCGATCATTCAAGCGTGTAAGCGCAATGCAGAGGCTGAGAAGCTAGTCGGCCATTATTTCGCAAAATCTCAAAAAAAAATTATGTCGGTTCTAAAGAAGGCTTTCACGCGTTATAAGGCAGTAACGTATGTACACACACGTGCTTTTATATATCATCTAAAAGTTCGTGTCTAAACTGGGATTTAAAACACAATATTTCACAGGGTTAAAGAGCCGGAATTAAAACGGTCGATAACGTATCACCGGTCATTCCAGTATTTCTTTTATCGCATAAATTCGTCGGGGTCGGATCGGCGAGTACCTGTCGCGAAGAATTAATCGTAGCTGACGGTAGCCGGGAATGAAGATATAATTTCAGATGGGAAAAGTTATCGAGGGACGAGAGTGAGAGATCGTTCGCGTCATTTTATATCACGGCTGCACGGGGGAGAGGACGTGGAGGAGGGTGGGGACGGGGAGGGGGGTGAAAGCAAATATTGGAATTTTTTATGAGCCTCGGAAAATTCGACAATGAAACACCGTCGGTTTTCTAAAGGCGATTTTCCGTGGGACGAGAGGATTCTTCATTGGAACCGGGATCCGTCGTCGAAAAGAAAGAAATTCCCTTCCCTGGGAACGGAACGAACGAACCGACCTCCCCGAAGATCCGTCGGACGTGACACTAAGTATATTGGCTTGAATACAGATTGAAGAGATCCAGTTGCTAGATGTGGAAGAGAATTATCCACTTTGTCTTTGCGAAGAACGATCGACCGATGCTGCTAAGGGTTTTTAGGCTACTCTCGCTGATAGAAATCTCCCTGGAAAACTTCTTTCTGATCGCGACGTAGATTATTCGCCTGTTTCCCCTAATATCACAAAGGAGCTCGCCAAAGTCGATAATAATTCAGTTGCCCTACTCAACCCTGTTTCGTCTCCCAAAAATATAGGGCTAATTTCCAAAATATTTTAGAGACATAATGGAGTACAAAATTTCACCTCCACATCTCCACTAGGAGAATGATTAAAGGCAAAAATCGAATTTTCAGTTTTTAGCCCATTTTTTCCACTAAATCGGATCTTGAGATTTTGAAAAAAATCTCGCATATGCCTGGAACCAAAATACATACTATGTGATTTTTTAAGATTTTTTGAATTATTATTGTCTCCTGTAGAAAATTTTTTACACATCCCAACACTATCATAGCAACTGGTAAAGCATGGTGCGGTCGAAAATACCCTAATCTCTGAGGTATCATCCACGAAATTTAAAAGAAGACACACTTTCGGTGAACTTGAAGGACGGCAGGATCCAATTGAGGATCTAAGGAGGGATCGTCCGGTAGCTGGAGGTCAAATTACAAGGGGGATATTGGCGTCCGAATTTACCGGATCATCAAACAACTTGTCTAATACCTAGCTGCCGTCTCGTATATACGAGAGGGAGAGGGGGGAAGAGGGAGGGCTAGACTAGTGCGACAATCTAAATCTCGCTCTCCTCCGGGGGATCAGATTTCCTCGAGCGATTCAATGCCAGCCGGAATCAGCGAGGATGAAAGGACAACGGGCCGGGGTAAGTCTCGGTTCATTTGGTTCTCGGCTACGCTCCTGGATCCCCCACCTAAAACCCCACCCCGCCTCTTTCACCCGAGCCCCTCTGTGCTCCCGACTTAACTTCCGCTTATGCCGGCCCCGAACTTCCGACTTGTTTGACGTGCTATCGATTGCGCCTGGTAACGCTGCTCATTAATAGCGAGTAATTACCTTCACGAGTGCCCTTGGTACAAACGCGCCGCGGTCGACGCGCGATTTCTATTCAGAACCCCCGGGCACGTTTACGCGAATCAATGAAGTGTCGATTAAGTCTTTCCTTCGTGCCCGACCGACCCCTCGAACTTCCACCACCGAGAGAACCGGCCCGGGCTAATCCGCGCTGATTCTTCGGCCCCGCTCCATTGTTCCACCGACGACGCCGTTCCACGATCTTGACGATCGACGGGGGCTGTACGGTCACCCTTCATTGTACCTACCCGGTCGCACCTTGGACAATGGAAAAAGTTATTCCCGTGATGGTCCATTCTGGTCGGATAACAGGAAACCATACCACCTCCTTGCCGTTCAACTTCCAAGAAGTTGGAGTAGTTGGAAAGTAAGGCCACCTCAAGAACTTCTACGAAGTCAATTTTTAATGAAAATTTAGGTATATGGGTGAAACAGTTTGGCCCGATGAGAGTTTCAACGATCGCTCGCTGCCCACCGTCGTTCAAACATGGTCAAACCACTTTAGAAATGATGAAACCACTTGAGACATGTTGAAGCCACTTGAGACATGGTCAAACCACTTGAGACATGGTCAAACCACTTGAGACATGTTGAAACCACTGGAGATATGGTGAAACCACTTGAGACATGTTGAAACCACATGAGAAATGGTCAAACCACTTGAGACATGTTGAAACCACTTGATACATGGTCAAACCACTTGAGACATGTTGAAACCACTTGAGACATAGTGAAACCACTTGAGACATGGTCAAACCATCTCAAACGACAGTCCTGTCAGATCCGATCATTTTATTCAAACATGATTCGTAACACGATTGTTATTCTGCAGCAGATGTCCGAGAGTCCCAGGATGGTTCAAAAAAATTTTTATTCGGTAAAATCGACCCTCAAACCTGGCCCAACGTACTCACACCTTCCTCCAACATCAGCATACAACAACCAACAGCAACTCAAACCGGCACAAACCAGCACCAGCAGAAGTTTTGATGGCAAATGTGTTTTGAAATCACACCTATTTCTAACTTCTAAGTCTGGGTAGACATGTTTCAGGATGCTGAGCAAACAAATGGTCCCCTTTAATGACTTATGAAGTTCAGTAAGAAGATATAAGAACCTAGGGTCCCGAAGTACTTTTTCGAAGCTGGAGGTCGTAACTAACCCTAATTAAAGCAGGTGATAGAGGGTGTGTAGCAAGTTTCGGGGCATTTAACACCCCCTTAAAGCAGATGGAGAATTAAGATCGACCATTAGCTGCCGGGAGAAGTTCGCCGGGCCGTGAATCGGCAGCTATTGAAACAACTTCCGAATTATTCAAGAATTTACTCAGGTCGACCGAGAAGTTCGAATCGCGTTTTAAGCGATTTCGATATCGCTCGTTCCTTTGCCAGCCGCCCCCCTCCCTCCGGATTAAATCACGTATCCACCGATTAACAGGCTGGGAAGGCGAACCCACGGAAATCAGGCAGACGTTTGTCATTAGTGGGCCGGAAACGAGGCTTAAGGTAGTCGGAACTCGGTCTGATTAGGTGGAGGAGGAATAGGAGAGTACTACAAGACGGATTTCTTCCTGAAAAATGAAGGAGGCTGTGTCTAATTAGGCTAATCAATTTTTGTTGTCAACTATTCAAGTTTAAAATAAACTATTGAATATTGGACTTAAAAGTTGATAAAATGAGTTTTGTCCCATTGAAGTTTAAAAATATACACTGTATTTAATTTAGGAACTTTTCCTGGTATTTTCGAATGACGATTTATATTATTTTGTGCTGGGGTTGTTTAAAAAAAAAAAATGTTCTCTGTTCTTGATACTGATATCTGTGTTAAGGGTGGGACTAGTGGGCTGCTCCACGAGACTTTAATTAACAATTTTTGTTGTTTAAAAAAGGAATCGCAACAACGGGGGCGGAGACGCGAAGCCACCGCGCTCGAGTGTCCTCGTCAAGAGGGTTGGTAACGCGATATGAAGTTTGAAAGCATCAGAGTGTACGAAATGAATTATGCCGGGGACTTTCCTTCCGGTTTATTAAAGGACTTAACTCCCTTTGCGGATGTAATCTGAACTTCATTATTTAAAATTCAGCCGGTGCAGCGATTGCATTCTCGGCTGGAACGACCGCATGAAAGATTCAGGCCAGGGTCGTAGCGAGAGAAATTGACCGACATAAATTATTTCAATATTCTCCTACGGATTTGGATCCGGGCGAACCTATCCGACTACAATTTCCAAGGAGCACCTGCCAGGTGGAGGATATTTCCATAGACGATAACAAAGGGGCCTGTGACGTCGACACCCTAACTCAAATGTGGGGTTGGGACCCTGACATCCTAATCAGTGGGACTACAATTAAATGTACGATTCAATTTTTTATTATGAGGGAGCATGATATAAATTACAGAAAATTTATTTATTTTTGCTACGGTGTTCTTCGATTATTTATAAATTTTATTGGACACACGAATAAATTTTTTATTATTTTACTATACGAGTCAAGGAAGATGTAATTCTTTGAAAGTTGCATTTCACTAGTTCCAGCCTTTGTGATCAGACAATGGTGTCATCAACGAGAAGAAATGGTCCCCCTGCTGTCGAACGAGCCACGCACTTGCACCCCATTAATCCCGGGACATTAAACTCGGTCTGGGCACGCAGCAAGAGATCGGCGTCGAAAAATGAGGATCCGAGTGGAAATCGAGCGTGGAAGGTGGCGATTTATTAAAAGCGCATCCTCATTGTCGCCCAGGGTTGCTGACTGCGCCCGCAAGACGAGCTTTCTCTGTTTGAGCTCGCACACAAACGAGCACAGACGTAGACGGAATCGCCATTTAGGAGGCGGACGATACAGATTTACAGGCGGCCAAATACGTGCACGTGTACACCATGGGACGCGACGCTTGAATCCTGATGGGGATAGGATCGCAGTTTGCGCAGGTTATTCGCGCGTCTAGGTGTACTTGCGTAAGCATGTACGTGTGGACATAAAGGACCGTGTCTGCTCGCAGACTAATCGCATCTAATGAGCCGCACCCCGTCAGCGGAGATTAAATCCACCGGTTACAACGCAGTTAAATGCCGACGACTCCTTCGCCTCTGCCCGGGAAAAATGTCGCTCCGGCAACGCTGTGCGCTGGCTTCGTTTTACCCAAGAAACTCGATTCGAAATGAAACTCAAACAATCTTTTAATAATTCCTAGAAATTTCTTCGATTTTTCGTTATCGCTTTTAATTTTTTCTGGCTAGGATTTTCAACCTAAAAATCTGAAAAAATTACATAGTGTGTATATTCGTAGTAGACACGTGCTAGATTTTTTTCAGGACTTTAGGATTCCATTTAGTAGCAAAAGTGGACTGAAAACTGAAAATTCGACTTATCCCTGTAACTACGCTCCTGGGCGAGGTAGGGGGTTGAAATTTTGCACAGTACGGCTTCTTTTAATAGGCTACAGTTAATTTAGTCCAAAATCATTTTTTTTTAATTTGTACCCTCTATAGACAGACCTAGCTACAGACGACTACATTTTCGATATTCTTCACTTTTCCATCAACTATTTAAAATAATAACTTTAGGGATGGGTGAATAAAAGATTCTATTGTTGAAGATGATCTTTTCCAAGGTCAGTCAGCCTGCCAGCCAGCCTGCCAGCCAGCCAGCCAGCCAGCCAGCCAGCCAGGCAGCCGCTGCCACGAATTCGCCGTCTCGGCAAGCTTATTGTGCTAGTTACACTTCCTATTTTTCGTCAAGCAGTCTGACAGTAGTTGACAACGCGACGTCTCGACTCGGCGGATCTCGCCGGAAGTTTTATGAATTTCCTGGCGCGAGGGAAGTCTGTGGTTACCGTGGAGCCCGCAGTGATTCCTTGCCTTGCAACACCGACGATAAATTCTCTCATTTTGTCGGGGGTTCTTGTTATCCCTTCAGTCTCTTTTCGTTGCATATCTCTGCTCCTCTACCACCACCCCTGCCCCTCTTTCACTTCCTCTCTCTCTCTTCTTTCGTTTGCCTCTTCCGCGCTAACTTGTCACCAAGAAAGGTTCATTATCTCGGAACAGATGACGAGTAAACGTTCGCTTAATGAAATCTTCGTAGTGATTTTACGAGGGAAGTTTCGCGGAACCGGAATGGCAGGGAAAGGTTAGGGGCGGGTAGCGGGTGGGAAGCGTTGATGCCTACGAATACCACCTACCTCCAGGCACTCTCTCTCCACCTTAAGGCTCGCTGTGTATATATATGTATATACACGACATTCCTGGCCGACGGTTTTCGAGATTCCGGAAGCGGACGATCGGGGGTTGCCGAGAGTGCTTGGAAATTAAGCGGAAATACGCGGAAATACTCGCCCCGAAAGTATGCACATCGATTACCCTCGCAGCAGAAGACATTTCGGGGCAACCTTCTAGCGACTCCAAGTTTCGTCGTTTAAACCGTCGGAGCCCCCCTGCGGTCTCCACTTCGATTTTTGATACCTGTTTCGTGAACTACCGCCTAGACAATGAGCATACTCTGATTACAACTCAGGTTGTAAAACTCATGTCGATGATCGTAAGAGGATCGTAGGTCTCGCTATTAACTGTTCGTTTTTCATTTTTCACGACTATAATTTTCATTTCAAAAATCTGACAAAATTCACCAATATATGTATCTGTAACAGCAATGTATCCTATTTTTTATAAAATTTTTCCTCCCGTAGATTCGATAAAATCTCCCGAAAGCCAAAATTCACATTTTTCCCCGTCGCTAGCCCCCTGATCAAGCTAAGGGGTTGAAATTTAGCTCTATCGTGCCTGCTATATGTGGTGCAGTTCCTAATTAAAACCCTGAATTTTAGACTTAACTGTATAACCAGCAGAAATTTATTTTGAACTGTTCAAACAACCCAACCAGAGCACAATGCAAATTTTTCCAAGCTAGCTCCGCACTGGCTCACGCTTGGAAACAAAGAGCTCGTCCCGGTGCTTGCAAAAGGATTAGCCCGAGTGGGGTGGGCATCCAATTACAGCCGGGAGCTGTTTAGAAAAATAGGTAAGCCGTGAGATTCATTGAACGAATCGCATTAAAAGAACGATACCGTTGGCTCGCGTATCGAACAACGGGGAACACACGCGTTCCCGTCGATATCGTGGCGAGGGGGAGTGAGCCTCGATGCTATTTATTTTATCTCATTCTTGCGAAGTTAGTATTCACGACAATTTGCATTTCATTAGAGCGCCACCGTGTCCCGTTAAACGACGCTCGAACGGGGAAAACAGTCCGCGTACAATTAAAAGTTGAGGCTGAGCCTGGTTATTTGCATATGGTGTAAAAACCGGTTCTAACACGGCTCGTGTGTGCTCGCGTGACGCACGAAGGATCAAGGGAAGTCCTTCCGCCCCTTTCAAACCTGCGCAAACAAGAGGCGTATTGGTGAAAGTGTCAAACGTCACAGCTAGGTCCAATTTGTTGCGAGTATTAGGCAGACGTCTTCCCAAATGTATGATCAAACCACCTCAAATGTGCTCAAACCGCCTTAAACGTGGTCAAACACGACCACTCAGCCACGCATAAACACAACCACACCTCCAATGTCAACATACAAGGACGAACAGCAAAACAAACATTCTACAACCGAAACAATACGGCCACTGAGCCACACACAAACACACCTCCAATGTCAACATACAAGGACGAACAGCAACACAAACATTCTACAACCGAAACAATACGGCCACTGAGCCACACACAAACACAACCACGCCTCCAATGTCAACATACAAGGTCGAACAGCAACACAAACATTCTACAACCGAAACAATACGGCCACTCAGCCACACACAAACACAACCACGCCTCCAATGTCAACATACAAGGACGAACAACAACCCAGACCAAGACAAACCTACACAAACCAAACACAAATTGTCCTGGTAAACTGTTTGCAGTCAAACCATACACCTATTTGCACCTAATGTTTAGTAGTATTAGGTACGGTAATTTGCATACGGTGTAAAAACCGGCGGTAACAGGGCTCGTGTGTGCTCGCGTGACGCACGAAGGATCGAGGAAAGTCCTCGCGTCCCCCCCACCGTCTGTTCCTCGAGTTTTAATGTCATCGGTCCACGGAAATAGTACTTTAACTAGTTTATGTTGTCGGTGCACACGCGTGCGTCGCGCGTCGGTCACCTGCGCGCAACTTCGCGAAAGCGTGCCACGTAAATTCCGAGCGTCGACTTCTGACGTGGCGCGGAATGAAAATTCGCAATCCCTCCCTCTCCCCCTCCCCCATCCACCCACCCAACGCCCGCCGCTCATGCTTTCGAAGAGTGACTTTCGCGCAGGATCGATAGTCACCGTGCACCTAATCGGAATCCGACGGGAGAGACGCGGCGAGTGATAAAATTCCGCTTCCGCTTTCCGGGGAAAACAAAATTGATAGAGTTGTAGAACAACGCGCGGAGCCAACAAAGCCCCGCAAAGTATCACCCCGACGGCTCTCCCGACTTATTTTCATCGCGGCGAATAGCTTCCCTTCGTCTTAATGAGCATCCGGTTGCCATGGGAAGCTAATTATCTAACGAGAACGCCGACTGCTGCGGAATCATTTCTGCATCGAAGGATAATGCATATAGATTTTCTGTTTTGAATAAAATTAATGAAATAAAGAAAATAAATGAACAATGAAAAAATCTGGAAAAATTCTACCGAACGCAGGGAACAGTGTACAACATTTAGGAATAATTTTATATTTTTTACAAAACTGGTCACGTCGCGATGAAATCATTTTTGTTTCAATAATTTCTGCAGATGCTGTATCAAGATTTTCCCCTCGGGAATGAGCGAAAAAATAATTATGGCTGTATGAAAGAAAATTTTTAATAATTGCTGCGAAGTCGGAAAATGTTAAGGAACATTTTGCATTAATTTAATTTTCTTTTTGCTGCACGGATTTCGAAGGAGTGCCTCGCGCGAAAGGGGAGATATGAAAAATAGAACGCGACCCCTTTAGCCAGCCAGCTTTAAATGAGCGATATTTTGCTGGCCCCCGAGAGTTCGACGCACGCTTTCTGAGATGCACAGTCGAGTAAATGGCAGCTTTCATGCAAACGCGTCTTCAATCCCAGCTAAGCGCGTGCCACTGCTAGTTATAAGCCACATTCTTTGGTGGGAATGGTTGAACCCTTCCTTTTCGAGCAAAACCCGCATTCCAAAACGCGAGCATAAAGGGGGATATCAGGAATGTGCACGAAGAATGTCGTTACAGGGAAAGATCGCGAGTTGAACAAAATGAGAGAGACCAAACAGGGGAATCGGTCCTGTCGGTATTAACCGAAGACAGCCTCTTGTACGCGAATCGTTCGCGACCACCCTCTCTGCATATTAACAAACATTTAGTCGAAAACCTCTGCCACAATGAATTTTATTTGGGCATCATTCGTTTAATAAATTTTCAACGTTTATAATTTTGATCGACGTATTTAATTTATATTCCACCTGGTCGGAGTAATTTTATTTGACAAGTTTGAACGAATTTATTTTAAATTAAAAAGAAAAATTAAATTTTTGTATATTTGGGTTAAAGCGTCCACGAAGCTATTTAATACGAAGATTACCAGTAGGAAATGAGATGATTAAAAAAGATTGTGCACAGACGAAAATGAACGGCGACGTAATCTCCGAGTGACCGAAATACTTCCGCGCAATTTGAGGGGACCCGAATCGATCCCAGGGTACGAGGAAATTCGTGATCCTCCGATTACGTATTCCATCGTTTCTATTTACCAAAATTGTGTCACAGTAAATATGTGAGCTCCGCTCCCCGCTTGGTCCAACTCTGTTCACACACCGGAGAATATTAGTTCTACAACTTGCTGCGATATTGAAACGTTTCGCGCGAGGTAGCGTTTATGCAAAACCGAGCTGGAATCGGAGGATCAAGTAGGGCACACCTGAACAAAATACAAGAATTCCCAAGAATTCTCAAAAATTCTATCAACGAAAATATTCACACCGAAATTTTTTCACCACATTTCTCGAAAATTAAAAATAATTTAATTGAATAAAAACCGATTATTTCAGTCAATTTTGGTATGTGTTCCCGTACGAATTTTTGAACGTTTCAAGACATAAATTAAAGCTCATGGATTGTACTTTATGATAGGGTCATTTAGGTTCAAAAGATAGGGTAACTGCACCATATTTTATTTTTTTAAAAATATGTGAATTAAAGGAATCTCATATATACCAAATGGCTCCCTATACTTCATTTGTCAAAAATAAATGAACACAAATAAAATGAAATTATTACATATTATTTGTCTTTATTAAACGTTAAATAAAAAATACCAGTCAATGAACACTACGTTCTAGTAATTGAACAATGATGGAAAAGCAAAAAATACAAAAATACAAAAGCGTTTATTTACTGGTGCCCGTTTATTCACTGGTGCAGTTACCCTATTCGATATCGCGTCGAGAAATTTAAAAATCCCGACGGATGCATCAGAGGGAAATGTAGCAATATTACGAGGTAACTTCGAGTCGACTTTGGCATGCGTTTCCGTAGAAATTTTTAATCGTTCGACTGCTTAAATGAAAGGTGAAAGATTACACTTTACGATAGGATTATTTAGATGTCAAAGAAAATTCTGTCAGAAAAAAATTAAAAAACCTCGTCCAACGGTTTACAGGAAAATGTCGCAATTTTAAGAGGTAGTTTTGAATCGAGCATTCGAACGTGTGCCGGTACGAATTTTCGAACATTTGAGGGCTCGAATTATAGATGAAGCATGGCCCTTTGTGGTAGGGACAGTTGTAGATGGCAGCCACCAATAACTACTGAATTTCGAATCACTAGAAAATCATTCCCAGTCTCTTTGTGCCCGTACAGAGGGTGGCGGAGACTCAAAACAGAATCCGAAATTGCGTGCACACCGTATGAAGCGGCACGAAGAACAAAACCGGGTAACGCGAGCTGGAAAATCATGGTTGGAGGGTGGAAGCGAGCTCGGTCGCAACGAAATCCAAAATAGGAAGAGACCGGGACAGATAGAGGGCAAAGAGAGGAGGATGATAACGAACTAACGGATTATCCAAGTTCCTAATATCATTACAAACTCCCCGCTGCTGAATATTGCAATGAATACAAAGCCCACCCCGATATCTCTGCTCGGCACACACAGGCGAGCCCAAAGCGAGAGAGAGAGAGAGAGAGAAAGAAAGAGATAGAGCAGCACCATGAGCAGTAGAGAAGCAGGCAGTGCCTGTAACACGTTCACAGGCACGTATTGTTATTGCGAAGAGAGCACTGGGTCAGCCGAACCGTACTTAAGAATCGGAACGTTTCAGCCCACCCCTCCGGGGGCCAAAGTGGATTACAGCGATTACAGGGCAGACTTAATTAGGGCCTGCCACATAAATAACCGTCGCCTCTTCCCGGCGTCAAGAATACGAGATATACACGGTTAATCCGGGCAGCTCGAACTTTTCGCGTCCGCCTTTAATCCTGTCGGCGTAATACCGGCTAATTGTGAAATGTGTCCCGCCAGGAGACGAAGAGGAAAAAGGCTGGTCGTGTCCCCCCACACCCACCACCCTTCTTCCCCTTCGTCTCCCCCACCATCTCTTTTTCTCTCCCTACCAGTCCCGCGGGATTATCTCGAGCGACGATTTACGATGACAAATCTGCGAGAGCAGGACTGTTTCGTCCCCAACACACACCCCCGGCACCAACCATCCTCCTCCCCATCCTCCTTCTCTTCTTCATCCTCCTTCCCCCTCTTCCTCACCCCTCCCCACCAAACAACCGAGTGACACACATATCTTCCGCGGCGGAGGATGTATTCACGGATGCATTGAATCATCCGGCCCCGACGCCGGGAAAAATTCTATGCATGTTTGAGCGAGTGTGCGAACCGAGTCGTTCCCTCTCTCGGTGATGGCGGGCGACAGCAAGTTGTTCTGCTCGAGTGAAACCGGGTTTTAAGGTGAACGGGACGGAGTCGCGACGCGACGCGACGCGACGGGACGGCCGCAGAGCTTTTGATACCCACTGTCCAGCTGTCACCTAGTTCTGTTAGGCGCTCGAAAAGGTCTACCGGACCACCCAGTTTGTGTTCAGGATGTGGAGCAGGAGTCGCTAGTCTGGGGCAGACCTGGGGAGACTTTTGATGACGGTGGGAGACTGCCTCGGGTCGCTACGAGGACAATCTCGAATTTATAGGTAAAGTAGGTTGGACGAGGTTTGATCTTGAATCGAGTCGTGTGGTCAGGTTGGTTCTCGTGGAGGAAGGACTGGGTCAGGTCTCTTGGACTCTGATCAAGAGTTAGGTTTTGTTTAGGTCTGGATGCAGAGCTTTTGATACCCACTGTCACCTAGTTCTGTTAGGCGCTCGAAAAGGTCTACCGGACCACCCAGTTTGAGTTCAGGATGTGGAGCAGGAGTCGCTAGTCTGGGGCAGACCTGGGGAGACTTTTGATGACGGTGGGAGACTGCCTCGGGTAGCTACGAGGACAATCTCCAATTTATAGGTAAAGTAGGTTGGACGAGGTTTGATCTTGTGTCGAGTCGTGTGGTCAGGTTGGTTCTCGTGGAGGAAGGACTGGGTCAGGTCTCTTGGACTCTGATCAAGAGTTAGGTTTTGTTTAGGTCTGGGTGCAGAGCTTTTGATACCCACTGTCCAGCTGTCACCTAGTTCTGTTAGGCGCTCGAAAAGGTCTACCGGACCACCCAGTTTGTGTTCAGGATGTGGAGCAGGAGTCGCTAGTCTGGGGCAGACCTGGGGAGACTTTTGATGACGGTGGGAGACTGCCTCGGGTCGCTACGAGGACAATCTCTAATTTATAGGTAAAGTAGGTTGGACGAGGTTTGATCTTGAGTCGAGTCGTGTGGTCAGGTTGGTTCTCGTGGAGGAAGGACTGGGTCAGGTCTCTTGGACTATGATCAAGAGTTAGGTTTTGTTTAGGTATATGACGTAGAGCCAGTAAAAGCTGAGTCGTCAAACACGATCAAACCCAGCATTTGCAAACCTGGATTATGTCACGGTAATTCAATTCTAGATTATGTTTCCAAAATTTTCACGCACACCACACTCAATTCCAATTGCCGAGATTCGAACCACGTCCACCCGAATGCCAGCTTTATCCCCGAAGTAGTATTTGTAGGTTATTCGTCGAGCCGATGCGAACCGAGGCCTGTGGTTAGTGTGTATCCAGGTTAGGTCTCCCGACGGTGTATATTGAATAGGCCGTAACAATCAGATAGGGGCCGTAGCATTCAAATAAAATGAGGACCATTCTGCTATCTGAAAAGGGTGTACCGCGAAGAGGTCCAGGAAGTTGTCGTCGGCCGATCGGATTTTTCATCGAGATTCATCAGTGGGGGTGGAGAACATGTTAGCGGTCGCGACGATACCGTCTACGCCGCTCCGTTCTACCGAGAGCCTGTGCTTGTGTGTACGGCATAATGTGCTCGATATAACCGGCGATAGTCCGAGACACGAGCAACGACAGCGACAACTGACAGTATCTACGGAATGCAATTCACCAAAGACAATGTTCCGCGTTAAAACGGGGCCCGTATAGATAACCCGTTGGCCTGGTTGGACATAACGTGGTACACGCGTACGGCCATGATACACACAAGGAGCAGAGAGCGTAACGACGACGACGACGACGATGCGAGAGGCGTCGCGACGCGGTCGAATCGATATACAAGGCTGGGAAGAGTGCACGCTCGAGACACACAGCACCGCACCGCGCGATTCTCGCTCCGCTATCGCATGGGGGTTGTTTGCGATTGCGAATCGCGGTCGAGCGAACGAGACGACTGCTGATAAAATTGGTTTAGACCCGGGGGTAAATAACAGGTTAAGTAATTGGCCCGGACCGCATCCTGTCATTAGCCCTTCATTTCAAGGCTGCAGCTCGCGGCACGGCGCGACGGGACACAAGCAATTAAAGCGACTGCAACTTCGCATCAAAAACTCCGCGCCGTCGCGTTGCTTCTGCCGCGGGATTGTCACCAGTCCGCGCGCAAGATGCTCTCAAATTAACGCGGCAATTTTTCGAATGCACCCAGCCGTCCCATGGTTCTACCAAAAATTACTATACTCCCTCTACTACCCCCGGTGAAGATTATTCGGTCGAAAACGTTGCTATTTTCTAGCACGGGCTGGATCGGGCATGGGTGGGCCGGGATCACGAGAGTCCTCCACGTACCCAAAATATTAAAATGCAAAATTAGATTGGAAGGTGACAAGAAATTTTTCGGGATCTTCAAACTCCCGGGATCCCAGCCCGTCCAGGCCCGATCCGGCCCGCACACTCCTAGAAAACACCAATAGCAACATTTCGGACCGAATAATTTTCCGCCGGGGGCAGTAGGAGTACAGTAATTTTTGGTACAACTATGGGACCTACCCGACCAGGCCCGACCATGATTGAATGTTTCTATTTTCTAGCACGGGCTGGATCGGGCATGGACGGGCCGGGATCACCAGAGTCCTCCACGTACCCGAAATATTAAAATGCAAAATTAGATTGGAAGGTGACAAGAAATTTTTCGGGATCTTCAAACTCGCGGGGTCCCAGCCCGTCCAGGCCCAATCAGGCCCGCACACTCCTAGAAAATACCAATAGCAACATTTCCGACCGAATAATTTTCCGCCGGGGGTAGTAGGAGTACAATAATTTTTGGTAGAACTATGGGACCTACCCGACCAGGCCCGACCAGGCCCGACCAGGCCCGCCCAAGATTTCAGTATTTTCCCTCAGTGCACGGAGTCAGGGTAGCGTCAGGGGGCCGATTATAGTGCGCCACGGTTGAGAAACTGGGTGATTAGGGGTTGGTGTCGTTTTTTGATGCGGCTGCTGTTTTTGCGGCGGACAAAGGGCGATCTGGAGCGCGAAAGGGAAATAAAACGGTAGTAATTTACTAATTTCTAAAACGCTATGGCAACTGGGGAGGTCGGGAAATAAAGGAGAAGGAGAGAGAGAGAGAGAGAAAGAGAACCGGGCTGCTCCCGGTGCGCCATTCGTTATACTCCTCCCCACCCGACGTTTCACCTAAAACTGGGGAAAACATTGTGCGAGAGACACTCGGCAACGAAACAACCAGGAAAAAGTAAATTTAAACGCTCGAGAGTGTCCGTGTGGACGCGCGGGCGCTCTCGTGTGGCACGTAAGAAGCGCATCCCCGGCACGGCGTCATGTGTACATTTCCATATGCAACAATGTACACGCCAGGTTAGAGGATACAAGCCTGCAGACACTTTGTACACGGAGACACACACACACACACACACGGTCGCGCGCGCGGGCGCCGAGGCTAAAAGCGTTACAGCAGATAAGTGATACCGGGGAAAAACGGCGAAAGAGACCATTCTAAATGCACAACTACACAAGGACGCCGGGGCCGCCGAGCCGTCCGCTCCGGTGCATACGCCGGCTCCAGTTCAAGCCCGGGAATGTGTTAAAAACAACTACGAGCTCGGGTAATTGGCAACTATTACAATTTTTAACCTTATCTCCGTGCGCTTTTTTCCCAGCTGAAGACCGCTACGACTGAAGCGTTCATTTGTTTCTATGGCGGACAGTTTAGATCGAGCTTGGATTCCAGGCGCCTTTAAGGGATCCCCTAAAACCGTGCATCAGTGCGATTAAATAACAGTCGACAAAATCGTGGGAATGTTCGCGTTTGGAAAATTTTTTGTGTTACTTGTACCTGGTCATAGTTGACTCTCAGGCCCCATAAAAAGATTCGACTAAAAATGATTAGCAGAGTAGAGACGCGAGGAAAAAGATCAGGACCTAAGCCTAGAAGACAGGGGTATTGTTTTAAACGATTCTAAATCGCCAGTTAGGAAATAGGACCATCTGACCCATAATTTATCGCGTAGCTTAAAAAAATGGTAACTTTTTTTAATTTGAAAATTTTTTGTGTTACCTGTACCTCGTCGTAGTCGACTCTCAGGACCCATAAAAAGATTCGACTAAAAATTATTAGCAGAGTAGAAACGCGAGGAAAAAGATCAGGACCTAAGCCTAGAAGGCAGGGGTATTGTTTTAAACGATTCTAAATCGCCAGTTAGGAAATAGGATCATCTGACCCATAATATATCGCGTAGCTTAAAAAAATGGTAACTTTTTTTTTAATTTGGACAAAATTTTTCTGTATTCCCTATCGCATCATAGCGGATGTCTCAGGATCAGCTAAAAAGAGACGACGGAAATGATCTGCGTAGCGGAAACGCGAAAAAGAAGATCAGAACCTAAGCCCGGCTGACAAGAAGACAATCAGGCTATTGTTTCAAACGATTCTTTGGCGCGTGCAGGGAAAGGCAATGAAATTTTGTGACGAGGCAGTGTGGTCTGTGTGTTCCCCGTCGCACTCGCGAGGGTTGCGCGCGCGCGCGCGCGTGTTCGCAGACGCTTTACATAATATCTTTGCCATTGTAAAATGCAAAGTAGCGCGGGGCAGAGTCTCGCTGAGCCAGCTTTTCCTCCCGCCGCGTTCGCACTCTACGGTCTCGCGCGGAGTGTGTGCGAAACAAGGAGAGACGGTTAGGGACGTTGCCTCGAAAGCAAGTTTTTGTCTTCTCATGTAAATCGCGACGTAGACGAACCGATTGAGGACTTAAGCACATATTTTTGTATTCCGTTTCTTGTGGCGGGGGGGGGGGGGCGTGCACGCCGGCTCGTCCCCGGAAATCGATACTGCGGTTACGCTCGCATCAAATGAGCTGAAAGATACCCTAAACTGCAAGTGGCAATTAAACGTTAAAATTGTTAGTCGTTTTCGATTTAGCAGAATTTTGACGTTCTTAACCCCTTGCACTATAATACCGAGTCGGACTCGTGACGAAGATTTCGAAGATAGTCTACTAAATATTCATGCTACTAATTTCCTTTAAACTTTAAATTGTAACAAAATTATATTTTCTTGTTGTTGAAACCATTGGAGACTGCATAGGTATAAATTACATACAAACTTCTTTTTTTTCTAAGAAATTAGAAACGACAAATAAGTTCTAATCACTGCAACCGTAAAATGAATCGTAGTGCAAGGGGTTAAAAATCTGTTAACCCTTAGCACTCGAGTGGTGACTCAGAGTGTCCACAAAAATTGCTGTGCTGTTATTCAAAATATTGTTTACATTATTAAACAAGTTGGTAGCTAATCAATTAGTGAACATTTAAGTATTGTACGAGGTGTTATATTAATTTCATATCCATAAAATAAAAAGAAATCATATGGAATGGAATTATTCTAGGTCGGAAGATATGTTTAATGTTCGAGTTAAAATAGCTCCGAGTGCAAAGGGTTAATTGCGGACCACTTTTCGACGAGGTTTGACATTGTGTCGAGTCGCGTTTGAGGTCAGCGTACGGGGTTGACAGAAAATTAAGTTGTCAAACTTGATCGAACCTTGCGAAACAAAAAGATTGGAGTTTCGGGACATTTGATAGGCATTCTGAAAAAGTGGAAAAAAAAATCGAGAGGATGGCTTCAAATACGTTGAAGTTTGAATACAGAGGATCGGTAAATCGGCTTTCGCGATTCACTTTCGGTTAAACAAACCGCGAAGAACACTGACGTAAAACGGACCGCGCGCATTGTGAAAAAAAAAAATGGCAGTTTTGTGGATATTCGTATAATGAATATATTGGAATCCGATAGGGGATGGAGGGATTGTTTTTGTCCGTGTCTTTTGTAGCTTTCTGATAGGGCTCCGGTTATGGGATGCCCTGTTAATTAAAAATACGAGTCCACTGTAAAATTACCGTATCCGACGACGACGAGGGGAATAGAAATTTGCCAAGGTTTTTTATTCGCCGTATTCGCGTGGCTCGATGATTCGACGTCGTTTAGGGGTATACCCCGGAATGAAAATAATAAAACGGTTTTGCGGGTGAAATTACTTTTTCGCGAAAATTCATGTGAAGTGCCAGCCGCGTTCGATCGTTGGGTTTAATGCGTCGCGAGAATTTTTGTATTTTTTTTTTTTTTTGTTCGTTTCTAGTGGAGCTCCATCGAACCGAAAGTGTATCAAACAACGGTTACAGATCCGTAGAATTTATGACATCGCGCGCGCCACTGGCAGATACAGACATAACTCTAGACACACTGCAAAATGTGCTCCGCAATACCGCTGACACTTGTAAGCCCCGACGAAATATTGGCAGACGTCGCGCGCGCGAAAATTCTACCCTCGATTTTTCCAAAGAACCGTCCTCCTCCCCGCGACGATATTCAATGTTACACCGTCTTTATTTTCAAGAAAACAACGTACATAATACACCCCTCATTTCTAAAAACAAAGGAAATCAACGTTTCGTCCGGGGGTCATTTTATTTCTATAGCGTTTAGACTAATTGTTAATTGTTAAAAACATTCCACTTGTGCGTTTTTCCAGCGACCATCATTCAAATTCAGAACGGTGAAAACAGCTTTCAGAGTTGCGGTTCCATATGCGGCCGTTTATCTCTGGAACTATTAATTGTAGCGAGAAGTTTGAATGCGCGGCTCATGAATGTTTTAATGGCGTATTCGCTCATGTAAACAGCTTTTTAAAAAATTCATTCGCCTAAAAAATACACACCGAGCTGTGTGTGTCACCCCTATTTTTTAACCTGTTTACACCTCTCCACTTTACGTTATTCGATTCGTATGTATTCGAGCTGTGTGAAATATAAATAGAAACCAAAATCACTACAGGGAGTTACTTAAAAAACGGATTTTCTAAATAAGTGAAATACTCTTTGCAAATCAATTTGTTTCAAGGTCGTTCGAAAGTGCCATCTATCGATACAAATTGCAACGACATTAAAAATTAACATTTACGAGGTGCATATACCAAAATAAATTTAGAAAGCTGTCCAACAATATACAATAATTTATAGAACTTGCATATTAATAAAAAGAGACTTTTCATGCCGAGTAAATTTAATTTGCTCGAACACCGCGAGCGTTAAATTTATGCCTTAGTGAAAATAGTGGTCAGCGGTTTTGATTGACTTTTTTCGTGTGGCAGCCGTTTCCTTAGCACGAATTCTGTCCCACCCCGTATACACCAATCACGAGGTATGATCTCCACGCACGGCGGACACGTGAATGATTAATGGGGGCGGGACGTCCCGCGCACGGTTTTCAGTCGAGCCCCGTCGATGGAATTAAAAAATTTAACAAACTCGCCAACGCAACGGTGGCCGAGACGAGAAGAGACGAGACGGATAATACACGACTCGCTGGAACGTACACGCTCATCCCTGGCACGGGATAATAATTTTCGCCGGTGATATTATTCCGCCAGACTTCCGGGGTTCAGTTGTTTCCGCGATCCCGTGTTTCCGCGACTCTTTACGAGGCCGCAGTCGGAACGCTTGCAATTTTCAGCCGCCGACGACGACTCCAGAGAGGGCATCTGCTCGCTGAACGCTCTGATCTAACCCAAGCCAAGCACACGAGAAAGCAATCTGTCTAGAAATTCATGCTATTGCAATTTGCAAAAATTAGTATGAATAGGTCACTAAGTTGCTTCTAATTTTGTGGGTCCGCGTCAATGGTCGACTTTCGGAATTTTTTACAACCGACTTGAACAACCTACCTGCCTGAAATTTTGCAGACATATTCGCACACATCCAGACCATGTCCATGAATTTTTATACGTCGTTATCATCAAAGCTGCGATAATTATTCATCGAGGAGCCCGACTGATTAAGAAAATCCCTCTGAAAATGCTTTTTTCGTGAATAATTGTCGCAGTTTTGATGGCAGCGATTTATAAAAATTCATGAACATGCCTGGAATCCATATAAATGAGCCGGCGAAGTTTCGAAAAAATCCGTTGCGTGGTTCACCGGGGGAAAAAATTCGAACCTCGGAGAAATCGGTGTGCAGTCCCGCGAAATTGCATGCTCGTGATTAAATGGCTCCGGGACTTGAATCATCGATGATAAGAGAGAGGAGGATCTAGGAGGCGCTTTTCGGTCCGAAACGTTTCTCATTTAGATATCAGCGGGCGCCGGCGAATCCGTTCAACGGGCACGCGGGAGAACACGTTTTATGGTCCGTCGTAAAGTCGACGGAATTCAGTAGAAACTGATTCGTAGAAGTGAAATTCCCCGGACGGCCGTGATTTGTTTATATCGAATTCATACGAGGCTCGCGTACATATAAATCCCATTTCGGGGAACGCGTATCTGGAGGGGGAGGGGACAGGGGGAAAGAGAGAGAACGAGAGAGAGAGAAAGAGAGAGGGCTGGGCTAGACTGTGAGCAAGGTATTCCGTTCGCGACCGTATTTCACACTTTGGGCAACGAGCCCCGGCGAACATTTTCGTGTGCGATATTCCGTGGGTCCATCCCCCGCGCGTTTACCCGCACGCCTCGCCGGACCGAGGTAGACCCGGGGTCCCGAAGGAAACGTTTACGGCTAAGTTAACGACTAATCCCGGTCATAGTTATAGTCATTAGGCTCAGCTTAAAGCGACGTTATTGCTTGCATTCATTACCGACCGCGAGGACCGTCCCCGCAAGGCTACCGCTCCCCCCCACCCCCCCTAATCTCGTGTATACCGATATTCGATTTGATTGCCGGCGGTCTTTGTCGAATTTTCCTGGTTTCGGCGATCCAATATCATCGGAAACCGTGACCAGAGACGAATATTCAGGTCGCGTTTAAAAGCGAGAGGTATTTTGGACAGACGGAACTGGAGGCTGGGAGGAAATGCCGTCTGGGGTAGTCACTCGTGCATTAGACAGTTCGGGGATTATTGAATTCGGATGAATACGTCGCCTACTTTTCGACACTGGTTGTTCTAAATCTATTAAAGATTTCGCACGAACTCTGTTCGATTTTACAAATACATAGCACACATTTTAACACGGATATGTTTAGGGCTGGAGGTCATTCCAAAATCCGCGCGACGACACCAAAAGTGTGACAGCAAAAAGTGTGACGCTAAAAGTATAAGAGAAAGAGAAAGAAAAGAAAAGTGTAAGAGAGAGAGAGAGAGTTTCTTTGGGACTTCGCCGACCGAGTCGAACGTAGAAAAGGACAGTGCGTGTAAACACGGACCGACCGAGTCGATGACGTAGAACGGGTACCCCCACTACCGCGCTCCGGATGCACGTTCGGACAGGACTCGAACTGGCCGGCCGGGTGGGGGTCATTCAAAAAATGTGTTAGCTAAATTTGTTAATAACTCCTGAACAAAGCGTGGGAGAACATTTTCGTAAAGGAAAAAGTTACTTCAAATGACTTCAGGAATCCCCCCTAAAACATAACCATGATTCAATGTTTTTTCATGAAGTAGAGTAATTTGGAATTATTTTTAGATAGGCTCAGTGACGGAACTACAATACCGCAAAACCCGCAACGCGAGGGGACCTGTAATCGGAGGGGGCCAAAAATTTTTGCGTTTATTATCTTGTAATTGTACTAAAATTATCCCTAATTTAAATTTAAAGTACACTGACAAAAAAACATACTTTTTACAATTCTCCTTGCTAAAAAAGCATTACAAAATCTGAATCCTACAAAAATAACGAAAGAAAAAAGGAGGCCCAAAATTATATTTTGCAGGTGGGGCTGAAAATCTGTAGTTCCGCCACTGGATAGGCTAACCGAGTCGTGGCATTGTCAGACCTAACAGACCTAACTTGAAATTACCTGATCCTGTTTGTTTCCGTTTCTATGGTGTCGTACTACTTACGAGCGCAAAATGTAGACCAATAAAGTAACAATGCACGCGCACTGGTTCGCAAATGATCTCGAAAGAGCAGACCTCCGCCGCAAAGTGAGAGGGATTACGACGAGCATCGAGTGACGAACGCGAACAACTGCGTTGTCCGCATTGCACTGGATATCGCTGGACGCGTCACCGGTCCCTCAATAACCGTAGGAAAAGCGGAAACAGGTTAACCAAGTGTGTAGTCCGGTGCTCTCGATGAAAATTAATTACACAATCCTACTGTCCGACCGTGCCGCGTAGAAAATCAATCAAACGTTTCCGGAAAGGAACCTCAAAGAGACACGTGCGAGAGAACCGGAGGGGGTGTGAGTATGCCGTTGTGACGGAATCGATAATCGCGACTTCCAATTCAATTTTCGAGATGTCCTTCTACACCCATCCCGGTAGAGCAGCGCAGTGTTGATTCGACGGGGGGAGGGGGGGTCGGCGAGGTGGGGGCCCGATTGTTTGCTAACAATGACCGATTACAGTGGCATTTCGATGACCAATTGTAGGTCAAAAGGTCAACCCCCAGAATCGCCGAGGTTCACGGGTGAACAAACCGCGTGCTGCGCGGGCCCGGTGATTCACGCGACCGAACTCGCCGCCGCGCCGTGCTTCTACGTACAAACGCATACAAACGACGACCAATAATTCATTTCGAATTTACAGATTAGGCAGTGGATCGAGGCGAATTTATGGCGTTTGATGGATACGCCTATTTCGACTCGGACACCAGTAATCAGGCTGATTCTCATTCCCGTTGCCGGGGACCATGAAATATTCAGGGGGACGCGAACGTTGAAGAGCGTTATGGCTCTGTCATTATGCCCGCATCGATGCGACCGAAAAGAATCGCTGGAAATAAACGACGGGGAGATGCGACCCAGTATCCCCGCGACGTTCAAAACTGTCAATTCCTCGAGTTGTTAGCCGGTGAATGCATTTATAGCCTCGGATCCTCGAAAATTGAACCGAGCGTCTGGAAAATCGTCTTAGTTTGACACGGATTCGATAGACCACAATAGTACTGCAAAAATACGGTTTCAACACCTACATCCTGTTTACGGGGCTGCGCGCACCTAACTACCACGACCACCCTTACCACTCACACATCGATAGATCCGCATATACGTATACGAAATGCAAGGGTTTACGGCAAAAGAAACTGACGCCTCGATATTGCAATTTCAGAAGTTCAGACCCGGTCGATTATGTTTCCTAAGAGTCCTGGCCAGGGTGGTTCAGAGCCCAAATTTCATATTTTTACATTGTTGAAGAGTAATTTGCAATAATCGGCAGCGCTCACTTGTGACAAAAAGTATTCTGCCGATTATTACAAATTACTCTTCAACAACGTAAAAATATGAAATTTGGGCTCTGACTCACCCTGGCCAGGACTCACCCTTGCATTTCGTATACGTATATGCGGATCTATCGATGTGTGAGTGGTAAGGGTGGTGGTAGTAGTTGGGTGCGCGCAGCCCCTTAACACTACACCTACCACCACCGGTCAAATGATCGATTCCACATTTTTTATTTGGCAATTATTGAAATTGTAAAGATGATTTTGTGGTAAATGATTGCATAAATATATTTCGTAGAGCAGACATTATAATATAAACCGCACAAAGTTCAAATTAATCTTGTTATTTTTATAAGACAACATGTACCGGCTACTTGTATAGCTCGGTAGATTTAGTGTTACGAACGATGGAACACATATCGAACGAATTGACCGTATTATGGGAGGCTCGATTGTATTAGTGACCCGATCGAGCGTCATCGTCAAATTGTATTCGATTTCCAGAAACTGGTCCACGAGAATCTATATTTGCAAGAACGTCTGGCAGCCACTCGTTGCTAGAATATTTGATTGGAAATTCAAACGGTAAATAACGATGTATCGTTTTCGTCTTCGGTCCGAGATGACAGGAGCTGACATTTGCCGTTGCGATCGATGCATGTATACGTTAGCCGCATTTAGACTGCTCGTTACACGGTTAAATCCCATCCGGCCGGCTAATACGTAATCGCACTCATTGCCGACGCCCAAGAAGAATCCACTTACGAGCGACCGGTCGATCGGTTCGCCGTCGCGTTTCAAAATTAACTCTAATCTAGGATCAGACCGCTTATAAAGCACGGCGGAGATTCCTGGGGAAAAAAAATGATCGTTACGGATTCTAAGTGATCTAATTGGACGACGATAGAACCCCTCTAGGGGGCCGCTTGATTATCCCGTCGTTTCTCGGCGGGTACATTTTTAGGACGGACGGGCAGACGGTATTAAAAAGACCAGTCTTGCAGAAAAAATTATAAAAATCCTATTCGGAAATATGTGCAATTTTATTCCGGGCTTCGTCGAAGTTGGAACAGTCTGGTGTTCAATCTAACAGAGTCGAGTAACGTTAGGTATACATACAGGGTGTTCGACTACGGGTGGGAGAAAATTTAAGGGGTGGTTCTCCATGATAATATAAGTCGAAAATGAAGAATAAAAAAATTGCGATTCCGGCTTCGTTATTTAGTTATTAACCCATAGCACTCGAGTGACGACTCTGCGGCGCCACTAAAAATTGCTGTGCCATTATTCAAAATATTGTTTACATTATTAAATATATTGGGGTATCTAATCAATTACTAAACATCTAAGTATTCTATGAGGTATTATATCAATTTCATATCCATCAAATTTAAAAACTCAGAGGGATATCT
Organism: Lasioglossum lativentre; assembly: GCA_916610255.1. NCBI lineage: Eukaryota > Metazoa > Arthropoda > Insecta > Hymenoptera > Halictidae > Lasioglossum > Lasioglossum lativentre. The sequence continues at coordinate 7,696,491 of OU744357.1, read as the reverse complement.
AGGTCGGAAGAAATGTTTAACTTTCAAATTAAATTAGCTCCGAGTGCAAAGGGTTAACAATTAAAAATCCACCTACAATGCGGCAACCCATAACTAAATAACGAAGTCGCAATTTTTTTATTCTTCATTTTCGACTTATATTGTCATAGAGAACCACCCCTTAAATTTTCTCCCACCTATAGTCGAACACCCTGTATAGCAAGTTCCAACAGGGTTAGGTTAATTCCGTGTTTGGTATGCGTTGTTCCTGATTCTGCAATTTTTTACTCGGGTTTCACCACCAACGCACACTCATCCATTCGCGGGCATGTCGGCCATTTTGGTTCGTAGAAATCCATTTTAAGCCGCGTCGGTGAAAAAATATTTTTTCGAGAATTGAAAGCTGTTCATTTAGCAGGGTATCGGGGGCTCCGGGTTTCGAAAAACAGTGGCCACGGGCTCCAGCCGGTAGAGAGCGAGAGAGAGAGCGAGAGAGAGAGCGAGAGAGAGAGAAAGAGAGAGAGAAAGAGAGAGAGAGAGAAAGAGAGAGAGAGAGTGCCGGGCGAACAGTCAAAATTCCCGGTCCGCGCTGAGCATCGGTAATCGATCGGCCATTAGAAAGAAGAATTAAACGATGGTTCGTCGATGCCGGTTTCAAAGACCGGGTTTTGCCTGCGCCGCGCCGGGCCCCCGGGTAATGGGGTTTTCGCAGTGAGTCTGCGTTTTCCGCGTGAACGGTGAAGCCGATCGAACAGGGGACGCGAGCGAGAGCAACAGTTGAGGATTTCAGTTCGCGAGGAATGCGTTCAAGGTGGAGGGGGGAGGGGGCGGAGGGACGGGGGTGGTTCGTTCGTTCCTGGGAGAAAGACGTTGCCGCGCGAATCGCGAGTCCCCCCTGTGCTGCTCCGCCTCGCTCGAAAATACTGCGCACAAAGAACGGGGACGAAAAATGTTCTTGCTCTCGAATTCCGGTTGACTGATCGACACAAGAATCTCGCGGCTCGGGAGCCCTCTCATCGCAGCTACTTTTAGCTATCCTTAGATTCGCACCGGGAGGGGGGCGATATGTGTGTGTGTGTGCGAGCGCGCGCGCGCGTCCCCCTTCCATTCTCACGTTGTAGCGAAGGTAGGATCCTGTCAAGAATTTTCTGTCACACCCCTTGCTTCCCCCTTTAGCCGTGGAGTTATAAAAGATTCTGTCGGTGACAATGGTATATTACTCGGAACATCGGCGAAATTGAAGCGATTCGAGGAAATTAAAATGGGCAAACGAACTGTGACATTTGCCCCAAAAATATAGATCAGTCGTAAAATTATTCAGAGACAAATTCTACTCTGACTGGAAGCAATTTGAATCTCTCAACGATAGCCCCTGCAGCGTTCTGAAATACACATCTCCAAACATGATCTACCCATTAAATCCATCGGAGTTATTCAGGAAGGAAGCTGGCGAGACCAGGTATTTCCGGTCGTCGAAAAAATAGCCGATCCACCCTTCTCGCGTCTCTATAACGTGTTATCAACGATCTGCAAATTATAATAGCGAACCAATTTGCACTTCGCGGTCCGACGTTGTCGTCGTCGTCTTCGTCGTCGTCGTCGTCTGGATTACGATAATGGTCAATGATTCCCAGGTCGCGTAAAACGGAAACGATATCAGATATTTACGGTAGCGGTTCCGTAATTTATATGCAGACTCTCGTGGTGCCATTTTGTTCGATGGCCCTCTCCCTCTCTCTCTCTCTCTCTCTAGCCGTACGTGTCTGTAAACACGCCGAGACGTGTAATCACGATTTATACGCGGCGATCGGTATTACATTTGCGGAAAGTGCCCGATCCGATGGCGCATCTCCTTGGCCCCCGTGTACGTTACCGTCTGACCTCTCGAGGCAGCCACGTGAAATTCGATTTGGCCGGATACGCGTGGTGTATCGTTGCAGACAACGTAAGAGGCAACCGCGATACTCTGCTTATTAAATTTTCCTCGAACAACGATTCATTGCCTCGTAGGTTACCAAGTGGGTACACACTATGGTGGACCTTACCTCTATCTTGTGAAATTTTTTTTAAGAGATTTTTTTCACGCCCCCTCCCCCCAAATTGTGCTATTGGGTAAAAAACTTGAAACTTCATATCTTTCACAACTTCAACGTCAATGAGGCACGCCATCCCCTTATCCAATCAATTTCATCTTTAGCAGGAATTATTCTCTTACCCAAACGCACAATTTTGAGGTTGGGGGGTGTGTGAAAAAAATCTCGCAAAAAAATTTCACAAGATAGAGCTAAGGTTCACCCTCGTATACACTCCATGGATTGGTGGGCCGCTCAATTTTGTCCAAGAGCATTTTCGATCGTCTCATCGAGTTATTAAATTTTCGGGACAGACTCATTGTACCCCGTGAACATACTGCGAAACTCGTTTCACCGCGATGGCTTTATTCCACTGTCACACTATCCCCCCTGGGTAAACCTGGTCCCGTCGTTTTTCTGGTTTCCGCGATGCTGTCGAGAGAGACCGAGAGCACACGGATCGCTGTGTCTCTCGCCGGAACACGTTGTGAGAAACCCAACACCTTGCGCCCGGCACCGCGAGAGATATCCAGCTAACTCTGCGCTGGCCCGGCCCGGCCCGGCGTCTCTCTCTCTCTCTCTCTCTCTCTCTCGCTTCTCTGTATGTATCTACCGGGGGGAAAACCGAGACCGACGCACACACCCAGCAAGACATTGACCCTGCGACTACTGCCGTGGAGAGGGATATTATGCAGAAAATTGCCGGCGAAAGAAATCTGCGGCGAGAGATGAGGCCAGGGATTGAAGGGGGATCGGGATCCGGATATCAAAATAATGTAGTCAAATCATGTCCCCCCGATATATGTATGTTGAACGCGCAGGTGCCGCGGAATATGAGAGGGAACGCTGAAATACGACGGGAGAAGTGCCACTTACGGCGAATTTTATCGAAAATACGACACAATACACAGCCGCCCCACGCTTTTGTTGTCGTAAACTACGGCTTCGAGCTTTTTAATTAAACTACCGATGCGGCATTCGATAGCCTATCGCCGTGGTATTATCTGTGCCAAGTTTCAACGCTCTAACTTGGGGTAGAGGTAGCTAGGCCGGAAAAATCGAATTTTCGAACTACACCCCATTTTTTCGAAAAAAATTATATACAAAATTCTGAAAAAATTCTGACACGTAGCTACTACCGACATACATGTCCCAGAATTTTTTCAAAATTTTTGTTCGAAAATCCTGGGAGCAACAAATAAAAATTCGAAATTTCACCTACACGATACTGTAGATCTTAAAGATTTTTTCCCCGAGGGAACGAGGGATTATTTCCGGGTTTTATAGCCTATTGTCTGTAGCTTCGTTATATATCTTTTTCATATAAAAATTACGGAAACGTTTTCCTGCAAACGACGAGAAAGTCGACTCGAATTTTCGAACGTGTCTGGACGAAGGCCGGGTTATACGGTACGGTTCCTGAAATCTACCGAAGATGAATTTCCAAGGAACTGCCAAAGCGTGGAGCAGTTTCTAGGGCGGGTGGGGGGGGGGGGCGACAGACACGTTCGAAATTTATCTCCGCTGCGCCGACAGTCTCCATTAAATTCCGCGCGAACAAACCGTCCCGACACGTGTTGATCCAACATATCGACTGCTAATTGAACACACCTTCGCCCCCGGTAACTTTAATAACATCAACATGCCAGGGCGGTACACAGTAAGCCACGGCTAAATTAACCGGCGAGCGATTTCTCTCGCGACTAGGCGGACTCGTAACGACGCCGGTAACCATCATTAACGTCCTTAATGAAAGAGGGTGAATCGCTAAATATGGGGCTTGAGAAGGTGTGTAACCGTGGAGCAAAATGCCGAAAGAAGACGAAGGGAGGGAAAGAAGAAGAAGAAGAAGATGAGGAGATGGAGGGAGAAAGAGGATAGGACCTGGAGTGGTCTAGTGCAGCAGCAGAAAAGAGGCTTGCAAGGGCAAAGAAAAGAAGAGGGAAATTTCGCGAGGAAAAGAAAGGGTTGGATGCCTCTGAACTCTCTTCTTTCCTTTCTAACCCCCTACCCCGTGCCTCCTACTCTGCGTCCCTGCCACCTTTCTCTTCGACAACCTTCCTCCAAAACACCCTCTCTCGAGTCTCGGGGGTCAATGTCTGCCGGCGCGGCAACCTTGCTTCCTTGCTTGCCTGCCTGCCTGCTTGCTTGCCTGCCTGCTTGCCTGCTTTCCTGCCTGCCTGCCTGCTTGGTTGGTTGCTCGATGCCGGCGCGGCGCCCCAGCAATCGCAATCCTGCGCGTGCTACGCCAATAGCCACTGGATGGCTAGCTGTATTCGACGCCGCGGTCCCGTGCCCTTAAATTTGCGGACTTTGAACCGGATACCCCCGGTGAACTATTTGCGTTCTTGCTTGATTGCTGTTGTCGAGCTGGGGATTTGCTCTCCCTGTCGTTCTCGGGCAACTCGAGATTTTCGGCGGACCTCCAGCCAGAGACGCGCGAACCATTTCCTTGCGAGCACCGAGACTTGATTTTCGTGGAAACTGACGACACAAAGTTTCACGGGGATGGTCTTCTCTTCGAGGGACCATAACTTTGCGCACAGACGTCATTTTCAGACAGAAAAAATGCTCTCGGATTCGTGCGGAAGATTGGCGCGGATGTTGGTATCGAATAAAAAATTTCTATGTCCGTTTCGTTTCCGAAAAATTCACAAATATCGTCCGATTTTTCGGCTTAGCCGTATCACGATTTAACTAAAAATCATTTTTCCCTGAAATTCTATAACCTTTTATATTTGAAAAGAAGAATGATAACATTTTCATGAAATTACAATTCAGAGCGTTGAAACTCATCGCGCGGAAATTTACGATTTTTTAGTTGGCCCATTGTTGGAGCAAATGGAGACTTAATCCAATATTATTACATTTGAATATTTATAAAAAAAAGTCGGCAAATTATACGGAACGAACCGGGCAAGTAAAAATTTTCGCTATCGAGCGTGCGATACTTTTTCTATGCGCAGACACACAGACTCCACGAAATCCAGGGAAGTACAATTCTATTCTTCGACGCAACGGCATTCAGCGAACGCTATCGGCGTCAGAATGAAATAACTTCATTATGTAGGGAACGCTTTGTGTTAATGCGCATTTATTCAATGTGGATAAATCTCTGTCGGAAATGTACCAGGTCTACGATCAAAACGAATGAGGTAAAGCCAGCCAATTAATACCTGGGCCGCCGGAATATAGGCAACTTTTTCGGTTTCAATTAAAATATCGGCCCCCGTTTAAAACAGGTGAACGTCGAACTAAATATCCATTAATGTGCCCGGCCCGGCTCGACCCAACCCGACCCGACCCGCCATTAATGTCGAATAAAAGTCGCTAAACGATAGGAACCTCCTGTCGTTTTTTTTACAAATAAATTTAAAACGTTTCGCGTCTTCACTAAAATGTTAATTAAGCACTGGGGAGGAAAACGTCAAACAATATCGCAGTGCAATTGTAAAATTACGAAATAATTACGAGAATTATTTATCCGTACCTTTCGACTTGACGCGACGACCGGAACGTAAATTCTCATCCAGTTTAATCATCGATCGACTCGATTCCTGTGTTTTTTTCCTCTTTTTTTATTCTGCAAAATTCACTCGACACGCAACAAGTAACAGGAAATTATATAGAACTTCGTAATAACGTCCGAACATACACGTTTCCCTGGCGCGTAGTGTTTAAGAAGGACGCTTAATGAGCAATCCGCGATGAATATTAATAAATGCTAATGTTTTTCAAGGACTAATTTCACCAGGCTACGATCACCGTTCACGCTACATCGAGCGCCGACCAACGGAGAGGACGCGAGCGCTCATTACACGGACGAAAATTACTTGAAAACTTGAATTCGCAACGAAAGTTCATTCCGCCGACCGGAAACGCTCCCCACCGATCCCGTTCTCGCTCCCACCAACGCCGACCCGTTCCCCTCTATTTCGTTTCTAATTAACGTCTCACTCGTGTCTCTTCCGCGCACGATTTTAGAAGCCCCTTGGGAAGAAAAAACGAAGAACGAGCCGAGGAACACGTGGGTCGACGTCTGCTCGACAAAACCGAGACACGCCACGTCCGGATCCGCTACGAGGCGAAGAAAACCACATTCGTTAACCGAAAATCAATTTTTTTTGACGCCTCGGAAAAAAGTTCGAGTCGACCCCTCGAAGAGGACGCGCTTGAGAATTTTTCATTAGTGAACGGCTTGACCAAAATTTTTCAAATTTGGTACAGATTTAGACAGGGTCTCGGGGAATGTGTGGAAAAAAATTCAGCTCAAAATATTCGTTTTCCAAAAATTATCGTCATTTGCTTTTAGAATCACTCGCTCGAGATAACGTTATTGACATAGGAATTTTTAATAACTGACATACATTTTTGCAAATTTATCACAACTTTGGAGAATGTTCAAAGGAACGTATAGAAAAAAAGTCAGCACAGAGAAGTAATTTTTCTGTTCTTGTACAATGCCTGGGAAGCATGGGTTTATCCTCGTTCGTTCGGAAGTTGGAGTCTTTTGTTGGAGGTTGGTGCGATTTTTCGCGCGTCGCGTTATTAAAGAGGCCCGTATGGAATCGGAAACGCATCGCGTTAGTTTCGTACAAGTAAGATCTAATGAAGCAATTCAACTATAACCCGCGAACCGCTTCAAAGTTTTGAGAAATACCGGCGCGCCGGTACGGGATGGCCAGTACATTACCGACTGTAATATCAGCCATACCGATGCCACAAACTCGGCTATATTTCGCAAACTATGCTTCGTTCGACTGCACACGCGGCACCCGTGTAAACCAGAAACATGGTCGAAACATTAGCGTTTACCGGGGTAGTCCGCTAGAACGCTCGCAAATATTAACCTTCATAATTAGCGCTCCGCCGAGAACAATGCTATTTCACGTTTACAAGCCGGTCTTCTAAGCGACTCGTTTGACGAGACCGACGACGACGACGACGACCGTGTGTGTTGCGACTATGCTGTCACCCGAAATTCCCTTAATTGATTCGCGGGCTCGTGCGCAGACTTTACTCTGCGAAAGACACCGACGAAATAGGCGCTCCACTGTTCCCCAGACCAGACGCTACGAATGTAATCGAGGCTTACCATTGTCTACAACCTTGCTGGGACGTAACACAAAATTTACAAGTTGGCAATCCTTGGGGAAAATTTATTGAACCTTGCTGAGACTAAAACCTTGCTGAGACTAAAACATTGCTGAGACTAAAACCTTGCTGAGACTAAAACCTTGCTGAGACTAAAACTTTGCTGAGACTAAAACTTTGCTCAGACTAAAACTTTGCTCAGACTAAAACTTTGCTCAGACTAAAACTTTGCTCAGACTAAATCTTTGTTCAGACTAAATCTTTGCTCAGACTAAATCTTTGCTCAGACTAAAACTTTGCCGAGACTTGAACCTTGCCGAGACTTGAACCTTGCCGAGAGTTGAACCTTGCCGAGAGTTGAACCTTGCAGAGAGGTGAACCTTGCAGAGACTTGAACCTTGCAGAGACTTGAACCTTGCCGAGACTTGAACCTTGCCGAGAAATGAACCTTGCCGAGAGTTGAACCTTGCTGAGACTTGAACTTTGCTGGGCTTGGACTTTTCTGAGTCATGAACCTTGCCGAGACTTGAATCTTACTGAGACCTGCTTTTTTATTTCTAAAGACTTGATTTACTTCGCCAGTGATTACGAGCTAATTGATTAAGTAATTTGATACAAATTACTTGATACGACAAGCCTTATTTCTGCACTAGGGTCTCGGGCATGTTCGTAGAATCTACGGTAGACTCGAGCGTACCCTAGGTCATTGCACCCAGGCTAGTGGATGTTTAGCAGAGCCTCTGACACTATAGACGACCTACATAGCACCTTGCCTTCACTTCCACCACGTCACGAGTACCTAGGACTAATTTAATCGGTATTTCCTACTAAATGTTAAGAAAATTCATCTTCGTGAACACTACCTGTGGGACACAGAGCTAACCGTAGCACCCATTTAATCAAATCCAGCATACAGACTATTTTCGAATGCAGCAGTCCGAGACCGGCAGACGTCGGATCAGACGATGACGAACAAACTGATTTGCGAAAACACGAAATGGCGTCGGCAGGAGGGGAATCTCCGCAGGTACGGGGGATCGCAAACGAGCTCAGAATCCGCGGAACAGCTCGAAAACAAGGTCGAGTTTGCTGGTACCGGTGTGTTCCGAGCGCGCGAGTGTTTGCGGGCAAAAACGGAGCCCGATGCAATCTCATGAAAGGCGCTCCCGCGATAATAAACGCACAATGGGAAGGCCTTTTCCGCGAGATTACACCGAGCCGTTCCGCGAATAGGCTCCCGTCGAAAGGGAAGCCGCGTGGCGCAGAACCCTCGAGAGAGAGAGAGAAAAAAAAGTTTCGCCACAGCCTAGCGGAGAGGAGAGGAAGAGGGAGAAAGCGGTGCAAGAGAAAGAGAAATAGAAAGAGTGAGAACGGGTCCCAATTGGACATTCAATTTGCTTAGATTGGCCGCGTAAACAATAGCGCGCGGCCGAGGCGGGTTCAAGGGTCGCCGCGAAGGTTAAAGTCATTCCGCCGCTGAGATTAAGCGTCGTGATTAAGAATGCTCGAGGATCTAGCCTCCATCTGCTACACAGCCTAGCAACCGAGACCCCCTTGAAAATAAAAAGAGACAATTAAACTACTCTCCCCGGTACAACTGCCTCTTTCATTCTTGACAGGCGAATCGCCTGGGCATCGCTGTACCCTAATTGTGGCGAGTTACCAACTTGGAGAATGAGTGGACCCCAGGTTGCTATTGATATCTTATCGTGGTGCCAATTAGATTCTAGGTCCGTTAAACTGTGAGGAAGACGCTACTTGCTGCAACTTGGTTGAATGGCTGCAACTTCTTTGTGAAATTTTAAAGAGACAATTGACTGATTGTACTGTCAATTGATGTCTGATGATTATTGCAGCTAGATCCTACATAGTTGCAAAGAAGAAAATTGCAGCATCGAGTACTGTGCCGAGCAGATTGGAAGAAAGAAAATTACAGCATTGGTGTCCACCCTCCTGATGGAAGACTCTTTAACTACCTTTTGCTATCCAATTAGCTGATTGCTAGCTACCTCATCATCCTCAGAAGTTCAAATTTCAAAGAATCCACACCTGTCACTTCCCAGGGACCACGTATCCTGGAAAGGGTTAAATCTCAAAGATTTTCCACCTGTTATTTAGCTACCCTCTTAACTACGGTTCAAGTACTCTAGGTATCAATCTTTCATGATCAGTTCAACTAGATCCTAGGTCTACTAGATTGCAAAAGAGAACCCAACCCACTTAAATTCTATCCTGTTATTGGAGGACCCTAGATTTAGCTACCGTTTCCTATCCTCTTCATGATAATAGACTATGAACGATTTCCAGCTACCAGAATATCCTATCGGTTCAAATTTTAATACATGAATTAGCTACCCGTTTAGCAACTCGATAAGCTCGAGTCGACTTTAGGTAGCAATCGCCGATGATCATTTCTGTCTGCTAGATTGAAAGGAAAGAACAAACATACTTGTGTGCATCGTTGTTGCTGAACGATTCTACGTCAGCCCGCTCTCTAAACAAAAATACAAACACAATGGACCATTAGCTTGTTAGCTACCTGATCATCCCATCACTTCGTCCCAGTCGCCCCCACGATCCTAATTGCGCCAAATTTCAAACAAAGCGCGACACGCCTGCCACACAATCCTCCGCGACCGACCCACCCCAAAACCCACGTACCCCAACTACAAACCCACAATCCACCACTCAAAAAAAAAAGAAAAAAACCACTCCTACCTTGATTCCAGAGGAGCCCATCACCCGGTGTCGTTGCATAGCGACCGAAACCCCAATTGTACAAGGTAGTTCCTCCACGGTGCAAGGACTTTTGTCACCACCTCGGAGCAGCCGAGTCGAAAGAAATACAAGATCCTGGTACAACAGGGACACACACAGCACTGGTCTGGCCCGAGCTATCCAAGGATCTACTATCCAACTATCCAAGGATTCACGGCGGGGCTACCAAGGTCTATCTGTCACACGGAGGACACTTTGTCCTCTTTCAACCACGTTCGACGGGAAAAAAGGTTAGCGTACCGGACGGGAGGTGTAGGGGGGTCTATCTGTTCGACTCGTTTAGGATGATCAGAGAAGAAGAAGCGCGTTACATCTCGCCGGCGACACTGTCGACCACGCGGTGTTCCAAGCGACGAGGATAGATTCGCGGTCCGCCGATAACTGCCGATGACGCCGGGCCGGAGAGAGCCGGCAGGCAACGCGGCGACCAACCCCTAGGAGAGCGCACGCGTACAACCCCCCAGACAGGCCAACCCCCCACCCCAATCACGCCGGCACAATGCTTCAGGGAAAGGTAGCGTATCCCAACAAAGGCCGGAGTGCCTTTTCCGCCGGGCGCAGTTTTTCGAAAAGGAACGCACTCGAGGATGTATCCACGTGAAAGCTCCCCCGTCCCCGCGCACACCTACAACCCCCAACCCAAGGGGTGGCGGAACGGGTGAGACGGGGTGGAGAGATTTAATGTTAATAATAAGTTGCGATGCTTCCCTTTGTGACCGACCGAGAGAAAAACCACGGGCCCGTGATGCGCTTACGGGGACTGGGCGCGGCAGCCGACATTTAAATGGGGGTTGGAAAAATCTTATTTAGGACATTTTTTTTCGTCACTGGGACTGCTCGACTCGGAAAAAAGGTATTTGAGTTTGGAATTGTGGAGATTGTGGAAACGAATCAAAATGATTAATTCCTAATTCTACGCTGCGGTGATTAGTTATTTATTCGTTCACTAACATGAAAGTTGAGTGGGTTTTATTATTCAGTGATTCTGGAATGGGAATAGCGCTTTAATCCAATTTTCGTGTTATGTTTTGCGTATAAAAATTTGAATTTGAATTTGCACGAGATTTCGTGCGCAGCATTTATTTGATAGAATTTTTTTATGCATTTATTGACCCTTTTGCACCAGCTGTTTTATTTCTATTTTCGTGTGTGTTTGTATGTTATTCCTTTGTTTATTGTTTCACCGTGCCGCCAATAATTGTGAAACTTTTATGATCCGGTATTTTAATTATTTTATAGATAGTTAATGCTTTTCTCACAAATGGTTTATGTACCAACAATTTTTTAATATCCTTCCGAAATTATGATATAAACCGTTCCCGTGTCGCAGAGAAAACAACTTTATGTGTACGTTATTAAACACACTTTTTTTTTTTACTAGACGATTTGCACCGTACATTTGCCATGCACACGATTTTTTTACGCGCACCGCAAATAAAACGAGGATAGCATTATTAAATTACGAAATATTGAACAATCGAGCAAACATGTTACACACAAGCTTTTACAATGTTTGCGCAATCCGTGAATTCGTAAATATATTTAGCTTTTTAAAGACCTTTGGAGCCGCTCCAAAAATTTCACGTGAAACTTTTTTAAACCCCGAAATATTACCTACATTTACCGACCGGTCGAAAAAAGCTCATCTCAAGGAATATGCGTGACTGCATTTTCCCGTAACTGCCTTTTTAATGGCACAAATAGAGTTCAATATTTTTCCCAGCTCGAATAAAAATTTGGTGGTTCTGTTAGGAATTAAAATAGAGTTCAACTATTTTCTCGATTGGGTTCTACTGTTCTATCGAAGGTACAGGTAGAAACATTTTTTAAACCGATTATAAATGTTTTCCGAGCCAAATAAAAATCTGATGACTCTGTCGAAGGTATAAGCAGGGTGTAAATATATTTTCCACTGCTTAAAAATTAGTTTTCGACTCGAATAAAATTGGTCGTTTGTTGGAAGGTACGAGACCATTATAATTTTAAAGGAAGTGAAATCTATTCCAGAGAATGATCCGACAACAACGGGTACCCGGACCGTGGCGGTTACTATTATTCGCCTATTAGACCAGTCGTTTGTCACCGAATGCCTGACCCGCGCCATTTTTCATCTGTCAGAAAGCGGCGCGCAGAGGCGACGATATTATCATGCCCCTGGACAGTATCACAATATCTTCCGCGGCCTTTATCGCCGGGCGTTGATGAAGGCACTAAAAAGAATATTACGGTTGGTCGACATGTTGTTTTAACATTTATATTGCTCCGGTAGCAATTGTCTTTTTAAGTTTCGCACGACTCGGTTGGCGGCGGCGGCGACGGCGGCGGAGGCGGCGACGGTGGCCGGGTTTTCACGACTCTCCATAGGAAACCCGGGCGCAATTTCGCGAGCGGTTTTGCGAGGGTGCGCGAGAACACGTTTAAACATTTCCCCGATGGCTGACTCCGCGAGAGCGAGGGGGAGCGAGCGAGCGAGAGAATGGGAGGGAGTGAGAGTGGTGGGAACCACTTTAGGCCGGCCCCGTGTAGTAACGCGCGTCAATGACATATGTCATTGCTTGTACGTACGACGGCGTTGTACGTGTCGAACGTGAGAACGTACGAGGATCGAAAGAAAAGTATATTGTTCCTGGCACACGAACTGCCGGGCGAAAAAATTTTCGTCGCGTCGTCTCCGCGACGACTCTCACCTTCCCCCAAGGGTCGCCCTCGTTCCGTGACGAGAAAGCAATTAACACTTTGGTGCCCTCCAACGCAACGGGAAGACCTGTTCCACTCGTTAACACCGGAAACAACGACTCGAACCGACTCCGCAAATAGCCTGCAAATTTCGACCGTTTCTCGCAAAAATTACAGCCTCTGCTCAAACATTTCTGAAAAAATCCAATTTCGTGTTCGACTACAGATGGGAGAAAATTTAAGGAGTGGTTCTCCATGACAATATAAGTCGAAAATGAAGAATAAAAAAATTGCGATTTCGGCTTGGTTATTTAGTTATTAACCCTTGACACTCTGAGGCGCTACTAAAAATTGCTGTACCATTATTCAAAATATTGTTTACATTATTAAATATGTTGGTATATCTAATCAATAGACTCCGGATTTTATGCATTTATGGCAAAAATAAGTACGTGCAATTTAGAACAGTGGAAAAATTAGAAGTCTAAGAGTATTAATATATTATTTTCACTATATTAAAATTATTAGTGAAAAATATAAATTCATATATAGCTCCTGTGTCTTACAATTGATGCAGAAACTTTTTATTTTGCATAAAGATCCGGAGTCTACTAATCAATTACTAAACACGTAAGTATTCTATGAAGTATTATATCAATTTCATATCCACCAAATTTAAAAAATCAGCGAAAATGGAAATATTCTAGGTTTAACTTTCGAGTTAAAATAGCTCCGAGTGCAAAGGGTTAACAATTAAAAATCCGCCTAAAATACGGCAACCCATAACTAAATAACGAAGCCGAAATCATGATTTTTTTATTCTTCATTTTCGACTTATATTGTCATGGAGAACCACCCCTTAAATTTTCTCCCACTTGTAGTCGAACACCCTGTATAGAAAACGGATCATTTTTATTCGAGTAGGTTCTAACGGTGTTTGAGGGTGTTTGTACGTGTTTGAGGACCTTTCTCGCATTTCTGGAGAGGAGTAGAAATTTATCATAAAGGTAATTTGTATTTGTTTGCAAACGATGGTTTCTTCAGCTTCGAATTGTTTCATTCTAAATTACGGTTCGCGAATTAGCACGGAATATACAGACATTTTTAACGAAGTCCCCCCCCGCACGAATTCCATGTAAATAAAACAAATGTAATTACCATATCCGTATAAATCTGGGCTTCACTCTGTTTACGAAAATTTGTGTAATTTTGTATCCGTTTATGTATGGACCGCGGGGACACGTGTGTGTTTAAAGCTGAGCGTAATAAAATGTTTAGTCGCGGTTTAATGAGCTTCCTGCCTAATAAAAACGCTGGCAGATTTTTATTCGATTGTAGAATGAAATTTATGTCAATGTACATACCTGCAATCAGCGTGGAAAATATTTAAATTATTCACAGAGAACCTTTCGGGCGAAAGGAATTTTTTTCTGTAAACGAAACAACTCGCCGCTTGAACGTAAGGAAATATTGACGAAGCGAAAACTGGGTCGTAAGAGCAATATGTATTAAGAAAAGAATTTTGGGTGGGGGAATTTTGATTTTCCTCGGTGGGAAGTTTTCACTTTTTCCTCACGGGGGGTCTTAATCAAGAGTTCCAAGGCGGACTAGAATATTCGATTCGGAGATAATCATCGACCCGTTGCCTCCCCGGCGCGATAATAATTTCGAAAAAGCTCGGTTCATCCGAGCACGTAGACCCGCTAAGAGGTTCGAACGCCGCGGCAATTTCCTCTTAAATGTGTCTACTGTGCATTGAGAATTCCCGATCGAGTTTGCGAACACGTTTGCACAGGCCAGCACGCCGAAAGTAAGTTTAAAGAAAACGCCACCGGGAAGTTGCTCCTACTTCGACGCGACGACGCGACGCGACGGGCCACTCGCCGTCATAAAAGTCGACCTAATAACGCTTTTTAGAGACACACACACACACGCATAACTTCCTTCTCGAATTTTATAACGTCCTTTACGAGCCGACACGGCGCGGCGCGACAAGGCAAGGCAAGAGTTACACGCCGCGCGTCCCGTTCGAACCGCGACGAGTCCGTTCGCGGGGATTCGACAATGCGTCATCGAGGACTTTTAATGCATGCCAGTTCATCAATACGCCGTCCGCTATCCACATTTTTCACGCGGAATATCTAGCACCGCGAAATTTTATCGAAATTATTGATTACCGCAAAAATGATCGAGGACGTCGTAGACCACCTGCGGGTCGAATTTGACCCAGATCGTCCTTCGAAAAGTCTTTCGAAAATTGGCCAATTGGCAAAATTGATATACAGTTTTTCTAGCAAATATACAGGATGGTCCACCCAACGTGTGCAACTACCAAAATATGCAAATTGCACGAAAGAATTTTATATACAAATTACATGGTTTAAAAGGGTACACTATGTAGTGTGTTAATTTTCTTTATAGGTGGAGGCGTCAAGGAGATATGAAGGTCAACTCAGTTTTTTAAAATAAAATACTATATTTTTTATACCAAAATATGATAGAGTATCGAATTGTAAGTAAAAATGTATTGACCGTTATCAGTCCTAAACCTAATAGCTAACGAGTAATTTCACTTTATTACTTGAAAATTTTCTTCACTTAATATCGAGTGAATAACATTAATGCAAATGGATATCACTTTGAACACTTACATTAGTTGCGTTAAGCCACTGGGTCACTCATGTTAGTAAACAATGTCACGTAAACATCACATAAGTACCCTGTGATGAATTCGTGCAATTCGCATATTTTGGTAGTTATAACGGTGCACACGTTGGGTGGACCACCCTGTATTTATGGATAAAAATGATCCATGTCTTGTCATAGACTACAAAAATTTACTTCGCGAATGCGAGGGAATTATCGGTTATTATTTAGACTGCGGATTTTATGCATTTATTGACAAAAATGAGTAATTGAAAATAGCAAAAACATGAATTTAATGCTACTGTTATATTATTGTCAATCTTCTAAACATATTAAGAGAAAAATGAAATTTTTATTTCAGGCCAGTTTGTTGCAATTCAGATAGTGTTTATTTTGCATAAAGATCCGCAGTCTAGTTATTACAGTTTGACGTGCATAGTCAGTCTGTGTTAGGTCTGCTGCGGTTAGGAGATAGCTGTGTTCACCCCACGCCAAGCGCCCACATATTACGATCCTGGAGTGATTAGAAAGGGGTGGATAACTATTATGACCTACGCGGTATCAAGGTCTCCGGCATCGAAAAACAAGTTATAAATAATGGGAACTTTTTGAAGTGTGGTAATTCGGTTTTATCGTTAGTACCTCTGTCTAGACCAGGATCACTTCACCATGGATCAAAGATCATGTCGAAATCAATAAATTTCCGAAGCTTCCAGAAGTGACCATAATTTTCGATTAGGTTCGAAATAAAGGTAAATTTGCCGGAATCGATTGAGACGAGCGTCGAGAAGAATTTTTGTTACAATTACCGCGAACACAGCCGCACGAATCGACATTAGGATGTTATTATTGTATATACATTTCAGCTGGTGCGTTCGTTCTGGACGAGTTAATAATCAAGCAAAGGCTGACGATGCACTCATTTAACCGTTCTAATTCGCGAATATTGCGCATGTACAACGAACTTTAATCGGTTCACTGGTTCATGTAACACGCCGACGATTGTATTAGGAATTTATTGTACTAGGGGCGCTTAACATGCTTCATCGGCGTTCACGAATTAATATGGAAACTCCGGGATATGATTAATGTCCCACTCAAATTTCATGCGTTACAATAATACCGTAAACGCCCGCGAGAACATTTCGAACTACGGAATATTTCGGAACATCATCGGAATTCCCATGAACGTCACGAGCCCGCCATAATAAACCCCCTTGAAGACTAGACCTGCCAACGGGCAGGAATTAAAATCCCCAGAATTTCCTGAAAGCGTAGCATACTTGACGTCACAAATCTCACGGGAAAAAAATTCGAAAAGCTCATCGTCCGAAAGCAATTTTAATACTGTCTGCATTTTGTGAATTTTTCGGTCCACGTTTAAGGGTGAGTCTGGGGTCACAAAAATTCGTGACAACTATCGAAGTACCCTTCCAACTGCCTCCCAATTTTCATAAAAATCCAACTCCCCATTTTCGAAAAAAAAAATTCACGTAGTTGCCCCGAGGTTGCATAAGGACTCCGAGGATCCTTAAATCGCTGAAGAATTAGGGGTCGATCTCACATCGATGATCCTCCTTATAAGGTGCTCGATGGAATATCTCGTGGTAAATCGGGCGGGGAAATAATAGGAACGTATGCAGGCATTATCAGTAGAATTTTCCGTGGCTGGTGCGTTGAAGTATCGCTTCTAGATGTCGTTAAGTCGAGTTATCTGCACACGAATAATTCGACGCCGGCGTCGGCGTGGGTGTGTAGCACTCGGCGCACTACATTTCACTATCTACATCATAGCTCGCTCCTACGTACAAACACGCGGGGAAGGAAAACCTCCGGAATATACACGGGGGTTGTATACGTGTACAGGGATGGGGAAGCGGGGCGGCGCGAGGGCGGACGAGGGGATATATCTTATGCAGCCTGGCTGTGGTCCGCCCACTATCTAGGATCGCTACTTATGGCTAGACACGATCTTCCGACGCTCCCCCATTTTTCTCTGATAACCTTTATATCTCGTACTCTAATAAATTCCGATTTGGGTCATCGATGCGTCGATGCATTCACCGTTTGCCTACCGACGCCGTTGCTTTCGTTGTTAACATGCCCCTAACTGGAATCATCCCCCCCACCCCATTCCGACCAGAAAAATCTGTGTTGCTAATTTTTTGCAAATTACAGTATTTTATCGATCAACCACGGGTCCGGCCAGGGACAATTATGTGTGAGGGATACTATTCTTTGACTTTTACCGAACGTTAACAAAACTTCTTTATTTTTTATTATTTTTTTATGGAACTTTCACCAACATATTCTTGATATTTTTCTAATGAAATTGATACCAAAACTGATTTTTTTTTTTTTTTTTACGCTATAAAACCTCACATGGGATTATTAGCAGCATGCCCATGAATGTGCATGCTAACATTACATGAATACCTTATAGACTAGGAATAATAATGAATTGGAACATTTCTGACTGAACATTTCTGAATTAAAGGTACAAACAATGAGATCTAAGGAAGTTAAAAATATAAAATAGCGGGCAGAGAGAAGGTCCACACAGAAGGGCATCTATTGTGTAGGGTGGAAAGTAACCCTTGCTGTAGAGTTTCTTGATCAGATCCTCTCTATTATCATTGTAATTCGGGCATTGCCATATCACATGATTTGGATCTCTTCGATACGCTTTATTAATTTTAATTTTGTTTTCGACCGGATAGCTTCCGATTTGTTTCCGTTAATTTTCCACTCGAAATGTTTCTGTCCATTATTTTTGGGTGAAGTAGTCTGCTGTCGAAAACAAAATTAAAGTTAATAAAGAGTACCGTGGAAAAATTAACGGAAACAAGTCGGAAAGTCGATTGAATAATTTTGTAGCTATCCGGTTGCCTCTTAATAAAAGGATTTTAAGAACCCGTTGCGAACGAATTAAAACGGAAATGTAAAATAAACATATCTATCGGAATTATATCATTTTTTTGGTCAGTCGCGTTTTGACACTCGAGACGATAGGACGTATGTTCAGCCCCACGAGTTACACGAATTATTGTCTATTGGTGTAGTGGTGACAGTGAGTGTTGTGGTTTCTTCATACCGTGGCTTGTCCCGGTTGGGAAGTCCTTCCTTCTTCGTTCAACTCTAATATTTGTACAGGAATCTCTCTCACTAAAATCATGACCACAGAAAATATACAGCAAACTAAGAATACTGTTGAATCTACATATGCCAGTGTAATGCAAAAAGATTGGTTCCCTACGAAAAAACTTGCTATCGTATTAGACGCTTGCGATGATGTCACCATTAAGGAATATATAGTTGCAGTTGGAAAGGTTATTAACCCTTTTAACATAAGGTATGCCTCAAGAATTTCTAATAACAGAGTGTGTTTATACTTGTCAAACAAATTCTTGGTGAACAAGATCACGGCAAAAAACAACAGTACAATATTGGTATCAATTTCATTAGTAAAATATCAAGAATATGTTGGTGAAAGTTCCATAAAAAAATAATAAAAAATAAAGAAGTTTTGTTATTGGATTAGTAGTGGTCTCCTGGTCTCACACCGATATACCCAACCCGTATCATGTTACACTTCTCGGCGACCGAGACCTCTCGAGTTTTATGGCCCCTCACGGAGTATACCCCGCAGGAGTGGGGATAGTTCAGGGACAATTATGTGTAAGACATTTGGGACATTTATCGATAAAATACTGTATACACATTCACAATACCGTAAAAAAAATTCTTTGGAGAAATATCTCGCCAGTGTCATAGACGCGTGTGACAATAGAAGTTCAGATGAATGTACACCAAATAAATGACCTTCAAATGACCTTCGGAATATTTGTTTTTATAACATGGATCTGTTAAAATTATAGACTGCCTACGATTCATCGAGTAATCGAGGGTTTATTTCTTTTACTGAAATATTAACGACCTTCGAGTGACCTTCAGAAATTTCTTAACACGAGCCTCTGAAACTGTGGACCATTAGTTTTTAAATTGAAACGTTCAACATTGTCGGGTTCGTGGATAAACGCTTTCGTTCTCGACGATGTCGAGAATTTCGAAAAATATACAGAGCGTCCTGTATATCGTGGCATAATTGGGTCGACGTACATAGATCGTTCAGCAGTAAAGTTGTTGAAAGTCGAAATGATGGAATAACTTTTTGCCGTGCGAGGCTTCATTTTCCAGACAAATGAATTTAAAAATCCATCGAGCACACGTGCGTTTGACTGATACCGGGCGTGATGGATTTCACTACAAACCGCCGCTGTCACTGTGCGCGATACAATGTCGGAGCTTGTTTGCTATCAGTACTTATCTATCAGCGCTCGCAATCCGTGGATAAGTTTGCTCTCACTCCGCATAGATCAAATATTGTTCGTCCCTTCTATTCTCGCACACACACGAGTAAAAAAAAAAATGAATTGTTGCAATTCGGGGGATTTCATGGCTGCGTAAAAATGACGTGGGGGGGTATTAAGTAAATAATAAAAAAAATTTGTCCAGGACACGGTGAACTGTTTTTTCGCGTGCTCATAAATATCGGAAAAGTTTAAGTGATCCCACGCGGGGTCGCCTTGTGCGTGACACATTGTCAGTCACAGAAATATACGCATTTGATACATTTGACATATTTCGGAAATTTCAAAAGAGACAAAGGGTCGAACATTTTATGGCAGTTTATTAGCTGTTGGATGCAAAGTGTTGGATGTATTCGGAAAAAAAACTATACGCCCGTTACCTAGATCTAGATCGGAGAATTAATTCGGAATTTTCGGTGTTGGATCTCGGGCAGGAAAAAATTAAAAATGCAAACAGTGGCCGCTAGGGGGTGGCGGCCACACTAAATTGGCCAACCTGATTTTGCATCTGGGGTGGTTCCAGCGCGCAAAAAAAAAGGGTCAGAAGGGGGCAAAGCAGCAGATTGGATCGATGGGATGACGAGCCGTTTCCGCTCGAGCGGATTTCCGTCGCGTTATTTTCGCGATAGTTCGCGAGCGGAACGAGATGCACCGTCAAAGCGCAGAAACAAGCCTCTCTCTACCCGAGACAAGCCGCCCGCTGACAGACCGGCTGTGCGAGTAGGAAATGGGAAAACGAAATGAACCGTGAATAATTATGTATTACTTTTAATGCTTTATGGTTTACCAGCCCCCGCAGCTGGATTGGCCCGGCTTGCGGGGGCAGGGACAGGGACGAACCAGTCAAAGGTGCTTCCTTCATTTTACCCGCGCTATCCTACCGCGCTGGATCAAACGTTTCATGTGGGATTCGGTGTATAATGATATTTCCGGGATTCGGCGAAATCAAACGATGCCGTACTCGCTCGGCTCCAAGACGATACCCGCGCAAATTTCGACTCGCTTGCGATTAACCCTGGCTGAATGTCTTTCGTGACTTTTCGGTGTCTGGTGCCTTGTCCATAATTTTTTCGTTGCTCGTGTAGCTTCAATTAAATTTTATAAAAAAAAAAAAAAACAGAGAACGCAAAATAGAGTTTCAATGAAAGCAACGGTTTAAAGTGCCCTAAGGACACGAAGGACTTATCCGGTGGAAGACGAGAGCGGCGTAGAGAGCCTTTGAAACCCCCGGGTCCGAATAGACCCATCCACCGAGGATCAATATCGTAGCCCCGGTGATCCACGTCAGCTGAATCATTGTTGACCCTCCGGAGAGAGAGATTTTCCACTTTTGGCCACAATGAGGACACCAATAGTTTATTCAGCGAGCCAGGCCGGCACAGATCAACAAACTGTCCACGTGTTACGCCTGTGACAGTTCCGACGGTCGCAGCCATTGGCTGGGCTTAAACGTGACGTCAACGATCAAGGGTGGGAATTGTATTCTTACGTAGGGCTCAGTCTGCTTCATATTTTTAGAAAACGTGTCCTCTACTCTGTACAAACTGCTCCATAATACAGTAACATTCGCTGCCGGATCCAGGACACGTAATGTACATAGACAAAAAATATTCATGAAAACGTACGCCATTGCTTCAAACTATTTCATTTCTTGCACGACGAAATTTTACTCGGAAATTTTTTTTTTACGTGGCGAAATATGGCTCGGAGAAGCCTCCGGGACGATTCTAATACCCGCGAGTCTGCAAGATCATCTTCAGAATTTTTTTATTGTTAAGTATGGTTCCGGGAGGCTCGCTAAAGGTCACAATACCTCAAGGTCACCTTGAAAATTTTTCTAGGAGACCTAGAACCTTTTCCGTACTTTTTAGCAAACGTTGAGGACTCAATGAAACGCTGAGAAATATAAATCGTTTTAAATAAAAAGTGGTAACACGAGACAAACGATGGCACGTGACTCAACCCCAGGAGCCAGCTGAGACAGGCCGTGAAAGAGGTATTCCGAATCGGCGACAGTGTGTTGATTGCAGACGTAATTAATGCGGCTGACCTTGCCGGAACGTTTCCGCTAGACTGTAGAAGAGGGCCGAGAGTCCATTATCGTCGCGCGAACTTAAATGAATTATCTCCGGAGCCGCGGGTTACCTTTATAGGCTGTTGAAGGGTTGGGGGTGGATGGGGCCGGGGGCCGGGGGCAGCAGCGTTCTAACTGCGGGGGAGGCACGGAATAATTCCGAAAGATGCAAAACCCGGAAAAGTTCGTAAAACTGACGTTCCGGTAATTAGATTCAACGGGCGCAAAAGGGCAACCGCGAGGCTTGACAGCGGCGAACTTGCTCCGATCCATTTCAATGAGCGATTATAAAATCCGTCTACGCCGTGTACAGAAAGTTCCGCGCGAGCGCTCCTCGCTACCCGTATTTTGCAATTACTATTTTCATTTACATAGCACCCCCCCCCCCCCACAATCCACCAGGCTCTCCTCCCGAACCATCGTTCAATTGCTAATCAAGATTTAAGAACCTGGCACTCAAACCACTCGCTCGATTTGTTACCAACAAATTGTTTAACGTAACAATACCATATGCAATCAATTCACATAATAACATCTCCTTGGATATTAATGAAAATAGGTGAAAGTAGACCAAGGTAGCTTGAAAAACACTCGACTACTTCAACAGTAAGCATCGGTTAAGTGACACGAACCAGCCCGGCGTTCAGCTTCGCCCCGGATATTTTTCAAAAATTCAAAGAGTAAATTAAGCGAACAATACTCCATTCGATGGTCTACTAGAACAATACACATTGTGCCAACTTCCAGCTCGTTATCTTACCGAGAACGTAACGCCTGTCAGTTCGTATAATAGAGGTCTGTTCTAAATTCCCTCGCGAACTATGTTAAATCGTTTCATTCAGCGGAACAGTGAAGTCAACTTCATTCAGAAACAGCGAAATGATCGAATCCGACCGATTTAATTCTACCGAACATTCTACAATCCGGATTACCGGGATTCTATTTTCCCGAATTGAATCGAGAAAGAACAATTTCATCGACTCGTCTCGACAACAATAATTCGTCGCGCAGTTTTGCGTCGTGATAATCGAAAGATTACAGTGAGCCAACTTTTTGGCCAATTGATTCGCTTTGTTTTCGAGGGGGGCGCGGGGGCCGAGGCAGAATCGAAGTCGTCAGGGATTCGAGGGAGGAAGCACGAGCAGGCTTCCCTCACTTGTTCCCACGGTGTTCGACAAACTATCACCAAAGAAGTTTTAAAGCTGACCGAAAGTACCGACATCGGCAGATGAATGACTAGCGACTTTTCTCCGCCGCCGGCTGCCGGAACTTCTTCGCTGCTATGCATGAGAGCCAACCCCCCTTCTGCACTCCCACCCCCCCCCCCCTCCTCCGACCACGACCCCTTCCAATAAAACGAAAAAGCCGGCACCGTGTTTTATCGGGATATCACCGATGATCGAATTCTTCGGTTTACCTTTGATACGACCGGAATATTTATGCGCGAAAGTTAGCAGCCCGGTTGGCCCTAGGATTCTGTGCGATCGTCGACGAAAGCCGCGGAACAATCGGTAATAACTGGATGCTAGATGAGGCGTGAAAAAAAAACACGATTTTTATGCCGCTGATGATTTTTATTAAAAATGTCGCAGTTGTTTTTAAGTGTCCTTAGAATTGCTCGTTTGGGAGAGATACAAGCGAGTTTAGAGTGTGTGCAATTTTTTACCATTTCGGAACCTCGAATTTGTTTTACTTATTAATTTTCTATGATCCTTCCGACATATTTACGTACAAAAGTTTTTAGGATATCTAAAAAATTATAGGAGTTACAGAAGCATGCCGATTAGTCGTGCATTAGTTAAAACTGATTTCAGGGTGTGTGCATTTTTTTGCCAATTAGGAAAGTCGAATTATTGACCAGTTATTAATCGGTGACGTGAATTTGTTCCATTAATAGATCACGTGCTTTCAAGAGCGAGAAATTGGTGAAACATCTATTCAACAGCGCAACGGAAATTGACGTCAAGGTGCATAAATAGGAAATCCATAAATTGAAATAGAAACATCGGTTACTAACTTCCAATAGTCTGTCAAAGCTTCAGCTCGAATAAGATCAGACGGAAATAAGTGCCGGAAAATCATATGGAATTAATAAAGAGGGATTCGTAACGTGGTAAATCGATTCTCGGATGGCGAACGTCAAACGAAATTCAAAAAGTCCCCAGGATGACCCCGATGCGAGAAATGCTCTTTGCTGTGGACAAATCGCCCGTGGAATAGAGAAATTCGCGGGGACGACGCGCGAAAATCCGCGTTTCCTCCCTGGAATATCTTATGGCCTGACTTTGTTGCCATCTTGGACGCGGACGAATACCCCCGGACGATACCTAAAGTCTTCTAAATTTATAAGACTTTATTCCAAAGTTCTGCCCGTGAGTCTGAAAAATACAAAATAAATGTAATCCAGAGAAATTTCTTAGACATTCCTAGAACATTTACAAACAAATAAAATTGGATTTTTCGATCCTAAAAAAAATTGGCACACCCTTAGGGTCTCGTGCTATATTTTTCAACTGGCACAGGCTAATCGGCACACAATTGTAAAATCTGTAATTTTCGACATATCCCAAAAATTTATGTACGTAAATACGTCGGAAGGGTCACAGAAAATTAATAAGTAAAACAAATTCTAGGTTCCTAAATGGCAAAAAAAAGCACACACCATAAAGTTGCTTATGCCATTTTCTGTTTCAACTGGTGCATAGGCTAATCGGCAGACTGTTATAACTTCTACAATTTTCGACATATCTCAAAAAATTTTTTACGTAAATATGTCGGAAGGGTCATAGAAAATTAATAAGTAAAACAAATTCTAGGTTCCCAAATGGCAAATAAAAGCACACACCATAAAGTTGCTTATGCCATTTTCTGTTTCAACTAGTGCATAGGCTAATCGGCAGACTGTTATAACTTTTACAATTTTCGACATATCACAAAAAATTTTGTACGTAAATCTGTCGGAAGGGTCATAGAAAATTAATAAGTAAAACAAATTCTAGGTTCCCAAATGGCAAATAAAAGCACACACCATAAAGTTGCTTATGCCATTTTCTGTTTCAACTAGTGCATAGGCTAATCGGCAGACTGTTATAACTTTTACAATTTTCGACATATCACAAAAAATTTTGTACGTAAATCTGTCGGAAGGGTCATAGAAAATTAATAAGTAAAACAAATTCTAGGTTCCCAAATGGCAAATAAAAGCACACACCATAAAGTTGCTTATGCCATTTTCTGTTTCAACTGGTGCATAGGCTGATCGGCAGACTGCTATAACTTCTACAATTTTCGACATATCTGAAAAAATTTTGTACGTGAGTAGGTCAGAAGGATCATAGAAAATTGGTAGGCAAAAAGAATTCGGTTCTGCGAATTGGTTAAAAAATGCACACCGGTCGAAGTTGTATCCTGTCGGGAGCCGGGATCATCGAGGCTAGCTTGCATCGAACGAGAAATAAGGTGCGCCCGAAGGAACGTAATCCCGTGGCGAAATAAGAAAGGAGATTCAATAGCAAGGCCGGGATTCAACGTTGAACGACAAAATGCAGGGAATTCAATTAAAAAGCCCGTAAACGGTCTGGAAGATCTCGTTGCGGAGCCCCTTACGAGCGGCCGCGCGCGCCACGGCGGCCTGCATACGTTCAAAGAAAACTGTACGCACGCGGGAACAAATTGCTTTTTGCGAGGCGACGTCGTCGTCGTCGTCGTCGTCGTCGTCGTCGTCGTCGTCGTCGTCGTCGTCGTCGGGCTGGCGGGCGGGCGGGCGGGCGGCAGCGACGGCGCACACTTTGCGTGTGCCCGTTCATAAAACATGTATAATAAATACGGTTCCCGCGTCGCTGCGCTTGCGTGTGTTCAGGGCACCGCGGCGGGCGGCGGTGGGAGCTTTTGGATCGATCCCTTCAGCTTTATCTGTACTCCGCTGCCGCTCGCTCTGCTGTTGCTGCCGGCCCGAGAGCCAAGGGTCCTTCATTTGTACAGGCTGGTCATCCTTTGTAAATGAATGCCGGCGCATCCACAGACGGATGGCTTTTCTTACTTCGCCTAGCTTTGTTAGGGTATCCAAAGCTTGCGGAAGCTTGATACGAATCTGCAACTCTTCGATAGCCCGGGCACTGTGCTTTTGCGACCATTGCCAACCAGATCACCACTGCCGTGGTCTCGGAAAATTGTTTTTAGGATTCACTCGGAAAAATGCGACCCATTTCTCAGAGTAGTTCACCGGATCCAAGCAGAATCGTTAAATTCGAACGGGATGAAACACGGTTGTGAATAAATGAGAATTTAAAAATTTCGACCATCTCGTCGATGCTTCGAAGGAAAAACAAAATTTGTAACAAAGGGGACACAGTCCAACCGCGCTCACCGATTTTGATAAAATTTACATGGGAGATAGCTCTCGGGAAAATGTTTGACACGTATTTTTCTGTCGACAAACGTCCGGCGTTGAAGCGGTGAAAACAGCCCTCAAAATCGGGTATTGAAAATACATTTTTTGGGATATTTCCGGGCACTAGATGGTCCGGCCGAAAAAAAAATTGTATTCTATTGTTTCGAATCAGAAACCCAAGCACACGAACGACGCGAAAAGAAAACTCTCTGTTCAAATAACACATTAAAATTCTCCAAAAATAATACCAACAATAAAATACAATTGAACAGTCTATAAATAAAGGAATACACAAATTCATACGCTACATTGGATATCATATATTTCCAGAAAAAATATTTGACTCGTATATTTTTATCAGCCATCGTTCATATTCGAGGGGTGAAAGCAACCCCTAAAATTAGGGATGGAAAACATTCACTGAAATATCTCGGGAACCAATACAGCTAGAACAACACTGTAAACATCAAAATCGCATATATTTTTTCATAAGCAATCCAGCTATGTAAAAAGATTTTACAAAATTCCAATTTGTTTAAACAACATTTTAAAAATGATCAAGACGCGAGTTATGAACCTAGAAAAGTAATTTGTGGAGAAGGCGTTGGGTGAAATGAACATAACGAATCACAGAAACGTTGTTCGGGGCAACGTCGACGACCAGTTCCGAGTTATAGGAACGAGAGGGAGCTGCTATTATTACGGTTTTTATTAGTCACGTCTCGAAGACCGGGCCCGCTAATTTACAGAGACGTTCAACGGAGGCGGAACTTCCAAAGAAGTTTCCCTTAACAAGCTCGCCTAGTGTTTCCTGATTTCTTGTTTCCGCGCATTTACAAAGCTACCTGCTGGAAGAATATTACTGTAGCGCCCGTAGACGCTCCGTAGGGCACGTATGCAACGTCAGCGTGATCGAACGAAGAAAAAAATTCCCAACGACACATTCGGCGACAATAACATTTCCCGTACTCGGGGCTGTAATTCATAATGAAGCGAACAACCCAGCGGCGGGGTTAATGAATGTTATTCAATCTCGTTCGCGATGCAGATTTCTCGAAATGTAAATTTATTATTCGCTGCTACCGCGGGGAAAAATGTTACCCGACGCTAATGAAAAATGTACTTCCCCCTCCTCTCCACCGGGGGAGGGGGCGAGTAAACTTGGAAAATTCTGCAAAACTTCCCCGGTTTCGTGTTTCTTCATCTAACAGAGATGGATATTTAAATTACTGCAAGATAAACGGCTCGGTAAATTCGAAAGTAAAGTTGAAAATTTTGAAAGCAAACCCCCCACTCCTCGAACCAGCCCTCTGTAATGGTCAGGGGAGAGCGAAGAATTTTTGAATTTTCGAAGTTCATTGTTCACGGGTCAGGTGTTGGGCGGGTAAAATCAATGGTTTCTTTCGAGTTCGGTTAATTTGATAAGGTTCGATTCACACAGGGGAATACTTTTCACCGAGACTCGTGCATATATCTTCCAATCGTTTAACGAAGAGGTTACCGGACTTTTTTTCCTGAATATTTTTTATTGGTTCGGGTAGACGGTCTGACTATTAGCACTGTAATTTCGAGGAAAGTGGTTGATATTATTACGAAAAGTTTTGTTACACTATAGATAGTCTTGGGAGAGTCTAGGTTAGGTCCAAAAGGGCCCGTGTTAGGTCTAAGAGTATTTCCCGTTCGAGCAATGTCGATGCTTTAATTGGCCCGTTCATTAATAACCTATTAAGTCCGTCGTGTCAATTTATTTATTCTTATAGTTTTTTTTTGTGCGCTGGTCTCTTTTTGTCAGAGGGTGCCACGTTCCATAAATCCCTGCACCCCCGAGCGCTCCCTCGCAAATGACTCTCTTCCCATGGCAATTCGAAAACCCATTAAATTTCAAGTTAATCCCGCAGTCTCCCGGGACGATATTAGACTGTCAGTGTAACGTGTATAATGGACGACGGGCAGGAACGACGAATCCTTGTATCCTTGATCCTGAACGAAGCCAAAGCTGCATCTGCACGCGTCCAGCCTCACCCCCCCCCCACCCACCCCCACCCTCTCCTCGTTTAGACATAAGCACTGTGCCCGGTGAGTACAGACACAATTAACAATTATTCGAAATACACACGTAAACTCGACTCGAAATCCCGGTCAACGTGACAGAGATATTAATAGCCGCAGGAATTAGTAATCCATCATCTTCTTAATGAGATGGCAATACCGTTTAAATTCTTCGCTGTTTCCCGCCACTTTAGCCCATAAAATTATTCTCCTCCTGCTCCCCTTGATCAACGAAACTGACATAATTAATAATTTTAAGTGCGACAATATATAATTCACTGTTTCCATAGCAAATATACCTTGAAAGCTTTGAAAGACATTTAATCATCTTTTTCAATTAAATTTCTTCAGAGCCAAACGATAAGAAATCTCTGCGAATCTAAATCGAGTTATGTAAACGAATATTGGATTGATTGGTACATTTAATCAACAAGTCCCCGTATGGAATTTAATATAGGTCAATTTTATTTGTAATTTATCGAAACGATTTACACAGGACATCGAACTTGATGTAATTTTACTTTTGCATAAATTTAAATTTACCGAAGCCCATTAAGCATTGTGAATCATTTAAATCTCCACCTCCTCCTTTCAGATATATTTTCAGTGCCGTAATAATCCGTGAAATTGCTTCAATTAAAAGCCGAACAATTATTTCACAGGTGAAATTAATTTTTTAATCAACAGAGGACTCGGTCGCGAAATTCACAAAATTAAGAGACAACTTGGAGAATTCGCGAATTTTTTTAAACGGATCTGCTAAACGTACAAATTGAAAACTGTCTGGTAATATTGACTAATGTCTCAAGGAATACGCATAAACAATTTTCATGCAGATATGGTAATTTGATTCAAAGTTACGGCGCACGAAAGTTCAATTAGAAGGATTTACTGGGGACATATTTGAAGGGTGGTTTCACCCCTTAACCCCCGGAGCCGACCATAAAAGAAGGGCAACGTGTCCCGTACATTAGACCTCTCCTCTCGCACTAACCCGCGAAGTTTCATAAAAATTGTGATGAGCTCATCGCCGCGCTGCGCCGCGCCGCGCCGCGCCGCGCCAGTGAGATAACCGGAAGTAAAAGCGCGCGGGGGCGGAGGTTGGAAGACGGCACGAACGGAACGCGATTATTAAAAGCGGCCGGGTAGCACCGGCGGCCTGTCCCTTTTGTTCTCATCGTGTAGAATCGCGCGGGCCAGTTAAAATAACGGCTTATAGGATCGTTAATGTTTCGAATCCCGCGGCTAAGGGATTTCTCGCATTTCCGCGGGGGCCGCAACAACTGGGAAACTCTTTCGCGTCTTACGAGCCGCGCCGGAAATCGTTATACGGGGCCGCATTATGCCCATAACGAAGATTTACGAGTCGCAGGACGTCCACGGCAATATTTGCAGCGAATTTGTCATTTCGCCGCGCGGTTATTACTTTCTCGTTGTTGTTGCCGTTCGCGGTGTGCGGCGCCCGACCGCCGGACTGCTATGCTAAACAAAGACAAACCGATGCATCGCCTCGTTTCGGTTAGGCGAACAGCCTCGCGCGCGCCATGCTTTTTCCCGATTTACCCTACGCTGGATTCTCTACTTAACCCATTACTCGAATATCCCGTTTTTTCCATTTTTATTTCGGAAAAACAGTCCCAGTACTCTACGCTAAATTCTCTTCTAATTGTTTATGCAGTTAAGTTATCGCCCACTTATGGTTCTAATACATAATGAATTTAATGATTTCGGCGCAAGGTTCGATCATTCAAAAATGTGCAATTAATAAAGCATGCTTCTCAACGTTTCGATCATAATGTTGATCATTTTCAGAGAGACATATTTTGCGTCTGAAAAATAAATTTTTGTATAATATATGTAAACATAATTAGAAAGAACAATGCGACACAGCCGTGCAAATCCAAACGGAAAAAAGAAAAGAAAGTATAACACATTCTTGCTGTGAACACAATAACCACATTGAAGAAAACATTTGAGTTACACAAAATGGACCTTATTCCATGGTGGCAGATATGTAACTGAAACAAGTGCCAGCTGAACGTGCGCCGAAATCATTAAATTCATTATGTATTATAATTTCGATCGAGAAAAATTCACGTTATTATGGTTCTATGTTGGGTTCAAAAGGTCGAGAAGAAAATTATTTTCTAATTATCTGGAAAACCACCTCCACATTATATTCTGGCTACAATAAACCTTGCCAGTAAAATCGTATTTTAATGTGTCTGTCAAAAAATAGGTCCCGCGAATTTTTGCAAAGTTTGAAAATCGAGGTTGTGCTTTTTTTCCATTGGGTTTCCAGAAGAGCCGCCGTGAAACTTGCGACCGTAGTTACGCGAAGTTGTTAGACGGCGAAGTAAGTTGTTTTGCGATAAACGTGTATGTAAGTTGGCGTCTCTCTCGGGCGCGTCGAGATCGTCAGTCAAAGGCAGAGATTACATATATGAGGTCCGGAGTGTCCCCTTACCGAAGACGATCGGCAAAAACTTGATTCGTTAAAGGAATAGCAACTGGGATCAGGGTTAGAGAGGGGCGGAGGGTGGGACGCAACCCACTTTCGACGTTTACTTGAACCGCATCCTCTAAATGCGGATTCACTGTCCTGATTTAGCTAAATTCTTAATCCCCATCGAAGTCTGGAAAATCGTGTCAACCATTGATAACAGTGTAATTTCATTAGTGGCGCTGTCTAGCCGGATGAATGATCAGTCTGGGTCGGAATTATTATTAAGTTCTATTTGGGTTGACGACGTTTACAATTTAATATGCACTTAGTGCCGAGACCGGTGATATTTTATTCGCAAGTTTTTCGGTGATCCGATTGAATTTCCAATTTCTGCAGGTTGTCCGATCAGACCTCCAGGCGCCACCTAAATTCTCATCTGAATTATTCAGATAAAATTGTCATCAAGAATTTTCGCGTTTATTGGGTTCATCCCCAATATCTGTTCGTCAGTGAAGGAACTTTAACCCTTTGCACTCGGAGCTATTTTAACTCAAAAACGAAAGATTTTTCCATTCTAGAATATTTCCATTCTATACAATTTTTTTCATTTTTTGTATATGAAACTGATAGAATATCTCATGTAATATGTAAATGTCTAGTAGTTTATTAAATACGAACAAAAACAATACTGTCAACAATATTTTTAAGAATGGCATAGCAATGGCATAGCATTGCCATATAAGAATGACACAATCGAATTTATTTGGATTGTTGTGCGATTTTAATTATAATGTCGTGCAGAATAATTTCCAATGTTTATACATTCAATAATTGTAAAATACAAAATCTGTAAACGGTCATTTGACCGGTAATGGTAGGTTTAGTGTTAAAGCGATTATTCTCTATAATTAATTATCGTATTCCCACAATAGCGAGTAACCGTGTGTTTCAGTGTCTATCGTAGTCCAGATCTTTAAGGCTCATTTGCAGGTTATCAATCTTTAAATAATAATGCCCAAGAGAGGTCCCAAGATCGAGCTAGAGTTTCCAATTACCGTTGAAAGTCGAGACCCTTCAAGATCATCGGCAAGGATCACGTGTATGCGAATGGTAAGCGCGTCCATCAATTACACGTTGCGCCTGTGATTATCCAGAGCGATAGGTAGCGGATCACATATCGAATTGTGCACAGCATTCAATCGCATGCCACGGTCGCGCCAATACGCCTGTGTAATCCACGCATTCGGGGCTCGAGCACAAAGGAGCCTGTCACTTTTCACCGTTTGACTTTCCCGTTGCTAATCGCAAGTCCCCTTTATTGCGCCCGAGGAATTCCGTGGCGGGAACTGCGACTGATAACGTCACCTTGACAAATCTCTTACGTGACGACCGTATTGTACACAATTTTGCATATACTCGAAAATGTTAATTGCAGCCTTAGACCATATATACCTATAGACACCGCGTATATAATTTTCCGTGTCCGAAAGATGATATCAGCCGAAAGACACTGTGACGTCACATTTTCAAAAGATGTACAAGCTATGCTCATCGACAGTGCCTATATACGCTTGGCTTACATGGGGGTCAGCGGGTGCGCCATGTACACAGTACATGGAAAGAAATTATCTTAAGATTTATCTTGTGACGTCACAGTGTCCCATCATCTTTCGGACACTGAATTCTCGGTTTTCCTATACACATACTATACCTATGCCGGGTCTATTAGTATATATGGTCTAAGATTGCAGCTACGTTCCGTGCTATAGCACAGAAAAATTCAAATGTTTATCTATTTCTCACCAGGAGCAACCAGGCACGATTTTTTTTTCAATTTTTATCCAGATTGTCACGAAATTAAGAAAAATAATAAATAAAGATTGCAACAGAACAAGATGAAACAAGAATTGCAGAAGCACAAAAATTTTTTAGAGGAATTGTAAGATAAAAATTATGGACCAATAACGGCCCGAGTAGATTGTATTAAAATTTTCCCGGTAGTGTTTAATTAAATAGAATGCCGCCCGACAGGGAAGGCGGAATAAAGTCGAAACAACTCGATTCGATATTTTCCATTAGCCGGGGAGCCCCTTCGCGCTCGCGACAAGTTACATCATTGTCGTCTTCGGCGCTGACTACAATCTAATAACCAAAGTATTAGCGACAGTCGGCGAAGTTCGCCGGAATTTCTTGCTACGCGCCACCGTTAACCATTCAATTATTATCATAATTGTTCTTATTGCGCCGGCGTCGCACGGAGCAAAACAGATCCTTTCGCGAACTAGTACGGTCCCGGCGAGCAGCGCGCGCGCGGTGTATGTACACCGGTGGCGTCGCGACGCCCTGCGAAAACGGGTGGCGAAGGGGTGCGTGAGGGAGGGGGGTGGGGGAAAGGCTGTACACAGTTCCCGCGTTCAAACTTACATTACCGTGCTCAGACGCGGAACGTTTCGCAACAGTTCCTGCACACGGAGCCAGAGATACAAGCGACGTCCTCCCTACACGCGGAAGAATATACAGTACCGTGCAAAAGACTAGGGCCAATCTCTTAACACGAACTCGTTCCGAAATATTAAGTCCTCCGGCCGTTCTACTGGATGACTTCGCCGAATAGTTCCGAATTTTTCCCCCTTGCACCGTGAACGGATGGGATATTGTTGCACCAAAAACCAGCACGTCGATTATTCATTTAAATGCTAGGAAGTGGAAATATTAAATTGGTCAGGAGTTCGGTGCTAACCTTATGGAACCTAAACTCCGAAGAATTGGTTCGGACCTAGCACAGATTCTAATTAATCTTGTCAATTGGAGTCTCGGGTGCAATTGAATCGAGCCTAACATTTCTGGACCTGGTCCTGGCCGAGGACCTTTTTCTTTATAGTGGCGAGTCTTCGTCCACCTGGCCTCGCTAGACAATTCCAGGCTCGCCAATATACAGGACTTGTCCCATGTCACAGGGTCCTGTTAAAAATCAGTAACCTCAAGAGGTGTTTAAACACCTGGCGAGTAATTCGCGTAACACGTGATTTAGGTCTAGGTTAGAGGCTAATGGAGTGCATGCTAGGTCTAACCATCGGAATTAAGTCCTAATTGGAATGCGCCGGAACTAGCTAGATCCGAGCTATGTTCTAATTGAGCATGAACCGAGAGTCGGGCTAGATCTGAGCTAGATCCTAATGGGGATGTGTGTTGGGTCAGAGTTAGTGGCCAGACGAAGGCTACCTGGACACGTACAACAAGGTCCAGGCGGCTACATGAAATTTGATGACACCAGACGGCAGCTAACCGTAAGGATAACGTGAGAATTTTATCGGTACTCCACCGAAGAGTTGTTAAAGGTCTGCGAAGGCAACCGTGGAGCATCCTGTACATACGAATGAACTGTGCGTGCAGGTGGCCAGGAACGGCGGAGTAATAAACGCGGAAAGATAATGCCCGGGTGGGTTGGCTGTTCAAGTGTCCCACCCGCTCGAATATATACTGAAAAACTTGGGAGTTCCGAAGATTCGGTGTCACGAGACACTGGCAAGTGTACCCGGGAAGCGCACCTGCTTCGTTTCGCGATGGAATAAGCGCGAGACGCCGGCCACAGTCTTCCTAATTTGATGAGGCTGCGAGGACACCGTTACCCGATCCCCATTGATCGCAAAAAAACGACTGCGATAACGACCCCCCCCGAGCAACCGGCAACTTCCGAACTTGCCTCGCGATGTTTCCGCCCCGATACGGGAAAAAGCGGTCCGAGAAGTTCAGAAGAACGGTCATTTTTGCCTCGAGTCGATAGCAGCCCGAGCTTTATTGAATGTGGGAACAGAGGTCGGCGATTCTCACTGTACGGCGCGATCCCGCCAAAACCAACGCGATTCCACCGCGATTCCCGCCAAGAACAGCGCGATCGCGAACGCTAAGCGTATGTTAAGCGATTGGTCGAAACCCAGTCTCGATCCTTCTGGAGTATTCTCGAACGCTCAACCGGAATCACCGGTGCTTGACGAACTGCCAGAAGGATCCAGGTAATAAAAGAGGGAGACAACCGTCGCTACTATCTCTCTCTCTCGCTCTCTGTCTCAAGCGATCAGCTGTCCCAGTGCACAAGCAATTTAAAAGCCTCCATTTTCGTTTTCAATCTTTATTCAATCTGCGTTACATCTTTGTTGGACAAACTTTTGTTAAAGGTGAAAGATATAGTAATTTATTTGTACATTCACACATTCGTGTTCACTCTCTCAATTATACAGTCCACTCCGCTTTCTATCAAATCCCACCGTTATCCCACTCATCCATTCCGCAAAGTCTGCACTCACTCATTTTACGCAACCCATACAATCCAATTCCATTTCATTTTTCACCCTTCTGGTCGATCTAGACCGCGTCCCTCACACTCACTGTACAGCTGCATTCCGGCTCCAAGTTAGGTCTAAGTTTAACCTAATAGGGCTGGTCCAAGTTAGGCCTGCGTTTACTAAATGGGGCGGGTCCAAGTTAGGCCAGCGTTTACCAAATGGGATGGGTCCAAGTTAGGTCTGCGTTTAACGTAATAGGGCGGTCCAAGTTAGGTGTATGCGTTAATCTAATAGGGCGGGTCCAAGCTAGATCTGCGTTTAACCTAATAGAGCGGGCCCAATTTAGGTTTGTTGGGTATAAGCTAGGTTTTTAAGCTATAAGCTAGGTTTGTAGGGTCCAAGTTAGGTCTGCGTTTAACCTAATAGGGCGATCCAATTAATGTTTGTAGGGTATAGGCTAGGTTTGTAGGGTCCAAGTTAGATCTGCGTTTAACCTAATAGGGAGGTCCAAGTTAGGTGTATGCGTTAATCTAATAGGGCGGATCCAAGCTAGATCTGCGTTTAACCTAATAGAGCAGGCCCAATTTAGGTTTGTTGGGTATAAGCTAGATTTGTAAGGTATAAGCTAGGTTTGTAGGGTCCATGTTAGGTCTGCGTTTAACCTAATAGAGCGAGCCCAATTTAGGTTTGTAGGGTATAAGCTAGGTTTGTAGGGTCCAAGTTAGGTCTTCAGAGTCCAAGCTAGTTCCACAGAGTCCAAGTTGGGTAAGTAATATTTGGGGATTTTTGGAAGCCTAGTACCAAAAGAAGGAATTGCATGGACCAGGACGCACCCTTATAGCATACCAACGCAGCCAGGCTGATTTTGATGATCTCGGCTATGGAGCCTCGAAAACGCCAGCTCTCCTAGGTCGCCAGGTAACTGGATCAGGTGTCAGTTAGCGTTAGGAGACAATAAGGACTGATAATCTGGTTAGCATGGCGCAGGCCGCAGGAAAATTAGTCGCCGGTCCGCCTCGATCCGGGAGACCGCGTGATTCGATCTCGTCGTGGGTATGGGAATCGACTGGGAACCGGACCAGTCATCGCCTTTGATACAGAATTTTTTTTCTCGATTTTACAAAGGGTGGTGGGGGGAGGGAGGGTGGAGCAGCAGGAGGAGGTGGAGAAGGGTGGGATAGGTGGAAACGAATTCAATCCACTTTCATAACCAGTCGCGTCGCCGCCTGTCGGTCGTCTATCCTCATCAAGACGGGGACAACGTTGTCGGGTTAGCTTTGCGACGCGGCGCGATCCGTCACAAAAGCTGTTATAACAAGATGATTAGAGGCATATAGCCGGCGACGCGGCATCCGCCAGGCCCGACGTATATAGAGCAGGCCGAGTCTGTTGGCCGGCGACTGTTGTTTTATTCAAGAAACTGAATATTGAAACGAAAGTCAATATCGGTCGGCCGCTTTCAGGCGTGGAACGGATGCGTCGATATCCCATTGCTTATATGAATACAAGCAGAATATATCCGAGAGAACGTCTGGACGGATGGGCGCATCGACGAACCTCTAACCATCGCATCGTCCACCATCCACCCCCCACAACACACCCCTCCACCCCCAAGCCCGTCCGTCGTTCGTCGTCGATCGTTTCGCGTGGCAAACAAGCGCACTCGGGGGGTTGGAGAGAGGCAAATTACTCGGCTATCTAATTGATCGGGCGTCTATCGTTCGCGACTACCACGGACGAACGACAACGGCGTCGTCGTAGTCGTCGTCGACGCAAGCGTCACCCCCGGTGGCGTCTAATGGCCGACGAGAGAGCGACGACGTTATCGTTGGAAATTACGTCGCCCCCGTCGGAACGGCTCGTCTGAAACACACTCCGCGCGGGGTTTGTTCCGAGGATGTTTGTTAGCCGACCGGTTCCGCGAACGGGCACATTAGTTTGTCGTCCTGGAAATTCCTTTCAATATTGATTCACTAGCTGATATATACCTGTGCTCCGGCCCGGCATGTAGATGTTGTTTGATGAGATATTAATGTCGTTCGAAGTAGGCGGTCCCCCGTCTTGATAATGTTTAATGTGACTCGGCCACGCCGCTATCGATCGACCCAATAACCACTCTATCTCTCTCTCGCTCTCTGTCTCGTCCCAATGATTATTAGGGGACGGGGGATGAGTTCGCGACACCGGGGTCGGACGACATTTAAATTCGCGGTATTTCATTGCTCTGGAATTGTGGAGGAATGAATCGCTTCGATTAGGGACGATATTAAGTTGTTGGCGATGGAGACGGGAGTTGGCTAGTAACAAGGATTTTGATGAGCATGGCCCATACTTACTATATGATCCACAGATTACTGTTTTTATCAAATGCTAAGGATGATTTTGCGTTTTATCGAGCGCCTCTTATCGTGATGAAGGGTCCATCGGACTGCACTAATCAGTTTTAGATTCGCCATAAAGTGGTCTACAGCATCGGTAAACCAGTCGCCCGGCGTCCACTGTGACGAGAGACAAGCGGTGCACCGTGTCACCGTGAAAGGGGGTTAAAAGTGACCAGTAAAATCAAGAGGTCGCGTCGAAAGAGAGGTCTAAATCCCAGATCGGTCGGCAGCTGGTCGTTCCGTTCAGAAAAGTGGATCAAGTTGTTTCTGTAAACATCAGTTTACACACACACACACACACACAGATGACGCAGCAGACAGCTAAACACGTGCACGTGTCCGCTGGCTCTCTGTTGCCGGAGCCAGGCGGCCGGTTGCGCGCGCGCTCGTGTCCGTGTGCACAACAGGAGACGCGGGTGTTGGAAACGGTTAGGTGGGGTGAGGTGGGGACGGTAAGGGGAGAGCGAGAGGACTGTGGTGAACCAAAGCCGGGGCTCATACAGAAGTGTTTAGACTTTAGGATGCACATGGGAACGTGCGAATCCGGAGGACGCGGTAACCCGTATTAGGGTCACGTGCAGATTTGCCGAGGTGAGACCCTATCTTATGCGTCCCACGTACACTCATCTCGGAATCAGAGACCCGTCATAAACGATGCAAGGAATATATCCTCCTTCAGGCCGGTCAAAATTCAGCCCCGTGGAAATCTTCCCGACCATACACACCACCCCCGAGAAAATAGTTCGTCATCGCCGCGCCGCGCCGCGCCGCCCCGCGTGTCGAGTGGCCAGATAACGGTGGCGAATCGGCCCGCTAAACGCGCTGACCCCGTTTTGTCACCTGCACACATGGGAATAATAAATCTGCCCTGTTTCCACCTGTCTTTTCTTCATTTTTAACCGGCACGCTTTTTCCCCTATTTACATCCCCCCCACGTTTCCCTACTGAATCACCGAAAATCACTTTACGGTCCTTGTAACAGAATATACGAAATGGTACTCCTGAGAGAAAAAGTATTTTCTTAATTATAAATAGATTAGACAGCTTAAATATTTTTTTTCTGTTTTTTTTTGGCCAGGATGGAGTGTTCCAACGGAATTTCAATAGATTCGGTCCGGGGCCAGGAAAAAAAGCGATTCGAGCACAGGATTAATTACAGGGCGAGCGTGGGGCAAACAGGAGTAGGACAAGAAGAGGGATGTTCCTCGGTCGGCGTAAATCTAATTCGTAGGAATCGCGGTAATCGATCGCCCGATGGCCCACTGTCTCATAAAAATTATTCCGAGCAATTTACATTTTTATTAAATGAATGGACCCCATTTATCCGCCGTCAGATAGATCGTCCTTAAGCCATATTCTCCGGCGGCAGCTGCCGGGGGCTTTTGTCTCTTTCCGAGCGGGGCGGCCGCCGTGCCGGTGCGATCCAACTTCTCGAACTCTTTGATAAAGTGGTTACCGGGATGCACCGGTGCAGCTCGAGACCCCCCCCCCCCCCCACTACACCCCACCCCATCCCCACCCCCAGCTTAAATAAGTAACCGCGGACTCGCACTTGCCAGCACAGCCTACCGCGATAAACAAAAACGAGAGGCAGGGGGACGGACGACGTCGGGAGGTGTTAAAGTGGGCGGTGGGTGTTAGAGTTGGTCGGGGTGTTAAGCCGGGAGGAGTGTTAAGTGGGTGGAGAGCGGTCGACTACCACTACCAAGGGCACATTTTCGAGTCCCGCATACGCTTAATGTCAGCGCATTTGAAAATCAGGACAAGGGCGTAATTACGCGTTAAGAACTCGACGAAGAGCTTTCAAATTAAGCAAGCGGCTGCAATTTTCGGCGGCCTTTCGACGCGTGCACCACGAGAAGGAGTAGGAGGAGGGAGGGAGGCCGGGGAAACGTGTGTGGCAGCGTGTTTACTCCCGCCTCTTTTCGTTCCCGTGTTCCACGAGTTTGTGAATACCGGATGGGAAATGGAGAAGAAGCGGTGATCGATCGCCGCGGACGATATATCAACGCCGCCTTTCGTCTATCTATTTTAACTGCATAATACGCCCCCCCAGAACTCGAATATCCAATTTCCAGGTATTTTTATCGATAACTCTTGCTCGATGCTCGTCGACGCTCGGTAATGGCTCGGTCGGTGATCAGACAGGTCCTTTGGTCTCTGTAATTGGTGTAACCGTGAACTGTCCGAACATCTCGTAGGAATTTAATGAAATGTTGCTACATCTGCTCACCCCCAAAATCCTCAGCTATACCTCAGACATGTTAATCGATCCGGACACTATCGTGAAGATCCTCGCTCGAACAAAAATGATCATTGGATGCCTCCCGCAAGCAGTTCCCATCGACAATCAGTCCCCCTTTGAAACCGGTCGGTGGAAGTACGAAACGGTTCAAGGGAAGGAAATAAGAGAATTTGTTGACGAGCAGCCCCGACGATGAAAGTTCATCGATTCCGCTCGCAGTCACAGAAGCAGACTCCCCGCGGTGCTCGCCGAATGTTTGCTCTCGACCACTCAGCCACACATTTCATCCGCATGCCTCGTTACACGACCGCTCCCCCCTCCCCTCCCTCTCGTGCTCGGGAAACAATTGAATTCTTGCTGGAACGCACTCACGCACGCACACACACGCGCGCGCGCGCGCAAGCACGCACAGAGCGAGAGAGAGAAAGTGCCCCCGCCCTGCCTCCTTATCGGACGGGGTGGATGAGCTGCACTTCAGTTCGTCGGGTATTTATCGAAATTATTTGATATTCAGCGAACGGTGCCCGGGGTATTGCAGACACGAATTAGGTAGAATTCCCAGGTATTGCGTTACATAATTACATGCCCACTTCATTATTGCACCTGCATACGTGTGCGCGTCGCGTGATGAGACTGCCGAGGTAGCGAGGAATGGGGTACGAAGGGGGAGGGGTGAGACATACGGTCACGAGCGGGGGAGGGGTTACGGTATGATGGTAGTGGTGGTGGGGGGAAGTGGGGGATAAACCTTCCGCGGGGAATGAAAATTCAGTTCGACGTGCAATCACTGAATTTCAGACACGCGTACGTCAGTAAATTGCCGTCGATACGGAAATATCGGGTTGACGCATGAATTGCGTGCACGTGCGTGGGCCAACCCCTCCCCTCCCCTCCCTCCATCCCTCTGCCCGTACGCCACGCAACGGTTGCCGATTATATATTTATACAGAAGGCATTGCGATTACACGACCGCTCGGATCCGCGACCAGGTTGAACGTTATAATTTTAACGAATGTTAAATAGCCGATTTCCCCGCGCGTAAGCGCCCACCGTGCAGGTAAATATTCATGCACGGATATATGCATACGTACGCTCGAACGAGCGCGCGCGGCCATATTCGGGGATTATTGCCGCGAACCGACGGTACGCGAAGGCTTTATACGGTCTACGATTTTGTTCAGCCTCGGAACTGTTGACCGTGTGTATAACGGATGATCTCTTTCTACCTTTCTCTCGCTCCTTTTATTTTTCGTTTTTATTTGTCAGACAGCGTAAAAATATTTTCACAAACCTGTTCCGTTTACCCACTGCCGAGATGCTCGACGAAATCACTTGAAAAAATTACCGAGCTGTTAATCCGTTTCACTACCGGCTATAGAAATGTATGAAAAAAAATAAATCAAAATTTATTACCGTCAAAGGATTGAACTACCAAAGGAATTTCTAGTAGCAATTTTCCACGGCTTGGGATAATTATAGGAGCGCGAGGCTTACGTGTACGAGCGGACTTAGAGTACGAGCATAATCATCGGAAGAAACGGGATTCCTTCCTGGAGCCTCGAAAGGAACGCGCAAGACTAAGTTATCGCCGGCCGTAATTCCCGAACGCAAATTCGGGAGCTGTATCAATAATTGCACACGTCACCTCATCAATTAAACCCGATTCATTAAGCTAAAGACAGCAGTCGGAAATGAAGGGAATCCTCTTAGAGGGTAGCTATCGCGCAAATTTCTCGGATCACGCAATGGGGAGTATCTAAATTTCCAGAGTCTCGGGAACTCTCTCTCTCTCTCTCTCTCTCTTTCTCTCCCCACTTTCTCACTCTTCCCCACCCTCTCCCTCTCGTTCCCCCGTACTGTCCATGTAACTAACTTTCGTCTTTAAAGTCTGCGCGAGTGTGTACATTAAGGTCTTTGTACGTAAGACCTAGCCCGGGCACGGTCTCGATCTCGACTCGTGCATCTTGCATCAGTTCTCCTCTGAGAGGTAAGGTCGACCACGCAGGTTGATACCGGTAGTACTTCCTAATTAACTCTCTGGATTTCCTTGCACGCCTCCGTTGCAGTGTCATTATCCCGGCGCCGAGTTGGAAACCGAGTGTTGCTTACACATGAGCCGACAGACTGCTTACCAAACTTGCTCGGCCGCGAAACCCTTTTTACTAATCGACCCCTCACCCAACAATAATTATTAACACAGTTTTCTGTCGTAATATTCGACTCTCCAACAATTACTGGACTCACCATTTCGAGAACACTGTTACACTATTTTCGACTTACTAAAATTATTTTAAAAAAATAGAACATTATTGAATTTTCGTTTTTTACTAATTCACAATTTTATCCGAGGTGACTTCGGGAATGTTAAAATCTATTCTATAAAGGAACGCCTGATTTGTTAATACCTACGATCGCACCAATTTTCAGGGTGATTTTAGACAGTGTAGGTCAATCAAGGTCATAGACCCAGAAATTAATTAAAATATATAAACTGCATTGGGCAAGGAGCTGTGTAATGTAAAATATAACTTGCATTACCAACTAATAATATTCATCTATTTTTACGTGGATGACCTTGAATGACCTTAAATAACCATTATAACATTTTTGTTCGAGCAGGAAGTTTTCTGCGGCATCCAAAGAGAGCCCCACAGGCAATCGATTCGTGAGAGCTTGATTTTCTACACGATCAAAAACGTCTGGAACGATACCCGGTACTTCTAACATGGCTGCTCGTATCAGAAGGGAAGTGAAGTCACCTGGGATGACCCACCGGGTAAGGTATAGCTTCGGGATACCCACCGGTCCCCACGGGCGTTCCGCCTATCCAGGTGGTTTTATATCAGCCGATTTTAAAGTCACCGTCAGATGTAAAGTTTACGCGCGTCCTTTCCCGCTTTTCCCATCTCCTCGTTACGACCTTTCATCTTTTGCAGTCCCGCCGCAACGTGGCACGTCGGAAACACCTGTCTCGTTCACCTAATAACAGCGATTCCATTCGGCTAATCAAACGGTCACCCAAAACTAATTCACTGCCACTTAATTAGACACCCTAATTAATAGCACTGTTTCATCCCCCACAGTTCAGTCTCAGGACACCCTTTCACTGACAAAGTGAGCCCCCGCACACCTGATCTTCTTTTATATGAACAAATTTTTCTATTTTGAAATAAATTCCTAAAGTTTCAGAATTTCTAAACATTTCACCCTGTTTTTCATATGAAATTTTTCAACACGGTTCATCCCCCACAGTTAAGTCTCAAGACACCCTTTCACTGACAAAGTGAGCCGCACACCTGATCTTCTTTTATATGAACAAATTTTTCTATTTTGATATTTTGAAAGAAATTCCTAAAGTTTCAGAATTTCTAAACATTTCACCCTGTTTTTCATATGAAATTTTTCAACACGTTTCATC
The DNA here is from genome assembly GCA_916610255.1 of Lasioglossum lativentre. Lineage (NCBI taxonomy): Eukaryota > Metazoa > Arthropoda > Insecta > Hymenoptera > Halictidae > Lasioglossum > Lasioglossum lativentre. The sequence continues at coordinate 7,653,590 of OU744357.1, read as the reverse complement.
CCCCACAGTTCAGTCTCAGGACACCCTTTCACTGACAAAGCGAGCCCCCGCACACCTGATCATCTTTTGTATGAACAAATTTTTCTATTTTGATATTTTGAAAGAAATTCCTAAAGTTTCAGAATTTCTAAACATTTCACCCTGTTTTTCATATGAAATTTTTCAACACGTTTCATCCCCCACAGTTCAGTCTCAGGTAACCCTTTCACTGACAAAGTGAGCCACCTGATCTTCTTTTCTATGAACAAATTTTTCTATTTTGATATTTTGAAATAAATTCCTAAAGTTTCAGAATTTCTAAACATTTCACCCTGTTTTTCATATGAAATTTTTCAACACCGCGATGCAGAAAAACGACTCCGCGATTATTTGGTGTTGTGTTGGCACTAATTGTAGAACGAAAATTCTGCAGAGTGTCGGTTTGAGCCGTCTGGCATTTCGAGTGTTAAACAACTGTATGCCGGCTGGAAATTTAACACGAATGCGAAAAAACAGTTAGAAATGTTGCGCGTAAACCAACGCAGCTTTGCTCGGCGAACTGCTGTAAAACTGGGGAACATTAAAACTTCTACTTCTGCGGAACCTTGAATGCGAACTAGCTGAAGACCGACCATGACTACAAGTTGCATACACGGGGATAAATATGTATTCATGGATACACGAGAAAGCCCTTAGAACACGGGCGGACTGTTCTATTTGGAGTAATACAGCGATGAAAGGCAAACTGTGTGAACGAGATCAAATAAATAAAAGAAGAACTGTCTACATCTAAACCTGCTTTTTCACGTGGAGCTATAAATAGTGAAGTTGTCGACATGATTTGGCATAGAAGGAAAGAAATTAATCATGCCTAGAAGCCTCATTATGAGAGTTATTTAAATTTCTTTCGGTTGAACCGTTTCACGGCAGTTTTTATTTATTTAGGTCTCGAAATGTGACGGAGAAAGGATGAATCTTAGCTCGGAATGCGGTCGTGAGTAATTTGATACTGGTCCATCATTCACTCGAAAGGGGTTGGACCACTATAGCATAGTTCTTTTTTTTTTTTGCACCGAAGAGAACAGATGGCGAGCCTCCATGCGTGAACAGATGTCAGCACCGTGCTCTGTCCCCAACTTTTTCTAAATTCGTCGCCCACGCCTGCTAATTAGACACACCATTGTACATTAATTACCATTCTCATCGCGCGTGTTCGCCCTACGAATAATTTAAAGAAGTAATATCTGATGGTGAACGCCGTACGCAGCGAATAATATTTTTTCATTATTTTCATAGTCGCCGGAAATGTTTCATTGAAAATCTTGAAAGCAGCAAAAGGGTGGAAATGACAGATTTTTATTTTTCATTTTACCCATCAGCAAGTTTCAATTGGTGTGGCGCGTGTACCGAAATGTTTTCTGAATTGGACGGTTGTTTATTGCGAAAGCGAATATAAAAAGGTACAACAATGCCGCGCGCGTAGCCTGAAGGGCGCGGGCACATGAAATGCATTCACTGTCACAATTTCATGATATCTCGATAATGAAAATAAAAGGTTGCCGTTAATAACGAAAAATTAGTATCACTTACCCAAACACGATCCAGACTTTCCTGGAATTTATTGGACAACTGTAGACACGGGCGATCAAAAATTCTACTCGTGCGTTTAAATTTTATTTTCAGCGATAAATGAATTATTTCCAAGCAGGGGAGAATGCAAAAATCGAAGTAAAAGGATATTCAGGACGGGACGCATCGGAAGGTCGAAGGTTAAAGGTCCGAAGGTTCAAATATCAACATTGATACCCGATAATTTGTTTTTCAGTTCGCCCGGTTTGGAACGTTGGAAAATGCCAAACGCAAAGTTTACGTGCCTCATAAACCCAACTAAACCAGTCGAGCGGTGTATAGGTGGGAGAAGAGAGAGAGGGGGAGGGGGAAGAGAGGTAAGGGAGAAGAACGAATATCCGGGTGCTTAATTTACAGCGGAAATGTTTCCATTGAAAGGAACAGCCGGATTGAAAATCAGGAGCACACGAAGTTGCTTTCATTAACTTCCTCAACTACGTAACATCGACCGGCGCGCGCGCGCGCGAGAGAGTAACTATCGCGGAACAAAGTGTTCAGTTTTAATTACACACCCGTTGAATAGAGATAGACACCGTGGGCGCCAGGAAAAACCAAATACACGCTACCGTACACGGGGCCCGCATGTACACATCCCGTTCGACGACGTGTGTACACGAATTTATTATGCATGCATGAATTCGAAACGCACACCATTCAACATTCATACTCGAAAGAGCCGACGTATTACCGGACGCGTTTTTAAACATGAAAATCAATCCTGCTCGACGAGACACGAGACTATTCCTGTAGGAAAGGGAGAGGGTAAGTCATTAATCGGACAAGTAGCGAATGGTTACTAGTCAGACAAGTAGTACAGGTCAATCATTAGTCACGCAAGTAGTGCGGGTCAACCTCTACTCGACCAAGTAGTACAGGTCAGCCACTAATCGTGCTAAACTGCTATGCCTGATCTATACTACTTGTTTCACCAATGACTGACTGACGCTACTGAAAATATTTTAACGTGATTTCGACGAACATTTTGGTGCACGGTGAGCATTATGGAATGCTGCGTTTAAGTGACTGTGGCCTCGAGAAACCCGACTCGACTGCCAGGAAGGATGGTTCGCATAAAAGCTGGAACGATCGCGGTACGCGCAGGGAAATCTATTCGAGGTTCAATAGGTTCAAGGAACCTGGAACGATGTTGCGTCCTGGAAGGCTGGAATATTTTTTCCAAGGAAAAAGTGATGTCCGGTTCGTTTCCAAAGGCAATCTCACCGGTACGGTACGCCGCGGCACGGCCGAGTAATAATAGAAAATTTCACCGTACACAAATTATCTGATAAGCCGCAATCACAACATACCGCCCGTCGATCCTGCACGAAGTTAGGCGAAAAAAGTGGGGAACTGTATCGCATTATCGAGGCGTCACGAAAGCTTGTGTACTTCACCGAAAGCTGCACAAAAACAAAACCATCTTCTGGTCATCTGTGTTAGATATTCTATGCGCCATAATGTAAAGTAAATATATGGCATCAATATTTCATGAAAAAAAAATCGAATATACATTCTCACAATTTTGATAGAAAATTGAGAATTTATTAGACGGTTGAAAAATTGTCATGCTAGTATTTTACTGTTTCCCGGCGAATGGGGATTATTCAAATGTAGATGGTACAAATTTTTTTCCGAAGGCATAAGGGCGTCCTAAATAATTCACGGAATTCCTAAGCCACGAATGGCCCCAGCGTGCAATTTCACGGGCTCGAAGACACTCCGGGAACAGAAACGTCTAAAAGTTTGATCTTAATTCTGCATGAAGGGCCGTCCCTCGATAAGAGCGTAAAATAAAACTGTACTTGGAGCGAATTCACGTTTCGAGGAGTAGTACCGCGTGCTCTCCCCCTCCCCCCAAGTTTATACAACATACCGGAATTCCGAAGCGTTTCCATGCGCGACCTTAAAAGGACAATTTCGTAAATCAACCCCCGGCCACCACCAGAGCCGTTCGTGGGAACTTCGGGAGCCCTTATCTCTTCGGCTCGCGCGGTCCACTTTGAACCCCTCTCGAACCCCCTTAATGTCTCGCCACGGTCCCCGAAGGACCATAGACCCGAAGGTGCGAGGGTGAATTTTTTCGGTACGTGCGGTGAAAAGTGAAACGGACAGGAATTGGAGACAAATAAGAAATAAGTGGAGGTCTCGATGGCCGTGCACGCGGAAACGGTGCCGTGGATGGCGAGACTAACCAGGTCGGCAATTAGCCATTAAAACGTGCGCCTCCCGCTGCACTCTCCGTTCACACTGAAACTATTATTGACCCGAAAGACGTCACATAATTAGAAATAGCTATCGTCGTAAACCTGAAATTAACCGGGTATTCTGGTTTTTCAGTCTGAAAAAATCAATACTCTATGAAAAATTAACCAGATTACCCGCTTAAGTTCAGTTAAAAGTATATTCATTTATGTTCTTTCAAGCAGACGAATAAATTATCACGGAATATGTCATCCCAGACAGACGGGTGATTCGGTCGATCAAAGATCAAGACAAAAATTGGAACACGGAATATGATTACGGGACGACGCGACGCGACGCTCTTGCGTGGAGATCGGTCATGCAGACAACGATATCGATAATACGACGAGCATCGGGCCGGATAGCAACCGGGGAACGTGTGCTTTAACTGCCGACAATCTCGTGTTTCCGGCCTAGAATTACCAAATATCTGGTATTGTCTTTATGCATCCCGGACGGCTTGAGGAAAAATCAATGCTGCTGTGGCTGAACTCTACGCGCTGCACGTGTGTGTACGTGACGCTTCCGTGTGGCTGAACGCGAGATCAGAGAATTAGAACGTCGGCGAGTAGACCCGGAGAACGTAAATATCTGTTATTTTATTAATTAAAAAGCAACACGCTATCGAAAATGTCAGGGCACAATTTTTATCTTATCAAATTCGAGACCAATTTCTGTCTAAACTGGTTTCCATCCGGTCTGAGACATCGATCACATTTAGATCAATTACGTCGTTCATTCTGTAAATGAATAAAAAGGTGATACTAATTCGAAGAATTCATTTTATATCAAAAGGGCAACTGTACCTCTTTCCGACGAGTGCCCGAGCTATACCACTCGTTTGATCATCAATTGATCTACTCTACTTGTCTAACCATGGCAGACCTATACTACTTTTGCACCCCTTTTAACGCGATTTGGTGTAATTATTTTGCCTAAATTTTGAGGATGGTTTGAGAATGATTTCAATGGTCAAAGAGCATTACGTCGGCGAGTAGACCCGGAGAACGTAAATATCTGTTATTTTATTAATTAAAAAGCAACAGGCTATCGAAAATGTCAGGGCACAATTTTTATCTTATCAAATTCGAGACCAATTTCTGTCTAAACTGGTTTCCATCCTGTCTGAGACATCGATCACATTTAGATCAATTACGTCGTTCATTCTGTAAATGAATAAAAAGGTGATACTAATTCGAAGAATTCATTTTATATCAAAAGGGCAACTGTACCTCTTTCCGACGAGTGCCCGAGCTATACCACTCGTTTGATCATCAATTGATCTACTCTACTTGTCTAACCATGGCAGACCTATACTACTTTTGCACCCCTTTTCACGCGATTTGGTGTAATTATTTTGCCTAAATTTTGAGGATGGTTTGAGAATGATTTCAATGGTCAAAGAGCATTACGTCGGCGAGTAGACCCGGAGAACGTAAATATCTGTTATTTTATTAATTAAAAAGCAACAGGCTATCGAAAATGTCAGGGCACAATTTTTATCTTATCAAATTCGAGACCAATTTCTGTCTAAACTGGTTTCCATCCTGTCTGAGACATCGATCACATTTAGATCAATTACGTCGTTCATTCTGTAAATGAATAAAAAGGTGATACTAATTCGAAGAATTCATTTTATATCAAAAGGGCAACTGTACCTCTTTCCGACGAGTGCCCGAGCTATACCACTCGTTTGATCATCAATTGATCTACTCTACTTGTCTAACCATGGCACACCTGTACTACTTTTGCACCCCTTTTCACGCGATTTGGTGTAATTATTTTGCCTAAATTTTGAGGATGGTTTGAGAATGATTTCAATGGTCAAAGAGCATTACGTCGGCGAGTAGACCCGGAGAACGTAAATATCTGTTATTGTATTAATTAAAAAGCAACAGGCTATCGAAAATGTCAGGGCACAATTTTTATCTTATCAAATTCGAGACCAATTTCTGTCTAAACTGGTTTCCATCCTGTCTGAGACATCGATCACATTTAGATCAATTACGTCGTTCATTCTGTAAATGAATAAAAAGGTGATACTAATTCGAAGAATTCATTTTATATCAAAAGGGCAACTGTACCTCTTTCCGACGAGTGCCCGAGCTATACCACTCGTTTGATCATCAGTTGATCTACTCTACTTGTCTGACCATGGCAGACCTGTACTACTTTTGCACCCCTTTTCGCGCGATTTGGTGTAATTATTTCGCCTAAATTTTGAGGATGGTTTGAGGATGATTTGAATGGTCAAAGAGCGTTAACGTCGAGAAGATTTTGCGGAATAAAATACACATTCATGCCCGAAATAATCCCCATCGCTCGTTCATCCGGTGATTTTCGTATGACAGAGCGTTTCGATAAGCTTTAAATATTCATGCGAAATACTATCGCCTACACGTGCAGCCCTAAGTTATTCTTGGCTGCACTCGTCGACTATCTGAAATTAAAATGGTGCGCTCTTTAAATCCGGATATTCAAATACCATCGACAAAAGCCAGCCCGGATCCCGGCGCGAATTTTTCAGAGAGACTCGGAAAGTCGAAACGTCTCGATCCTTACAAAATCCGAAAAAATGGTCCAATATCGCGGCGAAATAAATACGTCAGCGACAGATCAATTCTTTCATTCGTCGACGAAACGGTGCCGCCTTCGAACTGCCCGAATGAAAAGCGTCGAAAAGTGGATTCCAGTCGAGAGTGGTAGGAGTGGGGGGAGTGGGACACAGCAATATTTTACGAATATCGAAAAGTCCCGCTCGGAAAATGCTAGTCGACTTTTAATGTTTCACGAGACATTAAAACTTTCAGCTCGAGAGCCGGACAATGTGCCCGGCGCGCGATTCGTTTGCGCGAGATTTATCGATTCGGCCCCCGGTTTTTCATCATTATTATTGTTTAAAAACGGGAGAGCGCGAGACAGAGTGGCTCTGGCCGTCTGACCGTTCGAAAAATAAAAAAAAGAAAAATCGGACGTCAACTCGGCGTCGAATCGGTCGAACATTTTCCTTGTTCGGGTCGTCGAAATTGTTGATATTCAGTCCACTAATTCGGAGATCCTCCTCGAGCTGCGGCGCTCGTTTATGAAGAAAAATCATGTTTCCGGGAACCGGTGTAATGAGATTTCGCAGCAAACACGTATAACAGTCCGGTGGTAAGGGGAGGGGGGGGGGGGTAGAGCGACCGGTTAATAACTAGGAAAACGTCTCTTTTTCCCTCAGCGCAGTTGGGATACGTTTCAAGTATTTACCGACCGCGCTAATAAGAAGGGCCAAAGGAAAAAAAATGGCGGGGATGGAGAACGAAGGTGGAGAGAGAGGGGGGCCGGAGGGCGCGGAAACCGGCAACGATTAATATCGAGTTTATTAATGGAAGGACTCCTCTCTAACAAAGAGCCCGTTTCCCCGGACGTGACTACGAGGCCGTTTAGCGACTGTACAATTTTTCCCTGCGTCGAGAGTGAGAGAGAGAGAAAGAGAGAGAGAGAGAGAGGGAGAGTTTGCAGCATACCCCATTCTCACCGTTCATTTCTTTCGAGACATCATCCCCCCGCGTATTGATATTTGACTTCTTTTATTGCGCATCCTTTGACTCGGTGCTCGCGACTTGATTACCGCCGCAAGAATAAAACGCGGGGGCGATATTACGTTTGATAATTCCGCGCCGGAACGAAGCAGACGTGAAACTTTATCAGCGTTGTCTGGACGAGCACCGAGCCTCGGACTCGATGAGTCTCGTACGGACACCGGCCCGTAGGATATTGCCCGCGGGGGTCTTGCTCAATTTTCTCTTTATCAACAGCCAAGAATAGGAATCTTGTTTTAATTCAACCCCGTTTGAATGTTCCAGAGGGTGCGCGCGCGGAGGACAGTGCGTGAAGTTAATTGGTTACAGCCATTTTTCAGGTACAGAGTTCCCCTAGCAGCCTAGAATGACCCTGATAAAAATGTCCCGGGTCGTTTTCTTCGGGCTAGATAGTCGCAGTGGGAGGACTCTGTTCCCGACTCGCTGACAAATACGTGCTCGCAAATAGATCACGACATATACCGAGAAAATAAAGCATGTGTTCGGGGTGTCTCTTTCCCTCTCTCTCTCGGCCCCCGTGCGCGCGCGTACCGCCTATTGGTATGCCAGTGACACGCGAGGCCAATTTCGTTACCGACGTCTGCGAATCGCTGAATATCATCTGGTCCATTGAAATTCTGGAATAGCTATGAGACGCGATATCGCATTTGTCTCCCTGACTGCGTTACCTAAACGATCGCGTTTTGCCGGGGCCCTTGTTCCGTGCGCGCCGCGCCGCGTGAACGTGACTGCGTATCGATGACACCGCCGCGCCGAGCCGCGCACCGCCGCTGCGCCGTGTTTTTCGCCCCGAAATCCCATCGTCCCTGGGTCCTTTGTCGGCCTCGATAATTGATAACAGGCCTGTTACACGCGCGGACGTACCCTATCGCCGCGGCTTTTTCGTCGGAAATTCATCATTATTCAGTCCCTCGTCCCGGACGTTACAAATGATCCGCAGCCTGGCGAGACCGAAACCTGTCGACAGTTTCTCTCCCTCCATCCCTCCCTCTTCCTATTTTTTTTCTCTCCACGATGATTACCGGGGGAGAATTAAAACGTTTACTAGTCGAGATAATGCTGTCGGTAATTGCGGCGGACTCGCAGATTTGCAATTGGTATGCGTCGCATTGTGCCCAGCGACGCTCGAACAGAGCAAACACTCGAATAATATCAAGATTAGCGATGTTCCTAGCCCCGGGATAATCACGGTATTGAATCTGAATAACACCCAGCCCGCGAGTATCCTGTTCGCACGTAACAACCGGAATTTCCAAGCGCATTTCGGCCACCGTAACTATTCGACAGTGCCACGCTCCGCGGGGCCCCTTGCGTTCGTGAGAATCGTCTGGGGAATTTGTTTTTTAGTTAAGTCGGTAGGACCCTTAGACCATATATACCTACAGACACGGCGTAGATAATTTTCCGTGTCCGAAAGATGAAATCAGCTGAAAGACACTGTGACGTCACATTTGTACAAGCTATGCTCATCGACAGTGCCTACGCTTTGCTTACATGGGGAGAGGGGGTCAGCAGGTGCGCCATCTACGCTTGGCTTACATGGGGAGAGGGGGGTCAGCGGGTGCGCCATGTACACAGTACATGGAAAGAAATTATCTTAAGACTTATCTTGTGACGTCACAGTGTCCCATCATCTTTCGGACTCTGAATTCTCGGTTTTCCTATACACATACTATACCTATGCCGGGTCTATTAGTATATATGGTCTAAGGTAGGACCCCTTCTAGGAAGTCCCTAGAATACCCTAGAAATCTGGCCGAAACATGGGTTTGCGCGGTACGGGTTTTCGTCCTTATACGAGCATATTTTTCGCTGGATAAGGGCTCATTCGGAAGAGGAAGGTTAAATGAAAGGGGCTCGGCCCCTTTGTTATCTGATATTATGCATATATTTTGTAATATAAGTGTTAGAAGTAAGCCAAAATTGATGATATTCAGCCATGTAATCCAAGCCATTTGTATGCCATTGGATGAGTTTTCTGGACGCTATCGTGGCCTGAACCCCTTTCATTTAATGAGCCCTTGTCCAGCGAAAAATATGCTCGTTAAAGGACGAAAAAACGTACCGCGCCAACTCATGTTTCGGCCAGATTGCTAGGGTATTCTAGGGTATTCTAGGGACTTCCTAGAAGGGTTCCTACCCCCTTAAGGGTGCGCGGGAGCCAATGTGGTGCCCGATAGAGAGATCCTTGTCTCTCCTACAGAGCTGTGACAGAGAGGGAGATATGTCACTCGCAGGAGAGACAGACAGAGAGTAACCAAGTGGCTTATTTTTTCGATGATGCCAGACCAATTTTTTTAAGCGAAGAATCAATATTTTTTAATAATTTTTGTGTTGAAATATTCTTTTGTTCTATTTCGCGTAACCGTACAGAGCCCTTTTTTGGAAAAAGTGTACAGAAAAAAATTTCTTCTATAAAAACGTACACTTTTATTATTAATAAAGTTTCAAGAGCCAAATTGAAAAAAGGGCTCTGCACGGTTACCCGAAATATAACAATGAATATTTCAACACAAAAATTGTTAAAAAATATTGCTTCTTCGCTTAAAAAAATAGGTCTAGCTTCATCGAAAATAAGCCACTTGATTACTCTCTGTCTTTGTCTCTCCTGCGAATGACATATCTCCCACTCTGTCACAGCTCTGCAGGAGAAACAAGGATGTCGCACAAAATTATTAAATACATAGAATGACAACCTCTACGCCGATAGAGGCACCACTTTGGCTCCCCCACGCACCCTTAATGGGGTCGGTGACGTAGATGGGTCTTTCTGCGGTAGTTAAGCTGGGCTTGAAGAATATGATTTTTTAAAATGATACGGTTTCTCAATTTTACACGTGTTTCCGAAAGAAAATCGAATTTTCCGGAAGAGTGAGACCAGACCGAGCGCTTAAGTCCCGTTCCCAGATAATAGCCGATCCGGCGAAGGTGAACAGCCCGTAGGCCGATCAGTCGATGCCCCGTCGGTGTTTTCGTGCGCCTGCACAGAGAGAGAGAGAGAGAGAGAGAGAGAGAGAGAGAGAGAGAGAGAATCATTGCAAATTCTCGTAATTCCCTCCCCATCTGCAGAAGGGTGGTTTCACGGTGTTCGTACCTGTGGTGGGGGGTCCGGGAGGGTCGAAGGGGTGCCTCTTTCCTACGGCATGGTGGAAGCACCCAGGGGCAATTGAAACTCACGGCCATTTACTGCATTTCAATAATGGTTTCCCATCCCTCTGACCCGCGTGCTACTCCCCCCCTCGCTACCCCCTTACACTCTCTCTCCACTCCTGTGTGCGTCCCGGGGAGAGCTCGTTCCACCCTCCTCCGACCCTACTTTCCACGTACGTGCAACATGAGAGTCCGACGTTGCTCCACGGCTCACAGTCGATTTACTCGTGAGCTTTATGGAACACACCGAACCACGGCGAGTACGCAGAAGTAACCAACGGCTAACTATCCCGTCCGTGGACGACTGTATTATTCGCCGGCGGCCTAACACAGCCACGTGCCGACTGCCGGCTAAGCGCACGATTTTATGTTTCCCGGAAAAGTCGTTACAGGGCCAACCCCTTCGACGCCGAGTGTTACCAACCTGCTGGTAAGATACGGTGGCGGTTAGACGGTTACGGGCTGGACGTTGAAGGAGGTTGGATAGGTCCTAAATTGTCTCACGGGTCCCTAGGCCCCCAGGTCCAGATCCTATATACGTCACCTTAAATCCTCTATCTTCTATCCAAAACACATAATAAATAGATGGAGGGTAAAGAAGTGGTTGTGGGCTGAAAATTTTAGGGGTTCGAGCGGGTTGTGCGTTGAACTGGGGAACTTGGGAACAAAAAAGTTGTGCCGCGAAATTTTCAGTCGTTAACATAATACTCGAAATAAAAAACGACAGGTCTTTTAACCCTTAGCACTCGGATGGCGACTCTGAGGCACCACTGAAAATTGCTATGCCATTCTTAAAGATATTGTTCACTTTATTATTGTTGTTCGCATTTAATAAACTATTAGACATTTACATATTACATGAGATATTAAATACAGTTTCATAAGCAAAAAATGAAAAAAAAATTGTATAGAATGGAAATATTCTAGAATGGGAAAATCTTGCGTTTTTGAATTAGTTCCGAGTGCAAAGGGTTAATGGAATAATTTTGCAACGCTTTCCACACCCTCAAACAATATCGAACATCGTCAAACATTCAATTTCAGTAGTATCGAATGGTAAATAGATTTCACATATAGGTGTTTGGATTTTTGCAAATCACCAAAATGGGCAGATCGCCTAACAGCCCTAATGGAAAGACATCAGCGAGGGTCGGTGTTGTCACGATTATTGATCAACCGGAATTGGAACTGCCGGACACGACGAAGTTTGACAATGCGGCGACCTTTGTCACCAGGGTTCGAACGTTAGCGCCACCTGAAACGTCGTGTTTGTATTATAGTTAGGGTACGCGTAGTCGAGCCTGCATCCCCCGTCCCCGAGCAAATTGAAGCTTTTTCCATGTGGAGGTGGCAGCAGAATAGGTTAGGGGACGAGGAGGGAGGAGAGGAAGGGAGGTCGGTATAGTGAATCCAGCCGGCAGAAGCATGGACAGATATCGCGCGCAGATATCTGTATTGATGACAACCGCGGCGTGACATGTATCTTTCGCCGGCTGCTAATGGGTGAAATTTGTTTCGCTATTGCCTACAGGCGATCCGCCGATTTCCAGGTTCTGCAAAACTCCCTGTCCCCTATACTCGGGCACCCTAAACCTCCATCGCGGCGCTGACACGACGACAACGTAGCATTTCGTCTCAATTACAGAGACCACGGGTGATCTTGCTCCAAGATTTTCAAATTTAAACCGCGTGGGAAACGATTGATGAACTAATTAAGACCTTGTACAGAGATTTTACCTGAAAAGAAAAACTTTGAAAAGTTTAACCGTTCAAATTTTTCTCTACGTGCAACACAAATCCACGCCGAAACAAACTTTCAACTCGATACTTTAATCGATAATAAATTGATGTTATTTTGCAGCATTCGTTAAATAACAGCCACTACGCGAGCCGAGAGGATGCGCCCGTGTTTTTTTCCGCGGGAAAAGTATTGTTTTTCGGTAAACGGAACTCCAAGCGAACACAGCGGAAAAAGTCTCGTTCGACGGGAGGGGGCGGTTGGGGAAAAAGATGATAAACATTTCACGCCGTTTAATGTTTGAAAAGCGTAGATTCGCGTACAGGCAAAACGTCGATCAGTCATGCACGGTACGGCGAAACCAAAATCTGCGGATTTTAGCATGATAATGGTTTGACGGGCGCCGATGTATTTGCACGTTGAAGGATTCCAGGCATTTTTCAAACATTCACGCCAGACGATAAACTTTATACAATGAGAACCGAGGAAGCCTCAATAAAGTGTCCGGAGATACTGCGACGACCATTGACACTTCTGGGTCTGTCATGACCCACCCAAAATTTTCTACGCAGCCCACATACGGTCTTCTATATTTTTGACAATGAAGAAAAATGGCAGAGGAACATTTTCGGGCAAACATTGTCGTAAACAAGAAAATGTTCTCAAGATGACAGTATTAAGAATATCAAGGTCGGCGACTATATTAGGAATACATACAGAGGGTGTGACGAATAAAAATTAAGACACTTGGCTAGCCGATTGATTTTTGTTTACGCGAGACGTTCGATCAGAATGGCGCCACTTTCCATACTCGAATAACGAGAAACAGTCGGCGACGATTTTCCGTCAGGATCGAAAGTTTTTAACGACCGTTTACGGGGCGCGGGGCTTGTTAGTAGCGACAACTTCCGGACGTCTAATTTTTTTAATGGTAAGCAGACACTTTTCCCGTGGAACCGGGTGAACTTCGAAGGGCTTCAAAGTTTGTTTGGCTACAAGCGAAAATCAAAATTGCTTGGAGTGGCGATGATGGGGAGAGGGGAGGGGAGCGGGGTGGTGGGAGTGGAACCGAGTTGGAAGAGGGTTCAACGACGGACACGTACACGGACCAACACCGATCCCTGTCGGTCACGTAATTGGTGGAGCGGTGCCGGATAAAAATGTGGAAAACGCGTCCACGGGTTCCCTCTAAAACAGCTGTTACCTGGAGAGCAGATTCCCAGGGCTCTCGTGTCCGCGTCAGACAGAACGGAGGACAATGCGAGAGCACTCCTGGATTTAAATACAATAACCTGGGGCTATTGTAAAAAATATACACGGCCACATGCGCTCGCGAGCGCGCGCGCGCGCGACTGCACACGAATAGGAGACTACGGCCGCCGTACATGCAATTCGATCAGTGGTATTTCCACTCGCCAAATAACAGGTATACATTCGAAACCCAATCACGCGTGTTATACCATATTCTGATGACCATCCATTCTAGATGTCTTCGACCGTCTATCGCTTCGACAACTATGCACACCGTGCGCGATTATTTCGAAAATCCTCCTCGATTTTTCAGTCATCAAGAAAACCCCGATAGCTACTGCACCGGGCAACGTGAATTTTGTTACGAAAAATATTTACATCGATTTTCGTGTTTTTTTTTTTAACCGTGGATGCAAACCCGAAAGTCGTTTTTATTCGGCACTCGCGATTTTTGTGAAATTCAATTTTTAAGACAAATTTTCATGTTTAGCAATTTTTTCTGCTTGGACCACAAAAGTTGTGCGAACAAATTTTATATAGAATTATTCTACAGACTTTTCCAAACGTAAAGATATTTTTTTAGAACATATAGTCATGTTGTCTGTAAGGGTGTCTGAACATGAATATGAGTCACTGTAACTGTATCATCGTAATGTTCAAGTGCACACTGTCGACCATAAATTGGTCACCGACAATTTTAACAAAAAAAAAAAAAAGAAATCAAATATGTTATTGAAAATAAAATGATTGCTTCAGCACCATACTGATATTGAATATTGGGAAAATGGTACTCAATATCGTTTTATGTAAATAAAAGTACGAATAATTTAATTGGTTCTTTTATGAATAAATATTTCACGCTGAGTGTGTTCTACCAAATTTTTAATTGTTAATTGTAAAGCAAGTTAGAAAAATGGAAATAAATCTTTATGACATGTTGCAATAAAAATGCAATTATCAACGATATAAAAGTTCTAATTTAACAATTTCGATCGAGAGTCTCTGTTGTAATAAAATTTCCAAGACCATAATTGAGTTTTCCTATAATTTGTATCATATAGAAATAATAATGAAAAAAAAGCTCTCCTTCTAAGAAGACTGTTCCAGAAAATGCTTCCTAGAGTACATATGTATCAGTTTATCTTATCATATCTCTTCTTCATTTTTACACAAGACCATTCTTCACACTTCTTTTATTTACAAAATCTATCGGATTGCATAGTGGTTAATTCCCTGGATAAGTGTGTCTAACGACACACTAATGACTAACTAGATACCTAGAAGTCAGGTAATTCTCTTGCTTCGCTTTAGTGGAAACTCTTTTGTTATAAAAAGAAATAGTTAAGATTAAGTTATTTTTGCTACCTATCGTTTAACAAAGAGGAAAATGGTGACGGGAACCTGAACGCGACTACCAACGCGATTATGCGTGTAATGTACGGTGTAATCGCATTTCTATGCATGTAACGGGCCGTGTAGGCGCAGAGGATTATCTAATGGGCGACACATGTTGAGTAACCCCTGTTTTAGCGCCGGTATGAAGGACTTACTATGATCTGTGCGTCCCTTGACAGTTCCTTGCACCCACTGGCAAGTCCATGCAATTTTTATTTAAGGTTCACGCGAATCAAAAATTTCCAAAAAATTCTTAAATACTCTTCGATATTTCTAGAAAATTATCCAATTTCTTTATTGCTACATATTACCTTAATTTTCTGTAAAAAAGAAAAATTTATGTCTCAAGTCCAGCAAAACTCCACTGTTTCATTTAAATTAAAAGTAAATTCCCGAGGCATATTAACATGAAAATTAAATTCACCTATTTGATAACTATTTTTATAAGACAGACATACAACGTTGAATACGTACCTCGTGAATCACATCCTAGGAGGCCCGGCATCCCAAACTCATCGCACGATAGTCATTCATACACAAACACAAACCACACTTTCCTTCCATAGCCTTGAACACAGTCACACATGGGATAAACTTCTTTTGTTGCAGCAGTTTGCAATTGTTCGTAACGTCACGCAAACGGGTTCGGGAAATATTTCGGTGAAAGTAAGTAATGATAACGAAAATATTTATTATATAAATGGCTTTCTTACAAATGCTTAGGCGTCTCAGTCAGTAAAAGAAATCGATCTGTACAGTTTGAACTATTGTCGCCTATTCTTCGCCTTCATCTGAACCCTACGATTTTTCCCTACTCTCTGATTCGTTTTCCCCCCTTTACTCTTAAAATCCTTCGTTCTCCCCCCTTTACTCTTAAAATCCTTCGTTCTCCCCCCTTGACTCTTGAAATCGTTAGTTCTCCCCCCTTTACTCTTAAAATCCTTCCTTTTACCACCTTTGTTCCTTAAATCACCCGGTTTCGAAGGCCTCTTGTATTCGGAAACGTCCGCGGAGCTGGTCCTCGTGTTTTTCTTATTACCCCGTTTTTTGCCACCGAAACCATACTTTGAATCCTTCATTTTCTTCTTGGCTAAAGCCCTTGGATCCATCCCCTTACGCTGGGGCTTCTTCTTATCATCCAGAAAATCAAGGTCTTGTCTGACACCCTTGCGATACTTCTTCACCTCCTCCAACATTTTCCTCTTCTCTGCATGCTTCTTCAGTGTAGCTTCAACCTGCATTTGTTTAGCCACCTTCCTCTGCTGTCTCATCTGTCTGACCTTCTCCGATCTCTGTGCTATAGTCTGTTTCCTTGTCAGATCTTGCCTGACCTTCTGCATGTGAGTATCTGACTTGGCCATTTCAGCAAAATAGTCGTCTGGCCTGGTCGTCGGCACACCAAGCTTCTTCAGCCTTTGGACACCGTCCAATACAGCGTCCTGAGCCTGTCTGTGGAACATCGTCTCTCTCCTGAAGTCATTCAAGACAGGATCGTCACCAGGATCATATTGCGGTAACTTCTTGTTCCCTTTGAGCTGATTCGACCGCCTCATCTCCTGCTCTTGCATCTCCATCGCCAGCTCTGGAGCCAGCGGTGCTAGTCTGTTTATCATGTCCAACCTCTCGAGCCATGGCAGAGTGCACTTAAGCGTGTCCAATTTCTGTCTCATAAGATTCTGAAAAATATTTCAACGGTTAACAGTCTTTTCACGGTGATAAAATAACTCGATTCTTATCATATCGTACTTACCACGCAATTTTTGTGTTGCTTATGCGTTACCTCGGTGACTGTGTTCAATCCGGGCTTCAGTAAACCACTGGCAAAGGCTTCGCGCAGCTGTACACGTGAAACGAATGAGGTTAGAGTGGACTTAATGTTTACGGTGGGACTTGGTGTATTGAAATATTTGGTTTACGTACTTCTTCGTCGGAACTGTTGTATTCGGACTCGGATTCGGAGGACTCTGCTATCTTCCTAGCCTTTCTCACCGACTTTTTCACCTTCATTTTACTCAAAAACTTAACGAATTATTCGAACAACCAGGTATCTACGCTGAAGCCTGCACGACTGACGACTGCACGCTAAGCTCCACCTACCGGGAGTTATCTACTGTTCCCAACTGGACCTAACGGATGCAAATAATTTTCCAAAATACCGTCAAAAACAATTAACGAAGTAATGAACTTTTCCCTTAAATCAAGATAACCTAACGACCGAAACACCAACTTGTTAATTACTCCACTCTAACCTCGTTTGTTTACTATTATTGATATTTTCTTGATAAATATCGCTGAAATAAGCTGCGTTACTTGTTAGTTGCATAATAAATAATTTTCTGACATTTAAAGGACGCGTTAG
The DNA here is from genome assembly GCA_916610255.1 of Lasioglossum lativentre. Classification (NCBI taxonomy): domain Eukaryota; kingdom Metazoa; phylum Arthropoda; class Insecta; order Hymenoptera; family Halictidae; genus Lasioglossum; species Lasioglossum lativentre. The sequence continues at coordinate 7,636,264 of OU744357.1, read as the reverse complement.
GTTGGCAATCGCATGAATTCGCGATTACGTCGAGTCATCCGTCGATATTGCAAATTACGATGATTTTCAATGATATTTTCAATCCCGATCGATTATTTTACAACTTGTCAACGGTACACAGAACTGACTCGACTAATCTTATCGCCTTATCTGCTATTTAGAAACGCGAGTAGAATGATCAAAAAGCATAGAACCAATCACCAAACACGCTCAGTCCGGGCTGTGCGGCAGATCGTTACGCAGAAAGCTCTTGTAGCTCGAACTCTGTCCTATTCTTGTGCTCTATGCCAGCATTTTTTGTCACAGCTGGCTAACGACAGCGAAACATCATGACGGATAGTGATAAGAAACCGATGTCACGCGTATTAAAGCTCGCCAACAAGTTCAACTGCTTTTACCTGTCTGGTAAGTGGAACTATTTGTCTCGAGCGCGCGTTAACTGGTCGTTGTTCCCGCCTATCCAAAACTATGATGAATAGAACGTAGAATACGGGTTGCTTTGCGACCTGTCTACTGAGATATTGATTTCGAGTCTGTTGTGTATTCTTTCTGGTATTATTAACGAAATAATCACAGTTCCCCCGATCTCCACCCGAGAAACGATATTTTATTCGTAAAAATTCGTTATCAGAAATGTTTCGTCCCCATCCTAGGTCCGATCGCCCCCTTTTTCCCCTAATAAATATTTTGAGTGGCTGAGGTTGTATACATATACATATTTGTCAAAGTAGATGCCGAAAATATATCTTGTGTAATTAATTGTATAATATATAGAATAATTGAAGTTTTATATGCGATGTACACGCGAACACAGAAAATATTATATTTTCGAAATAATTATATATATATATATATATATATATATATATATATATATATATATATATATACATATATATATACGAATTTTTCTAGAAACATACGCGTCACTCGTGTAAATATACGTATTATTCGATCGGTTAATAAAAATATTTTGTTTAATTTTTTTTTTTTTCATTGAAAACCCCGATTACTTTTTTGTGTATTATATTTATTTTTATGTTTTGCAATGTTAGTGCAATGGACGCGGAATACGCTGTGTGTGTGAGAAAAAAAAAAAGGAAAAGTATATAGTTATGTTTTCCTAACTTGGAATACTTACCGCAGGAATTAGGTTCCTATAGTCTGTTTGATGTTTTAGGTTTCCATACAGGTGAATGCAGGGCATTCGTTGTCGATGGACAGCAAGTGGGGCTTGTGCGTCCAGATGTGATAAAGGAATTGTTAAATTACCCTCAGGTAACTCCGGAACCCTAATTACAGGATCATCTTCGAAGAGGTCTTCATGGTTGTCTGTGTATTCAAGGTGTTCCAAGTGCATCCTGAGTATGTGCAACTGAATCCAGCATATCGGGACTACGCCGAGAGGAGTGCTCGTGTTGATGAGGTTCTGAGGGAATGGCAGGCTGGTGGAAAGTTTGTAACCCTGCGGGGCTGGAGAGAGGAGTGCTACGAAGTGCGCGCACAGTTCAACACACCTCCTCTGTTCAAAATGGACCGATCTGCTACATGTAAGCCCAAATCTCTTTTGAACCACCCATGGCTGTTCTTTACCCATTTTTATCCTTCTATTCTTTCATAAAGACTAACACTCACACTTAACTCAGAAAGTGGTTCGCAAAGAGTATCTAGGTTAGTAGCACACTTCAATTTAAGGTCCAAATCAATAAATCGTGTTTCGTTCACAATATCAAACAGAAGATAATTGGGTAAATGTTTACTTAGCAAATATAATTCTGATGACTTTGACCTTGATATTTGTTGTTAAGGATGTTTTCCCCGATAATTCCTCATGAACCCTTAAATCTCAATGATTATCAGTAATATTAGTATTACCAATAACTAATATCCCTATAAACAATGATTAAGATTAAATAAGATCACCTTTCTAGGTCTATTCGGGATCCGTAAGTACGGCGTGGACATTAACGGGTACGTCAACGACCCGGTAAAAGGTCTCTCAATATGGTTGCAAAAACGTAGCCCAAACAAGCAAACCTGGCCAGGCTATTGGGACAACATGGTCAGCGGTGGATTAAGCGTAGGTTATGGCATCAACGAGACAGCTATCAAAGAAGCCGGGGAAGAAGCCAGCATCCCCAATAACCTCGTCGCAAAGCTGAAGAGCGCTGGCTGCGTATCGCTATTCTTCGAGAGCGAAAGGGGCCTGTTCCCAAACACTGAATTTGTCTACGACCTTGAGCTGCCACCCGATTTCGTGCCCAGCAACAACGACGGCGAGGTAGAGACATTCGAGTTGCTTCCAGTCAACGAATGCCTAGAAAGGATATTGTCCTCGCACTTCAAGACGACATCAGTGCCAGTTGCTCTCGACTTTCTAATTAGACACGGACACATCACCGCCGAAAACGGTGAGTAACGCCCTCTATGCATATACAAGCTCATAAACAGACGCAATCCTGTTATGGCGTCCTGGGGTCCCTCTTGACCTTTGCAAAATTTTCTATACATCTTATCAGCATTATAAGACGATTTTAGTAAATTTTTAGGGAAGTCCTAGTGTGAGACTACATTGAGGAAACAGGATACCATTTCGGGATTAAAATTCCTACAGATGTGCGGTGTTGCTAGTGCAATGTTGCCAGCCAGAAAAGTGTAACATTGTCAGCTAGAGTAGTGTAACGTTGCCAGCTTTAAAAATGCAACGTTGCTATATACTTAGATCATATATACTAATTACTAATAGACCCAGCATAGGTATAGTATGTGTATAGGAAAACCGAGAATTCAATGTCCGAAAGATGATGGGACACTGTGACGTCACAAGATAAGTCTTAAGATAATTTGTACATGGCGCACCCGCTGACCCCCCTCTCCCCATGTAAGCCAAGCGTATATAGGCACTGTCGATGAACATAGCTTGTACATCTTTTGAAAATGTGACGTCACAGTGTCTTTCAGCTGATTTCATCTTTCGGACACGGAAAATTATCTACGCCGTGTCTATAGGTATATATGGTCTAAGGCTATATATCCTTAGAAGGACACTGTTGCTAGTTTTAGGAGAGCAATGTTGCGAGCTAGAAGAAGGCTAGGTTGCCAGGTTAGAGGTGCGACGTTGCCAACTCTATTGGTGCAAATGTGCAATGTCTGTAGGGACTTTGAGTCTGTATCTTCAAGGTGACGAGACTAATGAGTTGTGAACTATATTTCTGTTGCAGAGCCTAATTTTATACAAATCGTGGAACTGCTTCATGTACCCCTGCAGACCCTGTACAATCAACCACAAAAAAAGTGTAAAATAGCCACCAACGGCGAGGCGATCGAGTCCCTAGACAGAATTTAAGTTTAACCTAGATTTGTAATTTAAAAAAATGAGAAAAAACGACGTTGGAATTGATTGAATTGAACACGATTGGGGTTGAAGCTTTCTTTTGTGGTTTTCTTGTATTCGGTCGATTCTTCGCAGATTTTTCTAGTGAATGGTGCAGTTTTTCGTATACGTAAAAGCTTGCCTGATACGTTCAGAGAACTGCCAGGTAGTGGGGGAGCGGGTTTTGTTATGAAATTCGGATTGGTTGTCGTTTTGGGAAATGTTTAATTAAACCGATGTGATGCGTTTCAACGTTAATGGCGTCCGCGGGACGCTCGTAGGATCCATTTTGTTGCTATCGGGGTGAATATTATACAATGCTGGACGAAATTGTTCACACAGTACAATTTTTACGCTATAAACACCCATAATTGAAAACAAAAATTTTACCAAACGTTTAATTGTCAGAATAAATGATCTTTGTACATTTTAGTACATTGTGTGGCAAAACAATGGTAATATAAATTAAATTATGTAAAAGTAGTAACAAAAATATTTTCCGTGAGTATTTCCATTAGCATACTCGTATTTTACACCTTTTGTTATTGCTTCTAATTTTAGTGATACATACTATTTTTTGTTGTGTAATGTACCAGATTGTATAAGGTATAGTTATTGTAAAAGTGAAGGTTTAATTTAATTTATTTTTTGGTTGTGAGTATTTGTGTTTTTTTTTTTTAAATTGTACTGGCCCAGTATTGTGTATCGGTAATGAAAGTATTCCACGAAAATTTTGATCGCGTGTACGATGACTATAACAGTGGTGTGGGGTAGAAGATCATTGGATCAGAGTCATCGCCGTCAGGCCGAGAAATTTCGTTAAGAATGGCTTAATCGATTGCGAGCTTGTTGGCGTTCGATCTGATTTATTGTAAAATTTCATCCAAAATACAGAAAAAAAAAAGATACGATGTGTTCGACGAAACAATCTTCGAATTGCTTTTGGTTAGTGTCACGCTACATCTTCCTTTTTTTGTGTTTTTCGATAGAACTGAATCTTGTTGCACAACAAAAAAGAGCCGAGGAAAATAGTAATGATAATTATAATAATGATTTTTGTCGCCGACTCCACGAGAGAAAGAGAGTATACATTCGAACGAGATACAATTGACTTTTTGATGTAACAACATCGATGTTGAATTAGAAGTATTATATTAACGCAGCATTCCAGACACATAGATTTAAACGTAATTAAACGTAACGTTTTTGAATTCTAAGCGACGGGAAAGGTAACAATAGTTTTTCGCATAATCGAACTTTTGTACTAACGTTTGTGATCGAAGACTTTTGTACTAACGTTTGTAATCGAGACTTTTGTATACTAAACCAAGGGAGAGAGACACGTAAAACACACGAAAAGACAAACGCAAGGACTCGTGCGCTTTTTTCTGATCAACCATAAGTGCACAAGTCGACACAACAGTGGGCAGTAATATCCTGATATTCTGCGTAGGATTATAAACACGAGACAACATTCACAGTATTATCGAAGGTGAATGCACACAGTATACCGTTTTGATATGTTGTAACGAGAAAATTTCATAGACGAACTCTTGTCGACGTATGTGTTCTTGTAACCCAGCTATGCTACCAACGAAAAATGCTTAGAACCTAGCATTTTCTCTTGATAACCACTGTCCAACCAATTTTCACTTTTATCTTTTCGAGAACCAGTATACGATTCTTCAATTTTTAAGGAAAATCACTTTTTCAACTTTGTGAATTTTTTCTGAGATAACTGTAACAGCTACGGGGACGATTCTTATGTAGAATAGTTCTACATAAATATCAAATATCAAAATCGAATTTCTCAAAAAATGAGGCAGGTTCAAAAAATGGTTTTGTGGATTCGCACTGATTGTCGAAGTGCAAAATTGCTATTGGACAGTGCAAAGTCACTGAGAGTGGGAACAAAAGTGTTCGTATTGTTCATTCTATGTAACGTAGCTAGAGTTTTCATCAGACCGTGATAATCATGAAATTGCAGTATAGTTCTCATTCCCCCCAGTATTTTTTCCAAACAGAAAATTCGAAAACAGTCGAAACGTTAAATGTAGCTAAAACCGATAAGGTATTTCGTTGACATAGACGCTTTTCCGTTGCTTCGTCACTGTAAAGCGTGATCGAAGTATTCTAAGCGTAATAGTGTTTAGTTTTATTGGAACTAACAAGAAGGAGTTTCGAACAAGTATAACCCTCGGTGAGGTGGATAATTTTGAAAATTTATGGCAGCTAGGGCTAGATCCACTTAAATCCTTATATTCAAAATTTTTTTATAATTTTTGGAACTTAATTCTTTGAGATCTGGGTCAAAATAGACCCGCGTCGATCTAATCCACACTAATCTTGTTGTAATAGATAATGATTTGGACAGGCTGCTGAAAAATTGTAATTTCTGAGATTGTGAATGAGATATTTGTCGTTCCGGGTCAAAATGGACCCACTCTGATCTGATTCACGTTTATCTTGTTCCAATAAATGACGATTTGAACTGCTGAAAAATTGGAATTTCTGGAATTGGGATATTTGTGGTTCTGGGTCAAAATGGACCCACGCCGCGCCGTCCGAGGGTTGATACTTTTCTAACGAATGATTCTAATAACATACTAGTCATACTCGTCGCCGTCTTATACTTTTAAACATTAATCTGGTCATGAAATTTAGTTTCTACGATCCGCGTTCGTTTTTAAGAGGGGATTAAATAATTAATTAACAATTTTCCTTCGTGGCGCCATGACTGTTTCGTGATAGTGCTGATGGGTTAGGTCTGGCCATACTGCTTGACACGCATGGAATGATATAATTGTCAATGAATAGATTTCATCCGGATTCTTACGACGTCATCGCTTCGTTCAGTGTGATCGATTGATTTCGTTAACGATTATTCACCGTTTGTATTTTTTAATCATTTATGAAATAAAGAAAAATATATAAATAAATAAAAAAATGAGGACGAACAATGCGAGGGCGGATTGCTCGATCATTCTCTCATTCGTTGTATTATACGAGTGTATTACGGATTGTACTTAATCTTTTTCACCGATTCTTTAGAAGGGTATCGAATTATTAACATATTTCTCTGTTATTAGATATAATCATGTACCGATCATTAAAATAGCAGGCAGAAAAGGGCGAATCAATTGCAAAATGATATTAACATAACGAGTATATAATTCAGATGCTTTGTACTTTACGAATGTATTCCTTTTTCAGTTTATGTAAAATAACACATGCAATAATAATAAACTAATGTTAACAGACCAATGTTACAGTTCTGCGAGGAAGAATTAATTTGAAATAAACTTCCAACTAATTACGCTATTATCATTCATACAACCAACCCCTCGAGTCTTCACATAAACATTTTATTACTGTATGTACATTTAATTCATTAATAAACATAGATTGAAAAAGATTGTGGGGAGCTGAAATTATTTTTGGGAAAGCTTCGTCAGTGAAAATTAAATGAACCTGAAATGAAAAATGACCTAGCATTGTGGTGGGGGTAACGTGCAAAAAAAATAGCAATAAAATGGGCCGACAGCATGGTGGGGAGGCCCGACTTTGTCAGTAGAAACAAAAATCGAGCGAATCAGTTGCCTTTTAATCCGTGTCGGGGAAGCATAGTTCATCATCGTGTCCGAATCGCTTCCGGTTGAAATAAATGGTGAAATTTTCAACCCCTTCCGTGTTGACTGTTCATAGTGCTCTTATATTTTTTATTTTATAAATCGTTCAGCACGAAGAAAACAGTGATTTACCACTTGTATTATCTTTTGTTTAAAAGGTACGGTATAAGCAGGTAGCATAATTCAATTGTCACCTAAGCAAGTCACATGTTTGTGCAGCTGGTGTCACTTGTTGGTTACATTTTTGTAAATATTTTGTGCATCACAGTTGCACCATGTTGTGACACTTCTCCTTACACGTGCGTTAGGTTCTAGATTACAAAAACAATTCAAAAAAATATTTTTCGTGTCACGAATTAAGAAATTTTTGTTGCCTCTACTATAGTTAAAATTTTTGTTAAATATTCCGTAAATGTAATTGTAGTTTTTGTTGTTCTCTTTTCAAGGCGTTCATGATTTTCTTTTATTTCATAGTTAATTTCTGTCTGTGGTCTCTATGGCATTCTCACCGAAACATTTTCCATCCTCTTTAATGGAAAATGCATTGTGCCTTGGATACGCAACAGATTTCGTAATCGGTAAGTACTTGTACCAGCTTTGCATTATTTACATTATAGGATTCTTATTACTTAATTTTCGCTTGTACCAAAAACAATTTTAGTGCAATTAAGTCGTGCTTTAACGATGCTAGATGATCAGTCACTAGTCGAATATTTTTTTAAATATTCAAATTATCGATATACAAATATTTCGATGTCACCTGAATCGACATTTAAATTTTGGCGCGCATCCACAATACTGTATGACAAGTTTACCTCGGGCAGAGTACTTACCCCGGTAATGGTATCTCCAGTGTTTAAGAAATACAAAAGTGTAGATGTCAAAAATGTCGGCCACACTGAGCAGAAGAATTTTAACAAATTTTTGTAAAAATCATCTCAGAAAATTTCCAATACGAACAAGGGTGATTAAATTCAGCAGTACAGCGAAGTATAACAAACCTAACCTAGATTGCAAGAATGCTCCGGCTTCCGAAACAATTTCTGCCGCAGTGCTGAAATACTTTAACAGTCCTCTGGTTGTGGAAAATTTTGAGCCTCCAAAAATATCACAACCGAACGAAGTAAGTTCGCGAAATAAAACTGAACCTTTGGAAAAGATCATGGAGTAAAACGCAAAAATAAAAAATTATTCCCTTGGTTCTGAACATTAAATCAAAAAATGATTTACACTGCTAGGTAGTCGTAGACGTGCAGTATTGTGCACTGAGTGCTTCAGACATCCTGCTAGCCGAAAATTCGTACACGTTCGAACCAAATTTGCCGAAGATACTTGGTCAGGAGTTTGTTGGCAAATTGGTCCAGGTTGGAGAGGAGGCGAAGAAAAGTGGGTACAAGGTGGGGGACAAGGTGATTGCGCTCAACAAAGACTGCTTTGGGGGTCTCAGTGAACAGTGCATAGCTAACATTGAAGTAAGCGACTTTGTTCAACCGACCATCCCCTTTTTTTGCACAATGAAATACAAGCAATCATTGCAGGACATTTGGAACATACCAGCTGAAGTAAAGACCATTGATGCAGTCAGTCTGATTGATGACTATGTCTCGGCATTGCTTGCGTTAGAAAGCAAAGTTAACCTTCAGGAGGATGATATCCTTATTATCAATGTGGGGATGAGCAGCGTTGGTCTGGCTGCCGTTGACCTTGCTAGTAATGTTTACAAAGCTAAGGTTAGACCCTAAGCACTAACAAGAGACATAACAAACCCAGATACATTAATTCTATTGACATAAGAGGTAGAGGAATGCTAGAACAATCATTGATCCAGGTGATTGGGGTCTGCGCCACCGAAGAAGGGGCGAGCCTAGCCAGACGCAAGGGTTCAGTCTTCGCATCCTTGAAATACAAGGAAAGCAAGGTAATGAAACAATTAGAGGAGGTAGCAGCTGAGAAAGACATCACGGAAATCTTTGCTGACGCTGATGGGGAGCACTTGAAGAAAGTGATGAGCTGGTAAGTTGATAAGCGTCTCCAGAGAATCGGTAATTAGAAAATCATAATGATTCTCACGCGCGGCCTTGATCAGGTAACGAATAGTGGCAGCAGGTGTGTGTCGTGTTTTTAGCTTCACCAGTATCTACAAAAGCGGCGCGACAATGAAAGAATTATTGCGAGACGACAACTTTGGTGTAGTCGTACATCACCTATCTCGCGAAGGTATAAATCGATGAAATAATTTTTAAAGTATAGAATAACTTTTTTTTTTGTTAATGACTATCTTCAAGGCCGGGTAATAATTGCTGGATCAACTGCGATCATGACTGAGGCCGATATGGATCGTTTCAGTGTATCCGGGTTCAGTTTGAGAGAGTACAAGGAAAAGAAACCCGAGGAATATCGGTACACACATTACTTTAATGAATAAAGAAATTATTATTTTATTTTTACTGTCTTTGTTTAATCAGTCAAGCTGGCGATGACGTTTTACAATTTTTCGAGGAGGGTCTCATTAAACCCACCTGCGCACTCACTGTCGGACTGTGCAATGTAAACAAGGCAATGGAGTTCATATTGAAGAGCAAATCACCTGGAAAAGTGAGTGACTGGTAGAGACAGACTTGAGATAAAATAAAAATGAATTGTTCAATCCACAGGTCATAGTCGATATAAAGAACAAGGAGGCTGAAGCAAAATTAACGGAATAGTGTTACAGAATATCTGTTAACGAAGCGAATAGAAGAGCGCTTTATTAAGGCTGTTTATTAAGTAATTAGACCACATCCACGCACTGTACAGTAATCAACTATTTTTTACGCATATACAATAAAGAATAGGATTTCTAATTGTCCTTCTCTTTTTTTTTATTTACACCATCCATTTTTCCCATGACCAGTGCTCATGTCCAAGGGTCCAAGTGGTGCTCAACGAGACAACAGAGAATTGCACGCATACGATTGTTCCTCGGTAGCGGCGTACCAACTGGGCCGCGGTCATTATCGGTTGCTCAATGTCCTTTTATCGAAACTAGAGCGTTTTGTTGCGGCGCTACCGAATGGCGATCGAAGCCCGAAGTAAAAGTCCTGAGAACGGTCGCTCGTCAATTATAAATATGTTCCTCGAATGGTAGCAAAGAATTTTGCATTAGCATACACCGATTTCAGCTGGCCAATAAAACTGTGATTGCCGCAACAGTGACACTAAAAATCAAAAATCAAATCTAACCGAACCAGCCACACTGATCTTCCAGCAGGAACCGTACACTGAAATGTTTATAATATTATTTTAACAAAATATCATCTTACTTACGAAAATTTACTATTACGGTTCAAAAGCACAAATCGTGGTCAAAATTGGAAATTTCATTTTTCTAGAGTTAAATATCTCGGAATCTAAGAGTGGTGCAGAACTGATATTTGAAAGGAAAAAAGAATATAGAATTCGGCTGACATAATCTATAAACGGATACGAACAGCGTGGGTGTTGTCCACTGGTCTGACAGCTTATCTAACTTCGCTAAAGGCAAGATCGGATGTGGCCTTATCGTTTGATCTGGTGAAATTAATTTTTTTATTCACAGTTTTCGACCTCGTTATTTCATCGGCCGAAGGTCACCTTGAAAATTTATATCGTCGAGGAATCCGGGGCGCACATTCCGGAGCTGCGTTTCGCGCTTCGTTCCGAGACGAAGGCCAATTAGAACGCCTTCGTATCGTTAATCATATGGCCGGGCACGGGGTTCAAGGTAGCACCCCCTGGGGTAATCGTGGGTGTGGTAGAGCGGGCGATTTCAAAATTCAATTGTCCAGTCCGGCTACGGGTATATGTATCGGTCTCTTGGAGTCCTTATGTAAATGTTGCTTTCTCTAGAAAACCTTGCGACCGACGGTGTCACACACCGGCGGTCGAGGGGAGACGGAAAAATTACGAACACTGCTTTTGCCTGCATTTTAACGGTGATTTATGTCCCGCATAGTCCGCCGGTTTCTTTCGACCGGCCGTGGCCGGCAGGCCGGTCACTTCGTCATCGATTTAGGTATTGTGCCGATTTCTTTCGCAACGTTTCTTGCTTTTCCTGCCGCGGCCAGATCGACGCTCAATATGAGATCTTTTCGCGCCGCCATGCCACGCCATGCCATATACCATGCCAAGCCGCTGCGCTGCGCGCACCGATCAACGATTCCTTTAAACTGCATTCCGTACGAGTGATTCTAATTGCATTAGGCTGACCACTGCCTGCAGGGGGTCCTTCCGCGAATCGCGGAATTGATTGACCCTTTACATTTCCATTTTTATCGAAATCTATGGCTGACAGACTTAATCAATTGAAATTGATTCGGCACGGCTTGCGAAAAAAAAACACGTTCACAGAGTGTGTCCAGGCAAAGATTGCACGTTTTTTAGTCGTTAAAATACTTCATTACTATTCTTTTTTTCATGAAAAGATCGTTTCCTTGGCTTCGTTTGTACGATTCTGTAATTTAACTGGGAAAACATTCAGGACCTCGTTAGGCTCTAATTATTTAGACCCAACCAGATTGCAGAGTTGGGCATTAATCGATTAAAATTTTAATCATGATTGATTGATTAATGTATACGATTAAAAAAAGAAATCGTCGAAAAATCGGCGATTGATTCAATTGATTGATTTAATCGTCAATCGTTGATTAAAAAAAAGAATCATCGAAAACTCGAGTTTACATTTTTTTCAGCATTCATACAGTTCTGATTACGTATTTCATTTCGAAATTTCAGCAATAATCATTAATCAATTATCCGATTGACGATTAATAATCGTTATTCGCAACTAACGACTAAAGTAGAAAAATCGTTAACCGCAATTAACGACTAAACTAGGAGATTAATTGTTAATTGCGATTAACGATTGAAGTAGACATTTAGTCGTCAATCGGTGATTAAGTTTTTGCCCAACACTGCCAGATTGTATTCAGGTCCTGATAATTTCGGATCTATTTGGACTAAAATTTTTCTTCGACCATGTTAGTGTTTATAACAAACCGGGCCGCAGGAGTGGGGATAAATCTAATCGGCGAAAATGTCCCTGGTATGTATTACGCTCGGCCGTAGCACATTAGCCGTACAGATAGATACGCGATCTTTCAATTAACCGTGTCGGTGGAAAGAGGAATTGCGGACGATCTGCTTGCCAGATGGTGGAGGGAAATAAAGGTTCCCCGGTGCGCGGATCGAAAGGACAGGTTACATAATATCCATCGGCCGATGGCAAAAAGTCACGGGGGAGAGAGACTTTCTTGTCGGACTACGGAACGGTCTTCATTCTTTGTGTAGAGTTGGTTACTGCCGAAAAGAAACGTGTCCCGGCGACACGTATCGCCGGCCGATTACAACCCGTTGCTCCCCTACCCGATTCCGTTATCCTCGAAGGATCGGCGAATGGCGAAATCGCGCCGAAAATGGCACCGCGAGTGCGATTCCTGACGTAATTCTGGTTCGCGATTGGCACAGAAGAATTAAATCCGTCCGATGAAATCGATAACTTCGCTTCTTTTTTTCTCAAACCCTGAGTGGGGGGGGGGGGGGGGGGCAGACAATGTTACGCCGAAACGTTTACTTAATACTTTAACGCCTGGTCGATCCCTTTCTCAATAAATTTATACCGGGGACATCAGTTATTCGAGAAGTATACTGTGACCATGGTGCCGGTAAAAAATTTTATTGTCTTGACGAAGGCAGCCATGTATATTATAGTGACCTTAAAGGTTACACAAGGTCAGCAAAAAATGATTTTTGTTGATAAGACTATAGTGTGTCATTTTTATTATAGGAATATAGTAGGGTAACTGCACCAGCGAATAAACGGGCACCAGTAAATGAACGCTTTTGTATTTTTGTATTTTTTGCTTTTCCATCATTGTTCAATTACTAGAATGTAGTGTTCATTGACTGGTATTTTTTATATTTTTTATTTAACGTTTAATAAAGACAAATAATAATAATTTCATTTTATTTGTGTTCATTTATTTTTGACAAATGAAGTATAGGGAGCCATTTGGCATATATGAGATTCCTTTAATTCACATATTTTTTTTTAAATAAAATATCTTTCTGAACAATTTCTTAAATGTTCATTCACTATTTTGATTATAAAATATCTAACATGTCGGGATCTTTCGTGACACTTATGTGTGCCGATATGAATAATTTTGATTCGTTATATGGTATCGAGAGGCGATAATGGAGGATCGACATGTAGATCGGTAGATCGATCGCGGATCGAGCGCCGCTTGCAAAACAGGAACGAGATTCTGCTGGAGATCAGAGGAACAGAGGCGAGTAAGTACGTGGCGGCGAACGAGTGGGAGAGCTTACGACAGTCACATATCCGCGTGGCACTTACACGGCATTTGTCGCTCTGTCCGCAAGAACGATAAAAGGAAATGGCCTCTGGTGCTGCGTATCTGTACAATCACTCCTGAGACCGCGGTTCACCCAGATATGCTAATATGATTAGAAAAGAGCAAGGGACATTTACAACGCTTTTCTTTCGGGCCGACCGGTAAATTGCTCGCCGATCACGGGCCACACAAGCGTACCACTCTACCTTACATCTCGCAATTAAAACAATAGAAATTCTCGAAAATTTAATTTTCTTAAAAATTATTCGCTAAAGTTAATTTTTATTTTAACCCTTAGCACTCGGATGGTGACTCTGAGACGCCACTAAAAACTGCTATGCCATTCTTAAAAATATTGTACACATTATTATTTTTGAGATATTGTATCAGTATCATATGCAAAAATAAAAAAAAATGGTATAGAATGGAAATATTCTAGATTGGAAAAATCTTTCGTTTTTGAGTTAAAATAGCTCCGAGTGCAAACGGTTAATTTCTTAAGGAGAAACAAGTCTCCATTTTTTTGCAATATTTTCTATTTATCGTTGTTTCTCATGCAGTACAAAAAATTTTTTATTACTGGTATAATTAGACTTTAGTGTATTTCTACTACAGATTATTGTATATGTTTGCAAATAAACATTATAAAATTGATTTTGTGGCCAGAAATGGCACTTTGGTCAATCGTGCAACATTTGTTACCATTCTCTTTCAACAGTAACGTAACACCTCGAGCTCGGCGACAGGGAGAGTGTGTCCAACAGATGTCCGAATCTCTCGCATTAACCGTCTGCCCTCCAAGCTATATTTCTCAGCTATCAAGACATCATTTTAATTAGATCTTTCGCATTAACTCGCCCGAGAAAATGTCGCTAGAAATCGGTGTCATAACATGATTGCAGAGTTGTCGGTGACATTTAGATATTCTTTTTACTCGATCAAAACTGTGCGAAAGTTCAACCGCTTCGCGTAATTAACCTAATTAAGCCAATCAGCTGCCATCCTGCAGGTGGATGGTAGCATCCTTCGACTACATTCTCTAAAAATTTCGTTGAAAAATTCTTACAATTAACAAAGTTACACTTCCCATTAGAGAGCCACTCTTACAATTTCAAACTTTTACAATTTTGCACAGTTTGGATTAAAAATTGCAAATTTTTTTCTTCCCGTCAAGCAAAGATACAGTTGGTTACTTAAATGTCATGGTAATGTGCTAAAAAAATTTCGAAAGGATATCGGTAGTGTTGTCCGAGAAAAGAAGAATCGGAAAGATCAAGGTGCGATTGAATCGTCAAAAGTGGCAAGCCGACAACGTCTAGATCTCGTCGACGATTGATTAATGATCGTCAACGTTACCGAGTGAAAGTGTTATCATCTGGCAACGCTCTCCGAGGGTGATACTGTCCGAGGGTCGATCTATCTATGCGCTAGCAGGACCGATTGGCACAACAATACGAGGCCAGCCCGCGGTCCCTGCATAACATTAACACCGGTCTGTCGTAACTTTATTATCGTTGTTGACTGCAACTGCGGCGAGGCATTGAAAAGCGATCGTAATTGCCAGCGCCATTCGGAGTTCCGAACCCTACGCTCGCCGAACAGCCACGAATTAATTTCGCCCGTTTTATGGTAGAGATAATGGCACCGGTGATTTTCTAATTTTGTAATTTGCGGGAAAAGCGGGAACCCATTACACGCAGGCATTTTTACACCATTAACGTCTCCGGGGACCAATTCCTCAAAGTAAAAAAAGAATGATTTAATTTTACGTAGAAAAAAAATACCGTGGCTTCCGTTCGACAAACTTTTTGTCTCTACTGTTCGGAAATATAGTACTAAACAGTCCGAGCGGAGATTGTAATTTTTCCATGGCTGAAATAATTTTAATTAAATAAAAGCTAAACATAGTGTCTCTCGAGAGGTTGAAAGTGTATATTTTCGATTATTTTGTGAAGAATCTATGAAGTGGATATTTTTGAAATTGTTATAATAATTTGTCTTATGTTTAAGGAACATGTGCTAATTTTTTCGTTAAAAAATCCGCAATCGTAATGAAGATATAACGATAGTTATGCAGATTCCGGTTCGCGTCTACACGGTGCTAATATTTCCCGTGCGATATCGACTTTCGTCGAGGACTCGGTTCGGTCTGTATCCCGACACCGCAATTAGGCACAATTAAGACAGCCTGGTATAATTAAAATATCTCGTGGGCCGCCGACGCCGTTCTAATTATTACACAAAAGCCGATCCCGGGGCTCTAATGTCGCGGCGGCGCGCGTAAAAAGAATCCGATCCCCGGTCGCCACGGGAATCGGTGTTCTCGCATACAACGAACCGTATTAAACCTGGCCAACGAAGGCAGAGAAAGGCGGCCACCCACCGGCTTACACAACAAGCTTTGCTCCAGTTATTAGTGTATACTCTTTTGCGGGTCGGCCGACCTGACGAACCGTGGCGCGACAGGATTGTCATTCATCTTGGGGCACCGGGGCGACTGTTCAACACGCTTAGGAAACCATCGGGAATGTACAACGTGTGAAATCGTTGCTGTACACGGCCCTGTAATCCACTGCTTCCTACCTGCTCCTCTTAAAAAACGTTTGCGACAATGTACAGCAGTAGCTTGACTGGTCGGAGTCCCATATGGTGACACAATCTTGATTTGGCGCTGATACTTCATCCTACTGTAGCTAAGATTATGTATGTGCCAGCTGAAGTCATGGAAAAACTTGTCAACTCGAACACATCCTAATTCAGAACAATAATCTGGCACTAACCAAAACTAACCTTGATTAACAACTGGTCCAAACCTGATCGAACATGGACCTAATTCAAATCTGATCTAGGATCTGACTAATTCAAAACAATAATCTGGCACAAACCAAAACTAACCTTGATCAACAACTGGTCCAAACCTGACCGAACATGGACCTAATCAACACCTAATTCAAACCTGATGTAGGATCTGACTAATTCAAAACTATAATCTGGCACAAACCAAAACTAACCTTGATCAACAACTGGTCCAAACCTGACCGAATATGGACCTAATCAAGACCTAATTCAAACCTGATCTAGGATCTGACCTATGGATCTGCTTCAGAATGGACCGAACTCACATTTCTACTCAATTGCTGTTTAGAATAAATTATTCGAGACAGCGTGTTAATTTTGTTGCTCAACAGAGGAACAAATATTCCGATTGTTGAACTATCATAATAATTACACAGAGGTTATCGTACCTCGTTGTTTGTACTTTCCCGTAAACTATGTTTGGAGAACGAACTACATGCTTACAAGTGGAACATTTGATACCAATAACAGACATTGCCGAAATTACATGTTCGTTCCTCGCTGGTCAACAATTACCTCAAACGTGTACATATATACAACAGTAGAGAGAAAGAGAGAGGAGAGAGAGAGAGAGAGAGAGAGAGAGAGAGAGAGAGAGAGAGAGAGAGAGAGAGAGAGAGAGAGAGAGAGAGAGAGAGAGAGAAGAAATGCAGGCCAGTGAAAGAATCGATAACCGATACTTTCCCAAAGTTGCCGAGGCCAACGTAAAATCGTTGTATTATGCAACGATTCATAAAACTGTCGCGTATGAATGATTAAACAATTCAACCGACTTTGATCGACTTTCCGTCGTGTCTGCGACTTTTCTAAGCTCGTCTAATCGATTCTATTTTTACAAGACAGAGGAATCCAAGGAATTTCCGAGTGTGGTTGTCGAGAGTACATGTACGATGATTGATTCGAGAACAATAGATCAATAGAATCGGTGCGTTAAAATGGGGAAAAGAATTGATTAGACGGCATTGAGATAACGCGGTGGAATTTCATACTTTTCCTTCGAGACTGGACACGAGAGCGAAACGAAAATAGAACAGACAGGAAGGTGGAGAGAAAGAGAGTGCCGCAACAAGAGGCCAGGAATCAGCTGAGAAAAGTGCGAGGGAAAAGTGAGCTGGATGGCCTTCGCGACAATTCACTCGTTACCTCTTGTTTCGCCGCGCCGCGCCGCGCCGTTCGAATTCAGACTCTGCGAGCAAGACCAATCGACTTTCCGTCAATTCCGCCCTCCTGCCTGGAAACCAGTCGCTCGTAGATCACTTTTAGCGAAAATAAATAAAATCGCTCCGAGCACGGCCGAGCTCGAGCCACTCTCTCTTTCATCCCCTAACCGAGCCGAATTTTCCGTTCCTCGCGTTCTGGAAAATAATCTGCTACCGCACAGAGAACAAATTTTAAATCATGTACAAATGCTATAATTACAACATATACATGTTGAATAAATAAAACTGCAAAATAAATACAGGGGGATGAAAAGTGTGGAGGAGCCATTTTACACACGAATTTTTATGGTTCGGCCCTTTGGTGGACGATTGTCACAATTTTGGTTGTAGCGACGTACAAAAATTGCTGAATATTGTTGAAATATGTCTACATAAGCATGTAAAGTTTCGTAAAGATATTTCAATCGGTTTTCGTAAAAACAAAATTCCAAAAAGCCTACCCCTAACTCTCTGGTACCCGAAAATTGAAAAAGCCTCTAGCAGCCATATTTCCCCTTCCACCGACAATGTCACCGATCCCATGTGACTAACAACAGAAGCTAACAACAAATTTCCAAAGTGTGTTCAGAAAATTTTTTGTCCAATCGGCGCCCGGTATCCTTGGAATTGGAGCCCCTACCATAGGTCGTCGATGACAGAATCGGCAAAGAGGGAGAAGGAGCGAGAGTGTGTCCATCGGAGCGAGAGGTAGTAAGAGTTCCAGGCGACAGGGAGGCACAGCGCTCGCGAGAAGGAGAGAGAAGGAACGGATTTCGAGCTAACAGGAGGGATAAGAAACCCATGCACGTACTCGGTTTCCAGTGGAACGATGACTTTAGTCTGACGATCGCTTCCACGGAGCGAGGTTGACGAATCCGGACGTGGATCCTGGCGGACGGTGATCTCGTGGTTTCCCCCCCGCCGGAGACGAGGATCTCGTTTCTCGATCTTCTCTTTTTTTTTTGTCGGAAGTGTTCGCCGAGTGCAAATCGATTTTAGGGTACCATCAACGGTCTCTCCTCCCTTGAACCGTGTTAATTCGTCGAGCGGATTTTTCCTTGATTTTTCTGGCGACTTTGTGTGGGACCTCTAGATCGCATCTTCAGGGTTCAAGGAAGGTACACAGGGAAAGAGGATCCATCAGCGAGGCTCGTGGACGCAGTTAGAGCCGGTTAGGTTCGAGCCGGTCGTCCGATCGTCGCGGCACGTGCCGGTTTCTACGCTCGGCCTAGGAATTCGTGACTCGAAGAAATCGTCGACGTGTTCTCTGTGCAATCACAGTTATTTTCGTGCCTGCGAGGAGCGCGCGGGTGAGGGAGCCAGCCCGTAGAGAGAAAGGGAAAGGGAGGAGGGAGAAAGTGTTTACCGGCGACGGATATCTCAGGTGGATAACACGATCGGGAATCGTCGAGACGGTCCACGGCGCGGGGCAAGGATAAATCCGGCGGTTTTGTTGTGTTTCGGTGGTGTCGTCGGATTCCGACGCGACGCGACGCCCGGCCCGGCCCGAGGATGCTCGCGCGAGACTCACGTGTCCGGATAGGATGAGTTGTGCCGACTGTGAGGAAGCCCTGTGCGTTAACATGCGCGTGATCCTGCGTGCGTCCAGGGACCGATAGCCTACCACTGTCCTGCGGACACTGTGTTGTAGCCGTTCCGCTGATCGCGCAGGGGTCGTCGAACGAAGATCGATCAACCGGCGACCAGTCATCGACGCTTCCAGGATTCCTCGGGTAACGTTCGTTTCGTCATCTAACAGTCGTTCCCCAGCTGCTTCTTATTGGGATCCTTCGATTTGCAATATTGTCGCGTAGCACGTACTCGACTCGTGGACTCCCAAAAATTTGGAGTACACGACTCGATTCATCGACTCCCAAAGCACTCGATACTCGACTCGTGGATTCCCAAAACTATAAAGTACCTAATCTATGGTTAATTCGTGAATTCTCAGTACTTTTGAATACTCGACTCATGGACTCCTAAAAATTTGGAGTACACGACTCGACTCATCGACTCCCAAAGCACTCGATACTCGACTCGTGGATTCCCAAAACTATAAAGTACCTAATCTATGGTTAATTCGTGAATTCTCAGTACTTTTGAATACTCGACTCATGGACTCCCAATACTTTAAAGTATTTCAGTCAACTCGTGGAGTCTCCGAATTTCTGAATGCTCAACTCATGAACTCGCAAAATTTTTAAGTGCCTTACCGATCAGATGGGCCCTCGGGACTAATCGTAATCAGAATTTAGGGGGGTTTCGTAATCGTTCAAAGGCAAGAATATCTTGATGAGGGACAGATTCACGGGTCCCATCCCACAGGCGAACCGACCGGATCCCCCCAGGTTAGATTGTCTTCATACAGTCATCAATCAGTGACACTGTCGAGGCACGCTTTCTTAATGCCACACCGCGGCCCGTTGCAGCTCGCTAAACAAAAATAAAGATTCCACGCCGCCAATCAGCGATTCCTTGCGCAACAGGTGGTTCGCCTAAGTGTTGGCCACGCGGATTCACATATGGAGATCGCGATCCCGCGAAAAAGAGGCGGCGATCATCGCGCACGTACTCTTAAACGTAGCAATAAATTTACTTCGAGCGTACACACCGTGTCCCATCGATGATTTTTTTTCTACTTGATTGGAGACTGGGCATGTGTGTGCGTGTGTGTGTGGGGGGGGGGGGGGGCAACCGGGAAATGTAGAGAAGGTATCGAGCCAGTTCCGCGTTAATTTACCACATTGGTTTTTTCGTCGTTCGACCGGGATTTATGCAAACACAGTCGCTCCGTTAGTCGGAGATCATTTCTGGAGCAACGCGGGGTAATTGATTGCTCCGAGTTGCGCCAATTTCTGAACGCGTTCGGACAGGGAAACCTATGTCTGGTTAATAGCGGGTTTCGTGGAGGTCTGCGCGCCTCTGTACGCAGAATGCTGCAATTCAAAGTTGTCTGCAGGCTAACGTATACGTCTTGATCATTTTCAAGCATCGGCTGCAGGGATGACTGCATATATCATGGCTAATGGTAGGGTACTCTTGGACTGGAGGTTCCGTAACTTTGGTATTCCCAAATCCTGGGAATCCATGACTTGTGTATTCCCAAATTCTGGGGTTCAATGACTTAGCAATTACCAAATTCTGAGAGTCCATGACTTGGGTATTCCCAAATTGTGGGAGTCCACGATTTGGGTATTCCCAAATTGTGGGAGTCCACGACTTGGGTATTCCCAAATTCTGGGGTTCGATGACTTAGCTATTACCAAATTCTGAGAGTCCATGATTTGGGTATTCCTAAATTCTGGGAGTCCATAAGTCGAATACTGTTCTCCAAATTTCTGGGACCGCAAGAGTTGAGTACTTCGGCGTTGTGGGAGTCTCCGAGTTTAGTACTCGAGAATATTGGGACCCGTGAACTTCTGCGAGTCCAGGAATTAATTGCAATTTGTACTTTCAGAGAAAGATGAATGTAATGGCATGCTATTAAACGTTCGGAAAAATGAGACGATTTAGATAGACTTGTGATATTGGAATACTCATTAAGTCATGCCGTTATGGCATTAATAGCCGCAGCTCGATCCGCGTTATAATCATTAAAATTGAATTTATCGTCGAGCAGACCGGTACATTTATGTGACATGCTCGTGCATGAGGGATCCGATTTTAATTACAATTAAATGACTCCGGCCTGTCCGTCGTCTCTCTCGCTCTCTGTCCCTCGCGTTTTCTGCATTGATTTACTGGCGCATTCTTTGACGTGGTTGTGATAGGGACAATAATACGCAAGTATTGCTTTGATTTATGGTGACTCGCCACGAAGTGAAACGGAACTCTTAGATTTCTCGCAGTTAGATAACGTCACGAGAATGCTTTCTTATTTACGCTGCGAGGAACGCAACACCGATTGCAAATCGAGCGCAATGCATCTGGCGAATCTCACACTGCAATTGTTATCTAATCGGGACAATAAATATCCCGGCTGAAAGCAACCCTATTTACAAACTCTGCCATCCTGTGCATTGATCCTGAAACCCAACGCACAAACCTTAACAATACAAAAACAGAAAATTACGAAATCATTTTCCATTTCCTTTAAACATCAACTGCAACGACATAAAATTTAACAAGTCTCGCTTATTTCGAAAAAAATATTGACAATTATTCTCCAGTGCTGTAAATCATTATTGAAAAGGTTTATTGAGTCGGGTATGGTCGTGCGGGTGTGCAGGTGTGTTATTAATCTCTAAAAATAGGCGCAGCTAATTAGCCACCGGTAAATGAAAGCGATCAACGTTTTCACCGGTTGAACGGTCGCATTATCGCGCTCGGTCTTGTAACTATTTGTCCTTGGTGGAAAATCTGTTCCGATGGTTGCCGGAGCGAAACGGGAAAAAGGAGGCATCATCGCGTTGCTTTCTACCAATTAGAAATCAGCGAGCCCGACCGATTGCCGAGGAACGATCCCGTATCCTCGGGCAGACGATTGTGTTTTTTTTTTCTCTCTGGTCCGCTTCGTGAAATGTCTATTTAAATGCCAGACGTCTCGATCACAAATGTGTACGAGGAAAACGCTGTTGAAATTTTTCTGCCGCAATGGCCTGCTCGTGTCGCCTTGAAACGTTTTTTGGCCGGTCGAGTCCTTGTTTGCTTCGATCCTTTATGCTCTGAATTATGTATCAAATATTTATTCCCGGCGAGTTGCTTCAACAATTCTTTTTCACAATCTTTTGCCGCACAGCATTTTAAAAATAAACTCGTACAATGTTACAAGTGTACTGTTCGTACGCCACAAGAACTCCTGGCAGGAATTCGACAACAAACCGTCCGATTGGGTCATTCCACACGAACTTTCGATTCTAGCCGAATTATTGGCTAAAGTGTGTGACGTCAAAGATGACCATTGGCTGCGAGCGAGGACCCCCTCAGCCGTCTCGAAGGACTTATTGTGGCGTACGAACAGTACCGGAGAAAAAAAAAATGTTTTGATATTTCTCTAGCAAAAAATTTGTGGTCACTCTTCACAGACGAGTAAACATACAGGCACAAATTTTCTGTCGATGGTTTTTACCGAATTATGATAAAAAATTCGCAAAGTTGCCTAAAAATCACCTGTCATACTACCCCCATTAATTCACAGTGGTTTATATCGCGGACGTCCTGTTTTATGGACCAAATGATTGCGCGAAGGATCATAAATATTATCTTTCCTCAGAACCGCGCAGACTTCCGGGGACCGAGCATTTATCGGAGGGGGTCGCGCAATTCATAGTCGCCGCGCCGCTGCCGTGTGTTTTCTTTTGCGCCACGTGGAGCACAATGAAGCCCACACGTAATAGACGAGATACCGTAAATACCATTGTTCGGCTGTTTCAATTTATGCGTTAAATTCGATACAATAATTTATTGTCCGGACCCCGGTGAATGAGCCCCCTTTCTCCATGGGCCCCGGGGACCACACTCGCCGAACCGGTTTGCACTGTGAATCGTCTATTGAATTATTATCGAACGGCTCGCTGTGCCGCGCCGGGGAAACGATTTCCATTAATGAGGAACTATTTCTCGATAGTACTGACGAGACAACACCGATTACCGACGCGGCACAGTGTGATTCATGGAAACGAGAGAATTATCGATAACCCGCCGGTTTCGGCAACAACGTCCGCCCGGTCCAAAACATTGGCGGTAAAGTGTCTCTGGAATTGATAAATAATCGAACGAACGCGAGAACAGCGACACTACTTTCCAAATATTAAGAAGTGAAACCTGCCTCGAAGTTTCCTACCAAAATATTTTACATATCCAGAGGCTGTGGTTTCACTTCATGAAAAAAATAGGGTCCGTATATTTCGCTCAAAAATATTTCAGATGTTTACAAAACAGGTTTCACTTGGTCAGAAAATATTCTAGAATTTTTTAACTGGGTTTCACCGTACCCAATTAATTTTTAACGCAATGCAAGAATTTTTTTTATCAGCAAAGTATAAATTACAATTATTCGCAGGACGATCTACGCGTTTGAACGCGCCTGTAGCCGACTGTTGAAAGTGGAACGATTCAGTCTCTCGCTATGTTATTCTACGCGAAAAATTGAACAAAAACCGCGTGCAGTAAGATTTTATCATATAGGCGAGCTCCTTTTCGAGTAAAAGCGCTCCGGAGTAGCTCGCGGCGCGGCGCGCGCGCGCTTCAAACGCCGCGCGTGTCTTACACGTGTTCCAGATCGATTTTCTCGGAATCGAAGACTCGTACAAGAACACGGTATTTCCTCTTTTCGATTCGCCTATGCTCATAGAATCGGCCAACACTCTGATAAAATCAAAATCTTGGCCCCATTCCTATCAGTTCATTTTTTTTTTCATTTATTAGAAAATATCGAGAACTTGTACATTCTTGACGAGCTCTATTCGCTGCTGTTCGAACGAAAGCGGTAAAACGATCGGGAGCTATCAGGAAATCATTGTGGCTCCGGTAAACAAGATTAATCGAATCCGAGCCGGGATACCGTTTTTACCGGCGTGTTTCTCTCGCGTTTCTGCACGCCTCCGCCTCCGCCTCACGCTCTCTGCCTGTTGCTTATTAGCGATCGCCGGAACACCTGACCGAAAGTCGGCTTCGCGATCCAGGAACTGGAATCGATAGGAAAATCGCGGAAACAGCTCGACTCGATCCTCGCGCCGTGATAAGTCCGTCTCGGTGAGCTGCTAGATCTAGAGACTAGAAAGCAGAAATTCTATTTTACATTTTAATCGAATGAAATGTATTCATATAAGCTATGGCCGTGGAGAGACCGTTTGGGGTCTCCGTTGACCCGGGCACCGGCAGCTGATCGTGAAAGGCGACGTCGAGAAATTTAAATGGAAATTAGCAAGTATCATTGTGTTTCACTCGGCATAGTCTTGCCCTCGTAACGTTCTTACGTAACCGGACGGAAAAAAATCAGTCCAGCCGCCAGCAGGAGCCTAATTATAACCGGACCAACTCCCCCCCCCCCACCCTCTCACCGCCATCCCCGATAAGATTTATCAACCAGTTTGACAATTTTTTTCTCCAGTTGACGATTAACGGTCTTACGCGCGATTACCGACCTTTAAAAAGAATGCAGACATTTGAACGGGTAGTTATCGAAAATGAAAGCTGACTGGTTACCCAGTTGTCCGGCAACTATCGCTGCTGGCGGTTCTCGTCTTATTGGCACGCCGCGGCGCGGCGCACAGCGGCGACCAGTATACTATATCCTACCGGCGATAGTCGAAGTTTCTCTGTTTCGATTCGGAAACAGCTTTTATGTAACCCACCGTGAAATGTCAACCATTTGTTCTCCCGGGTCCTTTCGAATGGAAAAGGATTTTCTACGAATGTGACGGCTGCATCAGATAATTGTACTGCATGGTCACGGTCCATTGCGATAACTTTTCTGCCACGTTACGATTCGGTGGGAATTCTCGGACACCAGGAACTCCTGGATCGGGGGGAACTCTAGGACTCTTGGACTTTAGGTCTCTAATCCCCTAGGTTGCTAGGCCCCCGAGATAACAAGGCCTTCAAGTCTCTGGACCCCAGTTCCCTAGGCCTGAAGGTCCCTAAGCCCTCAGGCCCCTAGTCCTCCAGGTACCTAAGCCCCCAGGAGCCTAGTCCTCCAGGTCCCTAAGCCCCCAGGTCCCTAAGCCCCCAGGACCCTAGTCCTCTAGGTCCCTAAGCCCCCAGGTCCCTAAGCCCCCAGGACCCTAGTCCTCCATTTCCCTAAGCCCCCAGGTCCCTAAGCCCCCAGGACCCTAAGCCCTTAGGTCCCTAGTCCTTCAGGTCCATGGATTGTAGGTGTGTGTGATAACAGTCTTACAAAGTAGGTCTCCAGGACTCCAGGCCAATTTTGGTCCAAAGCAGAGTTGATTTATTACATCTGTCATTTTCTCTAACAGGTTTCTATCGATAAGTTTATTGATAGTTCCAGCTTACCTATGGGCAGTTTAGGCTTCTGCAGTAAATTGCATAACTGGTGATCATCCTCCTAGCTGGTACAACTCAATCAAGCCGTCCTTGATGACGACCTCATTTAAACCTTGTAAACTATGTTGCGGTAATTTGAGATGAAGTCGGCTTCAGGTCAGCAGTCAAAGTGTCCGCTTCTGCTTCTCGTTTTCATGTAGAAAGACACAAAGGCTGGAATTCGAACCAAATTCTGAAGAAGCGGTTATCCGTTCGGGTACAGGGAAGCGAAACCGCAAGAATATTTCTCACGTCAGTCATGCACACGTATAACCGTGAAAGGATCCCCGAACCAGTATTTATATAATTCTGATAGATAAATTCTATTAATCGAAGGAAATTCCCAACCCTGGTTTTAGCACAACTAAAAAGACCAAACGTTGTGAACCATAGTCCATGGCAAACGCTCTTTCCGCAATACGTCGCATTCGGGAAAGTCCCACAAAGCATTTCGAGAGTGTAAGAACAGTATTATGTAACCCAGTATCGATTATCCTCAAGCAGCAATCGATTGACGAGTGACGATGAAGTGAGAAAAAGATGAGCAAGAAACACAGATTTCGTATTACACCTGCCAAGAACTTGTGGAAAGTTGATCGACATAGACTATTTAAAGTCGACTCTCTTTTATGTAATCGCTCGAACAATCGGAGGGACACTGCGACAATTTACTAAAGAAGTTTAGAACTCCAGAACTGAAGGGACTGGAATTTTGCCTGTAAAACATTTCAGGAAATTGGGAGTACATCAGTCGAGCAATTAAAAATTGTATGGCTCTGGGAGTCCATGACTCAAGTATTCCCAAATATCGAGTCTTTGGTAGTCCATGACTCGAGTATTCCCAACTATTGACTCTTTGGTAATCCACGACTCAAATGTACCCAAATATTGAGTCTTTGGTAGTTCATGCCTCAAATATTACCAAATATTCAGTCTTTGGTAGTCCACGACTCATGTATTCCCAAATATTGAGTCTTTTGTAACCCACGACTCAAGTATTGCCAAATATCGAGTCTTTGGTAATCCACGACTCGAGTATTCCCAAATATCGAGTCATTGGTAATCCACGACTCGAGTATTACCAAATATCGAGTCTTTGACAGTCCGCGACTCAAGTATTCCGAAATATTGAGTCTCTGGTAGTCCATGACTCGAGTATTCCCAAACACTAAATAAAAGTTTCTCGTTTTCCCTGATGGAAGAATTTACGACAATGAAATTCTGATGAGCCGCGAAGAAAATCGCAATGAGTTGAGCGAGATGTGATTTTTGTCACGTAATTGACATATAATTTATTTGTTTGCTTGAAACCTCTTAATTCCGCGAGGAGTGGGCGAGGAAAGAAGTCTCGCTTTTAATGGGCGACTCGGTTCTATCAATGTCTCTTTTATCGGGGGGTCCGATCGGCATCAATCGATCAGCGAGAGTAATCGAGAGACCTTTCGAAATCGACGACAAGGAAAATGAAGTTCTCCTGTACTGGGAAAGGATCGAGAGCGCCGGTGGAACAAGCGTTGACGGCAGCTATCTTCGACGGATCGAACAGCTGGGATCTATTAACATCGAATGGGATGCTGTTCGCAGAAGTATTCCCGGAATGAGTGTCATCGCAAAGTTCATGGAGTCTCGTACAAGCCGCGCGGGGAAACGTTCCAGAGAAATATAGAAAAAGAGCGTATACCTCTAATTGTACACGGACACGCTAATGTTTAATTAGCGGGGATGCAGTATTTTGCAACCGGGCAATGCTTGCATATGTTTCCGCTGCACTCCAGTTTTCATAAAGATTGTGCAACACGTGCGAACTGCATTTCCTGGACGACGAATGATACAAGAAGCCAGTGCAGTGTGCATAACGTAAATCTGGACGATTTTCCTCGGCCCAGTCTGGTTTTGAGGATTAGGTAACTCACTCAAGTATCGATTACTCGCGGGGACGTATCGATTTTCCTTGACACGAACACCGGGGGAAGAGTGCGTAACACAGAAACGAAAGTTGCAAACTATAGCACTGTACTTCGATATTACAGAATATCGCCTGGATGTCCAGAACACGGGTCAGCAGGGATCAACGGATCTCTGGATCCCTGTGAAGAAGGATTCAAGAATTTAGGGTTCAAATTTCTCAGGATCTAGGGATTTTATTTTTAGTGGTAATAAATGATTGTGATTCGCAGGGAACATTTTTTCGGTGACTTGTTATTCCAGTTAATTGCACAATGTTCACCGGTTTGTAACGGCGATAAATCATAAAGATGCTAATGCAGGCTGGCAGCAAAAAGTCTAATTCCATAAAGTCCGCTGCGGACGAGCCGGATTAGATACGGCCCGTGTGGGCGTGCATTATTCTGTAACGCCGTTTGCAAACGTAATAAAACGATCGAACGTGTCAGTCGCGCCCGTGAAGTGAAATTTACAGGTTCGTGTAATGGAAGTTCAGAGTTTCATGGGACCCCGGCCCCGGCCCCTCTTTTACGATCCCGGGAACGTCGGAGAACGTTTTTCGAAAAGGAGAAAGTGAAGGCGTTGCTGTAACGGCTGTGTAAACGTGTTTTTAGAGTCCGGGCTCTCGATGATCGTCTAAACACGATAAAATCGCCAGCGAATGGATCCACGCACAATTTAGAAACGGAGACTCTCTTATCGAGTTTTGAAAGCACCTCCAGTCGTTTTTTTCAAATTTTTTATTTGAGAATTTTTACTGTGTTTACTCGAAAGTGTGATTAAAAAACAAAGACAATTGATTTCAGAACCAGAATAGCCCCTCAATTAGATGTTCGAAGAATTTTCATTTTTCTGTCGGAGTATGGATAGTTTACGGGCAGAATAAAATACCGCTTTGTTTCACGAACAGCAAAATGCATCCCAAATGTAGTCAGAACGTGTGGCGACACTTCTAACGAATTCTAATGAATTCCTTGAAAGTACCTCGCGGTGGAGGCACACACCGGAGCAGCGAGATTTATCACCCATTTGATTTTCACGCGGCCACCACACGGAATAAATTACGGTGTTTTGAATCACGTTGCCAAATAAATTTGTACTGCCATGTAATACCTTAAAGGATCGAGCGCGGCGGCGGCGGCGACCGGTGTTCAGCCAATTGGCACCGGTTAGAAAATATCGGCCGACGAAATGTTGTTTAAAAACGGCCGTACACGGGCAGATTGAAAGTGTAAATAAACGCATTTATCACGGCACCGCCAGAAAATTGCTATTTTGCGGGAGATTAATACAAGCCGCGGATTACGCAAGGTTTCGCGCAATACCGGATTTGATTGATTTAAGACGTGTTTTAAATATGATGGATGGCTTTCCACTTTCCGTTTTACAGACTTCTTCTAATGGTGGAATCTTGCTTGTTCTGTTGTAGTTATTCGACTCTGGTAAACCATGACTCAAGTATTCCCAAATAATGAGTACTGTGGTAGTCGATGACTCTGGTAATCCATGCCTCTGGTAATCCATGAGTAAGGTATTCCCAAATAATGAGTACTGTGGTAGTCGATGACTCTGGTAATCCATACCTTTGGTAATCCATGACTCAAGTATTCCCAAATAATGAGTACTGTGGTAGTCGATGACTCTGGTAATCCATGCCTCTGGTAATCCATGAGTAAGGTATTCCCAAATAATGAGTACTGTGGTAGTCGATGACTCTGGTAATCCACGACTCAAGTATTCCCAAATAATGAGTACTGTGGCTCAAGTATTCCCAAATACTGGAATTATGGTAAACCATGACATCAAGTATTCCCAACCCCTTGAGGCTTCTAGGAGCACGCAACTCGAGCTCATAAGAATTGTTGCAGACCTCTGGGAGCCGAAGAACGAACTCCACATGTTTTGTCGACTCTGTGACGCCACTGGCAAGGAATTGAAAAATTCCACGGAATTTTTTCCGTAATCGACGTCACCGGAATGCTTGTTTTCGTGTATTTTGAAAGTGTAATGAGGAACACTGGCCCCGCCAGAAGGGGGTATCGCGTAGCGATCAACAAATCGGCCATTTAGGCGCAATCGGCCGGCTCGCCGTAGATTTGTTGTGTGTGTGTTACAATTTACATAACCGAAACGGCATTTGCCTGTAGCATTAGCTGTACCAGCTCGAGCATAATGAAATGAAAATCGCACAATGCTCGACCATTTGTTGACAGGTTCGCCGAACCAGTGATACAATCGTGATTTACAACGTTACAAAACTACGAAAACTCTTTTGATATCTGTTCGCCATGACACATTCTACATATCGGCCGGTATTTACGGCGGCGAAGTGAATGGGGGATTAGCTCGTCGTCGTCGTCGCGAACGATTGCAAATATTTGCGACACAAATGGCATCGGGATGCGCAAGACCCGCTTACTCTCGTTTTATTCGACACGCAATCGTTGCGGGCCAGTTTCATAGAGATACCAGAGCCTTCGTATCAACAGGGAATCTAACGTTCCCTTTCGCGGATCGTCTTCAATCGGCGTTACGCTTCGATTCGAGACGATTTTATGGAAAGTGAAAGCCGGCGTAGCATCGCTTTGTGCGATCAATTAATCTTTGTCTAAATCGTCCAATTCCCACGATGCTTTGCGGTGCTCCGCAAGATTGATCTCGTTCATTCCTCCGACGAACATTGGAACTGATTCCACGGGTCTCGGAGCGGTTCAACCACCGGTACATAAATACGGGTGTAATTATTGAATATTCGAGCTGGAGCAACATTCCCAACAATAATAATAAAACCTAATGAAACGGCCCGGCAGGAATGCTCCGGTTCAGATCTCGATCTCGGGATCTTCTTAAGCGGGGATGAACTTAACGATCCGGTCCTCCATTCATCCTGCGATCTAGAATCCTCCGTTCTCCCCGTAGCCTCGATCGCGGATCGAGAGGTGCGCTTCGCCGTGATTTATGGATCCCGGGACTGGATCACGACTCGCCGTTTACCTTCGTTCCGTGCGCGGCACCCCGAAGATCTTCTCGATCGATAGCGGGACCAACGCTGCTGTCCGAGGCTGACTATTAGACGAAACAGGTGTTCCTCCGTTCGAGAAAGAAAGTTTCGGACCGTTCGATTTTTTTCTCTTTTTCTTTCTGTATGGTACGTGCTGGCCTGTTTTTCTATTACTCTCGGCTTCGTTCTTTTTTTGGCGAATCGCCTTTATCGCGATGCTCATCGATTAGGTAAGAGCGCGTTTATTATTGCCACAGTGAAGAGCTGATCGCTGAACCGATAATTAACCGGTTATGTAAGATCAAGCAAGAAAGCCGGATGGATTGTGTGGATGAAATTGTATGTATCCAACGGTCGTGAACGAACGACTGTCGATTTTCGTGAGAAATCCGCTCGGTTTGCGTATTGTATCGGCTCTATGTAAATGCCTCTTGCTACGAAACAGTGGCAGACAGATAGGTACAAATATCGGCTATAGACTTTCGCGATGATAGTCCTATGGAACAGTAGGATTATTTGGCTTTGGCACTATGAGATCATAGGACTCTGGGACCCCTAGTACTATGGGACCCCTGGGACTCCTGAGATTCTGGAACCCTAGGATCCTAGGTCCTTGGGATCCTAGGAATTTGGGATCCCTAGATCTCTGACGCCCTAGGAATTTGGGATCCCTAGGTCAATGGAACCCTAGGAATTTGGGATCCCTAGGTCCTTGGAACCTTAGGAATTTTGGATCCCTAGATCTCTGAGGCCCTAGGAATTTGGGATCCCAAGATCTCTGAGGCCCTAGGAATTTGGGATCCCTAGGTCCTTGGAACCCTAGGAATTTGGGATCCCTAGGTCCTTGGAACCCTAGGAATTTGGGATCCCTAGGTCCTTGGAACCCTAGGAATTTGGGATCCCTAGGTCCTTGGAACCCTAGGAATTTGGGATCCTTAGGTCCTTGGAACCCTAGGAATTTGGAATCCCTAGATCTCTGAGGCCCTAGAAATTTGGGACCCCTAGGAGCCTAGGACCCTAGGAATTTGGGGCCCGAGGTTCTAGGCTCCTAAGGGTCCCAAATTCCTAGGGTCCCAGAGACGTAGGGTCCTAGGTTCCGAGAGGTCCAGAGACTCAGGGGTCCAGAGTCCTAGGGGTGCCAGAGTCTTTGGGAAATTTGTGTAAAATGCTGAGATCTTGGTTATCTAGCACGTAGAGTGCAGAACCTTTGGACGCCTGTTCCTAAAGATTCTCAGAGACTCGTACCAGTGTCTATTCTCCAGTACCAACAGCTAGTGGACCGCAATAAACTATTCTAATACGGTAGTGCACATTATTCTAGGGTCGACTTTCACTGCTGAAAGCGTAACCTCTCGTAATGAATTTATGACACTGTTTAGCCAGTGACGTGATTTATGTACCCCGTAAAAATCGCACACAAAGTAACGTCGTTCACACTTAACGATCCTTATCGCGCAAAACATCCTCTATACAAGAGAACAACGGTGTTTGAAAATTTCGATCGAAAGCGGAACCGGCGGAGGAATTCAACGAAATACTCGTAACTATCAGACACACTGAGAACCGAGACGAAGAAAACACAACGAAGATCTCGAAGATCTAGATCATCGGCGACCGGGGGACCGACACGCGAGGCCGCAGGCAATATCCGGCCGATCGATCTAAAGCCGGAAACGAGAGCCGTTCTCTCTCCAGACGAGCGCGATTGTTAGTCAACGTAACGTAACACGTTCCTGCCGCGGGTTGACCGGGAAAATGGTTTTCTTCTACGAAACGAAGAAGCGAGCCAGGCCGCCAGATCGTGACTCGCCATGAAAGGGAATAAACTTCGCGCGCGATCGTATCGTTCGATCGGATCGGTTTAGAAAGTCCGGGATGCGCCGTGTCTCCTTCGTACCGGGCTTCAACATCCAACTACGAATTCTTACCTGTATTACCTTGACACCTGCTGAGAAACGATAGCAGGCGATACCTGCTTGTCGATAAATCACTGACCAGGAAAAAAATGTCCGCAATTTTAGAACACGAATACAGTCAGATTAGAATCGAGCGGGGTTCGAGTGATTTATACATTCGTTAAAAATTCTCAAGCATTGTTTCGTCATTGCTGGATCTTCATATCAGTCTCTTTTTCTTTTCACATTTTTTGGTGACGTATTTATATACATTCTTTTCTAATATTTGAGATGTATACAATTTTAAAGTAATAAGTACCTCTTTTTGAAAACTTTTTTAATATTTTTGTTGGTGAAAAATTTTCATACATTTTTATACTTTGCTGGGCTAACGATGAATTGATTTACGTTAGAAACTATAAAGCACAACCGTATCGGACATCGTTAAAATGTTCGTTTGATGTATCGATTTTTCGAAGTGATTTTTTTCGGAAAATGATGACGGCTCGATGGAATGCGATGAACTCGACCGTCGGCAGGTACACCCGAAGACTTGAACGAATTTATAGTCGTCAACTCGTTGCCCCACGACTTCCACAGAGGCAGACGTCCTTGAGTCCTCCACTTTCGAAAAAACGAAGAATGCCAAAAGTTGAACGTATGCTAAACGAGCCTCCCCGGCGCCGAGCGTGCTCGATTTGGAATTCACTTTCCTTCGAGAACCGTGGAATTAGAACTCGCCGCGTGGAAATCGGCTCTGGCAGAATCGAGCAAATCGGCCGTATCTCTCGTTGGCTGGGCTGTTTAGCGAAACGGTCGCGGTCGTTGCGAAATTAGGGGGTTTTCAGGCTATTGTTTTTCGAGTGGAAAAAAAATGTGGACACGCTGGTAACTATGGTAACTGTGCGCTACCTTAAACTGTTTCTTCTGTGCCGCGACCCTGCTTCTGGACCAATCTACCGTAACAAGCGTCCCTAATTAACACTGCTGATGTTCTTTTTTCAGCTGCAAACGAGTGTACATTATTTCTGATATTAATGTTAAATAATACATTGTCAGGTGTAAAGAATTTCGATATGTTTCAATGTGGATGGAAGGATCATTTGGAAGCATTCATTTTTGGGTCTGTGTCCTTGAAATGACCTTGGAATGACCTTGAATATCAAACTTTACCCTCTGGCTTGGTATTTATTGATTTAAAAAAAAATTCATGTCGTGTTATGAAATATATTTTTTTGTTTATTAACATGCAAAAAGAGGATGGAACAATTTTAGCGTAGATATATCGTGAAAAATCGAACAACGTCGCAGGAGACATGGCGTCGATCGTTTCTAAAGTGTATAACGTTCGCGATACGGAATCGGGGAAAGTCGTTCGCCATGGAAACGAGTCACGGCCGATGTGCCGGTTTTACGTAAGGTGAAAATCGTCTTTAAGGCGAGGGGGAACACAGTCGCCGATGCAAAAGCGAGAAGGAAACAGAAATGCCGCGCCGGTGCGTACGACCTTCTCCTCTTTCCGAATCAAACACCTGATGCAGCTCGAGCCTTAAATCTCCAGGCCCCAAAAGCCACAAAGCCAAACCGGTAACCGGTCACATAAAAACGATACACCCACTTTCATACCGAACGTGGTCCTTGCAACTGGAGCAAACCGTATTTTATTCCCTGCTACAATTAAAATTCAAATGATTCAATAAAGACCATTTTTGCGCGATTTGAAAAATTGGAGCATTTTCTATTTAAAAAAAAAAAGAATTGAGAAGGAAATGATATTTTTCTGCAGACTGGAAATTGCTTGGAGTATTCGGAGTAATACAAAAGAGGAGGAGCTGATTACAAATTGCACGCACGTTAATGGCGGCCGTGTTCCCCGATTTCGTATTCACGTCGGGGTTCCCCGGACGGTGGGAGAGGAGGGGGTACGTCCACGGGTTTCGTGATGTGCCACGCGAAACAGTATCACTGGGTGGCTGATGGCGTGCGACAACACTATACCACGACATCGTCGACGAAACCATTTTACGTACTTGTCGTAGCTCCCATTGTTCCCTTAGCACGCGGTTGCTGTAATTGCTGCAACAAGGTTGCAGCACTGGCTGTGACTCGTCACGACGCCCTACCTGTTCGATAACCAATTAAACTACTCACCTGGCGAACAATTATATACCACTCGGTCACGTTGTCAACATTCGGAGCTGGCGTGAAAACATTTACGTGAGCAACGAACCCCTCGATGCAACCTCACTTGTTGTTAGCGAAACTTTGCTGGGAAATCTGCTATATTGTACAAATAGTTTTTCGATGTGAAAAAAAAGATGTGGGGACATAGTCCGAAACAGTTCAATTCGAATAACGTAATTTTTATTTTTCGAGGGTGAGGAAATTTAAAGGGCGACATTTTATGAACAAAATTTGACGTCAACGAACCGATGACTTAAACTACCCCTAATTTCATGTGTTCTATGGAAGTCCATGATTGATCGTATAATATGTACTGTGAAGTTCACGTGCATCAGGAAGAAACGAAAGCCTGTCTGCAACGACTGTACCCACCACACCTGCACCCAGCCTTTCGCTGCACTTCAAATTTGACATACTTAAATCCGCGCAACAGATACTATTAAGAATATCGAATTTGAAAAATTCTGGGACCACTTGTGACTCTGAAAAATGTTCCAAAACCGTGCCAATTTTTTTTCTATTGGACCTGTTGGTGTATACATCGTAATGCACGGGACACTCGGAGGAGGAAAGGTCTTTTTGACGTGCCATTTATTGCTTTTCCAGCGTCGCCATTTTTCCGAGCTAAAGGGCCCAAGAAGGAAGGCAAGTTCTTCAGTCCGTCTAAGCTAGCCCTGCGAGCAAGTGACAGCTCACAAACAACTCTTTTTAATTGTTTTTCGGAATAAAGTAACATTTTGTGTTATGTGCTATTCACAATCTGACTACAGTTTTTCCATTTGCGGTGGAGTTTAAATAAATTACTTAAATAACAAGTTCCGTTTAATCTCCCAACCTCGTCATCCCAACAGGACCAATTTTTATTTTATGGAATTGCAAGTCCTTGTTTGGCAACGTGTAACCGAATTGTCGGATGTGGAGCATCGCGGGCCCCTGGCGAAAGAAAGCGACGGCCGAGGCGAGCATCGCTGAAATTATTGGGCCAGAGGAAGGCCCCAGGATACGGACAAAAACGGGAAAAGTCGCCCGCCGTGCCAGAAATAATTCCGGCCGTGAAACGCGTTCGCCGTTTTGTGCTCGCACCGAGAGAGCACCGTTACGCGCGGGCATACGTGCACACGCTCGACCTGAATTATTTACGCTGCAACGCGGCCATTGTGCCCTCGACTGACGACGAGTAGTTTCGAGTACGCCGCCATGGACCGCCTGCACATGGTCGGTTTTCATCGATCATTGATCGTGCAGGACGAAAAAGCGGGAACCATTGTCGACAGCCGCTGGTACGGTCTCGTCGACTGAACAAAATTTTCACGTTCGTACAGAACGAGTCTGGCGGGAAATTTGAATCTTCAGCCTTTACACTCGTAGTACAGATCCTAGCAAGCATGTAATTCAAATTTTCTTGCAATCGATTACACTCTTCCCAAGGGAGATTTTAGACCCCTCTCAATGCGAGTACCATCTTCTCGATTTTTTTGCAGTGGAATGGACCGGTAGAAAAATTTGAATTTTTCACAGTATCTGTACCACATTATGGAGCAATTGTGTAAAAAATTTCAGCCTGACCAGATTTTTCGTTTAGAAGTTGTGACCGAATTTGTGGAACCTCGAATATCCGAACGGCCTCTAGCGTGTTCTTTTTCCTGTAATTTTGAAAAATTGTTAATGCAATCGTTTGTATAATTAATATATCAGTTTATTAGTGTTTCTAATTAGTGTATTCTCTGTTGCAGGCTGAAGGAATTGCTCACCTGGTAGCCATGAACCTCGCGCTGCATGGATTTTTGTTGCAGGGTGAGTACTTGTATGGAATTATGGGAATATTCTATGGTTTAGGTGCGGTCGACGTGCGAGATTGAAAATGAGATTTTGAGCAAGTTTGAACCCCTCCTTCGGTGCACGCACGTTTCGCACGCATATGCTCCTTCTCGCGGAATAAAGCGATGCAATATGGTGCATCGCGGGAACAATGCACCGAGGAGGAACTTGCACTCGGGAATCGGGGGTTGACCTAACTCAACTTCGCTCGTTGCATACAAGGTCCTCGAAAGAGGGAACGGGGGAACAATGCACGGAAGAAGAAGTGCATGAAGCCTGCGGCGAGTAGTATGCTGCTTCTTAGCGCGTGACATGTGGAGCTGACGTTTCGAAAATCGATATCGTATAGTATTTACGTCACTGCGTGAACTAGTTGGGAAGTTGATCTCGCAAAATCATTTCACTAACCAACCCTCGCCTAGTAAAACCTAATTTGTCAAAGAAAATATTTTTAAAAAATTATCTAGTTCCACCCAAAGCTTTAAAATTAGTGTATAAAGATTATTATTTTTAAGAATATTTTTAAGAAGTTTGCGTATACGTTCATATTTGTTGAAGTTCGAGTGTGTTTGAGGTGTGTTCAATTTGGCTGGAGAATTGATTGAAACGTTTGTGGCCGCACAGCAGACGCCCATGGTAGTGTTAACTGGGTTTTCGTGTCGAGTCAAGGTGTTTCCTACGTGAACGTAAACACAGGGGACCGTACGGCGAGCACGATACGAGCATCGCGAATGAATCGAGGCGTCTGGAGGAGTGAGGGGCCACCAAAGACAGAAGGAGAATCGCGAGTGTAATTGTTATCAGGTTGCAGGCACGTGGATTTCATCAAACAATCCGCCGAGTCTCTGTCTGCTGAGGCCATTCGGAATATAAAAATATCATCTACATGGTAAAACGTTTGTGTAACTACGGTGAAATATAAAAGTTTCGTTCGCAGATAATTTCAGTGAAAAATCCACACAGTACACGCAGCTAAGATGATATTGTCAAATGGAACCTACTTACACTCGCGATTAATTTATTATGTAATAAGGAGACGTTAGGTATAGCTAGATGTCGCAATTATACAGATGTTTCGAGCCTCGTCGACGAGCTTGATTAAATCTCCAGAATATTATAAGCCGGGTCGGACGTGGCGGTTTATTTCCACGATCTGGGCAGTTACTTTCATGCAGCGGTGATTCAGCGGTCTTAAGCTCGTTTTGAGAGTAGTGTACGCGTTAGTCCTCGTTGGCAGACCCCATTTCCGCCAATTTGTTTGAATGATGGCGTTGACGGTTTTGGAGGTATTAAATAAAAACGCTGGAGTAGGATCTCTGGACCGTAGGAGCTTTGGGATTTTGGACCCAGGATTTTCTGTACTGTAGGATATGTGGACTCTAGGACTCTTGGACCCTAGGATCTATTTACGCTGGGACTCTTGGACCCTAGGATCTATGGACGCTGGGACTCTTGGACCCTAGAATCTATGGACGCTGGGACTCTTGGACCCTAGGATCTATGGACGCTGGGACTCTTGGACCCTAGAATCTATGGACGCTGGGACTCTTGGACCCTAGGATCTATGGACGCTGGGACTCTTGGACCCTAGAATCTATGGACGCTGGGACTCTTGAACCCTAGAATCTATGGACGCTGGGACTCTTTGACCCTAGGATCTATGGACGCTGGGACTCTTTGACCGTAGGATCTATGGACGCTGGGACTCTTGGACCCTACGATCTATGGACCCTAGGATCCCTAGATTTTAGGATTTATGGACTCTAGGATTCTATGGGCCCTAGGATCTATGGACCCTAGGAGCTCAGGACTCTGGAATTTTTGGACTGTGCGACCCTGGGATCTCGAGCCTGTAGTTCTCAAAGACTTCTGGACCTCTTTTACAACTTCATGAAAATAACCAAGCCTCGGTATATTATAAAATTGAAAACCCTTTGGCGACTTTATGGCAGGATCCAAATAAAAGAGCGTGGATATTGATATGTTTAAAGGGACCCACCCGTGTGGCGGCTCGGGGACTCGAAGATTATGCTAAAATGGGGTTCTGTACGGTCGCTAGTTACAATAAAATTTCAAACAAGTGGATGCGCCGGACATCCCACGTGTTTCGACCGCGATGCATAAGTTTCACGGACGCATGTCCCACGGGGCTGCATTCCATTGGTCAGCCGTAGCCGATGCAACTTCCATTTAGCTCCTACGTAAACATAAATATATGCGAACGACGGTCGTACAAAGGTGGTTTAGCGCGTTTCGCGCGGTAATCGCTGCCGGTGGTCCAGAGACACGGCTATTCGAGCGTGTACAGCCACGGTAATGAATACAAATGTCTTCGTTCGAGTCGGGTCCGCATTCGTAAACCTCCGTGAATCGTTTCTTTATCGATGCACGCGGTGGTCGAAACGATTTTTTTTTATTTTACAATGCTCCAACAGAAAAATAATCCAGCCGCGCGCGCGTCCCGGCCGGGGCTTTAATAACGGAAAATATATTAGCTCGGATAAAATCCGAGTCGAACGAATAAATTATTCGTTATTCGCTCGTTTCTGAATGCCCCAAGGCTCGTCTGTCTCTTCGGTATTTTTGCTCCTCTGCACCGGCCATTAAATTTTCATCGGAACAGCTCCGATTTCGTACGGATTTATTAAGGGTACTACGTGTCTCCGGTTGCTACGGCGAACGCGCGGAAACGATGGATGAAAATGCATAATACGAGGGCCCCGGCTAATTAAGCCAGAACACAGACGTCCACCGGATAGATAGACGAAAGTCACGGGCTGCATAATGCACCGCGCAGCGCTCCGCACTGCACCGCACCGCACCGCGGCGCGGACCTCGCTCGATTTTCTGCAGCTGCATGTAATGCAATCAAGCCGTAACGACTCGGAGAAAGTGAAAAAAAAAATCGGTATCAGATAGACCGGAATCCAAGAATTTATATCGATCGCTTGATTTTTCACCCATTCGCCTTGAATAACAATGATCTGATCACAATAATCGAACGGCTGACGTGATATCGCGACGTTTATTGATTTCCTTTATGGTTCATTAAATATGATCGATACGAATTAAAAACCAGACACGCGTCACGTTCAGCAAGGAAACGGCGATCGTTCACTTCCTAATGGTGTGTTTCTCCAGACAATCGAATCAGTCATCTTGATTTTTATGGACAGCGTACAGCTGCAGGTGTGGCGGACCTAACCCAGGAATAATCGGACCTGACACAGATCCGACACGGATTTATTTAAGGCTGCGTTTAATTGGCTTCATTTAGATTTAAAGGTCGTGATATGGATCTAATGGTTTCGAGAAGGGTGTACGGGATCTAATCAGTGTGGTTAGACCCAATCCGTATGACCAGATCTAACCATTATGACCAGACATGACCATTCTGACCAGACATGACCGTTCTGACCAGACATGACCATTCTGACCAGACATGACCATTCTGACCAGACATGACCATTCTGACCAGACTTGATCTGGCCTGACCATGATGATCAGAGATCAGTGATCATACTTGCAGAAACCTAACCACCATGACCGCACTTGACCTAGCCATTACTCCGAGACCTGACCAAACTTCATCTTTATGGGTAGACACCCTAATCGAGACTTTACAATCCTACTGGACCTAACTATAACAATACTAAATCCCAGAAGTTAAGACCACGGAGTCGAACGCCACGTCTACGGTCATGAATTCGTGGATTGCGAACGTAGTGGCAAGGTGGCCGGACAAGTTCACGCGTACAGAATCGCAAATCGGCTAACAGGCTGGCGAACAGTGTCGCAAATGAATCATCGGTAAATGCGTTTATGATGCGAGGGCGTGCATCGCCATGTACCGTCCCGTCCCGACCCGTCCCGGGATGTCGTGTCGCCTCGCATGGAAAGGAACACCGTTGCCCCGCAGCCTTGTCGCAAGCGCAGAACCGAAGAAAGTTCTTGGCGAACGAGGTTGCGTGGTGCTCGCCTCGAAGCGTGAAATATGCGGAAGAATATTTTGGAACGATCGAAAAGATACGACCGAACCGTTTCCGCGTTTCAATTAAAATGAAGGGAACGAAATCACGTCGAAATGCCTGTCGGTGAAACGGGCAACTTTGCTGACTGCGCAGCGGTGCACCCTTTCCCGGCTTGGAAAATATTTTATTAGACTGCTTTGCAATCTGTTCATAGTCTACTTTCTCACTTGCTAAGCTGCTAGCTCCAATTTTCACCGAGTGTCGAGATAAACCTTTTCGGAAGTGGAAGCTTGTGTCCTAAATCCCCATTAAATTTATTCCTTGTTGTGGACTCGGTTCTTATTGTTAGAGTGATCATAGGAGGATGTTTCACCACACATTCTCATCGTTTTGAAGTCCACTTTTCGGCTCGGTATTTTTCAAGCCTGAATTTTAAGCGAATGCTGAGATAATCCGCTTTGAAGGATCAGGCGTGCAGCCTAAGTCTGCGAAGGTTGGAGAAAGAATCTCGGTCCGCGGACTCTGTGGATTATATTTAGCAGCAACCGGGGCAGCAATTTGATTTTCAAATCGCCGGTTTTTCCCTCCCACTAGTGTCCGTCGTCCTCCTACCATTCCTCGGCTGTCTGACTTTTCTCCTTACGTAACCGCGTAACTGCGGCGCAAGGATGCGGTTAGACCTTTCGAAGCGTGTTTCTACCCGTTCCCGATGTCACGTAAGACGCGTGCTAGTCACGATCTTAATTTCACTCTCTCACGTTGCCGAATAATTGGTAGGAATAACGCCTCACGCACTTCCCATCCGCTGGGAACGATTTTCCATCGGACCAGTTCGCTCCCGATCGACGCTTTCTCGATCGCTATGGGAGCCTAGCTTCTTGGGACGAGTTCCCTCGAAATCCTCCTTATCCACTGTCAGTCCTCCGCCACAAACAAAATCTGTATTGGAATGTTCATTAAAAAATTATTACAGATTTTACATTAGTGTTAACCCTTTGCACTCGGAGCTACTTTAACTCAAAAACGAAAGATTTTTCCATTCCAGAATATTTTCATTCTATACAATTTCTTTTCATTTTTTGCATATGAAACTGATATAATATCTCATGTAATATGTAAATGTCTAGTAATTTATTAAATACGAACAAAAATAATAATCTGAACAGTATGTTTAAAAATGGCATAGCAATTTTCAATGGCGCCTCAGAGTCGCCATTCGAGTGCTAAGGGTTAACACTAAACCTACTGAGCCCTAAAAGCGATTTAAATGTTCTATTTATTATATATCAAGGCTCTATTTATATAGATTTCGTGCAACTTTTATTTGAATATGTGCTTAATGTACCGAATCAATTTCCACGTAAGTAACCTCATACTTTCAATAATTGTAAAATGAAAAATATAAAACCGGTCACTCGACCGGCAGCGGCAGGTTTAGCGTTAAATGGTACAGTGTACATTGTGAATTTCCAAGACGGTAAAAAGTGATAGTAAACTCGGTTTCCTGTTGATAGTAAATGTGCCGCAGATGAAATTAACAGAGAAGGCGAAATATTTTAGACAATTCTTCTCCCTTCTGGTGAAGTATAATTAATTCCGCAAGATACACGGCGGAAATTAATTATTTTTTTGGCGTTTCTTTACGCTCCCGCTTCCGGCTGGCTTGCGAGTGGTCGTGCACAATTATAGACTCTCCCGAGCGCGTTCGTGCGCCGCGTCGAGAGCATGGAAACCGTTGAAAGCGAAGTTGTTATCACTGCGCGCTAATAAAGTGAACCGACCGTGGCGAGGAATGTCGGAAAAAAGAAACGAAAGGAATTGCCGAGGGAAAATGATTCCGGCGAGATCGTGCCACTTGCCGGAACGCTGCTGGTTCCGTTAGCGCGAGCAGATTCATTGGAACGCCATAATCTGCACCGAGAAATCACTTTTTAACAAAATATCACCGGTAAGATACAAGCACAAAGAATTTCTCTTGGGCAATTAAAAACGAAACGGAGACTCAAATAATAACACCTAACACAAGCACCTCACACCTGAACTCCCAATGCTAAAAATATCCTAATCCTACATAGCCTCGTCCAAGCTAACTCAATCGAATCAAACGTTGACCTATGCGAACATTGGAAATCCCAGTAAATGAATCCATAAACGCCTTCGTCAGTCTATTCAAACAATCCACAGCTAGAGTTCTACATAAATTTATTATATTCCCAGTTTTCAAATTTTCTCATAAATTTGCCCACCGGTAAAAATCAATAAACGCGCCACGGCTCGCACGGTCTCGCAAATAAATGACGTAGTGGTACTATTTCGAAGTGACACTGAGAAATCCATAAAGCAAGTCAATAAAGTTTTCCCCCCTCCGTGAAATATGCAAAACGCAAAATATCGTCGGGAGGCCCTCGCGGAATAAATAGTACCGACGTAAATTTCTCGAGCCGATCTTCGGCGTCGCGTTACCTCTAAAATATTACATAATAATTTCGTAGTTTATTTTCAGTATGTCGTCTTAAGTGCGCTGTAAAGAAGGGCGCGCGCGCGCGCGAGCATTTCTGTTATCGCGAGGAACTCGTTGCGTCGGCTTAGTTAGCCTTTTGCTTTGGTCGTTGCGAAAGGACATTTCGCTCGAAATCCTGTTCCTTAGGATTACGGGGCAACATATTACCCAGATCGCGATTTGTCGGATTTTACGAATTACCATTTCTTCCATCGATACGTGCACGACGACTACGCGACGCCCGGATTTAGTCGAGCGTGTACGTTCCACCGTAGTTGCATAAATGGTTTCTAAAAAGAGAGGAGAAGTGATTTTTGTCGCCTTGATTTCACTCAGGCTCGCGGAACTCGCGTTTGCGATTATAAATGCCGTCCGGGGAAAATCTGATAGAATGTCGGTGAAAAAAGTCGA
The DNA here is from genome assembly GCA_916610255.1 of Lasioglossum lativentre. Taxonomy (NCBI): domain Eukaryota; kingdom Metazoa; phylum Arthropoda; class Insecta; order Hymenoptera; family Halictidae; genus Lasioglossum; species Lasioglossum lativentre. Next base: position 7,593,126 of record OU744357.1, on the reverse strand, counting down.
GACGGAAAGAAGTATACAGGGTGTCCCAAAATGTCTTCAACTCCCGGAAATGGGAGGTTCCTGAGGTCATTTCAAGCGCCATTTTCCTTTTGCAAAATGTTGTCCGAGGCTTCGTTTGGGAGTTATTAACGAAAAACACGGACCAATCAGAGCGCGAGCTCGACGCACGTTGGCATGTTCAGCCAACCGCCTGTCGGCTCGCCGCGCTGAACGTGCCAGCGAGCGTCTAGCTCGCGCTCTGATTGGTCCGTGTTTTTCGTTAATAACTCCCAAACGAAGCCTCGGACAACATTTTGCAAAAGGAAAATGGCGCTTGAAATAACCTCAGGAACCTCCCATTTCCGGGAGTTGAAGATATTTTGGGACACCCTGTAGAAAATATAGTCTCTACCTTTAGGGGGTGCAAGAGTAACGGATCTAACACGAGACTGATAGGCCTAACCGAAACCTAATCATTTGACACTTGTTCGTAGAATGTTCCACTCGAGAAAAATAGTTTCTCACGGGTCGATCTCGAGCGTTTTTCCTCCTCCCCGTGCCCCCCGGTGTTTAGAAAACTATTTTTCCGTATTTTTATAAAATTACACGCGCCGGTCGTTTAGACGCGTAAAAAAAAGCGCGCGCGCCGTATACGCGCGCGTAATTGCACGTAAAACTGGGAACGCGAAAGCTCCCCGTAGATTTAATTGCGGCAATCATGACGAAACCAGATCTCTCCGTGGCGAATTGGCTTTCCTTCTTCGAATCTGGGTCAATTTTCCGTCGCGGCGCATCTTTCGCATAATTTGTCGTCTATTTACGGTCAGTTTTACGGGGCACTGCACCGGCCGGGGGCCGCGTTGTATCGGTTGCTTGCCTGTTGTACCATTGCAGTTTAAACCCGCGGCGCTGAGAACACGCCGCGCCGGGTATACATACGCGAACGGAAGCGTGACGCCGCTCGTTTCGTCTTCCTAATTAATTCTAATTAATAACCGCCCGGCCGGCGGGGTTCGTGGGAGGGGCGGAGGGGACAATGGTCTCTTTCACCCGAATGCTCTGAACTTCGCACGACGACCTTTCATCCGTTCTGCCATCGAGTTTCACCTTGCCTGCATTGTCTTCGACAAGAAAATCGAGCGTGGATCTTCAATTAGCATAAAACCGAGCCCAGCTAATTAATACCGCGGTGCAGAAATATCCATAATAATGGAATATTTCGCGTGCGAAGCGTGTAGTGCATAGCGACTTGAATGGCCGATAGAGAGAGTGATATAGTCGTGCTGGAAACACGAGGCTGCTCAAGGACGTTCAGGCTTGTCCCCACCCCGCGGCCAGGCCACGCCCACTGCTCTACATTGTGTAGCGTAACGGGAGGAGCCCCGAGTGTGCAAGGCAGTCGAAGCAATTAAAACATTTTATTATTTTTATGCTGTTCGAATTAAAAAATCGTGAATATTCGATAAAATACGTGATAGATTCCTCAAGGACGTTCAAGACCACGCCCACTGCCCCGCCACAATCAATAACCGAATAGCAGGACATTTAAGTACACGCCCACTGCTCTACATTGTGTAGCGTAACGGGATGAGCCTCGAGTGTGCAAGGCAGTCAAAGCAATTAAAACTTTTTATTATTTTTATGCTGTTCGAATAAAAAAATAGTGAATATTCGATAAAATACATGATAGATTCCTCAAGGACGTTCAAGACCACGCCCACTGCCCCACCACAATCAATAACCGAATAGAATGACATTTAAGTACACGCCCACCACAAGTCTAAGCCACGCCCACTGCAGGTCTAGGACTCGCCCACCACCAAGATTGTAAAATAATGTTGAATATTAAATTTGATTCGAGATTTCTTGATTTCTCAGCAGAATTAGTTCACTTGGAAGAAAAATTACGTGGACTGATTCAGTTCCTAGGTAGATTATGCAGCAGTGGCCATGATTAATAAACACCTGTCGCATCCGAGGAACAGTTCTGGCCTCGCTTCCGGCTCCGTTTCAGCCAAGGAATTCTCGTAGCGGCATTTCCCTGGATTTCTGGATTACGTGCCGGCGCGGCGCGGTGCGTGCCGAGCTTATTATGCACAAGAAAGTTGGAAAGAGGCGAGAACGAAGTCATTGCTATTCGAGGGCCGCCGCAGGAAACGGAAGTTCTCGATTATCCGCGAGACACGAGAAGTATTCTCGGATCGTGGCGCATTTTCTGTTGCGCCGACGACGACGACGACGAAACACGGCCATGCGCGCTATGAGAACGCCGCGCCGCTCGCGCTCGGAACGATGAACTGTCGTAAAAGTAGACGACAGTATCGGATTTCGATGATTATATATTAACAACGATCGGATTTCACTTCCTGTTGCCTTCGAACAAGTTACAGTTCGACGTCGTTTGCCCCGGATCGCAATTAAAATTAATCATAAAACGTTACTTGATGTGAAAAGTCCAGCCACCTAGTCTAGTGGCAATAACTTCTCCAATCTCCCTCTGATAGAAATAATTTCTATTAAATGCGAATATTAAAACATTAATCAAAATTACATAATTATAGTTTCAATATTATTTCAACGAAATCTTGAATGAAAATTTTAGTATTTTCGATAAATCGTTGTCCAGTATTTCCTGTTGGACAGCGTTGCAAGGAATTTAAATACGTTGAGTAACGGCTTCGTGGAAACGAGAACGAGAAATGCAGGTGTGCGTTAGAATATTATTAGGAATGACGGCATACAGGATTTGTCAAGACGAAATTGTGAATCATCTTCCCTCAACATATGGTTTAATTAGGGAATATTGAATGCTCAAGTGAATTGTGCGTCGTGGCCGTTCGCAGTGTACACGGACACGTGTCTACGCAAGCGTGTATGAAGCACGAGGGAGTTTCATTGAGGAGCTGCGAGAGATGAATGAGTCAAGGAAGCAGACGTCATTCACGATACTGTCTCCGGTGGATCTTACAAGCGATATTCGCACGTAAAACAGGAAAGCAACTTTCGTGCTATATACCGTTTGCATTTTCTTTTTTTAGTAAAAATTAGCGAGTCACAATTTTTTTTTTATCAGAAGATAAATAATAGTAGAATAATAATAGAAAATTCAATGAAATTATCGGATGAAAAAATTGTTTAGGTGCAGTTGCATTACCGTGGGACAATGGTAGTTAGCCACGGTTCGAGTGAAGTTATGGGAACGTGACACCGGCTGTCGAACCGTTCGGCAACACGCTATTATTTTGTTTATCGTAGGAAATAATTTGCAGCGAAATGCCACACTTTTCACCGTACAATTGTGCCCGTGGTTACAGCCTGTATAACAACCGGGGAACGTGCGACTGAGTTAAAGACCCCGACGGCCATTAAGTGAAAATAAAAGCCGACGAAAACGCCCACGTGGCTTCGAGACACAGGCCAGGCCTTTCACGCAACCGAACCGTCGCATTTTTGCATGCCGAGCGCACCGAGCCGAATCGACCTGCCGGCGACAGTGTTTTTCCTGCGCCGAGGAAAACCGCCTGCCGCCGCCGCCGGTTTTCGCATAATTTCCTATAATTAATCCACCCGGGCCCGTTGCTGTTGGATAACCGATCCCCGACCGTCGATAAGAATGGACACGGAGCAACGTACGCCGGACGGCCGGACTCGATCTGTCTTTCAACATTTTTCAATCGTCTCATGATCGATGAAAATGTCCCTCAAGCGTGTGCCACTCGCTCGCGAATTATGAACGCCGTACCGGGGAATTCTAATCGTTAGATCTCTCTTAGGAACCTTCACTTGAGAAACCTGACAGTCTGTGGAAATTGTTAAATACAAGTTTTAAGAAAATTATGAGACTTTCCAATGTAACCGGGGTCCAACTTGGACTTCCCTAGTACCTAATTGTAATAGAAATCTCCTCGAGGACGTTCAAGTTCACGCCCATCGCAGTCGAGACCACGCCCACCGAACTATACCACGCCCACAGCAGTATACCACGCCCTCAGCAGTATACTACGCCCACTGTTGTGTATCGTTGACCACGATGGGGGTAACTCTGCCTATCCAAAAAGATCAAATTTATCGACGAATAACTCCGTAAAGCGACACCATAAAAATGATTTATTAGTTCAATGGTGTATCGCGTCTGTAACGTAAGAGTACAGTAAAGGAGTACATAAAGAGCACCACGTTCGATACGAGAGGCATAAAATAGAGTAAAAGAATTCTTAATTGATCCAGTGGCAGGTGGTAGGAATTTTTATGGACATAGCTCTGGCAATCGAAGCGGTAAGTGCTACCGGTCAAATGTGGTAATCCAAGGTTCGGGATTTTGCGAGGAATTCGCATGAGTGGACCGGTGTCTCTCCGCCGAATATGAAAATGTCGCGCGCGCACGGCCCGGCCCGGCCCGGTCGTCCACGTGGCAACTATTTCCCTTTTGAACGTATATGCAAATCGAACAGGAAAGCCGCTGTCCGCAAAAATACCGAGCACGGCTAGCTCGCGACGATCGCATGCAACGAGTTACGAAACCGGCGCGGCGCGGCGTTCTGCTGGCAGCTCGAGCGATTTTCACGTATCCGTGCGGAACACGTACACAGATCGATTGATCGTACCGAATACCTGCACATGCACTCTTCGTTGTTTCATTTCACCGATGAAACACCACTGATCTGATAACTCCTGGCATCGTCCCACTGTGATCCAAAAATTATACAGCTCGATACAAGTCACTTCTCCAAACCACGATTGGCCTCAAATTAAATTTATTCAAATCAGAAAAATTTTTTAAATTTTAACCCTTAACCCTGTGCTGTTATTCAAAATATTGTTTACATTATTAAACAAGTTGGTAGCTAATCAATTACTGAACATTTAAGTATTGTATGAGGTGTTATATTAATTTCATATCCATGAAATAAAAAGAAATCATATGAAATGGAATTATTCTAGGTCGGAGGAAATGTTTAATTTTCGAGTTAAAATAGCTTCGAGTGCAAAGGGTTAAATAATATTAATTCAAATAAAAATATTTCTGCGTTGAAAATACCAACTAGAAATATGGTTCAGGAAGTAAGCAACGGTAAAATAGAGATGTTGCGAGTGTTGGTTTTTACAACCGTTTGACCTGGATTGACACCGTCTGTCTACCGTCGGACAAACACTCCGGTCTGATTGCTCAGAATTATGCTAATGAAGTCTATTTACGGCAAACGATCACCGAGGAATATTCTTTCTTCGACAGAGACAGTCTAATATAAGCACTGTCTAAGGAAGAAGAAGTATTTTGTAAGTGAAACGCGGTACTTTTTCTCTAAAGTATTCCGGGCTCGATTTGTTCAGCAGGTTTGCAAACATTTCAGTATTTTAATACCGTAGGGACTGGGGCTGAGTTCAGACAGCAGAGAGGTCGCTTTGTACTCCTCTTTAACGAATCCATTGTTCCGAATCGAAGTGCATCGCTGGGTAAATATTTGACGCCAGTCGAGGATGACTTCGCATCCCGGTAGAAAGTTTCCTCGTGCAGCCCGCGAAGATGACCTGATGCCGACGCGAGGCGACGCGACGCGACGACGGAGTTTCTAATACGTCGATGTTTCTCGGCGTTTGCGCGGGAACGTCGATGGAAAAAGACGCGGGAGCATGGCCCGGTCCGGTGAAAGTTTACAAAGGATAAGAATTCGGATGGTGAACGTCCTCATAAATATTCAAGGGGCTCTGATGATCCATGGCTCTTCCATCTCGATCTTGACTCTCTTTCAATTATGGACAGAGGATGGGTTCTGCTAACCTGGTTGGGAGGCGAACGAGATAAAGGTCCATTGCTGCCTTAGGAGTCAAAACAATCTCCATATTAGTCTATAGAAATAGTAGACGTGGAGCAGTTTATCCGAGTCTCTTACTCTCCATTTTAAGTTAGGGGTGGGTCCAGGTTAGGTTCGAGTATGAGCAAGAACAAAGTCCAGATTAGGCCCGAACCCAGAGTCCAAGCTGGGGCAAAGTCCAATTTAGGTCCGAACTTGGGGTCCAAGCTAGGGCAAAGTCCAGGTTAGGCCCGAACTCGGGGTCCAAGCTAGGGCAAAGTCCAGATTAGGCCCGAACTCGGGGTCCAAGTTAGGACAAAGTCCAGATTAGGCCCGAACTCGGGGTCCAAGCTAGGGCAAAGTCCAGGTTAGGCCCGAACCTAGTGTCCAAGCTAGGGCAGAGTCCAGGTTAGGCCCGAACTCGGGGTCCAAGCTGGGGCAAAGTCCAATTTAGGCCCGAACTGGGGGTCCAAGCTAGGGAAAAGTCCAGGTTAGGCCCAAAATCGGGGTCCAAGCTAGGGCAAAGACCAGGTTAGGTCCGAACCTAGTGTCCAAGTTAGGGCAGAGTCCAGGTTAGGCCCGAACCCAGAGTGCTAGAGGTCCAACACTTTCAGTTTCGGGCCAAGTAATTTATTACATAAACGTTACCATTTAGATATTAATCTGCACGCTAATTATACGCGGTGCTCGCCGAGTCGCCGCTCCATTTACGCGAAATGGACGCGTCACGATAGCATAATCGTTAGAAAGCGATGACGTATCGGCCAAATTACGACCTTCTTGTCCTTTTACCGCCGCCGCCGACGTGATTTTGCAACGGTCCGTTCGGTCGTCAGTTTCTTTGCTCACCTTCACTTTCATTCTCAGCAGATCTTGTTTTTCTTCCCGCGAGCGCGCGCGCGCGCGCGCGTGTCTTGTCCTTTCCTGATCGTGCCGCGAACGTCTTTTTGCATGCCAGAAATTGCAGATGCTCGGGTCGCCTATTTAACATCGTTCCACGTCTATCACGGCGCACGTAATACTCGCCGTGCGATTCTTAAACGCTTAATTCGACGCCGTGCAGAAATTCCTGGTCGTTTCATAAAACAGCAACCGCTTAAATAATTCTAGGTAGGTCTAACAATTTTTCGAAGAATCTACAAATATTTTCCGACACTCGGAATTACCCCCTGAACACACGTACATTATATCATTATTGCCATTAACAATTTCATTAATCCCCGATTTAATATTTCATCCGGCCAAGCTCTCGAGGCCAAGTGAGATTTCTTCGTTTCACCGAAATCATGAATATTCAAAAAAATTCTACAAGGTCAAGCAATGTTCCTAAAAATCTCAAAATTTTTTCTAGCATTAATAACGAACCCCTACGCACGTACATTAAATTGTTACTGCCACTAAAAATTCCATTAAGCCACGATTAAATATTTTATCGAGTTACGGGACCGGGGAACGTCGCAGGAGGAAGCTGCTAGTCATGGTGATTTGATTAGCGTCGAAAGGGCATGCGGGTGTATTGTAAAGTCACGTAAGAAGAGCACCTTTCACCTTCTCGCGCGCACGTTACGGCCGCACGTTACACCGAATATCCGCGGTTACGTCGATAATGCACGGCCGCCGCAGCGTCGCGTCGCGTCGCAGCGTGGGCGATATATCGATGCAGGAAATATCGGCGCAAACACATGGAAACACCATTATCCACGGTACGGTACGCCACGGCACGGCACGACGAGGCGACCGCCAGCTCGTGTAATTCCACGCGAGAAAGCACACCGAAAAGATTCACGGCTGATGGGACACCTCTCGCGGCCGCGATCTGCTGCTCGGATCGGCCGCCGTTACTCACCGGCTACACGATTTTCGTGCGTTGAATGTCGATTATGTTCGCCGGCGCTCCTAACCTATGGCTCGACGCCCCCCTTTGTCGGAGGCATTCGCCGAGGATCGACACGAACACGTGTATGATTCGATTGAATGGCCACGAACGGCAGATACACCTTTTCATCTTTCGGACAACCTATTCAGATCCTGCATCGTGTCATGCCTGCGATTGTCGTGGGCTGAATGTTTGTTAATATATTTTATTGAAAATATTAAACCTCGTTTAACCAGACGGTCCAGCCACGTTCCATTTGTACAAGTCTGCCCCGTTACAAGCACAAGGTCATCCCCACTACTCCGCGCAGCCAGCAGTGGGCGGCGCTAACGCGGTCCACCAGTGGCAGCGAGGCGTGTTGCGCGGAGTGGGGGATGTCACGTGACCCGTAGCCTCGTTATAGTCGCGTTCTCGGTTCGGGCCAGTGGAATGATTGTCTCGTATCGTTAATTATAAGGAGGAAGTACGACTTTTAGATGAAATAATTTATGTTAATGGCCTATGGTTTATTGTATTCGCTTGTAGAAAGTTAACGATATTTGTGCAAGCTGAAATATCTGTTAGCAGATTATTTGATGAGCCTGCTGGGTGTGTGTTAGAATTCCCCGGAGTCACTTAACTTTCTCTGAGTGCGGCGATTGCATATAGTGAGATGTTGGCATTGTTGCGGAGCAAGGTGACGCCCTGCAATTTACCAAACATGAACGTTTATTCGCCGTGGCTCTGCTTACACGTTTACCGTCTTGTTCGACATGCGGCCGTGCATTAATTGTTCGGTCAGGTTTCCGCGGCGTAACAATTTATGACATCCTGCTCGGTAGAATCCTTCTGTTGCGACATGATCCACTGTTACTACACCCTTCTAATCGTCAGCTGACATTGCGAAACGATTTGTCATCTGTGTACCTGCATCTTTTCGAACCGATTAACCGATCCGAGCAAGTGTCGGCAAAAATTAATTAGACTTGCTTGAAAATAATTTATTCTCAACCGACTGTTGTCTACGAGAAGATGTTTTATGTCATCCATGAATTTTCAAACCTGTCGGAGAACGGAGAAGAGACGAGCAGAGTTATGTATAGCGAACGCGAAGAGGCTTTCATAGACCCGGAAGTAATTACATCTGAAAATCAGTGCGGAGGCGTGCTAGACAGCTGCAATTACCTAATTAGAATGATGATAAGGACGCCAGGAATTCTGACTCCGCGCAATAAACGCCGGGCCGCTTGCGTGGAGATCGCGACACGAAAAATATTAATATATGTCAGACTATGACATTTTGTATATTAATTAAACAGGGATAAACAATAGTGTGTATCTTGTACCAGTCTCTGTTGCGTTCGTGTACAGTAGAGAAGAACCGATGCGATTGAATTGAGCAAATATAATTTGCAAGCTGTACCAATTTGTTAGGGAGGGGAATAGCAAATGGCAATAGTCATTCCCATTTCAGTCGTGAGAGGAACGGGCTCTCGGACGTGCGCAAGTAATTTATTTATGCCCGTGATCGCCGGATAATATCAAAAAGATTCGGTGACCCCCCGGCCAACAATCGGACTTCCCACGTTGCAAATTATCAAACGAACAGAACAATTAGCAGCGGCAGCACACCTCGCGGATCTTAACCGGGATCAACAATGGGACAATTAAATCTTGAGAAACGGTGCCGTAAACTATAGGGGCCAACGTAAAACCGGCCAGGCAAAGGTCTACTGCAATCAGAATCAATAATTAGTGATTCCTGCTTGGAATTCGCTATAAGAAGCAACAAACACGAGAATACCAAAGAATTGATCAACCGTACAATAAAACATTGCACACAAATCATAAGTTAATTTATGGCCACGTGTGCGAAATCATAGATTAAAAAATAAGAAGTGTTGTACAATTTTTCAAACCGTTTATATTCTTCACGATCATACAATATAATATTTAAAATAAATTTCATGTGAATTATTGGATACAGCAGTGTCAAATAACAGATTGAAAAATATGTTCTGAGAACAATAGAAAAAATCGTGAAAAATTAAGTAATCGTATAATGAAAAAATTCATAGGGTGGATGCACCAATGAATGAACACTTAAGGAATTTGTTAACTTTCTTGGTTAAATTTTAAAGGTTAATAATATTAATATGCATTCCCATGATTAAAATTAGATTCTTTAATGTCTAAACTTTCACATGTAACATGTAGAAATAGAAACTTTAACAAAAAAATAACATGTAGAAATAGAAACTTTAACAAAAAAATAAGTAGTTTAACAAAAAGTTATAGAAAAAGGCTAATTTCACCAGTGATTGAACGATATTCGATATTTTCGATTTCTCTACGATAAGTGGTTAAAAAATGTAAGAAATCTAATAAACTTTCTGTCAAACCAATTGTTACATTGTTCATACACATATTTGTAATGTATTACGATAAATTTTAAATGGTTATTGTAATTAAATGATCGACCACGGATGGCGTGAAAATTGTTTGAATCTGAAATAAGGAATCAGGAAAAATCGATATTTATCACCATTAAATTCTTTAATTTATTTATTTCGCTTGTTTTTATATAGAATGTGCAATCATTGGTTCGTGTTTATTTACTGGTACATCTACCCTATAATAAATATTCCTTTATATTTTATTGAATGGACGTGAGGTAATGTATTTTTCCTTGTACAAGAGTGATGCGCAGTGTGAGAAGATAATACCGTGATGCACTCGCCGTCTCGCGTTTCCCGTTCGATTGATTTTGACACTTGCAATTAGATAGCGCAAACACCGGCCACTAAGGAAATATTTGAAGAGGACCGGAGGAGAAACGAGAAGAAATCCCGTGGCTCGATTATCGCAACAGTTACGACCATTACCGCGATATTATCGTTACGGTAGCGTCGCTGAGACGTTGCTACATCCCGGTTGCACAATCTTGGCTCATCTCGGAGCCCAGATGAGGCCCAGATGAGGCCCAGATGCGGCCATCGAAGCTGCACTTTTTCCCTCCTCGTTTCCAGTATAATTATTCCCGGACGAAAACCAGAAACGCTTCTCCCGTCCTCTAATTGATATCGGACATTATTTATCGTCGTAATTATTTGCGGAATTACGATCCCGGCAATTGGGTTAATTATACTCCACTCTGATCCAATTATCGAGCCTAGAACCCACTTTGTTTTTACCTCTCGAATAGGTTCTAAACGAGCACTGAAACTCCCGAGAGAAACTTAAATTGTCCAACTAATTTTTACACTAATTCAAAAATTTTTTCAAAGTGCCTGTAGAAAAATATATCCAGAAAAATGTTTAATACTAAAAATTGCCTGAAGAAATTTTCCAACACCTCGTCAGCAAATGTAAATAACACTTGTATTTTTGCAATACATATATCCCGATGGCATTTGAGCCGCCCCCATAAAGCCGTGCTCGTTAAACGATCCGTATTTTGTGCAGCCATTCGATGCACTCGTTTTATGCACCGTCGTTAGACATTTTTATTTGCCATCTGCTACGATTTAGGTAGGCTGCATGTTCTAGGATCGCTACAGCCTTAATTCAGGATTATGGCTTTTTAACGATCTCTCCCTCAGCGGGGGGGGGGGGGGTGTCTGTATGTACCATGGAGATCCACCGATCATCGATCTAACGGATTCGTATCGGTGTGAATCAGTTCCGCGACGTCTATTTACATGATCGCGGATGATAGATTTATCGGGGACTGTCAGGACTTGTCTTCTAGCGAAGACGAGCACCGGGTCGGCGGATCGTTTCGCAGACCTAAATGTCACGGGATTCACACAGGTATTACGCGCTGAAGGGATTATATCACTGCCTGCACAGCGCCACTGCGTAAGGATGCGCGGAAAAATGGGAATGGGAAACGCGCAGTGCGACGGTTGCAGCATGCAGGCGCTCGGGGACGCCTCGCAGATGGCGCTGCACCTAACTGCGTGCCCCTAATTGCCCCCCTTGCGTCAGAATTGCGGCAGAATTTTTTGGAGCGAAGATACTCCATTTTGTCAGCCCCAGAATATTTTTTTGACTTTGGGACCTAGAAATTTTTATCGAGAATTTTCATTGTAGAGTTAAACAATACGTATTTTTATATTTTTATGTTTTTTAACTGGAGGAACGATTGCATAATTTTTCGTAACACCGAGGATTGCTGTAAATTGAGACAGTGGCACACTTTGACTGCGAACAACGAACAGTTAAAAAATGGTGTCAAAAGTGGGTGTCGATAATAGCGTGGAAGTGGCTAGAAAGGGAAAGGAGAGAGAGAGAGAGAGAGAAATGGAAAGCGTTGGCCCCAGGTGTTGGGATTCCACCGTAGAAATCGAAATTTTATACATAATTCTTTCGGTACAGTGAGCTTAATCGTCCACGACCATGATCCTAGAAACTCCGGCGGCCATTTTCTTCTTTTAGAAACTGCCAACCTGTTGACCGTGAATTTTTTTCACCATAAAATTTCGACTAAAAATTTTATCGATCGTTAAAAAGCTGCATATCTATGAAATAAAATTTTTAATATTGCAAAAAAATAATTTAAATAACATGTAGAAAATATTTATAAACATGTAGAATATTCTACGAATATTTTGGATTAATTCTGTGGGTGATAGAAAAATGTTTCATTGTTCTATTCGACGTAGAAACAATTGTTGGGTTCAGATTGAACGATGTCGATTCCGGGATCGAAGCCTCGAATGGTCGATAGACTGGTAATTATGGAAATCGAAGCGAGAGAGACCTCGATCGCAAATATTAGATTCGCGAGATCGACAGGATCCGGCAATGAATCTGATTGGACAGCTCGTATTCACACCTGATGGCCTCGGTCCACAACTGGCCACTCGATCGCCAATCGTTTCTGTACTGTGTGTGACATTCTATTTTATTAATAATCATTTCACTGACCGTCAACTGAAATCGACTCGGTGTTTAAAACAAAATGGTGATTGAAAAATCGCTGTGCGTTTATTTGTTCAAGAAAATTAACATTTCGCTTTAGTTCTCGCTTTAAGAGTCAATTAAATTAATAGTAATAGTAAAGGAATCCAACAATAATAATAATAATAATTTTTTCAAAATTCATACAGATTTCACTGAAATAATCATAATAATTAATAATTGAGGAAACGTGAAAGATTATTTAATTATTAGGTAGTATGGCAATGTATGGTAATTATTTGGTAATTCATGAACTTTCAAACGAGATAAGACTGGCAGGAATTTTTCGTTTTCTGGTGGAGCTGCTTGGTGCGTGTCGATAGTTGCCCGTAATTATAACAGTAACTGGTGTAACAGGGTTCCCCGGGTGCAGACGTTGCGCAAACGCATAAATTAGACAAGCAAATTACCCCCGTGGCGTACACGCAGCCTTTTCTTACGGTTTCCCCCATGACGTGAAAATGATTTTCTCCATCCATGACGCTTTCACTGTCCCCAGTATTTCATGATTGTGACAATGGTTTTCTTCTGTTGCAGTTTTCTTGTCCATCCTCAACCTCCAGCATGGCTCCGTGTTATGCAGCGCGGGGGAACCTGGCGTGAGTACTATAAAATATCCAATCGTGATTACAATCATATCACTCCATCTACTCAAATTTTTAATTTTTTTAATTATTCATTAATGCGATCTAATGTGTATAATGTGGCATTGTTTATTGTCTGACAAGTATTTGGACTTCGACAACCTGCCGGATACGAACTTCTCGTGTCAGGGGAAGGTGATTGGTGGATATTACGCTGACGTTGAGGCTGGATGTCAGATGTTTCACGTTTGCACCATTGGTCAGAAAGGTAATTCAGTGCTCATTACTACGATCGCTTCAATTAATCAGAAAATTTCTCAGTCTGTACCAAAATAATTCACTTATCCACGTGTCTGCCGATGGCCGGGTCCTTCGTGACCCATGCTGGACCCTGCAATCGCATTCGCACAAATTCTGATCGATCAACCACTACGAAAATTAAAAAGAAAATATGTATGACCTTGAAGGCCGAACAAATGACCTTGAAAGAAAAAAAAATCAAGACTCAAGTCAGAACATCGTCCTGATAATATCATTCTTAGCAGATTTGTCTATTTCCGAAAGAAATTATAATATTGGAACCATTAAGTGTATTTGTTGGTGCCTCGGGTCTCCAACGACCCAGCCACCGGTCGCGTTGGTATTGAGCAAGTGAACGCAGTGTAGGATCGAGGAAAAAAATTGTTTCCCAATTCGTCAGGCTGGCGGAGCGATAAATTGACGTCGGGTTCGACTGAAAAGTCACCAAAGTCAGGATCGGTCTCTCGTGACGGGCCTCAGCCAGACACTCTCGGCTTAGGTCAGTAAACGTTCCTCGACGACCGTGACATTCTCGGAGCCGAGTGATCTCTCGATCGATTACAAAACTTGGATCGGCGCTCGCCGGGCCCCCGGGCGGACCTTTCGATCATTCGATCGGGTCGATTTACCGATTTGTCGAGACGCGACGCCCAGCGCGCGCTTAATTATCGATTCTAATTGTCACGACACCGACGAGATCCGATCGATAGATCGCCGCCGGGAGCCTGGTCTGTCAGGATCTTTTATCGACCACAATCGACCGTTTCGCATTGGTAGATGGTTTTTGCAAAAAATCTTTTCTTATGATTTACGTGATCATTAATACAAATCGAAGTCACTAAGTGACTGTGACATTTCAATTTTTTATTACGAGCGAAGGTCATTTATTTTTATCCATAAAGAGTCAGATGTATGAACTTATAGTGGTGTGTTAAACGTCACTCTTTTTTATTGTGCAAAAGGTTGAATAAACAACGGATCTTTAATTTATTTTGGAATGGACTGGAATTAATTAATTAGTGGCTAATGAGGGATAAAATTGTTGCGGTAAGATTTGCTATGCATAAATGTAGGCCATTAATGTAGATTGCCATGCGATCCGCTTAAATTAAATATTGGTAGAAAAAATTACAAAAAATGTTTAAAACTCTTATTCACCATCCGATACATATTATGCCTTCGTTTATGCTAGCAGAGATCAGTTCAATTGTCACGTGGGAGATTTTTTTTAATTAACAAATGTAGTAGCGAAGTGTATAGACGTTTCGTGAACGATGACCCTGAAGAGCATCCCCGAATAATGAGCCTGTCCTTCACCACGAGACTTGGTTTCAGACGAGATTATGGACATAAAATTCCTCTGTCTGAATGGGACCGTCTTCGATCAGGAAACCCGGGTCTGCGAGAGAGTCGACGAGGTCGATTGCAGCAAGAGCGAGCGATTCTACAACTTGAACTTGGAGCTTTACGGGAACAACGCTGTCACTCTCAGGTAGGTCAATTTCTCCGAAACATCCCCCCAAATAAATTAATTTCTGGTGGGTTATTGTTGATCCATGACTGCGTACACGACGCCTAAATAATCGCAGAAGTATAGCAATGACTTTCTTCTTGAAATATTCTCAATCGTTTCGGTTCGGGTCACTTTTGACCCACCCTTCGCCAGCGCCAAATAACCAGGCTTTCTCGAGGTATACCGGTCCAATGTATCCAGCGGTCGAAAACGGGTTCACACTCGGGGCCACGTTGACGTTTTCCGGCGTCAGTCCCCGTTGCACGTAACACTAGTCACCCAGCGACCAGGAATTTATGTATATGTATACAAGTGAAATGATCATTACGACCTGTAGATTGGCCGTTCCACCTGTCGCGCGCGGACTGTTTATCTGCGACCGTCTGGACGTTCACCCCAGGGGTTTCGTAAGGACCAGAGCACCGATCCACATACCAGCGCCACTTTCGTGTCAGCTCGCGTGATACGGGATCGAGAGAGGCGTGGACGGCTTGCGATTGCGTGCCACGCCGATTTTTGATCGATAGCTCTTATAGCAGTTTTCACTTGTTAGCGTCACGCCTGTCGGCCGAATTACATGGCTCACCGGACTTACTTTGTTGGCAATATGTTGGCTAAATGTTGCCTGGTCATGGCAGAAACCAGCTTCGGTAGCCTTCTTTAATCCCATAAAAAATTAATTAGAAATACCCACTGGCAGTCTCTTGCAATTTGTTGGCGCTTAATTCTAGCTTTCAAATTGCGAAGTCCAATAGCTTGTAGAAGAGGTACCCTAACGTGTCAGGGTCCACTGTCGATTAGCAAAAGTTTTCCGGGTCACCAAAATCCCAAAGGACCACCCAAAAGGTCCCCAACTAACTTAGGGGCCACAACTCATTAACGCATGTTTCCCAGATTGATGATGCTAACTGTAACTCCTGTTTGCAGCCTCCACGAGAACAGCGAGGACGACATCGACCCCTTGGACTCCATAGACGACCACCCCCAGCGCACCACGTCAGCCAGACCCTCGACCACAACAACAACGACCACCACTACCTCCAAGCCGAACAAGCCATCAACAACGCCAGCCTCCAGCACCTTCTCGCACCCCGCTGGCTACCCTCAGCACTTCCAACCCCAGCCACCCTTCCCCCAAGTGCACACCAGTCAGTCCAAGTCTCTATACGACGACAAGAATGGCGGCTACCATCATCAGTACATATTCCATAACGGGGAGATGAGTAACAATCAGCAGGCTACTTCCTATCAGCTTTTCAGCAATCAGGGTGTCAGCTCTACGACAGTCCAGCCTCCTCAGGTGCACCAGATCAGATTCAGCTCCACTTCCAGTCCTCAGATCATCCACAATGAACCTTCGACGGTGTCGCCCTTGTTCCATGCGACCTCCTCTACAATCCAAACGCTTCTGAGCAACAATGGGAACGGTCCTGCGTTGATCAACCCCATATTCCATAACCATGGGATAGCCAGCACCACGGAGCAGTTCAACCTGCACAATAACAACCCCAGGGAGACTTCTGAGTACCGTGAGAGTGGGGAGCACAGCATCAGGCCTCTAGAAGCTGTTCACCCGATCAGCAAAGGAAAGGTAGCTAGCGAAATCATCAGCTAGGTAGTGGCTATTCTCTAATTTGAATTTTATTCAATCCAGGTATCGAAGCTGACGATCTCCCCGGTGCCAACGCCATCAGAACCTCAACGATCGGTGCAGACCAAGATCAGCCAGACCTCGCAGCAGCAAAGAATCTCTTTCTTGCCTACCCCAGCAACCGATGAGACTACTGTTAGATCATTTTATCCTACCCTGAGAAGCGTTTCAAAGCCCACACAGTCCTCCCAGTCGACCAGCGAGCAGGTCACCCAGCACATACACGTGCTGCCCCCTGTGCCCATACCCCAACTGAAACCCCATCAGATTACCATCAACCTGCCACCACCAGACATCCAGAGAATCGTGCAGAACCCCTCGCCTTTGCTACCTTCCCAGTCCAGGGTGATAGTCACTGCTAAGGCCAGCGTCAGTGATGAGTCTGGTAGACCCCTGAACACCACCCAGCTGGTAACCTTACCACTACCAACCATACCAGCTAGCTATGATGACTACAAGGAAGGGGATGAGTCCTTTGACCCCTTCTACAGAGATGTCCCTAAGATTCGCAATGCTAGACGTGTAGCAGTCAGCAAGACGTCATTGAGAATCAAGAGATCAGTTGGTCAGACCAAGAACTCTATGGTGTCTTTCGTCTATGGGGGAGATAGACCCAAACGGCAAGAAGTTCAGATGGTAGATATCAATGATAAGGATAGAGATAAGAAGAAGAAGACTGTGGAGCATGAGCCTTCGGACTTCCAGGCGATCAAGGAGAGTCTGATGAAGTTTAGGGACATTCTCTTTGGTGGAGAGTTTAACGAGGACACTATCCGCAATGTATTTGAGGGAAGCAGTCTCCATTCTGCCGAGGCTGGGAAGGTGGGAGGAAAAGCTTCGTTGGAGGACCTGGAAACGAAGGCCTCGAAGAATTTTAAGGCTAGTAGGGAGTATGAAGATAGCGAATATGATGGTGATAGTAAGGATAGCAAGGGTGATGATGCCGAGTACTCTGAAGGTCCTTCGAAAGTGGACACGAAGGAGTCTGATGCTGAAGAGTATGTTGATTTTAAAGGTAACGAAGAGGAGGCAGAGTCTACGGATTCTAAGGAAGAGAACTCGAAAGAAGAGGACTCGAAAGAGGTGGACTCGAAGGAGGAGGACTCGAAAGAGGTGGACTCGAAAGAGGAGGACTCGAAAGAAGAGGACTTCAAAGAAGTGAACTCTAAAGAAGAGGACTCGAAAGAAGAGGATTTTAAAGAAGAGGATGCTAAGGATGAAGAAAAGAAGGAAGTTGATGCTGATGGTGTGAAGCACGTGGAAGGCAAAAGAGTCATTGACATTGTCATACTGGATCCAAACGAGTACATCAAGATGAAATCCTCGACTGAAGGGAGCCTCGACAGCGCCACTGAAGAGAATCCTACTACAACCGATGCCTCAATCCTTTCTCCAACAGAGCAGACCACTCAATCCACGTTAGCTGATATTGAACTGACCAAGAAGAAGGATTCTAACGACTCAGAGGTACCTGGTGACGAAGTTAAAGGTAGTAAGCACTCTTCAAAGTACTCCAACGAAAAACTTGACGAAGTCAACACAAGAAAACCATCCAAGAAAGTTGAAGACAAGAAAAAGGAAGAGTCGAATGAGGAAAGCAAGACTCACAAATCCAAAGAACGAGGTGAGACCAAGCCTAACGCTAAGAGGAAAAGTTCTAGGATAAGGTCCTTCTCAGGGAAGATAGCTTCGAGAAAGGATCCGAAGAGTGGCGAAGTTGAAGCCCAAACTGAGAAGCCCAGTGAGCCAACTGACGAGGAGAAGATTGTCACTACAACTCCAGGTGTAGAGTTTGAGATTGAACAAATTGATAAGCATATCTTTGATGAACCAGAGTCTCAGACTTCTAAGGAGGTAGACACCAGGGCTGTGGGACATCAAGGCTATGCAAAGAGTCTTCAGGGTGGGAAGGATCATGGTGTGGAGAAAGATAATAGAAAGGGAGATGCTAATGAGTATGGGACTTTGAACAAGCAGGTGGAGAGCTTGGCGAAAGACGAAGACGAGCATGAAGAGAAACATGAAGAGAAAAATGAAGAGGGACATGAAGAGAAACATGTAGAGAAGACTACAGTTTCTAGCTTGAATGATGATATCGAGAAAGAAGACGAGAAGCCAGTTGAGGAGTCTGTCAAGGTAAAGGAGAGGCTGTCGAAGAAGGAAAAGCACTATTACAGAGAGAAGTCTTCAATTGAAAGCATAGATGATGAGTCTGATACTGATGCTAGTGATGAAGAGACCAAGAACTCTGAAGAGACGAAAGACTCTGAAGAGTTCAAGGATTCTGAAAAGACTCCTGTACTCAAAACAGGATCTAGAGGAGGTAAGAGCATGAAGTTCGAGACATCCAAGGAAGTCGTCACGCATCGACAGGACAAGAGCAGAAAGTTCTCTGACGATGATGAAGAGAAGGACTTCCAAGAGTATTCGACGATAAAGGGCGAAGAGGTCACCTCCCAGGAGGTATCTTCAGAGTACCACGACTCTACAGAGTCCTTCTATGACAGCAGTCACGAGATCGGCACAGAGAACGACTACAAGGACTCAACCACTAAGACTGACTATGAAGAAGATTCTACTTCCAGAGAAGACACTGTCGAAGAGAACGACGAAGACGAGTTGGATGATGATCACGAGGATAGTACAGAGGGTGTGTTGAAGTATACCGATGAGCTGCCTAAAGAGAAGAAGGAAGAGTTGTCGGACAGCAAGAAGTCATCCGATTCTGTGGAGAACAGTGCTCATGACTATGTTGATGACAATTACGAGCCTGATAATTACAAGGAGATGGAGGCTGCTAAAGAAGAGGAGAAGAAGAAGAAGAAGATTAAGGATGAGGTTGGCAAGAGTGAAGAGAGTTCAGGAGGTCAAGTTGAAGTTACTACCAAGTCTTCAGACACTGAAGCAGAGAAAGAGGATGAAAAGAAGTCTAAAGATTCAAGTGGGGATCACTTGCAGCAGACAACGTCCACGACGACAACAACAATCAGAACAACAACCACAACTACGACCACAGTTAAGCCAACGCCTCCAAAGCTGTTCAAGCCGATCTCAATCAGGAAGACCTACACCTACACACCTCCCACGACGACTCCCAACCCTGTCGTCATCAAACCCAGGATCAGTTTACTGAATCCAAAGCCAGCAAAGCCTCCTAGGTCTTACAATGAGCTAGCCCCTAAGCCTGTCATCAGGAAGTTTACCTTATTGACACGGAAGGCCACCACGACACTTCCGACGATTACTGTCACGGATGAGGATACAACTGAGACGACAGAAGTCCCGGTGATGATGACAGATATCCCAGTGGCCTTGACAGAGGCTCCTGTCACCACGACAGAGGCTAGAAGCGAGGAGAACATCCTGGAGGTGAAGCTGGAGCAGGAGAAGAGTCCAGCAAAGGAGCCGATGCAGAAGGACCAGCCTCTAGTAAAGAACGAAGGGGACCAGGATTCTAGTCCTTCAGAGCAGAAGTCTCCACCGAATATAGAAAAGGAGGAGGGTCCCAGCAGCACTGAAAGCTTCACACCCTACCCTTTGACCAGACTCTCGAACCTAGCTTCTACCATTCGAGAAACTTTGAAGGAGATCGAGTCTACCACGGAGCAGACAACGACGACCAAGAACTATACGTTGATCGAGCTGGAGGTCATCAGCACGACGGTTCCTCCACTTGCTACCACAGCCAGTGAACCTGAGAGAGAGGAGGCAACCACTCTCACGGTCATGCAGCAGGATGTGTCCACTGAGACGACCACAAACGCTCACCAGGACTCCACAGAGACATCCACAAAGGCTCACCAGGACTCCACGGAGACGTCCTTGGCTCCCGAGCCTTCTCCCGAGACTTCCACTCAGACGACCACTACCGAGACTGTCCTGAGCTCGTCCAAAGAACCTGAAGAGGTAGTCTCGACGACCTCGAGATACTCGAATCGCAGAATAGCGAACCTGAAGAGGCCAGACAGTTTCAATTGTCTGGAGAAGGAGATGTACCGTTTCTATGGCGACACCAGGGACTGCAGACTGTTCCATTATTGCTCCCCGGGGTTCACTTCGAGGCAGGTCCTCGATTTCCGGTTCGTCTGCGAAGAGGGCACAGCCTTCGACGAGCAAAGTCAGAGCTGCAAACACGACGTACGCAAAGGGTTGTGCCCCCACAGGAAGTGGTAATGGCGAGACACTCGCCTGGCTCTTCGTGGCGACGTTGATTTTGGTAACTGGTGAATCCGCGGACTCCCTAGTGTATATTTATATGTAGGCTGGGCCCGCAGGCCCCCCTCCTTTCCTGAGTATTGCCATAACCTTGTACATGATCATGGATTCACACTTATTAAAATTAATGACCGGGCTGATTGATCACGGACCACGAAGAGCTGGGGTGAGCGAGATTCGAGGTCTCAGGGGCCTGTCACGGCCGCCATTTTGTGTGGGTAGAGCTAAGTAGTAGATCAATTAGGTAACATAATTTTTTCGTTGATGTCCAGTTCTGGTTATCCGAGGTCTGACGTTGGCTGGCTGTATCTACTTAAATTTCTACAAAATTTTTCAGTTGCTTGCACATTCCGACAGTCGGGAGACATTGTTGGGTGACTAATTTTTTGGGGAAATTGTTTTTGGAAAAACAAGATGGCCGGACAGCTCCTGAGACACGCAGCGAATTTTAGGATAAAGAGTGTGTCGATTCACGTCGATTCCTCCTGGCGTGGAAGATCGACGTTCGAATCTCGTATTTATGCGTTACTAATTAGCAACAGTCGTCGAACAATAATGTTGTTCGGATCACGGGCCGGATCGGTAGATCGCATAGATCCCGCATTGCTCAACGTGTGCGTTCCGATACGGGGCTTGATGCAATTTGCACAAATGTACATTTAGGTTTACGTTGTCGGTTTGTAGAGTCGCGAGAGTGTACAGTGATGAGTGAACAGATAATATGAAGCGAGAGACAGTTAAGTAGCAGGATCAAGCGATTACGGAACGGACTCACTAAATACTCAATCGTTGTTGCCCGTAGCAACGAGCGTCGTTTTAGCTGTCGATCGATCTTCATGATTCCCTGGCGGCCGCTCTAATCATTCCTACCTTCTAGATGATAGATCCCTAATCGTTCGGCGGAGAATTCGGCGACCTTAGGGTCGTGGATCCTGTAAATGTGTGTGTGTGTATGCGTCGTTGATCGTCGAACACCTCCTTCGCGGTCCAGTCTGTGGCTGGGTACAATGTGACCCATCCTACTCAATTTTTCGTTTGGGTCAGAGTGGACCCGGCCACCGTCAGGAGAGGGTTGGAGCTAAATCCCGCCACAACGGGGCCACGTGATCTTTGTGTGACGTTGCAGCAGTGGTTCTCAACTCGTATACTGTAATCAAATCAACTTCGAAAAGATTATTTTAGTTTTTCTAATTTGGAGTTTAGTTTAACATTAATAGATATCTTGTATACATGGAAATTTTTTTATCTAGGTGAAAAATAAGTTGAGAAGCGCGGCAGCTTCGTGTGATAAATTTTATTTAATTCTAGTGTGCTAATGTTGTGGGAAGTGTTCGACAGTTTTCTACCCCCGAAGAAGCTTCACGTGTCTTCTTTTCTTGATGTTGTCGAGGGTGATAGAGGACAATGATGAGCCGTCATTGTCGTCACGGGGTCTGTTTCCCAGGCGGAGGATAAATGTATTGACGCTCTTGGATATATTTTTACATGTGAACTTATTCCGCTGCATTTAGTGATTCTTACGTAGATAATGTGATAAGTGATAGATATTATATTGATCGCTTGCGTGTACCTCGGTCGTCCCTGTAAATATCTATGTACATCCCGACGTTCGCACGCATGTTCACGTCTCGACAGAGGTCGTGTATTGTAAGGGTCTGTACTGTGTTAAATAATAATTGTATACCACGTGCAAGTCTCCTCGATTTTTCTCCATCTTCAACCCCCTACCCCGCACACTTTATTTATTTTAAATAAAAACGTTCTCAATGTCTACATTTATCATACAAATATACTAAAGAATAAATTAAAATTATAAATTGCACGCTAATTAATACATCTAAACCTAACAGATAATCAATGAAATGCATCCCTGGATACAATAAATATTAATATACTTAAATATCAGAAAATATACAGAAAATTTGAATGGTGGTGACATCTAGCAGCAAGTAGTATATTCATATACACCAGACCACAGACGTAAGATTAGTACAGACATTGCATCTTATGGGCTTTTCTGTCTAAGCCTCCGGTGGGGGGGGGGGGGGCTTTCAGAGCCCCCTTACCATTTCGGTGTCACGTCCCATGTTACCGATAGTTCGCGGATTTAGGCGTATTAGTAAGAACTGAATATTCTATATTGTGTAAGATTCTATTTTGTTCTATATGTTGTCAAGATCAACATTCTGAACAACTTTTCTCTATACATCAATTTATTTGGTGAAAAATAAAGAATACTAGTTGCAAAAGTTAATTTGTTCTTTTTCTTCCAACCTGTACAATGAACATTCGATAGTAGAATTAGATTAAAATATTCGAAAATTTTGGATAGAGAAAAAATTTGTTATATTAGGCAAAAAATTGAATTTTGTATTAGGAGAATGTGATAGCGAAAAAGGTGGCGCGAAAATATCATGCTACCTCTTTTACTATTATGCTCTCCTAATAGGACACTCAAAAATTTCTGAAAATTTTCAAAAATTTCGAAAATTGAATTTTGTATTAAAAGAATATGATAGCGAAGGTAGTGGCACGAAAATTCAGTAGTAAATCTCAACGACAAGTCAGACGGTCAATAAATTTCAAAAATCAAGTAGTACAACTCAACGACAAGCCAGGCGCCCGAAGATTTCGGAACCTCGAAAAGTGGAGTTTTGTATTAGGAGAATATGTCAGCGGAAGAGGCGACACGAAAATTCAGTAGTAAATCTCAACGTCAAGCCAGTGCATTGCATGCAATGTCTGCACTGATCTTAAGTCTGTGACCAGACACGATATTTCATGCAAAATAATTGTTTGGTTATGATTTAATTGACTACTCGACACTGAATCGATTTCTACAAGTTGTGGAGTTCGGATAATAAAAATATCGTCCATACGAGTGACTATTAGGCTTTATTATCAAACAATAGTTAAATACACACATATACTGGCATCCTTGGAAGTGTTAACATTACAAAAACAGTGAATAATTGCATTTTATACATAAAATAAAATTTAGTTTCTCGACCCTGTCAATATATTTTCAATTAATTCTTAGTTAATCTCTTGTTTAAACAATTACTGTCATTTGTCAAATATCTAACAGATAAAACTGTTCAGACTTTCCCAACATCTTTAGTAGCCTGTGCATGCGCTGCGAAATGCGCAGCCTTCGCTTCTTCGACTTCCGGTGTGTCAATCACTCTACCATCAGGGCCAAGAGGGGCGCCATATCCATATCTATAAGCATATGGTATACCAGAAAATGCCAAAGCACCATAAGGATACATTCCTTGCTTTTTGGCAGCCTCCTGCAATTAAAAACAATAAACAAATTAATTTAACTCGTCAACTACTATAGCTAACTCGAAATACAAAATTATATCTTCAGTTGACTCAAAAGGATCAAATCGATTTCCAGTTGATTCGCTAATTTGCAAAATTAATTTTCTTCAGCCAATTGTTTAGAAAAAAAAATATTAATTCCAATTGGCTAATCTTCGCAGGAGATTGCTTCTCATTTGGCAAAGATATTTCTGACTACATTATCCACTAAGTATGCAAACGTAAGTCTGGATGCTTAGCCAGCCTAGAGTCAGACAACTGCTGCAAACGGTTCATTAGTCGAAGTTCCAATGGTTTCGCATTTTTCCCCGGGCAATTACCAGTGCGTGAGCTGCAAGATGAGCAGCCTTCGCTTCCGCGACCTCAGGTGTATCGACGACCCGGCCATCGACGCCGATGGGCGCGCCGTAGGTAATTGCTGGTGTGAAAACACGGGTCAAGAGAGGCACGTGTGCATAACCCAACGTGTTCCTGGCAGCCTCGTACGCCTGTGTGGCTAGGTGGGCTGCTTTCGCTTGTGCCACCTCTGGTGAGTCCAAAACTCTGCCATCGTATGCCAAGGGGACACCAAAGTAGCCGTAGGACACCAATGGAGTCAGGTATCCTGGTTGAGCTGCTGCCAAACTACAGAGTACTGTGAAGACGATCTGTAAACGAAGAAAAAAATGTTCTATGTAGATTAAGGTCGGGTTAGGTCCAGGGTAAGTCATGTTAGGTCCAGGCTAAGTCAGGTTAGGTATGGGTTGTGCAATGTTAAATTGGCTAGATCTATATAATTATAAATCATGTTGGATTTAGATAGACTCATATCGAGTCAGGCTAGGCGTATGTTGAGTCATGTTAGGTCTAGACTGAGTCATGTTAAGTCTAGATTGAGTCATGTTAGGTTATATTGAGTCATGTTAGGTTATATTGAGTCATGTTAGGTCTATATTGAGTTATGTTAGGTCTAGATTGAGTCATGCTAGGTCTAGATTGAGTCATGTTAGGTCTAGATTGAGCCACGTGAGGCATGAGTTACGTCTATATTGAGTTATGTTAGGTCTAGATAGGGTGAGTCTTAGATTAAGTCGTGTTAGGTCTAGATTGGGTGAGTCTTAGATTAAGTCGTGTTAGGTCTGGGTTAAATCGTGACTGGTCGTAGCCTAATTGATTTATGTTATCATGGGCAAAGGATGTAGACGCCAATGTCGAATACTTACGATCGATTTCATGATTTGTGATGCTGTGAGAGCGCTGCTGGGTGGTGAACCAGGACTCGCCCTAAGGGGTACCAAGTGTTATATGCTGTACCCTTGCCAAGCACGCATCTCCTTTTATATATGTGAAACTGGTAGGGAGTCGTCGACCCGTAGGAGGGGACCACACCCTGAAGCCGCTGCACCTGAGGTGCTGACATTGACATTATGTTCGCGGGGCCCTGACGCTTCTCCCCGCGGGACCTGTCACTCATAGGGTCCCACACTGCGAGGTCAGGTGCATGGCCGTCGACCCTCTCACAAGACGCATGAAAAACTTGACGACGGAATGATTCCTCGATCGGGGAGAAAAACCATTGTCCATCTCCTTGAGACACGGAGCAGTCGCTCTAATTTGAGGAAGGTCGCTGGCTTGGTCAGCGAACCTTACTGTCAGGCGTGGGTTATCCTATTTATACTTGTGCGTTTAGATAAGGAAATTGCTAGCTATACGGGCACTCTATGTAGGTTCAGTGTCGTGTTTGCATAGCGATAACGGTGTCCCATAATCTTTGCAATTTTCCAGCAGTGAAAATCATCGCAAGAAAATTTACAGAAAGAATTCTCCGTCACAAAGGAAAAGACAGCTATGCAACAGCGTACTGAATCATTCATGCTGCATTGTTTATGACATTTTTCAATAAATCAACGCCTTCGGCGAGCGGAATTGGAACCTCGACGACCATTAATAGCGTGTTTATCGACTCGTGTATTCATACATTGCATACTGATGTAACAAAAAGAGAACTGGCCGATAAAACGCGTATTAAATGTCATTATAATTTTATCGCTAAATAATTTCTTAATTATTCACAGCTGATAAAAACGGCCTCGACTGGTTTCCACGAAGAAAGGGACGCGGCCAAACGAATTGCAATTAAAGTGAATGAGTTCCGCCGTGGAAAAAGTTCCCGAAGCGAAGGTTGTCGCGTCTCCTTGGAATGATCAATCCTCGGTGATTGACTGTGGCGAATCGTTTGTTCCGCAGTTAACCGCAGATGCCACTGAAAGCAGCTCGCACGAAAACAAAACCTGCAGAACCGAACCTGGCGAACGTTACACCGATGCTTTCCTGTAAATCTCTGAGATACCCTCGAGAAAAATTACGCGAACAAAAGGTTTTACATTTGCATTATAACGCGTCGTATGTCTCGTGTCAAGTAAATTTATCAACAGAAAGAAATTGTCACGAGTGAAACTACAATTTAGCAAATGGAATTAGATAATTAATATTTTTTAATTTTCCGCGGATGTATTAATTAAAAGAACAATTGGATGATAAAGAGTAGGATAAAATCAGTCGGAAATGTCGAATGCATTTTTTTCATACTTGGCCCCGTTTCCGAGATATACGCCTCTGAAGATGAGTCGCGCGCGAGAGCTATTGTCTGGTCATGGCTGGCCGTTTCTACTTACCTTATATGCTTATGCGCGCGGACTTCATTTTCGGAGGCGATTATCTTTTGAACGAAGGCTCCTATGAAAAAATGTTATTTCACGTTATCGATGTATTTTTCCATGTAGAACAACTCTGTCCTCTTAAATTTTCATTTAAAAAATCGTAGTGCAAATTGCAACACATATTCGAAACAAGGTTCAAATATTTAGGATAATCCAATCTATTATGCAAAATAATTTTTATCTAGGGAAGAAAATTGTGCCGACGGGTCCAGTATACTTCCATCGGTATATGTAAGAAACTATTTCCTCCAGAAAAAATTGTTTGTCCACCTAAGCGATAAAAAAGGGTCGCACAAACCACGCCAAAGCAACGAAAGTAACGCATACTTCAGTCAACGAATTCCTGGAAGGAAAAAGTCAGATTGCGTTGATGCCGTGAAATTCATTCGCAAATAATCTCTCAGGATTTAGCAAAACCCCAGCGTAAGAATAGGCGTCACGCATGTATGCCGCTGACCACACATGCATACAATTTCTTGCTGTCAGGATTTGGAGCGAAAGAGTCGCCACGCAGTTACCAAACAATCTAGCTGCCAGTTATGTAGTCGTATGATTGAGTCATTACGTATTGAATTGTATAAAAAAAATTACAAAAACTTTTTATCTTTCTATTTAACTAATTATGGTTCAGTGCTTTGAAAGACTTAGTGGTCGGTTGACTGTCGGATGAATTTTTTAAAACGAGACTAATAAACATATGAATTTGAAACTTTGTGGATACACTTGGGTATCGTGGAAGAGCGCCAAGGAAAATTTTCGTTCGAAAATAATTGCTGCATCCAAAGTTATAGCAAAAAAAAGATGGTCTTTTTGTGTAGTCGTGAAGGTGGGTAGGCCCGTTAAGGAAACATCTGTGCAATCGTCACGCGAGGCATGCCAGGTGCCTTAGGAATGGCCAGAAAATCGTGTCGCGTGTCCCGCGTCGCCTCCGCCACGTGGGCGGCTTAATAATGCTCAGATCGCGCGATACCACGCCGAACAAAAGCCCTTTCCACGGAATTCCAAGTAATCTCGACACGCCCGGCGGAGCATTGTCTTTAACTCGGCTCGCTTATCTTTTCGTCGTACGGTTAAGGACCGCGCTAAACGATCATCGTGCCGGGGTATTAATTGGCGCTGCGCTCCTTTGTTGCGTGGGCGGCGGCGCCGTTCTTGGCCCACCGTCCACGGCAAGGAAGCGTTAACAATGAAAGGTCGTTAGAACGATTTTTCAACGCTCCTTTTCCAGCTGGCTTCGGATCGCCTGGTGAAAGCGTCCATTTCAGGGAAAGAAATGCTAACAAAATTCCACTGCCGACGAAATATTATTTCTTCGGAAACGACTGAAAAAAATCGGAG
Organism: Lasioglossum lativentre; assembly: GCA_916610255.1. NCBI lineage: Eukaryota > Metazoa > Arthropoda > Insecta > Hymenoptera > Halictidae > Lasioglossum > Lasioglossum lativentre. The sequence continues at coordinate 7,564,908 of OU744357.1, read as the reverse complement.
ACCTTGCTACTATCAATATGCATATACTAGAATTTTTTTAGATTTTTTAATTGAACATCCGAGTCGCAAAAAATTAAAGACTCCAACAATGTTTTAGCTTCGGAAACGTATTACCTGTAGACAATTCCACAAAATGACTTTTTGGGAGGATGATTATTTGTCGTGATTGGGACTTCTTCCTTCCTGATCCAGGATCACTCTGGAACGTTACGGGACGATTAGGCGTGTCACTAACCCGGTACAGATTGCCCGGCACGAGGCCAGGGACGGTTGTCGACAGGGAATGCCTATTGTGTGTATCGGGCATCGACATTTACTTGATTATTTACGGTGTTATTCGCCAGTAGCGGATGTCATAAAAGACGGACAAGATTTCCTTTGACTGACATTTGCGGGACACAACGGAGGCAACGATTTTTCATGCTACCGATCACCTGGGAATGCAAAGTGTAATCGCAGCTTGTTACCACCGAGTTTGACAATCCGATGATTCGATCAATTCGAAAACTGAAACCGGACTGTAATTTATCAGAAAATAATCAATTTTTCTATTCCCCCTCGTCTTGAGAAATATTTCACATGCTTGTTTCTCGTTTTATTACATTCTCCATGATTACGTCCGGGACATATTTGCTGGCGAAAAAGTGTCGCTAGAAATCCCGTCGTCATGGTTCCCCGAATTCTGTCGTTTTCCGCCATTCGTGCGTGAAACTCTCGATTAGCATAGTCCGCGGGTTACAATTACCCAACATGGTTCACCACACGTTTCGACAAAGGTTCGCCACCGTTTGCAACAGATCGATTTTTTCCCGATAGGAACGTTTCAACAAAGAACATTTTTTTCACCGTGGTTATCTAATCTCTCGTTCGCACAGAATGGAATTTAATTAAATTGTACAAGTGTACCCGTTAGTTGAACAACATCCTGTTACTTTTTTTTTAAACATTTCCTAAGTCATCACTGTAAAATAAATGTTTGTGGGATTCCTATCAGGGGGGGGATATTCAAAATATAAATTAAATATATTATGGACACGATAAAATGAAAGGAATGATTCGACAAAATTACGTTTTCTGGAACATATGTTTATTGAACCAGCCAGGCGATCGCAGGATCTCGACATTACGCCGTGGAATTATTACACCGTAATGAACTTGTCCCAATTAGGTGGTCGGTGCTCGTTAGAAATGATTGTTTGGACGTTGGGTGTCATTGTTCGCGGTGTTTCGCAAAATGTAATTGCCCCGGGGGCTTATTAAGAACTCGGGCGTAACGCTACGTGACGGAATCTCGGTGAATTTGCATTGAAAATAGGGATCGAGGATCTTTGAGCATATTGCCATATGTGAAGCGTGTGAAATGACGACTGGAACCATTTTTTTCCCGGAATTGAACAAAGCCATTTATTAATGTGTCATTGTGCAAGAGACCGTAAGAGGCGAGCTCCGATAATAGAAAATAAAAATGTTTCATTATTTAATAAATTCGTCATGTTCCCGTAGACAAAGAGACTTCCCAAGGTTCGCAGAAAATTTCCCATAGCGATTGGTCAATTCCTGATAGTCCGGTACGAAATCGAGCCGCCTTCTTGCCAAAGATCGAATTCTTTTTGCTTGATCCAGGCAGCAATCGCGATCGCAGCGCCCGGGTTTCCATCATTGACGCAACACAACCGTTTCGCCTCGTCCCATTTCTTTCGCCCGTAGTTCCCCTGCTACCATTTTCCCTCCCTTCTAGGTCGCTACCCCACCCGGTTTGCCCCCCTAGATGTTTTCTATATTGCCAAATAGAAATGTCTCGCCCCACCATGCCTGCCAACTACCCGGCCGCTCATTATGTGAAAATCAAGGCATGGGACGCGTGCGTGTGCGTGTAGATATTCCACGCGGCCCGGTGTGTGCGCCGTTGTTTACCACCGGCACAGTGGGCGCTTGTATTGTTCGACGACTATATAAGGTGTACTCGGCCCATTCGGCCAGCAGAGAACCATCAGCTCGTCGATCCTATAAGCAAACATGAGGTCCATAGTGAGTAGCCATTGTTCGGACAGCATCCGGCACATAACCTCACTCTTCATCTTCATCTCATAAACCACGGGCATTCTGGGCCCTAACTATGGTGGTGGACACTGTGTTTCAGATTTTTTCCATTTTCATTTTTCATCGTTGCCTTTTTTTGTTTATATCGAACAATTTTGTTTATATCGAACAATCACCTCACTTCCACACACTTCACTTCGGCAGCCAATATTCGATTAGAATTAAAATACGTCACACACACTTCACTTCGGCAGCCAGTATTCGATTAGAATTAAAATACGTCACCAGTAACTTTTCTTTCGAATTTTTCCAGCTCCTCTTCTCGTGCCTCGTGCTCTCGGCAACAGCGCTGCCAGGCTACGCCCCTTTCTCCGCCTACGCGGGTTACCACGGCCCCCCAGCCCCGCTAGCGCACGATGGTAGGGTGGTCGACACCCCAGAGGTAGCGCACGCGAAGGCAGCGCATCTTGCGGCGCACGCGGCGGAAGCCGCTAAATCTTCTCCGCTTGGCTACACTGACTATGACGGCAGATACGAAGATTATAGCGGATCGTACGCCGCTGCACCGTTGCAGGCAGCCTATCACGGACCTCCTGCTCCTCTGGCCCACGATGGTCGAGTGCTCGACACACCGGAAGTGGCCCACGCCAAAGCCGCCCACCTGGCAGCCCATGCCGAACAAATTTCGAAGATTGCTCATCTGTCTTACGCGGAGCCTTATCCCCAGCCCCTTTGGTGAAGATCAGGATTAAACGTCGACTCTAGCAACCGGAAGACAGCACTATGATTACACGAACACGCAATCTTGTGAAACGCGAAGTGGGCAGTCGGGTGGGCTCAAGGTCGTCCCCCCACCACAAGCGACTGCAGCGACGCTAGTGGCGAGTGTGGCGCGGTGGGAGTAGCCCGCGGCGTATGGGCGTGGCCTAGCTCTGGCTTTGAACCGCCCAACTGCACCGTAACGCTCACTGTGGGATTGCGTAGAATTACAATAGAAATTTCGTTCTTTTTCTCTGTACTTTAATTCGAATAGCTGCATCCGATGGTTCTAGGGTTTGCATTTCGTTGGCGGATTTTGTATTTATGTAAGCGACGGGTTCAGTTTTTGTAGATAGAGGTACTTAGATGTTGGATTCGATGGGACTGTGTTTGTTGCGATTTGATAATAAAGTGATTGCATTATTTAACGAACCTTCTGTCTTTCTGTGCTACTCCTCGATCCTTTCTCTTGAAAATCCGAATATCTATTTTTCTTGCAATCTTCTGGATTTTATTGAAATTTTAATAAAGCTTCGCAAGAACGTACGACAGATTTCTGACTTTTATGACGGGTAGATATATTCTGAAAAATCGTTGATTTCGTTACGTTACGACACTGCGAAGTGTTTGGATTGAATTCCTAAATGTCACGTGTTCTACGAGTGTCTGTCACACGGCGATTTCCGAGTCGTTATCGAAGCGTTGGCGACAAGCTCGCTGTCCCGTTCAGGTCAGCACGCGCACAATACCACGAGGCCGCTGGTCTTTGAACCAGGATAACTGTCGCAACGATCCTTATTCCAATGAGAACAGGCTGAGTGCACCACTCGTGTCGCTGCGTGGCAACGCGCCGCTGCAACATGCTGCTTAGGTGAAAACGGCGCTCGATTGGCTCGCCTGGCATTCGAAGAAACTCAGTCGAGCTTGATTGAAACGACGATGAAACATTTTCTAGATGTATAAATAAATAAATAAATCAATCAGTAACAATATTTTTGATTTTTAACATTCCTCCAGATTCCTCTGCACCCGCAAGCATTTTTCATCCAATTTATGCCGAACATATATTTTGCATTTGTTAGTAAAAAATTGAGAAAAATTTATTAAATAGTCCATTATCTTCTGGTACACTGAATGAGATAGCAATGTCCAACTGTAATTTATTTTGTCGCCAATGGGACGTGAAAATGAATTTCTTCAATTTCCTTTTTGTGAATAGAAATTACTGCCCTTGGTTGTTTAATTGATATTACGTTGTCACAGAAGCTAGTGTAAATAATCATGAGGTATTTCACGAGGATTGCCTTGCATCACCTGTTTCCTTACAGTAGTGGAACGCCGATTTATCGCTTGATTGATCAAGACTATTCCAGCGTTATTATACTACAAGGTCGGTGTCATGACTATGCCTTGTCCATTATTAGTATCGTTCCACAATTTGGGAATGCCATTTACAATATCGTGCATTCATTAAGAGAAAGTAATAAAACAGCGTTACTTAATACAATATTTATGTTAAACACATCAACCCTACCTAACTCATCATTTTATTTATTTCTATATCTTCAATTTCAGTAATCAAATTCACCTTACTATTCAGCATACGAGAATCTAAACAATCTCATTTGGGCTCTAGTATCTTACGAAAAATTTTTTTATACAAAACGAAATGTTACACATCAATTGCAAGTTGCAGACATTAAATAAAAATTCACTTCACTCAATGATCTGAATATGTTGAAAATAATATTTTTATCAAACCAAAAATGATCGAGGAATATTTGGGCTCTAGTATCTTACAAAAAATTTTTTTATACAAAACGAAATGTTACACATCAATTGCAAGTTGCAGACGTTAAATAGAAATTCACTTCACTCGATGATCTGAATATATTGAAAATAATATTTTTATTAAACCAAAAATGATCGAGGAATATTTGGGCTCTAGTATCTTACAAAAAATTTTTTTATACAAAAAGAAATGTTACATATCAATTGCAAGTTGCAGACGTTAAATAGAAATTCACTTCACTCAATGATCTGAGTATGTTGAAAATAATATTTTTATCAAACCAAAAATGATCGAGGAATATTTTTTTGCAGCAGCATAGTGATCTAGCGACGGGCCAGCTACGACAGTCCCGCCCATAGCAGAGCTCTAGCCCCGATAAATACCGAGGACGTCGGAATTGCATCCGCGATGACGTGCGTCCACGCTCCTCGTGTCGCATAGCTCTGCTGGGAGGTGAATTTTATTCCTGACGAGGTTACGGGACACGGTGTCATTGTTAATGCCTGGTAAATGTTACGGGGCAGGGCAGGTAGCCTTAAGGAGAGCATTTTCCTGGGTGTGGTTATACCCCGTTGTTGTGGCTGCCATAGAAAGGGGTGGGGCACGCAGCCTGGCGACAGAGCCCGACCGTACCCCTATAAATTGGACGATCCACGTTAGTGGAAGGCATAATGCGAATCTAAACCTCTATCAGTAGTCGCTGGATCGACGTACCCCGAGGTTCGACAAGATGTTGCACTATCTCGTGAGTACTGTCTTCCTTTTTCTATTTGCGTTTGTTTAAACAATTTAACCCTTCGTGCCCTACGAGTGTCATATTCATTAAACCACTGTGGGTTTTGTTTTGTTAAATTTTAAACAAAGCACCAACTCTGTGCTTTAGTGAATGTGAATAATTTTTCATACTTGATATACTTGTTATTATTTTAATAAATCGAAGTGTCTGAACTGAAGGTGGCACCGCAAGAAAGTTAATGAAAAATGTTCGTTTAAAATTTGTGATACATCTTTTGTTGGTATATAAATGTGTATATTTAAAATTTTATAATGTGGCAATTAATAAAATCTGTTTATTTCTGGCCTGTCAGAAATTCTTATAAAATTCGGGACCAATTTATGCGCTTCCGTCAAAGCAAAAATAATTTTACAATCACGTTCGATCACTGTACTAAAATTAGCGGAATGCGCAGGTAATTCTTTCAGTCACCCTGAACGCAGTCTTCTGCGCACCACAGTGGTATGGAGGTGGCCACGCAGGGGGCTATGGTGGTCCTGCAGCACCAGCGCCACTGGGCCCAGACGGCAGAGTAGTAGATACACCAGAGGTGGCGCAACTGAAGGCTGCCCATTTAGCTGCACTGGCCGACGCCAATGCTAGAGCACCGAAACTTGGGCCTGGTGGCCCCTACTCTGGCCCAGCCGGATCGTACGCCCCTGGAAACTACGCTCACTACAGGTTGGTTTATTTTAGTGTTCCTAGTACCTGTCCGCGTGTATTCCCGGTATCCCCAATATTTATTCCAGAACCTCCAATATCCCTAATATTTATTCCAGAACCTCCAATATCCCCAATATTTTTCAATTAACAATTAATAAATTGTTTACAGCGGCCCACCGGCTCCCCTGGGGCCCGATGGTCGAGTGGTGGACACTGCGGAAGTGCAGCAAGCCAAGGCCGTGCATTTCTCCCTCTTCAACGCTGAGGCCCAGCGGGGCCCAGGGCCGGCAGGCCCAGGAGCTCCTCCCAGTCCTTCATGGAACCCGAACCCTAATCCGTGGGGCCAGCCAAACAGCTGGAACCACTATTAGACACACTGATGCCTCCACACAACCTCCAAACATCATGCTCCATCTACCTCTGAACACCAAGTGTTACCGATCAATTTATATTTAGTCTTTTTACAAAATCGCGGGTTTTTCTCTCACAACGAATCTTTTGCTTCCTTTTGCCATACTATTCTCCTATCACTGTATTTTGCGATTGACAGTCGCGTTTCAGCTACCTCTTTGTCGACTCGCACGCTATCAGGAAAACACCACGCCGGTTATCGACTGTTCCGCCACTTTGCAACACGGATTTTTATGAGAAAAGAAATTGTTGTAGAATATTATCGTTGTCGCGTTGCGAGTAAAATGGGCGCGCGTGTTGTTTGTTGGCGAATGCAAATCGGGTAACGGACTGCTCCTGATAGCATCGCGTCGTTTCGCGAAGGAAATCGTTATCAGATTCCTTTTCAAGGTGATCTCCTTATCGCTCTTGCTTTCGAAGGCCGGGGAAAGTCTACGTTCACCTCTGTCTACCCCCCCCCCCCTTATGCGACGATATATATATACATATATATAAGTATGAATTGCTATGTACATAAAATTGCAAGAGGACGCAAGCGGAGAATAAAATTCTGAAGCCACTGCAACTATTTAAAATGCATCCCTGAAATAATTTTTTCACCCGATCAAAACATTCGAATTGAAGCTTCGACGAGACCAATAAGAATTTAAGATTTTTTTTTAGAATAAATCTATTTTGAGTTAAAGGCTCTTAGAAAATTGAGTACCACTGACTCCATCGATCCTACGATCGAGCAACGACTAACATGCCCGTGACATAGATCAGATTGATTCGTGTTCGCCGCGGAAAACACGGCAGTGAAAACAGGCGCAGGGTTTACGGTAGTGAGCATAAATCTGATTACGCCGAGGAATCCGGCCGCGTGCGTGGTCGGGACACGTGTACATAGGCGTGAACACGCCGTGAATTATAGTTGCGACAGAATTCGGGGATTGTTGAAGGCCGTCCTCCCACCACGATCCATCCCCCACCAATCATAGTCCACGCTGCGGCGCGAGAGGCGAAGTGGGGGGCGTGGCCTTCGGCCGCCGTGACAACTTTCCTCGTCACTATAGGCTAATTTCCCATAACTCAATTCCACAGTGACTTGGGGACAATTTTCACATAAAAATGGAAATATGTAGCCCCTGAAAAATAATTTTGGAAAATATTTTTCGGATTCAGGCTTGTAAGGTGACATCAAGACAATTTTGCAATTAATAGCGACGGTCTAGAGTATTTATTCTTGCTACTTGAAAAATAATTTTGTGGTCCAGGCTGTCGTAGAGACAATTTCACAATTAATAGCGATGGTATAGAGTATTTATTCTTGAACTGTTACTTGAAAAATAATTTTGTGGTCCAGGCTGTCGTAGAGACAATTTCACAATTAATAGCGATGGTCTAAAGCGTTTATTTTTTAATCACTACTTGAGAAATAATTTTGGAAAATATTTGAAAATGTATTTTTAATTTAAAGTATTCAGTAATTTTGTTATTCGCCTCGTTCGGGTGTACAGAATAGTTAGCACAGACACCATTGCGAGCCAATGAGCTTTTGAACTCCGGGTCCTTTGCATTGCTCGTCAAGCACGGTCAATCACGTCCTTGCTGGCAACACGAATTACCGTCTAGCATGCCCCGGACAGGCGTGCCGCGTTTACGTTTGTCCAGCTCGGTATACAGAACCGGTTCTGTCTGACAGTGTCTGCTGGCCTGGGTAAGTGCAAGGCTCCGGACTTGGGCCCACCGGTAGCAGACACGACTCACGGATCATTTGCTCGGACGGAACCGGGATCACGAGCCGTTTCTCGTGATCCTTATCTCGTCGATCGACCGTAATTGACTGTTTAACCGCGGCGGATATTGAAATTAGCGCTTGTCTCCGTTCGGAAAGTGAACGTCCAGAGGTTTGGTGGCCCACCCCTGAATTTCTTCTGGTGCCGCTTGACCGAATCGGGTCAGGGGTCACCTGGCTGTTCCAGATACATTATTTATCCGGATCAATTTTTCCGTCAGATTTCAACACTTTGATTTTCAGATGGGTCAACAGTCCTGGGCGGGAAAAGATATATTGAAATTTTTATAATTTCGTGAAAAATAATCGTACGGCAATGAACCGGGACTGATTTTCAAGCTTGAATCCTCTGCTTTCAATATCCTTCTGGTATTTTTTCACCAAGTTTCTTTAACATGAGATACGGACCAAAAAGTGAAAACAGTCGTTTTGGAAGATTTGTCAACTTCAGGTACCGCTGAGAAGTCGAAAAAATTTTTCTCGCGTGCGAAATCACGCTGCGCTTGAAGAATAAAGTTTCCGCTTTCGAACGACTCCAAGAAAATTGATCTACGATTTTTTGTTGGCATTTTATGTCACTTTTAGCGAAAAGTGTGCCTCTGGCTTGACTCGTAGGGTCACTGTATTCTGGATGAAAATTTGTCGACGTTTAAACAAACGTAACTTTGTTGAAAAAAATCGTAAAGCGATGTTTCGTATCTCATTTTAAAGGGCGAAAGCTCTGCTTTCAATCCGTCCACGGTATCATTTTGTGAAAAATTTTTACCGTGAAAGACCAATCGAAAAGTAAAGATAGTCTGTGTTAAAAATTACTGTGTTAAATTGAAATGGGAGGTTCCTTGGGTCATTTGAAGCGACATTTTCCTTAACAAAAATGGCGCCCGTGGCATTGTTTAGGAGTTATTAACGAAAAACACGGACCAATCAGAGCGCGACCTAGACGTTCGTTGGCACGTTCAGCCAACCGCCTGTCGGCTCACCGCGCTGAACGTGCCAGCGAGGGTCTAGCTCGCGCTCTGATTGGTCCGTGTTTTTCGTTAATAACTCCTAAACGAAGCCTCGGACAACATTTTGCAAAAGGAAAATGGCGCTTGAAATGACCTCAGGAACCTCCCATTTCCGGGAGTTGAAGACATTTTGGGACACCCTGCATATATATATATATTTTTGTGAACGTGCCAACGAGCGCTCTGATTGGTCTGTGTTTTTCGTTAATAACTCCTAAACAAAGCCGGGCACGCCATTTTTGTTAAGGAAAATGTCGCTTCGAATGACCCAAGGAACCTCCCATTTCAATTTAACGCAGTAATTTTGGGACACCCTGTAGAGGTCTCTAATTTGCTTTCTGGCTGAAACTAGAAGCTACAGAGTCCTAAGTATAATCATAGCCAGATAGCTGAAATATTATTTCTGTTCGAATATTAATTGCTCAGCTGGGTGTGTTCCTAAATTACATTGATCAAATGTCAACAGGATCTCGACGTCGAGCTGTGAATTCTGGTAAGTGTCAGGGAATTCTGATACGGTGGAATCCGGGTTGCACAAGACCTAGGCCAAGCTGGGAGTGCTCTTCCTTTCGATTTCTCATTGGACGACGCCCACTGTACCTGCTCGCTTATTTTGCCTACATTCGAGCGTGAGTAATCTGGCACGGTGTGGGATGACAGAATAAGTGCACGGTGAGCCCACGTGGTCCCAGTCACGTCTGAAATGATATTGCATTCGTTTGCAAATCGTGCGGTGGGTTACCATTTCGGTGACATTAGGTGGGAACATTGACCAATTATAAACTAATATTGAAATTATTGGGAATCTGCGTGCAAATAACTAGCCGTAAGACTAAATGTAAGTAATTTGTCAGTGTAGGAGTAAATAAAAGTGTAATTACCAAGGTCCATCGGTGAGTAAAACAATAGGCCTTTTTCGTAAGAAAATTGCCAACCACAAATTGATAGAGACATTAGCGAACAATTATGGAAGAGTAGGTGCAGATGAACTAGGGAGTAATCGAGAAGATCGTCGAAGAAAGAGAAAGAGGAACAAGAAAACCACATTTGTATTTCACGAAAACGTAATACCGTGTACAGAATACATATTGGTGGCAATAAACACAAGTTTTTGCTAATTCGACCGCCCCTCGCTACGAAGCTCCTATAGTTAAACAATCAACTATCGCTTAAACGCTACGTAAAATGTAAATTCACTAAAACGCTGCATACACTACCTTACTCTTTAACAAATAACAATATGGCAATTCAAATTGCAACGCTCAGCAATATGAAAACGTACGGTTACGTGGTCTATACAAAATGATCGATACAATTATTTACAAACACCCCAGCTCCGCAATTTTTTTTTTTCGTCCAATTGTCGGCTGACCTAAAATCCCATGGGCCTTCATATGCCTTCCTAACACATAACATAATTTTGCATAATTTTTTTTGTCAATTTTATTTTGATCTATATGTATGTTGTACGTACTCGGTCGTCCGTGCATCATCGGCTCCAGAAAAAACGCGTTCCTCTTCAGTAGTACAGATCATTCTTCGTGGACATGGCAACTGCGCGCGCGTGAGCCTTCATGTGCGCGTCGCGCGCCTTCACCACTTCCGGTGTGTCGATGACACGCCCATCGGCGCCCAGCGGCGCGAATGGTCCTCGGTAAACGATGGGCGTGGCGTGGTTGTACGTCACTCGCAGCGGGGCCAAGTAGACCAAATTTTTCCTCCCGTCGAACACGTCCAATTCGTAAAATTCTGACGCCTTCGACGCTGCGCGGGCGTGCGCTGCCATATGGGCCCTTTTGGCTGCGGCCACCTTCGAGTAAAATCCAAAAAAATGTTTACCACTATGACATAGTTATTCGTACTATAGCCTGTCCTTCAGAATTGACTTTCCGATGCATTCAAACTATTTAACCTATTTTATTATTTTATGTACAACTTTTGATGATTGATACGTGCTCGATAATTTTTCCGTCATGATGAAGTCGTTTTTTATAGCGATTTTCGACATTGCTGGATTTTTTTCTGCTCACCTCGGGAGTGTCTATGACCCGACCATCGGGTCCCAGTGGCGCCATCATAGCTCGTTGACGCTGTCTTTTGGGAGCCATCGGCGCCTCTGTCATCTCGGGCATCCTTTCGGGCATCATCATGTCGTCTTGGGCCTTCCTCAACTTCGTCAGGGCCGCAGCGTGCATCGCTAAGTGGACGGCTCTCGCGCGGGCCACTTCCGGTGTGTCCATGACCGTCCCATCGCTCGCGAGCGGCGCTGGTGGGCCTCTGTACTGATAATATCCGTTCTCGTACGTTCCAGCAATGGCGGACGCGATCAACGCAGCCAGAACTATCTGGAAAACCATGTGAAATTAGTAAAACCACGTAAATTCTTCCATCAAAATTAATAAAAGAATTCTAATCATTTTTAGACCGAGCTAAAAAATTTCAAATCAATTTTAGATCGAGTTCAAAATTTTTTTATGCGTTCAAAATTGACAGTAGAAATTAGAATTGTATTCTGATGGATTATTTAGCTGTTCTTTAATTGCTTTGCGAATTTTATGGTGACAAGCAGAAAATTTTAAAAAACTTGTGAAATGTTGTGAATTCGATGCTTTCAGAATCCAAAATTCATGGTTCTCGCGACTACGATCGCACTTACAAGTAATCTCATGCTGCCGAGATACCACCGACCACGAAACGGACGTCTCGATTGCGAGTGTATCACGTTCGATCGATCGATCTTGCTTTTATAGCGTCGCGGTGTCACCGCGAACAACCACGTTACGATGATCACACCCGAGACGATAATCGATACCTTAATTGTTTCGTTTCTCTCACGAATGTTCGCCGTGATCTTATTAGACTTACAAAAAAGTGCTTCTCGAAGATAGAGTGGGTTGAAAATTCTTCGACCCACAGTGGACTATTTCCATTGATCCTTCAATAAATAATTGATCCTGTTTACCTGTGAATTTTAATTAATTCGCCGAAATTTTAAGCAATTTTCCCAGTTTCAGTGAACTTGTAAAACTTTCTTGAACAATTTCAAGACCATTAAAAAATGTTTTATAATTCAAAAGTGGACACGACAGTACTAACAAATAATTGTATTTATTTATAATCTACAAGAGAGAAAGGATAAATAAATTGGTAAAATTATGGTCAAAAAGAAGGATTCTTTATGTACGTTCACAAGAATTTTTAGTATGAATGGAAAAATTGAAAAGATCGGAAAGTTTAGTATGAAAATTGTAAAATAATACATACACTTGACGTATTGCGTAAATATATTTTATTACTGTTTATGATGTGTAAATATATATTTATATTGCAGCAGTGCCCCAGAATGTCCCTGATGTTTCTACGCGGCTTTTCGAGGTCAGTTTTCAATGTAGTGCAACAGCACACCACCCTCTCGCAGCAAGACGCGGCTGTGCAGCTTGGGCAGAACTTTTCTGCGGTTTCAAAACACGCCTTGATTCACGGACAACTAGACGGGATCATAGATCCTCCGGTGATCCCTTCAAGGCAGTCCTCTTTCCACAATGAGTTTTCGTCCCCTTATAACACACAGCCCTAGATACAGTCCACGGCCAATTACCGTTCAATTCCACTTCGAACTTCTGCGATTTTATTGTCTCCGCCTATGCGACATCTTTTTTCATCATCAGTCTAAGAATCATTTTTCCTAGATCATCTTCAACCTAACAATTTAAAAAAATAACTTTTTTTTTATCTCAGTTACACGATTAGGGTAACTGCACCAGTGAATGAACATTTAAGAAATTGTTCAGAAAGATATTTTATTTAAAAAAAAAATATGTGAATTAAAGGAATATCATATATGCCAAATGGCTCCCTATACTTCATTCGTCAAAAATAAATGAACACAAATCAAATGAAATTATTATTATTTGTCTTTATTAAACGTTAAATAAAAAATATAAAAATTACCAGTCAATGAACACTACATTCTAGTAATTGAACAATGAAAAAAGCGTTCATTTACTGGTGCCCGTTTATTCACTGGTGCAGTTACCCTAGTAAAATAAAAATATTTACACTGTAAATTATTTTTATAAGTGGGAGATGTCCATAAAAACTGATCGGCAATTTTTCTTATTTTTGAAATCGGACGATGAACGATATATTATTTTTTGTCTGATCAGTGACTGATTCTACTGACGGCAGTCTCACGTCTAGAAATTAATCAGGCTCCAGACGATTAGCGATACAAGCGTGCCGAGCTGCTTCGGTTAATTAGCATAGATGCAGATTCCATGTTTACGACGTAACATAACACGACCAGGTCGATGACTTTCGTGAGGAAACAGTTGCGCAAAAGTTTCACGCAAAGAGTCTGGGTCCTATAGCGTATAATCCGTGTTGCCTGCAACATGATTATAGCATATTGGGTCCAAGTTGATTGTTAAAGTTGCCACATTTGGGAAACGAGGCTGAGAAACAGACACTTAACCTTTCCAGGCGTTTGCAATTTTTTTTTTCTCGAGTCTACCGATCGTTAAAAAATCCCACAACCACTATTCCTCGATCTCGATCACTGTAGGAAAGTGGAAATATATTTTTTCATTTTTTATAGGATGAGAAAATTTGAAAATCTGCTGATAGGTATCTCGATATCCGCCACGTCGACTGCCTCGGGAATGCCAGTCCGAATAAGTTACAATTCTCAACCTTTCTGCTCGTAAAAACGGCGAATCACGATGTTCGAGTTCGTTCAGGAGGAACGAATCTCCGTTCCCCGGATCGTTTCTTCTCACGTCTTTCGTACACCGGTGACCTATGTCGTAACATTCGGTCTGGAGGCAGCCTGCAGCTACAAGGTAATTCCCTTTCAATAAAATCTCTGCTTTACCCCAAAAAACATGAAATATCTTTACGCAAAAAATTTCTCAGCCAGACTGCAGTTGGGATATTCTCGGGTTGGGTCAGGAGGCTTTAAAGGTGGCCCGCGTCAGGATTAGGTCTGGGACTGGACTAGGTTAGGCTGCTGAGTCAAATTAGCCTGAAGTCAGGTCGCAGTCAAGTTTGAGGTAGCATTCAATTCAGGTACAGTTCAGGACCTAATCAGGGACTAGGGACCAAGTTCAGGTCCTAATCAGGTTAAACTCGTGTCCAAGTCCAGGTCCTAATCAGGTTAAACTCGGGTCCAAGTCAAGGTCCTAATCAGGTTAAACTCGGGTCCAAGTCCAGGTCCTAATCAGGTTAAACTCGGGTCCAAGTCCAGGTTCTAATCAGCTGGATTCGGATAAATATTCAGGGCATAATCAGGTTGGATTTAGGTATAATTCCAGGTCCTAATCTGTTTGGATTCGAATCCAAATCGCGGTCCTAAGAAGGTCCTAATCAGATTGGATTTTTGATCATGTTGAGAGGTCCTAACCGGGTGCTAATAAGATTCGATTCGTGTCAAATTTGAGGTCCTAATACGGTTCTAATCCGACTGGATTCAGGTCCAATTCGAGGTCCTAATCAGATGGGATTTTTGATCAAGTTGAGGTCCTAACCGGGTCCTAATAAGATTCGATTCGCGTCAAATTCGAGGTCCTAATAAAGTCCTAATCCGACTGGACTCAGGTCCAATTCGAGGTCCTAATCAGATTGGATGCAGGTCCAATTCGAGGTCCTAATCAAATTGGATTCAGGACCAAGTTGAGGTCCTAACCGGGTCCTAATAAGATTCGATTCGTCTCAAATTCGAGGCCCTAATAAGGTCCTAATCCGACTTGACTCAGGTCCAATTCGAGGTCCTAATGAGATTGGATTCAGGACCAAGTCGAGGTCCTAATCAGGTCCAAATCAGGTGCCTTAATAATGTTTGTTCTGTCAGGTTCGATCGACCATTTCTTGCCAACAGTTTTGCTAATACTTTTTTTTCTGAAACCGCAGTACGAGGCAATCGTTGCGACGATCGTTCGATCCGTCCCATACCGCTTCGATTTTTATTTGGGTTCTGTCACAAGATTTGCAAAACCTTTGCCGCAATTTCGTATACGCATCTGAAATGATTTTTATGATTCTTTTAACGCATATTTTTCCCAGTGGTTTGGAGGTGTTAAAAAAATATGTAGCAATGTGCTGCGACAGTTGTTGTCGAAAGAAGCGAGCACCAGAATGACCATGAAGAAGTGTTCTCGCTGACTCGGTCCAGCCAGGGATTTCTTTCTAATTCTTGGATTACGTTAACCGCAGTGCATAGCGAAATCGAATGTGGGTTAACCTGCGGTCTCGCACGACCGAAACGCGTTCGCAATTTATGCGTGTGGTGCATAGATTCCGTGACTCCTCGAACTGCGCGTTTGATCGACCTACTTAGCGCCGATAAATATGCCAGATGCAAATCTAACGCAATCGAAATGTCTCAACGAGCCTCCCTTCCCTTATCAAAGCATCACGGACAATTTGTTTAAAAATCTCCTGAAGGATTTTTCAAATCGCTGTTATATATGAAACAGATAATAATAATCTGCAGAAACAAGATAAAGACGAGAACGCTCAAGAAAGGAAGAAATACAAAAACTTAAGGAAAATAAATAAAGTGGTTCACAAGCTAACAGATACGTAATCTGAGATAGCAGAATAATCTGATGAAACTTGTTGTACACAACCTGGATATTAATAAAATATTTATGTGATTATTGCAAATTATATGTTGCTTTTGACTTGAAGATTATTTGCAACAATTCTTTGAAAGGATAGTTAGTCCTCGATAACACCGTTAAAGATAATTGAAATTATTTAAAATTGTAAATGAACTCTTAATAGTCTTAATGGTAAGAGGAACATTGTTGCAGACATGGGTAGGTTTGTATTCTTTGAAAGGATAGTTAGTCCTCGATAACACCGTCAAAGATAATTGAAATAGAAATTATTTAACATTGTAAATGAACTCATAATAGTCTTAATGTTAAAAGGAACATTGTTGCAGACATAGGTTTGTTTAAATAACGAAGAAGTGGGATGGTTGTATTTTTTTTGTAAAAATGTGAACAATTTATTGGCCTAAATTATGTACAGATGTTCCGATGTCTCTTCAATTTCCATGATCAATAGTTGCTGACTCTTTGATAGCTCTGCGGTGGGAACGCAGATTTCGCAAATGCGGATTGCGGCGCTGGATAAGGCAGTCCTGGGCCAGGCAGCACTTGAGACGCGGGAGAATTGTATTGTCCCACGTTGTAAGGGATTTGGCCGGTTGGTCCAGCGTAGGCTGCAACAAAAAGTCATGTCCCGAAAAGTTACAAAAAAATATGTATGCCAAAAAATAAAAATATTAATAAAATTACGAAGCTTGTCACTCGACTGAAATGCTCGGTACGAATATTTTGTAAGGAACGGTCGGATAATTGAAACGTCAATTTAAAAGTGTTATTCGCGCGAGAAATCCAATCAGCTTAAATCCGACACTCGATCTTCGCGATGCCGAGGAAGGTGTCGAAACGCGTAAGCTGCTTTTGGAAGTGGGGCTCGAGTCAAAGCGGAACAAAAGGAAACCGGTTCTTGTCCGTCATTTCCTCCGACAAGCATTTAATCAAAATTTCCCTTCCATTAAAATTCAAGTAAAATTCCCATCAATTTTAATGTTTTAAATACCGAGAAAATTGCCAATTTACAATTGATTGAGCTTGTTCGCAAAATAAAATTTCAATTGTTACAGGGATTCGATTACAACAAATTGTTAATCAAAATTTCCCTTCCATTAAAATTCAAGTAAAATTTCCATCAATTTTAGTATTTTAAATACCGAGAAAATTGCCAATTTATAATTGATTGTTCTTGTTCGCCGACAGCAAAATAAAATTTCAATTGTTACAGGGTTTCGATTACAACAAATTGTTAATCAACATTTCCCTTCCATTAAAATTGAAGTAAAATTCCCATCAATTTTAATGTTTAA
This sequence comes from Lasioglossum lativentre, assembly GCA_916610255.1. Lineage (NCBI taxonomy): Eukaryota > Metazoa > Arthropoda > Insecta > Hymenoptera > Halictidae > Lasioglossum > Lasioglossum lativentre. The sequence continues at coordinate 7,547,769 of OU744357.1, read as the reverse complement.
GTACCGAGAAAATTGCCAATTTACAATTGATTGTTCTTGTTCGCAAAATAAAATTTCAATTGTTACAGGGATTCGATTACAACAAATTGTTAATCAAAATTTCCCTTCCATTAAAATTCAAGTAAAATTCCCACCAATTTTAGTAATTTTAAATACCGAGAAAATTGCGAATTTACAATTGATTGTTCTTGTTCGCCGACAGCAAAATAAAATTTCAATTGTTACAGGGATTACAACAAATTGTTAAGAGTCCTCGTTCACAGAAGTCCCCGTTTGACCCACGGCGACCCTGTTTAATATTCGTGACGAAGAATGGCTAATTCACGATTATAGTCTCAACGATTAGTGTCTCTGCAGGCCATTCCCACAAGAACAATCGAACGATTAAGCTGTTGAGCAACAGTCCGACTGTTGGGTCGTATTACGCTGTCACAAATGTATCCATATCCAGCCAATGGTTAAATGTTACCGTCTGTAAAAATTGGTGCTATTGCTATTGTTACACGAGTATCGTTCGAATATTTTTCTAGGCTGTCAATCTCCACAGAAAATAAAACTGATCGATACATTAATTACAACGCACAAGAACCATAATAAAAATATTTTCCAGGTTCCATCGACCCGAGCATTGGCTTTGAAAAATTCTTTCAAGGAGCACAGCCCGAGGCGCGAACGTACCTTGGCCTCCGACTTCCGGTTTAAACTCCTGGGCATACTTGAACGCCCTGGCTTCGGCCTCGGCCAACTCCGCCAACCTGGCGGCCTTCAGGGCAGCCACTTCCGGCGTGTCAATTACCGTGCCATCTTCAGCGAGAGGGGCGGGAACGAAGGGAGTAGGCTTCGGTACGGCAGCAGCATAGTTTTGTGGGCCGACATAGTTGGCGTTGTTGCTATACTGGGGCTGGTAGGCTACCGGGCTAGGCTGGCTGTACGATGGAGCCTGGACTGTAATTTTGATTAACAATTATGCGACCTCGTGCAGTCAATCGTTTTTTTATTTTTACCATTTATCCAGGTCCTAAAATCCTGGATCTAGTGTGGGCCTAGGGCAGGTTCTAGATATAACTAATTTAGACTTGGCAACCATAGTTATCCTAGACCTAGCCTAGGCTTGGCCAAGACTTAGCAACCCCTACCATAGCTAGTTTATATGGAGCCTGGACTGTAATTTTGATTAACAATTATGCGACCTCGTGCAGTCAATCGTTTTGTATTTACCAATTTATCCTGGTCCTAAAATCCTGGATCTAGTGTGGGCCTAGGGCAGGTTCGAGATATTGCTATACTTGGATTCAAATAAGAATGTACTTACTAGCCGACCAGTTTAACACTCTACTGCGCATCTGACTCTAACGGAACTCGTTCATTGGCTAATCCCCTACTCCACCACACACCTCTTCCTGGTCACCATTGGTCACCATGCAAGTACAACAAGGCTGACGCGCAACGACTTGCGCAGTACAAGTATATTCTTATTTGAATCCAAGTATAATTTAGACTTGGCAACCATAGTTATCCTAGACCTAGCCTAGACCTAGCCAATTTAGGCTGACCCCAACCCCTGTGTTCTATACTATCGCTATGCCTCGAAACTGTAAGTGCGTCAAATCCCTAAAGACCCTGTGTCTAAAATGTAATTAAAACGATCTTCAGCAACAATTTACCTGGAGCAGACTGGTAAACAGGAGCCTGAGACTGATAGCTCGGTTGCCTCAGATAGGTCGGCGCAGTAGGCTGCGCGGAGGGGTAGTTGTAAGCTTGCGATGGAATCTGAGGATTGTAGTCGGCAGTTTGAGGCTGATTCTTGGCTTCCTCCGCAGCTCTGGCAGCTGCTCGAGCGAACTCGGCGAAGTGAGCAGCTTTCGCTTGAGCCACTTCCGGTGTGTCGATTACGTTTCCGTCTTGACCGACCGGAGCAGGGGGCGCGAACCTTTGGGGCACAGGTTGGGCATGAATTTGGGGCTCGGCGTAGCTCGGGGGACTCACGTAACCGGCCCCGCAGCTCGCTGCCATGACGCACAAAATGATCTGCAATTATACAATAGAATTTTACAATTTTACATCCAGAACAATTTCAAACCTTTTTACCTGCTATCGAAGCCGTCAAAGAATCCTTAAACTAAATGCACGAACAATTTCGAATCCCGTTTATTTTTTCAAATAACAATCCAAAAAATTTCGAGACCTCCCCCGGAAAAATAAATTCCAACCGGAAGAATTCTATTGGAGGGGAATTTTTGAAAACGAGAACTGAATGCTGTTGCGTTAGGAGCTCTGATTGGCCGTCGCCGCGTGGGCCGTTTCTCTGACCTGGCCGAGTGACCCGATCTACCCTAACCTTTCACTTTCCTTTGTTCGCCGGGGGAATTCTGATCGAATCGATCTGTGAGGGAGGAACGGAGTGGGGGAGGGGGGGCCTTAAGAGCCGCCGGGGGACTCACCAAGCCTCTCATGACGCCCTGGAAAAGCCGTGGATCGGTCCCTTTCTCTATCGGTCCTCTAACTGCTGCGGGTCTCTCTACACCTCCCCTTTGGTAACTCGCCGGCTACTGACGGATAAAACGGTGACGACGGTTTTCCGCTGGCGTCTGCTACCCGCGGGCCCGGTCTCGCGTTTTGTGTTCCTGGAGAACGGAGTTGGTACCATTTATAGCGGTGATCATCCGCCCCCTACCACGGTTGTTGTAGGCCCCGCGACCTGGAGGGGTCCTAGGAGGTGATCGGCTAAACCACCGCGCCTGGGAAGCTCGGCCAGGAAAAAGGATACTCCCTCCTTTCGGCGTTCTGTCGCCAGGACCTTGGCATTTGAGCGAGGTCCCTGCACTCCTGGACCGGAAGGATATCGATCGGGCCTCCGGGCACTCCTGCGCCCGTGCACGGGAAATTCGACACTTGCGGTTACCATCGGCGCGCCGGTATGGGGAAACGGGTCCACGTGCCGATCGTTCGCATTAGGCCAGCTTTTCTTTTTAATTAATTAGTTTTTCTAGCTAGGATAGATGACGCGCTAAATGGTCTGCGATCGTTTAAATCATTCTGTGAATATAATATGCACTTTCAGGAGCGACTATGTATTTGTTCGAAAAATATTGATAATTTTTAAGAGGATCGAATATTACCATGTTGTATTAACCCTTTGCACTCGGAGCTATTTTAACTAAAAAACGAAAGATTGAAAAGAAAGATTGAAAAAATGAAAGAGAATGGTAGCAAATGTTGCACGATTGACCAAAGTGCCATTTCTGGCCACAAAATCTATTTTATAATGTTTATTTGCAAACATATACATTAATCTGTAGTAGAAATACACTAAAGTCTATTATACCAGTAATAAAAAATTTTTTGTACTGCATGAGAAACAACAATAAATAGAAAATATTGCAAAAAAATGGAGACTTGTTCCTCCTTAAGAAATTAATCCTTTGCACTCGGAGCTATTTTAACTCAAAAACGAAAGATTTTTCCATTCTAGAATATTTTTGTCATTTTTTGCATACGAAACTGAAATAATATTTCATGTAATATGTAAATGTCTAGCAGTTTATTAAATACGAACAAAAATAATGATGTGAACAATATTTTTAACAATGGCACAGCAATTTTCAGTGGTGCCTCAGAGTCGCCATCCGAGTGCTAAGGATTAAGTATTAAAATATGAAATTGAATATTGTTCTGGTTGTCGGATTGATTTAGGTTTTACCTTCTTAAAAAAAATGTAGAGGGTTGTAGTCATTTGACCTTGGTTGACCTCCAAATTAAATTTGGAGAATTCGAATCGAGTTTCATTTAATTGTTGTTTACAAAGGAAGCGGATGGATGTTGCTCGTGTTTCAACAGATTCGAGCACAAGAAAACCGTGCTACAGTGTATCCTATTACCGGCCAACAATGTCAGTGGATCGAAATGGTAACGAGCACTATCGCGATAAATGAGTTGTTCTACGTTGTAACCCACATAAAAATGTATCATTTGTGTATCATCATTGTTTCTTGAACTCGTAACACCTTTCCATTTCGCAGCGAGACGCAATAGGAAGAGTTAATTATATTTCTGGCTGTCACTAATATGAGAAATTACACGGCGACTCGTGCAACACGTGAGAAGCACGTTTCATCATTGCCGAGGAAGTTACATACGAGACATATTTCTGCGCAATTGGATCTGGGAAAGGGTCCTAATCATGGTGAGAAGACGAATTTACTGCAATTTCTGTTCGTCATCTGTGTCTTGTTTTGCCAGACAGCATTGTTTACCGTTTACAAAAAATGCATAAAACATATATTGGTAAGAAAATTGGATTTTTTCGAAATTGTATACCACGCTAAAATGTATACTGTCGGTTGAAAAGTATTCGTACACCTTTTAAAAACGAATAACTTTTTCAAAATTGGACCCAACAGCTTGAGTTTTTTTGAGACGTTAGAAGGATTAGTTTACTAGCTAATATGTAAATAATTTTTTTTTTTATTGTTATTGGTAGTAATTGCAAAAGAAAAAGTAAAGGTCACGATTTTTAAATTTTTTATCTGTGCCTGTAGTGAAAATTTATAAGGTGCATTTGGCAGGTAGAAGTAAGTTATATACATGTACAAAGTTTCATTGCAATCGGTTGACGCATAAAAAAGCTATGGGCATTGTAACATGTAAAAATCTTTGAATTTAGGGTTTTCGAATCATTTAAATCGCGGATTCTTACAATTTTTGCTATTTTCAATCACTTATATTTCGTAACAACCTCGATCGATTTCGATGAAACTTTGTACACAAATTTAAAAATCGTGACCTTTACTTTTTCTTTCGCAATTACGACCAATAATAATAAAAAAAAAATTATTTACATATTAGCTAGTAAACTAATCCTTCTAACGTCTCAAAAAAACTCAAGCTGTCGGGTCGAATTTTGAAAAAGTTATTCGTTTTTAAAAGGTGTACGAATACTTTTCACACCTACTGTATATACTAAATAATACGAAATATATTTTATGAGATTTTTAAAAATGGTGATTTAAACTTGAATTAGCTGGGTTTTGCAAATTATTCGGAGCGGTATTATTGTTGGTTGAATTTCGACGGTATCGTGCATTCGAAATTCTCGGTGTTTAAACAAAGGCACGTGCAAGTGTCGAATGACTTAGCAACCCTGAACGAACGAAGGACTCGAGGCCGAAGGACAGTCTCCACTGAGAATGCATTCCCACAATATTTTTCCGCGACAGCAATTTATTGTACCTAACGTTCGATCGCTGATAGAAGCCATGTTCACGTGACGCTATTATACGCGCCGATAAACCAACTATGAATATTTTCAATCCTTATTCAATCCTCTACACATTTTCATTGAAATACTCGCAGCAGAAATAATCACAGTATTTAGGAAAAATTCGTAGGATCGTGGTGAATAATTTTCCTGCAATTTAAAAAAATAAAATACCATGCAACAATGTGTACAGTGGGAGCTGTGGGAATGTTTTTTGCGACCATGTTGCATGAAAATTAAGCAACGCCAGACATCGTGTCCCAATCGGCGTCAAGAATTGTCAATCTGCGGCAGAATATTTGCAAAACGATTTGGTAACTGCGTACGAGCTACACTAGAAAGTTGACGATTCTTTTTTTAACCGAGAGAAACAGTTCGATTTCGTCAGCGAACGACAAGAATTATTTCTTGCAGTACGCATTATATATTTCTTGAAAAAAAACCGTTCTCTCTCTCTCACAAAATACATATTTCATTGACAGTCTCGTTATATTGACAAAATAATTTCCATTCAATCTCCATCGATAAGAGGGTCCGACTTGATTAAACCCATTCAAGTATAACGAAGCTCGCATTTCGGTGTTGTAAGATTTTTTTCATCGAGTCACGCCCTACGAATCAGGAACGAAGTAGTTGGCCGTGAATTTCGTCAGCTCCGCTGCGTTCATCATTGAAGGTCGTCCGTGGAACCAGAAGTCGGCGCCTCGCTATTTAATCACTCGTTAAGCTTGTCGAAAGTACTTGTCATGGATGCAATAAATAAATCGGAAAAATTTAGTCGTAGGAAAAATTTGCAAAAGAAGCTCGATTTTTACTTTCTGTATTTTTCCTGTTAAAACATTCGCAAAACGTTGTGTCAGAATATTTGGAGCAGATCGAATGTTTTGCGTGGGCTGTTATGCGAGCACGCTGCCATAGCAAAGAATTTATTTCTTGTCCATTGTGAACTCGGTGCTACCTTTATTTAGGATGGATTAAGAGAGTGCGATTATGAAACAGCGACAAGAAAGATTTGTGCGAATATACAATCAATTCTCATTGTGCTCATACCTCAGAAGTTCGTTTGTCGAACAGACAGAACAGGTTATGTACAACCTTATGTTCCCAAATTCTTAAAACAGAAGTTCAAAGAAACATTTCTCTAAATATTGAGGATCGAAAGTTCAAAATTTGAAAATTTCTGTTTACGCCTGCTTCGTCTTTATATTAGTAACTCAAAAGCTCATGTGTCGAAGCTTTCAGGCCTCAAAGTCACTATTATCGAAGAGCTCAAACCTCAAAATGTTCAAAAATTCTAAAAATATGTCCATAGCTCGAAAGTTCAAAATCTCTTTCACTAAAAGCAGTAAGGACACTAGTCCCAGGTGCTCAAAATTCTAAAAATATGTTCAGAGCTCGATAGCTCAAAAGCTCAAAATCCCTCTCACTAAAAGCAGTAAGGACACTAGTCCCAGGTGCTCAAAATTCCCCAAATGTGCTCGGAGCTGAAAAACTCAATTTTGAAGCACCCAGGCCCAAAAGCTCGCCCTTTGGAGTACTCAAACCTCAAAAGCCCAAAGCCCTTAATACTAAAATTTCAAAATATATTTATTTAAATATGTAAAGCCCGAAAGCTTGCTTCCGAAGAGACTGACAATTTTCCCAAAAAAATGTTGAGGATTCAGTAGCCGATGAAAAAATCATAGTAGATCGAGAATGTACAGGTGAAAGGTCACTTTATTAATATCAGCCGAAGTCATATGTACAGAAACGAGACGATTAGCGTAGCCGACGTCGGCCTAGTCTAGTAACCGACCAGGTACTTCTGGACCAGTGGAGCGGAGTACGCGGAGACCACCAAAGGCAGCTCGACATTTTTGCTGGCTTCGGCAGCCAGGCCGAGTTTCTCGTTGATGTGGGCAGCAGCGTGTTCCGCCTTGGCAAGAGTAACTTCCGGTGTGTCGACGACGCGGCCATCGAGTCCAATGGGCGCTGGGGGGACGATTTTAGCGATGGCTATGGTGTTCAGATCGCCGGTGGTCAATACAGGCGATGTGTAGGCGATCAGATCAGCAGACCTGACTGCCTCGTTGGCCAGCGTGATCCTCTCGTTGATGTGGGCAGCTGTGTGCTCTGCCTTAGCCAGGGCCACTTCCGGTGTGTCCACTACACGACCGTCTAAACCTATGGGTGCTCCTGGGACCAGTTTCGTCAGAATTGGGGCTGATAGGGTAGCTATTTGAGGACTCAACAGCAGACCTGGTCTGGCCACTGCTACTGCCAACAGGCTGGACAAAATTATCTGCGGCAGAAAGAGTAAAATAAATTCAGCCTCTAGGTCTTAAAATAGTATAAAAGACAAAAATTAAGGTATTAAAGGGTATTTTTTGATTAGATGGTAATTAAAATTAAATAAATGATATTTATTGGTAAGGGACCATTCTGGACACAAAATTTTCACAAAAATACAAAATGAACCCTAAATTAGGATCATATCAGACTAAATTAAGACCGATTTTATTAAAAAATTGAAAATTTTGACAAAAAACGATTTCAACATACAATTAAATTGTCTCCAACAGTTTGAACCCATCGATTAACAAAATAATTTTTTTGAAGACCATGTAATGGTAGAAATGATTATTTCCATCGGTACTCACCAAGGTATTCATGGTGTGTTTACGGGGGCTCCTTGAGCGCTATCTGAATCTCAGTACTCGCTAAGGTGCCTTGGACAGGTCTCATGGTATCCTCCTCGCCACATGGGCTTTATATAGCACCTGAGCAAAAAGGTTTCGCTTCATGGGTTCTCCCATCGGGAGAACGCGCGACTGGGATACGCCCTGTCCAATACAGACCCGATACACCTGACATTGACATTTGGTCCAATCACGGCGTTCAGGAACCGTCTTTTTCGCCCCCCGTCATCGGTGGTAACAATAGGAACAGAGAGTGTGGGGGGGAAGGGCGCCAAATCGAATCCGTCGTAAATGTCGATTACAACCGATTCACTCGGAACGTTCTCTGTGTTTTTTCTCCGAGCAATCGAATTTCTTACCCAACCGTTGCGTGATCGATCATTTCCTTCTCCGACGACCTTCGGGCCACCTTAACACTTCACTGATTGCGAGTGCAATCGGTTTTTGGGGACCCTCAAAAATTCCATTCCGTTTGTAAACTAACATAAAAAAAAAGAATTAGTTTACTTCATTGAAATTTCACCTGATTATTTATTGATATACATATTTCATAACATACAATTCGATTTTTAGACTTGAGGTTTGTTTAATGTGCGCTATCGTTCAAAATGGTATCCTATAATAGTTAATGATAATTTGTCTGTCATCTTTAGGCACGAGTACATTCAGGAAATTATATGTACAGTATATATGTGTGTATGTATGTACAGCACAATTGTGTTCTACAATCGCCAGCAATTAATTATTAACAATTGCACTGGTCCAACGATTAGATTCACACAGCTATAATAACGATTCATGTCACCCGGGTCTATTACAATAGTTTTTTGATAAACTCGTTCTGTCTAGGCGACCCAATTTCTTGTGTGATGTAGCATGATTGCAATGATTAGAATAAGAGAGGTGTGTGTGCGTGTGTGTGTGACTAGATGTCAGCTGTAACAAGAAACTGCATGATGCAATGAATCGTGTTTTATAAGACTGCAAGAAGTGTTGATGCCTTGCCTCTGTTGCAACTGGCCCTTTCCCTAGCGTTCGATTGCCAAATTTATTTAATTGTAGAAAAATTTCTTAGTCGCGAAGACCTTCGTCGAAGGCCTGTCCTGGGGGGCCCTTAGAAAATTAACTGGAATGACTAGGCATTAGATCTCTGGACCCTCTTTGGTCCCAATCATCATGATTGCTCTGAAAGTCCAGCTTAGGAATAATATTATTTTTTTGGAGCAATTCGAAAACATTTTCATAGAATAGAACACGAGAAACAGTGGCTAAAACGTCTCGCGGTGGATCTTCAGTTTTCCAACCACCATTCCGTACAAAAATATTTTAAACAAAAATAAACAATGGAAAGTAGATGTTCCGTACTTTATGGTCGTGCGATTTTTTAAAAATGAAATTACAAGTTAGGGTAACTGCACCAGTGAATGAACATTTAAGAAATTGTTCAGGAAGATATTTTATTTAAAAAAAATATGTGAATTAAAGGAATCTCATATATGCCAAATGGCTCCCTATACTTCATTTGTCAAAAATAAATATGAAAAATACCAGTCAATGAACACTACAATTTACAACACTACTACTAATTTGTTGAAATATACAAAAGCGTTCATTTACTGGTGCCCGTTTATTCACTGGTGCAGTTACCCTATATCAAATTGAAAAATCGTTGGACCGATAGAATTTGGCTGACACAATAGCGCAGCTGAAGAGTCGATAGCCCGGTCATCCGGGACAGTGTGAGAAAGCGAGTAGCCCGCCGTGTAAAAACGCAGTCGGTGATCCAACAACAAACAAACAAACAGGGCTGGAGTTACGCGAGCGTCGTCCTTCGGCGTGATTGACCTTGGCGACCGGGGGCCGAAACCCTAGTAGTCGGAGAAATGACGAACGGGATCGGGTGTCTTCCCGGCCTCGTAAGAGACACGAAAATTGAGCCCTCCTTTAGATTTTTCCCGCCACCCGCAGACTCGTACTCGTTTTACAACACGCTTACCTTGCCCCGAGTGGCGGAAACACGGGCGGGCCCATGCTGTCTGCTGCTGGTCTTGCCAGCTATGGTTCTCCATCGTCCGCGATCATTTTTCTAAACAGCTTCGATAGCCGTGTTACGCGTCTCCCGTGTCCCGTCGGCCTATAAAAGCTGATCTAGGACTGGCCGGCTCAAAGTCGACCGCGTCGAACGATCCTCCTCCTCGCATCAGAACGTTTGCTCCAGCCATCGAGTCACCTGGTTCATCAAAAAGTTCGCCGATCATGTCACCAGTTGGCTTGGCGTTCCTCGGATTGATCTCTGTCGCCTTGGCGAAGCCAGGCATACTGTCCACCCCGTTGATCGCTACCCTAACTCCTCCAGCACCGGTTGGACCGGATGGCAGGGTTATAGACACGGCTGAGGTTGCTGTCGCGAAGGCAGCACACGCGGCAGCCCAGGTCAACGAGAGGATCAGCCTGGCCAACGAGGCTGTCAGGTCCTCCCTAGCTGGGCCAGCCACCGTCCTCAATCCTGTGTCTACGTTGGTGGGTGCTGGACCCGCTCTACTAGTACCTGGCTCACCCATTGGACCCGACGGCAGGGTTGTAGACACAGCAGAGGTCGCTGTTGCGAAGGCTGCTCATGCTGCTGCTCAGATCAACGAGAGGGTCAACCTGGCTAACGAGGCTGCTAGGTCCATTGGGGCAGACTTGAACAGGTGACTATCAATTTATTGGTGGGTGGCTAGATCTTCTGGGTTCAGAAAGTTTTGGGTATAGGGTAGGATGCCTCACAAGAAGTCACTTGCGACGCCTGAGGGGGAAGGAGACTCTCTCGCTCGCTCCACCCATCCCCACTACGGAGCGAGCGAGAGAGTCTCCTTGTCCCTCAGGCGTCGCAAGTGACTTCTTGTGAGACACGAAGAGTACGTTGAAGCCCCTAGACACATCTTTTCAACGGTACCCTAATCCCGTCAGTCGCTAACCCGAATCAACGTGTGTTGCAGACCCGCGTCCCTCGTAGTCGGCGGATTGTTAACAGCAGGAGTCCCAGCAGCCACAGTGGGTCTCGATGGTAGAGTGCAAGATACTCCGACAGTGGCAGCAGCCAAGGCAGCCCACGCGGCAGCTCAAATCAACGAGAGAATCATCCTGGCGAACGAAGCTGCCAGATCCGGGGCTGCGACCATCGTGACAGCTGGTCAAGCTGGCCTCTCCGTACCCCTGGTGGCTGGCGGCACTGTCCTCGTACCTGGAGCACAGATCGGCCCCGATGGAAGAGTCCAGGACACGGTGGAAGTAGCGGTGGCGAAAGCTGCCCACGCGGCCGCTCATATCAACGAGAAACTGAACCTGGCCAACGAGGCGGCCAAATCTGCGGACGTTCTCGCCGTCGCCACGCCTTACGGAAGGCTTGTTTATTGAGATCGAGGGTCCAACTCACGCGGGAATCGCTATAGATTATAACCAATGATTAGTTGTCTTTAGTTGGAATAAAGAAACTGTCTCGAACTGTTGTCGAGGTCTTCTTTATTGGTCTCCGGGGACTTGCTTGGGTAGCTAAGTAGATAGCTAAGTGATTCCTAACCTTTCCTGATCTTTGCTTGACTTTTATATTTAATTTTTAGTGCAAGCTCCTCCTCACCTGGCTCCTTCCTCGAAGCTTTTGTAAACAGCGAAAGCTGTGAACCAAATTTTGGCTGACCTCTGCTCGACTTTCGCCTTTGGTTTAATTTTCAGTGCAAGCTCCTCCTCACTTGTCTCCTTCCTCGATGTTTTTGTAAACAGCGAAAGCTAAGAACCAGATTTTGGCTGACCTTTGCTCGACTTTCGCCTTTTATTTAATTTTCAGTGCAAGCTCCTCCTCACCTGGCTCCTTCCTCGAAGCTTTTGTAAACAGCGAAAGCTGTGAACCAAATTTTGGCTGACCTCTGCTCGACTTTCGCCTTTTATTTAATTTTTAGTGCAAGCTCCACCTCGCCTGTCTCCTTCCTCGATGTTTTTGTAAACAGAGAAAGCTGAGAACCAGATTTTGGCTGACCTCTGCTCGACTTTCGCCTTTTGTTTAATTTTCAGTGCAAGCTCCTCCTCACCTGTCTCCTTCCTCAAAGCTTTTGTAAACAGGGAAAGCTGAGAACGAGATCTTGACTGACCTTTGCTCGACCTTGCTCGACCTTTGCCCGACCTTTGCCCGACCTTTGCTCGACCCTTGCTTTTTGTATACATGTTTAATTGAGGTTGTATAAGATGGGCTGGTGGTTCGAGTGGTCGACTTTGAGACGTCGAACGCCTTGGTCGATATTTTCGGCCACGGTTTGCGGTCGACGCGTGAAAAATTCGCGAGACCAGTCGACCCGGCCCAGTGACGGTGTATTCTGACACGGCAGGCGTGAAACCGATACATATTAATGTCGACCATTTTGTAGCGGAGCGTATTAGTATGTCAAGATTAATTGCATCCGATTCGGGTCGAGGATAGTATGCAAATTAAGTATGGCGCCGCGCGCAGGTGTGATCGAGGGACGACAATGATTTCCGACAGAAGAAACGGGAAAATGAACGGAAGGGAAACCAGTCGCTTGAGAACATCTTTTTGCGATGATTGTTAGCCTCTAGTATTGCATCGATAATTACACTAATTTTCATAGTGCATTTTCCTTTTCTGTTCCTGTACTGAAATTAGGAAAATTGTAATTTAAGCGTCTTAATCGTTTTGGTAGATTGTTTAATTCTTTGTTGGGTTAATCCATCGGGTTCTTGTTGTTTCAAATATTTCTGCATCGTAAATATAACTTCCAGTATAATATTGTATTAATTATTATTGATCAAGATTCGAGCAAGCGGTCATTTATTAACTGTTATCGCTAACGACGTCCGCCATTAAGAATCGTATCGGCCCCGCTAATGGCTCCTTAATTTTTATGACATGTTAACACAAATTTGTTGCTCTTGGATAATAGCGTCTTTATATGACCCTCTCATCAGATTTCTCCAAAAATAACTTCGAACGCGAAGCATAACAATAAACCCGATTAATACTAAAATGTTTACCTCACGCAAAACAACAAAATCATTTTTATCGTCCAATACAATCAGAAGTTGTCCTTCGAATATTTTTACATTTTTACGAATCGCACATACTCGAATTACTTCGACAAGGTAACCCGGATTATTAGCTCCCAAATGTCGATTTTTTAAAAGTAGTATTTTTCATTCGACGAGGCTGAAAAAAATTGAGCAACGCTACGAAAGTGTACGAAATATACGTAAAAAGTTTCAGATCAATCAAGCTCACCTGTTCTGCGCGAAAAATTCCCAAAGATCCGTAGATGGTCACTAGCAAATCACGATTCTAAAATAAATTTCAAAAAATATGCTTCCATCTTTCCTACGATTTTCCGTAAACTTGGAAGACTACGGCAATGAAAGCTCGAACGACTACGAAGGCTCACTGTCCCCTATACTCAGACCCATAATCGCACAGCCGCCGTGTTAAAAGCTGGCGGTACAGTGTCGTCGACGAATAAATGGAAAATACGAGTCGGATCGATGATAACAGCCGGTGGTATCCTGGACCCTGATGTCCCCCGTAGGAATCACTTCAGCAATGGATTATTACATCGGTACACGGATCTTCGCGGACGACCCTGAGCCCCGTCATATTAGGGCATAGCCCGTCGTTCAGGTTTGGTCGTTGGTAAAAAAGCTCCGGTGGAAACACTTTCGGAGCCGGATTCCAGCCGGATCGGGACCTTGAAGAGACAGGCGTGACCAGTCTGCCGGTAGTTTCTTTGGTCCTTTAATCGTCCAGGTTTCCGCGACGATGGAAGAAACAAGTATCGACAAGGGTGTGGTGTCCCATCGTCGAAATCCATATAAATAGTCTGTATGCATCGCACGGAAATCGAAGACGTCCGATCGGATCACCATGAAGTGTGTATACGTAAGTCCTGATCGTGGAACGTGGGTGCGACTGCTGGTTATCATCCCTAGTTTTGTTACTCGAGAATAGTGCTATCTTGATGGGACGTGGGGGTCATGTGGGCCTCGTTCGCACAGTGTTTCTCAAGCTTGAGTTGAACTAAACCCTTGAGGAGGCATGGTGTCAGAATGCAGAGGACGTTGGGTATTGGCATGGTAGAATAGAGGGTCTACTGTGATAGCTAATTGGGTCTTGAAAGATTAGTAATGATCAGTGATTCCTCCTTTTCAATTGCTCAAAAGCCAAGTGTGGTCATCACCTTAGCACCCTGAGTGCTTAGCATTTCCTAAATTGGGATTCTTGCTATGATGAGACATGTTTGTGCGATCAGTGTGTCTTCTAGATTCTATTGTTAGCTAATTGGGTCTTGAAAGATTAGTAATGATCACTGATTCCTCCTTTTCAATTGCTCAAAAGACAAGGGTGGTCATTGGCTTAGCATCCTAGTATTTTCTAAATTGGGATTCTTGCTTTGATGAGACATGTTTGTGCGATCATTGTGTCTTCTAGATTCTATTGTTAGCTAATTGGGCCGAGTTGAACTAAACCCTTGAGGAGGCATGGTGTCAGAATGCAGAGGACGTTGGGTATTGGCATGGTAGAGTAGAGGGTCTACTGTGATAGCTAATTGGGTCTTGAAAGATTAGTAATGATCACTGATTCCTCCTTTTCAATTGCTCAAAAGACAAGTGTGGTCATCAGCTTAGCACCCTGGTTGCTTAGCATTTCCTAAATTGGGATTCTTGCTATGATGAGACATGTTTGTGCAATCAGTGTGTTCTAGATTCTATTGTTAGCTAATTGGGTCTTGAAAGATTAGTAATGATCACTGATTCCTCCTTTTCAATTGCTCAAAAGACAAGGGTGATCATCAGCTTAGCATCCTAGTATTTTATAAATTGGGATTCTTGCTATGATGGTACATGTTTGTGCGATCATTGTGTCTTCTAGGTTCTATTGTCAGCCTGCTGCCTACTTGCTGTGGGTTTGGCCAAGCCAGCCACACCGCTCATCAATTATCAGGACACCTATGGTCAATACAGTTTCGGCTACAGTGGTCCCACCTCAGCCAGGTCGGAATTTAGGACACTGGATGGGGTAACACGTGGCACCTACAGTTACATCGATGACACTGGCGTCATTCGGACTGCACAGTACATTGCTGACAGTCTGGGCTTCAGGATTACCGACACTAATATTCCTCAGACACGTATATTCGTAAGTTAGCCTAACCTAATCCAAACATAAACCTGACCTAATCTAGTAGTCTCCGGATCATTTCAACTCATTTGACATTTTTGTGTGAAAATTCATCCAATTTGCAAAATATTTTTATTCAATCAACAGCTGCAGTATCCACAGGCCACGGAACTGGTTCAATTGAAGGCCCAAAAAGTGGATTATGTGGCAAACCAAGGTGAGGCTAACCTGAAGCAGGCGGAACAGAAGACAGATTTGACACCAGGAGACAATCAGCAGGCAGCTGGAGCAGAAAAACTTCTTGACACTGGGTCTGCTTCAGTTAGGTCTGATTTGAAACCAGGAAACAATCAGCAGGCAGCTGGAGCAGAAAAACCTCTTGACACTGGATCTGCTTCAGTTAATCCTCTGACGAGAATAGGGGAGACTAATGTCTTCCTGCAGCAGGCAAAAGGGGCATCAGGAGAGAAACAATTAGAGACAACAGCAGAAAAGCTTCTTGACACTGGATCTGCTTCAGTTAATCCTCAGACGAGAATAGGGGAGAATAATGTCTTCCTGCAGCAGGCAAAAGGGGCATCAGGAGAGAAACAATTAGAGACAACAGCAACAAAAGTACCAGACTTTGGTACGTTAGGTTGGTACCTCCAGATAATAGAAGCGTACGAGTAGAGCTGCTGAGGGCAGTTCTAACCAAAAGGTAGTGGCAGACGGAAGAATTGGACTAGATTAATATTTTTTGATAGCCAATGTTCGTTAAAATTGATAATTTTTTTTTATAGCACGCTCACGATGAGTCGGCACAAAAAGATGTTGCCTTAAATGAAAGTGAGTATTGTGAGATTTTTTACTACCTGTAAAACATGAAAGATGATCCAATTAATTTTTTTATGGAACAGGTTTCTGCGTCCTAGAGATCATTTTGCTCTCGAGGTCACTCGATTTCCGGGGCTAATGATCTTTCAAGAACACAGGGCGCTTACTTTCAAAAAGAAACAGTCCTTCTTAGTCTTTTTTTAGTCTTCTCAGAGATCAAAGTTGCGGATCACAAATTTAAAGATCAATTTTATAATATATGGTTTTGATGTTGAAATTATAATTACCTGCTTTATATTGTGTTTTTCTTTTTACAGGATCTCCAGGACTCTAAAGGCTTACGGAAATTATCACGGAATTGATATTATCGAAACAGAAAGCAGCACACAGTCGCTGCATCATCATCTAGACCGCATAAGATGATTCCAATTTCAAATATTTGATGATCTACAGTTTTATTAAAAATTGTATTTTAATCCATAAATAATAAAACTTGAGAAATTAAATACGGGACTATTTTATTAAATAATTCGCATTTTTGTAGAATTTATTCATGACCCAATTAATTTTAGACTGACAAGAGCGCGAGTACATTTTCACAAAAATTTGTTAAAGATCTATGACCATAAAAACAAAAATAAAATGCTGAAGAATTCGTAGTCTCAGGGGCTTTTTCATCAAGAAGTTTATTTTCCTCGTAGTCAACGTAATGAAGGGCTGTCACAACCTCATTGTTATACATTTGTCGATTTATTTCTCTTTATCTTTACAAAATAATATCGGCTGCCATTAGACAAAGAAACGAAGGTTACACACGATCCATAATCAATGTTCAGCGGCAATTGCGGACAAATTAATGCTAAGTCTTCATCGTCGTTCACGGTATGTGTTCGTATATGTAATATGTATATATGTATAGGTATGTATGTACCGTGTATGTTCGTGTTTGGTTTTTGTGTGTTATCGCCACAAAACTCTGCGTTATAAAAAACAGTCCAACAGCGAACTTATTCTTAGTAATTTCATTATCATTAGCTAGGCGTTTATCCTCTTATGCTGCAAGGAAGCTTACGAACGTATTTACATCGTGGAAACGAACGATTTTTTAAAACGGCGGCGAATGAAGATTACACAATAATTCATCGGCCCGAACGGAATCGCGAAACAATACGATTTTTTCTGATATCTCATCATCATCATCTTCTTCTTCTTCTTCTTCTTTCCGTTTTTTATTTATTTATTTATTTAATTTTTTTTTTGTTCAGTTACGATCTATTGTAATTCTTTTTAACTTCTTAGCGTCTATACATTTTTTTCTCTTTTTTTGTTTTGGTTTGTTTAAATTTATCGTTCGACGATCACGCAGACAGTGAAATGGGGGAAGGAATGGAATTTCTTTTATTTTGAGGTCGAGAAAACACGCTTTTGTTTTGTTTAAAAAAATTGGAATGTAGAAGTGACGTATAATAAATGTCCGTTTTGTTTTTAAAAGAAGCCAGCGCAGCCATCGTCGAGAAATTCACAGAAACGAAGATCGGAAGGAAGACGAAATTTCATATATTTATGTATACATATTTTTTTTTTTTGTTTAAATATATTTCTGATATTCTCGAGATATTTGTTTTCCTCGTGCTTTAACGTTAATAATTGATCCCTCAGCATACGAGGCGAGAAAGTGGCTTAATAAATTATTGTTATTGAACCAGGCTACGCTGTCTTCTCGTTTCTCTCACGGTTTTCCACTGGTCGATTAATACTGAACATTACTCGTTTTCATCTCCATCAACAACGCTCGAATTTTTCATAATTTTCCTTTCTCTCTCTCTCTCTCTCTCTCTCTCTCTCTCTCTCTGTTTTCATTCGTCAATAATAGACGTGATACGATCCAGGATAATAACGAGGACAAACGTTCTTTCTTTTCTTTTTTTCTATATCTTGCTTTAATTACACTAACACGAGAGAACAATCACGTCAACGAAATGCTTCATTCCTTTCTTGTTATCTTTTTTCTCTTTTTTGTATTTGATAATAATGCACATACCGATAATGAAAAATATAAAAGACGCGAACGTCGTATCTAGGTCGCTCGTCTCTAACCCCACCGTGTCTGTTTTTATATTCGCAAATACAGTAACATTCCCTTATACATATTAATATAAATCTAAATATTAATATATATTTATAATATTCATATTTATATATAACATATTCGTCCTAAACACGCGCTAGTCTCGCGACCACGCGGCCAAATCTGATTAGTGAGTCAAATTTGCTCATGCTCTCCCCCTCTCTCGCTCTTCACCCCTGCCCTTTCTCCTTCTTTCGTCACGGTACTCCTTCATTTTTAATTTGTCAATCATTCGAGTCCATCGGAGCCCTAAAATCCTCCCTGAAATACCCTTTATGTCAATTATTCAATTTTTCACCATGCTATTCAGTTGACATAATTTTTTAAATTTTTCCAAGCATCCGTAGAGACACTTAATAAAATTTAAAAATTCATCCATTTTCCGTATCGGACATACAATTTTTATTTTTCTATTGTGCTTTGAAGTATTTACTAGAAATGCTCTAATTTGTTTATAATTGTTCGAAATCCTTCAAAGTGTAAAGCGAAAATGGATGAGTGAGAACTGCATTTATCAGATCATTATTTTTGAGGGTGAAAAAGAAATTTGCAAAAATTCTGTCAAATTTTTTCTCCTGTCCCCGATGGACCAAAATGTATTTTTTCCAAGGAGAGAATCAAGTGAGCGCCGAGGAAGAAAGGAAGGCCTCCTCCGTCGAGGAACATACAGTTCGATGACTCCTCGTGTTTCTCCACTGTTTCGTTAATTCAATTTCGCTATGATATAGACCGACGCTTCGACCAACATCTCCCTCCCTTCGTTTAGGTGAGCTTCGTCTCCCCTCGTTCCCCCCCACCCCCGTGCTTTTTTTTTTAATTAACGTTGGGCGGTATTCCGTCTCTGTACGTCAACGAAAGAATGGAGCCACTTTTTCCGGGTCCAATCCGCAGTTCTTTGATTACAAAAGCCGGAGAGCTTAATGGAATTCGAAATGAACATGTATATATTCTGTTCTTTGTCATTTTCTTTTTTTTTCAGTTTTGGGAACAAAGGAACCTCCCGGTGCAATTGCAAAAATAGAACAGGGTAACCTTTCTCTCTCACTCTCTTTCTCTCTCTCTCTCTCACTCTCTCTAGCTTTCTCGTCTCTTTCGGAAAAATGCTCGTCGATTCTCTTTTTTGCACACGGGATACACCGTGAAAAACGAACAGAAGGTTTCTCCGCTCGTAAAAAGTGGCTCGGCAAGTGTTTTTTTTTCATATCGCTCATTAATCGTTAATTACCTGCTAATAATTCGCGAAACTACGTCGACTTATCCGAGCGACAATAAAACATTATTACAACGTTCCTTATCGACTTGTTTTTTTTCCCCCCCCCTCTGTTATACTCCTGTGTTATACATATGTGTACGTGTGTGGCTCCTCGTCAATACTGGTTCACCGTTCTGTTTTTTGCATTCTAGACGATCGTTCACACCATGGCGAACAGGCAAATCATTTTATCCTGAATTTCCTTGGAATTTTTGTAAATTGTCAAAAGATAAAAATGAACGCGATTAATTTTATTTTTAATACCGCCACGGGGTAAACAATCGTTCGGAACAGTTTTCTCCGTGTGAGCAATGTTATTTAAAAAAAGTGTTTGTCGAGCAACCGCCAGCATTGACAACCCTCGTTTTATAACGTATATTATCTACAATACTGTTGCGAGTATCGATTACCTTACCTCGACTAATTATCGTCGCCGGGCAGACACGTCCGCGACAATGTTACACGATTAATTTACGGGCAATTGACTTTATACTTCTATACCGAAGTGTTCAGACGCGTTCCCGAAGAGACACGGGTTCCGAGTAGAAACGGAAATAAATTGTTATATTTCATTCTCTCCTCGCTCTCCACCATTCACACGCTCGAAGGATAGTCTCCTCGGGGGTTTGTTTTTTTTATAGTCCTTGTTTCTGTGTTCTGCCTCGAGAGCAGACCGCCATGAGGACACTTCTACGATCCGACGACATCGTCCGGAGAACCAAGACGTCGAAAAGAGACCGAAAAACGTTCTCTCTTCTTATTTCCCCTTTCCTCCGTCAAACAATAAACACCGGATGAATCTCTCCGTCTTCGCGATAGCCTGATCATCACAGAAAGAGACAATGACGCGGCGGATCTAACAGTAAATACAATCTGAATGTCTAATTTGCAATTTCCACCACCACCACCTTCTATCTCGTGTTCTTAAAGCGCATAATCTGAATGTTTTATTTTTTTCCCATTTCGTTATCACTAACGCTACGTACCGGTAGACTGCGATCTCTATGCATATTTTTACATTCCCCTGAACAGAAATTCCAATGACGTTTCAGTTAAATTTATCATCTTCTATATACCTGTGATAGCTCAAATAAATTTTTGTTCAGGTCCGAGATCCACAGTCCACTTATTAAAATCGAGACAGGTGTCCCTAATGCACATCCTACACGTGTTCGGTTCTCTAACAGCATCATGCAACAGATTGCCATTAATGATTGAAAAAGGGAGCTATCTGCCACTGTTGGTTCACAGACTGTTTCAAAGCTGATTGAAATTTATGAAAATTCAAACAATTCTCATTCCGAACCTAGTATGGCTACGTTAACGAGATAGCCACTGTTCGAAGCGGCGAAGGTTCTTCTTTAAAATGCATTTTGTTCGATATCGATACCTCTTCTAGTTCCCGAGATATCATTGTTTGAAGAGAACCATGATTTTCAGGTCTGCACTCTCACGCTAACCCCCTCCGCGCTCACGCTAGTTAGTGATATCACTAGTACGCTACTTCCAACGTCCGCAGTGCAATGTTTAAAGTCTCGTATCTCGGAAACCAGTTGAGCTATCGACATCGTACAAAATGCATTGTAAAGAGTACATTCAGCTCTATCTTTTAGCTATGTTGAGTTTCGGAATATCAAGTCCAATTTAAAGATTTTTTGATATAAATACACCTGGAGAGGAATAATTTGTTAGTTTGTCAATGTTTGAAAATGTTTCTATGAAAGCAACAGTGGCAGAAAATCGCTCTAGCGAAGGTCTGAGAAGGTCGAAGCTTCGAGTGACACTGATAGCGACAGTGAAATAGAGTGGTTCCTGCAAAAAGTACGGTTTAATCATGGTCTAATCGGTAAATTTTGTTAGGCTCACGTTCCTCTTTCGTGGAAAAGAGGAACTCCCTTGTCCGGGAGTGTTTGTAAAAATGTTTTTCAGACTGTTGTTGACCTTTTTGCAAGAATAAATTGTAAAAAGTACTGCCAAACGCAGTGGTAGGCCGTTCGTAAGTTGTCGAAGAGGAGGAAGACCATGATAGGCAGTAGAATAGCGAGATTGTGGTCGGTTTTGAGCTGGAAGAGAAGTTGGAAGGAAATGCATCGACATTTTTCCGATCGTCTCGCTCGAGTCACAGAAAATTAACTACCGAAACGATTTCCTGGTAGAAATCGTGTGTTCGATGGAACAGTGAAACGACGAAACGTCCTGCAATTTCCTTCCGGTGTTATTTCGCTATAGAGTTCGTGCTGGAGATGCAGGTAGAAAAGGGAGAAGGGCACATTATATGTACATACATCGAGATATGCGTATATATATAGATATACAGTTTGTAAATAGTATACAGACAGATGTAGGGCTACATATAGGTATAGATACAAGTAGAACAGAATATATGAAGTATGAAAATTATAGGGTGTGCCACTAAGTGTGTAGATTTTCAGTTATGCTACCGTGGTTGACAATGCAAAATGAAAACGCGGTTGATGGCCAAGCTCTTAGGGTACAAAGACAGCGCTCATCGATCTGAACATAACGAGATAACTCTTCTGCGAGCTATTATTCCTTCTGCTTTTATTTGCTAATAAAAAACGAAACAGAAGTAATAAACGGTGCGATGGGCGCTGTCAGTGACCCCTGACCCCTCGGAAACACGTGTCAGTGTACTGGCAAAATATCGCAGCATCGAAAATGTATAGAGAATATATCGAAGAAAATTAATTAGAATTTTTCAAAATAATTTCAACGAATTCTCTGCGATATTTTATTTAATGCAGAGATTGGACACGTAGTTTCCGGTTCACTTTTGCTTGTCAGACCTGTCGATTCTCGAACGGATCCATCGGCCACGATCTACCATCGACCACAGCTCGATGGATCAATTAGCTTCATTGTCGAGCGCAGATTTCCTTAATCGTCGATCCATTCTACACTCTTTTGCTCTCACTACTTCTCTCTCTTTCTCTCACTCGCACGAATAACACATGCACACATGCTCTCTCTCTCTCACTCACTCTCATCCTCATCAGATTCTAAAAAGGTAATCACGTTGATCCCATAGAATACGCGTTTTAAATATCTAGGCACGATTCCTAACGATTGTTCTGGGCAAAAGCTTGTGCGCAAGAAAGTCTTTCTTTCCTCGTTCTCGTCTTCGGGACATTGGAACATCGATCCCCTCGGTCTTCTAGATCCCTCGAGAGAGACTTTCGAAACGTGTCTTCGAAGATCGACGAATTTTTGAAAAAAATTTCTTTTCCGATCCGGTAAAACTCTACCTCCTCCTGTTTTTCGACGTTGCAAATTTCCTACAAATGTAAAACGGTCTCCTGGATATCTGCCTGTAAAAAAATAAATCAGAACATTTCCGTCTACAGCCGCCACTCGAATTAAATTGAAACGCTTTTTTTTCCACGGAATCGCTCCCCGAAAAATCTCGCTGCCATTCACCGTGAAATTCTATTTAAATATCCACCTCCTTTCAAGGACTACGAGGACGTTCACCATCGCGCCGCTGCTGCGATTCATTGGAAAACGTTCTCTAGAAAAATCCTGGTTGCTCAGGGGAGATCGGTACTCTGGAAAATTTCGTTATGACAAATTTTGCGAACCCCGGGAAAATCGATCCTGGAAAATTCGCCTCACGGAGACCTAGAAAATCTGCGGTCTCGAGAACTCGCACGATCCCGAAACGCCACGGGGAAGAGAAACGGTGTGTGAGAAAAGTTTTCGGACCTCTTTGTTGAGTTTCGGGCTGCTCAAATTCAAAATTGGACGCCGACAACAATTTCACTCGATACCGATAAGATTTATCCAAGAGTTCTTTCGAATTTTCGAAAATCGTCCAATTTACATGAAGTATAAATTTTCTAAAAAATGTCTAAAAAAGTAAATTAAGGTACAAGTATAGAAGCAGGTTCGTGAATAATTTTTGTGTTCGCCCAATCGTGAATTATGGCAGCCTCACTGGAGTAGAAATAGCGCGCGTCGATGAAACTCTGAAAAGTATTAAAACAAAATATTTGGGAAGAGACCCTGACGCTGATTGTTCTGTAGTTACACCGATGCAGACTCGATCTGTTTCTTCGGACCGTCAGAAAAACGGTGGAGACCCGAAACATCGAGAATAATCGATTGTCATGGCGGATGTTTATTTAAAAACAAAAGAATCAGCTCGGACTATCAATGGTGTGAAAGGTGTGAGGGGTGGGGACGCAAGAAATTTTTTTTGAAATTAATTGGAAAATGAATGTACATGCTCGAGGAATGTCTATATACACATTTAAAAAATTGTTGGATATTGCAAAGATTATGCAAAGATTAATATACAGTCACAATATTTGGCACAAAATCGAATTAATTTTGTGCTTGATATTTTTCAATATGCTTTTGTATTAATATCACTTGTGTGTGAAATCTTTTAAAAAATAAATCACAACGATACAATGACCCAATGAAAACATGTGAAATATACAAAGTGTCAAGAAAATCGAGTGACAGCATAAAATTGACGTTTTCAATGGAAAATTTGTTGCGTCCCTGTCCGATCAGAAAAGAACAAGTGGGGGTGTCGGGAGAGTGCAGTTGGACACACAGAAAGAACACAAAAAACGGACAGGTTTATTTATCTTTCCATTCATTTTTGCGTTTTCTTGACAAATCGGCTATATGCATATATGTATAGTTCTTTGCCCGCTCGCTAGCGAATGATGATCACGTCTCGTGTTCTGTTATACAATATATATATATATGTATATACAATATATATATTGTATCTTTTTTGTTTCTCTTTTATGTTTCCTTCCCTTCCTTCGACACTCAGTGTTTACCAGTTAGGACAGAGAGAGAAAAAACAAAATAAAAGTGAAGTCACTCGGATACAGGCGAGAGCAGGAAAAAAAAACGTCGGATAGCAGCACGCTTTTGAAACGCGGGTGAGAAGGAAAACCAAAAAAAGAAAAATATATATATATATAATAGAAGTGGTGTAATATGTGTGTACAAAAAGATTTCATCGGTTTCGCATAATCTATCCGGGATGTATATTTGCGATGCGGGATGGGAAAGGGTGTGCGGGGGTGAAAACTTCGGCGAGCATAAGGCGAGAAACTAAAGAACAGGCTCACGTTCTGTCGCAAAAATCGATGGCGTACAGTGAGTGGTAAAAAATCCAATCGCCCCGCCCCCTTGGTCGCAAACTTGGCTCCACCCTCTGCTACCAATTCAACAAATCACTTACAATCGCTCGAATTACTTAAAACAATTGCATAAAGAACAACTTTTTCAATCACAGTAGAACCACCATTATCCGAACCTTGGACATCTAATGCACATTTATTAATACCATCCAATTCGGATAATCGAGGTTCCACTGTACCGTTAAGAATTTTATTCGACACAATGTTTTATTCAATACTGGTTTCGCAGAGGGTGTTGGATACAGCGTAAATTTTTCACGTGGCTTGAACTATACATTCTCGAGACCACGTACAGTGACCGCGCATCGATCACAGTCGCCATCTTGAATCGTTAAATGTTAAAACAGTGATTAAAAGTGGTCACGAAAGCGTAATTGGTCTTAAAAAAAAACAAACAAAAATACAATAATATTGTTTTCCAAGTTTGCATCAACGAGACGAGGCAACTTAGGTCTATAGGCGGAGATAGTAGCGCTACTAGTAGTAAATAGTAGTAAGTAGACGATACAGTAGTAGATATAGTAAGAGTAATAGTAATAAATGAACTGCCGACGATTATGCATATCAAAGTGATTTGAACGTCTGCTAAAGGTGTTCTAAAAACAAATTTGCAAAACTTTTTTTCGCCCCAATTTTGTTGCGTGCATAATTGCCAGCAGTCCATTGATAAGAGTAAGAAGTAATACAAAGGTATACGATGTACGTATTGAGAGATAGAGGGAGAGACAGAGAGAAATAGAAACAGGATAGAATCACTATGAGAAGTAAGCGTGATAGAACAGAGAGAATCTGAAGTGACAGAGAATGGGACAGATTAGAGACGATAGAGTAGCGCTGATCAGTTAAAAAACGTTAACGAGCCTAAACTAGAGGTCCAACTAAAATTAAAACGCTCATCTTACAAAAAAAGGTGTCACGTGTACGTGTGTTTTCCTCGTTTCGTTTCGTCATCATCTTTCTCTTTTTTTTTCTTCATTTTTTTTCATTTTCCATTTTTCTTACGTCGCGCTCCGCTTCGTCGCGAGTTTTGCGCTTTTTTGTGTTATCATCTCTTATCTCATTTTTTTCCATAAAAACTAAGCTCGTGCTCTGCTTTCGAACTAATTACGCAAGTAAAGGTCTAGAGTTAGAGAATTCGTTAAAAAAAAAAAATCAGAGTAACGAAATAGTAAATAGAGGGTACGAACTAGGGAATAATGATGTAGAGTAAAGTATAAATGAGTAATAATTATCAATTAGACGCTAGTATTAATAGTAACGAACGATGACGATTAAAAAATAGCGATAATTATAATAATAATAGTAGTAGTAGTAGTAGTAGTAGTAGTAGTAGTAGTAGTAGTAGTAGTAGTAGTAGTAGTAGTGGTAGTAGTAGTAGTAGTAGTAGTAGTAGTAGTAGTAGTAGTAGTAGTAGTAGTAGTGGTAGTAGTAGTAGTAGTAGTAAGTAGTAGTAGTAGTGGTAGTAGTAGTAGTAAGTAGTAGTAGTAGTAGTAAGTAGTAGTAAGTAGTAGTAAGTAGTAGTAGTAGTAGTAGCAGTAGTAGTAGTAGTAGTAGTAGTAGTAGTAAGTAGTAGTAGTAGTAGTAGTAGTAGGAGTAGTAGTAGTAGTAGTGGTAGTAGTAGTAGTAGTAGTAGTAGTAGTAGTAGTAGTAGTAGTAGTAGTAGTAGTAGTAGTAGTAGTAGTAGTAGTAGTAGTAATAGTAAGTAGTAAGTAGTAGTAATAGTGGTAGTAATAGTGGTAGTAGTAAGTAATAGTAGGAGTAGTAGTAGTAAATAGTAGTAGTAAATAGTAATAGTAATAGTATAGTATAGTATAGTATAGTAGTAGTAGTAGTAGTAGTAGTAGTAGTAGTAGTAGTAGATAGTAATAATCATGAGTAATAAAAAAAACAAATACAGAAAGAAAGAAACGTCGGAGAGTTAAGAAAGTAGGGCGACGCAAACGCGGAACAAATAATAATTAAAAACAAAAAAAGTAGAACGACGCTAAAAAAAGAAATTAACGTTACGGAAGTCAACGTACGGGTTTTTTGTTTGTAGAACGTCGATGAAAAAATGCTCGTTCGAAGAAGGTGTATGTGTGTGTGTGTGGCGCGTCCGCATCGCAAGACGCAATGAAAGACGTCGAAAGACACGCCCCGGAAGCGGCCGTAGCACTATCTATACGCGAACAAAGGTTCAAGGACAACTACAGACATGATCACAATGCGTTTCGAACCGAGAAAATCCCCGCTACCCCTTCCGCTCGAGATTAAACCTATCCCCATCCACGACTGGACCGGGAACATTTATGCGAACAATGATTTTCTACATGCAAGAACGATGAACACAAGTACAAGAATTTTCACTGCATTTAAAACAAAGAAAAATGCCTTTTTCTCTCGTGGAAATGCATAAAATCCGCGGTCCGGTCGTGATACTCCTATACTACTTCTGTGAAAAATGATTGACGATTTTTTTTAGCAAGTTTGAATACAGGAGGGCCTCTCTACAAGTCCTCCAGGGTCGTCCCACTCCCTGTTTCCCCCATTCGCGGCGGTCGTGCACAGCGTGGTGGGGACGCCGCCGAGCTTGTAGAGAGGCAGCCCTGTACTTCGCGTTTTCACTTTCTTTTCGTACTGATATCACATTGGCGAGTTTCGGGGGAGCGGAAACGAAAACGGAAACGCGTTAGGGTCACTTCCGGGGCCGCCTTATGCGCGAAAAACTCGCATAACTCGGAAAATACTTTCTGCAGGGAGGCTCTGTAATTGAGGTATAAAAATCGTAGTAGTAAATCGTGTATAATAAATCGCGTCGTGCCGAAAGAAGACACGTGGAAGAGCGATCGGTATATGTGCCCATACTTCTGCCGAATATGTGCGCCTGTGGCTCTCTGTGTCTCGGTGTGTGTGTTTGCGTTGGTGTGCGCGAGTGTGTAGGCCTGCGTGTGTGTGTTTGTGTATGTGTATAAATGCAAACCGGTGAATAGGTGAGCGTCGGTGGTGTAAATGCTTCGTAGGAATCATCGGTCGACATTGAACTATACATTGATCGAACACAGCTGAATCCTGTTTCGATCGATCATCAGCTGTGGTCCCTGGGATCCTCTATCAGTTAAGATCTAGGATCATCGGGCTGCTCGCTGACGATAGACCGGTCTTTGAGGAAACTGGCTATCTAAACTCCTGGTACGTGAGATTTCCTTCAACTGAAACTATCTACCTAGAAATCCCGACCTTGAGATCTTAGGCCTTGGGGTCTAAGCCTAACTCGTCTATACTGAACTCCCAGTTTTCTTGAGAATACCACGAAATTCAGCGAATCCATGAACTGAACTGGGGGAGAAACACGAAAATGTTGGCACTGACAGGTGAGTATGCGCGCGTGTTTGTGTGTGCGTGTGTGTCTACGTGTGTGCTCGTGTGAGTCGGACAGGGTCCGGAACAGCGTACAATTCAATAGCGAGCGATCGTGCGGTGAGAACCGATTCTTTCTAGCGTCTGTCTCCTCCGCTTTTTGTTCTTTATTTTTTTTTTTTTGTTTGTGCTGGGAATAGTTTTAACCCCCCCACTGTCGTTTAGCTACCTAATCTCATCGCGACGAGAACTAATTTCCTAATCGAACCAACTAGAAAGAGCTTAACCATAAAAACGCCCGCCCTGACAATTGATTTTTCGCAGTAAATGGTTCGCTTGTTCCTCGTACAAAATGAAAAAATTGATTTGTCTTGCCGGAGGCGAGCTGATTGTGACTTGCAACGCAATTCCTGGCCCACAATTGCATCCCCGTTAATTGTCCCCCTCATGTCTGGCTTGAACTTCGATTTCCCTTGGAACAAAGGTCAGAAGAATACTATTTCTTCAAGATTCCCAGTGGAAACGGTGGATTCTTAGCTCATTGTTGTCAGCCGGCTTCACCTCGGATAGACCAAGATCTTGGATTTCATTGTTAGGCCTCAGTTAGGTCGTAGGATAGGTCTTTGATGGGTACCAAAAAGCCAGGCCTAAATAGACACTGGCTGAATTTAGGCTGGGTCTTCTTTAGCTACCTAGGTCAAAGTTAGGTCTAAGTTAGGCGCCATCAATTTTAAGTCTTGACTGAATTTCAGTCAGATATAGTTATAGTCTACCGTAGATGAAGCCAGCTGTAGCATTAGCAACCTATCGGAACAATGTCTAAAAATGTCCACACCCCCAACCTGGAAGTCCCGAAGACAGGTAGCTATTTGTCTCTCGTGGAATACTGAGAACTTCGATCGGAGACGGTTCTCCACGCGACCAGGTAAAGCTGTCTCTAGCGATCAGCATGAAGAACGGCCCCCGCCGTCAAGGACCGCTATGGGGAAAAAGGCCTAATCGAGAAGGAAATACTGGAAACGACCTATCGACGACCAGAGGACGTCCTGGACGAAGGATTGTCGGACTCGTAGCGCTAGAAACGAACTGTCAGGAAGCCACTGTTTTTGGGGCAGGCAATGGATACAAACAGAGGACGCGGCGACGCGTCGTACTAGAAGAGGCGACGCGATTAACCGAAACGGGTTTGTTTTTGTGTGTGAAACGAGGTGTGACGCGAGGAAGGATAATCGACAGCTTTTTCTCCGATGGCTCAAGGATTCACTTTCCTGTTCTTCCCCTTGTGAGAGAATGATATCGATACAGAGAGTCGAGTGATTGTCGTTTAACTATACATAGTACTCGTTTAAATTCTGGAGGCTTAATTAGAAAGGATTCGCTACACGAGATCTCTAACACGCTACATTGTTATTTTTTTTTCTTATCATCATCATAATCATCATCATCATCAATCATCAATCATCATTCCTCCTCGCTACTACTGTCGCGCGGCTCATGTGTCATAGACCTGTCTCGAAGTGTCTCGACCGTGTTTTCTTCGTATCTCCGATTCCACCTGGCCGACTTAACAACTACTTAGATAAATCTCTACCGGTGATCCGACGCTAACTATTCCGGGTCTGGTGCCCGAAGTCTCCTTTGAAAAAAAAACCAAAAAAAAACCGGGAGTATCGTATCATCCGCGCGACCCTATGTACACGAAAACGTTCATTTAATTAACTCGATCGTCAGACGCGACCCTGAAGACAACCGCCCACAAAATTCGTCGCAACTGGGACCAACATCGAACCGGTTAAGTCTTCAGGTCTCGACTGATCGCCACCCCCCTCCTCTCCTGTTCGAATCGAATTGTTCCGCGGCTGGTTGGCTGTCCTGGTCCGAGGACACCCTCCAGAGTCTGATTTGATCCTAGCTGAACCACGCGGGTCCTATCGAGGTCTGTCAGTAGGTGTCGTGTCACGTCGGGCCTCGTTCTGACTCTCTCTTCCTCGGCTTTCCTCCGCTCTGTTTTGGCGATACATCGATGTTACAACAGCGACAGCGATACTAACGATCAAATAACGGATAATAGAGCGATCGAGACCTACTTTGGCCCGGTTGCCGGACACGGACCTCCACCGGGAAGTTCTTCACCAGCCGATGGAGGCCCGAAACCAGCCTGGGGCCGTGATCTACAGTCTAACGTGGCTTCCATGGAAGAGGAAAGCAGGCAAGAAGATCGTGGAATCACTCGGTCAACGGGCACACCAGCGAACACCCACCAAGTCGGAGATCCTAGACAGAAAAGCCTCGAACCGGGTCCCAAAGTGTTAAAAAATCGCTCCTTTTGTTGATATGTCGAGTCCCCCGAGGACGATGGTAAGGTCCACTTAGCCAGGTAACTAACCAGGTGTACCAGAGATTGGGACAAGGCCAACGCCTGGTTCACCACATAATTCTATCGATGATCGAGTTCTTCTACAGGCCTGGGGACACCTTGGGACCGGTTCGTTGGCTCTTCTAGCGAACCTGTCAGCTCCACCCTAGCCTACGAACGCCATAGGTAATCCTGGCCGACGAGATCTTCTCTCGGAGTTTGCCTCTCTCTCCACTCTGCTTGACCCTGTGTGTCTTTTAAACGCTTTCGCCTCGTAGGAAAAATTAAATACTCGCTTAAGTCAACAACCGGCACCCATCGATGCCCGACCGAGGCTTTCGGTGCTCGTTAAACGTGTCTTCTCTCTTTCTCTTCGTCATCTTGCCAGCCCGTTGCGAACGGGTTCCCGTTCACTCCATCATTGCGATCCAGAAGAAAAGACGGCGATCGGACCCGACCCTGAATCGTCGTCGCGTTTGATAAGACAGAGGCGTATTGATTGGATAAGACCGGTTCAGGGCTGGCCCGGATTGTTAATCCCGGTTCGAACGACGCCTAAGGCCCCGATTAGGCAAGCAGACAGTCCTGAACTTCAACGATATATTTTACACAATTATACCGATAATTAATTTTAATCCTGATTCTACTACACGCGATCTCACTCTCATCGAGACTCGTACCACACAATCATCGTTCATTCTCACTCTCTCCAGACTACTCACTCCAATGCACTTTCTAGTTCTTTCTCTCTCTCTTTCGTTCTTTCTTTCTTTCACTCATGCTCCTACCGCATATACAATATATTCATTAATAGATTAATCTTTTCATCTAATTCATTACATAATCCGTAACGTCGGTAACCCTAGACTTATCAGTTATTAATAAAATATAGATTATTGGGATGCAGTCGCCGCGCACTTTTTGGACACACCTGTTACAATGCGATATATCAAATATATATATATATATATATATGTATGTATGTATATATGTATATTATGTAGAAGATATACGTAGCGTGTGAGTGTACGTGTTTGTTTGTGTATGTTTTGCGTTTCCATTAACCTGATTTTGCTACATGTTCGTGTTTGTTGAATGTTTTTTTTTTTACATACATGCCATCGTGTGTGTGTGTGTCTGTTTATTTAACATTTTACTATAGTCACTAATAACCTCTGTAGGCTAAGCTTCGTCTACTGCGTGGCTCGAACCAGACCCCGAATTTCCTTGGTCCGAACAGTTTTATTCATTTTGCTCAGGTTTTTTTGCTTTGGATTCGACTCGATTATCGGTGTTTAACATCTTCCTACATTTTTTGTTACTCCAGGGATCCGTGGAGCATCGATTCGGGGAAAAAAAGGGATGATCGTTCCTTGATCATGCTCAGCGTCTATAACCCTTTGGGACTCCGGACATTAACTGTTCATAGCTGGTAGATTGTTACTCAGGGAATATTTTGTACTTAGAGCGATTCTCGCGGTCTTGTTTGACGAGGTTTGACGAGGTTCGACGCGGTTTGATGAGATCTGATTGCTTGATTGTCACGGTATTTCTTTTTATGCTTCCTCTGGGCTCGCAGCGAACTACGTGTGGCTTGGTCTGAACAGCTCCCAAATGTTTGACGATGTTTGATGATGTTTGGCAAACGGCCAGGTCGGCAGATCGTAGTGGCTCGATCCTGGAGATCAAAGGAGCTGCGTGTGGATCGTTCAAGTATAGCCGAGTGTGATCTACCAAATGATCGATCGTCCGCAAAGGGTGGAATGGAAAGAGTGTTCGTGGTGCGTTCGCCGGGATCTATTCAAATGAACGTAACCCTCGCGGCCACTTCGAACGACGATCAGAGCAATCGAGAGTCGTCTTGCCGTTTGGTCTCTATAGTATATAAAAATACGTCGTCTATATGAGGAAGTTACGTTGAATATGTATACATATATATATTAGAACAACTCTTCTAGAATTTCGCAAGGAGTTTACGTTGGTCTGGAGAAATTTCGGAGCCTGAGTATCCGCGACACCATGTAGCGAGTGCTGGCTATCCCAACCCTCACCTCGGCCCCCCTCAACCCAGCTAATGATATACTCAATCTAAATCGTCCACAGGGTGTCTCCTCGAACCTCAACAAACATAGTCCAAACCTGATCCAACCTTCACAAACATCCACAAAAAAAAATAATATAAATTGATCTAAAATTTGATGACAAGTTCTAACTGCCCAGAAATGATATAATTAATTGTTTGTAATATCAGGGAAGAAATATCGGGGGCGTTCGAAACGATTCAACTTGAAATCGGACACCCTGTGGATAATCTACAACCCGGTACTACGGCTGGCCCGTTTGATTCACCGAATTGATTATCTTTTTCTAAAGCTTTCACTACTGTCCCTCGTTTAGAAATCGATTAAAAGTGTCATCTCTCTTTTTGGCGCAAACCAGGAGAACCTCCGGAGAGGCAGTTCTCCTAAAATTAGGCGAAACAAGTTGGAAATCATTGTCATTGCAATAAACGCTGAAGATTTAGTAATTTGGAGAAACTATTTCACTCCGGTGACCCGGAAAGCTTTGAGACAAAATGGCAAGATTACGTTTCCAATAAATAATTCTATCGTTTAATCCCCGTTGGATCAACTTCGACGCGAAACAATTGTACGAAATAACGGGTGTATGTGCGCGTGTTTGTTTGTTTGTGTTTGTTTGATCAGGTGTGAACGGGAATGTGTCGAGAAACTCCTAGAGAACGTCAGTAAAATCAACGCAGAGTGGTTTACAGGCATTTCAGGTACGCTTACGAGACATTGTGCCGGAAATACTATTGTGCGGGAGGCCTTCAACTGATTCCTTCGCGCCGAAGAGGTTGCTACCGGAGAGCAACGATGAAGATCAGGGGCCACAGTTATCGTCAACGATGTTCTCGTTCATTTTGTGCTATTTCGTGGCGATCAGCGCGGGACAATTGAAAGAGCCTGTTTGTAATACTTAAAAAGAAGAACCTTAACGTAAAAGACAACACGATTCATCACTGCGAGGCAATCAATTCGAACGACGATGTCCAATTCGGACGCTACAGGTGTGTGTCCTTCTCTCCTTGATACCAAGAATTATTTCTCGGACCTCGACGGTACGGTTTGAAGGTCGCACCAGAGGTTTTTGATCCGACGCAGATAATTTTTGTCAACAATGAAAAATGTTTAGAAAAGTCCCCAGGCGTTCCCATGGGCATCGTCGATACAAAAGATCACTGGGAAAAACAGAAGCCTATCCCCAAGTAACTCACACGAAAAGTGTCCTTGAACCCAACGAACCGAAAAACAGGAACGTGTGTGTTCGTGTGTACCCGGTGTGAACTAGTGTGACGAATCAGCGTCTCGCACGACGGACGCTTTACCCTCCTTGTCTCGGTAGAATCTATAAATGCAGTCATCAGATTAAATAATGTAAATATATCGGAGATTCGAAAGACAGATCATAGATGCAAAGACTGGCCCCTTCGCTCATGCCGGCTACTCGCTACGTCTCTACTGATTGGTCGATTCTCACTCCCCTCGACCACTCAGGATTCGTCTCTCGGCGATCTTAGATCACATATTGCTGCCATCACTCGGGGGAGTTAGAAGATAGTCTGCTTTGAAGGCTTGCTGGGCCTCTGGGCGGTTATTGGTGGAGTTAGCAGGATCTGGGGACGTGCTAGGACAGTTATCTGAAGGCTGGCTGGTTGGTAGGAATTTTACCAGGGTCTTAGGTAGGTGGTAGACGAGCTAGCAGACCCTTCAGACTGTCAGAGGAGCTCATGATCGAAAAACGATGGCAAGGAGCCGAATCCTGAACAGCTGACGGAGAGACCCCCTCCTAGAATTAACGGCTAGCCTACTTTGGCACAAACAACACTGCCCGGGCCGGCACTCGCTTTTGTTAAATATATTTTTTTGTAGTTTTCTGTTTATTTGTTTCTCATACCTCGTCGCAATTAGTCTCTTTCTCTCTGGCTCACGCAACAGCACTCGCTCTCATCCTCTATCATTCTCTCCGATGCTCTCGCACACATACACAGCCATAACCCCATACATCCACGACACTTTCACGCACGCTTTCCCACCGCTACCTTTCTACAGTCGATACGTATATTAATAAGATTTAATTGACTCCAACAGAACGTCGAGTAGACAAAAACTTCCGGGCGTCCGTTGTCACGTCGCGACGACACCTGGGAGGTACTTGTGATCTTGATGTATCGGATAAGTGGCGTCCCACGGTCCCGTCGCGACGTCCCGACAGAGGGCCAGTTCATCACGACGCTACGACACTACTGATAAATTTGTTCGCAAGGTGGCACGAGGACTGTGCCTCTTGGCTCACACGTGGTATGTCTCATCTTTGAATAGGTGTACTGTTTAAATGTCCGTGGGAGGTGCGTCTCGCGCGCGCGAGTAGAAAACTCGTCCCTCTTCGTTCATCGGCCAGAAAAAAAAAACGTCCCCTCGGTTTCCATTAATATAGTATATATTCATATATATAATATATTTACGCTCTGCGGTGTAACGGCTACGTGTATCATAGAGTTTCATCGTTTTCTTTCTCTTCACCTTATTATCATTATACGACACCAGCGAGTTTCAACATCATTCAAAAACACAACAGACACCTTCCCTCTTTCTCTCGCTCTACCTAGCTCGCCCTCTGACCGGATTCTGGCTAAACGTCATCTATAGCGGGGGTGGACGACCCTAATCGCGCCGCCTGCCGACAGGAATGCTTGGAGATCAGGAACTAATTCGTCAAACCGGATCGAAACAAACGAGGTCGAACCGTCGTCATCCAGGCGTTCCAGAATTCCCCCCACCACTGATACAGTCCCCCCACCTCGCTCGCTCTCTCTCTTTCTCTCTTTCTCTCTCACTCTACGCATGTACAAACTTGTTCTATCTCTTTTTTTGTTTAATTAGCGATATGTTTAACGGTTCACTCCTTCCTCCTTGTCAATATACGTGTGTGGTTTTCACCCTTATTTAATTACGATTAAAGATTCTACACAATCCTAAGCACCTATCAGCTAAGAAACCTGCGTCTCAGTGTCTGTGTGGTTATGTTTTTTTTAGTATGTGTATTCATGTCGGAGTGTGTGTACGTGTGTGTGTGTGTGTGTTCGAGATTGTGTGCTCGTGTTCGTGTATGTTTGTGTGATTAATACTTATCGTCGAACATACAAATTATAAAAATACCAACCGCAACGACGTACGACAGCGTTAACGATCCCGCCACGTGGCCAGTCGAGCTAAATACACGATCGAACCCGATAAATGTCGACGCCGATATCTAGTTAGGATACAGCCGTCGAGAATACTGAAGGTACACTTTTTCAGAGACGTGGAGGAGAGAAAACAGAATCAAGTCTATCGACGGAGAAAATTAATCGAAAGAAGGATCGGGTGGCCCACGAAGAAGCACCGGCTGCGACGCGTGGCGTGGGAAACCTCGATAGCTGCTCGCGCCTCTCCCCACCAGTCGACCGCATAGATCGCAGCCGATTGGCTGGAGGGAGAGTGCGCGCGCGCGCAGGCGCCTCTCGCGAAAACTGCTTAAGGGTCCCATTCACAATCAGCCCTAACAATTAAATCTTTAGTACCCGACAATTAAGCCGTTCAATGGAACCGCGACAAATCCCCGCGCTACTATCATCATC
The DNA here is from genome assembly GCA_916610255.1 of Lasioglossum lativentre. Lineage (NCBI taxonomy): Eukaryota > Metazoa > Arthropoda > Insecta > Hymenoptera > Halictidae > Lasioglossum > Lasioglossum lativentre. The sequence continues at coordinate 7,511,924 of OU744357.1, read as the reverse complement.
ATCATCATCATCATTATCATCGTCGTCGTCTTCACTCATCATCGGGTACCCCCCTACTTTCATTCTTGCTTTCGTCCGCTATACCTCTCGCTTCTTTTTTTTGTTGTCCTAAACTGTGTTGCACGTCGCTCACGTGCCGACTGCAAAAAACGCCGACAATCATGTCTTTCTCTTAAACGCTAAACAAAGACGCTCTCGAATATCTTCGATCCGATCGAACGGGGAGACACTACACGGTCGTCGTCCCCAGATCCGTTTTCTTGTTTTTCCATATTTTTTCCGTTTAACTTTAAAAATCCTTAACACGTTACTCAGTTTTGAAGGTGTAGTTCGCTCGGCCGCGACCGGCTTAGCGCGTCACGCTTGTAAAATATATAATATATATTTATATATATATCTATATATGTATATATATAATATACCTTATGCTTTAAAGATTAACTCTGTACAAAGAGCCGACGCGGGGCTCTTCACCGAGTCCCTCTCTTCGTACCCATTTCTTATCGTTTTCTTATTTTGTTTTTGTTATTTTTTTTTGTTTGTCGTTTAATCCTAGTCTCTCCCTCCTCCCTTCAGAATACTCGTGCGTACGCCTCTCGCATGTGTGTATAATAATATGTGTCTCTATTTCGTTAGACGCGGGAGACACGCGTGGATTTCTCCCCTCTATCTTTCTCTCTGAACGGTTCTGGCTTTCAATTAAATCGTTCCCCCAGGTTCGCCACACCGGGTTATTCGTTATATTCGCTGCCCTGGAAAACCAGCACCGGTTCCTGAATACAGAGTCCGCTTTTTAACTTTATTTTTCGCTTAAAACCCCCACCCTTTTGCAAATCCCCTCCCCCCTTCACCCCCATTCGCGGTTCCTCCGTTTTCGCAGCCCTAATCCTTTTTTGTGTTCCAGAGCGTGCCACGCGGGCCACGGTGTGTTTGTGTGTGTGTGTGAGAGAGTGGAACCCCCTTATTAGCGTCTAATCGGATCCGAATGAGAAAAAACATAGAAACGGATGTACACAGTTACGTCGGGCACTCCCCCCCAATGGGAGAGAGCACCTTACTAGTCGTGTTCGCGTTCGGGCCCCCGAAATTGTCATCCGGGGGGTACACCGAGAAGAAGCTCGGCGTTTTCGTGGTTCCCATCCACGGGAAGGCGGCTTCTCTCCCGCTTCCTATATTTTGTTTGTTTTTTTTTTGTCATGCTGCGCGCTTCGACTTCTCGGTTCCTCTCGCTCTATCCCAGCCAATAGCACGATACAATTGGTGGCTAGTCAATGGGGTTGCAGCCTTTGTAGGAACGGATGAGCAAAGGACTGGACCCATCCCGCGGATCATCAGTCGTACACTGCGCCGGGTGACCAAAAGGGGACTAGGGCGTAGGGCTGGTACCACTGCCGATCGTTTGGTTGTGATTCTTGTTAGATGTTGCTCTTGGAGAATGATACTCTCAGGTGGTTGGATTCGCTCAGCTGGTAGTTGTGCATTTTCTGGAACAAGGCGACCGTTAGTCGGGCAACTCGGGTGCTAAGCTAGGCCTAGGTCTGTGCTGCACCCCTAGCGATTTTCGAGCTACGGACCTTTCTCTAAACTAATAACCACAGCTATCCTCATTCGAACTACAGTAAACGCTTGATTCTTGTCCAACAGCCGTGTTTTTCATGGACAAGAATCGTGCCCCAGAAGTGCTTTTTGATTTATGACTGCGTCTAGATATCGCGCCGACCGCGCCGAGCGAGACTTCAATAGAGAGCCGAACATAGAGGAGGACAGAATGAAATACGGTTCGCGTGACTGTTCGCGTCTCTTTCTTTCCGATGCGCTGTCCTTCCTTGCGACCGAAACTTTCACCGTCGATTAAACCACTAAATACAATTGAAACTATGTCGTGTTTGGTGTCATTTTAATCAGAAAAATGCCAGAAATAAGGTAGTGAATGAAAGTCCCATGAGCAAATAATGAAAATTAAGAGATTTGTAAAATCGATTCCTCGAGTCAATGGCGTGGTGTTCACACCGATATACCCGAGCCGACATCAATCGTGCCCTCGCTCCGGACAAGAATCAAGCGTTTACTGTACAACAATTTACCCGATCCGATCTTTTAAAATTATTTATCTGCCTTATCGTTGGATTAGGCTGTAGAGGACATTGTATCATTATAGGTAGCTATTTGAGGACAGCACTGGCCTAGAGTGTGAATTTACTGGGTCCCCCAGTTGCACTGGTAGTTACCTAGGCACAATAAGACTAAACTGATAGTATAAAATGATTAGGATACTCACGATCAGAGCAGTGACAGCGTCGTCCATGCTAGGCATCTGTATGAGGGCCATTTTCCTGTCTTTCGGGAAGAACTTGAAAGCCTTCACGGTGAAGCCGTTCTTGGTGAAAGCATCCCTGATTTCCTCTTCGGTGACAGTGTTACTAAAATCATCGCAGTCGTTAGCGAACCAATAAAACTCTTGACGACAGTCTCGATTGTTAACCGGCGGGGGTGGTTTGGGAACGTGACTTACGGAATGTAGTACATACCAAATTCTCAATGTTTAATTTTACGTAACCAAAGTTATTATAGCAAGTACGTATCAACACCAGTTTTGATCATTTTCAATTCCAATATTCTTTAAATATTTTTGTATTATACAGGGTGTCCCAAAATGTCTTCAACTCCCGGAAATGGGAGGTTCCTGAGGTCATTTCAAGCGCCAGTTTCCTTTTGCAAAATGTTGTCCGAGGCTTCGTTCGGGAGTTCTTAACGAAAAACACGGACCAATCAGAGCGCGAGCTAGACGCTCGCTGGCACGTTCAGCGCGGCGAGCCGGCAGGCGGTTGGCTGAACATGCCAACGAGCGTCTAGGTCGCGCTCTGATTGGTCCGTGTTTTTCGTTAATAACTCCCAAACGAAGCCTCGGACAACATTTTGCAAAAGGAAAATGGCGCTTGAAATGACCTCAGGAACCTCCCATTTCCGGGAGTTGAAGACATTTTGGGACACCCTGTATACATATATATTTTTTTGTAGACGCAAATTTCTACCTTTGAAAAAGCTTCAAAAGAGAACCGAAACGTTAGGAAAGAATTAACTAATTTTTTGCAAAATTGCTATTGTTATTAACTGATCGAAACGGTAGCGCCGAATGCATCTTTAAATTAAATACTTACGGAATATTCGATAAATGCAAAGTCGCGCTCGGTGGGTAGATGTTTTGATAATTCTTCGAGCCCGGTTTCTTAAATCGATGAAGGGGACTGTTGGTGTAATCCTTGGTCAAACCAGCGTCCGGCTGACCCTCCTTCGGCAACTGAACAGTCAGATGCTTGCTGAGCATCACTTTGATCTGCTTCCCAAACACTCTCAGCTTGTCCATGTGTGTCAGTGCTGTCGCGAAGAAGGGATTCGTGATAAATACCGGTTTCGAGTACAGATTCCACCTTGGTTCTCAACATGAATTTTTTGAGGACCAAGGCAGGTTTTTGTACGTTGGCGTCGTTGTAATTACCTAAGTGTGCTTGATGGGGTTCGGCCATCTGAATCAGTGCCGAGTCCTTCTTGTTGTAGAGAATCTTCACACGCTGTACATCCCCGTAAACGCCTACATGCACAACACGCAAACATCAACTTTAGTCAATTCAACTGGCTAACCAGAGGCTAGATATCTTATGGTGGTGTTCTAAGGATCGTCGAAGATGATCGGGACAATAGATTCAGCCGACCGAGACTGGGGTACGATCGGACTAAGATCTGGGGCATGCAACGAGACGATCGGCTCAACTACCATTGTCGTTCAAACATCGTCGAACATAGCGAAACATTGTCAAACATAGTGAAACATTGTCAAACACAGTGAAACATTGTCAAACATTGATTTCTCTTGATATAAAAAATATTTCCGACGCGTTTCTCGACGGAAAAATATCACAGTTGAACCGATCGTCTACCGAGAGAAGTGAGCTCCTATGGAATTACGTAAAATAAGCGAAAGCTTCTGTAATATTAAGGTGTCTGGAACTGATATTAATAAAAATATTAACGAAACGAATTTAGAAGAGATGCTTGGAAGTAAAGAACATGAAATAATAATAACAATAATCATAATAATAATAATAATAATAATGTGTCGCTCAGGCGGACGATGATTTCGATGAACATGACATGGGTGGAATATTATGTGATGGAATGAAATAGCTGTAGATAATAAAATAAGTTGGAGTGACGAAAAATATCGGGGGAAAATATAAACGTTAAACGAGAATGTCAGAAAAACGAATGGAAACATAAATAAAAAACAAAACCTTCTCTATACTCATGTACACCTGAACAGGAGAGTGACAATGATCGAGATATCTGTATTAATAAAAAATAAAATAAAGTGTGAAAGAGAGAGAAAGAGAAATGAAACACATCCAACGAAAAATTCTACTATCAGAATAGAAGAAAAAAAAAACATTTTCTGCGACATGACAACGTCGACAGTGACGATCGTGATAGCGATACTATATTTTCCTGTTCGTGTTTTTTATATTTTTCTCGATATATGTAACCGTGTGAATCATTCATTCCACGCGAATGAAAAAACAAGAGGCGTAAAACGAAAAAAAAGAAAAAAGAATTTGCAACACTCGATTGTTCTTTCTCTTCACTTTCCGGGAAATGCTTCCAAAACACGCGGAAACACGTGGAAAAATCGTGTCAGTCTTTTCTCGGTGTGTGTGTTATGTATTCATGTGTGTGTGTGTGTGTGTTGGTTTGACGGTGTCAGTGTGTCCACGCATGTAAATATAATAATTAATAATGTAATATAATTAATAATATAAATGTAGAGACGTACCAAACAGGGTAAAGAGAGCGTCAGGCGTGACCATCTACACAGAGAACAGACAGAGTCCAGTCAGTAGTCAGCGAGTAAAATAGGATTCAATGTAATAGTGTTGGCACGCGCACAAGTTTCACGGTTCTCATGCCTTCTCGTTTTTAGGGGCTTTCCAGACCTTTCGCTGATCAAAAAACTCCATTTCGAATCGCGTCTCAACGATCAATTTGACAAAAAAAAAAATCCTTAACTCAATTACGACTTAAAAAAAAAATTCTAAAAAAAAATTTCTGTCAACAAGAAAAATGGTCGTTCAAGGACCTCCCCCCCCCTTCTTCTATTACAGCAAGTGAGGGGAAGCGAGTCCGGAATGATTTTAGTTAATTTTCAGTCTCGGAAAAACTGTGTCTAGAACGTTTAATGAAAATCCGATGTTTGCGCAAACGTCGCAGAGGTTAACGAGCCGCGCTAATGATATCGTTACGAGGGAATAAAAAATTTTCGAGTAGTCGTTGGCGTTGGTAACCGTCGAAGGGAAGAGAGGCGTAATGTACGGAGAGACGCGACTCGCAAATGCACCGACAGTACACACGATATATACGTCAGCGGCACAGCGAAAGAGCTGGAACTCAGTTTTCCGGTCGATTTTCCTTCGGCTGTCAGCCCTCCGCGATCGTGAGAGGAGGAAACAAGTACAGAGAAACAGACAGAGAAGACAGAGTAGTGAAGCAGAGAAACAGCCGGGACCTTCTCGTCAATATGAATCCCTCGTGGTTTTGTCGTTCCTCGTAACGCACGGGAATGATTTCGCGCGAAAGGTTCAAAAAAGAAAAAAAAAAAGTAGCATAGGAGAAAAAAGATCACAAAGTAAAAAAGAAGGGAAAACTACACATGTAGATATACAATATTGTATATATACATATATGTATATATAGGTAGTATACTCTTACGTGTCTGTTCGCCAGAGGAAAGAAGACATTGGTCGGAAGCTTGTGCGCGCCGCGCAACGATAGTAGTACACATAGTTATAGTACAGTAGTGACAATAGTTGCAGCTGCGAAGTGTGACGTCGACACAGAGTCGCCAGGATTAACGCTCGTCTCCCACTCTGCCGTTCCCCTACTACGACGCGATTCCCCCCACCCTTCCGTCGCGTCCCGATCGCGAGACGCGCTTACGTCAGTATGTCACGTGACTCGCCTCCCACTCTGCCGTTCCCCTTCCACGACGCGATTCCCCCCACGCTACCGTCGCGTCCCGGTGACGCGCTTCTGTCGTGCTTGCGTCAGAATGTCACGTGACCAATCCGGTACTGGCAGAGAGAGAGGGTAACACTTTCCCCTCGATTCGAGTCGATTCCCCTGATCTTGGCGACGGTGCGTCGACACACAGTTTTCTAAGGAGGTGCCTATCGTTTACGGCTGTCTGCCCGTGTATGGCAAATAAATTCAAACCTAACCTAGACCCGAGTAGATTCAGGGTTTTGTTAGGTATGAGTAAATTCAGGTCTAAGGCTAGGTTTTGGTTAGGTCTGAGTGGATTCAGTTTTGTAAGGCCTTCTAAAAATTTATACATTCGTGTATGTCTCGAAAAAATGATCTGATCAAAATACATATTGCTGTTCTTGTAAACGAAAGACACCTCTTGGGAAATGGGACCGTAGCCAACACAACGCTACAGCTCGCTCAGGACAGAGAATGGTGACGTTCGGAACGATTTCTATATGTGTGTTTCGAGAATGAAGTGGTTTTAGAGGGTCGTTGATAAGATATAAAGGGCTCGTGACGTAAGATGGGTGGCATACGCATCGAGACTACGAGATTCCTAATTGCCAGAAATCACATTCGCTCGATACCATTGGTTCTGATGCTAGAAAATCAACAAATTGATAGTTTTCGCAGGAATGAATGCCGGTTAAATTTTATTAATTTGTTCCGATGTTGATTATAGGTAGACAGTGTTAAAAATACACATAGAGACCACAGAGTATCGAGGACTGTTCGGCAAAGGAAGCTCCAGTCAAGGGATGGAGAGACTGCAAGGGTTGCCTACGTAGCACTACGTTGTAATCGTATCGTAGTAGTTGTGTAACTTTCGTTGCACACGTACGTACCTAAGCCAGTTTCTTCTATATATAGCCGGACACTGAGAGAAATGGCCAAATATTTAAATTTTAAAAAAATCGATTTTTATCGATTCAGGTTTGACGACGATTCAAACACGACGATACACTTTGAAACTTACTGCTGCTGTCTATTTTCTATAAAATGATTTCACCATTTCTCTCAGTGTCGCATGAAAATTAACCTAGAGGATACACAGTTCATCGATTCTCGAATATATCGATCGACGTCCTGCACCCTCGGATGGATGAATAAAAAGCCACGAAGGAAGCCTTTTGTTATGCGAGACTCGACGGCCAACAAGATTTTCTCTCAACAAATTCGCGAACGAAAATAATACTAAAAATTGATTAAGTGAATAAAGTTTGAATTTACTAAGTTCATAATTATTACAGGAATTTGGTAAATCGCTGGCAACGTAGTCTCGCATGTAACACGAATCCTCTCTCTTCGTGGTTCGGTCACGGACCCCCGTGTAATCGAGGCACTAATTTCGTAACGAATCAGGCGAATGGTCCGTCGGGCAGCACTTACCTCTTCGTTCAGGTTACTGACGAGCAACACGGCGGAGGTTTGCGCATTGGTTGGCACACGCACTCCAAGACCTGCGGCGCCGAGAGGGAAACCACCGAGTCCGGCAAGGCCTCCAGCGGGTGGAACCCCATTGTAGGGACCCGCCAAGGGCGAGGGTAGACCGTGCATGGCTGCAAAGGGCGTGGGCAGCACACCCGGTGCCCCTGCAATGGACTCTACTTCAGGAAATTTACAAGGTGTCGTTAGAATCGTTTGTTGGCCTTTGTTCAGTGATAGGTGCATAACTATATATTTTAATTTACAGTCTGGCCTGGTAATCGTTTACACTGGCCTACCGAGCACAGCTTTGCAGCAAAATGTACAGAAAATTCTATTGCAAACGTGAATTTTTCTCCATCGAAATTATAATATATAATGAATTTAATGATTTCGGCGCAACCATGATCGAACCTTGCGCCGAAATCATTAAATTCATTATAAATTCTATTGCTGTTGGTGTTTCGAAAAATTAAGTTTGGTTCCATGGTGTTGTCGCGAACAGCTGTACATTTTTCTGCAAATCACAATTGGCAGCAAAATACACACAGCCTGTAGGCTCAATTATTTTACTTAGAATTATATAATTTCTTCGATGGCCCATGACGTTCGAGAACGCCTTGTAAATTTATCAACAAATTGCCAGACACAGCAGATTATTTCACACTTGGGTGACACAGAAAAAATTATATAAATCTTTTTCGTTGGCGAAAGCCCATGGTATCGATAACCACTGCACATTACTCTCTACTAAGCACAGTTGCAAAATATACACGCAATATGGGCTGAATTGTAAGCTGAATTATTTAATTTAGCTAATATAGCAATAAATCGAGTAAACTCAATTTTTTATCGTGGCGAAAGCCCATGGTATCGAGAACTCCTGCACTCTGATCTAGTAAGCGTAAATTGATATAGCAAAATATACAGGACATATCACAAACAAGACACAGAACTATAGGCCAAACTGTCCTATTCATCTACTACAGCACAAAATCACATAAATCTGTCCCATGGCGAAAGCGCATGGTATCGTGAGAACCACTGTGGGATTAAAAATTTTTTTAGTCCATGGGCTCGCCATGCTCTTATTAGTCGTAAAGAAGCTATAAAAATTTTGAGTAGCTATGATTCGTACATTTTTTTATTTTCATGTCAAGGTCGTCCACTGTGGGCTTTCGCAGCCTGGAGTAGAAAAATTTAGGTTTCCGAACTTGAGTAACTAGAATCGAGGTATATTTTAACTACTTGAGAATCAATCGAAGATATCATTCTAATCGAACGAATTTAAAAAAGTACTGTAAAGCTGTATTTCGTAGAGTTGAAACTTCAAGGCCATTCAGCATGGGCTTTCGCAGCCTCGAGCCCAATATAGGCCACGCGACATTTCTCGGCGAAATTTCCCTTTCCGACCAGACTGTATCTACATCGATAAATTCACTGATTCAATAGGTCAGATAATGAAAGTAACGCAACATTTCAGAGTTAGTGGAAAGCTAATCGAGCAAACATGTTGAAACGACAAACGGGTAATGATAACAATTCGCGGGAATTATTACACGTACAGGGTGTAAAGAAATGTTTGGTCGTGGTTGCCATAGGCGTATTCTACATCTTCGGATCGATGAAGATCTGTAAAAAAAAGTTGCCGCAAAATTGTCCTTGATATTGAATTTCAAAGTCAAATTTTTTATTGCATTCTACGCATTATGCAATTATAAAAATATTTGACCTTGAAATTTAAAGTCAAGGACAATTTTGCGGAAACATTTTTTAACAGATCTTCATCGATCCGAAGATGTAGAATACGCCTATGGCAGCCAAGACCAAACATTTCTTTACACCCTGTACACAGTGTAACGATACGTGGGTCAGCTGGTGACGAATGTTTAGTGTCCCCGGTGGGTCAAGATAAATATAAAAAATGTTTCAAAAATAAGGACGCGCGTAGGTGGTGGAAGGCGGTCCACGGGCGGAAAGTCGAAACATTCGGTCGCATCGATCGCCGGTGGTATCCGTGTTCTCCCGTTGCAGCGCAATTAATTAATTTACCCGAGGAAATAATACCGTCTGACCGCACGCAATTCGATCCCGCTCGAAAATGGAGCTGAAAACGACCGGCAAATTGGAAGCAGGGAGACATGGCGGCGAGGCCGAGAGGCGGCGGCGGCGGCGGCGGCCGAGGCCGTGCCGTGGCTCTCCCGGCGCAGTCACGAAATAACAATTTATCATAACGTTCGAATGACAGAAACGGGTCGGGTATTGCTATTAATATAATTAATTCTAATGGACTGAACGCTGGGAAATCGCACGGCTAATTGATCGATCGATTCGCCGGGCCGAGAGGCCCACCCCCCTCCCCCCCTCCCATCGATCCGCACCGGTGGTCACTGACTTCGGTGAAAACATCGCGCGGAATGCCGAGGCACCATGTAAAATTTAATGGTGCATTTTACTCGATTCCGTAATCCGTTCCCGTCCGCTGCGCTCGGAATTGTTTGTAAATTTTCCTACACGCGTTCCCGTTCTCGTTCACCGCCACCCTCATCAACCCCCTCCCGCCACCCCCCCCCCGACGCTTATTTTTCCCGCGAAATAGAAAATCCATTATCGGGGGTCGAATAGTTAACATTTCCGCGAACAAAAGACGCGACCGTTTATTAAATTTTAACGAACCGTTAAAGCAATCGATCCGGGGCCGACGATCTCGGAAACATTACGAAATGTAACGAGATTCTAGGTGAATGAACATTTTTTTTATTTTTTATTGATTGGTAGACGACACCAGAACTCGGTACAGTAAATGTTCGATAGACCCGAAAAGTTCTATACGATAGATACGAAAACAATATCCCCTCCAACTTAGTCAGTAATCTGATCTCGCCTCGGTATATCGGTTTATGGAACATTCACCAACATATTCTTCATATTTTTCTAACGAAATTGATACCAAAAATGATATAATTCCGATGATATTTACGTGTGTAATGGACGATGGAAGTTTCGCGCGCAAGGAAGGACAGCGTGTATGGGAAAGAAAAAGACGCGGAGAGTCGCAGTCGTCGGCACAGTTCAAACGCCCGAGCGTCATCACAATGTAACACCAATATTTAATCTTCTTTATTTTTCATTATTTTTTTTATGGAACTTTCAGCAACATATTCCTGGCATTTTTCTAATGCAAAATGATACCAAACACGATATAATTTCAGTGGTTTAATCGACGTTGAAAATCCATTAAAATTTTTTGGTAAGAAATAAAATTAAGTAAATCTTAAATAAATCTTAAGTAGTTACTTAAAACAGTTAAAAAACTACAAAAATTGTTTCTTTTCCTGAGGGTGGAATTTAGACTGTAGTGGTTTAAATGACGATGGAAGTTTCGGGCGCAAGGAAGGATTACGCGTATAGAAAAGAAAGAGACAGGGACAGTTGCCGTCGCCGGCACGGTTCACAGGCCCGCGCGTGGTCTCGCTTTACACGCGCTGTCCTTCTCTACGTTCGGCTCGGCCTTTGAAGTTCCAAAAAATAGCTCTCCTATACGATAGATGCGAAGAAACCCCCCCGAGGCTTTCGCGTCTATCGAACATTTACTGTATTTGAATTAGAATAATTTTTCGAGACCAGAGACACTATTACGGAAAAATGGGTTTCCTCTAAAATCACGTTTTCGGTGACACGTATCCCCTTAAATGGTCTTCGGGTGTGGAATAGTGAAGATTTTTGTTGGTTTATTAAACTCGGCGAAATGGTAAACTGTCGGAGCCACGAACGAGTCTCACAAAGGCCTAGTTTGCGGCGCGCGGTCAACATCAAACGAAAGATCAGACGCGGAACCGTTCTTAGATCGTGGTCGTGATTAAAAGTAGACACACACACACACACACGCGCCGCGCGTTAACGAAAAACACATTCCGCCTGCTGTTCTTCTTCTTCTCCTTCTTCTTCTTCGACGACGAGCGCGCGAGAGGACGGCGAAAAAAAAAAGAAATAGAAAAGCAAAATAAAAAAAAAAAAGGGGGGAATGTTTTAAAAAGCGAACCGAGCAGCAGCCCCCGCGGGCTGATGCGAGCGGAGTAATGGAAACTCGCGGGATATAACGGCGCACGGATGATGAAAATCCGGCGGAATTCAATTTTCATAATGAAAAAAACAGCCACGTTCTGGAAAGTTCTTGCTAAACTCGCCGGCCCGGTTACTAACTTGTCCGGGGGAATTTAATTTCATAGATACTTCGCCTCGTTCGAGACAGTTGCTTCTTCGTTATTGTACACCGCGCGCTATTATTGTCGGGGTCCACCTAGCTCAGGTGTTAATTAAATTTTATCTTAACGACGCCCGTCCTGCCACGTCCGGCCGATGAATGGCGGGGGGAGACTTACAAAGACGCCGGAAGTTGCTGTACAAAGGCTGAGATTCTGCGGGAATTGTCAAATTAGTTGGCCGTTCTACGGAGAGTTTCGCAGAAAAATTTTCCAACCGACGCGACCGGGATCGTTATTTTTGCATTAAAAATATTCCGTTTATAGTCCCCGTATATACCAATATAATTAGACCCTCGAAACTTGTATGCCCACTACTTCCGTGAAAAGAAAATTCCTGTCTTCGAGTCTCAAACTAATCGATTTAATTGTTCCGGGTAAAATATCGATTTGTAAAGTTTCCATAAATTTTTATTGTGGACGTGATTGAATACCTCTTCAAGGGACAGCAAAACATTATTTATAACTCTGAAACGTTCTCTGTTGGCGGAAGAGAAGAATAGTTTTGTTGTAGAGGCAAGACTGACTTGATTGAATCGTAATGAAATTTAATCGATCTGTGCGAATCATAGCTACTCACCAGGTATTCTAGCGCGTGGCTGTGACCCAGCACCCATCAGCAACTGTGGAAGAAGCTCACCTCCAAGTGCAAGCGATGCAGCGTCCAAATTCGCGTCACCGGTCGGCAGCGTGGGGTTGGTGTAGTCCCTCGACTTGTCGTTATTGTATTTTACGTTCAGGTTCTGCATCTTGCTGTAGTCGATGCGCAGCGTGCAACAGGAATTGTAGATGTTCTGGCCCTCCAGCGACTGGAAATGAAAGGTACCAAACGACGTTATTTCAAACATTTTTTCATTCACACATCAGGAACCAGTTTGGCATTCGCAGAATCCAATTTTTCTACATACAGTAATGCCACCTTAGACCATATATACTAATAGACCCGGCATAGGTATAGTATGTGTATAGGAAAACCGAGAATTCTGTGTCCGAAAGATGATGGGACACTGTGACGTCACAAGATAAGTCTTAAGATAATTTCTTTCCATGTACAGTCAACGCTTGATTCTTGTCCAGAGCGTGGGCACGATCCTGTCCAGTGCTCACCCACTCGTCGGCTCGGGTATATCGGTGTGAACACCACGACAATGACTCGAGGAATCGATTTTACAAATCTCTTAATTTTCATTATTTGTTTATGGGACTTTCACTGCCTTATTTCTGGCATTTTTCTGATTAAAATGACACCAAACACGATATAGTTTCAATTGTATTTAGTGGTTTAATCGACGGTGAAAGTTTCGCTCGCAAGGAAGGACAGCGCATCGGAAAGAAAGAGACACGGACAGTCACGCGAACCGTATTTCATTCTGTCCTTCTCTATGTTCGGCTCTCTATTGATGTCTCGCTCGGCGCGGTCGGCGCGATATCTAGACGCAGTCATAAATCAAAAAGCACTTCTGGGCACGATTCTTGTCCATGAAAAACGCGGCTGTTGGACAAGAATCAAGCGTTTACTGTACTGTGTACATGGCGCACACGCTGACGTTAATGGGGTTATCTTTGACGTCACACACTTCAGCCAATAATTCGGCTAGAACCGAAAGTTCGTGTGGCATGACCCAATCGGACGGTTTGTTGTCGAATTCCTGCCAGGAGACTTCTTGTGGCGTACGAACAGTATTGTCTCACAGAGACGCTATGTTTTGTTATGCCTTCGGCCGCGCGGGCCGTGTTTACGCCGTGCTGTCCTTGTCTACGTTCAGCGCGGTCGACACTGGCACAAAAAATAGTAACCCATCGCGATCTATGCGTGCGTATAGAAACCGAGAATTGGCTTAAACCGCGGCATTTACCGTTGCTGTGGAAGAAAATTGAAAAGAACGTGGAACGTGAAAATTCATTTAGGAAAGAAATTCTTGTAAAAGAGTCACAGTACGCGTAACGCAGTTGCGCAACGATGCCAGTTAGGCTGGAAAGAGGCCGCCTAATTGTGTATGCAGGTTCAAGACTGCGTATGAATAGGTACATGCACACACAGCCCGGAGCATGTCCAAGCAAACCTAGCCATGTGTTTGACCTGCGTATGCACCGCTGACCGTGCATTGTTGAAGCATGCACGTGCGCCTGCGACCGGACTACACGTTCCGCTGTATCTCTCTGTCGGCCATTTACACGGGCTAATGAATTTCATACATAATTACCGGACCGGTTGCGTACAGGTGGCCCGTGGCGTTACTCGAGGGTTAAGACTACCCCGCGCACGCTGCCTGCCACCGAGTTACCCTTCCCGGGCATCAGGAGATGAGGGATCAGGTTTACCGGTGTTTGCGTTACGATAAAAATAAGGTTACGTCCGCCGTAATATCGGAATATTCCACACACCTTCGATATACGGGCACGATTACGATTTCCGTGTCTACAAAAAAGGTCTCACGATATTTTGCCATATTTTGCATAGTTACCGGGATATTTGCAGATTTATAAAAAACAAGAAATCTACTTTACCGGCTAAACCAGGCTGATTCGACACCATGTTATATATACATTTTTTTCTTAAAATAACCCCAAGAACACAAATATAACCTCAAAACGAGGGGCCACGGAAATCGTAATCTCCCCGATATACGTATATTAACGAACCGCGGAAGCAAGGTGTAGGGGGGCAAAATGAAAAATATCCGAAGCTGTTTCGTTATATTTAATTTCGCCGAACTTTCAGATGGTTTTTTCCATCGTATCGCAGCGAAAAGTACCACCCCCGCTGGTCAAACTATTTTTAAAGCCGGTCGACGGTTCGTCCGAGGCTGGCCGCGATATTAAAATAATTTAATTTCAGATATTCCCGCGGAAGTTTCTTAGTCCGCGTTCACCGTATTCTTTGTACGTCGACGAGCCGACCGCGGTGCGCGGGGGCGTGCCCCGTTTCACCGGACTGATGAGAACGAAAGGAAAAATGACAAAACTAAAAAAAAAAAAAAGGAAAAGAAAAAAAACCACATGAACCAGAAGACAAAAAGACCGTGGGAGGATATTGCGTTCCGGGGTGGTCCGGCCGCGTTTACAACGGATTTTTTTTAATGAATTTTCAAGCCCGAATTCTCTTACCGGCCGCGGGCGCGTAATCAGTTTAAAATTATTTCGGTCTCAGCGGTTCCGTAGTCCCCGCGTAACCAATTAGTCAACCGGACGCTTTCTGCAAAGCGAACGTTAATAATTACGTTTCCCGGGGAATTCTTTCGGCCCCCGAAATTAACGGGAATTAATAAACAGTTCGCCGTGGCCGAGACACACCGGCTCGGATGAAAGTTCCGGGGGAAAGTCAGCCGGGGATTAAATTCGAAATCGAATAAAGGAACTTCGCGGAACGCTCCAAGTTGCTGGACACAGCGTTTCCCTATCCTCTCTGTACCATGAAATTTTCCTCAAAAACTTCCCGTTCCAACAATCTCCCAAATTTCATTAACAATTTCACTTTACCCTGCACGAAAAGTTAAAATTCTGATACTGTCGCCGCTTTAACTGTTAACTAGTGTTAATCGATTTTTTTTTTTGATTATAGATAATATGAATTTTTAGGAAATATTTTATGATCTTGTTAAAAAATTGCACGACTTATCCTTCGAAATGACCAGAAAAATCTTGATCATTGTCAAAGTAGATCTTTATGGAAATCGGTTTTGTCGGTGAGCTCGCGTAGAGGATATCGAATCAAAAGTTCCAGCTGAACACCGAGACAACGGGTTCGCCCCCCCCCTCTCCCCGCGCGAAACGTGATTTCCGGCTACCGAGAAATTTCGCGAATTTTCGCAGCCGTCTAGCGGCGTGCAGCACGCCGGCTAATAAAACGCGGCGCGGATTCGAATTTTCCTGCTGTAATCGAATTCGCCGGCAGCGCAGAGAACTCGTTCGTCCGCTCTCGAACGACCGAAGAAATTCGATTACCGCGGCAGAGCTTCTACCCTTCCTGCATCGATTGTTTACCACGCATCCAACCGCCCCCCTCCCCCAATGCCCTCTTATTCTCCTCCTGTTGCCCTCAAACCGAGCGAAAAACCGTTTTTTTTTCTTTCGGTGGGCTCAAACCCCACTCCCACCGACTCTCCGCCCCTCCTCTTGTATCGCCGCCCCGCCCCCCGTCGCGTCGCCCCCTCCGCAACAGGAGGCCGATTCGCGACTCGGCGCACCCATCCTCCGGGCAGAAAAAAGCCTTTGTCGGTTCGTTTCTACCGGCGGACTCGCGAATGCGATTTCGCAATTTAGCGGAAGTCACGGGAACACGACCACAAAGCGACCCGGCGGAACCGTTTCTCACCGGCTAGCAAGAACCGCGGTCGAACGTTTTTGCGAATCCGACCCGCGAAACGTCCGCATTATTTCATATCTTCCTCCGGTGCGCTCTCTTTCACCGGTTCCGGAGGAAACTCGGTAGAATGTTTTGCGTTTTAGTGGACGGTACGTAAGGTTAGGAACTTTGCGGTGGGAATCACTAAAATCGCAGAAACTTGATCTGGGTTAGGTAACATTGATATGACGCGGACTCAAATTGTACAGAATTGAGATTAGGTGGGTCCGAGGTAGGCGTGTCTAAAATCAGTAGGCGTGCTAAAACCAGGTTGGTCTAAAGTAGGCGTGTCGAAGTTAGGAGGACCCCCAGGTGGGCGTGTCCAATGTAGGTGGATCCAAAGTGGGAGTGTCCAATGTAGGAGAATGCAAAGTGGGAGTGTTCAATGTAGGTGGATCCAAAGTGGGAGTGTTCAATGTAGGTTGATCCAAAGTGGGAGTGTCTAATGTAGGTGGATCCAAAGTGGGAGTGTCCAAGTTAGGTGAATAGGAGGGTCTTGGTGGGGATCAGCGCCTTATTTGCTGCCCGCAGTGGAATAAAATCTTCACCGGAAAATCTTAACGACGCGCGGGTGATAAACCAGCTTCTTAAACTTCTAAATTTAAGGAATCGAGAAACTTCGTTGGCCGAAGTTGTAAACCAGTTGCCATAATACTAAAAAAAAATCTGCTGACCATTCGAAGTGAACACAGTCTTGCAACGCGATCACGCTGTAATCGCAAGTTGTTTGAGTTCGCCGGTGCTTTTTTTACGCGGCCAGCGTAAATATTAATTTAATGCGCGACGGGTACGATCCGGGGGTTCGGTGGTGGCAATTACATTGGGGAATAATAATGTAAACGAAGTCGATAGAGGCTTCACAAAAGGGGAGTGTAAATAATCGGGGGCGGCTTGCAAAATCTGCCGTGCCGTGAATCCCACGGGCCCGCTGCCTAACTTGAAAACAGAGCTCCGGGACAGAAAAAAAACCCTCATTGTTCCACTATAACTTACAACGTAAAATGATTCGCTAATAATTTTTGCACCGGACAAACTGCTCTACGACACAGGCCACAATCGAGTAGGAACTAAATATTTATCTCGGCTGAAATTATTTAGCCAATTCTCCACTGAACGTTAAATAAAATATTCAGGGCTATAAAATTATCGTGCTCGGAAACGGTGTGTGTAGTCATGGTGATTCGATCCGCGTGACCGAAAGCGTGCGAGAACAAAGCCGTGGCGCGCGTTCGTCCGAAATGCAAAATAATACCGGAGGTACGTTTTCCTTCGATTGACTGCGGGGGGACTCTCGATAAACTTTGATCGATCGTGCTCGCGGATAGAGCCACCAGGAGTTTCGTCTAAGAGGATCACAGGTCGACAGCAAAAGCAAATCCAAAAATCGGCAGGATCGAGGGAAACAGAAAAAAATATAGGGAAAAAAGCGAAAAATCCGGTGTTTTTTTTTTTTTGACGCTGGTAAACTTGATTTTAAAAACGCGTTTCAACCGGTGTCCGGTGTAGCACGCTGTGAAATATAACCCGTTTAAGAAAGTGCCCTGAATAAACACTCCTCGCGACAATGTTTTTAATTAAATTAGCGAGAGAGCATCGTCGGGTTATTAAGAGAACTTTCTTCGCGACCGGGCCGTAGCGTCGGGTCAACATTGTAAAATGAAGTTTTTACGGACGGGAGATCCGCGAGGGTACACGGGCGCATTATGCCAACGGTGAGAACCGCTGCATCCACAGAAACGACTCCGAAGCGTGTTTTCTCAGGCACGAGGCGTTCTACGGAAAAACTTCGTTCTACGTTTCCTCCTCGCTTTTGATCGAAAAATCACGCGGCAGAGCCAAAATATCGAAGCACATTTCAATCGCGACGGAAACGTGGTGAATAGCATGAAACTCCATCGAGAACGAAAAATCGTAGACATGAAAAATTGTTGTTCGTTCGCTAAACAAGCGATAATATCGACTGTTTATTGTTCCCAGTGTTCTCGCACAGATCGATTTATAAAATTGTTAATTCTCGCAACGCTCGGCCTGTCGCATGAATTTTTCTCTCGCGGATGATTAATATCGCGAACATCGAGGGCTTCATTTTATCGGGTTTTGATGTGCGCTGCTATAATTCGGCCAATACTGTTGATCAGGGACGGGCTTTTGTACCTGTGATTGCTCGATATTGACATTTAATCGGCATGATTTTCGACGTAGTAGCAATTTAGGACCCGCGCCCAATATCGCGTTCGACTGGCTTCGTCCCCGGTGTTTCGCTGCTGCAATAATTCGCAGCTCGCTGAATCTCTATAAATTATAACCTATTTTTCTCTGCGAGCAAAAACCTTTGTGTACGGGTCGACAAAAAAAAATATTCGACGAAGTCCAATTGTCCACTTTGACAAAACAGTCGACAAGAAATATTCCAAAGAAAAATTGTTTGTTCGATCGAAAAGTCAAAGCTTTGGTGTGTACAGGGATCAAAGGAGGCAATATTTTAAAAATAGGAATTTTACACAACCATCCGTTGTACGCCAGTTGGATGTTGGAATCGAATTGCTTATAACGAGGGAGGACTGTACAATGTTCGTAAGAGTAATTCTGTGATTAGAAAGATAAGATTTAGACGAGTTGAAGATAGGCTTTATGAGAAAAGAATTCTCGAAGCAGTAATTGTGACCGCCCTCGTTATAAGCGAGTGGCGTGTGACGAGGGAGGACTGTACAATGTTCGTAATAGTAATTCTGTGAGTAGAAAGATAGGATTTAGCCGAGGTGAAGATTGGCAGCTGAGAAAAGGATTCTCGAAGCAGAAATTTTTCCCACCCTCGTTATAAGCGAGTATGAAGTGGCGTACAACGAGGGAGGACTGTACAATGTTCGTAAGAGTAATTCTGTGATTAGAAATATACTAGACGAGTTGAAGATATTCTTTATGAGAAAAGAATTCTCGAAGCAGTAATTTTTCCCACCCTCGTTATAAGCGAGTGGCGTATGACGAGGGAGGACTGTACAATGTTCGTAACAGTAATTCTGTGAGTAGAAAGATAGGATTTAGCCGAGGTGAAGATTGGCAGCTGAGAAAAGGATTCTCGAAGCAGTAATTTTGCCCACCCTCGTTATAAGCGAGTGGCGTAAACCGAGGGAATTCTATGGGTGTAGAGTAAGTATCCGAAAGAAAAATGATTAAAAAAGCATGTTCCAGCGAATTTAAAAATGCATGGATGTCCAAGAGATTTGAGGCGACCGAGGTTGGTGCGTCATCGTAGTACGCTACTCGGCTGACTCAATCAAGTAGCATATAACGAGGGGCCGAGCATAGAGCGGTTCTATGGACCGTGCTGTTGCGAACAACCTGTTTAACTACCCTTTCCCTGTTAAATCGTCCAGGCACCAGCTACTAGCTTCTCGTTGCAGGCTGTTTCGTGTAATGAACGGTTCCTTGCAGCCCAAATTAACTGCAACAGCTTATTTGCGGGCGGTGGCCGGCGAGCTTCGTTGTTCCGAGGGCCGCGGGTGCAGGCGTCGAAAGTTGTACTGTTCCCGTAAGCCGAGAACCGCAAACCCCGGGGTTTGCTACATCAAAGAGGGGGTTGAAATAGACTCGGTACGGGGGGCAGGGAGGGGTCGGAGATTGTGTTCGTGTATTTTTATTTTCCGAAAAATTCCAAAACACCCTTGACCACCGAGAGAGACTTTTGCGTCACCAAGCCCGGTTTATTTTGATTATTATGCCGAAGTTTTTATTCACGCGATCACAACATTTCGAGTAATTAACGAGCCCGGTTTTTCACAACCAACCCCCCGATATACAGCGTACACCCCTGACAAAGTTTCGCAGGAGTGGGGAAAAAGTTTTAACGAAGTGGGCTTACGGGCCAGATTAAAATAAGTTGATTTATGGTATACGTTCCCCGGCAGGACCTATTTTGTTTTTCATCATTTCGGAAGCGAGTTATTCGTCAGCCAGATTGGACACGCGTCTAGCAAATCCGCGCTGCTACTTGCGGCTTATCGTGCCCGCTTTTTCTGTGGATTTTCCCACGAACACCCCCACCCCCCCCCACCCACCCCCTTTGTAAAACACATTACAGATCTGAATGCCGAAAGCATTTGCCGTTTTAGAGCCGACCCACGGAAAATCGTGTTCCGATATTCGTTGCCAATCATGCTCTGCCTGCCTCCCCCCCCCCCACAACCTTTCAGTTAGGTTTCCCCAGTGACTTCATAAACTGATTGACTCGCGCCGCTGTAGCAAATTCATTTGATTTTGCGCGGCTTCGTTTCGATGCTAGTGCATGTTTGCCCGTGTTTGAGCCTGTCTGACACTGTTTGCGCTTGTTTGAGGGTGTTTGCGGTTGTCTACGGTATCACTGTAGGTTTTGCATTTACAACAACCGTAACTGTTTACAGTCTGTAGAATCGCAATCGGGCAAACATTTAACATAATTATATCCGAGAGATATAAGAAAAATTCTTGAAAAATCCATGTGAATTTCATTTTTTTCAATGACCTACGCGCGACCCACAGGATCGTTCGACCTTCGTTGAACCCGTTTCGGAACCGTTTATCAATTTAGAACTGTTTTATAATTGGTAGTGGGTAATTCACTTTTAAAAATAACCCTCCGCTTACGGTTTCAGGGGAGCCACTCCAACTAAGCCAGAGCAGTACTAATTCATCGAGCAGGGATGAAAAACTAATTCGCCGACGCAAATAAGCGGCGGCCAGTCGAGTACACGAAGTGTATCCTTCGCCGTTAATAAAAACAGGGCAATTCCGACGGCGGAGGGGGGGGGGGGGTGGTGGGGGGTTAGTCGCGGTGAAATATACCGGGCACGAATTAAAATTTGCATTATTCCCACCGTAACAGCTGGAGCTTTTAATGGATGGCACGGTGTTTTCTGAAAATATATTCCACGAAAAATTTCGATCGGGGGACGCCCCGCGCCCGTTTCGGGGACACGTCGCTCGGGGAAACAGCGTTCACGGGAAAGACGAAGGAATTGGTGAGTGCAGAAAAGAGGGGAAAAAAAATGAAAACTACCAGGGAAAATGCCCCGAGTGGATACTTACGAGTTTAGCAGTTTGCGCCGACAGCATGTCCGCGTATTGTATTAGCGCCTGGAAAGAACCTGGAACAGAAGGAAAATTAAAATTTTTTTTTGTCGCGCCACGTTGAGACTCGCATTTAATTAATCGTGAAATTTTTAACGATCGAGAGTTCCCCAACTCGAGATTATCCAATTCGAACTTTAAAACCCCATTACCACAGACAGTCATGGAACACGGTTAAACGCGCCATCTCCTAATAAATAATTACGCTTCACTAATTTCGAAGCTTCGATTCCAGTAAAATATTGATTGGTAAAGTTTTCAGGTCAAATGATGCATCGCCACGTTCGGCTAGGTTTGCTAGTGTTGGGTTCCGACAGTGTTTGGCACCACTCTATAGTTCCCCTTCTACGACGCTATTCCCCCACGCTTCCGACCCGGTCACGTGACTAATTCGTTACTGGCAGAGAGAGAGAGAGGGTATTGTGGGTTTGTTGGTGATCACAATAAATTAACTCGTGGGTGGACAAAGAATTGAATGTATATTTGATAAGTCAAATGTTCTAGAATAGAATGAATACTGTAAAGTAAATTACAATATCGTCTTGCGACACGTGATCACGCACAACGCATTGTTTCTTTTACTCTCTCTCTCTCTCTCACTCACTATAGGTACCCTTATAACGCACGTCTATACTCTCTCGCATCTATCGACACACACCCGTCGTTCTTCCGACTCTCGCTCGCTTCGCAGTCAAACATAAACAACCTGACAAATAGAACGACTTTCACACAGTACGTTCCTCATCGATACTATTATGTCCAATCCTCAATGCGTTTCTCGCCTAAAACCTAATCCACAGGTATGGTATCGAGTAGTGTTTTGCAAAATTTTTTCCCGATGAAAAAGAATTACCGTTCCGACTGCCAGCGGAATGCCGGTTCAGGGAGGCCGGAAAATTTTGGTTGTGAGAGTTAATCGGCAAACAATCGGAATAGTTTCGGCCCGGCAGTATTCCGTCGAAAAATCGTATGTATAATGGCTGCAGGGGTATTGCGGCGTTTCATTTCGAAAACCGAGAACAGCGGCGGTTTCGCGAACGGTGTGTTTTCGTCCTCTCCCAAGCGGCGGCGCGGCGCGGTGGATATTAAATACAGCAGAAATTAAATGGTGCACGATTTACGGTAATATGTTGTGGCACCGGCCACTCTTTCGTCCGCGAAGAATTTTTATCACCGGCCAACGGTGTATCTGTCCGCTGTTGGGCAGCGTGCACGATCGAATAACGATGGAAATTGAATAACGTTGCTGCCAGCCGAAACGAAAAACTCTATATATAACCCGTTGTCGCATTATATCGGCAATAAAATGTCGCACGGTGTTTTTATGCAGATGAAATTCAACATTAACGTCATAAATATTCCCGGCGGGGACGTCGAGCGCGCGCGCGCCGACGAAATGAAAATCGGTCGACCAGTCGGCGACGATTCCATTAAACTCTCTTCATTCCTCGTTTTTTTTTTTTTACCCCGGACGCCAGATGGTTGGTCGCGCGTTTTTTTTTTTTTATTATAACAGAGAAGACCGAAACGCATTTATACCCGATCACCGCGAAAATACGTCCGGTAATTCGGGTTTCCGTGAATTATTATTCGCTCGCATCGTTCGCGATCGCTGTCGACCAATTTTTGTTACCAATTTCTGCGGAAATCACAGGACCAACATGATTTTTGGCAATGAACCAGGGATATTATACAGGGTGGACGATTTATCTGAGGACATTGAAATATTTCGAGAACTATGCATCGGATCAAAAAAAGTGGATAATGAAAGTTGTTCACAGCCACCCCCTGGGGATGGGGGTGGGGGAAGATAAAAAACTTAAATGGGAACCCCCATTTTTTATTTTAGATTTGGATTCCGCAGAAAAAAGTACCCCAATTTGACCTACGAGTTTTTGACAAAATGGGTAAAAAATCGTTGAAAATTGGGGATATCTCGAAAAATACACATCAGATCAGAAAAATAAAAGTAGACGTATTTGATATTTTTAAAAATGCTATTTAATAATACCATAATTGACCCCCCACACCCACCTCCTGGGTTGGGAGAAGGAATTATTGCAAAATCTTCAATGGGAAACCCTTTTTTTAAAACAAATCTTGGTTCTCCATTGATTTGATATTATTGGTGTAATTTCTTTCAATTAGTTGTAAACATTAATTGGTTCTGTTCCCTTTGGGGTGCTTGTTTTAAGTGAGTCCCCTTGCCTCTCACAAATCGGGGTGCTTATTTTAAATGAATTTATTGTTTATCTGTATTTCTCGAGATGTCCCCAATTTTCAACGATTTTTTACCCATTTTGATTTTTGTCGATTACAGCGCCATCTGTGAACCAAAATGCAAAAACTCGTAGGTCAAATTGGGGTACTTTTTCAGCAGAATTCAAATCTGCAATAAAAAAACGGGGTTCCCATTTAAGTTTTTTATCTTCCCCACCGCCACCCCTAAGGGGTCGAGTTTGGTATCATTTGATGTCCCCTTCGAGATGAACAACTTTCATAACCCACTTTTTTTGATCCGATGCATAGTTCTTCGGATAAATCGTCCACCCTGTATTTTTTCGCGAGGTTACAAAAATTAAAAAATTAATCGTTTCGATTACAGAATCTATTTTCGGAAAGTTGAACGATTCCGCGAACAATGCTCGAAACGTATTAAAAAAAGGGCAAATATATATATAGTTTATTCCGACGCGTTTTCGTCGGAATAAATGACGGCAGAGAGTCGAACAAAAACCGGATCGTGCGTTCTACGAATTTCGAATCAAAGACAGAGACGAAGATGGCGTAGAGCCCCCGTATATGTTTCTCCGGGGTTGAATCCGCTTCAGAGGCGTGTTTCAAATGGAATGGAATCAAATGAAATGAAATGAAATGAAATGAAAAATACAAATCTCCGGTGGCCCCGGGGCCACGCCGCTGTTCACGTACAGAGAACGCGGAACGCGGAAAAAACAGAGCGCGGATGGGAGTTGTGCGTGTGTTTTTAATTTGAAGCGCGGCCGTACAACACCGAGATGCAGGAGTGCCTCTTAAATTGAAATTCTTCCCCGTGATTTCTTTGAAAACACACAATGGAAAACGCCCACGGCGGACGTTTTTTTTTATCCTGTCAATGTTAGAAACAATCCCCTATAGACTCGTCGACAATTTCAACACCTAATCGTTCGAAGAGACACGTGCGAATTTTGCGAACGAAATTTATTTTTAACGGTTAACACAAAAAGAAGATAAAATACGCCAAAAACCAACCCAATAACTGGAATGCCCAACTGTAAAACATATGTCACGTGTCACGAGGGCTGAAGTGGGCGGAGCGTTTGGCCCCGCCCACTACGCCCCAAGTCATCCGATTGGTCGGAACTTCGCGCATCTTTTGCGAACGAAATTTATTTTTAACGGTTGACTCGAAAAGAAGATGAAATACGCCAAAAACCGACCCAACAACTGGAATGCCCAACTGTAAAACATATGTCACGTGTCACGAGGGCTGAAGTGGGCGGAGTGTTTGGCCCCGCCCACTACGCCCCAAGTCATCCGATTGGTCGAAACTTCGCGCATCTGTTGCGAACAAGTTAAAGTAAAGAAATCAATAAAAATTAAATAACAATTGTAGACTCGTGATTGAGAGAGAATGGCGACGATAGTTCCGAATCGAAACTGGCTGCAGAACGGTGTCGAAAATAAAAGCCAAGATTGCTCGGAATCGAATCGGCAACTGGCCGGACAGGGTGAAAAGGGGCGAAAAAGGATATGAAGATCGAATGGGCGAGCAGCCACTTGACCGAATGAAACTTTAATTGGACACTGCGAGCGTAGCCTTGGCTTCAATTTGGGACCTATGCCTCTCTGATTTCGCCAATCAACGACTATTTGTCCGACTGTTCTTTGAAAATCTGCTGCTCCTTTTGTTCGGCTAGCTGTCGTTTAATTGAACGTCTTTCTTTGAACTTTCACGAAACAATTGCTACGCGTATATTGCCCGCTCGGCTCCAATCATTCTACCCGGAGTCTACGCACGCACGCACTGTACTATAGAATGCCACAAAAAAATTTCACTTCGTCACTAACAAAATGGGCAAGCGAAATTTCTACACATAGACACACTTAATTGTCCCAGAAGACAGGGGGGGGGCGACTCCTCTAGGCCTACCATTGTTTGGCACCCTGGACACTAGGGTGGACCTTAGCTATACTTGGTGAAATTTTTTTGCGACATTTTTTTCACGCCTCCCCTCAAAATTGTGCTATTGGGTAAGAAAATAATTCCTGCAAAAGTTGATCGGATAAGGGAAAGGCGTGCCGCATCGAGCGCAAAGGTCAAGAGTAAACCTTATTTTTCGACCAAAAAATGTTGGGCACGCCCCCTCCCAATATTGTTCCGTGTCCTGAAAAAATGATATATCCAAAATTTTAGATCAATCGGACGTCGGGAAAGCGTGCCTAATCGAGCGCGAAGTTTTGAAATAGAAGTAACTGCGCGCTCGATGTGAAGAGTATACTGCAGTATACTGTATTCGCGCTCGATTAGGCACGCCTTCCCGACGTCCGATTGATCTAAACTTTTGGATATATTATTTTTTCATGACATGGAACAATATTGGGGTGGGAGGTTCCCAAAATTTTTTGGTCGAAAAATACGTTTTACTCTTGACCTTTGACCTCGATGCGGCACGCCTTCCCGACGTCCGATTGGTCTAAAACTTTGGATATATCATTTTTTCATGACATGGAACAATATTGGGGGGGAGGCGTGCCCAAAATTTTTTGGTTGAAAAATAAGGTACACCCTACTGGACACGCCTGAAGCTTATTTTTTTTTTTTTTGGAGCTCGATACAATATCCAAATGCGTCTCGTAGTCAACGTGAATCTTTGGAGACAGCAATTCGCGGAAAAAAATTTGTGTAGCACAGATTGCGAGTCGTCCCGACTACCTCTGGCCCGGCTTGAAAATAGAAACGTAAGAACAGGTGCTTTCGAGACACCCTTTGCAACACTCGAGCGCAATACCGAAAGTACTGACGGCACGAAAATGCGCGCAGGCAGCAGCGGCGGCGCGGCGTCGACGTCGCCAGGCTCGAATGTACACGTCAAGCACACTGAAGTACTAAAGTGCCGTGGCATGTCTGCCCGCGAGAGTGGCATCTATACAGGGTGGTTCCATGACTACTGTCCCGTGTATTAGAAGAAAGGTACGAAGAAGCGTAGACGTGTGTACTTACTGTTCTTGGTGAAGGTGACGATTTTCAGGACTTTGCCGAACCGCGAGAATATCTGCAACAGAAAAAGGTGACGCTCGCGTTAGAAATATGTATGTATAATATAATCGTCGGTGCCTCGTTGCGAGGCTCATATACGGGACCACGGAAGAGTTTATAACGAAGCATTTGGAAAAGTTTCGTCCAATAATTATAGAAAATTGTGATATCACTGGAAGAAAATTGGAATCTTTTCTAGATTTTTATAATTAGTTCGGTCCCGCAAGATCTGAACAAGTTAGCATATTTGTCTATGGGAATTTATTTTTATGAAGCGACCCTGAAGAGATACGTGGGTAGACATTTTCCCGGACCACGTGAATTCATATGAGACCAATGTTTTTTTTTTGGTGATTCCCAACTGCGAATTATTTAAGTAGCAGCCTCCGCTGTTAATATCGTTAAATTTATTTCAGAGAGGTTTTCATTTACATTAGCGCAATTAAAAGCTCTCTCAAGATCGCGGAATAATTTACATTGCTCGGTGAAATTTCAGCCGGTAACCACCGGCATACACACAAATTTCGTTAATTAACTCTCTATTCCCTTTCTATCTCTGGAGTAATTAAAAAATTACGCTGCAGTCACGCCGATTGCCATTCTATTTCGCGACGCTTTCGGTGGTGGTTTTTTTTTTTACGTTGCGATATAGTCGGGCCAACGGCACGAAATTAGCGGGGCGAAAACATTAATACATTTCCTCGCAGCAAAGGCTAGATCTTCGATAGGCCTATAATTAATTTAATTATATGTTATCGCGGTGGAAATTTTTCGGTAGGTCTGTTAAGATCAAGATTCACGAACAACCAGATCATTCGAGGTTCCTCGGTTAACCGGCCCAACCCCGCGAACTGAATTAATGAAAATAGTCATCGGAGTATAGGGACAAGGGGGAGAAGAGCTGTACAACACCTCATCAGCAAGAAATACCGGGATGGCCCCCAAACATCGTCGCTCAATGGGAATTCACGCAGGTGATGACGAAACTGCTAACCAGCACAAATATACGGTCTGGTATTATTAATGCAATCGTTCGACCACTCCGCCCGGCAAAATTCATGACAATGACGTCGGTGTTCGGCGGAGACCATGCGCGATTATTAGCCCGAGGCTCGATGCTGAACATGACTGCGAATGTTGGGCGATACCAGCAGAAATTTCGTCTCCCTCCCCCGACGCTTCGGGTGATTTGCATCGATTCCATCGCGAACTACTCCCTCCCATAAAAGCACGGTTATGAAAAAAATGACAGAAATCTTTTTAGAATTTTGCTACGAAGAGGCGCTACACAGTTTAGAGACCGTCTTACATTTAAAAAAAATATTTTAAGCTGCACAGAGTGCTCCAAGATTCAAATTCACGACTTATTCCCGCCTCCAGGGCGGGGCCTAGCGCCAACCGCGCCAATGGGACAGCGGAGACAGCCACGTGACGCTGGTCTAGCCACGCCCGCAACAAGCCCCGCCTACCAACTCACAGGCCCGCGAACGCGAAGAAAGCGTAATTATGGAAGCGGTGCCAAACTCATAAAATTACAATTAACGTTTATTGATAAATCTCGTTTTGGGAAGGATTGAAACGTTCGTTTAATAGCGCGGCAAGTTTATTTAACGGCCGCGCTGCCGCGATAGTTGATTGAATTAGTCGAGTGCGCGTCCTCGCAATTATCCGCGACGAGAGTTTTCAAAACTCCGTGTACAACAAAGCGGCGCGGCGGGGGGAGGGGGGGGGGGGTGGTACATATCTCTACAAAGCTTCTTAAAATTCTATAATCCCCGCGCAATTATGAGAATTATTTCGAATTAATTGATTCGCCGAGTGCTCGCCGCCGCGCCGAGTGAAAATCACCGCGAATAACTAATGAACGTCATTAGTTCAAATCTCTTCGGGCGAGCCTCGCAACTTGCGCCCAAAGTAAATCCGTTAACGGAACAAACGTGCGCGCGATGTCGATATCCCCTAATCGACTGCGCCGTTCAATTTTCATCGGCTAAACGAATTCGCAACGACGACGGAGGAAACATTAACCGCAGGCAACGTTCCGACGTCGCGTCGTCGGCGGGGCTGGAATTATCGCGATTATGCGAAACTTCCGGCGGCTAGGAAGACCCCTAACTACTACTCTCCGCGAAAGAATATTATTCCAATCTTCAAAGGGACGTTTACAGGGCTCCGCGCGCGCGCGCGAATGAAAGTTTACCGGCGGCATCGGGATACCAAGAAAATTACAAAAGAAATATCCGCGACCCCGGCGAATAAATAATTGTCGAACGAAATGAAAACGGTAACGACGCGGCCGAAGATCCAATATGGAGAGCTCCGAGAACGGCAGATAAAGATTATTAACGATCCGGAAGCCTTTCCGCGTTCGGTTTTTTTCCCCCGTCGCTTTTCCTTCGGTTTTTTTTTTCATCCCCGTCGAGGCGCCGCGTCGATTGATCGTTACGCGAAAATAAATTCTTCATTTGATCCGCGGAGCGCGATATTGAATATTCGATGGAAGCTAAAATGCGTGATACTGGCTGCATTAGCGACCTCTTCTCCACACCCCCCGCAAATCCGTCCTCTTACGCGCCCACGCGATTCCATTCACATTTCCAGATATTTTTCGCCTCGCTCCGCGACATGCATTTTTATAAGGCTTTATTTGCTCGCGGGGAAACCCGCGCGACACACGCTCGTACGATTTTAAAACCGCGTCGCGGTAATTAGTCGAACGGTCACCATTTTGTCGGAAATTTGTCGTCGGTCCAGAAAATTTCCGAAAAAACGAGCAGAGTCAACGGACAAAAATTTGATTATGGTAACTGCACCAGTGAATGAACATTTACGAAATTGTTCAGGAAGATATTTTATTTAAAAAAAAAAAAGTGAATTAAGTGAATCTTATATATGCCAAATGGCTCCCTATACTTCATTTGTCAAAAATAAAATGAAATTATTATTATTTGTCTTTATTAAACGTTAAATAACAAATATAAAAAATACCAGTCAATGAACACTACATTCTAATAATTGAACAATGATGGAAAAGCAGAAAATACAAAAATACAAAAGCGTTCATTTACTGGTGCCCGTTTAATCACTGGAGCAGTTACCCTACAAATAAAATTATTCGATCAGATTGTGCAAGTCGCATTGCTGTTTCCGAGACACATCGTGACGATTGTAGCAAGTTCCGGAGAAAGTACTGTGGCATTTTCTTTATTTTTTTTTTTCAACGGCCCGCTACGACCATTAACGTTATTGCTCGTTATTAACGCAAATACCGGTCGGTGTTTCATGACGTTCGCGTGACAAATTTCGGTATTTTATTACATTTGATTACAAATAAAATTATTTTATCAGATTGTGCACGTCGCATTGCTGTTTCCGAGACACATCGTGACGATTGTAGCAAGTTCCGGAGAAAGTACTGTGGCATTTTCTTTATTTTTTTTTTTTCAACGGCCCGCTACGACCATTAACGTTATTGCTCGTTATTAACGCAAATACCGGTCGGTGTTTCGTGACGTTCGCGTGACAAATTTCGGTATTTTTTTACATCACCTTTTTTCGGTTTCGCCCCCGAGACCGGGCGGGCCGTGTGCTATTCAACCGAGCCTCTATTTACGTCCGCGCTTTTCGTTCCCGATGATTGTTCGCGCGCGAAAAACTTTCGCGCTCCTCTCCTCCCCCCTGTCTCTCTCTCTCTCTCTCTCTCCTACCCCGAAGCCGGCAAATCCTTCGGTTTTTGTGCCCAGGTTGTTTGTTTGTTTTTCCCGAAGCGTTTCGCCGGGAAAGTACACCGCCCTTCTCTCTTTTTTTTTTACGACGATCGCGTTGCCGCGCGCGAAGTTGTAAATTCCGCGGATGAAAAATGGACGTGCCTCGACGATCTTCGATAATCGTATCGCGAACACTCCGGATGAAAACACTGTGGCCAAAAATGGACTCGAAAGATTATCTACTCGTCTCCAAAAAAATAGCTCAATATAAATTTAATCGGCGCTTTTATTGGCGAACCTCGATCCGATCATGCTCACCCGATTTTCTATTTAAACCTGCATACTAACCTCACAGTTCCGAGGTTAGGTGTCGCGTCCCGTTCTTTTTTTTTTTGCGTTAAACGATGGTCCCCCAGAGTCACGTTATTGCAGTCCCATCGTCGATTAAAAAATATTCAAACGGTTCGCGGTCACACACCGGTTCTATCGAAACACGCGCGGGTACTCGCCATTGTCGCGATCCTCTCTCGTCGATTTTCGCCCCCGAAAACGCACGATAACAGTTCGCATGATTTCCACCGGTGAAACGTGAAAAACGGGGAGCAGCGAAACGTGTTTCTGCGGGGCCATTGATACGATGACAACGCTTCGATTTTGCCATTTGAATTTTTGTCGGTCGCATTTCCGCACTGTACGTGTGCTAGTGCGTGTGTGTGTGTGTGCGGCTGTTCGACCGAAAATCACGGGACCCTTCTTCGTCGTCGTTCACCGACCCGCTGCGATAAATTCCGAGTGTTAATCGCGGACAGAAATATTCGCTACGAAAGCGGTGTATCAAATTTTCATGGGCCACTCAATTATGAGAGGCTCGAAGAGAAAATAATAGGCGTCACTTTCTCTTCCGAGAAAGTACCGATCAACAGCAATTAATTAAAGGATGCATCGTAAAATACATGACCTCAAACAGTTATGCAATTGTTGTAATATTCTGTAAAATACGAGCGAAAAATGTGTTAGAAGTTTGAACAGAGGCCGTTTAAAAACTACTACAGGTAGAGCTACAAGGCAAACAGCGTTAGTATCGGCGAAGCTTCCTCTTTAAAATGCATTTTGTTTCATGTCGATACCACTTCCCGTTCCCGGGATATCGTTGTGTAAAGAGAACCATGATTTTCAGTTCCGCGCTCTCGCTGACTCACTCGCACGCTTACGCTAACCCCCACCACCGCGCGCTAGTTAGCGTGCTAGCGAAGGACGTAAGTTTGCTATCACTAAGAGTAGTGCACGCTACATCTAAAGACCTACCGTCCACAGCGCAAACTTTGAAGCCTTGTATCTCGAGAACTAATTGAGTTATCGACTTGGAACAAAATGCATTTTAAAGTGCATTTCTGTTCTCATATATTTGGGAATTTAAAATTTATATTAATAATTCCGACGGGAAGCGCGAGTTTTAGAAAACCCACGACAATCGACGCTCTAAATAATTATAAATTCGAGCTTAAACGGTCCACGATAGAATATTCGATATCATTAATTATATCGACAATTAATTACAGCGTTAGCACAATCGGTTCCTGGAAATCCGACGAATTTCCTGACGGGTCGACGGATTATATTTATGAATTGCAGAAAATCGATGATGTTTCTTTCGCCAGCGGCGGGTACGGGCTCGCCTATACATATACATATGCGTGCGCGTGTGCGCGTTCGCGTGGTTTTGTTTAATTATTGTCGACGGTTATTTCGTCCGCTCGAAACAGTTTGCTATCGGTGACAGGCTATTTGATATCGCTTTTTGGTGGGTTCGGAAGGGAGAGCCATAGCTTTTGTTTTCGAATATTTGACAAGAAATACAAGAACGCTGAGCCATGAAACTTAAAAAATCATACAGAATTATTTCTCCCCGTTTCGGTTTCAATTCGGTTCGAACGATTTTTATGCACCGGAAGCTCGAAAAATTAGAGTTCCCGCGGAGATCCATTAAAAATAAGTTACACGCGGTTCTCGAATTGGATCACCATAATTTCCGCGTCGATATGCGGTCCACGACGATTCCCTTCGCGGTTTTTTTTCGCCCAGCGACTTTTCAACGGACACAGCCAGCGCCGCCGCGAAAAATCCCGTGGGAAATCAAGACCTCAAAGGCTCGTGTGTTGAAGGGAGAGAGAGAGAGAGTTAGAGTGAGCGCGGACGCGCGCGCGCGCGCGTAGTCGAGAAATGTTCGAGCGACAACGGTGTAATTTTTCCCGAACATTTTCTCGAACGATCTTTCGACCTAATTCTTGCGATTTCATTCGGAATAATCACAGAGGAGTCGCGGTAAAAAACTAACCCACAAACATGGACGCAAATCCCTTCGCGTCGTGCCACAATTTCAACCCCGATTTTCAATAATGCTACAATTTGACGTTTTTAATTTTTTACAGGTGCAGAAATAATTTTTTCACTCAAGGTCATATGAAGGTCATCATATACAGAGCAATAAAATTAAATTTGAGGGTTCTAAAACATTTGTTTTTCACAAATGTTAGAACCAATTTGAATAATTTTTCACTGAAGGTCGAACGAAGGTCATTGAACTTTAAGTCATTGGAAATTAAAGAAACGGAATCTCGTTTAAAAATACGTTAACGATTTTGCATTTTTGAACAGTGCAACCTAATCTTTTTCCCGGCGAACGAAATTAATTTAAAAATTTGATAATGAACAGAATTAAGATTTTTTCGAGGAAAGTGTGTAAAATTATTAATCTTTCGCAATTGCGAGGACCTGGTGGAGGGAGAACTCGGTCGCGGGAGCGTCGATAGAGGATTAGCCGAAACCATAATGTCGTATTCCCCGTGTCGTTTGCCGCGTGTACATCATGAATAATGGCGGATCGTCGACGTCGACACGGGCGAAATTACGTTACTATTATTGCACGTTATTGCATTACGGAGGCACCGGCGTTGTAGATACCGCGCGTCGATAATCGAGAACGCGAATTAATAACTGTTACATCAATCAATATGTACAACAGCGTCCGCGTCGCCGCTGTACAACGGTGACCATGAAAAGGGGTGGCGTGAGCGGACAGGATGACGTTCGAGGGTGGCCTGCAGCCTGAATGGTCCTCCGAATCGAATAACACAAACTACAGGGGCACAATAACAATTTCGTCTTCCCGGTGATTGAGAAATTATCAATAATTCCGTAACAGTCCAATGCCTCACGGCCTTGCTCGATATTCACCCCCCCCCCTCCCCCTCCCCTAGCGATATTCGCGAAATTCTTTCGCGACGAAACCGACGGACGTTTCGATATCAAATTTCGTGTCTATATTCATCGACCTTTAACAAGTCCAACAAAATTTTTTGATAAATTTTAAATTCGCAAAAATTTAATTTCAACGTGCAATCATAATCATAGTCTTTCGCAGGTGTCTGTGAAATTTGAAGCGAATCCGATGGGTTGTCGAGATATGCAGCTTAGGGTGGACCTTAGTTCTATCTTGTGAAATGTTTTTTGCGAGATCTTTTTCACTTGAAATTTCATATTTTTCTCAACTTCAACGTCAATGAGGCACCCCTTATGCAATCATCTTTTGCAGGAATTATTTTCTTACCCAATGGCACAATTTGGGGAGGGGGGGGGGGGGGGTGAAAAAAATTTCACAAGATAGAGCTAAGGTCCACCTTAATGCAGCTAATTACGTAGACTTTGTTCTAGAGATTTGGCGGACGTTAACCGATCGAGTATTTTCGAGTATCGCAGTAACTTGGGAACGAAATTAAAGGGAATGAAAAGTCGGAACGACGCTGTTCAGCCTAGGAGACCCCTAAAAGGTTGCAGGGTACGGGTGTTTAATAAGGAGAGGCTTGAGACTCGGGCCAGGTGGTAAAAGGGCGTCGCGGGCAGACAGGTCGGATGCGTTTATGCGAGAGCGTGGCCCCCTAAACAAGAATTCCTCGATTTGACCAGAGACGTAAACGTTAAGGGTGGCCCCGGCCCCTGTTTCTACGTTTACGTTCTTTGACGGAACGTTACGACCGGTTTTACATTCCTGACCCGTGGGGTCCGTCCCGTGAAGGTGTGCCGGCGCCCATCCCGAACGCGTCGAATGGCCCAAGGAGCCCGGAAAGAAGAAAACGGAGAAGAAGATGTGTACAGAGAGAAATTACACCGGCGAAACGACCGGTTTCGAGGGCCGGATAGTTTTACGACCCTCCATCCACCGACTGTATAATCCGATTTACGGAACGAACTACTCTTACCGAGGAGCACGAATTGCCATGTACGGAATAATGCTCTGGTGCACCTCTATCTCTCTCTCTCTTACTTCCGTTTCTCCGTCGTCTCTGTGTGTGTGTGTGTCTGTTCGTCAGTAGTGTGTTTGTTTTTTCTTTTTTTTCGTTCGTACGTTCCCCGTTGTAACGTCGCTCGTAACCCGAGGCCTGGTCTTTCATAGCAGATAACTGATCGCCTCGAAAGCCGATAGTTCCTTCGTTTGTTGCCACTTTCGAGAGATGAATGAACGCCGAGTCGAATGGGAGAGGAGTCCAGCAATTTTGCTGCTCCCTTTCTTCCTCGGGACTTTGTGTCCCGAACTTTCACCGGGACAACTGTGTCTCGCTCCTCTTTTAACCAGGGAATCCGTGACCCTGAACTTGGAAAGCCTTGTCTCGCGTTGCTGCTGTTGGAAGACACCGTAGTTTTTATCGATCAACTATCATCAGCAGATTCCGGATTTTATACATTCATGGCAAAAATGAGTACGTGCAATTTAGAACAGTGATATAATTAGAAGACTTTAAGAGTATGTATTAATATAATTATTTTCACTATACAGTATTTTATCGATAAATGTGCCAAATGTCTTACACATAATTGTCCCCGAACTATCCCCACTCCTGCGGGGTATACCCCGTGTAACATGATATGGGTCCACTACTAATCCAATAACAAAACTTCTTTATTTTTTATTATTTTTTTTATAGAACTTTCACCAACATATTCCTGGCATTTTTCTAATGAAATTGATACCAAAAATGATATAATTCCGATGATATTTACGTGTGTAATGGACGATAAAATTTTGGTGCGCATGGAAGGACAGTGTATGGGAAAGAAAGAGACGGGGAGAGTCGCAGTCGCAGGCACAGTTCAAAGGCCCGCCGCGTCCTCACAATGTAATCCCAATAAAAAACTATTTTATTATTACTTATTTTTGTACGAGACTTTCACCAATATATTTGTGGCATTTTTCTGATTAAACTGATACTAAACACGATATAATTCGGATCATATAAAGATATATGGACATTTACAAGTCAGGTACATCTGTGAGACAACTTGTCCCTTCAACTTCACCCGTACAAGACACACTCTCTTGACTGAGAGTGAGACATTCAGCGACTCTTAAAGTCAGAAAGCGGGTAGAAGCTCAGCTATAGTAATTAAGTAACCAAGTTTATTTCACCATAACTAGAATTTATTACCGTATAACGTATGCGAGCATGAAATGTGTTAAACTCCGATAGATATATTTATTTTACATATCCGTTTTAATTCGTTCGCAACGGGTTCTTGAAATCCTTTTATTAAGAGGCAACCGGATAGCTACAAAATTATTCAATCGACATTCCAATTTGTTTCCGTTAATAATTTTATTTTCGCCAACGGACTACTGCACGAAAATAAAATTCAAACTACCTCACCCATAAATAATGGACAGAACATTTCGAGTACCGTGAAAAATAAATTTATATTTAGCTCCTGTGTCTTGCAATTGGTACACAAACTTTTTATTCTGCATAAAGATCCGGAGTCTAATCGTCAGAATTGGCATAAGGCAGCGAAAGCCCCGGTAAAATTCGGGAAGCGCCGATCAATGCTCCATCGGAGTTATTGTACCGGAGTCGATTCGAAAATACAGTGCGCGCCGCGTACGAAAACTTCCGAATCCATCGGGGTGCATTAATCTCCGTCGCTTAATAACCGCCGGTTACGCGGAGTTGCCCGAGACTATACCAGTTCCCCAGTGTTCCTAGCAGCAACAAAAAAAAAAAAAAAGAGGCCAGGGGACGTGAGAAAAAAGCCGCCATTAAAAGTTTCCGCGATCAATGACCCCTTCAACGGATACATTTCGTTAAGTTCACGGATCATTAGAAATTTTAAAGCGGCCTCCGACACTGACTAATAGCGCCGCCTCCCCCGGATTACTAAGTTTTCATAGCGCCAGTTTGAGAACCCTGCCTTCGCGCACCTGAACACCTTCCTCTTTACTGCACCCCTTTCTTCTTTCGCTTACAGAGGAGTAGGACGCTGCTCCGGGCGGAGGTACATTGCCAGCTAACACTTTATGGCGTTTAATTGGCCCGAGGAACCATAAAGATAAACAGAGACGAAGATATCACCGAGGATATCCTGAGTGTCTTCATTAATTGGACTGTAAAAGTGGATGGGCTTCGATGATGGCTGATCCAATGCCGAGTTGGGTTAGGCTTCTAGTGACATTGTCCAAGGTATTGTCTTTTCCTTAGACCATATATACTAATAGACCCGGGATAGGTATAGTATGTGTATAGGAAAACCGAGAATTCAGTGTCCGAAAGATGATGGGACACTGTGACGTCACAAGATAAGTCTTAAGATAATTTCTTTCCATGTACTGTGTACATGGCGCACCTGCTGACCCCCCTCTCCCCATATAAGCCAAGCGTAGATGGCGCACCCGCATAGGCACTGTCGATGAGCATAGCTTGTACAAATGTGACGTCACAGTGTCTTTCAGCTGATTTCATCTTTCGGACACGGAAAATTATCTACGCCGTGTCTATAGGTATACATGGTCTAAGGTCTTTTCCATATTCACGTGTCAATTAATCCTGCACCGAGGTCACTAAAATAAATCTCGGGCTATAGGGTGCTAAGTGTCTAACTATATATAATTCCCATAAAATGCTAAAAGAATTGGTCGTGTCCTGAATATAGCGACCTTCATTAATTGGACTCTAAAAGTGTATGAGCTTCGATGATAGCTGATCCAATGCCGAGTTAGGTTAGGCTTCCAGCTACATTGTCCAAGGTATTGTCTTTTCTATATTGACGTGTCAATTAATCCTGCACCGAGGTCACTAAAATAAATCTCAGGCTATAGGGTGCTAAGTGTCTAACTATATATAATTCCCATAAAATGCTAAAAGAATTGGTCGTGTCCTGAATATAGCGACCTCATTATACCGTTTTATAGATTCAGGGAGCTATAAAACTAAATACCAACTGAATTTTACTACAGGATCTCCGCGATCCTCGCCAGTGTTGCCACCGGACGATCACACCATTCTTCGATCTGAACCATGCCAACATTTTTAGCTTGTCTTCGATGATCGGGGTGAGGCAGAATCCGGGAGGCTTCTGGCAGCGTCATCGGCCAGTGGGAAATCGACTTAGTAGGATGGCGGGGGGAGGGGGTGGGGGCGGCAGGCATCAGCTAATCTTTCGAAACGATCGTAGTTGCGTGTAAATCCTGGCGAATGGCAGAATCGCCGCGTAAGCCTACTTACGCAGCCAAACAGCAGGCAATCACCGGCATGTAATCCGGAAATGTTTTCTAGCTGGTCCATTACCGGCTTAGGGCTCGGGACCCAGGCCTCGAGTCCGATTCGTCGACAGAAATCCTGGGAACGTTCGTGTTCGCGCGCGCGCCTGTGCTTATCGAAAAAGCAAGCATGCGTGAGGAGTAACGCGGGACGCGAGCGTGTTGCACACGCCGGTCGCGGCCAAACAACGTGCCGGACAACGAAACGCCTGTAATCTTTGGGAATTTCAATCCGACGAACCGGCCGAAACCTGTTCCCGGTTAATGCGCGCGGCCGGATTACTGTTGGTTGTTCTTGCGGAAGATGAAACGGCCGACGATTCCGCCTCAAGTGAATTAAAGCTCGACCGTGAGCAAGCCAGTATTTCATTAAGCGTGCGAATATAATCGATAAGTCGAACCTGGCCTCGACCAGCCATCGCCAAAGACACCCTGCCGAGGTTACAGTGTCTTGCTGCGTCGAGAACTCGATGGATTTTTAGGTACCCTCGATATAAGCCACTTGGATCGGTGAAATTGCTTATAACGAGGGTAGATGTTTTTCTTGAAGAGCTTGCGAGGTGTTCTTTCGTGTTTCTGTATATTTCAAGAACCGATGATTAAACATCAGGCAAGCCATTTTTGCCAGTATTTCATTAAGCGTGCGAATATAATCGATAAGTCGAACCTGGCCTCGACCAGCCATCGCCAAAGACACCCTGCCGAGGTACAGTGTCTTGCTGCGTCGAGAACTCGATGGATTTTTAGGTACCCCCGATATAAGCCACTTGGATCGGTGAAATTGCTTATAACGGGGGTAAATGTTTTTCTAGAAGAGCTTGCGAGCTGTTGGCGTTCTTTCGTGTTCTGTATATACAGTAAACGGTTGATTCTTGTCCAACAGCCGTGTTTTTCATGGATAAGAATCGTGCCCAGAAGTGCTTTTTGATTTATGACTGCGTCTAGATATCGTGTCGAGCGAGACTTCAATAGAGAGCCGAACATAGAGAAGGACAGAATGAAATACGGTTCGCGTGACTGTCCGCGTCTCTTTCTTTCCGATGCGCTGTCCTTCCTTGCGACCGAAACTTTTACCGTCGATTAAACCACTAAATACAATTGAAACTATATCGTGTTTGGTGTCATTTTAATCAGAAAAATGCCAGAAATAAGGTAGTGAAAGTCTCATAAACAAATAATGAAAATTAAGAGATTTGTAAAATCGATTCCTCGAGTCAATGTCGTGGTGTTCACACCGATATACAGATTGGAGTGGAGCGGGTAGGCACTGGACAGGAATCGTGCCCACGCTCTGGACAAGAAGCAAGCGTTTACTGTATTTCAAGAACCGATGACGAAACATCAGGCATGCCATTTTTCCCAGCCTCCCCCTCGTTATAAGCAACGACCCTGAGTCATTCTTCGCGTAGATCATGCTTTTCTTTTTGTCTGTCAATATAAAATAAGCAGCCCTCTTCAAGAGAAAGAGTGGACGACGAGCAGCCGCGGCCGGAGATGGTTTTGAGTTAGACAGTTTTGTGAACCCACGTGTTTCTATTCAGATCGCGTGCACAAGCAGGTTTCCTACCTGAAGAAAAGTGGATGCTACTTTGCACATATTCAGAGTGACAGAAAGGGGGACGTTTAGCGTGCGTCACCTATGAAAACACACTACATTCAGGCGGAAAGAAAGGCTCGGTTTTTTTTTCGGGGGCTTGCCACGACGTAGTATATTATTCGACGACATAGTGGGTGACCTGAAAAATTTATGCGCCACTCAACTCGGACCGGCAGCACACCGGTTATCCTCTGCCATCCGTCTCGATGCTGAGCTCGCTTTAATGAACGACAATAACTTCGCATTCAATTTAATCGTACAAATCTTGGATATGAAAAATTTATGAAAACGGTGCCATTCGGATTCGACGATCCTATCAATCAGGCCAGTAAAGTCAGGCATTATGAGGATCGAGGTTAGGTTCTACATATGAATTTATATGTTTCACTAATAATTTTAATATAATGAAAATAATCTATTAATACTCTTAAAGACTTTTAATTTTTGACACTGTTCTAAATTGCACGTACTCATTTTTGCCATAAATGCATTTATCGAGTGCTGAGTCCGAAATTGGTCCAAACGTAATCCCAATTTGAATCTCGTTGGATTTCAACCAGGTCTAATTGTCAAGTGATTTTTAATCGAGCTCGGATTATGTCAAAGTCTGATTAGGTCTGGTTTAGATGAATATTTTCACCGTTGATTAGACCCGAGTCATTAACCCATCGAACAGCGCGGGAATAGCGAAAGTTCAGCGCAGTTAGAGTTACGATAATTTGGGACCATAATCGGGCAGCTTCACGATTTTAATCGATTCGTTAATCGACCGTTGCGTCGTAATTAATCGACGGGCGGAATCGCGCTTATGATCCGTGCACCGTGTCACGTGGAATTAATTCACCAACAACGGCCGCTCGTTACATAATTCTCCCGTTGTAATTGTAATTTGTAATTCGTAAAATATGTAATTCCCCCTACCTCTCCTCTCTCAACTCTCTCTCTCTCTCTCGAGCGGTGATGTTTCCTTATTATGAATTTGTAATGCAAAATTTC
Source organism: Lasioglossum lativentre (assembly GCA_916610255.1). Taxonomy (NCBI): domain Eukaryota; kingdom Metazoa; phylum Arthropoda; class Insecta; order Hymenoptera; family Halictidae; genus Lasioglossum; species Lasioglossum lativentre. Next base: position 7,471,572 of record OU744357.1, on the reverse strand, counting down.
GCTCGGAATCGCGATCGCGCGGTGAACCGTGTGATACGATTACAGAACAAAATTGCATGTTTCCACCGCGTTTCTCTATTATGCAACCAAGTCACCGGGCGAAATCTGCAACTTTTATTAAATCTTCCCGGCTCGTTTTCGTCTCTTCCCTGTCCCGCTGGGAGGAGAATTACGCTAGTTCTAGAACATACCGCGATGAAAAAAAAATCTGTAACTTCGCTTATGATTTATTTATAGAAGTCTATAGACATTTGTTGCGTTAATTGTCACGTTACTGCCTTCGCGTTCAAATCGTTCGAATGGCATCGCAGCAGTGAGTACCGAGATATTTGTATTTTTCTACAATTTTTTTTTGTTTCGTTTCCCAATCGTGCGATGCGCGTACAGTACTGTGACGTCACTAGTCGCGTATTGGTAGGCCGGTGGGACAGCTCAGTGACCTTTCCGCGTGACGTCATGTATAGTCTTGTGGGGAACCGCGTTCTTCGTTCCGCGCGCCGGTACTGATTCGGGCACGATCGCCGATCATCGGGGACTTACCCCCACTCCGACCCTCGCGATACCAAGGATCGTGGCCTTAGACCATATATACCTACGGCGTAGATAATTTTCCGTGCCCGAAAGATGAAATCAGCTGAAAGACACTGTGACGTCACATTTTCAAAAAATGTACAAGCTATGCTCATCGACAGTGCCTATATATACGCTTGGCTTACATGGGGAGAGGGGGTCAGCTGGTGGGCCATGTACACAGTACATGGAAAGAAATTATCTTAAGACTTATCTTGTGACGTCACAGTGCCCCATCATTTTTCGGACACTGAATTCTCGCTTTTCCTATACACATACTATACCTATGCCGGGTCTATTAGTATATATGGTCTAAGATCGCGGTGAACGCGCTCGTGTTTCGTCATCTCGGAGCGTCTCTCTAACCTTGTCAACCGCGTAGCAATAATTTCTCACGACAAAAAAGAAGTATTTTTCCCATGGTTCAATGAACGTGGAAATGTTTCCATTTCCTATATGAATTTTTATACACAATATTTTTTACTTATACTTATCTAAAGTGTAAAAATAACAACTGACCAAATCCAGGCTAGTTAAGATATTATAAATATTGTATTAATAAGGGTCGAGTAGGTTCCGCGAGAGGGAAAAAATTGTGAAAATTTCTCGCAGGTGCAATTAGTTCCTCGAGGTTCGGATCGTTCCGGAACCGTTCGTTGTTTCATTATTCAGTCCACGGGTAGATGCATCGATATCGACGAGGGGGGGGGGGGGGAAGGGGGGCTAGATGCGAGAGCGTTTATGTGGTGAACCGGTAAACATATCGCCGGCGCTCGCGGATTATTTAATATTCCATTAACGGAAACGCGACGGGATAAAAAAAAAAATCTCTCCCGAAGCCGCGAATATTTACCGCGCGAAATATGCTGCTACTCTGTTCCCCATCGTAATTCACGGGCCGGCCGGCCGAAGTATACCGGGAGAAATATCCGATTAATCGAGAATCGAATTCGGGAGAATTGCCGCGAAATCGGATTAATTTTGCATATCCTGCATTATTCCCGAACGATTTCGACCGTTTTTTACTTTAAACCCAACCCCCGGACAAGTACACCTAACTCCGCCCCTTTGCCACCATTTAGCCTTTCGCGTGGTTCGCGATCGCTATACCAACAAGATACACCTAATCGTGATATAAACGGTGGTCCACAGTCACTGGATTATTTAAAATTCGAATTTCAAAAAAAATTAAAGAATTGTTTCATTTTAGGGATGTTCTGGAGGTACAATGAGAGACAAAAGTAGAAGAAATTCGAAATCCATCAATATATTGGCAATGAAAGCCATTCATGAGTATATTTTGCATTAATAAAAAAAATTAGTTAAAAAAGCTTTAGTTTCATTAGTGAATTTCATGTTATATTTATTTTTTAATCAAATTGTCTTCATATTATAAAAAATTGTAAGTGACTTTTGTGAATAATTGTACCCTCTGATTTGAACTTCAAGATATAATTACGCAATAAAAAGTTAAAAATAAATATTTAAATAAATTAAAAATACTTCAGAAAGCAATATTCATGGTTATTATTGAGACGACAACACGATAAATTTGACGTTTTCTAACAGTTTATAATTTTTTGCTCTGTAACTGTTTAGTGAATCCTAATAAATTTTGAACGTAATTAATTACATAATTTTTACTATATGTATATAAAAAAAAACTGGAGTTTCTAGTTGCGTTTTTTCAAGGTTTAAATAGGGTTTGAAGTGGAATTTTATGAATTCTCCATAAGAAGACGTGTTGAAATGTGCAAACTTTAAGTTGCTATAATTCTTAAACGGTGCAATGAATCGAACCCAAACTTTGGTAATTGCATTAATTTAGTAAGAATTGTATCTTGTGAAATTTTCAAAAATTTTGTTGCGTTTTTATATACCTCCGGAACATCCTTAAAATAGTCTAGTGACTTTTGGACCATCCTGTACGCGTAAAAAGGAATTACATATTGACATTGATATGTCGTTGATCATAACTCACCTGATGAAGCACGTCCAGGGAAATGGGGTACACCATCTGCTCGACGATAACTCTGAGAACCGTGTTGGGTCCCCCTTGAGTCTCCCCCTGCGTCTGGGCCACCTGATTCTGTCCAGGAATTGCAACTTGGTTGTTCGAGTTCTGTAACAATGTAGAAAAACGGCGAAAGTTAGTACCGAAGCTCGTGGTGCAGTCCCCATGTGCAGAATAAATTCTATTCTTCGCCTGCTTTGTCCATTCCGTGCAGAACGTATCGTCTCTGTTGACTATTTGATCAAAACAGTAGTATATCTACTGCAACCCTACTCGCAATGCTTTCAAACTGGATGATTCCAGCGATAGTTGGGTCCATTTTGACCCGTGGTCAGGAATTGTCAAATTCCTTGTTTAGTTCCTATAATTAATAATTACTAGACTCCGGATCTTTATGCAAAATAAAACATTCGTGCATCAATTGTAAGACACAGGAGTTGAATATATAAATTTATATTTTTCACTAATAATTTTAACCCTTAGCACTCGGATGGCGACTCTGAGGCACCACTGAAAATTGCTATGCCATTCTTAAAAATATTGTTCACATTAGTGTTTTTGTTGGTATTTAATAAACTACTAGACATTTACATATTACATGAGATAGAATGGAAATATTCTAGAATGGAAAAATCTTTCGTTTTTCAGTTAAAATAGCTTCGAGTGCAAAGGGTTAATATAGTGATAATAATATATTAATACTCTTAAAGTCTTCGAATTTGTTCACAGTTCTAAATTGCACGTACTCATTTCTGCCATAAATGCATAACATCCGAAGTCGAATAATTACACATGCCCTGATCGATGATCTAGAGTAGAGTAATGGCTACGTTTAGGGTAGGGCTTCCAATTGGAGTCATACTTCCAGAGTCACATTTGGGTCCAAATTAGAACGCTAGGGTCGGTTGCAATCTGGGTTTTAGGGCTTCGTTTAAACTGTGAAGGACATTCCGAAGCCTAGATCAGATCTCTCGCAAAGGCTAGATCTACGGTAGGGCTCCTTACGTTGGCCAAACTGCCATATCATGCGAAATCATTATTGAATTTGTCTAACAAGTTTTGGAGTGGTTGAACTTGATGCACAACAAAATTTTTCGATTTTTTTAATCTTCCACACGTGATGACCCCTTAAGTCCCCAGTCCACAATCGGAAGAATCATCATAGAAGTAGAACACTACGCTGCTGGCCAAGTATCCAACTAGACTAGATTTCCATAAAATGCTAAAGAAACCCGGGGTCGCATTAGAATTTCGATGGAGATTAAAACGCAGCTTGAAACCGTCGCGCGTCGACGTCACGTCGCGTCGCGTCGCGTCGCGTCCCGGTTCCCGGAAACTCCGGGTCTCTGGAACCGCGCACAGTAGCACCGGAAGTCCCGTGAAAGGGGAACTTGTTACCGAGTTAGCCGGCGGAACGATATTTCTACGTGAAGGGAAATCGATCGAGTGCCTTTGGGAAGCGTTTTAAGTAATGTCGTACGAGGAAAACCCGCTTCCCGTGCGCGGAGAGGGAGAGAGAGAGAGAGAGAGAGAGAGAGAGAGTGAGAGAGTGAGTGAGTGAGAGAGAGAGAGAGAGAGAGAGAGAAGGTACAAGCGGGGAGAGAGAGAGAGAGAGAGAGAGAGAGAGAGAGAGGGAGGGAGAGAGAGAGAAGGTACAAGCGGGGAGAGAGAGAGAGAGAGAAGGTACACGGGAGGAGAGATTTCGCGAGAGCGCGTTACGTGATGTGAAAAATATTTGCAAAGTTCCCGGCGGTTGAATGGCTTATACAGAGTGGTTCAGGATTAAATAAATACGCGCGCGCGGGGAGTCGCGTGCAATTCGTTGGTGGGTACCGGCAATCGAAAAACAGGACCGAACGCTTCCAGCCGTACACTTTTGTGAATAAGCAAAGGCATTGAAAAGTTGAAAAATGCTCGGAGAGCAATTCGATAAATTCATTTTTTTCTTTTTTTTTTTACGAGAGCCGAGTGTTTGCGTAATTCGTGTGCGGCCCCCTCCGCGTGAAAACAGTCACTGTTCCGACGTTCGCGCATCGGATAAACGGGGAGGGGGGAGGGGTGGGGGGAAAAGGGAGTGTATAACATTTGCGTGAAACGTTCAATGTCTGAAATTATCCGTCGACAGAGGCAGAGTTTCGACTCGGAACGCGGGCAAAAGATAAACAGAGCCGCGCGAGCGCGATTTACGAGCAGCTATTACTCATGCACTCGCCTCATTGGAACGGAATAAAAGTAAATATGTTATTTACATTGGAAAATGAAGTACGAGGCGATCAACGTCATTCGCTTGTCCGTCTGATTCCGAATAACTTGCACAATATTTCGTTGCATGCGTTGCAAAATAATATACACCCGGATCGACAATATTCTACATCCGCAAACGGCTTTGTACAGGGTGTATAAAAATTATATGCCACGAATACCATGGAGGGATTCTATACCTCTGGATCGGTGGAGATCTTTAAAAAAAAAATGCATCGCAAAATTGACCTTGACCGTTTTTTTCGTGGTCAAAAATTTTTTTTATAGTATTCATCGCAAGGAACGAAAGTCTCATAACAACAATGGTTCTCAAGTCAACCGTTCTCCTAAGAAACGAATTCGAAGTTTCGTAAACTAATTTCTTCCATATGTGTACAGTGTGTCCCAAAATGGTATAAGCGTTGAGAGAATAAATTGAAAATATGAAATAAATTTTTTTTATTTGACGCCTCGTTTTCGAGAAATTAGAGTTTAAAAATTCAGCGAACATGCGTGCTCTTGAATTGGAATTGTCTGATGCGTCTGATCATGACCTACTAATTCTACTTCTTAAAATATTAGGCACGCGAACTTGACGGATTTTTAAAGCCAATTTTCTCGAAAACGAGTCGTCAAATGAAAAAAATGCGTTCTATACTTTCAATTTATTATCTCATGTAGAATCATTCCCTCCACGCTTATACCAATTTGGGACACCCTGTAGACATATAGAATAAATTCGTTTACAAAACTTCAAAGTCGTTTTTTAAGAGAACGGTTGATTTGAGACCCATTGTTCGTTTGAGATTTTTGTTCCTTGCGATGACTACTATACGATGCGATAAAATGTTTTTTGACCTTGAAACGAAGGGTCAAGCTCAATTTTGCGGTCCATTTTTTTAACAGATCTCCACCGATCCAGAGGTATACTGTACATTTACAAAAATCTTCGAACGCGACTCTTCGATCGGAAGTCTTGAGGTTTTTTTTCGAGAAATGGAATGGAAAAAGAAGTGTTCCAATTTCGTCCCGAGAGGCGATAATTATGCTACCACGCGCGGTAAAACGACCGCGGAGATATACTATAGTTTAAGAGACACGGGGGGCGTAGCCGTCGGTCGCGCGCGTGTTTTATTATTTAATTTTATTTTATCCGTTTTATATCCGGACCGGTGGCAAATTCCTCGTCATTTCATACACCACTTCCGACATAAAAATACTTTCGCACACGTCCAGTCCGGGTCCCGTATACCTGGGGCCGGTCATTCTAATATTACAACGAATGGTCGACGTGACTGCCGCGCCCGGCCATAAATGCTTCACGGGCCTAACTAACTTCAAAATTGAACGAAATTCCCGGTGCAGGGGAAAGCGGCGCGTTCGCGGTTCACGTAATAAAAGCATTGCGAGATCTGGAAAATGTCCGGCAGCGTTAATAGTTATTGTGTAACCGGGGTCGAATTAGCCAGGACGTTTCCGGGATGGGTGTTACATTATTAAAGGAACGTGGAAACGAGGCGGCACCAGAGAGCACGTAGAAATTTTCGGAAAATTGAGACTGTAGCCGGAGAACGCGAAGCAACAAAAGGTCTCGATCTATTAAACGGGGGACCCCAATCGATCACCTCGTGATCGCGCCGCCGGCGCAAAGTGGCCGATTGAATTTCAATATTAATCGAACAGTTAGCGGGTGCCGTTCCGACGTGAACGCTCATTCGGCCTATTAAAAATGCAACAGGCCAAAATTGGCCATGCCAGAGAAAACAATGCCATTAGCCGCCGCACGCCCCCCACCCCTCGGCCCCAGCCGCATCGGCGCGGCGCGGCGTCGCGTTGCTGCCTCCCTCTCGCGCGTCTATCCGTTTTCGATGGAAAACGTTGTCGGTTACCAGAAAATATACTGAAGAGAACATAATCGGCGTGCTCTCCACGATCGAGACTAAAATTTATTTTTCCGCGGGAACACTCACTCGATTCATAATTTCCAGTTGACTTGGCCGAGATCCAATCTTTGTCGGGTTCCGTTCAATCATTCTCGATTACATCAGTGTCTAACCAGTCAGTCGATAAACGGTAACGGAAATCGGGATGAAGCTTAAGGGTTTTGTTGAGAGACGTAGAATTAAGGAGGCGTGGTATCTGAAAACTGGAGGAGGGGCTGGAGGAAGAAGTGTAGGCGGGGCTAAGGAAAGGATTGGCGGGGAATCTTGGGAGGGGATTGAAGGAAGAACTTTGGGAGGAGTCAGAGGAGGGACTTGAGAAGGATCTAGGAAAGAAAATAGGTGAGGGACTGGGGGAGTGGCTAGATAAGGAAACGGGAGGAGTTAGAGGCGTGGCTAGTGAGAAGTAGGTGTTATAAAAGGACCTAGGGAACGTGCAAGAAATAGAGGAGAAGTTTAAGGGCGTCGTCGAAGAAGGAGGTACTGCAGAAGGATCTCGGGGAGGGGCTAGAAAATGGAATAGTGGACGAGTTAGGGGCGTGGCCAGGGAAGGAGGTACTGGAGAAGGATCTCGGGGAGGGGCTAGAGAAGGGACTAGTGGTGGGCCTGAAGCCTAGAGGAGGCTTTATAACTGTTTCTTGTTATTTATCGCTCTAATTGTTGATCAGTCCCCGGCGTTCTTTCATGGCGACAGTATTCTCCCTCTCTCTTAATTCAGTAGCATCGGGTCGATCGACGAAAATGGGGCTTTTGTAAGGACGTTGGTGTCCAAACAGCAGGGCGAAACGATCGATGTAATAACGTGCTGTTACTTTATTGGACGGGGTTGAATGGGGGACACGGGCACGGTTTGATCGAACGTGTGCATTATCTCTGTGAAAATGGCGTTCCCGTGACACGCCGGGCGATATAGATTTCAATTACAAGCATTAAATCTAAATTAATATCAATTTTTGGACGAAGCGGTGCGAACGAATTAAACGCGAGAGATATAAAGCGGGGTCTCCACGATAAGCTGACAGCAGGCTAGGACGATAACGTGGAGGATGATCCGGTATGTGGCGTCATCAGCGTAACCGCAGCGATGGGAGCACCGGGATACACGGGGAATAAAACGAAGGGGATGCAAGATGCTGGGGCCAAAGGGCAAGCCACGGGTTCGTGGACACTGCAATTGCAACGGACCCGGAACGAAATCCTGTGCGAACCAGACGTACTCGCAGGACATGCCCCAGTCGATCCACGAGCATTTGATGGCGTCGTGTGTCCGCGTACCCGTGGATACGTGTCTCCAAAGTAATTTCCAGTTATCTGCGTTTACGATGCCGCAGTTACGCCACCGTGATTCCGCCTCGTATTTCCCGGACGTCCCGGTGACGTTCTTTTCTGTGTCTCCCTAACCTTTGATCCGACCCTGATGCAGATCCTTGTTGAAGTTAAATGTTTACACGCATCTATAAATTGCATAACAATTATGGATTTAACATCATACGAGTTGATAGCACTTGAAGAGTAGAATCAGGAAGGCTTACGACATTTTTCTCTAAAGTGGACAGTTATCCTTGGAATCCTGATTTACATTTGAGACCCGAGGCCTACGGTTGTACATTGGTGGCAGACTTCACAGCTATCTCCTATTTTAACGAAAAAATCTTACGAGACAACTTTTGATGGTCCGATTAACATCCAAAATCGTTCATAATACATATTCTGCGAGGCGAAGTTAAACTATGAAACAACAAGTGGGGGAATCAGTTCGGCGAGCCAGAAGGACTCGAAACAGACAAGAAATTAAGAAGAGCGTAATAGCTTTTAGCGTCGGGGCAGTTTAAGATTTCATTTTAAAGTCCCGTTAGAATTAGATATCCCTCTGTGTGCCATGGTCGTCGCTCGCCGCGCCGCGCCGCGCCGGCTGCTTTCATGTCGCAGTTAAAGCGGGCAAAGTGACGCGCGGAAGAATAAACGAACATCTCCTCGGGAACGCAGCCGGCCGTCGCGTCGGCCAATACAACTTTCAGTCCACTTTTACAAAACAGCAGAAGCTTTTTAGGGCGCCGTTACCCGTGGCAACTTGGAGCGCTGAGTTTACGGGTGCGTGTGCCCGGGCTGAATATTTCGCGATACCGTGGGATCCCATAAAAACTGCCTGGCAGCAATACTCGAACGGCAACAACCAGGTCCCTCGCATAGTGTTTCGCACACACACACAGATATCGGCAAGAGGAAACGGACCGTAAAATTATTATCGCGACGACACTTCAATCCCCGCGCGTTACGCGGCAATTAGAGCATCCTAAACGAGCCTCGTCGCTCGCCAAGAAGAAGTAACCGGAGGCTCGAGTTTCGAACGATGAAGTCCCGGCGAAGTTGGAGACGAGAAGTTACGCTTTCGAGTGGGCGAGGGAAAATTCTTCGACCGTGCCCCTCCCCGTGTCTCCTTTTTGGCGAAGTTCTTATGCAAAATGGTCTAGCAGGATAAGAATGGTCCAGCGGCCCCGGCCTCAATTTTTATTGGTATTGTGTGGAAAACAATGGTTTTAGGTTGAAAGATAATCCCCCAAAATTTCAAGTCGCTAACCCTTCATTTGAGGATAATATGAGGGTAAATACCCTAAACTTTATCATTTTTTTTCTCGGTTATTAATTAAGATATTCGGATGGAAGAAAAACGGAAACACGCGAACTTACCTTCTTCATATCATATATTTTTTTCACAATTGTGATCAAATTATAAGGGTAGAAAAAAATCATTTAATTTTTTAGGGGTGGTGGTTGTAAGCAACCCTTCGAGTGACCACTTCCAAAAAATTCAAAAACAATGTTCTGTTACCTATCTAATATTGAACATAGTTAAATATTGAAAAACAAATTAAATTACGCCATTATAATATAGATTTATTTAATCTTCGTCACTATATTCTACAATAACAGGTACTGTATGAGTTACATCTTCGTTAATATCTCTGATTAGCGACTTGAAATTTTGGGGATTATCTTTGAACCAAAACCATTGTTTTCCATACAATATTAATAAAAATTGTGGCCGGGGCCGCTGGACCATTCTTATCCTGCTAAACCCTTTGACGGTCGGCCAGGTTTCGGTTAGGTTCGCCGTTGTTGACTTCGGTTCGACAATGTTTGGGGTTATGCTATAGCTATCGTCGTGTTGTTTGGGGTTCGTTGTTTGGTCTGATGACGTTGTATGCTGTGCGATCAGGTCCGATCGCGCGGTGTGTCACTCGTTGGACAATAATTTCGGCTGAACTTTTCCTCCCGAACCCACAGATTTTCGATTGTTACATATCTTATCCTGTACATTTCGTCGAGAAAATACTAAATACGATGTTCCAGACCGCGGACACCACTCGTTTTTGAATTATGAGCACGTAAAGTTAAGTGATTTAACATTAATTTTCATTGTTTCACGTCGGAAAGTGACTGGTATGGGCCCCGCCATATTGGTAAGTGGGAGCTCCTTATTTGTAGTGACTCAGTGGCGACGCTAGATGGCAGCATAATTTTATAGAATTGGGAAAGAGAGTAGTTTTAGTTGTAGTTGTTTGAGATTGTGTCTGGGTTAGGTCTGGGTTAGTGCTGGTTAGATTTTGTATCGGTTTTATAATTGTAAGCATGAAAAATTTTGATATCTTGATTGTGTGTATATGTATGTTATCGGCATTGCAGTAACGTTTGCGATATGAGGGCGCCACTGAGTCACTACACGGGAGAGCTCCCTACTTACCAATATGGCGGCGCCCATACCTGTCACTTTCTGAGGTGAAACTTAAATTTAACTTTACGTGCTCATAACTCAAAAACGAGTGGTGTCCGCAGTCTGGGACATCGTATTTAGTATTTTCTCGACGAAATGTACAGGATAAGATACGTAACAATCGAAAATCTGAGGGTTCGGGAGGAAAAGTTTACTCATAATTTCTGAATAAAATGAAAAGCCTCCGGAGAGTCCAGCATCTCGGAATCCTTATATTACGTCAGCCCGAATTTCTCGCGTTTTAGACCGACTATACTCTGGCTCCGATAGGTTCCCGGGTTCTTATTCCGATTCCGCGTTGCCAATTACCGGGCGATAAATTTTCGGAGGGTGGAGGTCGTAAATTTGTGCTTGTCTACCCCTTTTCCCAGGTTTTTTGAGAAGACCTCTCTCCCCGGAGCTCGTACATCTTCTCCCGAGATACTCGGAATCGGCGAATCCAGTTTGTTTTTCGGACAGAAGCATCGCGCCGAAATAGTTTCTTTCATCGGTCGGAGTCGCCGCTTTGATTCCGAAGCATCGAGCGGCGAAGTTCCGGTATCTCGTTTTTAATTGAAAAGTTTCGAACAGGATGGGAGAACAGGCGCCGCCGCCGCCGCCGCTTCTTCAAAGTTCTGGCAACGAGAGCGAAAAATGACGGGAACACTTTCTTCCTCGCCACTTAAAAGGATGCAGATGGTTTAATTATACTGTATGCCGATAATAAGGTCGCCAGCTGCGAGCAGCCGTGGAAAGGCTCAATTAAAGTTGTACCTTTAATTTCTCTCGGAGGTCCGGGGAATCCGGGGGGCAGATAAGAAGAAAATCGCGACACGAAAGAAATTGTAAGAGACGGGGGAGAAAGGTGGAGAGCAAGCTGCGCGCGCGTGTTAAATAAATAAACGAGCATTAAATAGGAGAGGAGAAAAAAGCGCGAAATCCTGGCAGAATTAATTCCCCCCCCCCCGATAATCTAGCTGCTGTAAAATTGACGAAACCGGTGTTCGTTAATGCACCGACCACGTTATAATTTCACGCAAATTCGCAGGGTTGCGAACGACGATAACGAGCTCTGCCGGGTGAAAGTATGCTAAAAACAGCCAGCTATTGTTTAATTTAATAACGACCCGAGGGGGATGGTGCGGGTACGAGACAGAACGTAGCAGCTGTTGTTTCATTGCAATGCCCGGCGCGCGGAAACTTGCTGGAACTACTTTCGGGGGGGCACGTATGCTCTCGAATCTATTAGCTGGGAACTTGCAGCGAGTAAAACTTGAAACGTGTTCAACGGGTAAGCAGCGCCGGATGGATTGCAGAAACTGTAAACTCCGTCCGATGCATTGTGTTATAAGGCGCAGCAGAAGTTGTAACGCAACTCCCCCCGCCCCCCCCCCCCGTGATTCTTATAAGGGGAGCCCCCACCGGGAATTGCGTGTAATGACTGTGTAATTGTCAACTGCAATTTCGCGGGGAATTGCTGCCCCGCTGTCTGCTCTGTTGCAAAGGGAACGATTTAAATGGCGAACGAGGGCGATTAACCGAGATTAATCGATGCCTAATCGCTGTTGGCAACCCTGTCCTCGCAATGTATACAACCAGCGTGTAAGTGCATTTTTCTATTTTTCACTTCACACCCACATGTTCGTGTACCTGCTGGAAATTTTTCAAGGAAAAAATTTGTAGATCTGCCTCGAATATGTGTTCAATTATCCTAAAAGTTTCAACGATATCGGCTGGGTAGTTTGTTTGGAAAAAAATCGCACGTATCGGTCATTTTTTGGCCGTTTGGGTCGCGCACCCTTATTTTGGGGAGTTTTGATATTATATGGAGATTCGTCGATCTGGTTCGGGGATTCTAGTTACTTCGGTGACCTAGTGCACTTGTCGTAGAGGGGTTAGGGGTTCCGTTTCTATCAGTGACAACAAGTAGCGGAAGGTTATGGTAATGTTTCACTTCACACCCAAATGTTCATGTACCTGCTGGAAATTTTTCAAAGAAAAAATTTGTAGACCTGCCTCGCATATGTGTTCAATTAACCTGGAAGTTTCAACGATATTGACTGGGTAGTTTGTTTGCAAAAAAATCGCACGTATCGGTCATTTTTTGGCCGTTTGGGTCGCGCACCCTTAATTCGGGGAGTTTCGATATTATATGGAGATTCGTCGATCTGGTCCGGGGATTCTAGTTACTTCGGTGACCTAGTGCACTTGTAGAGGGGTTAGGGGTTCCGTTCCTATCAGTGGTAACAAGTAGCGGAAGGTTATGGTAATGTTTCACTTCACACCCAAATGTTCATGTACCTGCTGGAAATTTTTCAAAGAAAAAATTTGTAGACCTGCCTCGAATATACGTTAAATTATCCTAGAAGTTTCAACGATATCGGCTGGGTAGTTTGTTTGGGAAAAAATCGCACGTATCGGTCATTTTTTGGCCGTTTGAGTCGCGCACCCTTAGTTTGGGGAGTTTTGATATTATATGGAGATTCGTCGATTTGGTTCGGGGATTCTAGTTACTTCGGTGACCTAGTGCACTTGTCGTAGAGGGGTTAGGGGTTCCGTTCCTATCAGTGGCAACAAGTAGTGCAAGGTTATGGTAATGTTCTCAGTCCCAGCACTTACGGTTTGTTCGAGGGCCAGCCATCAAAAGGGGATAGAAACTACCCCTTGGAGCAGTTATTTCGCCTCTTGAAAGCCGCTTTGGGCAAGTTCATAGTCAAAGTAACGACCCCGGACTCAGTCTTTCGCAGAAGCAATCTTGCCCACCCAGGGTTCATCTGTAGTCAATGTATATTCCGTAGCTTTAATGCTCTCCGATCCCCCCAAGACGTGGAAACCATCGGGATTCCACAGAGGAATTCCTACGAAAAATTGAATTTTCAACATATTTTCTAAACAAATTTTTCCCGAATCTGCTCGCGTAGTATAATTTCTATGCTTTTCATTACCAAGTACCGGAGTACAACCGGAATTCCGGAAGTTCCCCCGAAGTTCGACGAGTACCTACCGAAGAAAACCGAAAGGTTATCCCGTTAGAAAATTAAATTCGAGAAAGGAAAGATGGCGGCGCGGTAACTTCGGCAAGTTATTTCAACGATGAAACGAAAAATTATTCCTTGCATAGTTCATTACGGCCCGGCATACAAGAGAAGCCCATTAATGGATCTATTTCTTTTTCTTTTCTGTACGGTGGGGTGTTTCGTAGCGAAGTACTGGAAGTACATAAAATGTAACCCCTGGGTAGGAATTTTCGTGGAACCGCGCGGCAAGCGTAAAGAATATTGTGGGAAGAATTTTTAGTGACCTGCTGATTCACATTTGCGTAACTCATTTCGCCGGTGCATCAGCTGCCGGTAAACAGTGGAGATGAACCCTTTCTCGTCGAGTTAAATATACATTGCCGGAAACCGAGGGACTTTAGACACCCCCGGGATGTGGTTCTTTCGAAGTGGAAGCGGGGACGGAGAGAGGCCGCACGAATAATAAAACCACCGACAATAAATAACAATGCCAGTGGCATTAAGCTTTCACTCCGAAAACAACGGAAATATATTGGAAACGACGGAAAAGCATGACTGGGCCCAATGCAGTCGCGATTAAAATTTGTTTTTTTGGTCCGCTTACAATTTTTACAAAAATTCATCTTATAACGCCAAAATCAAACACTCGGATGCAAACAACGAATGGATGAATTTTAATACTGAGGGGCTCAGGAGGGTTAATTAAGCCTTAGCACTCTGAGGCACCACTGAAAATTGTTATGCCATTCTTAAAAATATTGTTCACATTATTGTTTCTGTCCGTATTTAATAAAATACTAGACATTTATATATTACATGAGATATTATATCAGTTTCATATGCAAAAAAAATTGTATGGAAATATTCTAGAATGGAAAAATCTTTCGTTTTCAAGTTAAAATAGCTTCGAGTGCAAAGGGTGAAATGGGAATTTCATAATTCCAAAAGAATCCACCTAATACAAAAAGAAAATTAAATTTCCTCACGAGAGCGATATCAGGACAGGTGTTAAAAGGGTAGAAACGACTGGCGCCGTGAAAATGGTAGTATCGAGCCAGCGAATTGAATGTAATATTAATCAATGCGCCATGATATTCCTCTCAGAGCCGACTGTAAACTCGCGAGCACAGCTCTCGGCAGGCAGCCACCGTTTGTTCAGCCCGCTCGCAATGTTCCGGCAATTGTTTCGTTGCGCAAAGAACAGCCTCGAGGAGATATGTTTTCCTAATGCAAGGCAGTACCAAAGAAAATGAAGAAATTAAGAATTAACGTTCATCCCAAGACCGGGGGAGGGGGGGGGGGATGTGCCGTAGAAAATTGCGGCTGTTCGAACCGCCGCGAGGAAAACGGTCCAGCGATTTGTTTGCTAAACGAGCGAGCATCTTGTATCCGTTAGAATACTCGAGAGGGTTGCGCGCGATGCAGACGGCAAAAACTCGGAACGCCGGAAATATGGAGAAACGAGTCGAAGCGAAATCAGCCACGGGTTTTTCCAGACGGAAATTCCCCGTGGAAGAAAAATATTGAAAAAAATTGTTTATTCAGATTGTGGGAAACATCGAGAGTCCTGGGTCTGGGTCTCTTAGAGAGCAAAGGGCTTTGGATCTTGCTCTATAATTGTTACACCCAGTTCTATTAAAGACTCTAGGTCGAAGAGATCCAGCCAGGGCTTGAAACGGTCCCGAAAAATTGTTTCATTTTAATTATTTTTTTATGGGACTTTCACTGGCTTGTTCCTGGCATTTTTCTGATTAAAACAAGACCAAACACGACATAGTTTCAAATGTATTTAGTGGTTTAATCGACGGTGAAAGTTTTGGTCGCAAAGGAAGGACAGCGCATCGGAAAGAAAGAGACGCGGACAGTCACGCGAACCGTTTCATTCTGTCCTTCTCTATGTTCGGCTCTCTATTGAAGTCTCGCTCGGCGCGGTCAAAACAAGGACTTGCGAGGTCAAGAGCATCGCCGAGGAAATGCAAGAGGGTGGCAACCCCGTCAGAGAGGGTGCGATAACCGCAGGAATCCCTCTCGATCAGAAAAAAAAACATCTAACTTTGCATTTTCCATCGAACCGAGGAGCACGCTCTTAGCAAAAGCGAAAAGGAGTACCGAGGCTACGCTACGCGACGCGACGCGACGGGGTGAGCAAGCGAGGGTGTAGACGAGGAGGAGACGACGCGGTGGAGGCGAAACCGAGAAAGGGGGCGGCTGGAAGCGGAAGCAGCCAGGAAGACTGATTATTCTGACTGCAGAAGAGTTCGTCTGGCTGGTGGGCCACTCCATCATTTTGACGGGCGCGAATCCCTCTCGTAATATTGTCCAATGAACGCGCTCCTTTATTCTGAACGAATGAGGTACGAGCATTAAAAGCATCAGGGCAAAAAGGGAGAGCCTGGCTGTTGCGGCGCCCCCTAGCCCCCCTCCCTGCCCCGAAAAACACAGCCGTAATGGAATCCAGGAATTCTCTGCGTGGCCCGGGAATAACAGGCTGCTGCCGGGAGTCAGTCGCGTATGATTGAAATCGATGGTCCGCCGATAGGCTCCGCGGGAAAACGAATCGTCTTTCCAAAGTCCCCGACTGTCGTGCTCGCGATCCTAACCGCGTTTTAGGAGCCCCCCGCAGCATTGCTCTAACGAAGACACGACAGGGAGAGAAAAGAAGACAGGGAGGGAGAGTTTCGAGCCACCCGGTGAAACGAAGGGACGCCCCAAAAGCCTTTACCAGCCCAGCGGCAACGGCAAACGTTCGATTTTTCTTTCAGCCCGCGCGCCCCTCGGTCTCTCCATTTCCCTGTTTCGCATGCTGCTGCTGCTGTGAAATGAAATATGAGTAAAATGGATAACGGGGCGAGTCGCGACCGGAAAATGGAACACGATGAGAAGCAAGAGGGTGACAACGGTGAACGCAGGGGCGCGTGCAGAGGGTCGTGTTTGGATTTCGCACGTTCAAACCGAAATGGGACGAGACACGCGATGATGATGCATCGCGCACGCCAATTAAAATCCAGCAGTACCACGATCCGAGTATTGCTTTCTGCTGCCGCGATACGGGATAAAAAAAAAAGAAGAAAAAAATGGAAGCTGGACGATTCGAAAGTTTAAACACCTTCGCTAGCGAATGATATCCGTCAGTTCAATCAGCCTGATGATATAGCTTGTCTAGGAAGAACTTGCCGCGCGCAAAGTTTCACACCCCTAGCTTAATCATAGGGGTAGCTACAGACGAAAATCGAATTAGCAGTCTTTGGTGACCAGAGTCCCTATTGAATATCGTACAAAAATTCTGAAAAAAATCTGCAACGTCGCTACTGTCGACGTACACACGCGAGAATTTTTTCAAAATTTTTTTATCCAAAATTCTAGCCGCAAGAGGCAAAAATAAAAAATTCGATACAATACAATTTTCTCGAAAAATTCAAAAGTTTCGGCGACGAAATTTTTACGACGGCTACACAGTGCCGTAGCTAGTGTTCTCGAATATTTTCAGATTTTTCGGAAAGGTGCGTCATCGTTGAAAAAAATGAAAACTACAGTTTAGTCGGACTATTCCAGGCCTGGTGACAGACCCGACAATGGGATATTGTTATTCGCAACAGTAGAAAGGGGCGAAGGATATGGGGTTGGTCGCGAGGATAGAGAGGTCGTAGGTTCGAGAGTGGTTACGCGGCCAAGATGGCGTAATATTTTTAATGGAGGGTGCCTTGGGTGATCTACGGGCACGCTGCATTGTTTCTGTACGACGCCTCCGTATATTGCTTTCCCGCTCTGCACCCTTTTCTCCACGCCTCTTGCTCTTTTATCATCTTTCGTGCTCTTTGCGCTCCTTAGGTCGTACTTAAGACCTTCCGGCGACGGTTTCCCGAAAATTATACGACAGACGACTATCCGCGCGCCCATTTTACCACCGCTTGACTGACTCTCGTGACTCGCCTCCCTAAGAGGAACAATTTTTCTTTGCACTCGCGAACCACCCTCGAAAAATTCCAAGCCCGGAAAATATTCGATAAAAATTGTTTACCGGCTGCTGCAAACCGACCGTCACTGGAAAATTAATTTGCTTTCCGCTAAACCCGGGCAGTAGTGATTAAAATTGAGAGATTTCCAGGGAACTTTTTACGGGTGTCCATTGAACGCCGAGTCTTCGCAGCGCCCCACTGGCTTTATCTTGAACTTTACATATTTTTCCCGGGGACGTCTCAGATTAAAAACTTGAAAAAGCTGTCGCTCTTGAAAAATCACCCCTTTCCCGAAGCAAAGAGACAAGGGGTGGGAGGTAGGGGGTGGCTGTTCTGAACCCAACAGTCGCCCGTCGGGTGTAAAGTAGAATTATGTCACGGCTTTACCGACGGATACTTTTTATGGGGCTTCGCGCAGCCACGGCCGCCTCTAAAGGCTACCGAAACTTTCCTTCCCGCTAAAACCATTAGCTTCCCCGTATATTCTCGTACAAAGGAGCGCACTTCCTGCCCCCTCGGCCCGCCCTAAAATCCGGTACACACCGCGGGAACAGGTGTCGGAGGACCGTGTGGCCAGCCTCTGAAAAAGAATCCCCCTAGCCGCCATGGGGCAGAGGCGACGCGACGCGACGCGACGCGACGGTGCATCAACAAAGTGTCATTCTTCCTGCGTGGCTCTCGCCTTAGATTAAACCCTTGGAAAATCTGACGCGGACCTTCTACACGCGCGAAAAGAATTTTCCCTCCTTTGTGCAAATTTATAGTCGACGCAAAAAATATTGGCATCCGATAAGGTGACTGGCACGATTATAAAATTGTTTAAAAAATTTACCGCTATTAATAATGCCATACAGGGTGTTCGACTACAGGTGGGAGAAAATTTAAGGGATGGTTCTCCACGACAATATAAGTCGAAAATGAAAAATGAAAAAATTGCGATTTCGGCTTCGTTATTTAGTTATTGGTTGCCGCATTTTAGGCGGATTTTAAATTGTTAAACTTTTGCACTCGGAGCTATTTTAACTCGAAAGTTAAACATTTCTTCCGACCTAAAATATTTCCATTCTCTCTGATGTGTAATACATAATACCTCATAGAATACTTGCATGTGTAGTAATTGATTAGATACCAATATAGTTAATAATGTAAACAATATTTTGAATAAATCTAATTAATGCTATTGGCGCACTGGTACGATCATTTGTTACTGTTAAGCACTTTTGCAAATTGTTACATCAACTAATTTTCGACGTTTCGATCTAAATTTAGATCATTTTTAAAAAATAATTTTGTTGTAATTGCGTCGGTAAAAAATTTTTTTTTTTATTACCCATTGATTAATATGTGGTTGACTAAAACAGTCAAGCCAAATTATAGGAACAGAAAAGAAAAAGAATAAACTTACTTGCTTAACTAATAAATTTTAATATATACTCATAAGAGTTGTTAAACCACATGTTGGTTCCATTTCGGTGACAAGTGAACTGAGTAAACTGTGATGATTTGAAACGACCAACGAATGTTAATATTTTGAACAATGGTACAGCAATTTTTAGTCGCGCCTCAGAGTTGCCACTCGAGTGCTAAGGGTTAATAACTAAATAACGAAGCCGATATCGCAATTTTTTTATTCTTCATTTTCGACTTATATCGTCATGGAGAAAACCACCCCTTAAATTTTCTCCCACCTGTAGTTGAACCACCTGGTATACACGTCGTTGCATTCAGGAGAGTCTGAAAAGTCGCGTCGCGAAAATTCTCAAAAATGTAGATTGTATCGCCGCGCGCGTTTTTTGACCGTGTTACTGCGCCAGGAAGATCGCGCGTGTCAATACATTTTTGAGCGTGCTCGACGTAACGCGTGTGCGACCGTGTGGCATAGCGTGTGGAACGACGGACGAAAGAAAACGAACGTAACGTCGTAAAAATCCAAAACGCTGGCGCCGGAGTAAAATTTTTACAGCCCCGAGGGGTGGGGGTGTGGGTGGGTTTTTACCGTATTCCGGAATCGAAATATCGGGGGCCGTCCGTCGGGCGCGCGAGGCGCTTTACATCGCGTAACTTGATTGGCAAAAGTAAGCACCGGGGATGGATACCCCGTTAAGTATCCCTCCGGGATTTTTCGCTGGCGCGGCGGGGCGGCTGTTCTCTCTCTCTCTCTCGCTGAAAAGAAATATTTAACAAAGCGCTACGATAAGATTTATATTTCATTAATAGCACCAGCCTGATGGATTCCTGTTACGTTTCCGAAGTTTCTTTTCACTTAGGGCGGTCATCGTTCTTAATAATTGCCGGTAATGAAAAGGAGAATTCCGGGGGAAAAAAGAAAGTTCCTCTCGCGGACCGAAATAAAACGAGCAAACGCGAGGGCGAAACTTGGTTAAGGGTGGGTAATATTAATATTTCCCCGCGTATATTCCCGCCACGTTTCCAACGGGGAGAACATTCTTACGTCGTGCCACGGCTCTCTCTTTCTCTTTCTCTTCTGCTCGGAAAGGAATCATAAAAATTTCTGATGGACTACATTCCGCCCCTCTCCCCTCTCCTCGTCCCCACCCCGTTCGAGAACGGAATCAAAAAAGTACTTTAACAAATTTCAAACTGTTTAAGAATTTACGATTATTCGTGCGCTCTTATCGCCTGATTACACCTCTCTACGGAACCGAGAGGGAAAATTTCCCCGAAGAAAAATCTTCGAGAGAGTACGGGCGATTCCGATTTTTTAATAAAAAGAAATCTCCGAGTGTGATAAAAATATTCGATAAGGAAAACTGCTGGTGTTCGCGAGGAGCTAAAATGGCGCCGCGAGGTAATCGTATTGAAACGCCAACGACCAATTCGGCGATACAAATAAAGCCGTAGTAAGCCGGGAAAAGACTGGTAGCCGCCTCGTAGCCGGCGCGGCGAGTACCTAAATTATTCGAAACTGCCAACTAACGCTGTACACGGCCGGGGTTTAGACGATGGTAAGCCGCGTAAAAATGCTTCTTAATCTTGAGCAAGGTCTCTAGATTGCGACCGGAACTTTTTATGACCGCCGAAATTCGCCGTGGAAACGAGGGAGCCGAAAGAATGGCAAGAAGACGGGAAATTACCATGAGCGCGGCCAGAACTCCGCTCGGTGAAGAAAGGAAAATACACGCTGGGAAAGAAATAAGAGGCTGAAACTAGACCTCGGCCCTTGTGCAATAATCGCTGGGTCGATTCCGACCCTATTGTGCTCAAATCTTGTTGAACATAGGTATTCCTTGATTCTCAAAATATACTGTTCAATTAGAACTGGCGGCTGGAGCCAACTAGTCCAATGAAAATTGAAGGGCGGAGTCAAATTGTGGGAGGAGCCAAGAACGAGTGTTAGATCGGCTCACAAGATTTTACAGAGGTTTAACGACAGAGGCTGAAACTAGACCTCGGCCCTTGTGGAATAATCGCTGGGTCGATTCTGACCCTATTGTGCTCATATCTTAGTTGAACATAGGTATTACTTGATTCTCAAAATATACTGTTCAATTAGAACTGGCGGCTGGAGCCAACTAGTCCAATGAAAATTGAAGGGCGGAGTCAAATTGTGGGAGGAGCCAAGAGCGAGTGTTAGATCGGCCCACAAGATTGTACAGAGGTTTAACGACAGTAGAAACATCTCGAATACAAACGAACGAGTAAAAAGGGGGCGGAGTCGAATGATTCAATGGTGGTGGGTAAGTCTCTAGCAGTATCTCGGCCGGCTCTAACGCGTAGAGCAACCGCCACGAAGCGAGGAAAGTCGGAGAGAAAAATATGAGAGCAGGGGGATAAGGAACAGACTGTCGAAGGAGGATAACGAAGCCAGGGCGAAGGGGGACAAAGGTCGAGCGGCGAACCCACTTCTAAATTAATTACTATACAATGCGGGGACGCTTTGTCGCGCCGGGGTCTTTATTAAACAAGCCCGGCCCCCTGGCTCCGCCTTTCACTTAACCGACATATTACCCCCAAGGGCGAGCGATGTATTAACTGTGTCCCCCGCGTGCCGGTGGCGAGGAACCTGTCCCAAGTAATTTTTTTCATCCTCCAGGAACGCGAAATCCCCTTGTTGCATCCTTTTGTTTATGCAACGAGGAGCCTAGCCGCCGCCGCGCGGCAGATATTGCGGAGATTACGCGCGCTCGAGCCTCGCCCGGCGAAGATTTAACGGTTGAATTAGTGGTGTTCCTTAATGAAACATGAATCAGGGATTGAAATCAGCCACCGGGCGTGTTTTAATGCCCGGAATTTTGTCGCGAGACACCGGGCGAAGGGGAACGGCCCCCACCCCCCCGAGCTTCGGTGACATTCCCGAAGCCCTCTAACCCCCTTCGTTTCATCGAAGTTTGATCAGATTCTAAGTTCGCGGAGAGCCACGCGGAATTTCGGGTGTGTCTTGCGCGTCGAATATAAATGGTAATCCAAGGAATGAAGTTCATCGTCCCGAGACTGCTCTTATTTGTACGTTTATGTAATTGAAATTACAAAGTTCCGGACGCCTGCATTTAGAGAGAAGAAGCACTTTGAAAATAATCCACCGGAAACTTTACGTTCGAAGAACCGACGGTGCTGCGAAGGAACCTAATCCCATCAGGATTGAGCGCAGACGAATCTCCATCGCGGCAGAGAGAGAGAGCGAGAGAGAGCGAGAGAGAGAGAGAGAGCCTCCCCACCCCCGCTGGATTCCACGTAATTTTTGATACAGTATTCTCGCGAAAAAAAGTTTTTTATTGGGATTACATTGTGAGGACCCGGCGGGCCTTTGAACTGTGCCGGCGACTGCGACTCTCCGCGTCTCTTTCTTTCCTATACGCTGTCCTTCCATGCGCACCAAAATTGTATCGTCCATTACACACGTAAATATTATCGGAATTATATCATATTTGGTATCATTTTCATTAGAAAAATGCCAGGAATATGTTGGTGAAAGATCCATAAAAAAATAAAGAAGTTTTGTCATCGGATTAGTAGTGGTCTCACACCGATATACCCGACCCGTATTATGTTTACCTCCCTATGTTTGCTTCCCATTTCTACGTTCGGCACAAGTCAAAGAATAGTATCCCTGGACGATAATTGTCCCTGGCAGCGGACCCGTGGTTGGGACAATTATCGAGAGAATACTGCAACATAGAACAGCGAGAGAGCGTGTCGATTGTTCAATCACGGTTTCACCGAGCTCGGTCTTGCGTCCTAATGCACGCCCCTATGAAATTGTTGTCATTAGAGCCGAAGCTATGGCACCAGGATTTCCTCACGGTACGGGCGTCGAGAGCACACGCCCAGTGTTCCCAAGAATTCCCCAACACGTGCCACACTCGGAAGACGCAAAGCAGAGCGGCGCACGTGCATGCAAGTATCGCCGAAGCTTTCACGGCGATTGCTTTTTCGGCGTCGTTTGTCAGCCGGGATGTTCAGCGAGAAATCATTCGACCTCTCTCCTAGGGGTGGTTTCGCGCTGCCGAACCATACCATCTTTATCCGCCCCGTTAAAATGCTCTTGCATCGAGGGAGAACTGTATCTCCCGCCGCTTCTCCGGAACAAATCTTGCGAGAACCGATCGATTCGAAAGAAAGGGATGCTAAACTATCCCAAGAATAGCATTCGTCCCCCCACTCCCCTCCAGCTCGCCCGCCCTCTTGCAAAAATATGTTTCAACCCCCTACCTCGATATCGGGAGGAGGGTATTCGAAAAGAAAAAAAATTGGATTATCGGTTTTTGGTCGGAAAAATATCTGGAACGTTGCTGCTATTTGAGATTCATGTTGGAGAATTTTTCGTTCGAAAATCCCGACAATGTGGAAACAGTGGAACACTACTGTCGCTGGATTTTTCGGGATTGACTTTAAAGTGGGCCAAGCAACGGCGAGAGAGAGATATGTATTTCTCGAGCAAGGATTATGGACTGCCGGATGTTCTGAACGTTCTCCCACTGATCACCCGGAATCTCGAAGGACGGTGACCAGCCAGCACCCTTTGGCCGAGAGTCCGCTTTTATATTCTCCGGTTGCACTTTACGCGCGGCTGAAATGCTCGGTGTTCGCGGAAATTTTCCGCGCGAACGATATTCGACCCAGGGAAAAGTGTTTCTGGGGAATTCTTCAGGGTTTATCCACGCGTGACTGTGTTTAATTCCGAGGACTGGGGTGGTCTCGTTCCGCGCGGAAGTTCGTGATCCGAAATCGCTGACCGACAACAGCAGCGCGGCCAAGTTAACTGGCACAGAGCTAAGTTCACCGTATCGAGCTTAACAGCATCCACCACTTTACGATCTAAAAATAGTAGGGGTGTGCGGGTACCCGAGCCTCGGGTCGGGCAATGATCGGGTCGGGTCGGGTTGGGATCCCGAAAGTTTACAAAGTTCGGGTACCCGCGATTTCGGTTACCCGAAATGGCAGTCGGGTCGGGTCGAGTCGAGGTCCCGAAAGTTTGCAATTTTCGGGTACCCGAAGTTAAACTTGGGACAAGCCTGCGGTCAAATCAGCGATAAATAACTCTGTGCATATTAATATCTTCTCAATAATATTAAATTTTACTATAAAATTAATTTCTTTATATAAATTAAATACCACCTCTCAATAATATTAAATTTTACTGTATTTATCGCTGATTTGACCGCAGGCTTGCCCCAACTTTAACTTCGGGTACCCGAAAATTTCAAACTTTCGGGACCTCGACTCGACCCGACTGCTATTTCAGGTACCCGAAGTTTATAAACTTTCGGGATCCCGACCCGAACCCGAAATTTCGGGTAGCCGCACACCCCTAAAAAATAGAGATTTTGCTGTTCCGGGTAAATTCGATAAATAAAATAACAGTGAATAAAAATGTTCCCCGTGCATCCGAAGTTCCTTTGTCATGCGGTAAAACGAACACGGGAGTCCGGCCATTCGCTCTTGTCCGTTATTTATTATTTTCTCCTCCCCTCCCCTCTTCCTCTCTCGTGACCGCGAAACTTTGAGACTCCCCACGGAATCGGTGTCCGTTTCCCGGGAAGTTGCCGGATCACCCGGCAGGAAAGAGCAGTTTGACAACTCCCGAGTCTCCTCTGGAGACCGACGCGCGCCATCGGGAAACCCGAGACTCCGCGCCGAGCTGGATCCCCCCGTTTATTAATGATAACGACGTTTCCGATCGATCCATCCACGACTTCTGCAACTTTCATGCAAATGGTCAGACTATGTTTTCCAGCTGGTCCGACTTACCCGCCAATATATTCTCGCGCCGAACTATCTCCGCTGGAAAGTCGCATTTTTCATGGCGTTCATTCTGATCGAGTTCGTCGCTCCGAGAAATAACGCCGCCGCGAAACTTACGTATTAGGTCCCGAAACCTAATGGATCGCCCTTAACTACCTACGATCCTGATAACACAAAATTTTTCGACAGTAACTTTTTCTCTGAAATTACTTCAAATCACGTAATACAGTATGCTCTCGATAATTGTCCCAACCACGGGTCCGGGCAGGGGCAACTATCGTCTAGGAATACTATTCTTTGACTTGTGCCGAACGTAGAAATTGACTGGGTAACTCGCGTGACCGCGGTCGCCGAGAAGTGTAAACATAATACGAGTCGGGTATATCGGTGTGAGACCACTACTAAACCGATGACAAAACTTCTTTATTTTTCATTATTTTTTTATGGATCTTTCACCAACGTATTCCTGGCATTTTTCTAATGAAAATTATACCAAATATGATGTAATTCCGATTATAGACCCCGCGTAACTTCTCAAAAATTATATGAACGGCAATTAATGTAAATATGATAGGAATTATATCGTGTTTAGTATCATTTTAATTAGAACAATGTCACAAATATATCGGTGAAAGTCCCATAAAAAAGTTTTTTATTGGGATTACATTGTGAGGACCCGGCGGGCCTTTGAACTGTGCCGTCGACTGCGACTGTCTCCGCGTCTCTTTCTTTCCCATACGCTGTCCTTCCATGTGCACCAAAATTTTATCGTCCATTACACACGTAAATATCATCGGAATTATATCATACTTGGTATCATTTTCATTAGAAAAATGCCAGCAATATGTTGGTGAAAGTTCCATAAAAAAATAATGAAAAATAAAGAAATTTTGTCATCGGATTAGTAGCGGTTTCCTGGTCTCACACCGATATACCAAACCCGTATCATGTTACACTTTTCGGCGGCGAGGCCTCTCGAGTTTTATGGCCCCTCACGGGGTATACCCCGCAGGAGTGGGGATAGTTCAGGGACAATTATCGTCCAGACATTTGGGACATTTATCGAGAGAATACTGTACTATTACCCGGACATCTCAGACTCGACCCAAGGTGTTACCAAATAATATTTCGTCGATGGAGCTTTCGGCTGGACCGCAATGGGCAACGATATTATCTCCGCGATTTCTATCCTTTTTACGAAAGTTAACACTTCCCGCGCGGTTTATCCGACCTCGGTAAACAAAACCATTGTTGGCAGAGTTTCCGCCGTAAAGTGGATTAAAACTATTTTCATTGTTTTTCTGGGGAGAAAAAAAAAGGCAGAGAGAGGGGCGGGGCGTAAGAAAAGATGGGGAAAAAGATGAAAGAAGAAGGAGAGATCTAACCCGGAAACTCGTATTTCTCCGTTCCGTTCCGTTCCGTTCCGGCGAGAGAACCGCGCGGCCCCGGGAAGTTTCGCAATTAATAAGTAATTTCTCTGCACTTTATAGCGGAGAGGAGAAACTGTCATAAAAAGTTTCGACGCCCGTTTCTTTCGCTTCGATCCGCCCGCGATGAAAAACAATACAAATAAATATCGAAGGTATCGTCGCGGAAATCGCCGGGCGTATTTCATCGCGAACTAATTCCCCTGTCCTCCGTGTCCCGGGGCTCGGCGTTACATTTTTAAGCCGCCGACGCCGCCGCGCGAAACGCTATCGATTACTATTATCGGGTCCGTTCGCCAATTAAAATCCTCCCCCGTTTAACTATAATTCTCCCGGCACAAAGACCGTATTTTCAAATACCCTCTTTGATACTCGATGCTTTAACAATTTCACCGTTTTCTTTTTTTCTCTTTTTTTTTGTCACCGTTCAAATTGATATTCTTTACAAAATTGATAATTCCAACAACCATTTACGAATTTTGCACGCTCTATAAAAATTTTTATCACTCTATCTCTCTCTACAATTTCTCAAGTTGCTTGACGAGGTTCCAAGAAGTTTAGAGGATTAGTTGCGATTATATTTTTAGAATTTAAAAACAATAAAAAAATAATTTCACCACGAAGAATAACGATGAAATAACTAATGAACGCTTTAAATATTTTGGATCCCGTGAAAAAATGTTCAGGGGTGTCAGGTATTAAGTGTCGGCTGTCTGTCCGACTAATGGCTGGCTCATACTACTGGTTGTCTATCCACGAACGTAAACAGTTCGCGAATGCCTGATTATTCGTTAATATTTGCGACGACGAGCGTGAATAGCTCTATAAAAATTTTAATCTCTCTACCTTTCTCTACAATTTCTCAAGTTGTTTGACGAGGTTCGAAGAAGCTTAGAGGATTAGTTGCGATTATATTTTTAGAATTTAAAAACAATATAAAAATAATTTCACCGCGAAGAACAACGATGAAAGAATTAATGAACGCTTTAAATATTTTGGACCCCGTGAAAAAATGTTCAGGCGCGTCAGGTGTTAAGTGTCGGCTATCTGTCCGACTAATGGCTGGCTCATACTAATGGCTGGCTCATACTACTGGTTGTCTATGCACGAACGTAAACAGTTCGCGAATGCCTGATTATTCGTTAATATTTGCGACGAGGAGCGTGAAAATGCTCGCCCGGAACAAAAACCGTGGAGCAAATGGAAAACAGGCGGAACATGAAGTCAACGAGGAGGGAACGTTTACACGTAGCTCACGTGGAATTGTTCCGCGACAAACTTGTGCGTAAATCGAGTGCACGGTAGTGCAATTTACGCCGGGAACGTTTGAACCGGAGAATTAAAGCGACTTTCGAGAGCGAAATTTTGTTAACAAATCGCTGCTATCGGAGGAAAGTGGGAACCGCAAACTGTGTTTAAAATAGCCACGCCGGCAATGGACCGAAATGTATTCGACGCGAATCACTCCCCCCCCACTTTTCTACTGCGTTAAAAGTTGTTAAAATAGTGCAAAATAAACAATTCATTTCATCAGAAATTTATAATAATTAATGGAATTTTATTTCTTATTTTTAATTAATATAAATTTAATAAATTGTGACCAGGGGTTGAAAGGTAAAGGACTGTTTGTTCGACGAAAATTGCTATTGCATAGTGTATCAGAGATGGAGGATCCCCGACTAAGACGTGTCAAATAGCTGGGTAAATGACCGAAATTTATTCGACGCGAACCACTCCTCCCACTTTTCTACTGTGTTAAAAGTTGTTAAAATAGTGCAAAATAAACAATTCGTTTCATCAGAAATTTATAATAATTAATAGAATTTTATTTCAGTATTCCAATTAATATAAATTTAATAAATGGTGACCAGGGGTTGAAAAGTAAAGGACTGTTTGTTCGACGAAAATTGCTATTGCATAGTGTATCAGAGATTGGGATCCCCGACTAAGACGTGTCAAATAGCTGGGTAAATGACCGAAATTTATTCGACGCGATCCACTCCCCCCACTTTTCTACTGTGTTGAAAATGGTTAAAATAGTGCAAAATAAACAATTTATTTCATCAGAAATTTATAATAATTAATGGAATTTTATTTCTTATGTTTAATTAATATAAATTTAATAAATTGTGACCAGGGGTTGAAAGGTAAGGACTTTTTGTTTCACGAAAATTGCTATTGCATAGTGTATCAGAGATGGGGATCCCCGACTAAGACGTGTCAAGTAGCGGGGTAAATGACAAGCACAGGGACACGTGCGGGTGACACCTAAACACCTACAAAGACAACTCATATGACGGACAGTGTCACCTGTGCGGGGGTGTGCAGCGGAGACAGGATCACGGAGACAAGATGGACTCTCTCACCCCGGGGATTGTTCATAAGTTATGGACGCATTAATTATAATGGAGTATTCACGTTCCACTGTTTATTGACTTGACCTGGACACCTAGAAGGCTTCACCATCATCCCCTGTAGCCTTTCTCAATACGAATTCTCTGTTCTGTATATTTTCTAGAAAATTTCGCGTCTTAATCCCTGCACGAGATAATGGAACAATCCTGTCGCAATGTACTACGTTAAAAAAATGTCATTCCGACAATTCGGCAACGTTTAAATACTTTTCGACCGGTACACTAATAGGTGTATGATCTACAGAGTTAAAATTGGCACGACAGTGTTCCCATCAATTTTGTTTCCAATATGTCGAAACGTCCCGCAGTTGGAACAACAATTACGTTCGCAACGTGAAACATTGTTTAAAATGCAGACCAAAGCCTTTCTTCCGCAACCATGAAATAACTGTGCGAAAGATTAGTCCGGGTCGAAAGTGACCCGGTCACAGCGGGAGGGTGGAAATCCGCTGAAATTGATTTTGTGAAGGTAAATTTGGCTAAAAAAATGAATGCACAGATGGTGCCATCTATTGTTTGCAAAGTGCGTCTATAAAATATTGTTTTGCATTTGTTGGGACCCGTAGACGCAAGGAGCACAGCGTGTGTGTACGTGTGTGTGTATGTGGCGGGTAAAAGTACTTTTAAAAGTGCTTCTCTTCTGCAACCATGAAACAACTGTGCAAAAGATTAGTCCGGGTCGAAAGCGACCCGGTCACAGCGGGAGGGTGGAAATCCGCTGAAATTGATTTTGTGAAGGTAAATTTGGCTAAAAAAAATTAAAGCACAGATGGTGCGAGGGAAGGAAAATATGGCAGCGATCAGTGGAGCAAAGTGCGCCTATAAAATATCGTTTAGAATTTGTTGGGACCCGCAGACGCAAGGAGCACAGCGTGTGTGTATGTCTATGTGTATGGGGCGGGTAAAAGTTCGTAGCGCTTTTGTGCTTGGAAAAAAGAAAATACCAGGCGGTCGGTCCCCGCGGAGCGAAATTATGAAAATATTAAGGGGTACGGGCGAGCCACTCGTTAAAAAGTAATTGCGCGAACTGCTCCGCAATAACTGAATATGGAAGAGCGAACTCTGGGATTCACGCGCGGATCCAAAGAGCCGCGGCGGCGGCGGCGGTGGCGCTGCTTTCTTTGGCCGCCGCGCCGCGACTGAAAATTACCGCGCCGCTTGGTTTTCATATATTCAGCGGTCCCGAGTAGACGTAGAAACCTCGGCTCCCTTAGTTACAAGGAACTACGACGGCCCGCCATTTTCCCTTCCAGCCACCATCCCCCTCCCACTCCGAAACCCCTCCCCGCTACTTTTTGTTTTAATACTAATTTCAGCGCGAAAGCGTAAAAAAAAAGAATATATCGCTGGAAACGTAACCCAAGGAACGCACGTCCGGCAGGGCTCCCTTTTCTTTGATGTTAACATGGTATTCAGTTACGAACAGAATGCTTCTCTCTCTCTCTCTCTCTCTCTCTTTCTACTTTTTTCGGCTGCTGTGCTCGCATAATTGCAGAACTGAAACCTCCTCCATCTAATACTCGTATCCTGTTACCCGGGCTGCGGAAAAAGTTCTACCGGAAATTTCCGATCCCACCACGATCGTTTTCAGCTGACACCGAGGGGCTCATTTTTGCGCTTTTGACTCGTCCAATCTTTTTTGGCAGACTAGCTTCGAGGAATTGCACAAAGCCGGTCCGTTTCGTTTTTTACAAACGCTGACAAGAGGCGGGAATTATTTTCTCAATTTTACTGCAGGCTGTATGTTTGCACAAACACGCGAGCAAACATCCTCAAACATCATACATATTTTGCTGCAGCATTTATCCTAGATACGATGCTCTTCGTGATTGATGGTAGTAGAACATATGTCATCGCTGTTTGCGAGTGTTTGATCAAATGGTGCCACGTTTAATAAATTTTTAACAGAGACTATCTACGCACGATAATCATTGTCAAACAGAAAATTGAAGAAAGGTTTGTTTGAATTCGTTCGCGACAGTTTGCACAAACTCCTCAATTTTAATTCGGGTTTGAAAGCTTTCAGAAACATCGCGTTCCAAGAGTATCGTTTTTACAAGCGCTGACAAAAGGCGGGCATTATTTTCTCAATTTTACTGCAGGCCGGATATTTGCACAAACACGCGTGCAAACATCCTCAAACATCATACATATTTTGCTGCAGCATTTATTCTAGATACGAGGCTCTTCATGATTGATGGTAGTAGAACATATGTCATCGCTGTTTGCGAGTGTTTGATCAAACGGTGCCACGTTTAATAAATTTTTAACAGTTGCGACGTTATTCAACAGAGACTACGCACGATAATCATTATCAAATAGAAAATTGAAGAAAGGTTTGTTGGAATTCGTTCGCGACAGTTTGCACAAACCTCTCGATTTTAATTCGGGTTTGAAAGCTTTCAGAAACATCGCGTGCCAAGAGTATCGGTTGTATGATGTGTGAAGACTTACCGCATTGTTGGCGTGCGTTTGATCCGTCTTGAGCTCCCGGTGGTTGCTGAATTGGACGTAGACTATTCTGCCACGGAGCTGAGCGATGCAGGTACCGTAATAACCCACCATCGTTGCTGCAGAATTCTCATCCGCCAGTTCCAAAAACGCCTGAAACAAAAAGACCGTGCATTTCGGTTAGTTGCATGCCAATGAAACAGAGTTTTTGACAAGTATCGTGCTGCTCATAAAAAAGCACCGTACCGGGAAATGTTTGCCGATATCATTCGCGGAAAAGTGGATGCGAAATTTTCGGAAATTCGCCTGGGCTCGAAAACGCGGTCGCCAACAAAATTCTCGGTAAAGAAACTTTTTAATACAGAACCGTCAACTGTCGTCTAATTGAATATCCGGGGACCGCGCGTTGCGTCACGCGGTTTCAGCCGAAATAAATCCAATAAAATCGGGGCTGCTGTAACTGAAATCGTTTCAACTTTTCGAAACGGTCGAGGGACTTTTTGAAATTCAAACGACGGGTCGCCGCGCTGCGCCCCGGTGAGTTTCTTCCAGTGCTATCACGAAATCCAAATATTAATACAGAATTATCTCTGTAATTGAGTTTCTGCCTTCCCGGGTCTCCTCCCTCCGGCCGACCTCTCCGCAATATTTTCAACGCGTAATGTTCAAATCTTGTGCGCGATATTCCCTGCGAAAATATTCATCGAGACGAATTTCAAAAAGACTCCGAACACTTGTGCATTTCTCCGTGGAGGCTCCACTTTTGGGATTGTTTTTGGAAAAAACTACCCGCCTTTACGGAAAAATTCATACTCGTAAATTAAATATATACGCCTGAATAAGTCTGCAAAATTTCACGAAGATATGTCGCTTAGATCTCTCGAAAAAAAATTTCCAGGGTCAGCAAAATATTTTTCAACGCTGACAATTTTTCGAGATTAATAATTATAAAAATAGAGGAATGATAATCTAGACGGAGTGGGAGATTATAATTTAGCGAAGTCGAAAAGGGGAATTCGATTCCACTCGATCACCTAGCGACATCTGTCTCACCCCCCCCCCCTCCCCCACAGAATTTCTTCCTCCATGTAGCTCTTTTCTCCGCGATCCATTCCAATCGGCGGCGGTCGGAGAGGCAACGTTGCATCTGCATCGTGCCTCTGATCCACTTCCTCCCCCTCTCCCGACCGCCATGCTCCCCCGCCATATTTCTTTTTTCAGTTCGAATCAATATTGCTTTAAGGGTAGAACGTCGCGCGCGGTGACTGGCGCTAGGGCAATTTCTCGCGTCTCATATTTACCGATTCAATAGCTTATTATTTGGCCACCACCCTCTACCCACCCCTCTCCACCCCCAACTCCATCCCTTTGAAGAAACAAGAAATAGAAACGGAACGGAGGGTGGGGGGCGGCGGCGGCGGCTGGAGTTGGGACAAAAGATTCCAAAATATCGGGGGTGGCTGTGCTCGTGTTTACAAAGAACGACAGAGCCTGAAGGGGTTGAACACTTAAGGCGGTCGAAAAGGAATTTAATAAAGAACATTTGCTTCTCCCAGGAGTTCCGACAAAAGATCAACGCTGCGAAACGCCCCGGCTCAGTGTTGGAATTATTATATTATTATTAGACCGCGGATCTTTATGCGTTTCGATCCTTGCAGAAATTTCCTGCGAACTTGTAAAATCCACGGTTTATCGAAACGCGGTGAGCACGTTTTACTTTATACGTATCCTTTCGAGAGAGAAAAATAGGGACTGTTTAAAATGTGAATTTGCTTTAATTATGTTCCGAAGTTGTTGAAGAAGACAATTCAATGTAACCAGTCGCGGACAGACGCCAGCCTAAACGCGCGATTTCCATTAAACGAATCGTCGAATCCGATCAAAGAAGTCTCACGAACCCCTTGGAACTTCGAACAACTGGAAATAACGACATCGAACTATTAAATGCCTCGGAACTCCTGCGACTACGTAAACAGACGGTGGGCGGGGCCACGGATAGACGATCATGCTCTGGATTAGGTCTGGCTAGGAAAGTGTCAGCCATTTTGTCAAACATATACTGGATCATTTTATTTCTTGAAAATATAGTTAGAAGTTTCAACAACGATCCATAAAGCGTTCAGAAAAATTTGGCGAAAGAACCGATCGAAGACATCGGAGGAATCCGTGCGTGTAAACCCCCGGAGAAATCCGTGCATGTGGAACCCGGTCGACGCATCTGTATATCCTAATTTCATCGGTGTAATAAATTAATTGCTCTTGCAACAAATTCCAACTGCATTTATTAATTGTATATTTCAAATTAACCGGATGTATGGATGTTCCACGGGGATCGCGTTAATCTCTAAAAAAAGTGACTTCACAGCAGTTATCGCAATAAAAACCGGTGTAACGAAAAGAACATTTCACAGTTTGAAATAAAGCGTTCAGAAAAATTTGGCGAAAGAACTGATCGAAGACATCGGAGGAATCCGTGCGTGTAAACCCCCGGAGGAATCCGTGCATGTGGACCCCGGTCGACGCATCTGTATATCCTAATTTCATCGGTATAATAAATTAGCTCTGGCAACAAATTGCAACTGCATCTATTAATTGTATATTTAAAATTAACCGGATGTATGGATGTGTCACGGCGATCGCGTAAATCTCTAAAAAAGGTGACTTCACAGCACAGTTATCGCAATAAAAACCGGTGTAACGAAATGAACATTTCACAAGTTTGAAAATAGTCCGTTCCGTCAAAAACGGCGGGGACACTCGGAAGAAAAAATGATTCTGCGGGTCGCGTAAAAACGGGGATCAGAAAGGGGCTTCATTAGTTCGGGATCGAAATTTCGCCGGGGCGGGAACGGCCGCCGAAAAACGTGCAGTTTGTTTGCGGAAATCGAGTTTGACGGGACGAACGATCATTCATTCGCATTTCCATGGGGGGTCATCATTCTGCAGGGACCGGGTTGCGCCACCTTGCCGTGCACAACACCGACACGAACGCACACATACACAGGTATATGTATACACGAGTCGCACATCAGGACGGACAAGCTTCATACATACGTAGACGGAAATCCGTGCAGGATGGAAAATTCGAGCGTAGGTGGGCGTGGTGGGGGGAAACGCGAAAACGCACACAGAAGCGGGAATAATGTCGCGGCCGGACCGACCGTCCTGAATTTAACGGCGTTAACTCCGTTTCCAGCGCTAATGACGCATAGAACCGCGCAATTGGGTTTTCGTCCGAATGGAGGGAAATTCTCTGCGTGGATTTCTGCCGAGGATACGATGTCCTTATGTCAACCCCACGCGTGCCGCGTTACGGGACGGGACAGAGGGGCAGGGGGTGGGGGAGGGGCGTACGCGAATCGACGAATGACCGTGCTATTGTTTGCCGATTAAACTCATACTGCGATATCCGTGGAAATGATCTATTCACGCCTCGGAATCGCTAGTGAAACGAGGCGAAATGAGACGCGTTCTACCCCTCCCGTTCCGCTCGAAAATTTCGAGAAATGTGTATCTTCTGTAGAGAAAAATTCTCCTCGCCATTTCAAAATAATTCTGATAATGGTTTTCCTTATTTCGATCGACAATGTTGAATAAATCTAATTAATGCTATTGGCGCACTGGTACGATCGTTTGTTACTATTAAGCACTTTTGCAAATTGTTACATCGACCAATTTTCGACGTTTCGATCTACATTTAGATAATTTTCAAGAAATAATTTTGTTGTTATTGCGTCTGTAAACATTTTTTTTTTTATTACCCATTGATTAATATATGGTTGACTATTACAACAAAATTATTTCTTAAAAATGATCTTTTAGATCGAAACGTCGAAAATTGGTTGATGTAACAATTTGCAAAAGTGCTTAATAGTAACAAATGATCGTACCAGTGTGCCAATAGCATTAATTAGATTAATTCTGATAATATTTCGAAAACCAATCGAGCTATTTATTTAAAACTTTTGCGGATACCTGCATCGTAACGCCCTCATTTGCCTAGGTAAGATTCGTATCGATGCCCCCATTAATATTGTTGCCCCCCCTCCCCCCTCAGTCAAGAAAGTATCGAAGACAATGACGTGCATCTTGAGAATGTACAATCACCGAAAGAATGGGTGGCATGACGATAATCGTAGAGGCGTGGATATCCCTCGCGGTAACCAACCCCATTACAAGGGTGCGGGCCGCGTTTATGGGCTCGTAAATCACCACAAGGGGGGTGCCATTGGGGCGATTATTATTTTGTGGATACGGTTACGTGTATAGGTACAAGGTGTTCCGAGGAATAATTTATAGGCATTCGGTCTCGTATTTTCCCGGTGCGGCACGTAAGACAAAAATCATTGCCCCGGGGAAACTATGATGTCAGAAATTACGGAGCCCCTTGCGCCGACAATCCCATTCCCAAAATTGACGATACTTATCGCAACTTTCCACGAGCGCACAAAAAAAAAAAAGAAGCAACAAAATTCACTTGGGTACACCTGAAGACATTAACACTAGAAAGACTGACTGCTTTTGGGCAATATAGGTATAACACACATATATATACCGGAAATGAAGGAGGGGGGAGGTAACTACAATTATTAATAAACGCATTTATATGTTGTACAAAGAGTCACAAAATTCTAAGAAATTGTGTCATTATACATATACATAATTGTTTTTCTAATTGAAATTAAAAAGCAGTCAAAATGGCTTCCTTGGGCAATCTAGTGTTAAACAATTTTTAATAAACGCATCTTCTAATAAATGTGAGGTGGTGGAGCAATGATTGGGGGTACGACAGCTGTCTTTATAATAAAAAACCTAACAAACCATTTTTAACAGACTGAAATCCCGAGGAGTATGAAAAGGGGGCGGAGCCAAGATTGTTGTTTAAAAGCGACGGTATCGCGGGGCAAGTGTCTCTAAAAAATGATTAAGTTCGCGTTATCGATGGCGCGCGGTTGTGTGTCAGTAAACATCGTGTGTGCCCGCCCGCCCACGGGGGGTGGATGACGCGCGGCGGCTGCGGCCGTGGGGGTTGTTTACGGCGTGGCACGGGAATTCGATCCAATAACGTCTTTATGGCCGTCGTAAGGTGAATGCGGTAGCTCCGCCGCTGCCAGGATGAGAAGATTGCGGTGGGGCAAGGGCAAAAGTGTAGAAGGGGACTACGTGTGGTAATCCGGGATCACGATTCGGGTGGGAATACCGTCTGGACGCGACGGGACCTTAAGATCGAGGAAACGGCTTTTTATACGCGACCACACGCCGATCACCCCACCCGCACACACATATCCACAGTTCCCTTCACGCGAGAGGGGTGGGTGGGTCGATTCGAACCCCGCAACCGTCCACTCCAGGGGAACAATTGTCCCTCCGCTGCGAACGGTTCGCGGATGATTAAGCAGCGCATTCGTCCGCTAATATGGATCTCAATCATCTCCGACGAAAATGTACTAAAATCGATCAAAGTCCCCATGGGGGTACAATAAAACAAAATGGAAAAAAATAGTAGGATGGTCAAAAATTATCGGATGGTATTTAAGATTTATTAAGAAAATGTTGTATTAAGTAATATTTCGATAGTGTGAAGAAGGTGCTAATTTCAAGCCTGCAAAGTCCCATGTAAACCCCTCTGGAATCCGTGCGCGTGGACCCCTGTGGAGTCCGTGCGTGCGAACCCCAAAATGCAAAAAAATGGTTCGTAGAATGGTCAACAATTACGCGATGGTATTTAAGATTTATTAGAAAATGTTGTATCAAGTAATATTTCGATAGTGTGAAGAAGGTGTTAATTTCAAGCCTGCAAAGTCCCCTGGAATCCGTGCTTGTGGACCCCTGTGGAGTCCGTGCGTGCGAACCCCTAACGGCCAGACTACGAAAATTTGAATTTAAATGAATATCGAGTGTTTCCAACGCGAATGTACGCTCAATTCCTTATTGGAAATAAATATTTGCGGTACTGGGTAGTGTTTGGGATAAAATTACCAATAAAAATAGCTTCGAATGAAAGTTGTCGTTCCCGGGCAGTAAACGTTTGATCTTCCGTAGCAGCGAAAACGGTACAATGGGAAGATAAGGAAATATAAGACACGTGTATGCACACGCGTGGCCAACGTATACAAATGCAATGGAAGTTTCGTAGGACAGCTCGTCCCAGAGGATCAAGCAGGAAAGCCGCTCCTGTCCTCGAGGACGGAAAAGAGGATCTCTTTTCTTCCTTGTGCACTTCTCCTCGCCAACCTTCAGGAACTGGCGTCTCTCTGTGTTTTCCTCCTTGTTCGCAGCTCCTTTCTGGACGCTCGATCAAAATTTATTCACGCGCGGTGAAATTCTCCGTGGACTTCCAACCGAGGCGCAGCGAAACTGTTTCGAAAGCAGCAATATTTCTTTGGTACACTTGCCGGAAGAAGTTCGTCCGCGGATCATTTTTTTTTTCCCTCCCATCCCCCCGTGTAACTATGTACCACTCTCCGAAGAGAGATGCACTCTAAAACACGATCTCGCAGCGTTGATTTTTAATTAATCCTAGCGCACCGGTGATTCTCTCAGTTTGTTTCTGAAATTATTTTCCCCGAGTCTCGAAGAAGAAGAAGAAGATATCCCGGATCTTACACTTTGACTTCGGGATTACATTAAACGAAACTAACTCGTCGGAGAGACTCTTCTGCATCTGGCTCGATGGACTGTAATTATTTACGCGTTTGTGAAATTAATCGAAAATCGAGAACCGACCGGATTCCTCGTTTATTTGGCAATTTAAATACCAATTAAGATTAACGTCACACCACAATTCGGAGCACGGAAGTCGAGCTGGCAAAGACTTGCCCAATATTTTAAATCCGAATTTTGCTAATTCTACATATTTTTCTATAAAATTTTAATACGTTCCTTCCGAAAGTATAAGGCACTGGAATAAAACAAAATTTTTTAAATTACGAAGCCGAGTCGCCAAAAATTTGTTTTGGCAATTTAAATACCAATTAAGATTGACGTCACCACAATTCGGAGCTTGGAAGTCGAGCTGGCAAAGACCCAATATTTTAAATCGTAATTTTGCTAATTCTAAATATTTTTCTATAAAATTTTAATACGTTCCTTCCGAAAGTATAAAGCACTGGAATAAAACAAAATTTTTTCAATTACGAAGCCGAGTCGTCAAAAATTTGTTTTCGAGGAAGGAAACGTTGTCGTAAACAGTCTGGATAAACAGCATCGCGGAAACCGCGGTTGGTTCGCGGCCCGTGGATGGTAGTAATAATCCGGCGGCCCTGCATTTTCACGATTGATGGAAAACGTAAGCGTCCGGTGGCGTCTCGGAGCAAGGCCGGTGAATTAATGGCGGGGGTAAGGAGGAGTTATTTCTGATTTAAATAAACTCTCAAGATCTCGTCTTCCAGTCGACGATCCGAACGAGGACCGGGGGTTGTTTGCTCGAGGATGACGGGGTGACGAGAGGGAGGGGGTTAGTGGGTGGACTGGGGAGCATGAATGTAATTTATCCGAGCTATAAGGGATGCGAAACGGGTTTCCTGGAACTACGTTTGAACTCGTCCACCCTGCCCCCTCACCCCCTGGTTCTCCTTCAATTTTCTCTCTCTCTCTCTCTCCCGCCCTTCCTACGGGGTTTTTTTGTCTGCAAGTCCGTTTAAACGAGAAACGCTACCAAAGAGGGGGTGGATGGGGGGTTGGAGAGGCGACGGGGTTGTTAACGTAGAAGCTCCGGTGAATCAAAGAAATATTATATCATTAATACAGACCCCAGGGTGCAATGGGGCCGAGGAGTGTCTGCGTGGAGTTTCTCAACCCCCGTGGCAGCCCCCAACTCACCCTTCTTCTTCACCACCACTACCACCACCACCACTACAGCCAACCAAGGAGAGAGCTGGCAGAACCTTAGGAAAATATATCTTGATAATTTGACGCGGCTTATGTACCGGGCGGTAACCATTGTTTACGACTTATAGGTTCGTTCATTCATGGTTTATGAGGCTAAGTGAAGAATGCAGAGGTGCGTGCACCCCTCCGCGGCGTCGCCGGTCGAACCGTCCATTGTCATCTGTCTTCGCACAGCTTTCGATTTGCTTGGAAATGCCAGGGGTAGTTTCGTGGAAAAAGTATTTTAACCCTTTGCACTCGGAGCTATTTTAACACAAAAACGAAAGATTTTTCCATTCTAGAATATTTCCATTTTATAGAATTTTTTTTCATTTTGTTGCGTATGAAACTGATACACTATCTCATGTAATATGTAAATGTCTTCTTCCTAGCTGGTGCCATAATCGTTTTGGTACACAAAGTCGCCATAAATATCAGCATTTTAACCCTTTGCACTCGGAGCTAGTTTAACTTAAAAACGAAAGATTTTTCCATTCTAGCATATTTTTATTCTATACAGTTTTTTTCATTTTTTGCATATGAAACTGATATAATATCTCATGTAATATGTAAATGTCTAGTAGTTTATTAAATACGAACAAAAATAATAATGTGAACAATATTTTTAAGAATAGCACAGCAATTTTCAGTGGTGCCTCAGAGTCGCCATCCGAGTGCTAAGGGTTAACAGTAACACAGAAATGAGAATTGAAAAATTTAGCCTCGGTCGAATATTGTCCAACTAACTCACACATATTCACACGAACGCTTTCACAGAGGATCAAAAACGCTATTCTCATCTGGCTTTGGATAGATTTTCATTTATTTGGAAAATTTCAGGAGAAAATATTCACTCGTACAAATATGCACTGGTGGAAAAAATATTTTCAACAGCGAGGGATTTAAAATAGAAAAATTTAATTGATTGAGACATCGATGTATTAGTTAACCCACCCCCACCCCCACCCCCCTCGACCATAGATCGTTCTCTACCCCTTTCACGCGATCCGGCGTGGATTTCATTTACCATGTCCCATCACGGGATCAAATTTTACCTAAAAATTAATAAACACCCCAAAGGCTAAGAGGATTACCTCAGTTCCAGTTAAAGCTCGTGTTTCCACGAGTCTACAATACCGTGGGCGCACACGGCTGTTCCCATGCGTACAAAACTCGATCCCCGCATTATGGTTCCCCGGCGAACGAAGCTGCTTATAACAAAGCGTTTCACGGGATCCTCGATGTTTATTTTACAAAATGTTTAGTGCAAACGCGGGGACCACCGCCGGTGACACCGTAGGATCCGAAAAATTGCGACGGGTAGTAGAATCATCTGGATCGTTTTAAATATCCTTTTAGCATGCACGGGGATAATGTTTAAATGACCGAAACGTTGCAAAACGTTGCAACAACAACAATGGATGGCGAATTCCGGTTGGATTCGAATTACAAACTAGCTGTGCTAATACATTGTTCGACACGGAAAAATAATGTTTATGTAGCAGACAATTTTCATTCTGCATAAAAATCGATAGCGTAACCTACATTTGTGTTAGTGATGTGTAATAACTTGGCGCAGTTAACAGTGCATTTGCTTATCTCGAAAGGGGTTGAAAACTTTTCCAATGATCGTGGCCGATGCGATGAAGTGAAAAACTTAATGGTACGGCGGCCAGTTTATTGTTTACCAGTGCCCCAGGATCCAGGACCTCGAAGAATACGGTGCAGGATGAGGGTGGGGGGAAAAGAGAACGGAAAGAGCCTGTTCCGAGAGATGCCACTCGAGGAATTAAATTATGTGTTCCTGCACCCTCTCTCTCGCGTTTCCGGCCACCCTCTGTCTCACTCTCTCTCTCTCTCTCACTCTCGCTCGTCGAGTTCCTCGGGGGTTGCGGAAAACACACTCGCGTCCGTTCCACGCGACTCGACTTGGTCTCGAAACTCGATAATGGGTGCTAATTAATTAATCGAACCAATGGAGCCACCCATGTGTCCCTCGGGAACCCGGGATATCAGAGCTTAACCCCCGGAACTTGCTTCCGGCGCCGCGGAAAATCATTTTAACAGGCTAAATATCTGCGCATAATTTATACCGACTAGCTCATAAAAGATTACGCCATTCATATCGTTGTTGACAATTTTTCCCATTCTAAGGGTTCACAACAATTGAATGTTGAAACTGATAAATTGTGGAAGCCACGAATTAATTTGTACATATTTTCTGTTTTTAATTGTTTTGTAGAAAAATAAATTTTTTTTCTGAAACTGTTAGTATCCTATCCGTGGCATTTCGCCGATTAAAATGAGTCCAAACACGACCCCATTCGGATCACAGTTACCTATTTAAAATCAGTATGTAGTAGAACCTCGATTATCCGAACCGTCGGCTCGGATCATAAAACATGATTTACTTGAGCAAATATGCCGCTAACTGTGTCGTGTTTGTACTCGTTTTAATCGGAAAAATGTCACGATTATGTTAACGAAGGTGATGAAAGTGTAACGATGACGATATTATTGAACCACGTAGAAAACGATGAGTAGCCGCCGAGCTTTTCGGTAGCCTGATAAGAAAACAATCGTCGGCGATGAATTGTTAGGGTGTCTCGTGGAAGCCTAGCCGGGGTGAAAAGCAGTCTAAAGGGAAGTGTCGCCGTCGAAAGGGGACAGAACCGTGATCCGGGGAGTAGTGCATGATCGGCTTTTCGACTTCCCATGACTCTTTTTTTTTTTCTTCTCTTTTCTTTTTTTGACGGATGATGGAGTGCGGCCGGAGGCACGCGAAGTGGAGGCGGGAATAAAAAGAGAAAGAACGAGGAAATTGGAGGGAAAGGCGGTAAGGTCAGCCCGGGAGAGTTTTCACCAAGGGCTTTTCTGTGGCTTCGATTCCCATTGGCCAACTGTGAGACAGCATTTTCCCTTTTCCCCACGGGTAGGTGGGAGGAGGGAGGGGGGAGAGGAGGCTCTTTCGCGTCGTGTCTTATTCGTTGCGTTTTTCACTTTCTCTCTTTCGCCCGGCCCGGTTTCGCCCGCCGATCTATCCGCGGAACTTTCCAACGAAACTTTTTCATCCCGACTTTTGCTTCCTTTTCACCTCTCCTCTCGACCGGGGCTTCTTTGCCCGGTGCTACTTAGATTGGAATCCTCTGTCAAATCCCTGTCCGCGTGCCTATTTTCGATGTCCCCGGCGAACGAATACATTAGCTGCAACGAATTGAACATTGTGATCGTTTCCTGCTGGAAGAGAAGAACATTTCCAGCCAAGTTTCAATTGCCTGGATCTGGTAGGTAGTCGCAGCGAAAATTTTAGATTTTACGAGCTGACATTTTTCTATGGAATTCCATTGTAGGTGTTACGGTTAAATTAATTTCCTGAAGTCAGCACCCCCTCAGTGGCGGAACTACAATACCGTAAGGGCCCTTAATCGGAGGGGCCCAAAATTTTCCCTAATTTAAATTAAATTAAGATTACGATTTCTGTGGGCCCTTGTTTTAGAGGTTAAATTTGTGTTCTTGGCGTTATTTTAAGGAAAAAATGTATATGTCACAGGTATCGAATGGGCCTGGTTTAGCTTGTAAAGTAGATTTTCTGTTTTTTATAAATCTGCACATATCTCGGTAACTATGCGAAGTATGGCTAAATATCTAGAGACCTTTTTTGTAGAAAATTAAATTTCCAACAATATATGTCGTATGACATTTTTTTATCAGCTGCGCAGTTTCCGAGTATATTTATATTTCGATGAAGTTGCAGAACAACTGCCTCCCTCCCGAAATCATGGTCGGGGGAACGTAAAGGCTCCGTTCACAACTGCTTATACGAGACTCAAGAAATGTCTATGTATTAAAACTCTCAATCAGCAGTTAATATTATTGATGTATTAGGTTAAGTTAGGTCTGGGTTAGGTCTGGGTTATTTTAACATCATTTTAATGTTTTGTGGCCCGAAAATTTGT
The DNA here is from genome assembly GCA_916610255.1 of Lasioglossum lativentre. Lineage (NCBI taxonomy): Eukaryota > Metazoa > Arthropoda > Insecta > Hymenoptera > Halictidae > Lasioglossum > Lasioglossum lativentre. Next base: position 7,428,763 of record OU744357.1, on the reverse strand, counting down.
AGTTCGGTAACTGCCCCCCCCCCCCTCGAACTAATTGTAGATCAATGCTACGTAGCCTACTGATGAATAGACCTATTGATAAGCCTAGGGCAGACCTGTCAGGAGTAAATTGAGTCCTCGGTCAACCGATGGCTTTGAGAGACTCACGGTAACCTAGCAAATCCTAAATGTACCAGGTTGCAAACAGTGACCCTGACAACCCATTGTAAAATGTTAACCATATGTTAACCCTTAGCACTCGGATGGCAACTCTGAGGCGCCACTGAAAATTGCTGTGCTATTCTTAAAAATATTGTTCACATTATTATTTTTGTTCGTATTTAATAAACTACTAGACATCTACTAGATATTATATCAGTTTCATATGCAAAAAATGAACAAAAATTGTATAGCATAGAAATATTGTAGAATGGAAAAATCTTTCGTTTTTTAGTTAAACTAGCTCCGAGTGCAAAGGGTTAAAATGCTGATACTTATGGCGACTTTGTGTACCAAAAACGATTATGGCACCAGCTAGGAAGAGGACGCTGGTCACCTTGTACCACCGAATATTCCCGGAGTTTGACGCGTTCCAGAAACAGGCTAGCCGCAATATAAGCGACACGTCGTGTCAGCGGATCAATCCCGGTTCGGGCTAACTTTTCAATTTTCTGTCGTCCAACTTGCATGCGGCACATGCTCACACGTTGCACCAGAAGAGAGATGCGCGCGCCACCCATACACACAGACACAGACACACACGCACACAACGTGTGTTTATGTATGTGCGCGAGTGTTGCTCAATTTCCTCAGTGACGAGCCGGGTCCGACTACCTGTAGACGGATCGATTTATCACGGTCTATAATTGAACGGAAGCAATTTATTAATCGGCCTTGCGCCCCGAGATCGATTATACGCCGCCGAACACAGACGGCGATTCTTTTATTCCACCATCGTAGAGCCCCCCCCCCCTAGTCGGGCTGGAGTTCGGGAACCCGAAAATAGGTCCCGGCCTAATTTCAGATTCGACAGAGAGAAACGTTCCTTTTGACCCGCTTTTGTTACGCCCCTGCTTTTCCACGGAATCGCCGAGATTTATGATACACCGGGTCTGTTGCTCCCGAGCCGGAGGGGACCGCACACACGTTTTCCAGGTTAAGGGACCACGCCGCCGGGAATTCGATTCCGAGACTTTACGCCAGTGGCGCACCCAGGGGGGAGCCAGGGGGCCAAGTCCCCCCCCCCCCCCCCCCAAGAAAAAGGAAACGAAACACTGGAAAATTAGCTAAACCGTAGAATAGTTACTTCTAAAACTAAACATTTTGAACAACTTTTCTCTATACAAATAAGGCATACACTCACTTAGGTTCCGACGTATTTGCAAGAACTGCCGATACTAGAACACTGAATTCTACCTATTGTTGTGCGTCTGTGGCCGTGTACGTGTCAGTATCGGTGTCCATGGTCTCCATGCAAAAATGCCATTGATGCGATTTTGAAATGTGATCAAACGATATATCCTAATATTGATAATTTATTAAAAATATTTGCAACGCTTCCGGGTAACGACGCGCGTCGGTGAAAGATCATTTTCTACATTAAGAATTTTGAAAACACATATTTAAGATCCACAATGACACAACCACGACTGAATGGGTTGGCTTTGTTATACATACACAGAGACATTCGTGTAACTATAACCGAAGTAATTGAAGAGCTATGTAAAAAGAAAAGAAAACTAGATTTTATTCTATAAATAAATTTATGTTGAAAAAAATCTAAAATAGGTCATTTTGTTCAACTCGTCCCCCTCTAACAAGGCAACATATTCAGATGAGAATGGCCGATTTTGATGAAATTGATGTGAGCTATAGTTCTTCGAAAAATATTTGACACGTATTTTTTTTTATCGGCAACCATCCATTTTGAAGGGGTGAAAACAGCCCTCAAAGTTGGGAATCAAAACCATATTTTTTGAGATATCTCGGAAACCAGAGGTCGAAAAAATTTGAATTTTTTTTTAAATTGTGTGTTTTTCAATGGGAAATGTAGTCGCGCAAGAATTTTTTAACTAACTTTTTTTTTCTCAAAAAATGTAGTTTTGACCCCTGACTTCGAGGGCTGTTTTCACCCCCTCAGAGTGGATGGTTGCCGATAAACTAAAATAAGTGTCAAATATTTTTCGAAGAACTATAGCTCACATTAGTTTCACATTCTCATCTGAATATGTTCCTTTGTAAGATGAAATCCTGGGTGCGCCACTGCTTTACGCCACAGTTTTGTTTTTCGGTCGAAAAATTCGCTCGAATCCCAGCACATCGCCGAAATCGATCCCCTCTGAAGTCCAATACCCTGATCTTCCCCAAAGTCCTCCCGCGGTCGCTAGTATACTATGGTTTCACTCTACTTCGATTTACCAGGTTGCGGTAGACCCTGGGAGAGCACTAGAAATTTCATAAACGCGCACGACATCGTGGACGGATTTCTAAATCGTCGTTAAACGTTCAACGGGACCTGTTCTCGGTCGACGAGGTTATTCGGTTGACCGGACGAGAATTCGACGTCGCGGAAGGCAACCGAGTTAAGCGACAGGATCAATGCCGAGGTTAGACCGACCTGGTCTTAAGCGAGTTACTTTAATCCAATCGCAAACGGGATGAGATCCGATTAACCCGTGTTAGCTAGGCTATTTCCAGCGATCCCGACGCACCAACCCTGTACACCGAGAGAGCTCGTTCCAATCTTCCGCGGTTCTGTTCCGTTCGACGCACTGCCGTTTCATCCCCTAACCCTTATCAGCCCGTCTTATCATTCCCCCCGCCCCTTATCGAACACGTTTCGTCCTCGGAACTTCGGGAATCTCCGTAGATCGACGCACAGTGGAGTATTTGGCCACAAAAGCTGGTCAACAGTCGATTAAAAAATTTTGTCTAAAATATAAAATTTTTGCTTTTTGAGATAGTTGAATATATAGAAAATGATATTCCAACACCTTTTCTTTTATTTTAATCACTCATGAAGCTTTATGCTTTGTTGAAGTTGAAGAGTTTCGTAATACTGTTTCTCTCAACTAGTCTCTGAATTACTGTTCACTCATTAATGATTTATCTATATCGTAAAGAAATGATTCTAATTTTTTCCTTTACAGATGTTTTTTAGGTAAGTATGTAGTTTAGTGTTTTTGTGATTAGTTATGTCAAAAATGACCAATAATCCAGTGAAGTATATTACAATTCAAACAATTCATATAGAATTTTCTTATGCTACCGAGTGAGACCTGATGCTTGTTTTGGTGTCACGCATTTTTTTTAAATTGGAGGAAATAATGGCATTATATCATTCATAAGTACTTTTAGCCCAATAAAAACAAATAAAATAATATTATACAAAAATATGTTTCGAACAAAAGTTAAACAGTGTTCAGATATCTGTAAACCTCGATATATAGAATTTTGAAAATTTTTTGTTTGTAACAAATAACCAAGGTCACTTTGATTTTTTAATTGTTAAAATGTACTTTTTATTTCATAATGTTGAAGCTGATCTTAAGACGAATTCAACGATATATAATATTATGACCTTGAGACTATAAATAACGATGCTATAGTTTTGTCCAGCATTTCGGGGCAAATGCTCCACTGTGCAACGCTCCGATTACGAGGCGAACATTACGAATTTTTTCGAAGAAAAGTATCCGGTGTAATAATTCCAAACTTGGCGCGTTAATCGACTAGTATTTAGAGAATGTACACAAATTTTTCTAGCGATCCAAGTCGACAGGAACCCGATAAGATTGCACTCCCTGTAGAGGTCATTTTTCCGCGAAAACCGACGGACCTCTTTTTTTTTTAAACGAGGGCATTAAAAATTTAAAAAAAAATGCCTGAGCGACAGGCTCTTTTACAAAATAATGCCGATAGACAGACAATCGACGCCCGGTCGAGGATCAACTTGTCAGAGAATGTAACAGAATTTTTACAACCCGTCAAACCGAGCCCTTCATCGAATCCGTCTCCTAACGCGTTTGAATTTTTGATGATTGATCCCGTGCATTAGGGCTGCTCCGGGGGAGGGTGAAATTTTTCCGGGCAATCGATTCATTCCAGTTGTTTGCCGACCGGAATAGATTCCCGGGATATTTTTATCCCCGGGGCGAAATGTCGCGGCACGTCATGTGTCGCGTTTATCGAAAAGCCACCGGTGTCTCAATGAAACGGAATGCGAAATGAACGGGGGGTGGGGGCGGGGGCAGCGGCATCCGTTGACGCGAAACGCGCGTGTTCGAGCCGCGGAACTTTTCTCGGCCGGGGAAATTACAAATATCGACCCGGGACATTAATATTGCGGGTAATTGCAATTTGCATTTTTCATAGAATTACAATTTTCCAAATATTTCCGGGGGGCCCGAGAATATGACGGATCCGCGACAGGGCGGAAGACAGCCCCCGGAAGAAATAATGAAAACGCGAGTACACGCACACACACAACCGGGCCGCTATCCCGGAATAGAAAAACATTCGCTGCTAAACGCACGGTGTACCGGGGAAACTGTGACAGCTCCACTGGTGCGGAACATTTTTTTTTTCCCCGGCGCACAATGAACAAATCCATTGTAGCACGCGCAAAAATACGGTAAATTGGATTCGGTGACGTTTCGCCCGGCAAACGAGCTCTGCGACCAGGATTCGAAGCATCGCAATTATTCAGCAAACGTTGTTGCGCCCAGACATCAGAATTTTCTTCCCTGATTGCGAAATTTCGACCCCGGCTAGCTTTCGGGACTCTGCTCTGGTGGGGCAAATTGCAAATATTCTTCACCATTCGAATTATTATTAATTGTTTTTACTAATACCAGTCGAGACAATAGCTAATTCGATCAGGGAAGCACCAGGGACACATAAAGTCCAAAAAATTATTCGAATTTTAGTCAATTACTCCCACATTGTTGAGTGGAAGCTTCTGAAAAAATTCAGACATATGCTCACTATATGGGTACACACTGGGGAATTTTTCCAGATTTTTTGCTCGAAAATCCCAGTTGCAAAAAATCATACGATCCGAAGCAGAGATTTCACTTTCTTCGCATCGAGGAACTTTGGTTGCGGGCTACTGCCACATTATTGATCGAAAAATTCTGAAAATAATCTGGTGCATGCCCGCTAGATGGGTGTATATTAGGGAATTTTATGAGATTTTTGCCTTGAAAATCCTGGGTGGGGGAATGACTTTCTTCGCGTGTGGGCGAACTCTGAACTTCAACGATAATTAGAAGCCCCGTATGCAGAGAGTCCCGTAAGCCGTATCCGGTAGAGGCCACGCGCGCGTGCAATGTATCGAATTTAATGGCGGATCGAGGAGGTAAGCGAGCGTAGTTGCAGCCCGGCAGGGGCCCGGACTCATTATTTTCTCTTCATCAGTTGCCCGTCAGGCGATACGCGACCGCGTGTGTCGACCGCCGCTAATGAATCGAAATTTTCAATATTATCGCACCGGAGCCAGCTTATATTTAGCCTTTTCATTACGGGCGAGAGTGGGGCCGGGGGAGGGGTGGGGGGCCGGCGAATTTATTCGAGCGCGATTACCTGTCAGCCATAGGTCACGATCACCAATTAAAGGGAACCGTCGCATCAACGGGGACAAGTTTTGCGCGGGTTAATCGAGCCCTGCGTCGCGTCGCCTCTTCCACGTACTCGAAAGTATTTCAATCCTTTCGGCGACCAACAGATACCAGCGCGCCCGTCCCACTTGACCGCTGCGAGTGACACTCCGGATCGCCCTTTTCGATGCACCGGCTGTTCTACTTGAACATTCGAACTGTGCGTGACACGCCGAATCGCGGTTTTCCATGGAAAATCTGCTGGGGGTTGTTTTTTTTAACATGGATATGTTTTAAGGCTGGAGGTCATTCCAAAATCCGCGCGACGACACCAAACAGTGTGACGCTAACAGTGTGTGTGTGTGTGTGTGTGTGAGAGAGAGAGAGAGATTTCTTTGGGACCTCGCCGACCGCGCCGGACGTAGAAAGGGACAGCGCGTGTAAACACGGACCGATCGAGTCGAGACGTATAATCGGGTACCCCCACTACCGCGCTTCAGTTGCCGGTCCGGACAGGACTCGCGCTGGCCGGCTGAGAGTCGATGACGTAGATCGGGTACCCCCACTACCGCGCTTCAGTTGCCGGTCTGGACAAGACTCGCGCTGGCCGGCCGGGTAGGGATTTAAGGCTGGGAGTCATTTCAAAATTTGCCTGATGACACCAAAATGTGCGACACTAAATTTGTTAATAAGTCCTGAAGAAAGCCTCTGAGAACATTTTCGTAAAGGAAAAAGTTACTTCAAATGACTTCAGTAATCTTATGCATTTTAGGGCTGGGGGTCATTCCAGAAATTTGCGTGATGACACCAAAAAGTATGACGCTAATACAACCTGAAATATATCCATGATACAATGTTTTTCCATAAAGTGGAGAAATTTAGTTTTTTCGAAACACGTCCTCGCTTTGTCACCACATTTTCAAAGAAAAAATTTTAAAAAGTCAGCCAGCCCGTAAGACAGGAAAGCAGAGTGGTTAATTTTATGAAAAAGAAGCGAAAGACCAATTTCGGTACGAGCAGAGGATTTGAAAAATTTACGGTCCCGAGGCTGTCGGTTTTGAGTATTTCCGGTTCTGAGAAATTTCGAGGAGCCTAGCCTCGGCCAAAGGTGATAATCATAAATTTCGCGGAGACCGTTTCATTTCGCTTGTCTAGGTCCAAATGATTGCGGGTTCGAGATTATTTCGCGTATCTTGCGTCGACCGAGAGAGAGAGAGAGAGAGAGAGATTGGGTCTACAAACGAAAAACGTGGAAAATAAGAAAGGAAAAAAAGTGAAAAAAGGAAAATAGAGGAACGTTCAATTTCGGACGAGGATCGGGAGCGTACCACCGCGGCGGACCAGGAATCGGTAAAATTTTTCATTTCTCCGGGGGATCTCGTACAATCGTGGTCCGACAGCGACTGAAAACGGTATTAAACGTACCGACGCGTGGTTCAAGAGCTCTGAAGAGGTTTTCATTGCGTCTGCAACGCGAATCTTGCCTGCTCGCCGGGAGATTTCGCGAGCGGCTCGAAAGTTCAGCGGTTTCACCGTTCGCTAATGACAACATTCGAGATCCCCGGCCTTTCTTCAATTCGAAAATAGTCGTGCCTAGTCAGGGGCAGGGAGAGAGAGAGAGTGAGAGAGTGAGGTCGGAGACGCGATAGTTTCTTGTCAATCTCTTTATTATTAGAAGAATCATTATTATTAAAAGAGCAAGAACAGAGTGAAAAGGGTGAAAGTAATAAATTCACAGTAACCGGCTGTAAAACGTCCGTAAACCGAAACAAACGGGAACGCTGCCATAGAAATGCCACAGTCACGGTAACTCAATTTCATTTGTGCTTCACGCAATTAGAAGAAAACGTGGGGTGCAACGACAACAGCTTACAGTTACGCGTCGTAAACCACCGCTTCCGGTAATGTAAAAAGGGAAAAGGAGTACAACAAAGAGAAATTCTCTCGATTATCTCGCGCTCTTGATCGCAAGAACGAAGCCCATGAAACGAACGGAGAAGTTGCCAGCACGTGTCGGCCCGCTCGTAAAACTTAAGGGATGCTGCACACGCAGGCGAACTGAATTACCGGTCTACTTGCCTGCTACGGCTTAACGCTGTAACTAACTCACTGGGTCAGAGTTGGGTTTCGAATAATACAGGTAGCTGGGGCCGGATCAGCTTCTAATTCACGTGTTACAAAACTAGTTAGGTTATTGAGTAGACACCGTGGAAAGAATTTTACTTAATCTTGGTCTCCCAAGTTAGGTCGCTGAACCCAGGTCTCTCAAAGTTAGGTCACTGAATCCAGGATTCCCAAGGTAGGTCACTGAATTCAGGATTCCCAAGTTAGGTCACTGAATCCAGGATTCCCAAGTTAGGTCACTGAATCCAGGATTCCCAAGTTAGGTCACTGAATCCAGGATTCCCAAGGTAGGTCACTCAATCCAGGATTCCCAAGTTAGGTCTCTGAATCCAGGATTACCAAGTTAGGTCACTGAATCCAGGATTACCAAGTTAGGTCACTGAATTCAGGATTCCCAAGTTAGGTCACTGAATCCAGGATTCCCAAGTTAGGTCACTGAATCCAGGATTCCCAAGTTAGGTCACTGAATCCAGGATTCCCAAGTTAGGTCAGTGAATGCAGGATTCCCAAGTTAGGTCACTGAATCCAGGATTCCCAACCTAGGTCACCGAATCCAGGATTCCCAAGTTAGGTCACTGAATCCAGGATTCCCAAGTAAGATCCTGATCTCAGGTCTCCCAAATTACACATTCTTAATAAATTAAGTGACTGTCTTTTAGACAAAACTGGATACATCAACCTCGAAGAATTGGAGCAGAGGGTTTAGGAAATATTTTTGGCAGACCAGGCCGGCGTTTCTAAACGTAAATAAGAAGGGAAACCAGGGAGGTAAAAAGCGAGGTAGGACACGGCGACCCCGGAATACAGAGAAACGAATAGATTCGTTCCAACCGTGGGATTCCGACGCTCGTTAAGCCCAGCCATCGTTCCTTCCGGCCTCTTGCCCCGGACCCCTATTTTCGCCCGTGCCACTTCAGATTTTCACCTAACCCTTTAACATTTCGAGTGCACGCGTATCACGGACGAAGACGATTCGCGTGAATTCAGTCATCTAGACCGGAGCTGGCTGGCTGGCTGGCTCGCTGGCTGCTCTGCGGGGCCCGAAATCCGGAACACGGTTCTTTTGGAAGTTACGGAACCGAGACGAGACTGAGCCTCGGCAAAAATTGAAGAAACTAAACCGAGAGACAAAGGGTTTCGGACGGGGGGGGGGGGGGGGGGGGGATTATGTCGGCTAGCTGCAGTGCGCGAAGCTTTCGACCAAGGCGGATCGCGAGAGGAAGAAATAAATGGATACGGGAATTCAAGAGGTCGGGAATCAAAATTTTTTAATCCGTCCGCGTCGCGAAGGCGACGAACAGATTAAACCCCAGGACGATCTGTTAATCCCGGAAAAATTCCGGGAAATTTAATTCCGCGAAAAGATGTAATTGTAGCAAGTGCATTATAAAAAATGGAGCAGAAATTCGGAGGGTCACTCTCTCTCTGCCTCGCTCCATCTTAATTGCATAAAAGAGTAAACCGTGTAAGGGACGCGATACGCGTATAATTCCCGCTAGCAAAAAGTTCGGCAAATATTTGCGCTGAAGAACAAAGAGACTCGTTGCGGCTGAAGAATTCGAAAAAAACTAGGTCGTGAATCAACGGCATAGCGAGTCCATATTTAGGTAAACGAGCTTGTTACATGCGATGCACCCGGCAAATCGATAAATAAACCCGCCGCACGCATCCACCCCCACCCCCTCCACCCCCTCCACGCATTTTTTGCGCTCACGCGCGATTTGCATAATGGAAATTTAATCTTAATTTAATGCGGCGAGCCCGGCAACGCCGATCATCCAATGAATATATCTTTCCGATCCTTCCCTCCACCGATATTTTAGGCAAATCGCGTGACACCTCGCTCTGGCGTATCGCGAAAAGATTAACGGCAAATCAATTTCATTGTCTCCGACTATGGTATTCATTAAATCCCAGATAATTTGAAAACAAAAAAAGAAGGAAAATTATCAGAATTGATTGGTCGAATTTGGATTTTGGACCGCGGGAATAATTAATCGCGCGCCAGGAAAACGCAACGATTGCGGACGAATTCAACCGTTCAAAGTCGAGCTTGCCAATTCGGCCGATCCAGCATCCCTCAGCCCATCGGGCTCTGGCCGCAACCAGAGCAGCATCGGAGCAATCGTTTAAGCGGCGTGGCTAACTTTAATTGAATTTAAATTGAATTTAAAATGTTAATATAGAAAAGAAGCTCGGTTACTGCGGCCGCGTTTTATCATATTCATGGCGTTCCTTTTTTACCCGAGGCCGGCTCGCTCAAAAAAATTCCTCGACTGCTACGTTTCCATATTTACCCGGTCCCTCCCCCGCACTTCACCCGCCCCTCTTCTCGGCTCTTTACACTCCCCTTCTGTCCTATTTTATATTTTACTTCTTCTTTTGTGCGTGGGCGCATCCTGGTGGTGATTCCTTTGAGCGTACCCGGACGAGTAAGTTAATTAGCTGGAAATTAAAATCGCACTAAACACTCGTCAGCCGTGACCGACTTCCCTTCATTAAAACCCACGTGCCCCGTGAAATTATAAAGCGGCGATAGCGTTGCCGCGTTTCACCGCGGGCCGCTTAATCTTCAGTATCAAAAGAATCTCTCGAGTATTTTTCTTCGTCGGGATTGGATTCGCTCGAAATCGGACTGGTCGGATTGACACAAATTAATTTTCTGTTGTATGCAAATTGTTTTTATACGCAGTCATTCTATTAGTGTTTAAATTTTTTAAATTATTTTTAGCCGATTTTTCAAGCTGCGCACCTGGTTGCCTCGATACTTGCTCGCCGCTGCCCCCACCCCAAAATTTAGAAAAAATTTTCTGGAACATAATCTACACCTAGAACGACAATTCTAGGTCATCGAAGAATGGAAAGAATTTTTATAATTATTTCCAGAGTACTCTCCTACTTGCTCGTCTGTCTGCCTCGTTACTTGTTCGCGAGTGCCCCCAAAAAGTGAGTAACCGAATAAAAAAAATTCCTACACGTAGCTCTGACCTATCCTAGCAGTTTTAATAGTATTTCATAGAGTTACCAAAAATGGAAAATGCATCCGATCATTTCAAGCCACCTGCCTCGTTACTTGTTCGCGAGTGCCCCCAAAAATTGAGTAACCGTATCAAAAAAATTCCTAGACGTAGCTCTGACCTATCCTAGCAATTTTAATACTATTTCATAGAGTTACCAAAAATGGAAAATGCATCCGATCATTTCAAGCCACCTGCCTCGTTACTTGTTCACCTTCACCCCGAAAGACTCGAGCGGTAGTTTCGAGGGATTTTCGCGTAACAGTGAACGTTTTCGGGTAGCTAAAGTTGGACGCTCGGATGCAAGAATGCACCAGGGGAAAAGCACGCAGCCATTTAATTGCGCTAGGGGGTGGCCCGACGAAAGCGGCGCGATTACTTCGTGTCAGATTGTCCGCGTTAAACTTGGCAGCGCGAGTTAATATTAAACCATGTAAATAGAGCAGGAGATTCGTCGGCGATACAACGCACGGAACATTCGCGTCGTCGTCGTTGTCGGCGTTCCCGCGGCCTAGGAGCGTTCAACATCGTCGCACGGTGATTACAGAAGTTCACCGTATAATTAAGTATGCTTGAACTTCAACGGAACTCTCTCTCTCTCTCTCCCTCTCTCGCTCTCTCTCACCGATCGATCTGGAATAAAACTATCCAGGGTAGAATGCGCGAACTATGCGAGAGGAGGCTGTTTTCCGAAAATTTTTCGGGGAACGTTCCCCGATATGCAATATCCTATCGCTTTACTGTTGCAACAGAACAGATTCGCTTTTACGGACACGAAAGGGGCAACAGAGGGTCGACGATCCTTTCAGAGCCACTCGCTCGTTAATTGAATGAAATGTTTCGTGCAAGTCAAAAAAACAGTCCATTTGTATTCCCATCGAAACGCGGTGCACGCTGGGAACTGCTCTTAAAATCGGTGGGAGGGGCTAAGAATTCCGAAACGTTTGTTCGAATAAAACCGTCAATAAACTTTACCATTCAGAACGGTAAAATTGAAAACTAGCCAGTGACGGAACTACACGTTCCAGGAGAATTGTAAAAATACAATAAACGCAATAAATCTCTCATCAGTGTACTTTTAATTTAATCTAAATAAGGGATAATTTTAGTAAAATTATAAGATAATAATGCAAAAATTTTTGGTCCCCCCTCCCGCAATGCGGGGTCTTGCGATATTGTAGTTACGCCACTGAATCCAGCCCTACTACACGTGTACTTCGCCGAATTTATAGAAGAAATAACGACGTCTTATCTCCGAGAGACGAAGGGGTGGGGTTAGAGGTCTGGTCACACGCGACCCAACAAATCCAATAACAATGAACCCGAAAGAGCCGCGAACCTCCTCTGTCGAGTATCAAAAGAGGCTGCAGCAGCAGCAGCAGCTTCACGGACGAATTTCAGGTCGAATCGCCTGCAGCAAGAGGCTTGCGATCTCTCGGAGCACGGCGCGGCGCGGAACGATTCGAGTGCGAACGGTATCGAAAATCCGGGAGGCCTGGCTTGGGTTCGCAGGATCAAACAAAGAGCCTGTCCGCCCGTTCCGGTAACCAACTTAACCGGAAACTTCGAATCAAAGCAAACACAGCGAAAGTGCCCGCAGGGGTCAACTCGGCGGTTCATCGTGAAACTCGATTTACTACCACCACCACCCAGGTCCCATCATCCTCTCTCTCTCTCTCTCTTCCACTCGCTCCGCCTGCTGATGTACTTTGGTGATGCGAGTACTGGAGGCACCGCAGCAGCACGCCCTATTGTCGTGTTGCAACAATGCGCACTGTCTGTTTGCGTGTAATTGGGAAGCTTGGCCGTGGGCGAGCACACACACGCTCGCGAGCGCGCACGCGTTTCACGAATAATAACGCGCGAGCTTACCACCACCTCCCGCAACCCCCTATCCCTTAGGCTGATCGAGTTACTTCAATTGTCTTCGAGGAGATGCTGTTACCGGAAGAGTGACTCTCGGTTTCCTCGAATCCGGCATGACTCCGCAACCAACCCCTAATGGGTCCAAGTACCCGTCTCTTGCACGATCAAACGTAAATAATTGATCTCAACGATAAACCCGTCTGCTCGAAGTAGGCTTCGACCTGGTCTGACCAGTGACGGTTCAATCTACTAATGGGGACTTGTCTCGTTGATTGTGTTTGGCTCCATTGTGAAGTCTAGGTCTAATGGTGTGAGTGGTTAGGTCCAAATGGGTCTAGTCGTCCTGGTTAGGCTCGAATTAGATCTGGGGTCCCAGCTAGGTATGAGAACTGACCAGTGACGGTGCAATCTAAAAATGAGGTCTTGTCTCGATTATTGTGTTTGGGTCCATTGTGAAGTCTAGGTACAATGGTGGGAGTGTTAGGTCCAAATGGGTCTAGTCGTCCTGGTTAGGCTCGAATTATATCTGGGGTCCTAGCTAGGTTTGAGGACTGACCAGTGATGGTGCAATCTACTAATGGCGACTTGTCGCGATTATTGTGTTTGGGTCCATTGTGAAGTCTAGGTGCAATGGTATGAGTGGTTAGGTCCAAATGGGTCCAGGTAGTCATTCTGGTTAGGTTCGAATTAGATCTGGGGTCCCCAGCTAGGTATGAGGACTGACCAGTGACGGTGCAATCTACTAATGGGGACTTGTCTCGATTATTGTGTTTGGGTCCATTGTGAAGTGTAGGTCTAATGGTGTGAGTGGTTAGGTCCAAATGGGTCCAGGTATTCATCCTGGTTAGCTGGAATTAGATCTGGGGTCCTAGCTAGGTATGAGGACTGACCAGTGACGGTGCAATCTACTAATGGGGACTTGTCTCGATTATTGTGTTTGGGTCCATTGTGCAGTCTAGGTATAATGGTGTGAGTGGTTAGGTCCAAATGGGTCTAGTCGTTCTGGTTAGGCTCGAATTAGATCTGGGGTCCTAGCTAGGTATGAGGTCTGACCAGTGACGGTGCAATCTACTAATGGGGACTTGTCTCGTTGATTGTGTTTGGGTCCATTGTGAAGTCTAGGTCTAATGGTGTGAGTGGTTAGATCCAAATGGGTCTAGTCTTCCTGGTTAGGCTCGAATTAGATCCGAGGATCCTAGGTATGAATGGTCCGAATCTGAGATCCAGGAGAGATCCTCTTTTCTAACGATGCTAGAAACATGAAAGTGCTTGAGAATGGGTATATGTATACGCAGGACAGAACCGGTGTTATCCTCGGTACGAGTTTGATTGGGGTATTTAATGCTGGCTAACGCGGAAACGAGAGTATACACGGTTCGGAACATGCGTATAGAGTACAACAGGTACGATAATGCGAACTTGGTTTGTTTATACCGGAGGGGATTAAAATAATGCATCGACGCACAGACCCCACCGCATCGAACCAGATGAAGAGATTTAGTTGCCGGGCAAATTACATGCGCATTAGCCGAGGAAATGCGCTGCGCGCCGAGAACGTTTAGGCGAACCTCACCCCGTGCGCCCGGTCTCTCCTATTAATCATGCTACACAAAAGAAAAGGGGGCCACAGAGCGGAGTCGCGCGACTCCGATAGGTTCTCCCGAAGTTCCCAGGCATCGAACAACAACAATTCTCACTGCTAATTTCGTCGTCAACTTCTCGTTCATTACAACGAAACACGCCGTCGGGTCTCTAGTGAAAGCAATTTCGTGTCGCGTTTAGCCGCGCCGTGTTCCAATCGTCAACGTTACATTATTACAGCGCCCTGTCGCTACATAATTACAACGCTGAACGATGAGACAAAAAAAAACTGGTACCTACCGATTGTTAATATCGGAGGATTGAAATGTTCACCCAGTGAATTCGTAATCAACGATAAATACGTGTGTAACGACGGTTAATATTAATTTATGACGAGTCGCTTGTAACGATCCCGCATGTACACATATACACGCTTGCATATAAGTGATAAATTATTCCGGGAGAATGTATCGTCTCGTACCATCTGCTAGATGGAAATAATCAGTTTCAGTTACGAGGCAGAACTCTGCATCCGCCTTCTAACAATTAATTAAACAAAGTCCACCCTAAAGATCGGCTGGCCTAACGACTGCAATAATGGACAGGTACTTGCGAGAAACAGACCCACTGAAGAGTAGTTCGTAATTGTATAAATGTTTAAACAATTTCTGGAAATTATTGTGCAACGAAAAAATTAGTGTGCGTTCTTTGACTACGAGGCAAATTACAGTAAAAATTTCAAGACGGTCGGCTTTGCGGTTCGACGACAGTAAAATCACAAACATCGCCTTGTTTTTGGAATTCTGTTATTTTTCAACGAACACGTGGAGTTATTAAAAATATTTAGAGAATGGTGAACATACTATTCGGTTCGAGAGGGGTTGTATTTTTTTCAGTGACAATGCCAGCACCTCGCGACCGGTTTGCTGCACGGTTCGAGTGGTCGGCAACGCAGCCGAACCGAAAGAGATAACGCCTACCAATCAAAGGACACAGAACGCGGCTTGATCACCGTGAAAGAGTACTCAACAAACCGCGACCAGGGGTAAATCGCGTCCTATCCGGAATAATAACGCTACGATGCATGGAACGCCACCGACGAGGGGTGAATAAAGCTGGCAGCGAATAAGGGACGCGTGGGAGAGGGGAAAGTGAGGGGGAGGGGGGCGGTGGGGGCGACCCGATGGAAAAGGGGGCGGTGGGAGAGGAGGATGGAGGAGAGCCTTTGTGCAGGCCGCCTCTGTGCGGCACGCCGAACGCACGGTTAATAATGGATAATAATACCTAAATGGCCGATCATCGACTCGGATCCCGTGAATCGATGATTCGATTGTTTCTGTTGTTGCGCGCCTGGCCATCCGCGTCCGGGTCGCGAAGAGGGCCGCTCGTGTGGCACAAACTCGAATTCCAGCCCCGGATCAAACGTGTTTTTGGGAAACGGGTGTGTGTACCGAGAGTACGTAAATATTGTTTGAGCAACGATTCCGCCGGTAATTTCGGTCGACACGCCAGCAAGGTGGTGGTCGACCTGGGGACGCGCAAACACCGTCAAACCTCGAGAGCTACGATACAGGCATTCCGGTACTTTTTTCAAAATTATTCCAGTATGTTGAGCAATCTTTTTATCGGTGGGAAATTAACACCTTGCTCGCAATCGTATTTTTAGTGACCTCGTTGAGCCTGCACAGTTCTTTTGTTTATGTTTCTGTGCAAAATATACTGGAAATTCTAATACGTTACAGACGAATACAGTAAACGTATTCTTGTCTAACACCCGCGTTTTTCATGGACAAGAATCGTGCCCAGAAGTGCTTTTTGATTTATGACTGCGTCTAGATATCGCGCCGACCGCGCCGAGCGAGACTTCAATAGAGAGCCGAACATAGAGAAGGACAGAATGGAATACGGTTCGCGTGACTGTCCGCGTCTCTTTCTTTCCGATGCGCTGTCCTTAGTTGCGACCGAAACTTTCACCGTCGATTAAACCACTAAATACAATTGAAACTGTATTGTGTTTGGTGTCATTTTAATCAGAAAAATGCCAGACATAAGGTAATGAAAGTCCCATAAACAAATAATGAAAATTAAGAGATTTGTAAAATCGATTCCTCGAGTCAATGTCGTGGTGTTCACACTCTGGACAAGAAGCAAGCGTTTACTGTATCTTCAAAATTATTGATTATACGTAAAAATGTTTCAGATGAAAGTTGTTCAGTACCGAGGGGGACATTATGTGGTGGGACTATTATTTTTCTCGGTGGACACTCCTAGGTGTAGCGAAGGTCAACTTTCTTTTTTTAAATGGTATATGTTTTTTCATCTAACCTTGAAAAACGCACTATTTGAATAAAAAAACATATTCCATTTAAAAATAGAATGTTGACCTTCATCTCACCTTGGAGAGTCCATCCGGAAAAAAAAGTCCCACCACATAATGTCCGCCTTGGTACTGAACAACTTTCAGGTGAAACATTTTTGCGTATAATCAATATTTTTGGAGACATTCGTCTGTAACGCTTCATAATGTCCACCCTGTATATCGAATAGAACTCTCATAAAGTTTGTTGATACGTTTACGCAAACAGGACACCACGCGTAAAAATTGTTCAGCACTGTTTCGCAGTTTTGTAAAAAAAAAAAAATAATAGATTAACGATCACTCACCTGATTCTTGCCTTTGAGAACGAGGACGTTAGTAACGCGACCGAACGGTGCACCAAGATTGACGACCTCGGCATCCGACACCTCGTTCGGGATGTTTCTGATATGAATGACTTTCGAAGGTTTGGTATTGTGGCTCTTGTCGAGTTTAACCTGTAACAGAAGAGAAGATTCCACGCTGTGAAAAATGAACTTCGCGAAGATTGTGGGGGGGGGGTCGAACAACCACAAACAATGACAAACTCCGACGTCTACGTTATCGGACGTGCATTTCCCCGATCGAAAACTCCTATTTGCTTCTGGCAATGCGCTTTTAAAATTCCATTAGTTCTCGTTAAAATGTCCGCCGAACACGGAAGCTGCGCATACATACATAAATACATACATACATGCATACATACATACACGCACACAGAAGGGCTTCCAAATAACCCTCAAAAGAACTCCGGGGAGAGGACCCCCATTGGTTACCGCGTGTAAAAGTAACGAAACTTTTCGCTCGCGGATACATTTAAATCGAAACCGTTGTTGCCGCGGGCAGAATTTTCAATCACGGCTCAATCTAATCGACTCTCTGCTCGCAGTCAGCCTCTCCTCTCCTCTCCTCTCCTGCGTCCCCCATCTCGCTCTTCCGTCGAACTACTCTCTCCCTGTAACCTCGGAACTCATTCTTTTTCTTCCTTACATAACCTCCTTTACCACCGACAACGGGAGTTGTTGGGGTCTGACGTAGTCAAACTGATCGAAAAACGGTGTTACAGTACACTGAATGAGTAGTCTGAACACTGCCATATTTGGGAATTAATTGCAAGAAAATGAACATGGCTAGAGAAATAAAATTTTGCGCGTGCATTCACAAATATTTGAACTGTACGCACAAATTTTTGTAACATGATTTATTAAAAATTGTAGGATTTATTAATTATGTAGGCCTTAACCTAAACAAGCTATGTATGTATCTAATTAATTGATACTTCATTTTATGCGTCTTGAACTATCTATTTACCTAACGAGTTACTTAATTATCGCTTGTCTTATGTTAATAATTTTGGATATTGTATGTATCTAATTAAGTGATACCTCATTTTATGCGTCTTGAACTATCTATTGACCTAACGAGTTACTTAATTATCGCTTGTCTTATGTTAATAATTTTGGATATTGTATGTATCTAATTAACTGATACCTCATTTTATGCGTCTTGAACTATCTATTGACCTAACGAGTTACTTAATTATCGCTTGTCTCATGTTAATAATTTTGGATATTCAGAAAAATTGAAGGCACGAGGTCCAATCGAACGGTGTCCCAGTTCTTCAGTCAGTTTCATCAGGGATCGAAACCACTGCAGTTCCTTACCGACTTCGTATAATGGCGTATTATCGTATATGACTCGATAATCGGCTGGGCGCGCGCGCGCACGCGTTCCCGTATAATGCATAATAAAGACATGCTTGACAATAATTCAATGCACCGGCAGGAAATTTATCGTACATGGTTCGTTACTTTTTAATTGCATTATGATATACTATTATCCTGTACCATCGACTATGTAATTCGTGCAATTATTCAGTTCTCGGTACCATTTAATTCGCTGCGCTGAATATTCTCTCGTTAAAGGAAAATTTCATTCGAAATGGTTCGCTACTTAGCGTGGAGGGGGAATTTAAATATTACCGGGACACCGAACTAAAATTCTTACCGGTGTATATTATTAACGAATGGGACCTACTGGCAATTTCTAAATCCCCCGGAACACGTGTACCTTCGCTTTACAAGAATTAAAAAAAATCATAAAAATTATTTACGGGGTTATTTAGTGTTGTCCATTCGGAACAGGGTGAGTTCACAGGACCGAGACATTTGAAAACTGAAAATTTGCGTCGGCATAGTAATCCCGACAATGCCGGGCGAATATGAAGCGGGCCAGTTCCCGAATCCACGTGAATACTCTGTCCGAGCAACTCTCCCCCTCCCGTCCCTCCTTTCTGTCGAGCGGGATAGGTTAAGGGGTAGAAGAATTACCACTAGGATCAAAAGAAGTCGAGGGTTTAATTTCAAAGGTTTGCTGCTGCCCAGGGGCCTTCTTTCGAGGTTTCCCGCTCAGCTCGAATCCACCTCAAGCCACTTCAGAAGACTCGAAACTCATCTTCACAAGACTCTGCGAAAAGGACATGGAGGGTGGTTCCAGCAGCCTGGCGCGGACCAACCGGAGCAACGAAATAGGGAACCCGTGGAAAAGAACCGTAGAGACAGTCGGTGGAATATGGGCTCGGGCTCGGAAACCTCGTAAAGCTGCTGCTTATACGTGCCTCGGCTCTGTAAAGCTCGAGTAACGATAAGAAATGACGATAAATACGAGTAAATTTCAGTGACAGGTGAGAGAGAGGGGGGAGGGGGGGATCCGGAAACCTCGTAAAATAGAACTCGAAACGATCTCACTTTTATCGGGATCCACCCCAGCCGCGCGGTGCTTGTTCGAGATTTAAACACAATGTTCTCCTGACTTCGCTCCTCTCAAACATTCATAGAGGCTGATCGTACAGATGGACTGGAGGTACACGAACATTGCTCAACCAAAATAGAACAACTCTCACCTGTAAATTCTTCAATAGAACTTCCTGAAGCCTAGCACGAGTGAAGAGGTCAGGGTTCCGTATTTTTATTTGGCTAGTCTTAAGTACTAATTAGGGTGGACCTTATTTTTCCACCAAAAAATTTTAGGCACCCCCCCAAATATTACTCCATGTCATGAAAAAATTATATATCCAAAGTTTTAGATCAATCAGACGTCGGGAAGGCGTGCCTCATCGAGCGCAAAGGTCAAGAGTAAACCTTATTTTTCCACCAAAAAATTTTGGGCACGCCCCCTTCTGCAATATTGTACCATGTCATGAAAAAATGATATATCCAAAATTTTAGATCAATCGGACGTCGGGAAGTTTTGAAATAGAAGTAACTGCGCGCTCAATGTGAAGAGTATACTGCAAATTCAAGTTAATGCTATACCTATAAAAATATATTAATTCCTTACATGCATTCGAGTACAAATGTACTTTGTACGGATTCAGATTATTTCACATTAATTAGCCGTTCTCACGAAAAATATTATACTCTTATTAAATATACCATATTTATGTCAAACGTTAATTCCTCTAACTTTTTAAATTAGTATAAGAATATGTACAACTAAAAGAATTGGTACTTTAAATAAAATACGTAAAATTTAACATATATATTTACAAAAATATTAGTTAATTATTATATTGAAAATATTACATTTTGGTACCATTATAATCAATATTTTCACACCAGAAGAACATGTAATTATAATAAAAAGTCTTTCCTTCAAATATTCTCATTCCTACAAAATTGCATGTTTCTCGCTACTTCAACGTCAATGAGGCACGCCTTCCCCTTATCCGATCAACTTCAAATGTTGCAGGAATTATTTTCTTCCTCAATAGCACAATTTTGTGCTGAAAAAATTTCAAGTATAGCTAAGGTCCACCCTAATATTTCAGAATGTCACGCACAGTGCTAATTAGAGGTTAATTTACTTCAGATATCGTCGCCATCCAGCGGGACATAGACTATGGCACTATGGCATAGCTATTCGTGCAGCAGGGGGTCGAGAAAAGTGTCTGTAAGTGTCCAATTCGGGAGCCACGTCCAGGCCGAGCAATTTCGAGGAAGAGGCTATCAAATGAGACACTCGAGATGTCGAGGGCGAAACGACGCGACGCGCCACGCCACGCGAGTGGCTGTCGATCGCAGAAGAAGAGGCTTAATTGCCCGGCGTTTCCCTTCCTAGCAAAGGCAGGTTAGGTGGCCCGATGCAAGCCACGAGGTACGCGCGCGCTCATGGTGCAAATAAGGTTGACTTCGAGTACCGTTCAACCTCTCTCGGCAACGACCTCGAGGACCTCTTCGTGCCTGGACAACGTGTTCCAACATCTCCAGTTTCCCCAGCTGCGCTTCGCTTCTCTGTCTACCTCTCCCCGTCTGTTTTCTGCACATTCTACTTGATTTCTATAAAATAGCAATTCGGAAACCGATCGATAAATTCTTGCTCTAAAAATCAAATTATTCATCGTGACCCCCTTTGGTTGGATCTTATCGATTGTGTGTTCAAACATTAGACAATTTTTTGTTTTGTTTCCCAATCGTGCGATGCCGCGTACAGTACGTGACGTCACTAGTCGCGTATTGGTAGGCCGGTGGTGGGACAGCCCAGTGACCTTTCTGCGTGACGTCATGTATTGTGTTGTGGGGAACGCGTTCTTCGTTCCGCGCGCCGGTACCGATTCGGGCGCAATCGCCGATCATCGGGGACTTACCCCCACTCCGACCCTGGTGACACCAAGGATCGCGGCCTTAGACCATATATACCTATAGACACGGCGTAGATAATTTTCCGTGTCCGAAAGATGAAATCGGCTGAAAGACACTGTGACGTCACATTTTCAAAAGATGTACAAGCTATGCTCATCGACAGTGCCTACGCTTGGCTTACATGGGGAGAGGGGGGTCATCAGCCGGTGCGCCATGTACACAGTACATGGAAAGAAATTATCTTAAGACTTATCTTGTGACGTCACAGTGTCCCATCATCTTTCGGACACTGAATATCTCGGTTTTCCTATACACATACTATACCTATGCCGGGTCTATTAGTACATATGGTCTAAGGTTCAAACAGTGAATATATGTATAAATATATTTAATATAATTAACGATTACAAATGATGTTTACTCTTTGACATGTTAACGACGACTGGCAAATCTTTTAAACAAAATACATTCTTCTTTTTATCCATTGCACACTCATTTCGTAATTCACTTTATACATTTTGTCTCACACTCATTATATTTCATGTTTCTTTCTCATTCTCACACATTGTGAACGTCGCGAATTGTTTATGAAACATTCCTAAACATTCTCGAACTTGTCGACAGAGAGACGTATTTGTAGAAGCTTTTGTTATTTTTTTATTTGAAATGTCTGTCGATCGAACACGCCTTTGGTCTTCATTTTCGATGGTTGAAGCGCAACCCTTTCGTGCAAGGGTCTCGCCGCGATCCTCCCACGCGGTTGTAATAAAAATTCCCTCTTCCCTCCTCCTCCTACTTCTTGCTCGTCCCTCTGGCTGGCCCATCTTCTGCTCTCAGCCGCCCCCCATCGAGAATATGTCTTCCTTCATCCGAGCCGATAATTGGACATAATGGAGGCAATTCGCGGAAAATCGCTTGTAGGAAATGGGCACTGTGACCTCCTCCCACAGCCTGATAACGAGGGAGGATGCGCTCCGCCAACCGGAAGTCAACATTCCAATTCCGTTAGAAAACGCTCCGGCTTGCTCGATCGTGGGAAACAACGAGCGAACCCCGTCGGGAATAATTTTCGACTGAATATATTCCACGGAAAAATGTCTGGTTCCCCGTTAACCCCTGAATATCTACTCGCGATTCGTTTTTCCAACAAAATCTATAAATAATTATAAACAATTTTATTTTTTTGAAAGCGAAAGTTTTTTAATTTTAATCGAGACTTAAAATTTCTACCAACTCTCTAATGGTATTTGTTTGCACTCGGAGCTATTTTAACTCGAAAATTAAACATTTCTTCCGACCTAGAATAATTCCATATGATTTTTTTAAATTTTATGGATGCCACAGCAATTTTTGTGGTGACTCCGAGTCGCCACTCCAGTGCTAAGGGTTAATTTTGGAATATTGTTTGGAAATTGTTGATAAACCGTGAAAAAATATTTCAGGTGGTAAATGCGCGCGGTCGGATGTAATTCGTGGCTTTTGTCTAGAAGGCCCTCGTCTCTAAAACGCTTTATCACACAGATAATCTTTATATCATTGCTGGTAAACGAGCCCGAGGGGTCTTAGAGAGGCTGTAAATGAGGAAAACCCTGGGCAATGGTCGGGATCCATTATGTGGTCATACCTGCTCGTTAAAGGAGATATCAGCCTCGGGGGTTCGCCATTACGAGCCCCGAAACCACGTTGAAGTATTCCACGTGATAAACATGTGACGATTATTTAACCAACTCCCTTGCTCGGTTTCATTGCCACCCTTCCTCGGACCCACCCCCGTTTACAAATTCGGTAAGCCGTCACTTCGAAATACAACGACTGTGCCTTAGAAAACTGAGAAAAAATTAAATACTTAAAAAATTGAGCCAGTGGGCGGAGTCAAGGTCCGTCGCCCCGCCCACAGTGCTCTAGGTGTCTGGAGATGATCTTTAAAGTACATTTACTCGAGGAAAAAAATATTTTTCATAGAAAAATCGTACAAAAGTTGAATTAAAATGGTCGAATTTGAATAAAATACTAACTTCGACTCCCATTTACACCTAAATAAATTCCCCAAAAATACCGTGTGGACCACATAATCGATCTTAACATTCGAGGCGAGTTTCGTGAAAATAGGAGGCGGTCATCAGACCGGCCACCGTAATTGATTTCGTGACAATTATAGTTGGGGGCAAGATCGCAGCAACACTTTAATAGGAGCACGTGCCGCGACGCAACAGGCTGCGCGATGGTCTTATCCCCATTAGAATTCCAAGTAGGTTCGCTGTTCACGGCTCTGACTTACATAACGTTTCCTCCGACCCCCCCACCTTTCCAGCCTCCCCTCCTCCGACCCACCCCCTCGGCGCTCTTTTTCTCTTCTTGCCCTCCGGCGGCGTAACTTTTGCCCTTCGGGCACGTTTCCGACCGCCGACAGGAAACCCAGATTCCTTTCTTCGGTGAGTGCAGACGAAAGCGCCCCAACATTCGCGGACGAGTTTCCAGATAAGCGGGGAGCATGTTGCTTCCGGGACGGAATACGCTCGAGTGCGGAGAAGAAGAAAACTTCGGAGAGTGTCTCTCTGGGCGAGAAACGGGAAATATTTTTCTCGCGCCTCGGTTCTTTCATCCACCGTGAGGAACACGAGACCGCATATCTGATTGCCGGGGCGCCATTGTGCCGACGAACTTTGAATAAAGCATTTAGACGCCTGCCTTGGACGTCCCCACTCGAATCCCAGTGACAGAAAAAATTAATTTTGGACAGCTACAAATTGGTACAGTCGAAACAAGGATTAATATGATCAAATATTTTTGTGGATCATTGTGTCAATCAAAAATCTACATTGTCCGACTGTATTTTACTTGGTTTGTTTAAGGTTATACATATTTTTAAGAAAATTCTACTTCCCAGTGGAAAAAATCCCAGTCACCGAAAAAATTAATTTTGGACAGCTACAAATTGGTACAGTCGAAAGAAGATAATACGATCAAATATTCTTGTGGATCATTGTGTCAATCAAAAATCTCCATTGTCCGACTGTATTTTACTTGGTTTGTCTAAGATTATACATATTTTTAAGAAAATTCTACTTCCCAGTAGAAAAAATTCCAGTCACCGAAAAAATTAATTTTGGACAGCTACAAATTGGTACAGTAAAAAAAAGATAATACGATCAAATATTTTTGTGGATCATTGTGTCAATCAAAAATCTCCATTGTCCGACTGTGTTTTACTTGGTTTGTTTAAGGTAAAACATTTTTTTAGAAAATTCTACTTCTTTTTAGAAAATAATTTTAGACGCACCCTCGGAAGGGATCAAGCTCGCCCTCCGTTAACCGGGAACACGTTCATTGCTAGAGGAAGAACCAACCACTGTTCTCGATATTTTTTTTTTCAATTTTTTTTTTTTCGTCAAAAGAAAAACCATTGTTTTTGCGGCAGTCGATATTCGCTTGATGCCGTGTTTTTGCCGCGATATCGAGGGTGAAAGCATCGTTCCCGGTGGCGTTGTTCTTTCGGAAAAATATTTGCCGGCGTCGGTCAGCGTTGTGTCGTGCGCATTTTTCCTCGGTTTTTGCCGCGAGGTCGCTTTATTTCGTCAGATTCGCTTCAAGCACCTCGTTTGCTTCCATCGATGCAAAAAACTTTTGGACATTGGAAATTAGTTATCAGGAGAACACGGTCGCGTTTATTTATTTCCGCGGAGAAAAAATACGCTCACGAGGAGGAAATTATTCTGGGAATTGTTTGCGCAAAACTAGAATATACAATAAAAAGAATTCGGCGGTAATGGTTTAATGACTTCGGATATTGTTTTCGCGGATTATAAATGTAGTAGAAAATAAAATTGCAAGAAAATTGGTGTCTTTTAGACAGATTTGCATAAACCATAAAAATTGCTATTTTCAGCAGCAACAGCAGTTTAGCGCGCGCCTCGTATTTTAGCCGGTCGCCGTTGAATCGACGACAATCGATGAAGACCGACGACACGTTAAGGAATAAATAAAGGAGCCGCGCGTTCATTTAATTAATCATAGCGGGCCCGGTCGGGCGGAACGAGTTGGCGCATCGAGGGAAAAAAAAAAAAGGATCGATGACGGTAGTCAGTCAAAGGAACCGTGGAAATACAGAGCCGCAATTAAAAAGGAAAAGGGTAGGGTGGGTGAAGAGAGGGGTGGTAGGGGGTGGGGAAGGGAAGAGCACGAGCAAATAAATTCGGCCGATAACTGGGTGGCGGTAAATATTTCCCGGGCGAAGTGACACATTAAATACGCGATATTTTACTTCTATCTGAATTTTCGGCTTCCTAATAAAATACCAGGACAAACAGAAAGGAGCGTTTCACCGGTGCACCGTCGTATGCGTGTGTGTGTGCGTGCATTTGTGTGTGGGCCCCGTGTAAAAACGAGTTGCCACCATTTTTCATCCCTCCGCTACAGAAACTCGTTACCCTTGCCGTTGGAGCTACCCCCCACCGTCCCCTACTCCCAACGTTGCTCGGGTTTCGATTTCGATGAATACACGCCGGGGTATCGATTTCGATAGGTCACTTGTCCTTTTCACGTGTTTCCCTCGCCGCCCCTTTCACTCGACGGCCTCTCAATGATCTCCGGCGCGGCAACATTTTCAATACCACCCCCGGCGGCCGTCATTGTACCTCTTTTAATATCAACAAATTTTTCCACGGCCTCCGGCGAATTAGCACAGGGGAACACACTCACACACACACACACCGGAAGGGACACCGCGCCATGGGAAGAATCACGGGTTGATTAATTCGAGACGAGGGCCATCGATAAGGCCAGGTAACGCGCGATTGATTTTTCACCGCGCCTCAAAACGATTCCAGCACTCGCTGCCGTGCCCTGGAATTTAGGCGAACGGTGAGATTATTGCAAAATGAATTCCTCGAATTTCTCCACCACTATCAGCTGCGTTTTAGAGGTTTTATTAAGCATACAAAATTCCAGATGTCATAGTTTAAGGGGGGAGGAGAGAACTTTTGGTTGAACAGGTGAGTCTATTTAGTGGAGGTCCAAAGTTAGGCGAATCCAAAGTTGGGGGTCCAAAGTTAGGGGGAGTCCAAAGTTGGGGGAATCCAAAGTCAGGAGTCCAAAATTAGGGGAAGACCAAAGTCAGGAGGAGTCCAAAGTTGGGGGAATCCAAAGTCAGGGAAGTCCAAAATTAGGGGAAGACCAAAGTCAGTAAGAGTCCAAAGTTAGAGGGAGTCCAAAATTAGGGGAAGACCAAAGTCAGGAGGTGTCCAAAGTTGGGGGAATCCAAAGTCGGGGGTGACCAAAATTGGGGGAAGACCAAAGTCAGGAGGAGTCCAAAGTTAGAGGAAGTCCAAAATTATGGGAAGACCAAAGTCAGGAGGAGTCTAAAATTATAGGAATCCAAAGTTGGGGAATCCAAAGTTAGGGGGAGTTTAAAGTTATGTGGAGTCCAAAATTATAGGTATCCAAAGTTAGGGGAGTCCAAACTTTGAAGAACTCCAAAGTTGGTTGGAGTCCAAAGTTAGGGGAGTCAAAAAATGTGACTGCAACGGACCCTAAGGAAAGAGGTAGCGACATTTCGCCGAATGCAAAGCCGTGGAGGCAAAGCAAAGGTTCGACAAGACCGGTACACGATCAAGGGAGCAATGCCTAAACGGTCGGACGAACGTCAAGGTAATGCATATTGACGTTTCGCCGATAATTCCGGTGGCGTACCGGGGCGCTAGGGAATCGAGGGAACCCAGCTCGCGCGTAGCAAGCGTGCAAGCTCATGGTCCGGTTCGCGGAGCTTATAGAAAAATCGGGGACGGAAAAAGCGACGCGGTGTTCCGTTGCACGGATGCATCTGTAAAGGCTGCTCGGCTTTAAGCGACCCCCTTTTCCCCACCTGTCACGGCATTCCGTGTCCCTTTCGTTCGTCTTATTTCGCGCTCTGCCATCCCCTCTCGCCGAGTTTATCGTCGGTTTCGTTATTATTCCCACGATCGTGGCCGCAACCAATGCAATTTCGATAATAGGAAGAGCTGTTCCGCGGGGCCTCTCGACGTGTACCAGCTTGCAGGATTCACTGGTGTTTATTGGTTGATCTTCATTGGCGAATATTGATTTTACTTGTCGAGGATACTGCTGCTTGCCTGGGCTGTCTTTGCTAACCTGATCGCTGCTGACGGTGCGTGGGAGTATTTTGATTGGGATCAGGTGAGTTTCTACGTAGCAAGATTAGTTTTTGGGTAAATACTCTTGATGTTTGTTGGTGTAGATTTATTATTGCAAATATTGCAAGTTTGATCGAGGCTAGTGATTTGGAGCGAGTGTGGTTTAAAGTTGGAATTACTAGGAGTATTAACTTGGACGCCACGGAATTGGGGACCCCTAACTTGGACTTCATTTATTTTGGACTCTCCATAACTTGGAGACCTCAATGTTGGATACCTCCAACTTGGACTCTCCCTAACTTGGGACCCTCTAACTTTGACTCCCCCCAACTTGGGAACCCCTAATTTGGATTTCATTTATTTTGGACTCTTCCTAACTTGGAGATCTCAATATTGGATACCCCCAATTTGGACTCTCCCTAACTTGGGCCCCTCTAACTTTGACTCCCCCCAACTTGGGAACCCCTAATTTGGATTTCATTTATTTTGGACTCTCCCTAACTTGAAGACGTCAATGTTGGATACCCCCAACTTGGACTCTCCCTAACTTGGGCCCCTCTAACTTGGACTCCCCCCAACTTGGGAACCCCTAATTTGGATTTCATTTATTTTGGACTCTCCATAACTTGGAGATCTCAATGTTGGATGCCCCAACTTGGACTCTCCCTAACTTGAGCCCCTCTAACTTTGACTCCCCCTAATTTGAATTTCATTTATTTTGGACTCTCCCTAACTTGGAGATCTCAATGTTGGATGCCCCCATCTTGAACTCTCCCTAAGTTGCCCCCCCTAACTTGGACTCCCCCCAACTTGAGGACTCCTAACTTGGAACCCCATGGATTACGTGTAAACTGCACATAGTCTAAGTTAGGGTCAGTAAAACTTTACCTACAGGCACCTCAGACATTCTGTCAATAAAATGCCTAGAGGGATAGGCTATTTTCAACAGTTTTTCGCCCGGTTCAATTAACAGCTAAAGTTCCAAAGCATCCTCGAGCAATTTTCCTTGTGCAAATTCCGAGCTTAATTGAGAGACAGGCAACATTCCCGCGAATGGGGAAAACGCGGCGAGAGTTCGAGCCAGTCATGAAATTTGGACCTGATGCAGCAGCGCATGCAGCTTCTGTCACTGTCAAATCCTTGACGCGCGCTTATCAGCCGCGGATTTTCGCGTCGAAGGCACCAACAGATTTATGCACGTCGATCTCCCGACTGTCTGTGATCGTCTCGGCAAAATAAGCGAGGGCCTGGTTCTCGTCAGATCCTCTAGTCGAGATCATCTGCAGGTTAGCTTCCAATGGAATTCAGTTTGAAATCAGCGACACTGATTGAAGTTAATTATAAATTGCAGTTGCAACTCACAAATATAGATACTATATCCGCGTACGTTTCGCCGGAAACGTTCAATCTAATTAGAAGCTCGAATCGATAAGGCTCGAACATCGTTCCCTTCGAAACGAGTCTCATTTTTTCGTATCGTTTCATTGTTCCCGAGAAGAAAAAAAAACAAACCACCCGGTGAACTGGCATGAAAAGGTGAAAACAATTCGTCCGATAACAACGGAAAAACTCTGGACAATGCACAGGATCGGCAACTTTTATTTTCTGTACAAAGAGGCGGTGAAAAATCGAACGAAAAACACTTTGCTGTACATATAGCCTGGTCCTGACTCCGTCACCAGGCCTTGGTAACGAAGTATAATTTTTTTCACACGGAACTCAATTACCCCGTGATCTTTCTGCCAAAACGATACAACCGTCACGGCACATTGAAAAAAACAATGGCTGAATTACAACCATAAATGTTCTGACTTTCAGGTTACGCAAGACCATGCATATAGTCATAGCAACCCCTAAATAGGGGTTAGTAGGATGCAAGTCTAGGTTAGGTGGGTCTAAAATGGATTAGGTGACTCCAAGCCTAAGTTAGACGAATCCAAGTCCAGGTTAGGGAGATCCAAAATATATGGAGTCCAAGTTAGCTGGGTCTGGGTTACTGGACCATGATATAGTCATAGCAATCCCTAAATAGGGATTAGTAGGATGCAAGTCTAGGTTAGATGGGTGTCTAAAATGGATTAGGTGACTCCAAACCTAAGTTAGGCAAATCCAAGTCCAGGTTAGGAAGATCCAAAATATATGGAGTCCGAGTTAGCTGGGTCTGGGTTAGGTCTGGGTTACTGGACCATGATATAGTCATAGCAACCCCTAAATAGGGGTTATTAGGGTGCAAGTCTAGGTTAGATGCGTGTCTAAAATGGATTAGGTGACTCCAAGCCTGAGTTAGGCAAATCCAAGTCCAGGTTAGGGAGATCCAAAATATATGGAGTCCGAGTTAGCTGGGTCTGGGTTAGGTCTGGGTTACTGGACCATGATATAGTCATAGCAACCCCTAAATAGGGGTTATTAGGGTGCAAGTCTAGGTTAGATGCGTGTCTAAAATGGATTAGGTGACTCCAAGCCTGAGTTAGGCGAATCCAAGTCCAGGTTAGGGAGATCCAAAATATATGGAGTCCAAGTTAGCTGGGTCTGGGTTAGGTGTGTTCACGTTAGCTCGAGAATGCAGCGGCAATGCACTAGTCCGGTGAACGATTCCCTTGACTGGGTGCATCGTCAGCTAGCCGAACGCGTTGACAGGTGCATAATAAATTCGACGGCGAAGCAGTTAACGAAAGGGTGCCAGTTGGAAAAGGCGATCGGCTCTGGGTTAATAAATTGCCTGGCAAGCTCGTATACAGGGGAGGGGGGGCGAATGCAGTCTTGCTAGTTTTATGGAAAGGATGTAGAATCGCATGGCGGACAGGAAGGGGATGGAAATACCGGTTATTGATGAACCGTGTGCACCCCTAGCCCAGCTTCCCCTTCCACCCTCGGTAGAGCCGTGTTGTGTCCAGTAGCGTCTGGTAGCGTGTGCAGGAGGCCGCGATACAATGGCGTATACGCTACGTTCATAACGTATTTGGACACGGTGTGGGAGGAGGAGGAGGGGGGAGGGGGGCAGCTTGCAGAGCCCGAGGCATGATTAATTGCGTCGCTGTTATCTCCGACGAACGACAGCGACCTCCGAAAACCAGTGGAAAAGAGGAGATAGTTCCCTTGGCCGGCCCGGGGCTGGGAATTTACTTCGGGAGGTTTTCGGGACGACCGGGAGAGGGGGGGGGGGGTTCTTGTTTTCGTTTTCCGTTCGATCTCTCAACGGCCTCGAGGCGTGTACGTGTTTTTCCCGGTGGCCGGTTTCAGGGCTGCAGCGAGAACCAGACGTCTCTCTCTCTCTCTCTCTCTCTCTCTCTCTCTCTCTCTCTCTCTCGGTATGCCCATAGATTTACACGCGAAACCAAATTACGATCGGCCGTAAGGCAAGATTGATGGGCGGCCGTCGCGCGATTTACAAGATCTCCCACGAAGATAATTTTTCTTCGGCGAATTGTGCACCGCGTTGCTAATACGATCGAAAACACCGAACGGTCAAGCGTAGACGACGACGACGCTCGTTCGACGTCGATCGGCGGCGTCGACGACTCGATGACACGGGGAATGGCTCGAAGTAACGCCCATAAATCAACGCCAGGAAACGTTAATGCCCGGGCCCGGCTATACATACAGAGACCGACGAGCAGAAACGAACGCGGACGCGGGCCGGGTCGGGCCGGGCTCTCGCCGGGGGAGAAAAGGTAACGACGGAGGGAAACGGGAACGATTTGAAAACGATCTCCGATAGCGATCAATCAAATTGATATTTATTCGCGGCATTTAATACGTTTAATATGACTTCCATCGACCGCGCGTCTACAATGCCGACGAACGAACGTCCGACACACCGTCAAACACCGTCTGTACAATTTTTTGATAATCGGGTGTCCGAAAACGGTACGCAACCTCTATCCGATAAGGTGGAGGTCATGAGATCATTTTCGTGTCCGAAAACAGCGAAGGATTTGCGACAATTTTTAGGGATGATTAACTTCTATCGCCGTTTTATCTCCAATGCCTCGAGGAATCGATTTTACAAATCTCTTAATTTTCATTATTTGTTTATGGGACTTTCACTACCTTATTGCTGGCATTTTTCTGATTGAAATGACACCAAACACGATATAGTTTTAATTGTATTTAGTGGTTTAATAGACGGTGAAAGTTTCGGTCGCAAGGAAGGACAGCGCATCGAAAAGAAAGAGACGCGGACAGTCACGCGAAATGCCACAAATATATTGGCGAAAGTCTCGTACAAAAATAAGTAATAATAAAAAGGTTTTTATGGATATTACATTGCGAGGACGCGGCGGGCCTTTGAACTGTGCCGGCGACTACGACTCTCCGCGTCTTTTTCATTCCCATACGCTGTCCTTCCTTACGCACGAAACTTCCATTGTCCATTACACACGTAAATATCATCGGAATTATATCATTTTTGGTATCAATTTCATTAGAAAAATATCAAGAATATGTTGATGAAAGTCCCATAAAAAAATAATAACAAATAAAGAAGTTTTGTTATTGGATTAGTAGAGGTCTCCTGGTCTCACACCGATATACCCGACCCGAATTATGTTACACTTCTCGGCGACCGAGGGCACTCGGGCTTCGCCATTCGTTTTTACGTTCGTCAAAAGTCAAAGATTAGTATCCCTCACACATAATTGTCCCTGGCCGGACCCGACGAGCGCTGAACATAAAAGGCTAGCGACCGACGGACAGCATACATACATTGTTAGCAAATGGGGAATCAAGCATTATTAACAATTTAAACTTTCATATTTTTATAATACGAATGAGTTGTAGAGATCATCCCGATGAAAATGAGTCCAAACAGGACATCATTTGGACTATGCCCACTTTTGCGCCGCTCAATAGCACAGAGTCTTTAATAGTATCTCGTCGGTGACAACGTTCTATCCACATCTACGTCTACTATTAAAATCCCGGTGCCAGACTCCCAATTAATCTCGACTGCGTTATTCGTGTTGCAGGGATTATGGGAGCACCCGTGTCCTGCCCTCGCGCGATCTACGACACTTAAACAGAACGCGTGGGCGCGCGCGAGCTCGCGTGTCTACGCCAATGACTAGACCCGAACCGGTATAAACCAGGATAATCCTTCGTCCGTGTAATACCGTCCAACTTCCGATGTTACATCTCCCAACGCGTGCATTTTCATAAATTGTATTTCCGGCGAGTACCCGGCGATCGTTTGTTTCGCCGATTCCACGATGTGCACAGTGAAATGCTGCAACGCTCCCACCATTAATACCCATGAATTTCTCAAGCACTTAGAGGTTATGATCTTGGGCTTCCACCGTCCCGGGAGTCTCTATGTTCGGAAGTTCCGAACTTCCTGTTGTACCCGGGCTTCCGAGTCCCTAGATTCTTCAGCTTCTGGACTTCTGTATATTTAGGGCATCTAGGATATTCTACTCCCTAGACGCTTCCTTTCCGACATTATAGTACTTTTTTCCGATAGGTCCTGAGGACTCTGGCGATTTTATTTCCCTAAGTACATTGGGACCCTGGATGATTCAAATACTGGATCATAAGCCTCCGGATAATCGGGGGTCCTAAATTCTTGACTCCAGTGAGCAGATCCTAGAGTCCCTAAATCAAACTTCAACCTAGCCCTAATCAAAGTCTCCGGGTCACCAAGCTCCTAGGTCCCAACATTAAAATTCCAAAGTACCTAGGTCCCAACATTTAAATTCCAAAGTACCTAGGTCCCAAAATTTAAATTCAAAAGTACCTAGGTCCCAACATTTAAATTCCAAAGTACCTAGATCTCAACATTTAAATTACAAAATACCTAGGTCCCAACATTTAAATTCCAAAGTACCTAGGCCCCAACATTTAAATTACAAAATACCTAGGTCCCAACATTAAAATTCCAAAGTACCTAGGTCCCACAATTTAAATTACAAACTACCTAGGTTCCAACATTAAAATTCCACAGTACCTAGGTCCCAACATTTAAATTACAAAATACCTAGGTCCCAACATTAAAATTCCAAAGTACCTAGGTCCCAACATTTAAATTACAAACTACCTAGGTTCCAACATTAAAATTCCAAAGTACCTAGGTCCCAACATTTAAATTACAAAATACCTAGGTCCCAACATTAAAATTCCACAGTACCTAGGTCCCAACATTTAAATTACAAAATACCTAGGTCCCAACATTAAAATTCCAAAGTACCTAGGTCCCAACATTTAAATTACAAAATACCTAGGTCCCAACATTAAAATTCCAAAGTACCTAGGCCCCAACATTTAAATTACAAAATACCTAGGTCCCAACATTAAAATTCCAAAGTACCTAGGTCCCAACATTTAAATTATAAAATACCTAGGTCCCAACATTAAAATTTCAAAGTAACTAGGTCCCAACATTTAAATTACAAAAGTACCTAGCCCCCAACAATTAAATTACAAAATACCTACGTCCCAACATTAAAATTCCAAAGTACCTAGGTCCCAACATTAAAATTACAAAATACCTGGGTCCCAACATTAAAATTCCAAAGTACCTAGGTCCCAACAATTAAATTCCAAAGTCCCTAGAGCATCTAGTTTCTCGCGAACCGAAGTCCCCGAGATCCCTAGATCCTACCTCGCTACATCTCCGAACTCTCCGGATACGAGGTCTCTGTTTCCTCGACTTCCCAACTGTTTGCTCGCGAGCACGGAACCGTACGGGGGCAAATGTAGCGCTGAAGTTTCCGCCGGCGCGGCGCGGACTTTATTTATTCCCGGTGCCCGCTTTTTAACGGGCAGTCGTTTTCCTTATTTTTACATCGCGGCAGCGGCGATACCCCGGCGGAAAGTTCCGGCGTATACACACGGCGTCCAATCTTTTTACAAGCGGCCCACAGTTCCGGCCACTTTACAACCGCCAATAGCTTTTTATCGTCGCGGTTCCCGGTTGCGTGTACTCTGCTCCCGAATTTCGGTTTCTCGCGGAATTTTTCCGGAGTTACGCTCGTGTCTTAATCCCTCCAGAGTTCAAGGTATACGTATACCTAACAGATTCGATCTGCAATAAAAATCCTCGGACCAAAATCTGAAGTACCTGAAGAACCGTGGAAAAACAGAACAATCGATTTTTTCAAAATCCCCTTAAATGTTAATCGCTACCTGGCAATGTGATCTGTACGATGTGCAAAAGTGCAAACTCATGGAATCTTTGTGTAAAATGGGATACCAACTGCCCCTGAGTGTCGAAATGTTTATTGCGGAACCTAATGTCAAGGCATGTGCTTATATCCATACCTTTTTCAAAAACTGTAAGCTATCCATTTAATTTATATTTAATTTGTATTTTAGATTTCTAAAAAGGATAAAATCTTTTCTTTTTGTAACATTGTAACACCAATTGTAAAGCGAAATGGACCCATTTAAGGGTCTGAAGAGCTTATATTAAAAAAAAAAGAAAATTGTAATCCTTTTAAACCTTTTTCAAAAACTGTAAGTTATCCATTTAATTTATATTTAACCTGTATTTTATATTTCTAAAAAGAATAAAATCTTTTCTTTCTGTAACATTGTAACACCAATTATAAAGCGAAATGGACCCATTTAAGGGTCTGAAGAGCTTATATAAAAAAAAAGAAAATTTTAATCCTTTTAAACCTTTTTCAAAAACTATAAGCTATCCATTTAATTTATATTTAACCTGTATTTTATATTTCCAAAAAGGATAAAATCTTTTCTTTTTGTAACATTGTAACACCAATTGTAAAGCGAAATGGACCCATCTAAGGGTCTATGAAGAGCTTATAATAAATAAAAAAAAAAAATAGTTAATCGCTCGAGACTTCGTCGACCCGTAACAGATTCGAAACGGTCCGCAATAAGTTTCGGGCCGCCGCCAAAATAAACGCGAACAAGTTTTCGGTTCCGCCTCGTTTCTAGCGCCCCCCATTGTTTCCCAGCCCCGGTTTCGCTCGTTTATTAATTGGCCATCCGTCCCCGGAAACTCCGGGGCGAGCGCGTTAATCTTCCTCCCCACTCCATCCGCCAGGTTTCTTAACGTCAAATATTTCCACAAGCCGGCGAGCCGAGTATTGCCCCCCCCCCCCCCCCGAAACTCGAAGATCGAGTTTCAACCGGCACACACCGTGCGCGAACACCCCCGAAGATATTTCGATCGGCGACGACGACGACGACGACGACGACGAAACTTCCGGTTGTGTGTTTGGATTCGCCGGCAAATATAAGCCTGCATTAACCGGGCGACCATGGGATCGATGTAAACCCGCGGGTGCTTTTGACATTTCGCTACGACGACGACGACGACGATGGAGAACCAACGCCACACCAGCCACTCGACGCGCTCGAGTTACCGTTTCTAATTTACCAGACCTCCTGCAGACCTCGATCAATCGATGATTTTGTTCGAATATTGGTGAGTGCGAATTTACTGTTTTCTATACGGTCCAGTTTTATTAACACCCGCCAGCGTGGTGTTCGGTGAATATTGTATTTTGATTAAAATGCACAATGCCTTGTATGGTACCATTTGTGGTGTTATTAAATTAATGCATTCTGTCGGTTCGCATAAGTGTACGGTTACGATTGAACGAAATGTAAATTTTTTTTTAACCAGACTACCCGTTAAATATATCTACTAAAAATCGGAGTTCCATCGGTACCATTTCTAGTATTATTAAATTAATGGATTCTGTTGGTTGGCAGTACGGTTACGATTGAACGAAATGTAAATTTTTTTTCACTAGACTACCCATTAAATATATCTACTAAAAATCGGAATTCCTTCGGTACCATTTGTGGTGTTATTAAATTATTCTGGTTCTTTAAAAATCTTTCTGATAATAATAGGTACTTCTGCGATATGCAATTTTCCACCGTAGTAATATAGCCTAAATATTAAACAGAATATTTTTGCTCGTACGAACAATATTGCAATTTGTATTAATACCAAATCAGAGAATTTCATTTGTTACAAAAGACCTCCGACTACAATAATATAAAATTTACCATCCCCCTTCCGCGGCTAAAATATTGCAACCTCTGTAATCACATTGCCCAAATATTAACAATAATATTTTTATTAAAATTGGCAATATTCCCCCAGTCTCATTTGCGTTAATGTTAAATGCTTTTCGTTGTAATTAATTCACTTGCGCCGAGTTTACCAGGAATTATACGTCACAGTCATTTCTCGGCAATATCTCTAATAATAACAATGATGATATTATTTAATCCAATTTTCCTTTGTCCCAAATCTTGTAACCGTTCGCAGTTGCTTATTAATTATACTTTTGCAACGTGAAATAACAATTCTGGTTCTATTTGTATTAATATCGAATGACTACTGAAATAATTAATTCCAGTGGAAATAACGTTGCAATCACTATCAATTTCTCCGAAAAGTCTCATTCGCGCTGTGTTTCGAATTGTGACTGCCTCTGTGCTAGGTAAAAATAATCATAGCAATAATTAATCAATGGTCGGTAATAATAGTAGAAATGTTTGCCGAGGACCGATGATTAATAATTTGGTATTCGTTGTTATGGTTGCGTTTCTGTTTATTAATACAGATTACGTCATTCGTCGCAACGCCCCCTCCCCCCACCGCGCCGTTTATTAATATTGTATCACGTCACGATTATATTCTATAAAATTTCGCTCGGAGGGGTTTACTGTAAACGCTGAACATTTCGGCGTATCGATTCCGGGGGACAGGGAATCGTTTCGGCGTCGGTTACCTACGGAAATTAATTATAGTGTAATTTAATATTAATTAACTAGCCCGCGGCGGTGTAACTTAGACGCGGCTCGAATCAACATCGACGCCAACTGCGATCCAAGTCACACATGCGGCCAACTAATTAACGCTTAATAACCGCAGAAGGACACTAAACATCATTTTCATACGCTCGCGAAGCCGCCTCGCACACTCGCCAAATTTTCAACGTTAAAAACAAATCTCCCGATACTTTCAACATAGCTTTCATACATTTTACGTAGCTTGTGTATCACTCTACTAATTAAATTCGAACAGACCGTGAATATTATTTAGGTTTTTCATTTGACAAAATTTCCTGAATGTCGACTGATAAATAATTTTCTGTTCAAATAATGTTTGTAAAATAGTAAAAACCATTTTCCCGTTGGATTTTAAATTCCACGATATCCGCAGCAGCCTCGAGTGATAAATAAATTAATGTGTACACAGAATGGTAAAAACCCGTTTGATTTTTATTTTCCAGAACTCTCTCCAGGCTTGATTAACGAACACATTAGCGCGCGCAGAGTGGTAATAACAATTTTTTTCCTTTGATTTTTCATTTAAGAATACTCCTTCAATCCCGATGGATAAATTAACATGTACATAATGGCGAAAAACCATTTTCCGCTAAATACAGTATTCTCGCGATAAATGTCCCAAATATCTGGACGATAATTGTCCCTGAACTATCCCCACTCCTGCGGGGTATACCCCGTGAGGGGCCGTAAAACTCGATCATTATTTTTTCATGGAACTTTCACCAACATGTTCCTGGCATTTTTCTAATGAAAATGATACCAAATATGATATAATTCCGATGATATTTACGTGTGTAATGGGCGATGAAATTTTCGTGCGCATGGAAGGACAGCGTATGGGAAAGAAAGAGACGCGGAGAGTCACAGTCGCCGGCACAGTTCAAAGGCCCGCCGCGTCCTCACAATGTAATCCCAATACAAAACATTTTTATTATTACTAATTCTTTTATGAGACTTTCACCGATATATTTGTGACATTTTTCTGATTAAAATGATACTAAACACGATATAATTCGCATCATATTTACATTAATTGCCATTCATATAATTTCAATGAGAAGTTACGCGGGGTCGTCCATTACACATTTACAGCCGGACCCGTGGTTGGGACAATTATCGAGAGAATACTGTATTACATTTTAGAGTATCCTCGCCTAATACCTGAAATATAAATTTTTCGAACCACCTGTGCACATTATTCCAGCTAGGTGCATAATGCGGTTCTCTCTTGATTCTTAATAGTCGCTAACAAGTACTTGTAGGCCGGCAACAAATGTAATGAAATCCGCAGAAACAAAAAGGCGAGAGAGGGAAGAGGGTAAGTTATGGTCAGATTACAAGAGGGAACGTGCTCGAGGAGGGACGAGGAGAGAAAGTACAGAGAAAGAGGCTGGTCTGGCTCGGTGCCAGCAGCTCCGAATCTCAATGGGAATCATGTTACCTGTCTCGTGCTACTTTGTAGCAGTCGGCCACCCCCCTGCCCTAATCTCGCATCCGTTTGATTTATCATCCTGAAACCCCCGTGTCTTACGTTATCAAAATCCACGGGCGAATTTCTTCAAAGAATAATCCCTCGAATAACGAATAACTGCACGATATAAGTAAATTACAAGGTAACATATTCAGATGAGAATGGCCGATTTTGATGAAACTAATGTGAGCTATAGTTCTTCGAAAAATATTTGACACGTATTTTTTTTATCGGCAACCATCCACTTTGAATGGGTGAAAACAGCCCTCAAAGTTGGGAGTCAAAACCTCGGAAACCAGAGTTCGAAAAAATTTGAATTTTTTAAAAATTGTATGTTTTTCAATGGTAAATGTAGTCGCGCAAGAATTTTTTAACAACCTTTTTTTTTCCTCAAAAAATGTGGTTTTGACCCCTGACTTCGAGGGCTGTTTTCACCCCCTCAGAGTGGATGGTTGCCGACAATAAAAAATACGTGTGAAATATTTTTCGAAGAACTATATCTCACATAAGTTTCATCAAAATCGGCGTGTATCAACTGAATAGGTTCCCTTGTGAGTCGAACGTCGTCGACAGCTACGGCGAAGAAGCTCCACGGAGACCAATGAGAAATCGACGTGGTGAACACTTCTGACCAGGTTAAAAATAAAGCACCGATGGAAGCGAAATTCGTGTGTCCTCGATCGGGAACGAAGACTGACACAGCCAACGGAGCCGCCCCCCGATTCCGCGGGGCTCGGCCAAGAAAATCCGATAAGAATTAATAGACAGGGAAACGGGGCGTCCATCAGTATTCCGGCGGAAGTTTGACCGAGGAGATTTTCATTTAACCATGCTGAATGAAAAAATCGATCGGCATTTGTCTAATCCCGCCGCCAGTGCTCCTACCGCTGACAGTTGAAGTATTTCGGCCCCGCGCTAATTTCCCTCCGTTGCGTCGGCTGCATACGCGAGCAGACAGTGAGCTATCCCCTTTCCACTAATTCCGTTACCTTTACGCGCCTCCTTATTCGCTCGATCTCTAGATCTTGCGAATTAAACGCGTTCCCGAGAACGCGCTCTTTCAATCCTAACTGATTTCGCTCTGGAATTCCTCTCCGCCCCCGCACGCCCCCTGGTAAGCCAATGGTTTCCTTAAGAGGAAACACAATTGAAGCGGCCGTTTATTCGATGCCGTTTTCGCGATGGGATGCGAGTTAAGTGGATTGATACCCGACATCCTGCTAATTGATTGAATTTCCTATTTTGTTGTCAGGCAATCGACTGTCTGGTCATTGAGAACTGCGTGGTCTGACATGGATCCTTGCTGGGAAAATCTCTAGTGAGACCACCAGGTGACTGAATCCCTAGGTCCGCAGATCCCTGATCTTCCGAGTCTCCAGGTATCTAGGTCACCAAGTCTCTGGGAGCACTAAATTACCAGCCACGTAAGTCCGCAGGGCTCCAAATTAATAAATCCCCGAATTGCTGGATCCCTAAATTTCTAGGCCTTCAAATTGCTAGATTTCCAAATTTCTAAGTCCTCAAGACCACAGGGCTCCAAATCCCTAGGTCTCCAAATTGCTAGATCCCCAAATTTCTAGACCTCCAAATTGCTAAGTCCCCAAGACCACAGGGCTCCAAATCCCTAGGTCTCCAAATTGCTAGATCCCCAAATTTCTAGACCTCCAAATTGCTAGATTTCCAAATTTCTAAGTCCCCAAGACCACAGGCCCCCAAATACTAGCCCTATAAGTCTACAGGGCTCCAAATCCCTAGGTCTCCAAATTGCTAGATCCCCAAATCTCTAGGTCTCCAAATTGCTAGA
Organism: Lasioglossum lativentre; assembly: GCA_916610255.1. Classification (NCBI taxonomy): domain Eukaryota; kingdom Metazoa; phylum Arthropoda; class Insecta; order Hymenoptera; family Halictidae; genus Lasioglossum; species Lasioglossum lativentre. Next base: position 7,388,426 of record OU744357.1, on the reverse strand, counting down.
TCCCCAAATTGCTAGATTTCTAAATTTCTAAATCCCTAAGACCACAGGCCCCCAAATACTAGCCCTATAAGTCTACAGGGCTCCAAATCCCTAGGTCTCCAAATTGCTAGATCCCCAATTGCTAGATCCCCAAATTTCTAGGCCTCCAAATTGCTAGGCCTCCAAATTTCTAAGTCCCTAAGAACACAATGCTCCAAATCCCTAGGTCTTCAAATTGCTAGATCCCCAAATTAAATGGCCTCCAAATGTGTAAGTCCCCAAATTCCTAGATTGCTAAGTTCCTAGGCCTCCACAAAACCCCCAAAGTCTCCCAATCCCCTAAATCCGCAAATTCTCTAGTCCCCATCGAATCTCTTAGCCCCTAGGTACTAAACTTCTCCGGTTGATAGATCCACATGTCCTCGGCGATCCCATTTCTGAAGTCCCCCGAACTTGTCAACCCATAAACTCTCGAATCCCTAGACGCCCATGTCCCTAGATTCCTCCATACTCGATTTAGCCACCAACAGCTCCATATTCTCGCGCCTCCGACGCTCTAGAAACTTAAGAGTATCCGGCTCCCGCCTGTTAATCCCCTAAATTATGAAATCCCCAAATTTCTTAAGACTCCGACCGGGAAAACTTTCACTCGTACCTAAATCCCTAGACCCCCCTCAGACTTTCCTGGCTCCCCTAGCCCCGCCGCGCGAATACTGCAGTTTTATTATCCCCAATTCGTTCGGGTTCAAATTTCCACGAACGATCCCCACCGTTTATCCTCGGACGATGATTGTCCCGTGTTTCCCAGAGCTTAACTACTGACGATTTTAGCAGTTTTCATATGCGCGGCCGCGTTCCGCAAACAATATAACTGGACAAACGACGCGCGCGCGATTCCCGGGTAAAATAAAAATATACAAAATGGGAGAAACAATAGGAAGAGATTAACCGAAGGGTTCGAGCATGTCCAGGCGGATTTCGAAGAGACCAGTCCACCGCCGGTGTGGCACAGGTGGGAGCAATTTATCTAAACGGCAGCAGCTTTGTGAGGACCACTCGAACCGAAAGCAGAGTCCACCCCGGAATATTACTGGCCGGTGGCCCCGGCCCGGTACCATTACCTTTCTCCACGCTTTGATTCTTTTGTGCGTGGCCAGCCGCACCGACCAAATTTCAACCCTTTCCCGGCAAGAGAGAGAGCGCGCACGATTGTGTGGGCGTGCTCGCGAGAGCTCTATATTGAACCAGGGCCACGAGAAAAATGAAAAGAAGAACACACCGGAAGAGCTGCTCCGGAGTACTTAGGGGGCGGGCTCTGTCCCGCTGGAAACACGTCCGTTCCCGATGATCCGAACGGAAATTCCCCTGGTCCCTTTTTCGAAAAGGAATGAATTCTTCTGCTCCAAGTACCTTAATTGTCAATAAAGGCCGTTTCCACGGACTCGATCTCTATCGATGCGCCGCGTCGCGCGCTTCGGGCCGGGCCGGGCCGAGCGTTGCTCGAGAATCTCTTTGAGGAATGAAAGGAACATTTCCTCCCCCCGAAGAATACTGAGATTCTCGAACCTCTCTATCTCCGTCGCTCTCGACGATCAGATTTTCCAGTCAAAATGTCTTTCTATCCAACAATTTCGAATTTATTAACGGAGAACAGTTAATTCTATTTCACTGAATTTTGCCAGATCAACTGCAAAAAGGTAGGAAAATGTAATACGGTGGATATGACAGTGGTAGCGGGGAATGATAGAGCTGACGGCCCTCCAGGAGGGGGGGATTATATCTTAATTCAGTTTCAGCTAATGTTCAGAGGTGAATAATTCACCGACAATTAATTAAGCAATTAAAAAGCGGACAAGGAATTCAATGAGCCGGCGCGGCGCAGCTGTACGGTGCGGTGACTGCGCTGAAAAGAGGTCTGGGAACCTCGGGAAATCGAGAAATCAGCGGATTACCCATACGAGAGACGGGGCTGGCATCCGAAAATCGTGCCCGCGCGCATTTCAGCGTATTCAGAGAGAAACATTCCAGCGCGAAATATGTCAGACACGCCACGGCAGAACTTTCGGTCAGGTTTTAGAAGTCTTCATAGGTGATTGGTCGCTGTCCGCGCGTATTTTCTAATATAGAAATTCCATCGCCGGACGCCGAAAACAATCGCAGTGGAAATTTCGTGATCCGTGCGCGCGTCCAACACGGTCACCGTGCGCCGCGCGTCGGCCAAGAGGGCAAAAATAATAAAATCAATATTTTTTAAACGTATATCTGTTTACATGAATTTATTTTAAAAATACCATTTATTCATGAGTATTCGTCAGAAAAAATAAAAACTTAACATCAATTGAAACAGAACATGTTCCTTTCGTCATAATCTGAAATGTTACTTTTTCTTGTGTTGTAACCTCAAGTACAACGCATTGTAAAGCGAAAAATTAAGTAATTTGCGATGGATCATTTAGTTCAAGGTGTGTACTCGTTATTTTGGCTCCCTAGTGGTTTTTACAATTATTATTTATCGTATATTATTGATTCAAAGTGATCCGTTTGTTAGAACGCGAAATCGAAAATTCTTATAACTTTAACTAAGCTTTTTGTAAAACAAGTCTTGTGATTTTTGCTGGAAAATATTCGTAGGACTATTCTTTATCGGATTCTACAAAAATTTTCTGCCCCAGCTTGCCCCCCTAATTTTAGAAAATTATTTATTTAGGAAGACACCCAGAAACCACGTACGGAGAGATTTTCAATAAATGGTATTCAAGTCCACCGAACGACAGAAATCTAACTGTTCTCTGTGTTCTTCAGCAGTCGTACAAATAATAGAATATTACAATCATTTCCCTGTAGGGTTATTATCCGAAGAAGCATTAGAAGCAATGCACAAAGTTTTTCGAAAAACTCGATTAAATCACACACGAAAATCTTCGAGAATAAACACATGCCAGGGACCTTATAAACAATATGCTAATTATATCGGATCCACTATAGACGGTACGCCAACTTTGAATGCTTATATCTTGACAACAGTTTATGCAAAAATAATGTTTTTGTAGTGTTTTGAAAATGTCTTAACCTCACCTATTAGAATACATAATCAAAAATATACAATACCCTATGAAACTTTGAAAGTGACCTTCATAGAGCTTCTCAAGGTTACAACAATATCAAATGAATACAATCATCATATACTCTTCCCTATAACTTTTATTTGAAACATTTTTTTATATCACATATAGTTTTTAAGATATGGAATTTCGTCCAAAAAACGGGCATTCCGACGCACTGTGCGCCGGGTAACCTGTTCCGAGAAATGACGAAACAGTGTTTCCGGCGTAAAATATGAAACGGAACGCGCTACGCGAGCGAGAAAATAATGTTGCGTAGCGCGACGGAGCGCTTTTCAAATTGGTCGGAAACGAAAAGCGGCTTTTCCTCTTTCGGGTAAGAAAGAGGCACTTTCCCGGCGCTTGTTGTTGCCGCGGACTTCCGTCGGCCGTAATCGAGAAAATGGGTTAACCGCGCGCGCCGCCTTTGAGAACGGATGGGCCGTCTCTCTGATCTTTCCCAATCAGAAGCCCTCCAAAAGACCATTCATGGGCTCTCTGATCGACTTAAATCCCCGGGTTCGAGCCGTGTATAATCTACTTACGTCGTGTCCCGAGGAACATAATTACTGCAATATCCCGTCCGGGGGATTTAAACCTTTCAGCTTGGCAAGAAATTACAAGGCCCGAGCGAGACTGACCCACAAACATTCACATTTCGATTCATTTATAAAGCAGACGACGTGAAACTTCTCACCATTATAGCGTATCGCCACCGGAAAATAGTGGGCGTGGTCTATCCCCACTTATAGCTACACTGGGCGTGGCTTGGGCTGCACTGGGCGTGGTTTAGATCACTCTAGGCGTGGTTTTCCCCACCTTGTGTACAAGTGGGCGTGTTTGTCCCCTACTAAACGTCCCCATGGGCGTGTCCAATCATCGATATGGATTCTAAAAGGCTTGGCCAACCCGGGAAGTGTACAGAGAGACTCTACGGAGGTATTATAAGCAACAGCAACGTGCGAAAGATAAAACGTTTAATATAACTAGGAATGGAGGAACATCAGTGCGACGGGGCTACCCCCATTGAAAATTGAATGAAAAATATGTTTAAATTAATTAAGAGCCGCGTGGACGTCGAAGCTACAGGCCGCGCCGCGCCGGTTTGTTCAACATCGCCGCGGCCGGGTCTCGTATTTATTCGCGGAATAATTCGTGGGAGGAAACTCCGGGGCCGAAAGTGAATCGAGTTACGCGAGCTTAATATTTCCGGGCTAGCTCGAGGCGCTCCCTTTTAATCGGGACTTTTAATTCAATCCCCGCCGCCGCCCCCTTTTACTTTAAACTGATTAACGGTCACACTTTAAAGCCGGGAATTAAAACCTGTGCATTGTGAATCGATCAGACGTTGCAGTTTGCGAACTTCAATAATCCCGGATGGTGGTTGGCGGAGATGTGCGGCGCGGGGAGGGGTGTGGGGAGGGGGTATAGGAGAAAAAGTGTTTATCGTGATACAAATTAAGGGAGACGATCAGGGTCCGATTTCCTCATCCCGGGGCTATATCCGACACAGAAACTCTCCGGGTATCGAATTACCGGTAATGTAATGAACGTAAGCCGCTGTTCAAGCAGAAAATACAAGATATAAAGCCCTGCTCGCTCGGAAATCCATTTAAGCGCAATTATAGTAATTAGACCGATGTGTGAAAGGTGTCTTCGACGGCGGCGGCGGCGGTGGTGGTAGAGAGAGAGATGAACATTGAGACGCCACCGGTGCTCTGCGGTGGCTAATACCCTGAGTGCTGTTTGGCACTTTGTTTCATTAGATGGACAACCGGGTTGTTCTCCATCCTTTGTCCCAGTTTCTTTTTGATGTGCCATTTTCCGCTTCGTTCCGTCCCATTATCCACGGAGCGCGGACCGTGTTGCGTCACTTATACGTGTGTGCCCGCGCGCGCGCGCGCGCACGCTACGCGCTAGCAAACGGAAGCCCGGATGAACGTTAAGGTACCCTTAAAAGTGCCACGGCCGAGTCAATTATCGGACACCAGTTTCCTCGATCCATTCTTTTCCTCTTTTGATCTCTCCCGGCCCGTGCCCGGCCCGGCCCGTACGTGGCGAAGGGTTCGGGGCTCGTTTCAGACAATCATGATGTTTGACACGGTACTTTCCGTGTTTCATCTTTCGAGACGTTGCTGCATCACGGCGAATATTATCTCTTCGATTCCAGAAACACGCCCCGCTCTCTGTTGTTTTCGGTAGCTGTACGATATTCTGTTTCACCGGGAACAATGATGATGAAGAGTCGAACAATAGCCCCGAGCAATGGGCCGGGCGGAATAAGTTTTGACGAATAAATATAATTTCCACAGGCTCGGGCCGTCCATACGGATTTTACATTCACCTAGCATTATTATTTACGGGGAACGCGGAAAAAATTCCCCGTGGATACCAGAGCTCTTATCAATGAATGGATTCCAGTTTCCATGCGAGCGTGTAACACTACCACCAACACGGGCACGCCTATTTTATTAAAACAATGTACATGTTACACGCGCGCACGTTTCAGCCGCTCGTTACCCGTGATCCTCTCTAATTAAATCCAGCAAAATATGTAACGCCATTGCCGGCCGTATTATTAAATCCCTAGTTCGAATAATATCATTTCGGTCTAAAGAGTGTAATTATCTAACTGAATTTTCGGGAAAGTTTCAATGTCCGGTGGTTCAACGGGAAAGCGAATTTCCATGGGGTACTATTCCGAACGAAGAAATTAGGTAATTTCGGAGACGGACCGTGTGAAATTACCGGTATCGCATCGTTATTACTGTGATGTGGGCGGAGCTAACAGTGGGCGGTGCTAACAGTGGGCGGCGCTAACGATGGACGGAGTTACATAAAAGTTAAAATGAAACATTCGACGAATATTTTTCATCCAGTTGCGACATCTCATTGTCTCGACTATATCGGAACGGAATTAACAATGGGTGGATCCGGCAGTGGGCGGAGTCAATAATGGGCGTGGCTAGTTTAAATGTCATTTAAGCGTAGACCGATCCCGTGGCCATCGAAACGACAATTGAATTGTATAAACAACTGGCCGGATGATTGATCGAAATGCCGGTACCACTTGTAAATTAATACAAACGTTATTTTAATGAATATCGGTAATGAATAAACTACACGTGTCCGCCGGTAATTGACTGCTTTTCAAACGGCTCCGAGTTGAAGATTAATATATTCCGAGGGAAAATTATAGATATAATAAAAATTAAGACAAAGACTCGATAGACATTTTCAGGGTAAAACGGGGGTAGTACTTATTCGCGGAACAATCGTCGTCAGTTAGCGGATCGGTCGACGGTTCTCATATCGTTCTGACGTTTGGGAGACCGAAAGGCAGCCAAGGGACTGAAGTCGTCGTCAATTCATAGGATATTCCGAGCGGAAGAGGGTGGTTGGTCCTCAGAGATTTTCCAAGGAGGAGAACAAACCTTCAAGCGAATCCAGACCGGCTGATATCGAGAGGAAAGGCCCTGAAGGCACGGCCAACGGAAATACGACGACGCTGGTGGATCTTACCCACCCTCTGGAAGCTTTATTCAACCTGGAAGATGCGACGAATGGACGCTTCTGCGAGCTGAAATGTTCCTTTACAGTAACATCCATAGGACACACCGTGTTCTCTCCCCCCTCCACCCCCCTCCCTGTCCCTTCAACGTCCCTCGTCGCAAAAGCTCCGAGCGAGGAACGACGACGGCTCGGAAGTGTCTCTTCCCTTTCTTTCTCTTCATTCCGACGTCCTTGGGAATATCCACCGATTACGTTTCTGGGGAACGTAAGGGGGATTCCGGGGAACACGATACGCGTTTCTGGACTCGTGACGTCTCGTTCGAAAAATTCTCCGCCGAGAAACAATAACATTCCGTGGCCGAGAGGGAGGAGGAGAGGGAGGAGGAGGGGGAAACGACAGAGGGAAAAGTTTTCTCCTCCGATCGACGACGGACCAACGACGAGTCTCGCAAACGACGAGAGAGCACGATACTCGTCAAAGGAGCAACCAGATCCCTCAACGAGCCCGAAAATAATCTCGTTCGTTCGAGCAATTTCTTCCGCGGGGATCAGAAACTTTCCACTTATTCCATTTGCCCCCTCTCCGTCGCCGCCGCCGCCCACGCCGCCGCTTCTCCTCCATCGAGTTTAGTAAATCCTATTTTTCAGGGTTTCCCGGGATTTCATCGGAGTTCCACGGAGCTGCGATTCTCGATAGGCTTCTTCCGCTCGGCGGGCTCGGTTTTACCGACGCGATCAAAAGGTGTCGAGCGAAACACTTTCTCCCCGACACTTTTTGCGATCCGAAAAACCGTCGATCTTCGTGCATTTAGAGAAATCTCGAAAGAACGATAAAAATTCGTCGAAACAACGGAATCTAAAAATTTCAGGTGATTCCTTGGATCATATATACTAATAGACCCGGCATAGGTATAGTATGTGTATAGGAAAACCGAGAATTCAGTGTCCTAAAGATGATGGGAAACTGTGACGTCACAACATAAATCTTAAGATAATTTCTTTCAATGTGTACATGGCGCACCCCCTCTCCCCATGTAAGCCAAGCGTATATATAGGCACTGTCGATGAGCATAGCTTGTACATCTTTTGAAAATGTGACGTCACAGTGTCTTTCAGCTGATATCATCTTTCGGACACGGAAAATTATCTACGTCTATAGGTATATATGGTCTAAGGGTGATTCCGTCAAGCCAGAAATTTGTTTCCGGAACCCCGGAGCAATTAATGCTGCGAGTCGCAAAAAAACACACACACACGCACACACGCATACATTGGCAGCGTCCCCGAGGGACTTTGACGTGAAACAAAGTGTCCCGTAATGCGTGACGAGAGCGCGGAATCGTCGCGGCGGCGGATTCGTTAATGCAGAGCAGCGCGCGCGAGAGGGCAGCGCACGCGCGCACGCGTCCGAAGAACCGACGCGACGGACAGACAGCCGGGGGATTCGGTGACAAAGCCGTCTCCCAGCGTTCTCAGCTTTTACTTTGAAAACGTACACGCTCCACTTTCCGACGGACCGCGGCGAAAGAAAAAAAAAGGCGCAATATCGTTAGCGGCCTCGCGGGTTTGAAATTTGAGACGCGTTCACAGTTGAGCCTCCCGGGGCCGCTCCTGCTCCGCCTACCGCGACATTAGGTCGCCCCGTAAATCCGGTGAAAATCGTTAGTTTCATCGTTGCCAGAAACTGCCGAGAAATTTCGCGCCCCGCGAATGGAATCCCTTTTTCACGCGGCATTGTCTTGCCCGTGACATTTTCGACCCTTTGTGTAATGCGTTTTCAATGCTCCTGTCTCTCGAGTGCTAGGCGAAAGGGGCCACGGACACTCGCTGCTTTTTATGGTAAACAATAGTGATAAAATTCTAGAGTCCATTAACGGATTTTTTAAACGGTGCGAGGAACAAAAGATATGGAAGTGTACGGAATAATTTCGCATTCCGTTATAATTCCGTTGCCGTCCCGATTATTCCATGGGGCGGGGCTGAAAGTAGGCGTGGCTAACAGTGGGCGGAGGTAATAGTGGGCGGAGGTAATAGTGGGCGGAGATAGCGGTAGGCGTGTCAGACAAAGGGCAGAATTTATTCTCAATTTTAGTCAGCCTACCCAGCTACGTAATGGTCAAAAGTGGGCAGAGCTAATAGTAGGCGGAGTTAATACTGGGCGGTGCTGATAGCTGATGACTCTAACAGGGGGTGGAATTTACGTCAATCTCCACGCTTCTGCGGCTACACCAACAACTACATATACCTCGTCCCTATGGGCGGAGCCAACAGTGGGCAGAGCTTACAGTGGATTGGGTTTTGTTAGAAAATTAACGATTTCGAGCGGGTTAAGAATTGTTTTGAAATAAACAGCGACCGAATGAAAAAAATAATTGAAGCTTGTTAATAAACAAAAACGTTGAACGCTAGCGCAACAAGGGACACGCGTTGCGAGGAAAAATCGAGCCAGGCGACTTACGAGTCCCATTCTTTTTTCAATCTAGCACCGGGAATGATTAACGAGGCCGGCTACGAGTTTTGATGCACCCGGTGCAACCGGAGGCGCGTGCACCATATACATACGCGGCTTACGATCTCGCACAGCTGCATCTATCGCGCGTCGGCCCGCCGAAACTTCCGACATTTTTTCCGTAATCGTTCCCTTCCATCGACGAACGGCTACGTCACACGCGTGACTGACAATAATAAATATTTCTGCCGCGAACAAAATTCCCGTGGCGGCTGACTGACGACGAATTCCGTTTTTGCCAGGACGACGCGCATTTGTCCACGAAACGAGCACCACCGAAAGAAGTATCTGCGAGAAAATCTAGGTCGAGAATCGGTACGCGATACCAGCCGATATTTTTTTCAATTTTTTCTTTTTTGTTTCTTTGCCGTGACCACCACGTGGCTCGACGCGACGCGACGCCGACAGGTACCGGCGCGCCTAATTAATATTCCTCTCGCGGCGCGGTTCAACCTTTTACCATATTCCTGTCAGGACTCTTTATTCCTGATGAACAACAGGTGTTTAAAAGATTAATCTCGCCCAGCGGCTGCGCGGCAGACTGTCATTAATTACTGCGGACCGTGGGGGACAAAAATATCGTCGTCTGCTTAGAGACGACGCAGCGCCGCAGGTTCAAAAATAGAATAACCAGCGTAAGAAATTTTTTACGGACCTCTCCGATATTCATCGAATAAGATAAATACTCTCGACCTACTGTCGCAGCCTGGTACAGCGAGGTTCCATCCCTTAAATTTGACTACACCATAAATGAAAAAAATAGGGTTGCCTTACAAGGGGTATGTGATGAAACTAATGTGAGCTATAGTTCTTCAAATAATATTTGTCACGTATTTCTTTTATCGAAAACCATTCACTTTGAAGGGGTGAAAACAGCCCTCAAAGTTGGGAGGTCGAAACCATATTTTTTTGAGATATCTCGGAAACCAGAGGTCGAAAAAATTTGAATTTTTCTTTAAATTGTGTGCGTTTTCAATGGGGAATGTAGTCGCGCAAGAATTTTATAACAAACTTTTTTTTTCTCAAAAAATATGGTTTTGACCCCTCATTTCGAGGGCTGTTTTCAGCCCTTCAAAGTGAATGGTTGCCGATGAAAAAAATACGTGTCAAATATTTCTCGAAGAACTATATCTCACGTAAGTTTCATCAAAATCGGCGTGTATCAACTGAATATGTTCCCTTGTTAGCCGATGCGAAGACCGAGGATGATTTTTCTCGGGCGGACCACCGGAAGGTCGTGATTAAAAAAAATTTCCGAGAACCAAAAGAAATGATTCAAAATTCGGCGTAGCTGGTATTCAGTTTTGCTCGCGCGAAACCATTAGACGAACAGATGAAAGCTTTAGTACCGGGGGCAGGGGTGGAGGATCGATTATATCCGTGGCACAGTCGTACGAACCGGCCAATTAACAGGAAGCGCGCGCGGAGTAACGGCGTGACGGTGTGTGTACGCCGATCGAATCACTTTTCAGACCTGTCCGGATAACGCTTTGATCGTGTCGCGGCTCCTGCGCGCGTCCGTTTGACCGGTTTTTTCCGCCGATCGCGGAAGATCGAGTAGGTCAGAGAGGACGTGTATAGCTCGGCTTCTCTCTATCTCTTTCTCTCTGAGAGAGAGAGAGAGAGGACTGCAACCGGCGAAAAACAGACCGGTCCGGTTTCAATGGACGCACTTCAGGCCGGGTCAACACATCCGGATCTCCGTTGGCTTATTGTTCGGCCGCGGGTTTTCGTTGTCGAGTGTTCATCGTGATGAAAAATGGCCGCCGCCCGGCAAAAGAACGAGTCCCCGACAACGAACAGCCTCCGCTGGAAAATAATATGACACGCCCGGACAAAAGGACCCGCGGCGCTCCGATTTCAATAAAGCTAACTGCGTTATCGGTCTTCGCGGATTATCGACGAAAGACTTTTGAAATTCAAGACCGGCGAGGGGAATTTTCGAAACGGCACACGTCATTAAAAATAATCCATGGGATACAATAAAAAGATATTTGTCATCGATTATTTTGACAAGAGCAATATCCGAAACGTAGAACGTCGAAGAATTATATAGGCTTTTTATGTTAGATTGGACAATGTTCAGATTTTACCTTCTTGGCGTCATTGTTGTTGTCGGCCGCGTGATGTGGTTGAGGACTCATCGCAGCACCATTGCTAACTGCCCCGCTCTGCGACAGAAGCTCGTCGCTACCCCTCTGCAACAGAAAAAGAAAAAAGGAAAATTAACATTTGCCGCGCGAGCAGGAAAAAACAGTGTACGGTGAACACTGGGCGGGAGGTAATAGTGGGCGGAGCTTATAGTAGGCGGGTCTAACAGAGGGCGGGGTTTACAGTGGGCGGGGTATACCAGTGAATTAAATTGCCTGACGTCTAATGTACATTTAAATTGTTGAATTGGGATCTGGAGAAGATCACGATCATAAAAGATAAAATTTAATTCTCAAGTTTGCTTGCTGAGATGCCGGGGTGTGTGTATTTCAAAGAGGACAGCTAAACAACAACCGGAAAAAGAAATCTCGATTCGATTCGTAGTCCGAATCCAATCCGGTCTCTTCTTGCGAGAAACGAACGAGAAAAATACCAGCGACGGTGTCTCTCTCTCCGGTGGAGAGGCTGCCGCCGCCGCCGCCGCCTCTCAATTTATCCAGCGAAACCGGCACAATTTAACAGAAACATCCTTCCCCCGGCGCTGGTTGCATATTATCCCGTCGCGTCGTTCAATCTGTCTGAACGCCAGGGCTCGCTCGTTCGACCTTTCAGCGAAGAAAATACGAGGGAGGATAATTCATAACCCCCGGCACACGGGGGAAAATGGTAGCAACGTCATCCGCCGGAGAGACAGAATGGCAGATCAAAGAGTCCCGCAGGATCATGTCTCGATCTACCTGCGTTTACGTAAGAAAAGAAAGCCATGTGGATCAGCGAAAGGAGGAGCCAGGAAAGGGGATATATGCATGCTCCCTTTGAAGCGTGTTTACGCCGGGTCAAAATTCTGCGCCAGTATTTGCTTCTTCACTGACGAGCGCCGTCCTTAAAGCTATTCTTATCTCGCTGGTATTCTGAATTTATCAATTTTTGAACGGACCGCTAACGCTCAGGAATAGGATACCCCCCCGCTGTACTCGGCGGGGTTTTAAGTAGCTCTCTGTGAGGATCTGATGGTAAATGATCGTCTCGGGAAAAGGAGAAGACGTACTTAGCTCTAGAAGGCCCAGCCTGATCAGAAAGGAAAATTTTTTATCTCGAGGGGTCCAATCTGGGGGAAGTCCAAGTTCGGGGTTACTCAAATTTGGAGATATCCAAATTAGAGGCTATTCAAATTCGGAGATATCCAAGATAGGGGCTATTCAAATTCGGAGATACCCAAGTTAGGGGCTATTCAAATTCGGAGATATCCAAGTTAGGGGCTATTCAAATTCGGAGAAAGTTAGTGGAGGTCGAAGCAAAGGAACTTCCCAGTTAGGGGAGGTACTCATTAGGGTTGGTCCCAGTTTGGAGAGGTTCCAATTAGGAAAGGTACCAATTTGGGGAGGTCCCCATTAGGAAAAGTCCCAATTTTTGGACTGCTTTAAAAGATCACGGAACCTCCTCATCTCAATTGACCATGAAAACTCCTGAAGAGCAGAAACACACCAAAGACCTGATCTTCCTAAACTACTCGGCCCACCTCAACAAGTGTCTTCTCAGCAGCAGTGTCTCGCAAAATACCCAGGAGAAGTAAGATAGTACAGGAAACAGGAATTCCGTAAAAATATGAAACTACATCAGCATGGAGGGTGTCGGAGGAAGACGGGTAAGGAGCAGAGTTTCATGTATCCACCGGATATACAGGAGGCAGCATCACCTCCGCCCTCCCTCCCCAACATCCGGTCAAGCCAACCTCCGGAACCCTCCGAGGTCGTGTATTATTTACTTCCCGCAAACGTACGGATTATAGACTTCTTGCTCACTCCCTGGAGCACTTGTTCGACCGTGCTCTCATCTTTCAATCTCTACGCTCTACACAGATCCTTGGTCACTGGGTGGATCATGGGTCTAGGTTTCGTGGGTAGTTCGGGTTCATCTTGGACCGGTGAAGCGTGGCTCAGTGGCTCGGATAGTGGACCAGACGAGTCCTCGGTAAATTGAAACATTGGGGTCCTTAATGTAGCTTCCTGAACGATTGTTTTAGGACACGTGTACGCTAGGGTGGACCTTAGCTCTATCTTGTGAGATTCTTTTCACGCCCCCCTTCAAAATTGTGCTATTGGGTAAGAAAATAATTCCTGCAAAAGATGAAGTTGATTGGATAAGGGGAAGGCGTGCCTCATTGACGTTGAAGTTGAGAAAAACAGCTGGAATTATTTTTTTACCCAATAGCACACAATTTTCAGGAGGGGCGTGAAAAAATCTCGCAAAGAAAAATTTCACAAGATAGAGCTAAGGTCCACCCTAGTGTACACTGATGCGAACAGACGTTTGCTAATGTTCTAGGACATTTTGTGTCCTGACATTGTCCTACAGTGACTCGGGATGATATGGATAAAAATTGGCCCAGGCTTAGCCAGGTCATAAATCGATCACTGACCGAGACCTAACTGGTCACGCTTCGGTCATAACTCAGGCCTAATCGATTCACGATTGGCCGGGTGAAAATTGACTGACTTTAGGTCGCTAATTGCAAGACGAAGGGTGGACAAAAAGATTCAAGAGCCACTGTCCGCGTTCCATAGGGCTGGACGAAGGGTCGGTGGTCCAGCTAGAGGCTGTCTCTCATTTTTCCGGCCCTTCCTTTGGAATCTTACGGAGCGTTTTACGTGCCCGACGACCCGCACGGAATTGTCTCACGATCGTCTGGCCAGATGTCGGGAATCCCGTGGATCACACACGAAGGGTTCGCTCGGTTGACAAACCAATTTCACGTCCGAACTGCAAGGCGATCCGATGAGTTTCCGTCTAGCTGGCCGGTGCCCGGCCGCTGCATGGCAGAGCTCTGCTCTAAGGGGCCCGGCTTCCTATTTGCTCAAGGATTCGCGCGACTCGCATTAATTGCAAGGTAAACACACGGAATGCTCTTGACGACAATTCGCCTGGCTCGCCTGACAAGTTGCTCGGACCACCCGGAGGAAGCATCGTAGGGTCGTGCACGAGGAGACTAAAACCACCACCACCACCACCACTAATACTACCACCACTTCTACTACTACTACTACTACTACTACTACCTCCCACGAAACTACCAAGCGATCTTTGAACATGCAACGAGCAGCAACGCGCCACGGGGAAACTTACGATTCGTTTTACGACGAAGAATATTCAATTACAACGGTATCAGGCAGGGGCTACGTTAGCTTAGAGTTCGCGCGCGCACACTGGCATACAAAAGGATGCCGCTGATCGATTCCATGGAAATCCCGTCTCGGAGGGATCGAGACAAGATGATGGATCGAGGAGACCCGTAGCCGTGACGGATCGCCAATCTGGATGGACAAAAATCATTTTGGAGCTCTGCTCGAAATCTTGCAATTTTTCTTGTAAGCTCCGATACGAATTAATTTTTTCAAGCGAAATAGAATATCTCGCGATTCGTTCGAAATTTTTGCAGAATCTTTGAGAGCATCGAATGAAGATATAGAGATCCGTTGAAATAATATTAGCTCGCGATAGCCCTTGCGATAAGACGCAACAAGGGAGGCTGCATCGTCCGGAGGGGGGAGCTGGTTATCGTCTTTCAAGATGGATGGCTTGACGATGATGCGACAGGAAGTATACCGTCCGTCCCTGGTAAACCGAAACCCTGATGATGCTCGTGGTTTCGAAAAAATTCGAGAGAAAATTCGAACGGAAATTTACACCTTCCAATAAACAGAACGGAATCAACGGGGAAATATTTTCTGCAAAGTTGCAACCCCCCACGTCGACCCTCCCCCCTGGGGGGGGGGGGGGTGGAGTTACAGTGAAAAATTCAAATATCGGTTTTTAGTCTGTTTCCCCTATTTAATTGCGAGCGAAAATTCTGGGAAAAAAAAATATATGAAACATTGCTGCAATCGAGGTGCATGCTGGAGAATTTTTACCGATTTTTCGGGCTGGATATTGTGCTCGTGAAAAATGAAAAGCCCGAAAAATGAGGGGTTTTCTCGGTGGAAATTCGAAGGCGACGAGATTTTTTACTTTTTTCCGTTGGTGTAATTAATTGTCTCCGGATTTGTGGAAACTGGGTAAAGTGGGTCGTATAGCTCTCTGGAAAAATAAAAGCACGGACGTTTTCGAGTCGTTTCTCGCCCGGCGATAAATCGTATCGATGAACAGTTTACGATTGACTTGATCCGAAACAATTCTGTGTAACCCTGGCCAATCAGGGTACCGGGAGAGAGAGAGGGTTCTCCCCAGTTACTTTTTACGGCGAGTGGATCCACCGTATCGCAATATACTATATACGTGGGCTTGAGTCAGCAGGGATCAAAGGAGGATCATTTTCCGTTAGCCCGTGCAAGATGGAGCTCGTGATTCAGACCCCCATTCAAGCTTGACGAAAAATTTTACTGCCGCCGGAGTTATCCGGCAAGTGTTCATTTAGTTTATACGATACTTGCATCCGGTCTTTTAATCGAGTTCCATAAAATGTCGAACGGAGCTGATGACAGTCTTGGAGCCTAACTACGAGAGAGAGAGAGAGAGAGAGGCTTGTGTAGGTGTGCTGAAAATTCGAAGAGAAAATAAACTTGGATGTTCGCTCTTGATTTTCACGATTATTTACTGGTTCGATCGAGAGACAGAGAGAGAGAGAGGGAGAGAGAGAAAACGAAAAAGCGAACCGGTGTGGAGGAGCTCGAGCTGGCTCGAAAATCCCTGAATGAGCCAGAGCGAGCTAGATAACCGAATGAGGCCGAAAGATTTGTGTCACGCTGTCGTGATTTTCATCGAGTCCCTTCTCCATGGCAAATGGCGTGGAAAGAGGGCAGAAATTAAAGCGCTCGTTAGGGTGAAAACGGTTCGGGCCGATCGTCGGCCCGGGTTTCGGAGCCATTGAGCCGCGAACGGACGGCGAGCGAAGATTCGATATTCGAGACACAAAGACCGAAGAAAGTGGATCGTGTCTGCCGCTCGTGATTCCCGCTGGTGGCCCCATATTAAATTGGATGAAGTTCGGAACGAGCGCAGCAGATATCGCGCCCGCAGATTTTTCTCCCCTCCTTTTTCTCCTTTTCGGAACACGATATCGAGACAATTAATTCCACGGAGTCTGGAGAAAATTCTGTGCTTCTTTCTTCGGGGTTTTCGGGTAATGTGTTCCGTTGATTAGAGCCCGCCCCGCTGATAACGATCGAGATTTTTACCCACGAATATTTTTTCATTCCCCCCCCCCCCCCCCGGGAAATTCGGAAAATATTGAACGAGGCCGGAACATTTTCGAACAACCCGGCCATTACAATTCCATGCCCATTATACCGGGGGCTAATACAATAATGGCCGGTGTGTTCCAAAAGTCGGAACACAATTCTCGTTTACCACGCCATCGTCAGGAACTATTGTTCCCTTTGCCAATCTCATTTCAAACTATGTTGCCGCAAACAACGGACCCTGCCGCTACCGAATAAATGAAAAGTTTATTCCTGTGCACCCCTGCCCCCGCGTTGCCCCCCCCCCCCCCTACACCGCATCGTTGTAGTACCCCATCTAATTTTTATTCTGCAACATCATACATACTTCCATTTGCGCGGTTCAACATGTCGCAATAACAATGGCGGCGCAGTTTCCAATGTACCCAATTACCCCGATTCAATATTCATTCTCTCGCAAAAATCCGCCGCACGCGAGCGCGCGTGTTTCTGTTCTGTTCTGTTCTGTTCTGTTCTGTTCTGTTGGCCGCGGGACGCGCCCGGCAATTATGATTTTTTTATTAGATTCGAGCAATGCCGCGATTTTAAAATGGAATTTTGTAAATATATCTCCTTTGAATTCGCCGTTATTATTACACGGGAATATTTTACCGTGGAAAACTTCTGCCGACGGCCGCCCGCCCGCCCACGCGCGCACGCACGCACTCTGCACGCCAACGCACTCGTACACACACACACACACTAATTCGCGCGCACACGGACACAGATCTCGCCGGGTATTCTCGGGGACGCACTTGGCCGAGCCCGTGTCTCTACTCGCGTAACCGGGGGAAAAAGAGTTTGTTTCAGCTCTTTTTTTTTCCACGTAGCAACCGGTATTTTAGTCCTCCTGTGTGTGCCTCTCTTCGACACCCACTCTTCGCCCGAAAGAGGAAAAAACTGACAAGCTCACTTTGTGCCGTGCAACGCGTCGCCCGTGTGCCTTTGTTGCTGAAACTGAATCACAGAAAAATCGGACCGTAAATGAAGCGCTAGATACTGCCCACGCCCCCTCAACCCTTATTTTAATACGTACGCCAGATCCCGGGGTGGTAACGAGCGACAAAATTGCGTCGGGATATAATAAATATAATGAACGTACAAGGAACAACCAAGGTGCCATTTCTGATTCGCATTCGGCATATTCAGATTGTAATGGGGTCGTGATTCGGTCACAAATGGGACTTAACCTGGTCATGATTCCGCGGAGACTCAAACTCAACTTGGTCATGATTCGGTCATGACTGAACCTACTCGGTCATGCGAGTCAATCATAAATTGGATCTAACATAGTTCTGTTTCCATAGTGACTCAAACCTAATATGGTCATGATTTGACCATGATTGAACCTACCCGGTCACGCGAGTCAGTCAAAAATGAGATCTAACATAGTCGTTTCCATAGTGACAAGGAACAACCAAGGTGCCATTTCTGATTCGCATTCGGCATATTCAGATTGTAATGGGGTCGTGATTCGGTCATAAATGGGACCTAACCTGGTCATGATTCCGCAGTGACTCAAACCCAACATGGTCATGTTTCGACCATGACTGAACCTACCTGGTCACGCGAGTCAATCATAAATTGGACCTAACCTAGTCATGTTTCCATAGTGACTCAAACCCAATATGGTCATGATTCGACCATGACTGAACCTACCCGGTCACGTGAGTCAGTCATAAATTGGAGGTAACATAGTCATGTTTCCATAGTGACTCAAACCCAATATGGTCATGATTCGACCATGACTGAACCTACCCGGTCACGGGAGTCAGTTATAAATTGGACCCAACCTAGTCATGTTTCTATAGTGCTTCAAACCCAACATGGTCATGATTCGGTCATGACTGAACCTACCCGGTCACGCGAGTCAGTTATAAATTGGACCCAACCTAGTCATGTTTCTATAGTGCTTCAAACTCAACATGGTCATGATTCGGTCATGACTGAACCTACCCGGTCACGCGAGTCAGTTATAAATTGGACCCAACCTAGTCATGTTTCTATAGTGCTTCAAACCCAACATGGTCATGATTCGGTCATGACTGAATCTACCTGGTCACGCGAGTCAGTCATAAATTGGACCTAACCTAGTCATGTTTCTATAGTGACTCAAACCCAATATGGTCATGATTCGGTCATGACTGAACCTACCCGGTCACGAGTCAGTCATAACTAAGCAAGTTTGACTCATGCCTGAACTCAACCCATTCTTGGTCTGCGTGTCTGCGACAAAAGCAACGATAACCTGAACGATAAATTTACCAGCACGCCGCGTGAAAACCGCAAAAGCGTATTAAATAGAGCATCGGCGCGAGAGAACGTCTCCGCGACGTTTGTCAATGGGAGCCAACCATAACGTCTGAGGAAGTTCCGCGACCCCGGGCGCCGGAAATCTCGAGTTCCCAGATGTAACGCGATGTAAAGTAATTATAATTCAGGTTTGCCCGAACTTGACAGCACCGCGAGCAGTTTGCGGGGCGTGGAGGGGGGAGGGAGGCAGACCGCTGACAACAATGACGCAAACGCGAGTGGAGGGGCGTCTTTAAACCTGGGAAATCCTGTGCAGAAACGCTCATCGGGACAATCCGAAGAAAATCTGGGGAAACGGTCTTTCGGTGGGTGGGGGGATGCGACCTGGATCCATTGAGGCGGACAGCGTTGATCATAAGTGAATTAATTAGCGTGGATTCTACGGTCTCGTCGAGCGGACTTTGCGTTTGAGCACCGGGTTCTGATGGACGAGACCGATTTCCTTGGACGTAGCCGAGACTTATTCAGGTTCCTTGGACCGTGTGATTCCCTCCGGGTAGATCTCGACCGCGATGGAAAATAGTAATTGAATACCATCGGGGGTTCGGGTGCAATGTCCCCCCCTCCCTCCCCCCCGAAGCTGGACGACTGTACTCTGCCGCGATTCAGTCTCCGGAAGAATCAAGTATTTTTCTGGAGAGCAGCGTACCTTCGTTCTTCTCCTCAAAGGGGAAAACAAGCTCATTGTAATTAAAACATTTTCTACCACTTCTACGTTGCTAAAATGCTTCTCGGTAGAAGACGACTTTCAAACCCTGGGTGGTCTACCGAGGGAACAGTTTCAAAGAAGTTGAAGGTTAAAATGTACCAGGGCTAGTTTGTTTATTTAACAGTATCCGGAGATGTCGAGCCGGAGTCTGCGAAGCACATGTTACTTCGAAACTTGTCCACCGGGCCAAACGGATCGCGGTAAATTCAATTCGAACCGAAAGTCGCAAAATTTTCTTCAAGCAGTGGCGCAAGAGGAGAAAGGCGACATGGGGGGGGGGGGGGGGGTAAACATACACCCTTACACTCGCAATCTCTGGCCTCGGTCTCGGGTGAGCGAGAGCGCAATCGCATTTAATTTCACCGAAAGCGGATATTCAAATATCGAGAAAGTACTCGGCGCCGTCACACGCAAATAAACAATGTGTTTGCTCGGCCTTCGCGGGACTTTTTTCCCAGACGCGACGCGACGCGACGCGACGCAGTCGAGCTCCCGTGGTAAACTTGCACCCTCTGCCCCTTCCACCACCACCGGTCCGGACAGCAACTTCTTTCCTTACGCGGTTAAGCCATTCGACTTCATGAATTTCAAAGCGACGTCGCGGCTACCCGAAGATACTCGCCCGACGAGTTGAAGAATAACCACCCGTTCGCGCCGGAATATTTACTGTCCCCTTATGCTTATACACTAGATTTAGAATACTTTGGCACAATCAAATTACTAGATTTCTTTATGCCAAACAAAACATTGTAGATATTTATCTTTATATCGATCGTAAATTATTAACTATGGGCGCACGGGTTCGATCAGTTTTTACCAGTTACTAGCAAATTTGCAAATTATTACCTTTCGACGTTTCGGTCTTTTTTTAGACCATTCTCAAGAAAAATTGCATCTGTAACTTCAATAATATCAAATTTTGCTATATAATTAATTCTTCATACAAATTCAATATTACTCCAATTATTCGATATATTCATATATTTTAAATTAACAATATTAAAAATACCAAAACTTACTTGCTATATGTATGACGAAACAAATTTAATTTTAATAAAAAGAGGAAAAAACTTTTACGTATGTAAGGTCTTGTCACGTTTCGAATTCACCGCCAAATATCGATTGGTCAATACATAGATCAATGAGAAGTTGTCTCCTTCAAATGTTTTCCACAGTTTTGTCTCAGTTGTTTGTCTACTGACATGGAACTCACAGGTGTTTCTACATTTTCTTATTGAAAAAGAGGAAAAAGTTTTTTCCTCTTTTTATTAACCCTTAGCACTCGAGAGGCGACCCAGAGTCGCCATTAAAACTTGCTCTACCATTATTCACAATATTGTTTACATTATTAAGTATGGTGCTATCTAATCAATTACTAAACATTTAAGTATTGTATGAGGTATTATATCAATTTTTCATATCCACAAAATGAAAAAGAATCATATAGAATGGAATTATTCTAGGTCGTAAGAAATGTTTAATTTCTGAGTTAAAATAGCTCCGAGTGCAAAGGGTTAAAATTAAATCTGTTTCATCGTACATACAGCAAGTAAGTTTTGGTATTTTTAATATTGTTAATTTAATATATACGAATGTATCCAATAATTAATTTACAGGCGCAGTTTTTCTTGAGAATGCTCTAAAAGAAGACCGAAAATTAATAATTTGCAAATTTGCTAGTAACTGGTAAAAACTGATCGAACCCGTGCGCCGATCAACACATTTCTGGAAAACATTGTAGCTGAAACATTAACTAATGAAATACAGCAAACTGGACCAAACCCAACCAAGAGAAACGTATATGCCTAAGGATCAACTACGAAGCAATTAGGGATCCCAGGAAGGTGTATAGACTAATTGAGCCAGAGGCGGGTCGTTTTCTCCGACTCGGGGACCCTTTTGCCGGTGTCAAAGGGAAATTAATATCACCTATGCCCTCGACTTCTCTTTCTCTCCACCCTTGGTTGCACGTTTTATTCCCAGTTGAGCGGCAGACGAGACAGTGTGCCATCCTTTAGGATCGTGCCGGGGGTACGTCCGACAGTAAAGGCATTATTTCACAGCACCGTTCGTCCTCGCAGGATCCACAACAAGACACGACACGACGCGACGCGACGCGACGCGACACGACACGACACGACACGGCCAGCCAATCGGCTCCTTTCAGCAGTTTTATCGTTCGCTTTGAAGTGCACAGGCTTTCATCGTGTTTCCACTTTCTTCCCTTTCATTGCTCCGGTTCCAGCTTCCGCCTTTGTTAACTTCTCGAGGGAAAAGATCCATCTTTATGCTCGCGGAGACTCTCTCTCCCGCAGAGTTTTGATTTTTCTTTTCTAAATATGATACACAGAGATGCGCCCTCGTTCCGCAACGTTGTTTCTCTCAGCATCGAATATATTCCAGGAAAAATAAATGCTCGCTAATAATTGGTCGAATAGCTTCCTCGGAATATACTAATTTCTGGACAATCCGAGGAAATTTTTGAGAATCGGAGTTTTCATCGTTTATTCCGACACCTCGAAAAACAAGCGGGGTTTCGAACTTTGAATGTTCTTCGCCGCGAGAACTCGACAAGGAAACAGCCTAAAGCAGTTTCTCAATTATGGAAAGTTCAGCGAGTTATTAGCCGGCGAATATTAAACGACTTCCTGCATGGAGAACGGCCATTAATGGTGCAATAAAGATTCAAAAATCACCACCGGTTGCTCTTTATTCCCTCCGAGAAAATTTTTATGCAAACTTCCTTTGTTACCAAAGGGAAGAACCAGGCAGGGAACTTTCACGAAGGGTGGCCGGGCACTCGCAACCAGCCCAACTACCATCCGCGATAATTGCTGCGAGATTTCCATTAATGGCGACGGGGAAAATTATTCCGGAAAAATCAGGATCGATAATTTCTCTCAACTTATCTAATACACTCTCAATTCTCAGATTTTAAAAAAAATTTACATTAAAGCTCAAACCGATAAAAAGCAGAAAAATGCATCTCGAAATCTCTCTCCATTCTCCGAGAAAAAAAATCCAAAAGACAGGGACGCTGTCAGAAAATTCGAGTCAACGCCACTTGGTCCGATGCACTTGCACATTTTTGGCATGGAAAAAAATACAGTCCAGAGATAGGGTAACTGCACCAGTGAATAAACGGGCACCAGTAAATTAACGCTTTTGTATTTTTGTATTTTTGCTTTTCCATCATTGTTCAATTACTAGAATGTAGTGTTCATTGACTGGTTATTTTTGACAAATGAAGTATAGGGAGCCATTTGGCATATATGAAATTCCTTTAATTCACTTTTTTTTTTTTAAATAAAATATCTTCCTGAACAATTTCTTAAATGTTCATTCACTGGTGCAGTTACCCTACTATTCTTTGACTTGTGCCGAACGTAGAAATGAACTGGGAAGCTCGAGAGGCCTCGGTCGCCGAGAAATGTAAACATAATACGACATTCCGCGTCTCTTTCTTTCCCATACGCAGTCCTTCCATGCGCACGAAAATTTCATCGTGCATTACACACGTAAATATCATCAGAATTATATCATATTTGGTATCATTTTCATTAGAAAAATGCCAGGAATATGTTGGTAAAAGTTCCATAAAAAAATAATGAAAAATAAAGAAGTTTACCACGCAGGAGTGGGGATAGTTCAGAGACAATTATCGTCCAGTTATTTGGGACATTTATCGCGAGACTACTGTATTGGGTTAGAGCTGAAACAATAGCTAATAAAACGCAGGAAACCGCGTTTCAAAATCGTTCTCGAGCTACGCGGCAAGAAAAAATCGAGAACACGCCCCCATACGAGAGCACTTCCAAAAACAGATAACTTCCGGGGGTCTCTCGAACGGATGCGTCGGCAAACGAGTTTCATTTTTCTTTCCGGAAGAAAGAGAGCTAGGAGAGAAAGGAGAGGAGCGGAAGCAATTATAAAATTCCCGCGTGCTCGCTAAATACGGCCGCGGCCGGGAAAAGAAACGCTTCCTCGGCGGAGTAGAACCGAAGTTCTCTGGGAAAATTGAAGACAAAGAAAATGGATGCTGCAGGGCAGTCGGACGGCTAACAAAAAGGGTGGGGGGGGAGGAGGCCGTCCCCACCCACTGCCCCCGAGAGGAGGGGGTCCGACGTCGAAGATTGCTTCTGATGACCGGGTGGATCGGTTACGGTTCTATTATGCCGTTTTCTGTATCGATACAATTTCGATTTCGCTATCCGCGGACCATCCGGGGTTATTATTCCGATGAAAACGGTCCCGGCGGAGAGGTTGAATGGGAAATTTAGTCAGCCGGATGCGATTAAGGTTGGACCCGGGCGCAGATGAAATTTAAAGTATCGTGTTCCCGGCAATCCCTTTGAGATCGCCGGAGAGAGCTGTATAGCGTTTTCTGCGATCGGGCCGAGGGAGAGAGAGAGAGAGGGAGAGGGGGGAACCTGTCGATTTTTAACGCGGCAATTCAGCACGTTCGCCACGAAGGCCGCCTCTCCCCGGCAGAAATAAATAAAAGAAAAATATATTTCGCTCGTATTTTTCGGGCCGGCGCGAGGCGACCCTAACCTCCGCAGAGTTTCGGTGCATCGTCCTGTTTTATTTTTTAAACGTCCCAACAGCGTTTCGCGGAACTACCGTCGTTCGCCTCTGTCTCTCTTTCTCTCCTAGGGGCCATACAATTTTCAATCGAAACTATTCTATATTCCGCGGACAGCCCGTTACCATCTCGCCAAATCCATCGGTCAGATTCCCCAGGGTCCACTGAAGATCGAACGCCAGGAGGAATGGCGCTGGTACTCCTAAGTACAGATCAACTTCATGCTCGTTCATAATTCCTCTCTCTCTCTCTCTTTCTATCTCTATCTCTCTCTGTCTCTCTCGGCATCTGCATCATTCCCGTATCGATGCAACCGTGCGTTACACGCACGTTTGTGTGGGTACGTGTGCAGGGGCTACGTCTAGACGGTAATCCAAGTGATCCCCCGGGGAACACTGAGGCCTGTCTCGCGGATCGTTTCCTCGGAACCCACGATCTTTATCTTCCGTTGCTATTTCCTCGTTGCTAAACACGCGAATATTCCTGCTTCGCACCCGGCGAACCAGCTGTTTCAATACCTACACCGGTAGCAGTGGGTACATTTATTAATAATTGTAATTATTGCTAGATAGCAAAAAATAAAAATTTAAGACTTTTTAAAGGGGTCATCCCATGTAGCAGATCCGAAAATTCGAGAAAAAAATTGCTTCTATAACATTTCTAGAATATGCAGGTCTCGTTCGACTTCATAAACGTAGAACAGAGCAGCTGTTTGCCTCGTTACGATTAAAGTATTAATAAATAACCAGTGAAATATCGATCGGCTGGACATCAATTTCTGCTGGAAAAAAATGCATTCGAATCAACGTGCACTTCGGAGCATTGAGACAATTTCTAAACATATAGCAGACTAATGTTGAGTTTATATTTTCTTTGTGTAAATCGCACTTCTCAAAACTGTATTTTTCATATTGGCGACCATGATATCTCAAAAACTACCGAACGGATTTCGCTCAAATTTTTATGGTATAGTCAGCACGTCTATAGTTATCGCCCGTACCAAAATATTTCTGATATCTGCTATAGTTTTTTTTTTACGCTGAAAAAGACGAAAAACATGACGAAACTTGGAACTTAACGTTTAAAAACGTGCCAAAAATTCAATTTTCGATATTTTTATATTATTTTGGTACCGGCGATAGCCACAGGTCTACAAATTAAATTGCCGTTCGATTTTTTGTTATCAGATGATCGAAACTTCCGGAATCATGGTCGCCATCAACCTACTTTTATTTTACACATGAGTGTCTTCCGAACGTTGTAAAGTCGATCCAACTCGTTATTTTGGTTTGAAAAAATTCTGAGAGACTGTTAAAATGTCAGTACATGTGTGGTCAAAATTTCAAGATTGTATGTTTTAAGGGTCCTTCAAAAAAAATTCCTTAGAAAGCTGAAAAAAAGTAGCTCTCACATGGGATGACCCCCTTAATAGACTTTTTTAAAGAATTTTAGTATCGGGCAGGACACCAGAAACGACAATTCAAAATTGTCAAGATATTGTTTAAACAAATTTCTTGATATATTTCCCATTCGAAAGGGCGCAATTTAAAAAAAAAATTTCACCGTCCTACGCCTTCTGGGTTTCGAGACGTCCATCCCTAGAAATATGGTTTTTGAATTTTGACCTGGGCTTTGCATGTCTCAAAAATATAATTTTGGTGGTTGAAGAAACGCAATATTGTATACAGAAACGGAAAGGAGAAATTTGCCTAATCGCCGGCTGGAAACATCAAAGACACCCTGCGGACGGAGCTAAACACTGCGAGGGGTTGAAAGAGGGTGGATGAAGAGGGGGAGGGGCCGAGGCGTGGCGCGAGAAAACTTTTTGATAACACTTGAAAATTGCTTTCGAAAATAGAATAACAATCCAATTTCAAGGCAGTCGCGGTGGTTCGCTGAGGCTGCCGGGACGCATCCGAAGGGATGGAACACCGAAAAAAGAAAAACCATTGACCATTGCACTCTTTTATGCAACTCTTTCTCGACTGCTTCCACCGAAGCAATCATCGGCGATGCCGATAATCCACGTAAATAATTTTCAATAATATTGTATACAGGGTGTCACCTAACGTTTGCACCTCAAATATCTTTGTTGTTTCTAAAGATACGTAAAATATGGTAAGGACAAAGTTGAATGGTACAATGGGGCTGACACGAAGCCAAAAAGAAATGATGTTTTTGTCATTTTTTTTTTACAGATATCAGGGTCATCTTGACTTTTTTAAACACCTACAATGATAGTCCCTTTCATTAGGAATTCAGTGACTATAATTATTCCAAGGTCATTCAAAGTCACAGACAGAGAAAAATGTCATAAAAACAAAATTTTTTTTGACATCGTGTCAGCCACATTGTACCATTCAACTTTGTCCTTACCATATTTTACGTATCTCTAGAAACAACAAAGATATTTGAGGTGCAAACGTTTCGTGACTCACCCTGTATAAAAACACACCTCAGAAAATTAATTTTGAATAAAATTTTCGCTCAAAATACAAATTACAACTATATCTTTTGGATTGTTTAAACGCACCATTTAAGGGAAGCCGAAACGATTAGAGAAAAATTGTTTCGTCGAAATATTTCACGGCAGCGTGGGTCCGGGAAAAGGGGGTGGTGCGCGTGGTCGGAGGGTAGTTTTCTCTAGCAGGGACGTGCACACGGAAACCGGCAGAAACGCGCAATCTTTACCGGCTTCCGGACAATCGGGGGCGAACGTCCCTTCCGCATCCGGAATACTCTCGATCGCCTCCCTGCCAATATAATTGCTATTATGTGGTGGGGAGAAAAATGGTTTCTGGCCGGCCTTCAATAGCTCGATTTTACCGTCGATCGACTCTGGGATATCGTGGCCGCGAAACTCGGGCATTTGCGGCCGAGAGACCGGTCCCCGCGAAATTGTTCTCAGACGAGAGAAGGAAAATTTGTGGCGGGGTCCGGCCGATGCGCGGCAACCGGATGTCACCGTGATATTAACGAGTGGAAATAGAATTTGTTCCGTCGACAAAATACGTGGAGGGAGGGGGGGAATCGATCGTTCCTGAATACCTCCAAAGCACGGGAGGGGGGGTTGTTCGTATTTGAAAAAATATTTCCGGGGCTTCGTCGACTCGAGATCAAAGCCGGGGAAAATTTCAGTGGCTGCGCTCGGTTGGTGGTCGTTTTGTAAGGGAGTCGTGCCGCTCTACCGCTGAGAATGCGATCTTTAGTGCAGACCGGAAGTTTTCCTGTGATTCGTAATTGAGCGGACGCCAAGAGAAAGAGATAACGAGGCGAGCGTCTCTGAAATCCGGTCGGAAACGTCGAGCGTGCAGTTTGAAAAATGCACCCGGGGTATTTTCCGTCGGTAAGGAACTCGAAATACGAGGAACGCGCCGAGTGCACTCCCAGTTTTCCGCGACTAACAAGAATAATGTAACTCGGTTCCGTAGAATGGAGGGGGCTGACTTAGGAAAACCAGCCCAAATTCACTAGGCGCTGTCCGTTAGCCTAAGTAGTCGGTTAGCCGATCAGTTATTTAGTAACATGATACGGGTCGGGTATATCGGTGTGAGACCAGGAGACCACTACTAATCCGATGACAAAAATTATTTTTCATTATTTTTTTATGGAACTTTCACCAACATATTCCTGGCATTTTTCTAATGAAAATGATACCTAATATGATATAATTCCGATGATATTTACGTGTGTAATGGACGATACAATTTTCGCGCGCATGGAAGGACAGCGTATGGGAAAGAAAGAGACGCGGAGAGTCGCAGTCGCCGGCACATTTCAAAGGCGCGCCGGGTCCTCACAATGTAATCCCAATAAAAAACTTTTTTATTATTACTAATATTTTTATGAGACTTTCACCAATATATTTGTACACATTTTTCTGATTAAAATGATACTAAACACGATATAATTCGCATCATATTTACATTGATTGCCGTTCATATAATTTTAATGAGAAGTTACGCGGGGTCGTCCATTGCACACGTAAATATAATCGGAATTATATCATATTTGGTATCATTTTCATTAGAAAAATGCCAGGAATATGTTGGTGAAAGATCCACAAAAAAATAATAAAAAATAAAGAAGTTCTGTCATCGGATTAGTAGTGGTCTCACACCGATATACACGTTCGGCACAAGTCAAAGAATAGTATCCTTGGACGATAATTGTCCCTGGCAGCGGACCCGTGGTTGGGACAATTATCGAGAGAATACTGTAACTCGAGCCGTAGCTTTCTTCGAATCACGGGACACGTCGACTGTCACGCTGCGCTGCTCGGCGCGGCGCGGCGCGGCGACTAGACGGCCGAAAGTTTAATTAATTCATGACGTCGCGTCAGTCGCGAGACGATATTCGTGTACACGAATTAAAGGCGGAATTTATGGACGGCGCCGTTGCTCCAAGTGACACTCAAGTAATGTGCGTGAAATTTGCGTAGAGGAAGGAGCGAAATGTCACGCGTCCATTAATTCCCGGCGCGAGGCTGTAATGCAACGGCTTAATAAAACGGCCGTACGCGCGCGCGCGCTCGCGCTGTTTCTGCCCTAGGGGAGCGAAAATTGGACGAACCGGGGGGCGGAGGGGGGCAGGGTGGAGGGCAGAGATTCGCGAATTCCCCGCTTTCAAACTTGTAGGAACCGTGCGAATCGCGAAAATAATATACAATCGACCGTAACGACGCTTGTCACACCTGCCGCCATCTGGATATAACCTTCCTCTGACCTTGGACCAACTTTCGGTACGAACGAACGACGTCGAGGAAAAGTAATTAATAAAGTGCTGGTCCACGAAGAGCAAACATAAATTGATCGGAAGTGCCCCCTCCTGGTGCTGCAATATCAAATCTGTTTGTTGTTTATAGAGGATCCATATATACATATATTTGGTTTCTTTAAGAGCTAGGAAAATATGAGATCGATTCAATTCGATTACCAGAGCAAAATCTAATTGTGTTATTGATATAAAATTTTTATCGGTACATACACGTAAACATATATGATCATGCACAAACACGGTTCATCTGAGGGTGTCCCGCTATTGACGAAGATGTTCAAATAGAAATCCATCGCACACAACGCGGTGTCTCGAGACATCAACCGAGCCATAGACTTGTTAGCCGAGAAACATGGCAGAACCAACGAGTTACTCAATTTCCTTCCCCGCAACAAGACCATCATCGCTCGATCTTGATGTCCCTGGAGTGGGGGCCCCGCGACGAGCTAAGTAATTCCATTCGAAGATTCGCAAGGAAAACAGCCCGATTTCTTTCCTTCGCTATCCATTTGCTACGCGATACCTCTTCTCCCCTAACCTCATCCTTTTATCAATCGATTCCTCCCTTCGTCTTCCTCATCCCTTTCCCGACACTCGATTTTTCTCCGGCCAATCTTTGCTCGCCAGCTAATGAACCGTCCAAACAACTAGCAGCCTTTTTAGACGATCATTAATTCTGCATAGCTGGACATACGTCACTTTAGCAACATTGTTTCTGGATCGTTCTAAATAAAAAAATTTGTATAGTCAGTTCCATGGTGCAGCGAAAAGTTCGCAAAATTTCAGGAAGATAGGTTCGGTAGAACGGTCAGAATAAATTTTGCAAAAGGAAAATGGCGCTTAAAATGACCCAAGGAACCTCCCATTTCCCGCTTACGCAGTCGTTTTAGGACACCCTGTATGTATAGGGTAGAATTTGATCGAACCGTAGCGCCGATATTATTATTCCAAGGTTATTCAAAACACTTTACGATCGACAAAATAAATTTCTCATTGGTCAGAATAAATTCCGAGAAATTAGGTAAATGTTCATTTACACGCTCGCTTCTTCAAGAGTACCCCGTCGTGTACCCTAACCTAGCAATAATGGCGCACGTGTAACGCGTTGTCTACGGGCCAGCCGCGTTTATCACGACTCGATACTCTTTTCACGTATCGGTTCACAAGATTGGAGGCTAAGAATGACTGACAAAGTCCGTTCTGGTTGAGCGGCCGTTAGACAGCGCAGAATCGAAAATCATTGTTTAGGAGGGGATCGGTAAATTCTGGACAATGAGGGCTTTCTTTCCGCGTTCGCGGGATAGGTATCCGGGTCAACGGACACGAGGCAGCCAGCCAGCCAGTCAGTCAGCCAGTCAGCCAGCCAGCCAGCCTCTGCCTCTGTGTCCAAGCGTGCAACAACCGGGGATCGTTCGGCTCCCCAGACGAATAATTAAAGCCTCTGATCAGCCCGAGGAACGTCATTGTCCTCTTCTGTCGCCGTTCCCTAGCAAAAGAGTGCTCTCTCCTGCACGGTGTAAAAAAGGAAATTCGCGGTCCAGTTAAGCTACTATCCTATCCTCGACGACTGCCGAAGACAATTAAAGAGGGACAATTAAAATATTTCTTTTCCTTCGACAAAGCCCTCGCTGCTGTCCACTCGAAACACCGGCGATGTGTTAATGCTACGGGACTTCGATGTTTTCGCTGCGTACCAACGGAAACGAGGAAAGAAATTCTCGTTCCGTATCGATAGACAATTCGACGGTAGTCTATCTCCTTATCTATCTCCCTTAAATATTTTCGTTATCAGCCTTAATTCTCCAAGTGTTCAAACTTTAGGAATTTTTTTTCCCGAAAAACCAACAGCCACTTCGACAGTAGTCTATCTCCTTATCTATCTCCCTTAAAAATTTTCGTTATCAGCGTTAATTCCCTAACTGTTCAATCTTTAGGAATTTTTTTTCCGAAAAACCAACAGCCACTTCGACAGTAGTCTTATCTCCTTATCTATCTCCCTTAAATATTTTCGTTATCAGCGTTAATTCTCAGAGTGTTCAATCTTTAGGAATTTTTTTTCTAAAATCCAACAGCCACATTTTCATAAAACTTTGGGAATATGGAATACTAGGACAGGATTTCAAACATTTAAATCCAAATCCACATATGGATTAATAAATCCTTTAAATCGCATCACAGCAAAATCGAACATTTTATATCGTGATATTGACTTTTTTAATGGTTCGTTACTATCATTTAAGAAAAAGTTGCGTGCGATTATATGATTATAATGTAACTGTCAGCATGTCCGTGTAACTTTATGCTAAGACTTTCTTTTTCTTTTTTTTTTAATGAATATCTTCTATTGTAAACATTTGTATAAAAGGACTTCGGTCCGTAAATAGTAATAAATAATAATAATAATATTCTCTAGATAGATCGTATCATCGATTTACAGAGAAAATTCCTTGAACCACTCCAATGAGCAGCCACCCCTTAATAGTCGCGTTAATGTAACCAAATGATGACGTAGCTTTTCCAGCCGGGACCCAGACTTTCGAGCCAGACGGTGCAAACAAACAAAAAAAACACAATGTGCGCCCGGCAAAAATATCTGTCTATCGGCATTATTTGCAGTCTCGAGAAGCGCGGTACCATCGGTCGGAAGACGTACGAGCGTCGAGTGGCGCGTAAATCAAATTTCCGAGTCCCTCGGTGCGTCCGCGGTGCCTCGTTCCGCGACAACACAAACATGAAAATACGTACCGGCCGATATAAATACGCGAAATAAAATATCGCAAAGAATGGCACCGCGTTGCGGAGTTTTTCGCTACATCCGGTCCCGCGGGTGCCATTTCCAATGGTCCGGCCTGTCAGCCACTCTTTCTCGTCTAAATTGAATCAACGCCCCGATGTGTGCGCGCGCGCGCGCGTCGCGTCGTTCCGCGACGACTATTCGATTTTAATTCGATTCGCAGCATCTGGACACAGACTTAAGATTAGTACACACGTTGCGTGCAATGCATTCTTCTGTCTACGGTTCTGAATTACCGACTCTGCAGAAAATGACCTAAAACGATCAGCTAGTGAACTACACGAGGTTGCAATACAAAAGATGTGTGTGTGAGGGAGGAGCCAGTCACATTCTTGTTATAAATGTTTAGAGTATAAGTTGTGTACATGTACAATACGAACATTTCATGTATGAGTCTACAATGAATAAATAAAGACAATGTAATAACAAAACATATCTGCGTACATATTTATTGAACCATCAATTTTTCCCGAATGTCTGACTTGTTGTCGAGTTATACTACTGATTTCCGTAAAAATATAACCCAGACGCACTTGGCATTGAGTAAGTGTAACAATTTGGAATTGCAAAAATAGCGAAAATTTGAGAAACAAAAATTTTTGGCCGTTTGGTTTATCGTCGAGTCGTACTACTGATTTTTCGTGCCACCTCTTTCGCTATCATATTCGCCTAATACAAAATTCAATTTTTCGAGGTTTCGGAAAATTTTCGGTCGCCTGGCTTGTCTTTGAGTTGCACTACTTAATTTTCGAAATTTTTCGCCGGCTGGCTTGTCGTTGAGATGTACTACTGAATTTTCGTGCCACCTCTTTCGCTATCATATTCGCCTAATACAAAACTCAATTTTCGAGATTTCGGAAAATTTTCGGTCGCCTGGCTTGTCTTTGAGTTGCACTACTTAATTTTCGAAATTTTTCGCCGGCTGGCTTGTCGTTGAGATGTACTACTGAATTTTCGTGCCACCTCTTTCGCTATCATATTCGCCTAATACAAAACTCAATTTTCGAGATTTCGGAAAATTTTCGGTCGCCTGGCTTGTCTTTGAGTTGCACTTCTTAATTTTCGAAATTTTTCAGCCGGCTGGCTTGTCGTTGAGATGCACTACTGAATTTTCGTGCCACCTCTTTAGCTATCATATTCGCCTAATACAAAACTCAATTTTCGAGATTTTGAAGGAGGTGGTCTAATTTTATTATTGAATAGTCATGGTGGAGAATAAAGAACACATTAATTGTTGTAACTAATATTCTTTATTTTTCACCAAAAAGTACAATATCAAACGTATCGTGGTGAGATGAGAAGAAGGTCCTTGGCAGGATGAGAAGAAGATCCTTGGCAGGATGAGAAGGCGTGTTGGCACTTATGGTATCACGACGACAAATTTTTGAGGTATTCAGATGAGTGTCGGTAACACCTCCACAAAGTTTCAGCTCTGAACTCTTGGTGGTGTCGAAGAAAAAAATTGTGAAAGTGGCCGGAAAAAACTGCATCTTCCAAATATCACCAATTTAATAATTGATTTTCTGAAAAGGATAGCAACAGCCTTTTTAGCAACTGGTTTTGAGTTAGGTTAGCGGCAGACAGAAAGGAAACGGGAAAATCAATCGAACGTGTTCTCGCGGCACTCTCTCCACGCCCGTTGATTCGCAAAACAATGTCTGGTGAAAATTCGTGCGGGCACACACCGAATCTACATCGTCGATCGTATAATCGACAGAATGAACCGAACGGGCGGGTTAATTGCGCCGCGGGAAAGTTCCGGCGTCCGCCGGAGAATCGACGGAAATAACGTTGCCTTGAAAAACTCGGCGACACTTCGCCGGCTAACTTGATTTACGAAATTTCCATATTTATATACGGGGGGCCACCGCTCCGTCCATCCATCCGGAATACACACTGTGTCCCTCTCCCACCCTGCCACACCGCTCGCCACGCCCCTCGCGCAAACCCTTTCGCGGGTTAAAAACGCCCGAGGGTTAGAAAAAGAGTTCGGGGAGAGAGCCCTCTCTCGTCCCATAATTAATTTAAACGCGCGTGGCGGTGTGCTACGGCGAAAATTCGATCGGGAAAACTAATTGACGGCGCTGGGGTCAGCGTTATCGATAAATATTGATAAGTCGAGGTTAACTTGACCTGCCAGGGACCGCCGACTCGGCGTATAAATCGCCATGGAGATTTATACAATCATTATTTCTCCTGTGTTTAATTTTTCCCCGCCCACGTGGCCCCGACTACCGTTAGAGGCCGCCGGTGGGCGGGGCGAGAGCCAGTAGGAGGGGCCTGGCGTCGCGTCTAGCCACTCCTACCGTCTCGCTCGTAGCTCCGAGCTGTGTAACTGTACAGAGCGAGCTCCGAGAGGTTGTGTGACAACGACAGATTGACAATATGAATAGTAGAGTAGTTAACGGCGATGAGCAGCTATGTCGAAAGGAGGATTGCGTTAATAATAAAAGAATGGGAACTCGGTTCTCCGGAATAAAGTTCCCTGTCACATGCTTCTCTTGGCCTGTCACTGGCTGCTGCTTTATCGATCCGTTTCGGGGACAACGAAGAAAGTTCGGATTATAAGGAGTTCATTTCCGAAATGGTATTAGCGTAATCCGTGGCTCGTGGGTT
Source organism: Lasioglossum lativentre (assembly GCA_916610255.1). NCBI lineage: Eukaryota > Metazoa > Arthropoda > Insecta > Hymenoptera > Halictidae > Lasioglossum > Lasioglossum lativentre. Next base: position 7,354,167 of record OU744357.1, on the reverse strand, counting down.
TACAGGGACGGCAGCTTAACCGGCAGAACTACATTTGCCGATTTAAGCTTCTGCTTAAATATTAGTTCAAGCGCCGTGGTAAGCTTCTGGTGTTCACGTGTAACCGCGGGGGGGAACCTTGAAAACGACCATCGGTCTTCAGGGTAAATTTGCTGGGAAAAATTAACGCGCTGAACAATCGAATGTATTTGGTAGATTTATATTTTAGCGAGTTGATGAGGGAAATTGGAGGGGGTCACGGTTCTGTTATTAAATTCTGAGAGGATGTGTAGCTCTGATTACGATCGCTAGCAATTCTGATTTCCATCGTTAAAATCGATGAAAGAGCAGCCAGCTAATTAATGATTGGGATCGGAAGCAAGCCCCCCAATGAAATAGTAGCATCCCATCTGTTATGCGGTAACGAATCCTCCGCCCCCTAATTTCGCAGGGAAAAATATGGAGGCAGGAAGTGTGTCCAGCAAGAGCCGTCGAAATGCATCCAAGAGACCGTCTCCTCCTCTTCGTCGTGCAGGTTCATCGAATATTTACCTGACCAGCGCATTGAATATTCCCCGCTGGCAATAGATTTCGAGCAAGGTGTAATGTGAGTCGTCGTGCTGCTACCAGGTGCAACACGCACGGGGTGTCCCCGAAATACTCTAGTCAAATACGGAGTACCACTATGCTCGAAGAATAAATTTCTTTTACCAACAAAAATGATTACAGTGCTTGAAATTTTCAATATTTCTAAACGGAGAAAAATTCTACTGAAAATTTTACGGATGTGTCACCGATGTCGGTAATTTAAATTGAATTTTAAAGTGCGGTCCCAGTGGAAGCAGTGAAGGATACAGTTACAGAGGATCGCGAAGATGCATTACAAAAATAGTTATTTGTATTTTCTCGTAGTGCGAAACTCGCGAGACACCCGATATACGCATAGAGGGAAGGCGGTCCGAAGACCATGAGAAATAGCGGAGGGTGCGGGCACGGGGTGGCATAGAACGGCTGTTCGAAGAGGGTTGCGAGTATCGAATTTTCACCCCATCCGAGAGCATTCGTATTAATATTTTACAGGATACCGGCAGACTTGCCAAGCCAACCAAAAACGAAGCTCGATGGTGCAGATGCGGCGTCAATGGAGGCGAAAGTCGATCTTGTGAGATATTCTTCTTGAACGCGTTAGCGAAGACGCGTACTACTGCCGGCATTACGTGTAGAAATAGATTTTACAGGGAACCGAGGAAACATATTTTCCGACGTTAATAAACAGCATACTATACAAAAGAAGAATGATATCAGTCAGAAATTAAATTAGCTCCGCCCCTTACACTTTGACACGCCTCCTGCAGATTGCTCCGCCCATTATGGGTCTGCCCAATGTGAAACGATTTTTTATATTCTCTGATTCTGTGCAATTAAAATTTCAACCAGTTTGTATTCCCACTGCCATGCCGTTTTGCTCCGCTCCGCTTTTGCTACAGTGTCTCCGCCTTCCTAGAACTTGCTCCGCCCACTCTAAAGTTGGTACAAATATAGAAATTGTAGAGCAGAAGTAAAAAAACCTGGGAAAATTGGAAAAACGAGGACAGACCGAATGCCTCGAAGTTCGTCGACATTATACCGTCCATATCTACCACTACACAGTTGAGTCCCGCCCTCTAATCACTAGCCCCGCCCTCTAATCATTAGCCCCGCCCTTCACACATTGTCCCCGCCCACTGGCGAGTTTCTAAACGCGAGAAAGCCTGTTGATTTTTGTAATTATTTCCGGTTACACATCCGAACCGCACCTTTCAGCACGAGCTCGCTAATTAAATCACTGAAACGTTAAATGTCAGGAGAACGTCACGAAGCACGGACATTTATACAGGTGAATATTAACGGAGCAAACAGCGGGAATCAATTGAGTATCAGGAAACCTGAGAAAGGTCAGAGAGCAGAGGGGGGTTGGTTCAGGGACTGCTCTAAGAATCGAGAATGTCACCGAACCTAATTCATCGGGATTTAATAATAACGTTCGTGAAATTGCGTGACGTAGTGTCACAACGACTGGCGAATAACGCTCTCGATCAATCGATAGGGGTGGATCTCTATTGCTCCGGTTGGTTAGGCCAGTTTTCCTGAAACTAATCTCGTCTCGTTATTAGCGATTCCTCGTGCCCTGGAAAAAGAGAGAAGGGGGGAGGCGAGGGGAAGATAGAAACGAGGACTAACGCAATTTTCTTGGAAGAACGAGCCGGATAAAAAGGGAAGACGCTCGTTTTTCCACTGAAAACGAGTACACCGACGCGGACAGGTGCCCCGGGTTTAATCTCAACCAGGGGTTTAATCAGGAATGCCTATCGAAGATCGATCAGTTCGAGAAACGCACGATTCGGGGTTGCTCGACGCCCACGTAGAAAATATTCGCTGGAAACAATTTTCCTACAGAGTGTAAACGAAAACAAAAAATCCAACAGAAACCCCACCCCAGCCAGCCCCCACCCCTTCTCGGCAGAGGGGTGAAGCTTGATTAATAAAATGGTGTAACGAATTTTATTATTACGACTAGCGCGAGCAACAAAAGACGAATCGAATTTTAATTAAATCAGAGACCGAAAGTGTAATAGGCGTTATACCGGAAAGCCACTGATTCAGATTTAATAAAGGCCGGATAGATTTCCTATGAAATTAATTATCCCGGTAACACAATGGACCCATTGTTGCGCGACCAGGATATTAATTTACGAAAGAAACGAAGAAACCTGGGAACGGTGCAGTTACAACTACGCCCCTTTTTTCTGCTCCCACCCCCACCCCCTATACGTTCTTCAAAACTTTTTGCTATATTTCGCGCAGTGTTACAAGAAGGGGGGGGGTAGAGAGATAAGAAAACTCACGTGATGAGATTCACGTGCTGCTCTCTCGATACGGGCTGTTGTTATCAGTGTGCCGTGCAAACAAGGTTATAATGTGTTCAGGGAAGTTCGGGGTAGCGAAAACCTATATCCTCGAATCGACTTCCTCGAGGATGGTATATACTTTGCCGAGTAAACTATTTTCCAGGCAAAATTTTTTCGATGTTGAGTACACGGCAAATAGAACGGAACAGAGTGGTGCGGGGCGAGGTGGTGGTGGGAGGTGGTGGTGGGGGGAAATAATTACTTTCCCGGGGAATTTCGTCGTGGAGCCAGCAGCCTCGCCGGAGAAATTACTCATTATTTTAGGGCCGTGGAGCGTCCTCGGAGCTCTCCTGGGAGCGCACACCTTTTCCTATCCGCCCACGCGCGTACACACACGCCCCCCTCCTCCCCCCCCCCTCTCGCAACCGTGCGGCACCAAGGGAAACTTACAGTTTTCCCCAAGTAGAAATCGTCTCGATCACATCCCCGACGCGACCAACGAGGGAAAGAAATTAATCGGAGATTTATCTTATCAAAGAAGAAATCCCATTATCCGGTGGTACGTGCGGCGATACCTAAGTAAATAAATAAAAGAACGTGAGAGAGAGCTTGACGGAGCTTCAGGGGTGGGGGGGGAGAGAGAAAGGGTTGTGCACAGCAAGCTTGCACACAGGTGCGACCGGGAAAAACTCACGAAATAAATCTCGGTTGCAGCCGCCACCCCCGCCCCCGCCGCCTCCTCCCTCGTTCACCTGTGAGAGACACGGCAAAAGTAGGAAAAAGGATGGCAGAAATAATTTGGAAGAAACGTTTCCGGATTATTACGGATCTTCTCGTCTCTCTGTGTTCGCCTTGCGTTTTTTCGCGCAATCACTGTCCGCTTTTTCTCCCTTCCGCGGCACCTACGTCTCCTCCCCGCTTTTTCCCACGTACACCGTGAAAAACTGTTCGACTTACTCACTGGGAACGTCAGGGCGACGTCGTTTCTTTGTCTCCGTTGGGTGACGTCCGGGAATATTTTTAAATAAATTCTATTGTGCCCCCGCGTGACGAACTGATACGCGTGTATTAAATGTCCGGTTCGTAAGAAACGGGTGGCTCAAAGACGTGGCTGAAAATTTTTATATGCACTCTTTTACATACAGGCTGTTCACTTGAAAACTTTCCAGCCGAATATCTCAAAAATATGAAAGACATTAAAAAAGTGTAAAACACCCAAGGATTTCGAGAGAGAAAGGTGAGGGCAGTATCAGTTTTTTATTTAGGTGGCGTTTTCAAGGTCATTTGAAGGTCAACTTTGTTTTTTCAAATGGAAACCTATATTTTTTATTATGCGATCTTATTGTACGTAAAAAGACCAATAATTTTCGTACAATAAGTAATAGGCTTCCATTTGAAAAAACAAAGTTGACCTTCAAATGACCTTGAAAACGCCACCGAAATAAAAAACTGATACTGCTCCCACGTGACACGTGTTTTACACTTTTTTAATATCTTTCATATTTTTCGAGATATTCGGCTGGAAAGTTTTCAAATGAACACCCTTATATGCACATCGACTAAAATAAATGATAAATCGATTGGCAAGCTTTGAAAAAATTCGGTGAACACAACCGGTGTTAGTGTTTTACCCGTTAACGAGTCGAGGGAAGCGAGCATCGTCGAGGAAGGGGCAAGTTTGACCGTCATTTTTTCGTCAAAGAGAATTCCGGACGTCGTCGGCGAGCCACCGGAAGACGGTATCGAAGCAAAGCAATTATGCCGGCCGCAATTACCCGCCGGTGAGAAGCGTCTCCTTTCGCACCTTTTTTTTTTGCTTTTCTCTCTCTCTCTCTCTCTCTCTCTCTCTCTGCTCCCGCAGGGGAGAGTAATTGCGCCCAGGAGAGGCGCGAAACCGTGCCCGGCGAAAAATTTAAATTGTCCGTCTTCTCCGGGTCTTAAATTGCCGCGGCGGTCTCTCGCTCGCCCTCTCCCACTGTCCTTCATCCATCTTACTGTCATCCGAAAATTTATCTGCGGCCGCCTACGTGTAGCCACGTAGCGTGGCCGAGATAAGGAACCTAGGATACTGGACGGTGCGAAATTATACCATCCTCGAAATAGAATCCTTTCGAGAACACGCGGGGGATGTTTCCATTGTTTCCCTGGGATCACTTGGCAGTGATCCTTGAACTGTCGGCGAGCTAGCATACGTTATTTGTTGCTCTGTCTTAGGATTCTAGAAGCTCTTCATTATTTTTTATTAGCTATTTGTGGAGGGCTTTGTTTGACGTTAGCTGAGAACAACATCTGTGTCCTCTTCGAGAATGATGTTCCCAAAGTATTCTAGTTGGGAGGTAGCTAAATAATCATCAGTCTTTCTATCTCCCATAATGATCATGGTCCCTATTCGGTTCTAACAGGGTTGTGATATGTCCTTTGTGACGCTGATGTCCACAATGTGTTCTAGTTGACAGGTAGCTAAATGGATCACCCACTTCATCATTCTTTGTTTGATTCTGCTGATGGCGTGTATTTGGTATTAGCCGGGTCTAAGGTATGTCCTCTTTGAAACTAACACCCTAATATTAGCCTAGTGAACAGGTAGCTAACTGGTCACACGTTTCATCATTTTCTAATCGGTACTGACCCCTATTTGCTGCTAGAGCAACCAGGTCTGTGATATATCCTCTTTGACAATGATGTCCTCAAAGTAGTCTAGTTGGGAGGTAGCTAAATAATCATCAGTCTTTCTATCGCCCATAATGATCATGGTCCCTATTCGGTTCTATCAAGGCTGTGATATGTCCTCTGTGACACTGATGTCCACAGTGTCCTAGTTGACAGGTAGCTAAATGGATCACCCACTTCATCATTCTTTGTTTGATTCTGCTGATGGCGTGTATTTGGTATTAGCCGGGTCTAAGGTATGTCCCCTTTGAAACTAACGCCCTAATATTAGCCTAGTTAACAGGTAGCTAACTGGTCACACGTTTCATCATTTTCTAATCGGTACTGACCCCTATTTGCTGCTAGAGCAACCAGGTCTGTGATATATCCTCTTTGAGAATGATGTTTCCAAAGTATTCTAGTTGGGAGCTAGCTAAATCTGTCTTCCTGTCCCCAATACTGATCATGGTCCCTATTTGGTTCTATCTGAGCTGTCATGTGTCCTCTGTGACGCTGATATCCACAAAGTAGTCTAGTTGGGAGGTAGCTAAATATAATCATCAGTCTTCTTATCCCCAATACTGATCATGGTTCCTATTTGGTTCTATCAGAGCTGTGATATGTCCTCTGTGACGTTGATGTCCACAAAGTGTCCTTGTTGACAGGTATCTAAATCGACCACCCACTTCATCATTCTTTGTTTGATTCTGCTGATGGCGTGTATTTGGTATTAGCCGGGTCTAAGGTATGTCCTCTTTGAAACTAACACCCTAATATTAGCCTAGTTAACAGGTAGCTAACTGGTCACACGTTTCATCATTTTCTAATCGGTACCGACCCCTATTTGCTGCTAGAGCAACCAGGTCTGTGATATATCCTCTTTGAGAATGATGTTCACAAACTCTCCACGACCCCAACAACTTGCCACCCACTTGGCATACGTGACCTCCTCGACAGAAACGATTCCAAAAGTTCATTCTAGCGATCAGCTGACCAACCAATCACAAGTTCCACAGTCCCTACCATGTCCAACTGATCCCCACCACCGTGTCTACCAACTCGGTGTCTTCATGCAGCAGCAGTCAACTGGAGCACAGACACGTCGGCTGTACACCTTCTCGGCGGAAAGATTAATGATATGACGCAAACCCCGGGACCGATGTTTCGACACGTCCCGAGACCAAAGGAGCCACACTATCGTTCTCGGGAAGGAGTCAAGTGGCCAGATGGTAGAGGACGGATAAAACCCGAAGGAGAAGAAGGTACGCAACGATGCGAGCGGCTAGGTAATCGCGGGCGCGGTGTAATTTAAGTAGACCTTATCGAAGTTTATCGCGCCGGTTCTGACGCCACGGCCCCATAATCCACCGGTTCGTTTCCAAGCTGGAAACCCATTAAGGTAGCAGTTGCAACACGGACGCGGCGCGCACCGCGGGAACAAAACGAGAATGAGCGAGAGGAAGGAAAAGACCCGCCTCTCTCTCTCTCTTTCTCTCTCTCTCCTCTCCTCTCCTCTCCTCTCCCCTTGCTCGCGGTGCCGGAGTGATTAATGTGAATGGATGGAAGAAACAAAAAAGGGAGCAGGGGAAAAGGAACAACGAATCCGGCTGCCGCGCTCTCTTGGTGTTAACTTTTTTTCCACGGTCTTTGCTCCCTACCAGCGGCCGACGCGTTTATTGCGCTTCTGGAATCATTGAAAATAGGCTGGGGCCCAGACTATTGCACCCGATTATCCTCGAAATTACAAATATAGCCCAAGAAACAAAAGGATTTGTGAAAATAGGGACAAATGGCGAGATTATTTGTGAAAAATGTTGATGGGACTTTCCGGTGACACTTATCTGATGCTCGGTCTTTCGACTTTTGGCGTGAATCGTCTCAAGTAAATTCGATGTTTAGTGGGTTTCGAATTGCATTAACTTAATTGTATCGATCCTGGATCGGTGAATCCCGATCCACAGAACGTGTGACGTGTTGTCTCGATCATCGGGAATAGCGTACGAAGCGACGCGGAATAAAGGGAAGAATACAGACCGCGGCGAGATGATCTTGATTAGATACGCTTGATAATCCGTGGCCGCTTTTCAGCGGGCATGCCCGCCGCGCCGGGTCCCTAAGGGGCTAAAACGATGAAGAGTCAAACAGGAACAACGAGCGCGCGCGCGCGCGCCTGCCACACACGGAACACGATCCCTCTCTCTCTCTTTCTCTCTCCCTCTCTCTCTCTCTCCCGATAGTCTACACGCGCGAACGACTCGCTTGCTCGAGCGTGTCCGCGCAAAAGGGAATTTATGCACGGTTCGTCGACGGGCACGAGGGCGCAAAACATCCCGAGCTAGTAAATATTAATGCGCTCATTAGCCGGGCTTCATATTCATGCTATGAAAACTCATCGTTTATTATGTAACGATTGCCGGTGGCCGGGCGAGATCGCGCCCAGATCGCGGATTACCGGTTAATGGTAATCGACGAGGCTGGATTTCGATGACTTCGCGAGGCCCGGGTCCTGTCCACGGCCCGACTAGAAGACCACCCGCCATCACAGAAATCCTGGACAATTTATGAATATTCGGCAATTTATTCCAAACAATTTATCCGAACCGATCTTGTTGAAACTTCGGGTGTACTTCGCTGCACTATTGGAGTGACTGGAAAAAAATTCTAATCCAACATTTGACCTCGGAACGACCTCCAAAAGATTTTGTGTACCCTATATTTTCCAATGATATTGGATGCCTATCGACCAGACTGATTGAAAAGGAAAAATCCCACGTTGAAACTGTGGACTCGAATTTTCCAAAAACATGACGGAGGTTCGTTCGAGGACTTCGGTGGCCAGCCAATAGCGTCGCGGGGCGTTCCATCAATAAGAACACCGACGATCGGAACGAAAGGGTCCAAAGGGACACAGGGTCCGAGTCCTATTTCATCGGGTTCCGATGAGAGTTTGGTTCCGCGAGCTTCTGATGACTCGTGAAACTCCTCGAGACGACTATAAGCCGATATATTTATTGCCGGAGATACTTCCGAGACTCTTTTTCCCTCGGCCTGCGGAGTCGATTTACTAAATAAGGCCGGAAGTGGATTGCCTGTGACATCACCGTCAAACTTTCTACCTTTGAAGTAGGATTTCAAAGGATTTTTCCCTCGGTTACCAATCGAGTCGGCCTCAATGATAAGAACTCTCTCTCTCTCTCTCTCTCTCTCTCTTTCTCTCTCTCCCTCTCTTCTTCCCACGGGGGAAACTGGAGTTTCGTGTTTCTTCCGAGATGACGCAGTTTAATTAAAGGAGCCCACTGTAGTCACTGCTAAAGTCCTGAGGCTGCGAGTACAACTCTCACAAACATAACCAAAACTTGACATAGTCGAAACATAATCAGAATTTATTTTTCATCAACTTCGAGGACTGATAGACAGAAACAAACTCTCGATTAAGATAAAATTTTTAGAAGACCCGTTTTAAAAAATCGTTTTGTCTACGTCTCGGGCTTTCCGTGTTACTCTATTTTTCTCAGACACTCTTATCATAGAAAAAAAAAACTGTCAGCCGAAGTTGGCAAAGATAAGAGTTAGGTGCGAAGCTGTCGAAGACCCGTGTCAAACGGGACCCGGGCACCGCGTGGCGGGGGTGTGCCGGCAGGAATCTCTCGATTACTCTTCCCCTGATTTATGGCGGAGAAGTTCGATTCCCGCGATTTACCCTGTTCGCATTTTCCTAAGAACTTTTCGAACTTAGAGGCTCCACGGGACGGATCATTAACCACCAGCTAACCCGAGTGCTCGGCCGAGAGAGAAATCCATAATTTTCGCGAGCGCAAAACGAATACCACGGAAGGAAGCTTGTCCGTTGATCTTGGGTCATTTCCGACCCTGTTCATTTTATTTTTGCCCGTTTATCCGCGATTTCGTAAAAAAATTCGCCGGCGTGCAAAACGAATAACACGGAAGCTTGTCCGTTGATCTTGGGTCATTTCTGCCCCTGCACATTTCATTTTTGCCCGTTTATCCGCGATTTCGTAACAAAATTCGCCGACGCGCAAAACGAATAACACGGAAGCTTGTCCGTTGATCTTGGGTCATTTCCGACCCTGTTCATTTTATTTTTGCTCGTTTATTCGAGATTTCGTAACAAAAATTCACCGGCGCGCAAAACGAATAACATGGAAGCTTGTCCGTTCATATTGGGTCATTTCCGACCCTGTTCATTTTATTTTGGCCCGTTTATCCGCGATTTCGTAAAAAAATTCGCCGGCGCGCAAAACGAATAAAACGGAAGGTTGTCCGTTGATGTTGGGTCATTTCTGACCCTGTTCATTTTATTTTTTCCCGTTTATCCGCGATATCGTAAAAAAATTCACCGGCGCGCAAAACGAATAACACGGAAGCTTCTCCGTTGATGTTGGGTCATTTCTGACCCAGTTCATTTTATTTTGGCCCGTTTATCCGCGATTTCGTAAAAAAATTCGCCGGCGCGCAAAACGAATAAAACGGAAGGTTGTCCGTTGATGTTGGGTCATTTCTGACCCCGTTCATTTTATTTTTTCCCGTTTATCCGCGATATCGTAAAAAAATTCACCGGCGCGGCGCGCAAAACGAATAACACCGAAGCTTGTCCGTTGATGTTGGGTCGTTTCTGACCCCGTTCATTTTATTTTTGCCCGTTTATCCGCGATTTCGTAACAAAAATTCGCCGGCGCGCAAAACGAATAACACGGAAGCTGGTCCGTTGATCTTGGGTCATTTCTGACCCTGTTTTATTTTTGCCCGTTTATCCGCGATTTCGTAACAAAAATTCGCCGGCGCGCAGGAGTCTTTTTCCTCGTCACAGAAAATTCCAGTCGGCCACAATCCTGTCATCGTTTGAGCGCGTTACAAGCGGGGAGCGCGCGTCTCTCTGTGCATTCAGCGCCCCTTCGAATCCCACGTCGGCTGTCTCTCTGTGTTGTCCCTGTTGCTCGCGCTCCAAAAAGATAACCGCGGACACCTCGTTTCCGGTTTCTCGGTCTATAGACGCCGTCGAGCGGCACGCAAACGAGGCCAGCCGGTATTATTGTAGCCGTTTCTCGTACTGCGAGCAAAACCAGAGAGAGAGAGAGAGGGAGAGTAAGAGAGAGAGTAGGGTGGCTCGTTCGTTCGTTCGTTCGGTCGGTCGTAGAAACTGGCACGGGCAATCTTTTTCAGGCACTTCGGGAAATGTCGAGAAGCTTTCGCGCGCATTTACCCCAGACGTCACTTTCCCGGCCGGGTGAAAATAGCCGGCTTTAAACCGGCATTGAGCCGCCGCGAATAAAGTTTGCCACGGTAATTAGTTTTAGCCCGCGTAGCTTAAAACTGCTGGCTGGATGGTTAAATCTGTCCCCGTGGATTCCAGAGAAATTCGGTTGGCCACCTTCGTCTGTCCGACGCGGCTGCATTATTCCACGGGACCAGACAAGGTTTACGCTACGAGACAATACCGCTGGCGGGGCTGTATATAAAACTACACAAGCAGGCTATTTTGTCGGACGGGTACAGTCACCTAATGAAAAGTAGCTTCAATTTTAGATTCGAGTGAGAGACCACGCGTGGTCCTAGTCTTCAATTAGGTAAACTCTAGATACCTTTCTTGCTAAATACTATAAATGATATGCGTTGTCATATGAAAATGACACGATTGAATTTATTTTGTGCGATTTTTATTAGAATGTGTGCTCGATTATAGAATCGTATAGAATCATTTCCAACCGGAAGCATCTTTACAGAATTCAACAATTGTAAAGGGTCTTTCAACGAGAGGTGTCATTTTAAATTTCGCGCCATTTTCGAACTGGCAACATTCAACTGTCGTCGGACAAGAAAAACCAGGAGGTTTTTAGATACGGATCGATACACGCTCGCACAAGGAATTGAAATAGTGAAAATTCACTAGAAAAATAGTGAAACAATGGCTTTATTGTGTGAAAAATTTCCTGAACGATTTGGCCGCCGAGATCGTGCGATTTAACAACATTAGACTTTTTTCTTTGGAGCAATGTTAAAGATAAAGTCTACGCCAATGCTCCAGCAACAATTCAATCACTCAGTGTTCACTATTAATCCTTTGCACTCGGATCTATTTTAACTCGAAAATTAAACTTTTCTTCCAACCAAGAATAATTCCATTGTATATGATTTTGTTCATGTTATGGATATAAAATTGATTTAAATACCTAATACAATACTTAAATGTCTAGCAGTTTATTAAATGCGAACAAAAATAATAATTTAACAATATTTTCAACAATAGCACAGCAATTTTCACTGATGCCTCGGAGTCGCCATCCGAGTGCTAAGGGTTAACATATAGACTAAATACAGCACACGCGGAAAACACTGTGGCGTTATTTGGATTAACATCTTTTACAATACTAATAAAGTATATACAGTACAAAATGTAGTTACTTAAATAACGTACCCATATAAAGACATTTCCAACAAAAATAGAAAATCTGGAAATGGTCATTCGAGCGGTAATGGTAGGTTCAGTATTAAATTAACCCTTAGCACTCGGATGGCGACTTTGAGGCATAAAGATATTGTTCACTTTATTATTTTTGTTCGCATTTAATAAACTATTAGACATTTACATATTACATGAGATATTAAATACAGTTTCATAAGCAAAAAATGAAAAAAAAAATAGTATAGAATGGAAATATTCTAGAATGGAAAAATCTTTCGTTTTTTAATTAAACTAGCTCCAAAGGGTTAAGAGCCAATAGCCCTTTGCCGGCGACTCTTATTTCCCTGCCAGTGCCTAAACACTTCCACGAATCCCAGTAGTCCCCGACCGCGGAAAAGAAAGGAACCAGTCGAATCCCTCGCCGCTGGCTTATCCTTTTCCAGGCGATTTACGTGCGAAGTTCACGGTGGAAGGAAGCGAATCGTTTATCACGCGGCGAGCTAATAGATAGCAACGGCGGTTACGTGTTCGTGGTTCGATCGGTGCCATCCCTTGTCCCTAACCCCCTGGAATCCACTTTATCGGGCCGATCGACTAACAGCTGCGGGAATCAAGCTTGGGGAATCCGGTCTGGAATCGAACTTCCGAATTCGCCCTGTGCCGGAAGTGCGTAACTCTTTGCCTCCGTGCCTTCCCGGAGAGACCCCCGGAGCTTTATCAGATTTGGATAATTTCAGCAGGAACAAGCTCAACTACGTGCTGATCGACATGGATTTTTACTGTTCGCGAGAATACTCTTTGCGTTGCGTCGTGTCTCAATGCCCGACAGCTATAGTGGACTCGTTGAGCGTAAGCGCGCCCTATAAGGGATAAATAAATGACAGTCGTGTAGGATAACAAAAAAACGAACACTTGCAACTTTAATAACTATTACGGGGAGATTACGATTTCCGTGGCCCCTTGTTTAGAAGTTAGAAGTTATATTATATTTTTACGTCGCATCGACTACTTTGGTCATTAGCGACGACTTATATATAGCTTATAACTATAGCTTATAACTATAACTTATAACTATAATCTATAACTAACTTATAGCTATAGGACCTACAGTTTATTAAGGTGGGTTCCGAACCACCTGGGCGGCTACAGTATGAATCACTTGAGAAACCCTTGTTTAGAGGTTAAAGTGTTCTTGGGGTTATTTTAAGAAAAAAAAATGTATATGTCACACGTATCATTATCGAAACATCCATGGGCAGGTGAAGGTTCATTTTACGGAGCTTTTCAATTAATAATTAATTACTTTCTTCATTGTACAAATTACATTGCCATAATAAAACATATGGTTCAGCGTCTCATCCTCCTTCTTGCAACAGCATTTGGGGATCATTGATGAAACCTATGCGACTCAAAGAAGCAATTCTTCCGGGTTCTTCAATTTTTTTTTCGAACCAAGTCCCACGGTGTCTGACGTTATGATTTTCGAGGGGAACGCGAATCTTACTGCTGCGCTCGGCCTTCTCCGACAGCTCATAAAATCAGCGTCACGAGGGTTACTATAAAACAGCAGCGAGGCCGGTTCTTCGCATAAAGTCGACTTCCCATGCTGCCGCGCGGGAGCCCCCCCCCCCCCCCCCCGCGCAAAACCTCGCCGATGAAATGTTCTCACTCGGAAACATGCATAAGTCATCCGTGGATGTCTGGCGTTTTTCTGCGCCGGCTATCGGAATCATGTATTTATTCGTTTATTTATTCAAAGCGTTATGTCGCGAAGGCAGATTTTCGCCTAATTGTATGGAACGGATGTTTATGGTACGAGCAAACCGAGTTCCGCTATTCTTGAGGGGGGTTTTGTTTTTTACATTGTTTATTTAATTAGGTCGCATCAACATCAAGGTCATTAGCGACCACTTGGTTACATATACAAAATCACGAGTCTGACGAAGATTCTGAACAGAGTCTAATAAATATGTATACTATTAATTTCCCTTAAATCGAGATGAAATTCTATTTTAGTTTTGTTAATGTACAGTTATTGGAGAGCATGTATAGGCATACAATAGATATAAATTTTCTCTTTTTTTAGGAAATTGCGAACTACAAAAAAACTTCTAATCACTGAAACCGTAAAATAACCCCTCAAAAATCCATTTATACAGAATAAAGAAAGATGCTATACGTTTCGACAACGCCATTGTGTTGTGTATAAAAAACAGTACTACTTTTTCCTTTTTTTCTAATATTTACTATTTACAAGAAAAACGATGGCTAGTAATAGCGTGAACACCCTGAATATGCTGTCATTCTTTAAAATCTGCGGTCTTAGCATTTAGCCATAGTTTTCGCCGATTGCAATACACGTAAGTGGGTGATTGGAATGAATTTTTTGCGTTTACTATACATGTTTCGACATTAATGATCATACATTTGTTTGTAATCTGTATCTGTATACAGGGTGTCCCAAAAGTACTTCAACATCGGGAAATGGGAGGTTCCTGAGGTCATTTCAAGCGTAATTTTCCTTTTGCAAAATGTTGTCCGAGGTTTCGTTTGGGAGTTATTAACGAAAAACACGGACCAATGAGAGCGCGAGTTCGACGTTCGCTGGCACGTTCAGCGCGGCGAGCCGGCAGGTGGTTGGCTGAACATGCCAGCGAGCGTCGAGCTCGCGCTCTGATTGGTCCGTGTTTTTCGTTAATAACTCCTAAACAAAGCCGCGGACAACATTTTGCAAAAGGAAAATGACGCTTGAAATGACCTCAGGAACCTCCCATTTCCCGATGTTGAAGTACTTTTGGGACACCCTGTATAAGGTTGAAATAAATCTCTTACGTGATTTTCTATAATAAAAATTAAAAAAAAAAACCTGGAAGAATCGAGTCCGAGCCGACTCCTAACCGATCGCGAACGAACCGTGGATTACAAGCTCGGTCCTTTCGTCGGTTTATGAAACGACGATCGGTGCACGATTAATTACGGGCATCCCACCGTCTCGGCCTGATACCAGCTCGAGATGATTAATTTCCCGACAACACACCGGACGACACGAACTTTCCTCTCACTCCCTCCCTCCCTAAACCGGTGGAAAAACTTTTGTGTGTTTTTCCTTTTCTCGCGAGGGGACGCGCGCGCGCGCGCGCCGAGTGAAAAATGCCGATGTCTCTGCGAGTCGAAAGTTTTCCACTGTCCCGGGCGCGGGCGAAGAAAAGGTGAAAAGGCTCCTTTCGAGAGAGGCCGAACTCGCGGAAAGTGCACACTCATTTCCGTGTTCCCTGAATACCTTCGATCTCGCTTGATACAGTATCGCGGCATTTTTCACGCGAGGACGGATGAAAGTTCTCCTTCGAAAGGGGAATGAAAGGGGACAGAGTCGCTCCGGGCGGGATGAAACCTCTGCAAAACCCCTCTCTCTCTCTCTCTCGCGAGGAGGAGGAGGACGAGGAGGTGGAGGAATTTTCTTTCGCCTTTTTCGGTGGGTCTCGCACCGCGGCTACACGTCTGCCGCGGACTAGAACAAGGGAACTGAATTTAGAACCGGAAAGACCTGACGCAACAGCGTATATTCGCAAAAGGGCGAAGTTTCCGTTTTACGTCCATTCTCAGAATTCGATGAAATTTTGAAAATAGGTTCTTTTTTAAAATGACGATTGCTAACAGGATTTTTGGCGACTCGAAAAAAAATTTTGACACTCTCTACCTTACCAATAAATTACCAATAAATAACCCAGACCTAACCCAGAACAAGGGAACTGAATTTAGAACCGGAAAGACCCGACGCAACAGCGTATATTTGCAAAAGGGCGAAGTTTCCGTTTACGTCCATTCTCAGAATTCGATGAAATTTTGAAAATAGGTTCTTTTTTAAAATGACGATTGCTAGCAGGATTTTTGGTGACTCGAAAAAAAATTTTGACACTCTCTACCTTACCAATAAATTACCAATAAATAACCCAGACCTAACCCAGAACAAGGGAACTGAATTTAGAACCGGAAAGACCTGACGCAACAGCGTATATTCGCAAAAGGGCGAAGTTTCCGTTTTACGTCCATTCTCAGAATTCGATGAAATTTTGAAAAGAGGTTCTTTTTTAAAATGACGATTGCTAGCAGGATTTTTGGTGACTCGAAAAAAATGCTGTCACTCTCTATCTTACCAATAAAGTCGTAAACGGCCCACATACCTCTATTACTAATTCAATTAATTCGTTTCGCGCACAAATTCCTCGCCAAAACTAACCCAGACCTAACCAAGACCATAACCTAACCCTAACATTTAACCCTAACCTAACTCAAACTAAGGTCAAATTAATTCTCATCGTATAATCTTCCCATTGTAGATATTTATTTAATTGGTTTAACACTTGCAATTTTCTATAGACTGTACATTAATTTCCAGAATATACACATTTAACCCCTTGCCCTAAGATTTATTTTACGGTTTCAGTGATTCAAACTTTTTTGTATAGTTCGCAATTTCCTAACAAAAGAGAAAATTTATATCAATTGTATGCCTATACATGCTGTCCAATAACAGTACATTAACAAAACCGAAATAGAATTTCATCTCAATTTAAAGGAAATTAATAACATACATATTTATTAGACTCTGTTCAGAATCTTCATCACTTCATTTTTCGAGTCGACCACATTCCTGGCAATCGTCATTTTAGTCAAAAAAGAACCTATTTTCAAAATTTCCTCAAATTCTGAGAATGGACGTAAACGAAAACACAGCCCGCAAAAGTGACATTCATCTGGCAATATCTCGATGAAGAATAGAAAACTATAATTCATGGCTCGGCTGGTTCCGCGTGAAAAATTCGACAAAAATTTCCCCATTATTTTGTTCGAGTTCGGATGTTATTTTCATAGCGATACCGAGAAGGCGTCTCTAGACGGGCGATCATCCGAGGAACGATCCGTCGCGGAGGGAAGCTACGCGAGAAATAATCGACGCAGTTTTTCACGGGGAATGGAAGATAATTGAATTTGGCAGTCACTGACGAGCGAGCTCACCTCCCCGGGAAACCTCCGAAGGGGAAATGTCAAGATACCGCGTTCGGGGGGCTCCTCGGGAATTTCTTGGCGAGGGCGAAGACGAGGGATCGAGCCAAGAAGAGGATCTCTCTCCCGTTCCGAGTGGCGGGATATCGCGTTATAGGTCGTATGATAGATTACTTTCACTTGCGCGATGCTGAGCCGCGAATACGTCACTCCGCCGCGAAAATAGATTCCGCGCGATTCGTGGCACGGAAATTCCATTCGTCGAGAGAGGCTGAGAACCCGCCCGCCGCCTCTGCTAGACGGAAATGGCTATAGGGGTGGAAAATGTGCTCCGGGGATTCCGAATAAGGGAATCCGGTGCAGTTCTACTTGATCGGGACTCGATCTCCCTACCCCCGAAGGTCAATTATCGAAGGGCCGTGCTGCCGAAGGGGTGAAAAAATGCAAACACTTACTCTTCCAATTACTTTCGAAGCGGATCAAGACACCGATGGAGACTTTAGAATTTACAGGAAATTGCTCGACGGCTGTCCCGAATCGAACTTCTAACCGTGAAACAATTTCAGAACAATTTGTAGAATAGAGACATTCTAGTCAAGTGAATGTTTTTGAAAAATATAAAATTTCAAATTTTACACACTGATTCATCGGGGAACGTGCAAATAATTTTTCAAGCATTTGCGATAATTTTTGAGAAAGTTAGATTTCCGAAATTTCGGACGAAAAGCGAGTCGATCGATTAGAGAGTGGGAATCTCAGATATACCCGGAATTCTTATCGCAAACACGATATTTATCGCGAACAAACGATGTTTTTGAAAGACAAATGTAAAGTGTGAAAATTTCCATTTTACACACTGATTCATCGGGGAATGTACAAATAATTTTTCAAGCATTCGCGATCATTTTTTAGAAAGTTACCGAAATTTCGGATGAAAAGCGAGTCGCGAGCGATTAGAGGGTGGGAATCTCAGATATACCCCGGAATTCTTATCGCAAACACGATATTTATCGCGAACAAACGATTGGCACGCGTCCCATTTCGTCGAACGGAACGACACTCGACACGAAAATTCCCCTCGTTTCGGAGGCGCGATTTACTCTCCCTCTGAGCGAATGTTTCCCCGTGAGCTTCTTTCGCTCGCCCATCTGCCTTTCTTTCGTTCACGGCGGAGGCTTTCAAAGGCGAAAGCTCGTGTTCGCGCGGAGGCCGAGGCCGGTGCCCGAGCCCGAGCACGAGCCCGAGCCAGCCCGGAACATCAAAGCGTGCGTCGAGACGCTTTCCCCGGGAATTTTCTCGCCATGCAAGAAAGCCCATCGAAATTTTCCTCCTCTGTTCGCTCGATAGAAAGTCCGTAGTAATTTCCGCGAAGTTGATCGCGGTCTACACCCTCCCTCCTCTCTCTCTCTCCCTCCTACGCCCACGGAGGCGAAAGAAATTTCGTTGAAGCGACGGGAAAATTGAAATTTTGAAACCGTCAACGTTTATTCTCCCGCCTTTCGCTTCAGAGATGTGCCAATCCTCTTATATTCGTTCCGTAGATACGATTCGGTAGTTGAACTGCCAAAACTTAGGGCACAAAGACCTCTGAAGAACCAGGGCCTTGCAGACTTAGGACCTTCCAAAGTTGGGACTTGCAAGATTAGGACACCTTGCAAACTTAGAGCTTTGCAGTCTTAGGACGTTGTAGATTTAAAGCTTTGTAGACTTCGGACTTTGCAGATTTAAGACCTTGGAGACTTAGATCCTTGTAAACTTGGGACCTTCTAGAATTAGGATTATGCAGAGTTAGGTCCTTCAAAAGTTGAGACTTGCAGGTTTAGGACCTTGTAAACTTAGAGCTTTGCAGGTTAAAGACCTTGTAGATTTAGAGCTTTGTAGACTTCGGTCCTTGTAGATTTGGGACCATGGAGACTTAGGACCTTGTAAACTTGGAACCTTCGAAAATTAGGATTACGCAGAGTTAGGTCCTTCCAAAGTTGAGACTTGCAGGTTTAGGACCTTGTAATCTTAGAGCTTTGCAGGTTAAGGACCTTGTAGATTAGAGCTTTGTAGACTTAGGCCCTTGCAGATTTGGGACCATGGAGACTTAGGTCCTTGAAAACTTGGGACGTTCCAGAATTAGGATTATGCAGAGTTAGGTCCTTCCAAAGTTGAGACTTGCAGGTTTAGGACCTTGTAAACTTAGAGCTTTGCAGGTTAAGCACCTTGTAGGTTTAGAGCTTTGCAGACTTAGGCCCTTGCAGACATGGGACCTTGAAGACCTATGGATTTGCAGACGTAGGACCTTGGAGAGTTGGGCCTTTACAGACTCAAGGCGTTGGAGACTTTTTTGTAGTGCCTTGTGAATTGATGGCTTGGAGAGTTAAAGTCCCACTAGTTTGAGCCTTCCAAATGTATGCAGTTAGGGTTCTGAAAAGTTGGGGTCTTTTAAGCCTCAGAGCAGGCTTCTCAGAATAACATTTTCATAGAAATGGCAGTTTCGTGTCCTCCTTCGCTAGCCGAAGTTCTCCCGCCGGTGATACTGAACGAAAACAATATTCGCCGAAGCAAATGCTAATGAACCGACCGAAATTCAATCTAAACCGTGTAATCTGGAGCCGCCCCTTTTATTAGGCCGTAAAGAAGGCTCGTTTATGTATCGGCCGACAGGGTCAGGAACACGAAAAAGAAAAATGCCGATAATGAGGCGGAAAAGGGGAGCGAAAATACGTGTAAGTGGTAATGGCTGACTTGTACCATGGTCGACCACGTCAGGAACATGTTTAACTTCGACGATAGCCGGAGGGTTACTCTCTCCCCGGTTGATAAGGCCTATCCTCGTTTATGCGGAAAATAAAAATAACCCGGCAACGAGGAGCAGCCACGAGAGAGAGAGAGTACATCGACACGAGAAATATCTTGTGGACAGATAACGACTTCCCGTCTCGCGTGATAGTCGCCGGAACTTTCAGACAGATTGCATATTTTAATTAAACAACCCGGGGAACCGGTGAATTTTCGAAATTTCGAAGATCGAGCCGGAGATTGAATATTCACGCCATTGCGTCGAAACGATTCCTCACTCGTTACATACCCCTACGTTCGCAACCCTTCGTGACCGCCCTGATGATATACAAATAGGTTCGTATCTAATTCCCAGGGGACACGCCTTACTTTAACGACGAGGGGTGGAAGAATGGGGCTACGAGAACGTGACAACGCTAGTCGCTGTTTCATACCGCATAGCAAGCACAGAGAAATCGTTAACTCGGAAATATTAAAAATTACAACAGCAAAGAAATTCGGATAATTCCAGAATAAAGATATATCATTTCCATCGTGTTAAAATTATTCAGCAGTCAATTCGCAATTCTGACTCCCGCGATTTCCCCAAAAATTCCTAAAGTCGATATATGTACACTTGGGACACGTTTCGGGGCAACATTCGGACAGTCGCCTATTTTTCAGTGGCTGCTAAACTGCACGGCGTAGGTCTGACTCGGTGGCGGAGCCATTCATCAAAGCCAACTTACATCCCCGGCGCGTTCGCTAGGCGGCCACCGTGTCCAACGGGGAAAGAAAAATTTCCGGCACGTACGCGGGGGCAAACGGACGCGTATAGAAAGTATTCCCCGAACAACAGCGGCACGTGCAGCTCTGCCAATTATAATGACCCACTTGAGCCGAGGTTCCTCTCTGGCTCCGGCTCCCGACGAATGTGTCTGCAGCAACGGCGGCGGATCCTAACGTCGAGCCGCCCGCGCGTTGGAAGTCGGTTAATCGTGCAAAAGAACCGGTATATATCGCGACGTTAATTAAGAAGGATGTCTCGGGGTATTAGCCGAAGCCTAACCCCCCTCCCCCATCCCCCTCCTCGGCCCCCCGTCTCGTTCATCCGAGGCGACGAGAGAAACGAGGGTGGCTGAGGCGCGTGACGCAACCACCAGCGAAATCAGAGCCGTCGTGGTGTGGGTGGAGAGAACACGGCGGCGGCTCGTGCACGACGCGCCGCGGGTGAAACGGGAGTACATTGCTTTATGGCTTACCATCGTCAGGGACGCGGCCGTCCCTCGAGCGTACTGGAATTCCGGGACACTCACCTGAAAGCAGAGAAAGAACCGTGTTAGAACGTCCCTGGTAATGAACTTTGGCATTCAAAGACACCGGCGCGCCAATGCGCCGTAACTCCCGCAAGGTCGTTTTGTAACCATCAGATTCGCACCTTCGCTTTTCTTCAGGGTGAAGGACGGACAAGTAAAGAATAAACAAAAAATGAGAAAACATTGTTTGGGAAAAAGTTAGTCAGTGGGCGGAGTCAAAGTTTGGGGGAGGAGCCAATTATTGTGGGAGGAGTCCAGAAAAGTGGGCGGATTTTGGACCTGGAAAGGGGGAAATTGTCGGCCAATGTGTTTGCGAACGAGGCACCACAATACCGTAGAAATTGTGGGCTGAACTCAAATAGTAGGCGGAGCTAAAGATCGGGGAGGAGCCAATTCTTGGGGGAGGAGTCCAGAAACGCGGGCGAAGTTTTGATGTGGTGAGAGGGAAATTGTCGGCCAATGAGTTACCAATGAGTTACGGAAGGAGGGGCCACTATACTGTAGACATGTGGGCTAAACACAAATAGTAGGCGGAGCTAAAGATCGGGGAGGAGCCAATTCTTGTGCGAGGAGTCCCGAAACGTGGGCGAAGTTTTGATGTGGTGAGAGGGAAATTGTCGGCCAATGAGTTAGCGAAGACCACTATACTGTAGACATGTGGGCTAAACACAAATACTAGGCGGAGCCAGTGAATGGGGCGGAGCCAAAGGTAGTGGACGGTGGTAGGGCCCACGGAGAGGAAAATCCGCAGTCAATGAATTAATAAATTTATAAATTGGAAAACTACAATCGAGGACAATGGGTGGGAAAAATGAATTAGTGGAAAAGTGGGAGGAGCTAAGAAGTGGGAGGAGCTAAGAAGTGGGAGGGGGCTGCCTCCAAAGAATGTTTCCAGCTATCTATCAGCTAATATGTAATTTTCTGATTAAATACGTGCCACCGCCAACCGTTCAGAGCCGCGGCGTCCTCTTTTTCTGCAATCGAGGCGCTAAAATAGACCGAGAATACGTTTGTGAAATTTATTGACTGCCGCCGCGGGCTGCATTCAGTTTCAGAATGAGTGTTCCGTCGATGTAAATGCGTTCCCTTGGATTAATTTCCGGCGGCTGGCTGGCTATAGGTTGGCTGCAGCTACTTAGGAAGCGGGGCGAAAATTTTCCCCGTCTGCAGAGAAGCGTTCCAACAAGCATGTGGTTATTGACCGTGGAGAAAATTTTCCAACGGGAATCGGAAGAAACTCGGAACGCGCGGACTGTTCCAAAAATAATTTTCAATTAGACCGAACGAATTGGTGAAAAAAGGAGGGGATAGTTCGAGGTTTCGGGGAACGCCGGATCATAAGTCGTGTTATTTTCGAGTCCGCCGCGTGTACTTTTCGAGGTACGCGCGGACGGAAGAGAATACCCCGTGAAAATGTAGTCGAAACGTTTACGAGGTATTCTTGGCGGCTTCCCCCGGGACAAGTTCGTTTGAACAGGGGCAAGGAACGAATTAATTGGAAGGTAAACGCATGTCCATAATGGCGTATCCGACATTGTATGTACGTGCGATTTCGTGTCCCCGGGGCAGCGTGTCCCTTTAGTCGTTTCAAAATGCCTTCCGGCAGCGCAAACAACGCTGCCAGTTTCAACGTGGTTTGCGCGCACGCCGCGCGCGCCGTAACGTTTACATCGATAGAATTCATGTTTAGTAATTTCGCCCTACATTCTTCTTCCCCTTGTTCTCCACCTACGCATCTTCTCCTCGCCTGGATTCGGTATAAATCTAGGTTAGAAATAAATAAATCCTTATGTTAATTTCACTTTATGCATTAATTACCACATACATTAAATTGTATACAATGTGGTCAAACTAATTTGAATGTCAATTTTTAAAAAAATACCACATTATTTGTTGGTATACTGGCAGATAAGGTTACATTTCTGAATTAGGATATCTGTTTGAATTTACCGCCAAATTTGGATTTGGCCAATAGATGATCGACAATCCGTTACATATATTTCCAAATGTCTCCACGTTTTCTCACTTCCATGTACACTGTCCGAGTAGCAACATGGTAGTCATTAAAATGTTTTTAAATTTTAAGTAAAAATTACCCTGCGACACTAAGCAAGTGAGTAAGGTTTTCCTTAATTTTCTTTTTTGGTTATTTTTCCGATGTTGTTTTCACAATATACATATTGTATTATTCATTGTTATTTTACAGACGCAATGTTATTGTAATTCGTTGAAACGTTATTGAAACGTTGAGAAACGATATTGTGTTAATTTGCAAATAGTGTTTAGTAATAATTGATCGAACCAATGCGCCGAAAACATTTAAATTTTGCTTTAGCAACTTACGATCGACATTGTTGTAACATTAATCTAGGTTAGAGTTCTAAAAAAAAAATCTTGGCTCTGTTTTCTTCCAAGTCGGGAGGCCCTTTGATTTTTCAACAGCTCGGAATCGTGTCGGTTGATAATGAGCACGGCGTTCCAAGTGAAATATTAACATTAGCCGTCCCGCGCGGTCCGCGAGACGACGTTAATAAGCAAATTTTCGCAGAAAGCAGGTCGCGCGTGACAGCTCTTCAAAACGCACGCATAAATTGGACGTGGCGTGTCGAGAGCTCCGTCGCTTCGCTTTCGAAAAGGGGGTAGGAGGGATTTTACCATGGGGGATGCGTGCCGTTTAAAATCGTATCGTAAATCTTCGAACGAGCCTCTTTCGACCGAGAATCCACGTTTTCCTCCACGGTTCCTGGCCGCGAAACAACACTTTTCTTTTCGCGAAACATCTACTTTGGAGGAAACCAACCCCTTTGCGCGCTCGAAACACGCGCCGTATCGATCCGCGAGAGCGGCCGGCATTTTCACTGATTACACAGCGGACCTTTGTTGCAACAGAAATATACGCAAGCTGAAACAGAAATTGCTCGGATCCGTTATCAAACATCGAGCGCACTTTTCTTTTCCTCGATTTTTATCGGCCCGCTGCGCCTTCTCTGTTCTCTTTTCATCGCCGGCAAAAATTGTAAATCGAACGGGTGCTCGCTGCTATTTTTATTTATTTATTTATTTATTTATTTTTTTGCCTCACGTGCACAGCCCGAGAATCAATAGACCGTTGTTTACCAGCGCGCACCTTACTTAAGCCGGAAGACACACGTGCCGGCGTGTATTTATCCTCCTAACGTAAACGAAACGGAATTCCCCGTGGACTCGAATCCTCTTGGGAATCGCGAGTCCGCGATTCTGTGAATTTTACACGTGGACTGTACTCTCGTTACACTATGATTTCCCGGACGGAGAAGAAAAAAAATGAAAATGAACAGCATGCATATTCAAGACACGCCGTAAACAGCTCGTGCTCCATGAGAGCGGAACAACTGTTATCAATTGCGTGCCGACTGACAGCTGCGAATGATTGATAACGAGGTTCCGTGTCCCGCTGGTCGGTGACACGGCGGGAAACCTGGCCACACGAATTTTCCACTGATTAAGTCCTCCTCTAATTAACGATGGACACCGGGTGAATAAATTCTGATTTTCTTGACCGATTTCGCTATTCCCAATCGTCGCTATACTCCGTAACTGTAACTACTCCGTAACTGTGTAACTACTCCGTGACTGTCGCTACTCCGTAACTGTGTAACTACTCCGTGACTGTCGCTACTCCGTAACTGTAACTACTTCGTAACTGTAACTACTCCGTAACTGTAACTGCTCCGTGACTGTCACTACTCCGTAATTGTTCGTGCGACCGAACCACCGACGGTTCGTCGCGGGGGGATAAGAAACTATTAATGATCAACAAGAATGGAAGCGTGCCGGGACTGCATTATGCAGTTAGCGAGAGCTGCGAGATTTGCATATACTCGTTGTCCACCGCCACGGAAACAATTACCCGTCGCGTCGGGGGCGAATTCGCGAACGGTTGCGTAATATCGACCCGATGAATTCTTAACTGCGCCGGATTAAATTCATGTACGACGCAAAAGACGCCCGATACGATTTTCAATTTGTTTTTTTTTTTTTTTAATTACAAACCGAATTTGCCAACAACAAACTCTCGCGGACCATTTCGATACCGGTGAAATATTTACGCAAACCTTTAAAAGAGAAACGCGCTCGGGGTCCGTTCATCCGTACGAATTAATCCAAACATTTAATAACAAACCGGAACCACGCCCTTTCCACATATTTGCAATAAATATACCCGCCAGTTTGCTGATTACATGTCATCCTGTGTACATGATCATGCAACAAGGATACGATAATAATTATACCGCGTGCATACATTTACGACAAATAATTACAAAAAAAATAATTTCAGAACATCGATGTACTATTGGGTTGTCGGAAAAGTCATAACGCATTTTTAAAAGAGATGGATACGAAAAATATGTCACGACATTCCCGACAACCCAATAGTTTATTAAAATTTAAAAACAAAAAAAGAACAAAGCTCGACGTCTATTCTCTGCGATCCATGTGGGCAATTTTTATTTCTGCATAATGATCCGGTAACAATAATTATTGCAAACTTCGGAGGTATCGGCGAGAAACTAATTTTCTCTTTGGTGGAAAGGCCGGGCCAGGTGCCCGGAAAATTATCTGTAACCCGTAAGTTCGTGTAACGCACTTAGGCCGGCGGCCGTTCGCGGCATAAAGAAAAGGAGAAAACAGAAAGGAAGAGTGCATGGGGGCCCCTAAAGAAACCGTGTTTCATCCCTTCGGGGTGCGCGTGGGGTGAGAGGGCGTTTCCGAACACGACGGCCAGAAAACTTGCCCCAGGTAGGGTAAGGGTGTGCAACAAGGAAGGGCAATTTATCTTGTTGTATTAGCAAATGGATGATAATGATGCCGTGAGAGAGAGAGAGGGTTGGGAGAGAGGAGGGGGAGGGAGGAGGAGAGGTGGATGGCTCGGGCAGAAAGTGTCGGAAGCTTCTCTGTAAGCAGCCGTAGTTACCAACTTAAGTGTCGGTGCATTAGTGTGCCAGCTTCTTAAGCATGTAGCCGGCGACGCCGCCGCCGGTGTATATTCGTGACAGTTTTCCGGAGGGTTGGAGGGGGGTGTTTGTGTATCGATATACACACCCCTTAAAACCAGGGACAAGAAACGTAATGCGGGTTCTATTTAGGGTGCCGTACCGTTTCGCAAAGGAAAACGAACTCATTCGATGCCATTACGTTCGGCGGAAAATGCTAAGAGGACTTAGTAGGCGAACGCCCCAGGACTCTTCTGAAAGAGGAGACACCCAAGCACGCAACGCACGCACGTACCCATCGCTATAGCATCGTCGTTCACGGAAAATGAACATCGGATTACACGGCAGTTATCTTTCTATCGGTGGAAAAATCGCAAATCATGTATCCTCGAGTTTCATCCCCATCTATCAGCGTGTCTCGAACATTCGTGCAGTTTCTCACGAGAGAGAGACCCTGTGGCCTCTCCTGTCATCCCGCCATTGTTTCTTCTCGGCCGTCATGGCAACACGGCTGCTCTGTTACAATACTAATTGGTGCCCGGTTGACGGATAGGTTTGTAAACAACCGCGGAAGCATCCGGCAAGAGGGAGAGGGAGAGAGAGAGATAGACGGTCTCTGGCCCCCTTTTCGCTTCCACAAAGGCCGCCGACTTTTCTTCTCCTCTGCGCCGGGGCTAGTCTACTTTGCTCGACTAACAATGGGGATGAACACCCTCGGTTCCGACAACAATGCGCCCAACAAGGCCACCTAACGACTCGCGCGGACCTGGCAAATTGGCGGCGCCCGGTTTAGCTAGACGAAGAAGACGGCGATTCACGCTGAACCGTTCAACTCGCACCGATTATGGCGCAGGAAGTTGAAAAAAGTTGTTGTCTGGTCGTCAGCAATGTTGAGTGGAAGCTGGAGAAGACATGGTGTAGCTCATGGAAACATGGTTAACTAGAAAGGCGGAAGCCTAGGTTTAGGGTATGTGGATTCAGTTAGCATAGAACATCCAGTCGAAACGATGAGTTAGGGAACGTGAGGTAGCTAAATTGGGTCCTCCAACCTACCCAGAGTCTGAAGGTCCACCTTAACCAGACCTAGGACACCTGGACTATATTCTAGATTTAAAGCATCCGGAGTAGCGGATTATGTTTATTAGCGGATTAGCATCAGGGTATGTGGATTCAGTTAGCATAGAACAGCTAGTCGGAACGATGAGTTAGGGAACGTGAGGTAGCTAAATTGGGTCCTCTAACCTACCCAGAGTCTGAAGGTCTACTTATCTGACCTAGGACACCTGGTCTATATCTAGATGTAAAGCATCCGGAGTAGCTACACTAGGTTTAGGGTATGTGGATTCAGTTAGCATAGAACATCCAGTCGAAACGATGAGTTAGGGAACGTGAGGTAGCTAAATTGGGTCCTCTAACCTACCCAGAGTCTGAAGGTCCACCTATCTGACCTAGGACACCTGGTCTATATCTAGATTTAAAGCATCCGGAGTAGCTACACTAGGTTTAGGGTATGTAGATTCAGTTAGCATAGAACATCCAGTCGAAACGATGAGTTAGGGAACGTGAGGTAGCTAAATTGGGTCCTCTAACCTACCCAGAGTCTGAAGGTCCACCTATCTGACCTAGGACACCTGGTCTATATCTAGGTTTAAAGCATCCGGAGTAGCTACACTAGGTTTAGGGTATGTGGATTCAGTTAGCATAGAACGTCCAGTCGAAACTATGAGTTAGGGAACGTGAGGTAGCTAAATTGGGTCCTCTAACCTACCCAGAGTCTGAAGGTCTACCTAACCTAGGACACCTGGTCTATATCTAGATTTAAAGCATCCGGAGTAGCTACACTAGGGTCCCTAACCCAGCCAAGGACTAGGAATCCGAATCCGACACTTGGTCTAAATGAAGAATTACTACAGCGATTCGACGCACTTAGGGTATCGAGCGCAGAATGCCACCCAGGAAATCTAACCGAAGGCGTACATAGAGTAGCAGAGAGCACGGAGGTCCGATGAATTTCCTCCGGCTTCGACGAAGACCGGTAATGCAAACGAATACATAAGAAAACACATGACAATGGGAATATGACGGAGTGCATCAACTCCGCGGGAAAAATAAATCATCGTTAGCGCGGTGGGTTTGCGTTAATTAGAAATCTAATGAATCCTGACACGTCCCCCATTAGTCATCCCGCGGATTCTATCGGTGGCAGCGAATATACATTAGCGCTATAATACAATCATCATAACTCATGCTTGGCGAGGTTCGAATACACCGAATCTCGAGGCTAGGTGATCCGCGGGGGCAATTATCCACTTTGCCGTGGCTACTGGAAATCCGGCGCGTCGAGGATGCTGATGGATCCCCGTGGCCATTACGCGGATCGTCGAGTCCGTCGATCCTGGAGATTTAGAGGCTGGTAGTGCAGCTGGGTAAGAGAGGAGGTCGTTGTGACTCTGCGATGTGCAGAGATGGCGTGAAGAAGAAGAAGAAGAAGAAGACGAAGAGTAACAGAGGAACACGGGGCTGAAGCGCGACGTAAGGCGATTGGCCCGTCGCGAGGAAATATAATTTCCCGATGCGCAGCCGGTGATCACGAGTCAGCCGGGTCGGATCCTGCCGAAGGAAATACGTCATATCCTCCGCTGAAAGGCGTAATTCCTTGTACGTAGGTACGCCGGTGTCGGCCAACTAATCTACACGGTATTACGGGGCTCACGTGTAAAAGGGGTGGGAAATCTGACGTGGAAGGAAGAAATAAGAGGAGCATCGACGGAGCCTGAAAAGGAGTTCCTGCAGCAGGCGTGGGCGGAACCCAAAGGGGAGAGAGAGAGATAGAGAGAGTGAGACGAAAGGAGGGGGATGAGCGACAGAGAGTGAGATAGAGATAGAAAGAGAGAGAGAGAGAGTGCCAGTTGGACTTCCCAGAACCGAGCCTCCACTCCCGTAATGAGAAAATCACAAAAGGTATGCCACTTGAATGGGCTCCGCTCCCGCGGTACACTGACGCGACGGCTGTCGATCCTTTTCAAAGTCAGCTACGGGGGCTCGCCTCCTCCCCTTGTACCAGAGAGAGCTGCTCCAATGACCTTCGAGTAATCCGTTTTTCAATCTTATCGACGGGGATTTGTTCCCGGGGAACCGAGGATATCGCGTTTCCTCCGCGGAGATCGGATTATCATGCATTGTGCCCCGGTAATGATGGGATCGCTGGTTTCAACAGCCCCGGTCGTCCCCAACGATGACTCCTGATGGCCTGTTCCGACGGATCCGATAAGATTGTCGCAAAATTGGCTTCGCTCGCGTCGGACCGAGCCTAACCAGCCACGCTCCGGTCTTCTCACCAGAATAGGCCTTGCGCGAATCTAGGTGCCACTCAATTGGACACGCGTCGAATCAGGACCTTAAAATTAGGCACCCCTGGCTATGGCATAGACTCTAGGCCCACGGCTAGGTGGCCTGAAATAGTCGCAGAACTAGCTTGTATCTTTCGAATAGCATTAGGGAAGATGTAAACTAATAGTAAAGTAACCTCAGCAAACTTGACTGCAGTGGACCTATCCCCAGCAAAAGCATATCCCTAGCAAAAGCCTATCCTCAGCAAAATCCTATCCCCAGCAGAAGCATATCCCCAGCAAAAGCCTATCCCCAACACAATCGTATCCCCAGCAAAATCCTATCGCCAGCAAATGTGTATCCTCAACAAAATCCTATCCCCAGCAAAAAGCCTATCCCCAGCAAAAGCATATCCCCAGCAAAAGCATATCCCCAACAAAACCCTATCCCCAGCAAAAGCCTATCCCCAACAAAATCATATCCCCAGCAAAAGCCTATCCCCAACAAAATCATATCCCCAGCAAAAGCATATCCCCTACAAAATCCTATCCCCTACAAAATCCTATCCCCAGCAAAAGCCTAACCCCAGCAAAAGCCTATCCCCAGCAAAAGCATATCCCCAACAAAATCCTATCCCCAGCAAAATTCTATCCCCAGCAAAAGCATATCCCCAAGAAAATCCTATCCCCAGCAAAAGCCTATCCCCAACAAAATCCTATCCCCAGCAAAATCCTATCCCTAGCAAAAGCCTATCCCCAGCAAAATCCTATCCCCAACAAAATCCTATCCCCAGCAAGCTTATCACCAGAGGACCTAGTCCCTCGGAACATATCTTTGAGATGCCTATCCCCAGGGGTCCTAACTTGGCTATATCTGTATTGGGATTGGAAAAGTTAGGTTTTGGAGAGTGTTAGGTGCTCGAAAACGGGCCAAAGCTGGGCCCTTATTTGTTAGCGCAGACCAACGGTTCGATCGTGAAGTAGCAAAGCTGCTACGACATTTTTCCAGCAACCCCTCGTCCATAAATCCAAGCGAGGCAAGAGAGTTCCTAATTTGTCTCAGTTTCTTGAGTTTCTTGGACGGTTCGAAAGTACTTCTCGCCATAACGACGCGACGGCGGCGAGTCCAAGTTCCAAGAAAGGAGTAACGAGCACGGCTTTGAAATATTCATGAGGGACCTGTCAATTTTTCCGCGATGTCGAAATTCTTCGGATGAGTTCGCCCAGCGTGGCGCGGGCTCGGCTCGGCGCCGCGGCGGACCGACTGGGGATTTTCGTAATGGCTGTGAAATTGATTTCACCGTGGCTAGGCCAAGTGTCCCGCGCGCGCGTTGTCCGGGATCGTTATTGTTCGCATCTCCTAATTAAATAAACATGAATCCGTCGGGCCACGGCGCTTCTGTTTTGGACGATATTCGAAGCAAATTGAAAAACAGAATCACGACGATTATTCCGCCCGGCGACTGTTTTCCATTAAAACTTTTCCCTTAACTCGATTTTATTTTTCTTTCGCCGGTGAACTCGCTTCGTCAGAGTGAGGGAACACGCCGAACCTCTATTTTCCGGACACCCATCTCTCTCTCTCTCTCTCTCTCTCTCTCTCTCTCTCTCTCTCTCTCTCGCTCTCTCTTTCCGTGCCTTCGATAAATCACTTACTAGTTAAATTAATAATTCTCTCTTTTCTCTCTCCGCCAACGGAGCGGACAACAAAAAAAAAAAAACAGCTTCGTAATAAATTGTTACACCGTTGTTGCGACAACAACGCGGACGGCGGCGACGAGAGCGCGTGACGTTTTGATTCATCTAAATCCCGCTGTTTATCAGCGTTATCTGAAACCCCGTGCAGAAAACCTTACGGATAATCCGGCGTATATTCAGGGACACGTAGCGGCTATTAATGCGAGATAGCAGTGGTCGATGGGAAAACCAGATACAACGAAATTAAAGCAAAGGCTGACGGAGCTGTTCCCGGTTACCTCCGGGGTGTGGAGACCGGTAATTGAAAAAATGAAAATAAGCGAAGACGTGGGGGCCGGGGGGCAAAAAGTGCTACTCTGCCGGGCCGAATATTAAAGCTTTCTCAAAATTCGAAGTCAGCACTTGCCACCGCCGTATACCCCGAGAAAATCTGTCCAACAGACGAACAACCCCGTTTTCCCTGATTCACCCTGTGCCGGCAGTGCACACTTAAGTGTCCGCGTTCGGTCCGCGACTGGGTTAAGTCTGTTTTAACACTAGATTACCCAAGGAAGTCATTTTGACTGTTTTTTAATTTCAATTAGAAAAACAATTATGTATATAATGACACAATTTCTTAGAATTTTGTGACTGTTTGTACAACATATAAATGCGTTTATTAATAATTGTAGTTACCTCCCCCCCTCCTTCGTTTCCGGTATATATATGTGTGTTAATCTATATTGCCCAAAAGCAGTCAGTCTTTCTAGTGTTAAAGTACCTCTAACCCCTGGACCCAGGTATTCGGTACTTTCTCCGCTCCGGACAGAAATTCTCGAGGCATTGAAAAACAATTAAAAAAAAACTTTCTCAAAAACAACCCTTTGCGATGATACCAACGACATGAAATTCCGCGGATGCTTTTAGCGAGCGAAAAACAACGTTACGGGAACGTAAACAAAGTAAAAGGAGTACGCCCACGGAAGTAAAAAGGAATCGGTCGAATAATAGAATTCTCGGTAGAACAGGACAGCCGGCAAAAATACACGAGGAAACGTGTAAGCAGCCGGACGCTGCCCGGGAGCGTCTTCGAGAAGCGAGAGAGGGAGGAGAGGAGGGGTTGAAGGGTTGGAAAAAGGTGAACGGAAAACAGCCGACAAAACGGGAACACGGTGGCGTGTATGGGCGACGGTTGCCCGGAAAAAAGGGTTGGATTTCATGTGAAAGGGTGGCGCGTGCTCGGGTATTAAGCGGGACGGACGTTTGCGCGAGAGGGGGATGCAAAAATGCGGCCCGAGAAAAACGACACGTGCCTTTCCGTTCTTTTGTTAGGAGTCCTGGCTGCCCCGGTCGGGTCGGGTCGGGTCTCGCTCCGCAGCCGCCGCGATAATGGCACTGAAACAGGGGCGGCGGTATGGCCGGGCAACCATAATTCCTCGCATCGGCTCGGTCCGGGTGACGGACGTTCAACAGTTGATTTTATTCGCGGTCCGTGTATCGCACGAGTCGGATTATACTAACGCGATTACCATGAACACAGTTTCGAATAATTCCTGAATAATTTCACCAGGGAGAGTCTTCAACGATTTGATCCGGCTGATAGATTCGAAAATAAATAATTAAATTCTTCAACTGGTTCTTTTGCGGTTGCGTGTTTGCGGGCCGCGAAGAGGATCCGTGATTCGAGCATAAAAATTCCAGGAGTCGAATGGCAGCGACTGATGACAGTTTACCGAAGTCGGGTTAGGAGAACAACGTAAGCAGGATTGCCGGGGACCGATAAAGGTGTCCTGCGACGCGAAATCAATTCTTTTCCCGTCGGAACGGCCTCGATTGGCATCTCCGTGGATTTTATTACTCATCCGCGAGGAAACGAGGCACTGGTGGCGCAACGACGATGGAAGAGGGGGGATGGGGAGAGGGTTGCTCGTAGGTTCGAGCGTTCCGGCTAAGTTGCTCGAGGAATAGCTTCGTCGTTCGGCTCGAAGCCTTTCGCGGGTTTACGGCGCAACTCTGTCGGACGACCGTTTCCGCGAGTATATCACGTCGTAAAAGGGACAAGTTGCCGGTATTCCGATCAACGGAGGCCCCGGGGAAAAACCGGCCGGCGATATTGGGCTGGTCCCTACCTAGCCCCGGGAAAACGTCGAGAAAGTCTGCCGGGCTGGAGGGGTGCTGGGCGATTTTGGTTACGACGAACGGGAACGATTCTACTTCGAAAAATGAGTAAAACCTGCGGTATAAAGTTTCCCTGTATCTCTAATCGTTTCCCGAGAAAATTGAGTTCCGATCGATTTATGTCGCTGCTTCGTTTCCTGCAAGTAGAATGAACAGACGATGGCCAGGCAGGTTCTAAATAAAATGCTCGAACAGTTTCATACTGCAAGTAGAACGAGTCCGCAATGCTCAGACGAGCACATATTCTCAGTGGTATGAAGCGTGCGATGGTCATACAGTAGTACCGATCAAAAACGGTCAGACACTTCGATTGAGAATTTTAAATTAGATTTGCATGTATAAATTTTATATAATTGAAATTTTGTTAGGAAATTTTTAACGAAATTTATTTCATAAGATGCTTACTTATCAGATTGTTAAAAAATCAAAAATTGTTTCTGCAGCAAGTGATAATGTTCAGCCATATTCTCAGTGGTATAAAGCGACGTTGGTGATACAGTAGTACCGATCAAAAACGGTCAGACACTTCGATTAAGAATATCAAATTAGATTTACATGTATAAATTTTATATAATTGAAATTTTATTAGGCAATTTTTATTGATATTAATTTTAATGAAATTTATTTCATAAGATGCTTACTTGTCAGATTTGTAAAAAATCAAAAATTGTTTCTGCAGCAAGTGAAAATGTTCAGCCATATTCTCAGTGGTATAAAGCGACGTTGGTGATACAGTAGTACCGATCAAAAACGGTCAGACACTTCGATCAAGAATTTTAAATTAGATTTACTTGTATAAATGTTATATAATTGAAATTTTATTAGGAAATTTTTATTGATATTAATTTTAATGAAATTTATTTCATAAGATGCTTACTTATCAGATTGTTAAAAAATCAGAAATTGTTTCTGCAGCAAGTGAAAATGTTCAGCCATGGTCAGCCGCGTCGGGCAACCCCATTTCAAAAGCTTGAGGATTCTAATCAGTTTTATTTCTGTTGTTCCGGGAACACACGAACGAGCCTTGAATTGGAAATAGAAGTGTCTTAAAGGAACCAAGAATTACTTTCGTCTTGGCCAATGGGAAATCGAGGGGCGGTGAGAGGCGAGTAAGAAATTTAAAGGGGGGGAAAGGAAGTCGAATTCACTGGGTTCATATCGGCTTGATATCCTGGCACTTCTCGCGCCGAAAGTATCAATCCTGACACGCTTCCGGTTTCCGTGACTCCTTCGGGCGACTGTGATCGTTCAATCACTCGGATCATGCGATCGACTCCGAGGTAATCTACGGGGAACTTCGATGAACGGTTCCCGACCGTAAAAAGGAATTAGAATAATGAGGACGCTTTAGATAAATGGCGGTGATAAAACGCTGACGACGCGGCCAGTAGTAGATGCCGTCATTGGTCAGACGTGTTCATCGCGCTAAATTTACCAAGCCAGACTGATGTGGAATTCAAATGAATTTATCTAACAATTCTACGGGAATTGCTAATTGAATTTTTGAATTCGGTTATTTTCAAAGAGGTCGCATCGTCATTGCATATTCTCCGGATATTAGTGCCGGAGATATTCGCGGAGCGTAAGTCGCATTATTGATTCGATCTTGTCAATCCGTCGCAGGCTAATAATAATGAGCCGTTCATTAAGCGGTAATATATCGATTCAAAGGCACACAAGAAGGGATGGAATAGGAGCGACTTCCTCCGAATACAATTAACTATTTGATCAATAATAGCCGGACATTATCGCTTTAATTAATTTGAAATGCTTTGTTTCATATTCGCGTAATATCTTTGGCCGACTGCCGATTAATTTACATCCATCAATATTCCGTTTCACATCGACGGCGGCGACGGGCTGCGCGGCGCGGCGCTGCCCCGAGAGGAGTACTATCGGCTTGGAATTTCATGCGGAAGGAGGAAGATCAAAGTCTCAAATGGAAACCTCAATGCTCGAACCCGTCGCGCGTCGCGGCCACCTGCATTAAAGGGAATCGAGTCGACGCATGATCGGCCGCGGCAAATGCAAACCTGACGATTCTTGACGTACGTCGACGCGCTATCCGATACACACAATCGAATTACAACGTACGCAAGGCCAAGTGCCCGTTACACTGCGAATAATTGCGCAATCTCGCCACAGTAACAAAATTCGGAAACACAGTACAGGTACTGCAAACAATTTCCAAACATATACATAAATAGAGTATTTTTCTGAATAATGGATCGAATTACAACGTACGCAAGGCCAAGTGCTCGTTACACTGCGAATAATTGCGCAATCTCACCACAGTATCAAAATTCAGAAACACGGTCAGGTAGTGCAAACAATTTCCAAGCATATACAAAAATAGAATATTTTTCTGAACAATAGAATGGTTATCGCGTTAAAAATATTTTCTAGATATATCATTTTCAGTTAGCAAGTGTAGTAGCGATTCTACGGTTTCCTATTGGTTGGCCACTCCCCTCCACGTCGGTTGCTCCACCCACGCGACCTGTCGAGTTTGTGGAAGGGGAAGAAGGCGGGGTAACGAAGAGATTAAGCAATGGGCGACGCGATAGAGGGAACGCACTGTGTCCCGATCAAAAGATAGAAAAACATGTTTGCGAAATATGTTGGAAAATGTCCACAATTTTTGAAATGTTATATATAGTTGCCGGCTAATAGCCCCCAGCATTTCATGCAACGCTTACAAACTGCGGCCGTAGCTTTTCGGTAGATAATCCGTACGGAAACCGTGTGTGCTTCAAAATGATCCTCTATTTACACACTGAACATTCGAAACAGAATGATTAATGACGTTATCGTGAAACGCATAATCCCCCCTCCCCCTGGCCCTCACCTCTCCCGCGGCACGCCCCTCCGCGAATATCATTTCGATTCGCCCCCGCTCGAAATAAGCTTCGATTACGCGTCGGCGGAAAAACAAGTTTTCCAATGGGGAAAACCCGAAAGCCATGAAATTTTGTAATAATTTCCGGGTAAATATGTAAATGACGAGAATCAAAATTCTGGAGAGGCGTATCGTCGACAGAATTTCGGGAATTGTTTAACAATCGTGTACCGAGCGATCGTTCAATTTTTTTTTTCCCCCTCCCGAGGACGAGTTTGTGACTCGCATAATCACGATGAGGTGGTAGAAGACACAGAGAGCCTCGGCATTAGCCGGTTCTAATCGAAACTGGGTAAAAGCTCGTTATCGGAATTGTCTCAAGCTAAGCAGAAGAGGGCTAATAGCGGAGCATAATGGGCATGGCTCGCGGTCGTGTGAAACACGGCTGGTTGCAAGGAACCATGGGCGCGCAGATGGAAGGGGGGAGGGGGGTTGGCACAAGTCAGGCGTTCTCTCACCCCGTCTGTTTTAATGACTACGTTTCAGTGACGGCGATACGCGATCCATCTCAATACAACTGCCTGGCGTCGGGCACTTCAAATGGCAATGGAAAATCATGGGGTAAGTCAAATTGTCCCCAATGCAAGCGAAAAGAAACCAAAAAAAATAAGTTGCAAGTGAAGAACAAAAATCTGTTTAATTTTCAAATGATAATTCTGTAACACTCGATGCGAGGTATAGACACAGTCTCGGGAGCCACTAAGCCACGCCTCCTAGAGCGAGGGCACCTAAACCACGCCCACCCAGACAATCTATACAGCCGAAATATGCTACAATGTAGACAATCATGATTCTAAACTATCACGATGCCTCTAGAAAAGTACAGATGATTCCGGAATGGACACCTTCGAAATGAATGGGACAACAGTGATTGTAGGCTGGCTCCGGTTAGTCATTGAGCCACTAAGCCACGCCTCCTAGAGCGAGGGCAACTAAACCACGCCCACCCAGACACTCTATACACCCGAAATACGCTACGAGGTAGACAATCATGATTCTAAACTATCCTGATGCATCTAGAAAAGTACAGATGATTCCGGAAGAGTGCTACGAGCCCTCGAAGACCAATCAAATGTTTGCCTGTGAGCGATTTTCGAGAGCAGCAGTCTCTCGTGGCGGCAATGGACACCTTCGAAATGAATGGGACAACAGCGATTGTAGGCTGGCTCCGGTTAGCCAGGTTCTTCGGCAAACAACAGAACCGGGGCGAAAGAGTGCCGTGTACCGAATAAAACGGCCGACCGAGTTTCCTTGAGTTTAATTAAACCGTTGTTCGTACTCGACCATCAACATTCCGCGATACGCACGCCATCATCGTGTATATATCGGTGGCACACACAAAGATATAGAGAGAGGGAGGGAAACAGAGACACACAGAGAGAGAGAGAGAGAGAGGGAAAGAGAGAAGTCGATTTCCTGCCGCTCTTCGCCCTACTATCTTCCTTTTTCTCCTCCTCCTTCCCATTTTCCCTCTCTACGTTTCCCCCCGGCCCCGCGTGGAGCGTCTCGTTCGGCCGACTGTTCATTCTTCCCCTTTATCTCTCCCGGTTCTGCCGGTATTGACTCCTAAAGGCAGCGTGTCTCTATTTCACTCGGTTGTCGACGCGAACTCCCTTCCCTCCCGCCCCTCGTTAACGATACGGCCCAGATACGACGCCCCATTGTCTGAGCCTCCAGCCGCACCGCGCCTGCCTGCACAACAGCTAAGTGCCAATGCGTGTGTTGATTGATGGAGACACGTGTGACCATGTGCACCCGCGGACGTTGAATAATGCGATTTGCGGCCGGGCCGCGTGATAATTGGCGACGGTCGACGTTGCCCCGGTCCGGTCGGGTTCTCTTTCCTCGGACCGCCTTTACGAACTTCGAGTGTACCCTCTCCACTCTCCCCTAGTTCGAGTCCATTGAAATCGCATTGGCGACGGTGCCTATAGTCCAGTCAATGAATGCTTAAAAGGGGGGTGGTAGAGGGAAATGGAATTTTGAAGATAAAATATAGTAAAATATCATATCTTCTTGAAGGAAATTTAATGCTTAACAACTTTCTTTGTCACGACTTTTTCGTAGGACGAAGGGTTGAAGAGTTAGCTAGTCAAATAAGGCAAAAAACGTGAGGCAAAAATGGTTTTCAAAATTAGTGAACTTTCAGCGCGAATATCTCGGAAACTATGCGAGATAGCGAAAAACTGAATGGGATCAATCTTATGGCACATTTTGTCAGAATTCATTTTGTATACAGTGGTCTTATCGCTAGGACGCCTAGTTTCCGAGATATAGCGAAAAACCGAAAAACGGGACCTTCTACGCGCCCCCCTGCACCCCGCTCACCTCCTAGGAGTGGGGACTTTTAGTATGTTTATCTCCTAACTAGTCCAAACAAAGTCCCAAAAAATTGTGTTCCTTCCATTTCCCTCTACAACTATTCGTTGACTGGACTACTATGCAAATTCCTCGAACACTGATTTTGAATCTCTGAAAAATTCGAATTTTTGTACCTGCCTGTGACCGGGTCAGAGAAGACCCACGACCAGTTTCGCGCCTACAGAGGTACAGGAGCGGTAGGAGAAGCTAATGGAACGGTCGGAATGGCAGATGAAATCAAATGATCGGAGAACGCCGGAAAACCATTTGCCCTTCGACCATCTTGAAGAAACAGTTGTCCGCGTCGTAAACCCGTCGGGGTTTTTGCGAGCGAGACCGTCGGGATCGAGGCTGCCAGAAGCGTCGCTCGGCAGCGTGAACGAACAAGCCCGGATCACGGATTGACAGTAAACCTATTACAATCGGCGGCGAGCTCGCTAGGATAGGATCAACCCTTATCCGTTACACGTCCCCGTCAACTTTGGGGCTTTCGCGCGCATGAACTGCTGCTAAAAAGAATTCCTACTCCGTCTAGCTATCGCGGCCTAGCAATCGGTGGCAGGGTACCCAGAAATTCGGGTTCGGGTCATGACCCGAAAATTCGTGATACTTGGCTATACTTGGTGAAATTTTTTTTCAAAGTGGTAAAACCGTGGAGGGAATGATCCTACATGAGAAAATAAACTGAAAGTATAAAACAAATTTTTTTCATTTTACGCCTCGTTTTCTAGAAAATTGGCTATAAAAATCCGTCGAGTTCGCGTGCCTAATGTTTTTAAGAAGTAGAATTAGTAGGTCATGAACAGACGCGTCAGACAATTCCTATTCAAGAGCACGCATGTTCGCTGAATTTTCAAACTCTAATTTCTCGAAAACGTGGCGTCGAATAAAAAAAATGTATTCCATATTTCCTATTTATTTTCTCATGTAAAATCATTCCCTCCGCGGTTTCACCGTTTTGGAACACCCTGTAGACATATGGAACAAATTAGTTTACGTAACTTCAAAGTATTTTCTAGGAGAATGGTTGACTTGAGACCCATTGTTCCTTTGAGATTTATGTTGCTTGCGATGAATACTATACGATGCGATAAAAAGTTTTTTGACCTTGAAAGAAAGGGTCAAGGTCAATTTTTCGGTCCATGTTTTTAACAAATCTCCACCGATCCATGGAATCCCTCCATGGTATTCGTGACATATAATTTTTATACACCCTGTACAAAGTACACTTGTACTTGAGTGCATGTAAGGAATTATAATATTTTTGCAGGTTTTTAAAATATTTAACTTGAATTTTCAGTAAACCCATCACATTGAGCGCGCAGTTACTTCTATTTCAAAACTTCGCGCTCGATTATGCACGCCTTCCCAACGTCCGATTGATCTAAAACTTTGGATATATCATTTTTTCATGACATGGACCAATATTGGGGGGGGGGGGGGTGCCCAAAATTAGGTCCACCCTAGTGGGTACCCGAAGACAAATCGGATCGGACCCGAAATATTCGGATACCCGAATATCACGAATATTCGGATCCCGGCCCGACTTATCAAAGCCCCCAGTGTATATTTTTAATAAATCGGTTCCCGAGGATGTTGATCCCCTAGCAAATTGATAGGATCAACGAGGAGACTAATCGCGAGGAGATTCTTCCCACAGATTGCGGCACCTTCCGCCGGTTTATCCCAGGGATCCTCTGGGCTTGTTTCCCCGTTTGTTCCGAGTATAGCACAGCAGGCCGTTTCACGATTCTGGACGATCGCTATTCTTTATCTCCGTCCCCGGATGCCGGGCTCTCTCTCTCCCGCCTTATTTCGTCGGTGCGTTATCGCGGGCAAAGCCAACTCCAATTACATCCGGTATAACGGGTGGTCCCCCCGGCTGCACACACGCTCGGCTTGGCCAATTGAAAAATAATAGCAACCCCTCTCAGGATCCTGTGTGCCACCCCTTAACGTCCTCTCCATCTCTGTCGGGGATGAACGCACACCCCCACCTATCCTTTGGGAATAGCGCGCAGAAATACGTCGATTTTGGGTAACGAATGATCGGTACACGTTTTTCCATAGCGGACAACGAGAAGGCAGAAATTAGAAGCGAAACAGGATTAATACGAGTTGCTCGCCGAAGCCCTGGAAGAAGAGAGCCGCCCCCCGGTTGGTTGGCGAACAACCACGCCTGAGGGCTGCCGGGTGAGGAGGCAGGGTCACTGCATGAAAGTGCCCGGAGCGGCTGTCAAACCAATTAAGCCCGTCGCGCATTGTGGAGGCTGCTTTTAGGGGCTTTGTTGCAAACCGTCGGTTATGGCCCGGCCCGACCCGGCCCGGCGTAGCACTGTCGTTGCGTCTGTAATGGATCAGTTTTATGGGCGAGCGTGGATGATGTCGATGTCGCGCCCGCGGAACCCACAAAAGCGACCACAAAGTTCCCGATGCATTAGGACGTTGTGCATTCGATTGTTCACGCCACGGAGCTGACCGCTGGTCAGTTTGCACAACGAAAACGACCCCGTTCAAATCATATGGAAAATCTATCCCGGTTAAATTAGTTGGATTGTTTATATGTTGTAGCTTATGATCTATTGAACAAAAGATGTAATGGGCACAAAGTTCAATAATGGACAGTTATCGAGTTTACTCCTACCCGGGGGAATCCATGATTTATTAGATGGGTCCATCCGGGGACACTTATCCCGAACAGTTAAAGATTTGCTTGTAATATCCTAATATCAGTGAAACATGACAAATTCGAGCTGCCGAATACTCAAATCTCGGGAAGTATTTATTTTTTGGAAAAATGTTTGAAACAATAATAGTAGGGTTTCACAAAAAAAGGTGGTGTCATTACTTTTGAATTTTGAATGACCTTGAAAAGGTCTGTGAACAGAAATCTTTCGCAAAAATCTGTGCACGTCACAGCAGAGATAAGGACCCCACGGTTCGTCACTCGAGTAGTAGGTCCGTGTGAAAATCGAAGGAGTGGGGGTGGCGGGAGTGGGGGTTGCGGCTAAAGTAAATATACTTCCAGAGATTTGACTATTCGGCAGCTCGAATTTGTCAATGTTTGACTGATATTAGGATATTACAAGCAAATCTTTAACTGTTCGGGATAAGTGTCCCCGGATAGACCCATCTAATAAATCATGGATTCCCCCGGGTAGGAGTTTTCCTAATATTTCCATCTCTCGGTTACGGATGTGCAACGATTCCAGCAAGGGTTTCACAAAATCTGTTAGGTGGTGTCATTATTTTTGAATTTTGAATGACCTTGAAAAGGTCTGTGAACAGAAATCTTTCGCAAAAATCTTTGCGCGTCACAGCAGAGATAAGGACCCCACGGTTCGTCACTCGCGTAATAGGTCCGTGTGAAAATCGAAGGAGTGGGGGTTGCGGCAAGAGTGTAAAGTAAATATACTTCCCGAGATTTGAGTATTCGGCAGCCCGAATTTGTCATGTTTGACCGATATTAGGATATTACAAGCAAATCTTTAACTGTTCGGGATAAGTGTCCCCGGATGGACCCATCTAATAAATCATGGATTCCCCCTGGTAGGAGTTTTCCTAATATTTCCATCTCTCGGTAACGGATGTGCAACGATTCCAGCAAGGGTTTCACAAAATCTGTTAGGTGGTGTCATTTTTTTGTAATTTTGAATGACCTTGAAAAGGTCTGTGAACAGAAATCTTTCGCAAAAATCTTTGCGCGTCACAGCAGAGATAAGGACCCCATCACTCGAGTAGTAGGTCCGTGTGAAAATCGAAGGAGTGAGGTGGCGGGAGTGGGGGTTGCGGCTAAAGTAAATATACTTCGCGAGATTTGAGTATTCGGCAGCTCGAATTTGTCATGTTTCACTGATATTACGATATTACAAGCAAATCTTTAACTGTTCGGGATAAGTGTCCCCGGATGGACCCATCTAATAAATCATGGATTCCCCCGGGTAGGAGTTTTCCTAATATTTCCATCTCTCGGTAACGGATGTGCAACGATTCCAGCAGGAACAAAGTGGCTGTAATCCGCAAAGGGACTGCGCGAGCAGCAGCAGCAGCAGCAGCAAGCAGCGTCTCTCGCCGGGGTCCATTACTGCCAGTTAAACGCGACAAGGATCGTTCCCGGGTCCGTTCGGATTACCTTATGTCGTTCCAGTTAATTCGAGGCGAGGAAGCCGGGCCCAGTCGGGTTCACTCCGGCGGTGCGGTGGTGATCCGTGCTGGTTTCCTTCTTATGCAAACCGCGAAAGGCATGCAGAAAGCGGTAGGGGTTAAGAGCGTTCCGCTGGATATTAAACGTTAATTATACAACGAAATTTACTTAGAAATATGACGAGAGAGAGAGAACGGAGAGAGAGAGCCCGGTGAGAAGGGTCGACAGGAGAACGAACGAACGAACGCAAGCTAGCGAGCGCCGGAAAGGGACGAGCGCGGTTCGGGGAAAGAGGGGAAAGAACGAATGCCCGGAGAACTACCCCGGAAACTAGCTCGACAGTTTAAGGAGAACCAACCAGGGGCGGCTGCAACCCTGGTAAACTTTGCCTCTTGATTGGACATTTATGGCAGCGAGTCGTGAACGCCGATTACAGACGTTAATTAGCATTTATCGTAGCTGGTTGTTGACTGTGCCCCCCACCCCCCACCCCTGGAATTTTGTTGCTTCTCGACCCGGCCAATTATCGAAAAATAGTGTTGCGAGACCTAGTTTCGTGTCGTACAATAAATATTACTGTTTCTGTAAATTACGAACCGTACACAAGTTTCGATCGTTGCAATTGTGGAATGAATCGCAGGGGATTTAAAAAAAGAAAGAAATTTTAAAGAAAATGATACTCCTTTTCTCGACCCGGCCAATTATCGAAAAATAGTGTTGCGAGACCTAGTTTCGTGTCGTATATTTGAAATTTAAAAAACCTTAATGAAGAAAATCTTTCAATTAATAAAATTAAATTAAAAATAATTAGGGTGTCACAAAATTATATGTCGCGGACACCATAGCACGATTCTATACCCACGATTTAGTCGAAAATGACATAAGGAACCCCCCGCAAAATTGACCTTGAACGTGAAACACAAGGTCAAAAAAAAACCATAATTTTTTTTCAGTAGAAGACGATTAAAAATTTTGGTTTTCTTTGACCTTGCTTGTCACGTTCAACGTCAATTTTGCGGGGGGTTAATTATGTCATTTTCCACTAAATCGTAGGTATAGAATCGCGCTATGGTGCCCGCGACATATAATTTTGTGACACCCAGTACAATAAATATTACTGAATATCTTAGTAAATTACGAACCGTACACAAGTTTCGATCATTGCGATCGTGGAACGAATCGCAAGGGGTTTTGAAAAAAGAAATAAATTTTAAAGAAACCGATATTCCTTTTCTCCGACATATTTTTACACGCAGAATCACACACCTAACCCCGGCCGCTTGTACGTGTTATTCGGCCAGTACAGTTCCGAGGAGTTTGGGTACAATCGTGTTTCGAGTAGCGTATCCGGATTGCAATAAGAAAATGCACACAGGGTGTTTTCACGGATGCCATCCACGCGTCCGCGTCGTGAAATGGGAAATATATTTCCCGGCACGACGTGACGACATCTGCCGCGCGTTACGTTGTCCGTTCGCCATCCTCTCTCTTTCCCTCTTTCTCTCTTTCTCTCTCTCTCCCCCGACACGGATCACCAGCCCCTGCCTCATTTTTTTCACTTTCCATTTATCCCGGCTTCTGCGTTCCCCGTGCCCCCCGGGGATTCAGCGAAATCCCGAGATTCGGTGATGTATGTCGCTCCGCCGCGTGCGATCGCTATATCCTCTGTTTGTTTTCGTTTATTGGATCCTACGAACGTTTTCATTTTCCTCTCGAAACCGCGCCGCGACAGTTTCCTCCCCTTCTGCTTTTCTTATTTCACGACGTTTCGGGTTAAGTGTCCGACTCGAGTCCCAGGCGTAAATGAGCTTGCCTGGCCGTCAGATCTAGTGTAGATGATCTAGTCTAAGTCTACAATGAATTGTGAGATCAGATGTCAAGCATCGGTTAAATGACCGCTCCAAGTCCCGGTACAGAAATCAAGCACAAATCCCAGATCAACTTCCCGAAATTCAACGGAATATTTTTACCGCGAGTTCTCCAATGAACAGGTTCCTTCCTCCCCTTCTGCTTTTCTTATTTCACAACGTTTCGGTTAAGTGTCCGACTCGAGTCCCAGGCGTAAATGAACTTGCCTGGCCGTCAGATCTAGTGTAGTCGATCTACTCTAGATCTACAATGAATTGTGAGATCAGATGTCAAGCATCGTTTAAATGACCGCTCCAAGTCCCGGTACAGAAATCAAGCACAAATCCCAGATCAACTTCCCGAAATTCAACGGAATATTTTTACCGCGAGTTCTCCAATGGACACCTCCCCTTCTGCTTTTCTTATTTCACAACGTTTCGGTTAAGTGTCCGACTCGAGTCCCGGGCTTAAATGAGCTCGTCTGGCCGTCAGATATAGTATACATGATCTACTCTAGATCTACAATCA
This sequence comes from Lasioglossum lativentre, assembly GCA_916610255.1. Taxonomy (NCBI): domain Eukaryota; kingdom Metazoa; phylum Arthropoda; class Insecta; order Hymenoptera; family Halictidae; genus Lasioglossum; species Lasioglossum lativentre. Next base: position 7,309,207 of record OU744357.1, on the reverse strand, counting down.
AATATGAGATCAGATGTCAAGCATCGGTTAAATGACCGCTCCAAGTCCCGGATCAGAAAACAAAGCACAAATCCCAGATCAACTTCCCGAAATTCAACGGAATATTTTTACCGCGAGTTCCAATGGACGTTACAGTGAAAAACGAGGGTATCCTACGGATCGATGGATAAAGCTAACAGCGTTTGGGAGACCGGGGGAAGGGATCGCGTTGCCGGAAAAACTATGCTCGCCTCGGTGTGCGCAGGGAAGACAGCCAAGCGAAAGTAGGAAATTCGCGGGTGTCGATCGTGCAACGGCTTCTTTCGTGATCGATGCACCGTGTGGCTGTCCGCCATCGAAATCGGTGAATAGCTGAAAGCGGCGTGCACGGGTCCGCCATAATACACTTTCCATCGTCATAGCAAAAGCCGAAGGGGGGGGGGGTGAATGTACGACGACGGTGGGTACAGATTATGTGCATCCACCATGCACGCACGTAAAATCCCTTCGTCTCATCCCCTGATCGCGTCCTGTCTCTTTGTGTGCCACCCCCACCCTCCAGTTTTCTCTCTCTCTCTCTCTCTCTCTCTGGCAACCCTGGGGTTCTCTGGTTCGAGGGGGTGGTGGTGGTGGTGGTGCACTACAGTGATCGTCTCTTTCCAGCTCTGCCTTTCGCACCGTTGCTCCTCTCTTTTCCTGTCTGTCATCTATACCTCTGTGGGTCGCCCCGGTGGAATCGCGTGTGAACGCCGCCGCTGCGTGTGTGATGTGGTATTTCCAAGAGAACGTTAATTAATAATTTAATCGAAGAGCCTGTTTCGGTCCTGCAGCGTCGGATCCGCCGCTGCAGCCTCTCTCTAATTAAAACCGACCCCTGTGTGCGCGCTCCTCGAGGCACGCGGCAGACCAACACATACACACACGCGCGCAGAATCGGGTGCGCTCACGCACCATACACACACGCGAATTCACCCAAGCATACACACAATCGTACACAAACTTATCGGAACGTACACAAAATTACACAATCTTACGCAACGCGTGCATGTATAGGGAAATAAGAGAACCCTCGGGCACAACCATAATGTCCGCCGAACATAGGAGCGCGTTCGCCACCCATGATCCATCGATCCCAACGCCGAAAATCAGATTTCTGCCGTAGGTTAAACCGTGTTACTTTGCGCCGGAGCAACGGGCCACCGCTACTACTACGGATTAAGCGGCTTGTAATTTGCGGCGTACCCTCGTCACGCCCGGTTTTTCCCAGCAGCCCTCGGACTTCTCGCGACAGTTCTTCCGGGAAAAGTTCGCGAAACCGCCCCCCAACATGTACACACGCTGTTCCCCTTGTTAACCCCTTGTCTCGCGATTTCCGCCGCAAATTGCACGCTCATTAGAGCCACTTCGTCGCTGATCAGGGGGTAGGGGCCGAGATGGATCCGAAATGGATTTATTTCGGGGGAAATATCGGGGACTAGAGTATTTTTGGTCATCTGTCTAAAATTGGATCTCAACCATCGTGCCAATGTCTTCGCAAGATAAATTGAATTAAAAATAGAAAGGATCGATATACAGGGTGTCCCACACGTAACAGTTTTCACGATTTTTTAAGTACTTGCGATAATCTGACAAAAAATATTTTCAAAAAAAAGTTGATCGGTTCTCGATTGGCTACATATTGCAATAAAAAAAGTTGGAAAAAGATTTTTTTCATAGTATTGTCAAGGTCACCTTCATTTTTTTAAAATGGCACTTTGTATTTTTGACTTAACAGCATTACAGCCCGTGTCAAGACGAATTCAACGATCTAGTATACCATGACCTTCGTATGACCTTGAAGTGTCATTTAAAAAAATTAAGGTGCCTTGACAATAATAAAACATATTTTTTTATTGGAATGTATAGCCAATCGAAAACTGATCAGCTTTTGTTTAAAATATTTTTTGTCAGATGATCGCAAGTACATACTTAAAAAATCATGAAAACTGTTACGTGGGACACCCTGTATATCATGTTTCGTGATTTTTAAGTACTTGCCTACGGCCCCCAGAGAATTCGCCAATCGAAGTAACGAATAGGCTTACCTGCAACAAAGGAAAAATACGTTAGAAGACGCTGGATTAATTTGAAAAAAATAATTTGTTGTAAATTGTCACTATGTTGTTAAGGCGAGAGAGAGGAGGTTTCTTATCGCTACGATGTTGTTCATTGAGACCAGAGAGCATAACACAGAGTAAGTGATAGTGGCAACAGTCTCAATGGACGCAGTGTTTCCACACAAAGTTTCAGGGCGGTTAATAACTAAACCCTGAAACAATGGAAATGCTCGGTGATAGCATTTCTGCGTGCCAATTTGTAACGCCTTGCTCTCGGTCTTCAGTTGGGGATAACTTGGCCAATGGAATTCGTAGTTGCGGGAATAATACCTCCTCAACGTTTTGTTATGCATTTTTCAAACAAATGAACATTCACAAAACTCTATTTACGCGGACGAATTGAAAAATGCTCGACAAATTAAAAACTGTCTAAATTATAATTGTGAGAGAGATTAACATTTTGCACTCTCGGAGCTGTTTTAACTCGAAGATTAAACATTTCTTCCGACCTAGAACAATTCCATTCTATCAGAGTTGAGCAAAATTTTCATCTAAATAAAAACTTTTATTCATTATTCGATGGTTCGAATATAAAAAGTATCTTTATTCGACGAGCATCGAATAAATAATTATATTCGATGAGAATTTATCCGACGAATAAAGATGATTTTTTTTATACGAAGTGGCTTTATTCGAACTTCGAATAATTTTTTCATCTTTTATCTGTATCTATTATTCGGAGGCTTCGAATAAATCTTTCCACAACTACTGCCAACTCTAATAAACGCGAACCATCGAATAATGAAGAAAAATTTTTTTATTTTTTCTACGTTATTCGAAATTTTTATTTAGATGAAAATTTTGCCCAACTCTGCATTCTATATTTTTAATTTAATGGATATAAAATTGATATAATACCTCATACATAATACTGAAATGTTTAGTAATTGATTAGATATAAATATATTTAATAATGTAAACAATATTTTGAAGTACAGCAATTTTTAGTAGTGATTCCGAGTCACTAAGGGTTAAATAAAATTGTATTTCTTCGTTTGATAATTTGTAAATTCCTCCGGCGGTAATTAAATTGAAATTAAATTTTTCAATGAAAATTTCCTATCGTTTCCCCACTAACAGTAAACTTTTCTATGAAATAATTCGCACGCTTGAAACAATTTCAGTTAAAATTTCTAGTATTTCGTAAAATTTCTTTAGCAGTTATTGCGTCGGGTCCGACCATCGGAGGGCTCCAAGAATTATTATTTCCTGATGGTCCCGCGAACAAGTTTCCATTTCCCGGGCGAAACCATCGGATTCGCTGGCATCTTCTTTGCCAATTAGCCTAGTAAATAACTGCGTAATCGTATTCGAAGACGTAGTCGCTAATGAATGAGAATTACTCGGCGGAACGCTAAAAAGGGACGGGGGGTCGTTATTACCCGGGCCGGTCGCGTGGCGCGGCGCGCGGAGGATCACGGGCAAAGTAAGATTACCTATGACTTTTGCCCGGGAAAAGTTTAAGGCGAACGACGTAATTTTCTCTCGATCCCGTCACGCGTCTCCTTCAGAATTCTCATCTCTCTCTCGCTCTCTCTCTCTTTCTCCCACTGACTGGCGCCTCGGGAGACACAGAAAGATGAGAACTCAGAGGGACGATATTTAATACCGGCTTTTTACATGACGCATGGTCTAATTTCATGAAAGTCTATTAGAGGAATCGCGGAGTGCCCTCGAGGAGAGTCTGAGGGCCCGGGGAAAAACAAAATGGGTTCCTCTGTCCTTCGTTACGAGCCTTATGCTCTGTTCACGGCGCAAAGTCCCGGGGATCTTACAAGTCTCGTCGCACAGTGTGGTCACTTTCAGCGATTTAGCTGGCCAAAAGTCGATTTCAAAAATTTTACCTAAAGTGTGAAATTTTTGGTGCTTGCTATAGTTTAATATATGGGGGACAATGTACTCATATTTTTTTATCATTCAGGCACCCATGTAGTGCTGTACTTCATCGAAAGTTAAAGATTTTCGTAGTACGTGTCTTGCTGCTAAAATTCGATGAGACAATTTTTATATGTTTCAAGTTAGTTGTACACATTTCTTTCCAGTATGAAAGTTTTGCAAGTAAGTATGGACTATACTTTCAACAATTTTGTATCTTTTTATTGCATATCTTTTGGTAATTATTTACATTTCAACACGATTAGTATGTAAATAATATTTGTTTGTATACGTGTAATACGTGTAGTGTGTGCTATAATAAAGGGAAATTGTATTGAAAATTGGCCTTGATCCACAATATTTTGTGTATAAGTATTTGCTGTACGCTGTTTAGATCTATCATATTTTAATTTAGTGTATAGTGTAACATAAACTAGTGATTAGACATAGTGATTGAAAAAGTATTAAAAAATGTTTTTAAAATACTTAAACATATAAAAAATGATATTATATGTGATTTGAAAACGGTGTGGGATCATTGAACATTATAAATAATTTTGGCCAGCTAAATCGCTGAAAGGGACCACTGTGCGTCGTCTCGATTAAAAGAAAACACTGAAAGGGCAAACAATTGGTGGAAAAATCAATGCAAAATTATAACGAACCGATTAGGCGAAAAATGTTGCGTTGCCAAGAAAGGACGAGTGGAGGATCGCCGAGCTGGAATAGGCTTGCTCCAGGACCGGGTTCGAGGTAAAATTTTGATGAGACGAAGAGATGACGAGGGTGGTCGAATATATCCGACGCACGTATGCCCCGGAAAACCCTTAGCGCATCACGCACGGAATTGAAGACAGAGAATCCGTGTCGGAGGGGTTGCTAGATCCCTGGGGAGGAGGTAGCATTTCTCGGTGCCATTTGGCTGAGAATCACTTCTGGGGGCTATGGCGAAGGACCTGGAGGCAGTCTAATCGCGTTACCGCGGCCAATCCTGGCCCCTCTTGGATCGCCCAAGAGAAACCCGACAGTCTCTCTCTCACTCTCCTCTCCCGGGCGAAAAAATGCAATCGCGTACTGCGATTAATGTTTAAAAAGGCGCGGCCGCTCCATTCTCGAAATTACTCCTACCCAGCCTCGCGTGACCCCGTGAAAACGAGCGGAATTTTTTTCCTCCGCGAAGCGACGCGACGGTGAGCAGCTTCAACGAGATTAGTCCGCTTTCATGGCACCTTAACTGCCGGCGCGCATACCCGCCGCATTAATCCTTTCAATACCCTCCCGAACGCGAGACCGTGTTTAGCTAGAACGCTAGAAATATCCTCCGGCACCTAATGAAAATCTTCGTTATTGCACCTGGTAACACCTGTTCCGCTTAGCAGCAAGAGTCGGACTTAGTTCACTCAAGGGAACGTACAGTTGTTACCGAAGAAATAAAAAATTTTTTTAATAATTTTCGAAGAATTTTCTCGTCACGATTGAGACGCCCAACTGGTAGACGAATCTGTACAATTTGTTGCAATTTTCTTCGGAATTATTTTAGGGTACCGGAATCACTAGGAATTTCCGAAAATGTTAGGGGTGTTTCGGTTTCGGAGGGGATGCTGTAAATGGATCAGCAAAAGGGGATGGAGGATGACTGTTAGCAGCGATCACGCGAAAAGTAGGAGAAACGGATAATTTCCCGGGAAGTACTGGAAACAATGGAGATAACGAAGGATCCCAATAATACTAATGGGAACACAGTCTACTAATCAAGCGCCATCTGGAACGGCGAACGTAATCGATCACAGCCATCTACATCTCCTACTACCAACAGCCGAAGTACCCCTCTCTCTGTTCTTAATGCACTTTTGCCGCGATTCAGTTGCCACTGTTCCGAAAAATTAGGTGCAATTATTAGATAGGAATGATCAAAAACAATCCGTTTAATGAGTCTTCGACTCTTCGCACTATTCGTCCGACCTGGTCACGTTAAGCCCGACCGGGCCCAGGGATGTTCGGTCTGAGTCCAGCTTGGACAATGTTAGGTTCTGATCATGCACTGGGGATGTCAGATTTGATCACGACCTAGGGATGTTACTTTTAACCATGACCATGTTAACTTTGACCATGAGCGTGTCAAGTTTGAACGTGACCGAGTAAAGTTTGACCGTGACCGTGTAAAGTTTGACCATGGCCATGTAAAGTTTGAACGTGACCGTGTAAAGTTTGAACGTGACCATGTAAAGCTTGAACATCACCATGTAAAGCTTGAACATCACCTTGTAAAGCTTGAACATGACCGTGTACAACTTGAACATGACCATGTAAAGCTTGAACATCACCATGTAAAGCTGGAACATCACCATGTAAAGCTTGAACATGACCGTGTAAAGCTTGAACATGACCATGTAAAGTTTGAATGTGATCGTGTAAAATTTGAACGTGATCGTGTAAAGTTTGACCATGACCATGACCGTGTAAAGCTTGAACATGACCATGTAAAGTTTGAACATGACCATGTAAAGTTTGAACATGACCGTGTAAAATTTGAACATGATCGTGTAAACTTTGACCACGACCGTGTAAAGTTTGACCATGACCATGACCATGTGAATTTTGATCATGGCCTAGCAATTCAGACATAATTTAACGTTGATAGGTCTGGTCATAACCTAGCTGTGTCAGATTCGGTCATGAGCGGTCATGCTAAGTCTGGCCACAACTTGGTCGCGTTATGTCTGGTTTAAGCTCGGTACACACCATGATACAGACCATATTGTTTGTCCCCGAGTTAGGAGACTTCGCTCGTTAGACGCGGCAGTAATTCCCTGTAATCGAAGCAGCTCCTCGGCCAGGTTCTAAGAAACTGGACGAGACCGGTAGGTATATCGCGATGAGCAAAGTAATAATGTAAGTTACGGTTATACTATGGTTCAGCATCGGTTGTGGCTTGAATGGTTATACTGTTTCCATAACATTAATCGTCATAGTACTATTATACAGTGTAACGCAACCCCTGAACAGGTTGGGTTCTTTAACGGCGCGGTGCAGCCACGCGACTGGGTCAAACTCTAAGCTATTATAATTTACTGCCGCGCGTTAGGTAGAACCCCCTGGATAACTTAGCCGAACCGAGGTGAAACCCAGCGACTGGAATCGATTCCTTTCGAATGGAATTTGTTGGCTGCTCTCTTCCTTCTTATTTCCTTATTCCGTCTTCGATGACGGATACTCTTATTCTCTTTTCAACGACGACGACGACGACGGCCGAGAGAGATCCTAGAAATTCACGCTCGCGGAAATGTCTCCTCGACCGGGAATATCCGCTTATCCCTACAAAAGTGGCGGAACGAAGGATGGGGTTTGAAAATTTACGCGCGACGGATTCTGCTGCTCGTTTGCGCGCACACCCCCCGGTCCTACGGAAGTCGAAGGTCCCTGGAGCGTGCAAATCGAGATATCTCGATTAGATACCAGATCCCGTGGCTCACACCGAGCGGAAGCGTATTTTTCTCCTACGGCTCTCCACGATAATCTTGTCCCTTTACATCTCGCTCAAAATATCCTCGAAACCCTCAATTATTATTTTGAAAATTATCCCTTAGACTGCAAACGTTTTTATGGTATCCTCGGCCTTTCGTGCAGTTTTCACAGAGTTCCCAAAAAACTCTGAAAAAATCCGTACAGCGAACATCCTAATTTGAAATACGCGAATATCACAAAACTGTTCGAAATTGTCCGAACGGGGTTGATACTAGATTCATTTGTTTCGGTTGCGAGCAACTGAAACATCCCGAATGTAAAATAATTTACAGGCACAAAAATTGATATTGTTCGCATTGCAACCAACGAGCGAACTTGTCCCGCGGCAACTAAAAAATAGTTCCCCGGGAACGAGTCGGCTGGAACAACCGTCTCAATTACAAGTCCCTTGCTCCGCGAGTATGGTCGACCGTTTCGCGTAACAGGGCCGCAATTAATAAACATTCACGATTGGCGAACCATAACAAAATTAGTGAAATTGAAGTGTCAATGACGTCCACCGGCAGGCCGGCCGGCCGGCACCGAATTGCACGCCTGCTACTCGTTTAATTGGCGTTCGCCCGCCGCGCCGTTTCAATTTCCATCGACACGCGGACTCCGGTTCGACACCAATTCGTTTTAGCTGCGATACGCGTGCCGTGGTTCGTTCTTTGATTCCTGCCACCCGGACTAGCCAGGCTTCAACCGTTTTGAACGCTTCGGGAGAAAATGATGATGACATTTAGGGAGGTTGGAGATTGGTACGCCTCGCTGTGGAGTATTAGACAATAAAATGCCTAGGAACTTCTAGGTCCTAGGAGGGCTGGGGAAAGAAGTCATTGTTAGTCTAGATGATCAGACATACCCTAAAATGCCTAGGAACTTCTAGGTCCTAGAAGGCCTGGGGAAAGAAGTCATTGTTAGTCTAGATGATCAGACATACCCTAAAATGCCTAGGAAGTTCTAGGTTCTAGAAGGCCTGGGGAAAGGAGTCATTGTTAGTCTAGATGATCAGACATACCCTAAAATGCCTAGGAAGTTCTAGGTTCTAGAAGGCCTGGGGAAAGAAGTCATTGTTAGTCTAGATGATCAGACATACCCTAAAATGCGTAGGAATTTCTAGGTCCTAGAAGGCCTGGGAAAAAAGTAATTGTTAGTCTAGATGATCAGACATACCCTAAAATGAATAGAAACTTCTAGGTCCTAGGAGGGCTGGGGAAAGAAGTCATTGTTAGTCTAGATGATCAGACATACCCTAAAATGCCTAGGAACTTCTAGGTCCTAGAAGGCCTGGGAAAAAAGTGATTGTTAGTCTAGATGATCAGACATACCCTAAAATGAATAGAAACTTCTAGGTCCTAGGAGGGCTGGGGAAAGAAGTCATTGTTAGTCTAGATGATCAAACATACCCTAAAATGCCTAGGAACTTCTAGGTCCTAGAAGGCCTGGGGAAAGAAGTCATTGTTTGTCTAGATGATCAGACATACCCTAAAATGCCTAGGAACTTCTAGGTCCTAGAAGGCCTGGGAAAGAAGTCATTGTTAGCTTAGATGATCGGCCATACCCTAAAATGCCTAGGAACTTCTAGGTCCTAGAAGGCTTGAAGTAAAGAAGTGATTGTTAGTCTAGATGATCGATACCCTAAATTGAACCTAAATGCTTCGGAGCTACATCAGTGTAGATAGGTCTGAACCTATCCTTGCTTAGTGTACCCTTGAGCTACCCTATCTATGATCCGGTTACAGCCTAGATCTCCCTTACACTTAGCCCTAGCTCAGCCCCACACAAATGAAATTGTAATTCTGGTTCCAACGATTAACCCATCCCAATTTTATAACTCGATCGGACCTGTAGATCGTCCCCACCGGTCTCCACCTTTGAAAAACGCAACGTCGAAGCCATCGAGATACCAATCCCGTTAACAAATCAGACGTTCGATTGAAACGTGACAGGAGGATCCCATCACGAATAAGGAGGATCCGCAGAGATAGTCGGCTCGAAACGAAGGCAACGGAGCGAAAGAGGAACGGCTGCGAGAGGATTGACGAACAATCGCCAGTGGATACAGCGAATCCGTGGGATCGAAGGTCGTCGTTGCAATTTAAATGGATTTATGATGCCCCTGGTACCCTTAACTCACACTCGTTCCCTCAGGCTTCGAATATTCCAAGTCTCGGGCTAAGCTAGTCGGGCCTCTCCGCGAGCCCGGAAAAGTTCCACTGTCGTGCTTGATCGTGTTGCTTCACGGTTTGCTAGCTCTCCCCCACCCCTCATCCCCCCTCGGGGAATTAGCGAAAATTTCGGGCTTGTAGATCACTAACGGAGAGGCCACCGGTTTTCTCCTAGGCCACCCTCACCACCACCACCACCACCACCACCAGTTTGAAAACTGCTCGCGTAAGAAGCCCGCGTAATTCCCCGAACAAACGAACGTCTCCCTTTTCTCCCTTATCGTTTGTAATTTTTCCCTCTTTTGCCCCTAATTACATTCCTTCCTTTCCTTCAGGAACAGTTTCCCGTTATAATCCGTTGCGACTTTTCTCCATCTCCTCACCTCGGGGCACATTTTTAACAATACTTTCCGCTCTCCGAGCTACATTTTTCTTACGAACTTTCCGCTCCGTTATATTTTCCCCGGACTCCTTTTACATCTTTCTCTCTCTCTCTCTCTCTCTCTCTCTCTCTCTCTCTCTCTCTCTCTCTCTCTCTCTCTCTCTCTCTCTCTCTCTCTCTCTCTCTCTCTCTCTCTCTCTCTCTCTCTCTCTCTCTCTCTCTCTCTCTCTCTCTCTCTCTCCTTTTTTTCTTCAATCATGATCCAACATCTCTCCGCTTTCCCCATTGCGGGTTTCCCTTCGGAGAGTCGCCTCCATATATTTCCTTTTCTCAGTTGCTTCAATTTTCCTCAGCGCGATGGAGAATCTCTCTCTCTCTCTCTCTCTCTCTCTCTCTCTCTCTCTCTCTCTCTCTCTCTCTCTCTCGGTCGCTCGCTCGCTCGCTCGCAATTAAAATCTCGAAATTCTATTTTTCTGTTTACGATCCACTGAAAATCAACCGACCATTGTCATCATCGCCGTGTGCCGCCTTGTCGTCGCGTCCCGTTCGAGTTTCCGAGCGGAGGGAAATTATAATGAATTTCCCCGTTTTCTGCGCCATAGCGTTCTTCGAATTTTCCTTCAACCGTCCTCCTACTCCTTCTTCTCCTTCTCCTTTTCACCCACCTCGTCCCTCGCGACCTCTCTCGCAGCCGTAAGTTTCCGCGAAAGGAAGGCAACTTGCACACGTAAAATGGAACGACGGTGACGATCTCGAGGCGCAAACAGTTTCCACTTTTCCGCGAGAAATTCGCGGCATTATCATGAGCAAATTTGACTTTCTACCCCCCTCCTCCTTCTCTTCCGCCTCCTTCTACTCATCCTACTCATCCTACTCCTACTCCTTCGCACTCACAGTGCTCGTGACCGTCAACGGTAGTAGCTCTCTCGCAGCGACCCTACGCGCGAAGTAACTTCGCGGTATAACCAACGGCTGCTCCACTCCCAGGGGGGGGCAGAAGCCACGTGCATCATCCGCCTTTTCAGCATCCGCTTCAGAACCACTTCGGGATTGACTATGCATCAGTCGGAATTCCGTCGGGTCGCCTTTTCCACCTACGCCGCACGCCCGCAGACGCATCCGGCCGGAACACGGGGAGCCGAGCGTGTTGCGAACTGTCTTTACCTTATTCTTTCACTTTCCACGTCGACCCTCTGGCTCCGGAGTCGTTCAGGACCTGCACGGAACCGCCATATACGTGGTCGCCTAAGACCTTGCCCAGAAGTCCTCGAATAATTTAGGGTATGACTGATCGTCTCATCAGTTGCTTCCTTTCTAATCCTTTAAGGACCCAGGGCTGACTAGGGCCTTGTTCCTAAGCATCTAGGTTCAGTTTAGGGTATCGATCATCATCTAGACGAACAATCACTTATTTACCAAGACTTCTAGGACCTAGAGGTTCCTAGGCATTTTAGGGTACGTCTGATCATCTAGACTAACAATCACTTCTTTACCAAGACTTCTAGGACCTAGAAATCCCTAGGCATTTTAGCGTATGGCCGATCATCTAAGCTAACAATCATTTCTTTACCAAGCTTTCTAGGACCTAGAAATTTCTAGGCATTTTAGAGTATGGCCGATCATCTAGACTAACAATCACTTCTTTACCAAGCCTTCTAGGACCTAGAAATTCCTAGGCATTTTAGGGTATGGCCGATCATCTAAGCGATCAGTTGCTTTCTTTTTTATCATTTTAAGACCCCAGGGCTGACTCGAGGCTCCACTGATGTAGTTCCTAAGCATCTAAGTTCAGTTTAGGGTATTGTTCATCTAGATCAGTGTTTCACAACGTGGGGACAACCAATTTGACAAATCGAAAATGGACTCGTCAGAGTATAACCTATCATTTAAGTTTCTTCAGTGAACAATTCAATGTTTGAGTATTAAAAATTATGTATACGTTACATAGGGGCCATAAGAATTTTAGAAATGCTTAGGTGTGCCATGGCACAAAAAAAGGTTGGGAAACACTGTTCTAGACTGTGCTATAACTAGGTTCTGGATATGCAGCTAGGGCCAGGGTCCACCAGAAGATGATGTATACGTTACATAGGGGCTATAAGAATTTTAGAAATGCTGAGGTGTGCCATGGCACAAAAAAAGGTTGGGAAACACTGTTCTACACTGTGCTATAACTAGGTTCTGGATATGCAGCTAGGGCCAGGGTCCACCAGAAGATGATGTATACGTTACATAGGGGCTATAAGAATTTTAGAAATGCTTAGGTGTGCCATGGCACAAAACAAGGTTGGGAAACACTGTTCTAGACTGTGCTGTAACTAGGTTCTGGATATGCAGCTAGGGCCAGGGTCCACCAGAAGATGATGTATACGTTACATAGGGGCTATAAGAATTTTAGAAATGCTTAGGTGTGCCATGGCACAAAACAAGGTTGGGAAACACTGTTCTAGACTGTGCTGTAACTAGGTTCTGGATATGCAGCTAGGGCCAGGGTCCACCAGAAGATGATGTATACGTTACATAGGGGCTATAAGAATTTTAGAAATGCTTAGGTGTGCCATGGCACAAAAAAAGGTTGGGAAACACTGTTCTAGACTGTGCTATAACTAGATTCTGGATATGCAGCTAGGGCCAGGGTCCACCAGAAGATGAAAGTAGAGTTTCTATTCGGTATCGAAGGCCCGAGTCTCTAAATCTCCAGGTAGCCGCGTGTTATGCAAATTCGATGCCGTCTCGCAGTCAGCGCCGTCGACGAAATAAATGTCGCGCGGTTACGCGTTTCCGTTCGGCTATGCGACCGGTTTATTGCCGCGTTACGACATTTATTTTATCGTTCTTGCCGCATGTGCTTGAAACCATCGACCGTGCAGCGCGGTGCGAACTTGAAACGCTTCGAGAGCTGGGACATTTTACGGTTCAGGTGAACGTTATTACAACACCCCCAGACCGTTGCTCCGTTTTAATCCCAAGGATGAATGGTAGTTCCGGTTGATTTTTGGCTGGGAGTTTTTAAATCGATACGGGAGAGCCCTGGGCTACTCTCTAGCCGGAGCCGCCAAACCGGGAACACGAAAATCCAGTTAGGGTAAAACACGCGTCACCATGTCACCGATGTAAATCATTAAAGCAGCAGGTTCCGGCCGTCAACGGTGGCCGTCGACGACAATGCCGGCGACATTCATGTCCGGCATGTCGACCCTGCCGGATTCTGAGCAACGTACCCAGCAACAGCAGCGGCAGCCACTCTCGCCCGAAACGAGTTTACGGCACAATGTATTATAGGCGTTGCGGCTTTGGCCAGCCACGATAATGGGCTACGGGCTGGCTACGGGACACCACGACGCTGCTGCCTATGGTGCCGATGACGTCCGACGAAGCCTGACGTCTCGTTTCCCTCAGATCATCTCACGTGCCTCCCGCCCCCCGCAGCCGCAAACCTCTTTTCAACCGGGATGATTGGACGACACCACGGGAAATCTTCGGCCACCGTTGTTGCGGGTAATTGAAATTCACCCTCGATCGAAACGAGCCTCTTTTACACTAACACCGGTTTTTTAACACGTCACTTTCTTTATGATATTCTACTGGTAGAAAGCCGAAAACATTCCGGAAAATTGAATTTTCTATTTGACGAATATTACAGCGAAGCGGGTGGCACGAGAACTCAGTAGTATGAGTCAACGACAAGTCGGGCACCCAAAAATTTTCGTTTTCTCGAAGTTCCGGCTATTTTTGCAATTCCAAATCAGTGCCGTAACTGTATACGAGCATAAATTCTTGCGGAAATCAGTAACATAACTCAACGTCAAGTCGGACAACTCTGGAAAAATTGGTGGGTCCGACAAAATTCATAAAACAACATACATCTGCACAACTGTTGCTGCCTGTTGAGTTTGCGATTACGGTGTCGGCTACCGAATTTCCCTTATCTGCAGATTAAATTTGTGAGATCTCTCTCCAGGTAGAAAACCGAAAATTGAATTTTCTATTGGACGAATATTACAGCGAAGAGGGTGGCACGAGAACTCAGTAGTATAGGTCAACGACAAGTCGGGCGCACCCAAAAATTTTCGTTTTCTCCAAGTTCCGCTATTTCTGCAATTCCAACTCTGTGCCGTAACTGTATACGAGCATAAATTCTTGCGAAAATCAGTAACATAACTCAACGTCAAGTCGGACGCTCTGGAAAAATTGGTGGGTCCGACAAAATTCATAAAACAACATACAACTGCACAACTGTTGCTGCCTGTTGAGTTTGCTATTACGGTGTCGGCCACCGAATTTCCCTTATCCGCAGATTAAATATTGTGAGATCTCTCTCCAGGTAGAAAGCCGAAAACTTTCCCAAAATTGAATTTTCTATTGAACGAATATTACAGCGAAGAGGGTGGCACGAGGAACCAGTAGTACAAGTCAACGACAAGTCGGGCGCACCCAAAAATTTTCGTTTTCTCCAAGTTCCGCTATTTCTGCAATTCCAACTCTGTGCCGTAACTGTATACGAGCATAAATTCTTGCGAAAATCAGTAACATAACTCAACGTCAAGTCGGACAACTCTGGAAAAATTGGTGGGTCCGAGAAAATTCATAAAACAACATACATCTGCACAACTGTTGCTGCCTGTTGAGTTTGCGATTACGGTGTCGGCTACCGAATTTCCCTTATCTGCAGATTAAATTTGTGAGATCTCTCTCCAGGTAGAAAACCGAAAATTGAATTTTCTATTGGACGAATATTACAGCGAAGAGGGTGGCACGAGAACTCAGTAGTATAAGTCAACGACAAGTCGGGCGCACCCAAAAATTTTCGTTTTCTCCAAGTTCCGCTATTTCTGCAATTCCAACTCTGTGCCGTAACTGTATACGAGCATAAATTCTTGCGAAAATCAGTAACATAACTCAACGTCAAGTCGGACGCACTGGAAAAATTGGTGGGTCCGACAAAATTCATAAAACAACATACAACTGCACAACTGTTGCTGCCTGTTGAGTTTGCGATTACGGTGTCGGCCACCGAATTTCCCTTATCCGCAGATTAAATATTGTGAGATCTCTCTCTCCTGGAAGCCGTAATTTCTATTATGTCAGTTCACCGGCGGGTAAACGGCGAGCTGCGTCGCCGGGACAGAAAGGAATTACGCACTGCGGAGCAGGAGTGTCGGGGGACGTTTAATTGAAACGAGAGAGGAGCTAATAAAAAGCTAACGAAGAAAGAAGGAAAGAAAGAAAGAAAGAAAGAAAGGAACGAGAGAAGCGAAGAGAAGGAAATCGAAAGAAGGACGACAAGTCTTTTTTCGTCTGATGGCCACTGGCTGCAACCTGTTGAATCCGAACCAACCAAGAGATGGGAAATCACGGGCCGCGGGTGTGTGCCCGATAACTTCGAAAATTCCGCACCTGTCCCGCAAATCGCCGGCAATTTTTGTCGCGCCCGAAATTCTGCATACTGTTGTTCCCCGCCGCTCGCATTCTTTCCGGGGGATCGTACGGTGCCCGGCGGATAAATCGATTTCGGAAGGAAAATGGAAGAAAAATACCGGTGTGATTGCAAAAGCGATCTTTCGCAATTTTTTACGGAAAAACAAATGGAGCGGTCAATCTGAAATTTTGCGTATGCATTTGTTAGACTTTCGGCCGGTTGCTAAAATTTATTTCAGTTTATTCGGAAATACATTTTAAAATTTCTGGGCGAGGAATTTTGGGCAGACGATTTCTATCTATTTGAATGAAAAATTGATTCCTCGAGGCTGGTAAAAATGATGTTTAAATGGACTCTGAGACAAGAGTGACAGGCCCGAAGCGGAGCAGTGGTTCGAAAGCGAGGACAAGGGCAGCCAGTTCGTTTCTTGCGGCAGTGAGACCAGTTCCCATTTTATTTCTGCGGGCTGACAGAGAGCTCGTCATCGATCAACAGACGTCGCTGCGATCGCGCGAGAAAGATTCGCCTGACTTATCAGGAGTGGGGTTAAAATTAACAAGGGGGTGGGTGAGGGAAGCGATACTAAAAATGCGTGCGAGCATCAGGATAAGAAAAGGCGGCCGAAGGTGTAACGAGAGTAGAGTAACGTAAAAAAAAAAAAAAAAAGTTGCAGGTTTTATGGTACGCATTTCGGAAGGCGTGATTCCCGACAAAGGAATGCGATAAAAAGTGGGCGTGGCGGAAAAAAAGTTCGGCGGGGCGGTTGCATGCGGCCCGATCGCGCGGCCGTTTATCTTTTTAACTGTCAGACGGAACTTAGGCGAACAAATGCTCGCCGGGGCTGCCGGGGGTGGAGGAGGCGTTCATTGCGCGAGGTCACGGAAACACGTCGATGCGTGGCCCGGAAAACTTCCAACGCGAGATGTCCCGCGAGGATAAGCCCGCGCCGGAGATAAATTCGAACGAGCAACAATTTTATATCATAGGGTAAAGACTAGGGGTGTGCGGGTACCCGAAATTTCGGGTTCGGGTCGGGTCGGGAAATTTGTTCGGGTTCGGGTCGGGATCCCGAAAGTTTATAAACTTCGGGTACCCGAAATAGCAGTCGGGTCGGGTCGGGTCGGGGTCCCGAAAGTTTGCAATTTTCGGGTACCCGAAGTTAAAGTTGGGGCAAGCCTAAGGTCAAATCAGCAATAAATAACTCTGTGCATATTAATATGTCCAATCATCGGTTGTAATAATATTTCGAATTTTAGTAAACACTGTTTCCTAAACAGTGCTTTTATACGAACAATGTGCGGACGAAGAGTACTTGTCTTGTAAGAACAGTGTTTACTAGAAACAGAAACGTCCCGATACATTCAGTAGTCTGGAAGACGTCGCACAATGCGAACATATTTTGTAGAACCTGCCAGTGAAAATAAAAGATTGAACTGAAAAATCATAAAACAGCATTATACTTACATATATAAATACAAATTTAACTTCGGGTACCCGAACTTTGTAAACTTTCGAGATCCCGACCCGACCCGACCCGATTCGACCCGAGGCTCGGAAACCCGCACACCCCTAGTAAAGACCAAAAAATTGACGAACTCGAAGAGACCGAGGAATTTTCAAGATAAAAAAAGTTCGGTGAGGAATGCCTGGTGCGCGTCGAGAAGGTAACCTTCGGAATGACAGCGAAGTGCCACGCGTCGTCGTCTTCGTCTTCGTGGTCGTCATCGTCGTGTACACGCGATTTAAAATAGAAGAGAAAGGCAGGGGACTCCTCTCTGCAAAAGGTAGCAAGCCGCTGAACTGGGAGACCAACCAGCGAGAGAGAAAGAGAAAGAGAGAGTGAGAGAGGGAGAGAGAGAGAGAGAGACAGAGGGGGCAACGACCAACTGCAGACACCGCTCTCTGCTACGGTGCACACAGACCTGGAACGTCACGGTGGGGTGAATCTCTGTGCATTCCTCCGCTTCAAGGTTGAGGTCAAGGCACACCTAAGTATCCATTCTCTCTGTCTAGGAATTCGACAAGTTATTGCCGCACTGCTTTTTCCCTTCTACGGTATAATGGGGATGCCCGGTAGCCGGAGCTACTCGTCTTACGCGATCATCATTGTTGGAATAGATTGTGCTTCGGAACAAATAGCTGGCCTGCAAATCCGCAGATTTTAGCCCACAGAGAATTTTGTTGCAAATCGTTGATGACTTTGTACCCGACGCTAAATTGTATACATTTATACTGCATTGTATTCCGACAAAAATTCTGATTACCACTATTCCGTGGAATTTCTGAGATTGTTATAACCTAACCCCATGGATCCTTTCTATATCTACCCTGGATCTCGGGGAACGTTTGAATAACTCTCTGGAGAAAGAAGCAAGACACGAACAAACCGGAGTTGATATTTCGGAACGAGTTAGTTAGTACGCGAGTTGGACAATTAATGAAACATTTAATTGGTGAAGTAGTTATGTGGACTAAGAAAAATCGAAAAGCGAACTGAATAGTGTAAATAGTCGGGAAAAATCGGTGAAAACTAAATAAAAAAGAAAAACTGCGTGGGATTCATGTGTTGCAAAGGAAAGGTCGTTTGAAGGTCGTTTCACATGAAACTGGCAGGTTTAGAAGGACGATAGCGGAAAAAAGGGGGGGTTTTAGGCCCAAGACCCTGAGGAGAAATAGGAGGACAAAGGTCCAAGGAACATTTGAGCAAGGGGGGAGTTTTTCAGAAAACTACCCCTGAGAGAGATAAGAAGGTAGAAACGGAGAGAGACAAAAAATTAGAAGTAAGATTTTTAGAGAAATAAGCGGACAGCGTTAATTTTAGGATTAAATGGAAACAGGAATAACGATGCAGGGTAAAAATAATTAGGATTAAGGGTAGAATACAGGAAAAATAAGGATTTCATTCAAATAGGGTAGATAGCTAAGTTATAGGAAATAAGGAAGCGAAAGTTTAAAGCGAAATTAGGACATAGTAATGTGGGGTTTAGAAAGTAGTATTTTAAATTATAAGGAATTTGAATACTAAAAAAAAAGGTCTACCCTGAATCTCCATGCGTATGTGGACCTAACCTGGATCTCCACGACTGGGTCCCACTTTGGATCAACTTTGGACCAATCGTGGATCTACCCGAGACCTAACTTGGACTTAGATTGGACCTTCTTTGAACCTAGTTTCGACCGAAATTGCATCCATCTTGGATTGCACTTTGGACATGAAAATTGATTCTAGCCTGAACTTGATTTTCCATTCCACCGGAGAAATGGCGTGGAGCGTTCCGCGCGTCTTCCTGAATCTTGAATGTGAAAATGAGATTGAGATTCACGATCCGCCGAATGAATTTTACGGCGGTGGAATGTAAAAGATCCAATGAAATAGACAGGACGACGGTGAACGTCTTCTCTCGCGACAGTTGGCGTGGCGGCGGGAGCGGCGCGCTCACGCAATTCCAAATCGACCAGATACGCGTCGAATCGTCGTCGCGGGATTTACTACCCGCCTCTCTTTATTGCGGTGTTCTACGGAGATGGCGGATTATCGGCAAGTGGCAACCGCCGCGCAGCCAAGCCAATGCAAAAACGACGTGTCGCCGTGGGAGAGAGAGACTCGACGGTGGAAAAGTTAATTTCGCCTTCGCTTAGAAAAAGCTGCATATCATCGGCGAAACGAAAATTTATTGCGTGACGTTCTCGTAAAACCGAGGGAATCTTAGGTGAGACAAATGGGAGGAGAGAGAAATTCTAAGATGATGCAAATCCTCTGCATTCTATGAATTCTTGAGAAATTCGTCTCGCAAAAAATTAAATCAATTATACAAACAGTCATTTGAACTTTCTTTCAGATTGAAATTTGTTGAACAAATTTTGTTGTGCAAACGAATGAACCGAAGAAGCCAGGATAATAAAAATTATATGTCACGAATACCATGGAGGGGTTGTATACCTACGGACCGGTGGAGATTTGTTAAACAAAAGGACCGCAAAATTGACCTTGACGCTTTCTTTCAAGGTCAAAAAACTTTTTATCGCGTCGTACAGTATTCATCGCAAGCAACAAAAATCTCCTCCGGATCGGTGGAGATTTGTTAAAAAAATGGACCGCAAAATTGACCTTGACCCTTTCTTTCAAGGTCAAAAAACTTTTTATCGTATTCATTGCAAGCAACAAAAATCTCAAAGGAACAATGGGTCTCGAGTCAACCAGTCTCCTAAAAAACGACTTTGAAGTTACACGTGAACTAATTTGTTCCATATGTCTACAGGGTGTGCCAAAATGGTAAAACCGTGGGGAGAATGATTCTACATGAGAAAATAAATAGGAAATATGGAATACATTTTTTTTTATTTGACGCCACGTTTTCGAGAAATTAGAGTTTGAAAATTCAGCGAACATGCGTGCTCTTGAATAGGAACTGTCTGACGCGTCTGTGCATGACCTACTAATTCTACTTCTTAAAAACATTAGGCACGCGAACTTGACGGATTTTTAAAGCCAATTTTCTAGAAAACTAGGCGTCGAATGAAAAAAGTTTGTTTTATACTTTCAATTCATTTTCTCATGTAGAATCATTCCCTCCACGGTTCTACCATTTTGGGACACCCTGTAGACACGTGGAAGAAATTAGTTTACGGAACTTTAAAGTCGTTTCTTAAGAGAATGGTTGACTCGAGACCCATTGTTCCTTTGAGATTTTTGTTGCTCGCGATGAATACTATACGATGCGATAAAAAGTTTTTGACCTTGAAGGAAAGGGTCAAGGTCAATATTGCGGTCCATTTTTTTAACAAATCTCCACCGATCCGAAGATATACAATCCCTCCGTGGTGACATATAATTTTTATACACCCTGTACAGCTATTAACTGAATTTCTGGTATCGCAGCAGGAGGGGCAACCCTGCTAAACAAAAATCTGGTAGAATTCTCGGAAACTGTGGCGAGAGCGAATCGATTTAAAATGGGAAGGGACATAAATCGAATCCTGCCGCAGAACTTTTCCACCATTTCTTTCGGCGTGGGAAAGGGCTTTCACTCAGCCGAAATAACTTGATTTCTCACGACGACGAGGACGAGGACGAGGACGAGCACGACGACGTTCACTGTTCTCGAATGGCCCGCCCCGAATCCATTCGAGGTAAGGAGGACCCTCTCTCTCTTCGTCGGCCAGAAAATACCACTCCACGAATTTCTACGGGGCTTAAACTCCGCCGTTACAGTTCACCGAGGGAGAACTATGCTTATTAATTCCGAGGCGGTTTCGACGGCGCGGTCCTCAACACTAACTCAAGGGATCACCGTTGATATATCAAACAGAAAGACCTGCCGGAAAACAATCCGAGCAAAATTGAATTTCGTTCTACAAAAGACATTTTTTCCATGAAATCGGTGGAGATAACTGAAACGTGGTGAGAAAATTTATTATCGCTAGGAAAAAAAACAAAACTGTCCTAATTTTTCGGTATGAAGCGTCCCTTTGGTCTGGTGGGGTATATCCCGAGAAAATGATCTTCTTTCCACGGAGCAAAAAAAAAAAGGGGGGAATCTCACTTTGTGACAGTGAAACGAGAAGCACAGACCACCCCTAAGCAAATGCAGAGGGGGTATATCCCATCCAGACGCTTCAAGCTCGCTGGAAGAAAGTAGAAAGAATAATAAAAGCCTAAGGCAGAGGGTAGTAAAAGATGACGTCGCGTAGGTGCGAAGGCAAAGGGAGAAATAATTTAAATCAAAGGCGAAGGGGGAGTTACGTGTGTCGGGGCAGCGTGCCAGACCGTATAACCTTTTAGTGTCAAGAAATTACGAGCCCTGAATCCACTGTGAAAGCTCACTAGCTCGCTCGCTCGCTCACTCGCACGTGCGCGCGCGCGCGCTCGAAATGGCGTGAGTCACTTCTTCGGTCCTCCCGGGACGACTGAGTGAAGTCTGCGACCACAATCTACTGCTAATAAATTATCTCCGTGCGCACACTATTCTACGGTTTAATGAATGCCAAATTGAGACGCCAAAGGGACATCTAATCCGGATTTGCCGCGGCCGTGTCACGTTTCAGAACGATACGCTCGATGCAGGCTTGGACCGGGCTGGGTCTGCCCTGTCATGGAATTCGACCTTTCCAGGGCCGTGTCAAGAGTGGCCACCCGTTGGATTTTCGACCCTCTCACACCTGGAGCCTACTGGATGCCAATTCTGCGAATGTTTAACTTACTGCAATTCCGTGAAAAAAAATTACTGGGCAATGTACCTAGGCTCATTTTGAAGGATGAACTCTCCACTTTTTAGCCCTCCAACTCATGTTGGCCGAAAATATTTTTCCGGCTCGGGTATATCAGTGTGAACACCACGCCATTGACTCGATTTTACAAATCTCTTAATTTTCATTATTTTTTTATGGGACTTTCACTGGCTTGTTTCTGGCATTTTTCTGATTAAAACAAGACCAAACACGATATAGTTTCAATTGTATTTAGTGGTTTAATCCACGGTGAAAGTTTCGGTCGCAAGGGAGGACAGCGCATCGGAAAGAGAGAGATGCGGACAGTCACGCGAACCGTATATCATTCTGTCCTTCTCTATGTGGGGACCCCGAAAAATTTTTTCCGTCAATTATACCTCGACAGATTTGAAGATTGGAGTCTCTGCTGTCGAACGAGACCAAAAAAATTTATCTGCGATTTTTTGTTGCCATTTTATGGGGGTTTGAAGATCGTGTAGGCGTCGATGACGACCAACACCGTTCGTAAAAGCAATGGTTGTCGCGGCTAAAAAGACAAACAGTCGGCGCGCGCGCGCGCCTAAACATTCTGCAGAATATATTCGCGCAACCAGATTTCATAGCAGGCCCGGCGCGCGTGCAGTTTGCCCCGCGTAAATATGCGAAACTTGTTAATCAAAGTTCAATCCAAACATCACTTCTGGAACACGTTCGCGAGCCCACTCGCGCAGTATTAATTTCTCAAAGCGAGCCCCGACCGTGTATATTACGAAATAAGACTGGAGGCACGGTCCTTCACAATTCCATGGACGCGCGAGGGGCAATGTTGGCTTTACAAATGTTAAAACACGTTACAAACCGCGGGAACGAGTGTATGTGTGCGCGTGTGTGTGTGCATCGCGTCCTTGCATTCATTTAATTACAACCGCCGGCGGAAAGCGTTCAATCAAAATTATTAACGTGATCATCGGAGCAATTATTTGCACGCATATTAATCATCCACTGTTGTTTCACCAAATTAATTTTTATAGCTTGAAAAATGTTTTACCTCTGCGCTCTCTCCTCTATTGTCGTCACAATCGAGCACATGCTTCATGAATCCTTAAATTTTTCGAAATTGGTTTTGCAACTTTCAGATGGTCCCGATAATGCACATAATTTATATTTAAATAATTGCCACTGAAACAGCTATGAAATACCGTCACGGAAAAATCAGAAAATGTCGGTAATGAGAAATGTAATTATTTATAGAATTCCCAGGCACGTGGGATGTCGGTACAACTTTTGTTGACTGTTTCATGGCGAAACTTCGCGGCCAATGATTAAAAGAAAAATGTAATTTTAGGAGACCGCGGGAACCGTGAGAAAATTTCTGGAACACTTTATTAGAGAAAGGTCGTCCCGAGGGAGCAACGATTGTTCATCCCTGCTGCTTGGGATATTTCCAGGGGAGGGGGGGGGGCGAATAAACTTCCGCGTCCGCGAATTGCGCCTGCGAGCTCGCAATTTTCGGTATAAGGCGTTCGGCACTCGAAACTGCAATTCGAGTACTGCTTAACTCAAATTGGAAAATGCATTTTCGTTTCGCCAACTTCCACGGACGAAAGTTCGCGTTTGTGGACCACGGTATATTCGACTTCACGCTCCGAATATTTTAACCGCTTTATTTACCAGCCCAACAATCCGTATGAACACTTAAAACATTATTACTTTGTTGCTCTCCGAGGTAGAAAGCACTTTTTAAATAATACAATTCCCCGTGCTACGTCGTTCGCAAATTGAAAATCCCGAAAAATTTCATCCGAAAGTGGGATTTAAAATTTTATTCAAAAATATCAGGATTCCGTATGACGATGTTAATTAAAATCGACTGCAATTCATTTAAGGGAACTCTCGAGAGCGAATTAAATCACAGAAAGAAGATTATTTTGGACACGGCGAAGCTTTAGAAGCGGCGCGCGGTGACGTTAATGAATATCAAGAATTTCCTAGGAATTGATGATTTCTTTTCTTGAAATTGTTTTAAAAACAAATGCGAGGTTCATTGAATTATGTAAACCAATTTTACGAAACGCCATTTCAATTACCTAAATCGAACGGTTTCCAATTTGCTGCGAAGTTTCGTTCAATTTTTACTAACGGGGACGCTATCAACAGAATTGGATGTATTGTACAAATAAAAAGTTACATACTTCTGAGTTTTAATTAATTCACCGTTATGTTATTAATTACAGTAAAGAACAATCAATTCGGAGAAATTACATGTATCATTTTTACAATTAAATATTGCATTTGGTGGAAACTGATGGGAAAAATTCTGAAATTGTGTGATGGTTCATCGTGGTCACCGAGCTTGGACTTATTATTGGGAAAAGGAATTGGACCGGGCTAGGTCTATATTGGGCCCTGGTGCGCCTAGATTGGGCCCTGCTAGGTCTAAATTAGTCACTGCTAGGTATAGATTGGTCACTACTAGGTGTAGATTGGTCACGATTAGGTATAGATTGGTCACGATTAGGTATAGATTGGTCACTGCTAGGTATAGATTGGTCACTGCTAGGTATAGATTGATCACTGCTGGGTCTAGATTGGTCACTGCTGGGTCTAGATTGGTCACTGCTGGGTCTAGATTGGTCACTGCTGGGTCTAGATTGGTCACTGCTGGGTCTAGATTGGTCACTGCTGGGTCTAGATTGGTCACTGCTGGGTCCAGATTGGTCACTGCTGGGTCCAGATTGGTCACTGCTGGGTCCAGATTGGATCCCTGATAGATTGGACCCCTGATAGATTGGACCCCTGATAGATTGGACCCCTGATAGATTGGACCCCTGATAGATTGGACCCCTGATAGATTGGACCCCTGATAGATTGGACCCCTGATAGATTGGACCCCTGATAGATTGGACCCCTGATAGATTGGACCCCTGATAGATTGGACCCCTGATAGATTGGACCCCTGATAGATTGGACCCCTGATAGATTGGACCCCTGATAGGTTGGACCCCTGATAGGTTGGACCCCTGATAGGTTGGACCCCTGATAGGTTGGACCCCTGACAGATTGGACCCCTGACAGATTGGACCCCTGACAGATTGGACCCCTGATAGATTGGACCCCTGATAGATTGGACCCCTGATAGATTGGATCCTGTTAGATTAGAGCCTGCTCAGGTCCACATTGGACTCTGTTACGTCTAGTTTGGACCCTGCAAAAATTTTCTACATATATCCCCAACTGATATCGTCCCAACATCGCCCCAACTGCAATCGTCCCAACTGAAATCGTCCCAACTGAAATCGTCCCAACTGATTCAGGACAACTTGCTTAACTGAAACATCCTGCCCATCTAAAAACGTAGCGTTTTTAAATGTTCCAGCATGATTTGAGCACAGGTGACTCGTGCAGCTCGTCTCCCGGAAAATTCGTGCTGAACTAATTTGTCCGTCAGGGTACGCGAGACATCCGCATCGCAGCAAGTTGTTGCAAGTTCTAGCTGTTAAGTCTCCTATGGCGCGCAATCTACGTTCTTTTGGAAAATTCTCGCAACACGTAGTATATAGCTGCAGCAGCGAGTCAAATGACGCTGATAAAGCGGACCGGTATAATTTTTTCTAAAAGGACACGGATTACGTGTGTGTGCGTGCGCGCGCGCGCGTGTTTGTGCGTCATTCGACGCTGCGTGCAAACGGCTACAATGTTAGCGGACCGTTTGGCTACTTTTTCCAAAGGGAACATGCTCGCAGGCGCCACCGGGCAATGAGAACAGAATAATTAAGCAGTTAACAACCGTCGGGGCTCTCTGCCGGCGCGACACGAATTCCGGAAGAATTTTTGTGGCCGACTCTCCGGCTAGGATAATGCGACGGGCAAGGAACAGACATACCCCTTAGCATCGTTCTGTTCCTCACACATACACACACACAGGGCCACCGCGTGCGGTTGTGCAGGTTGTGCGCCGCACACGGGCGCATCGCCTAGGGGGCGCCGAGGTATCAAAATAAAAATTTTATGAACTGAAATTCATTAAAAAAACAAGGTCATTTATTGCCCTTGCTGCGGATAGGGCGCCTAAGTATCAAAATAAAAATTTTTCGAACTGAAATTAATTTAAAAAAAAGGTCATTTATTGTGCTCCTGGGAAAGGGGGCGACAGATTTCTTCTTGCACACGGGCGCCTCTTACCCACGCGGCGGCCCTGCACACACACACACACACACACGTGTCGCGTGTTAGTGTTTCCGCCGCCATGCGACCGTTTACTTTCTACATATAAACCCGACGAAACACTGCCGTTCCATTACGGTCTCTGAACGCGGGAACGATCGCGGAACATTCGTCGACTGTTGTTCTCCATTTAAGTCCTCGATAATGCCGGAGGAATGGAAATGGACTTTCATCGAACGAGCAGAGACTTCAACGCTCGCTTCAAGTTCACCGTTTAAAAAGTTCCCAAGCGAGTGCGCTCGAAGCCGCGCCGCCTGGAAAATTCCGAACCCTCGACAGCACTCTTTTCTCACCCGGCAAACAATAGCCCTTCGGAAAATCTACAGAATTTGCTTCTACCCAGCCACCCCCGAGGCAGGTGCACCACCACGGGGTTTCATCAATTTTGTTGCGTGTAAATTTCCTAGACCCGCCATTGTTATTCCGTTAAATACACGACCGGTAGATTTCGAGGGATGAATAGCTCTCGACCGTGAAACAATAGCTCCCGGGCCAAAAATGAGGACTTTCGACCTTTTTGATTAACTTCCCCCAGAGAACCCACACAGAATTTCCATGCATAAATTTCCGCCGAGCGGAAGGTCCAAAATTCCCGAAAGTACACAGCAGGATAATTGAAAATTCATAATCCCTCCTTGCCCGGGATTCGAACGGATCATTTATTCAGAAATTCCTCTTGACTGACGCGCGCGCGATGACGTGTGCGAGGAGCCGAGGTACTCCATCAAATCTCGAAAGCGGTAACTTGGTGGAAAAAAATCGCAAGATCGCGTACCTAGGCTCGTTTCGAACGCTCGACTCTCCGCTTTCGACCCGTCCAAGTCGTTTTTGTCAAAACAATTTTCCCCGTTCGCGATAAACAGAATTAGAAAATATGAACATTTTTGGCCATTCGACGAAATCAGGCTTCTGTGGAGACCCGAAAAAATTTTTCTCGCGACTGAAACCAACGAAGATTTCAAGTTCGAAGTGTCCGCTTTCGACCCGTCCAAATCGTTTTTGTCTAAACAATTTTCCCCCTTCGCAATAAACAGAATTAGCAAATATGACAATTTTTGGCCATTCGATGAATTCAGACTTCCGTGAAGACCCCAAAAGATTTTCCCGGCGAATTAGTATACGATCGATTTAAAGATTGAAGTATTCGCTTTCCAACGCGACCAAAAAAATTGATCTGCGATTTTCTCATGCTATTTTATAGCACATTCAATGAAAAGTAAACTGTCAGAGCTATGAACTGATGGTCGTTCAATCTTGGATTCAAAATTGTCGATTTTCGAATTATTGTAACCCGGTGAAAAAAAATCTCAGAGCACCGTACCTAGGCCCGTTTCGAAGGGTGAAATCTCCACTTTCGACTCGTGCAAGTAATTTTTGCCAAAAAAAATTTTCCTGCTCGCAAAAACCGGAATGACGAAGTATGAACATTTTTGGCAATTTGATGAATTCAGGCTTCCGTGGAGACCCGAAAAAATTTTTCTCGCGACTGAAACCAACGAAGATTTCAAGATCGAAGTATTCACTTTCCAACGAGGCCAAGAAAATTGATCTGCGATTTTTTGTTGCCATTTTATCGCGCGTTGAACGAAAAGTGGACGTGGAAGAAACAAGAGGGCGAGAGCAAAAAAGGAAACGACAATAAAAATCGGCCGAACGCTTTCACATCAAATATTAGCTGGGGAAAAGAAACTCGTCAGAGTATAAACACGCGCGCGGCAAAAAACAAAGGGATTTTCGTGAGCCACGGTGTCTGCGGCGACACCTCGCAACGCGCACTGTCAAAGTAATGTGACAGCGGAGGAACAGGCGAAAGCCCTTAGCACCGACGCGCGACGCGTCGTTCTTTTCGTCGCGCGTTCGCCGCCCCGAGAGCCGTGGAACGGTTCTCTTTATTCGGTCGAACGGTTTCACGACGAATAAAACTTGCGAGGGCGGAAGGATATCGAGGCGGAACCGGGACACGCTCCGAGATCGAACCGAGGCAGAGCCCCGACACCTCCTATACAGCTGTTCGATCCGGGCAGAGTCCGGGTCTCCTCGGACACAGCCAGTTAGTTCTCGATCGATTCCAACGCGCCACACTCGGACCTGAACTTCCCATTTAGCTAGTTGGCCTGTTGCGAAAATGGACAGACCTTTAAAAAGGATGAATCTCGAATACGGGAAATTTATAACGATCCTTGGAAGCAGGTGACGATTTTTTCAAAATAAAAGGAAAACAAAGAAAACCAAAGGAACAAATTGTGGATGGTTCGATAACTAAGAAACCTAGAAACGTTTCGAACGAAGTTTCAACCCCTTACCTCCCCCAGGGGTGGTGCTACAGGGAAAATTCGATTTTCGAATTTAGTCCCGTTTTCGGTATTTCGGGGCAAGTGAAAATTCTGAAATAAATCAGGCGCATAGCTGCCATGCGGATACGCGTTAGGGAATTTTTTTGGATTTTTCTGGACAGACCTTTAAAAAGGACGAATCTCGAATACGGGAAATTTATAACGATCCTTGGAAGTAGGTGACGATTTTTAAAAAAATAAAAGGAAAACAAAGGAAACCAAAGGAACAAATTGTGGATGGTTCGATAACTAAGAAACCTAGAAACGTTTCGAACCGAGTTTCAACCCCTTAGCTCCCCCAGGGGTGGTGCTACAGGGAAAATTCGGTTTTCGAATTTAGTCCCGTTTTTGGCATTTCGCGGCAAGTGAAAATTCTGAAATAAATCAGGCGCGTAGCTGCCATACGGATACGCGTCGGGGAATTTTTTCAAAATTTTAGTCGCAGCAAGAAAAAATTTGGAAAATGTTTGATATGCGCTTAGAAAAAATGTCTGCGATGGAGATTTTTTCGGAGTCGAGTGGGGAGAAGTTAAGGGGCTGACGACTCGACGGGGCAAACGTATAAACATACTTATCATTCGCGAGATTTAGAATGCGGAAACCCGGTGGGCTCCGTTTGAGCGGGGGTGCAAGGAATGTAGACGCACCGGGCGCAACATGAATATCTCAGTCGGCTTATTTACATACTCCCTGCTGCGAGTATTCGCCGATAAAATGTTCGATAGGATTGGACGGGACCCGAGGACGCAACGACGGTTTCGAGTCCGGCACGAAAATGTTATTTTTTGTTCGTTTTTTCCCACGCTCATTCGGAAACCGGGTGCCATTAAATTTTTTGCTAGTTGCAAAATCTCGCATAAAAATGGTTAAAACCGTTGGAATTCGTCATAAAAGGATTTATAATGAAATCACGACTGTAGCTCGCTCAATTTTTTTTTTTTTTTTCAGCTGACGGATTGTCAAAGCGAGGAAAGTTAATTAGCCCGGGCACACGTGCGAGAGCTGCTCTTTTGAATTACTCGAACGCGGAAGGTCTCTCTCTTTACGTTTGTTATGCTTGGTCGCAATCACGCGAGTAATTATATAGCGAGAATTATTAACGAAGGGAATCGAATATTTATGAAACTCGATGTGCGCGATGTGCGCGCGCGCGCGCGGTCATTCATGCGAACACGATATTGGATATTTTGTTCCTTACACGTCGGCTTTCACCGGGGAGAAATTAAATAATTATTCTTCGCAATAATCCACACGTGTGCATGTGTGTGTGTGGCCATTTTGTCGCGAGCGAATAATGGCGCCCGGTGGGGAGGAAAATGATGAATCGTTAATATTGTCAGCCGATTTCCAAACGGAATCGAACCCAGTCGTTCGCCGTCGCACAGAGTCTTGGCAAGCACGCAAGGGAAAAGGAGGATATCTGCATATGGGGGTTGTTGTGCATGGCGTAGCTCGCTCGCTCGTCGCTGAAGGAACGCGTCGGATTTATTGAAG
Organism: Lasioglossum lativentre; assembly: GCA_916610255.1. Lineage (NCBI taxonomy): Eukaryota > Metazoa > Arthropoda > Insecta > Hymenoptera > Halictidae > Lasioglossum > Lasioglossum lativentre. Next base: position 7,279,463 of record OU744357.1, on the reverse strand, counting down.
GGAAAATATTTTATGCCATTGTGTCGAGCGACGTCTTTGGAAGAATTTCTGTCGGAGTTTGAATAGGGACCGTGTGCAAAGCGGATCCCTCTTTGCTAGGAAAATAATCGTTTCAAAGCGTTTAAAGCACGGCCCGCGATAGAACGGGACACGGGAACAGGATTCTCACCGAATCCACGGAGAAATTAATAAACAGCTGCTCGATCGACGACCGGACACAGAATCTCCGGAGAAACACCTGACAAATATTAAACCCGACGAACAAAAACAAAATTCAAATGTTTCTACAAACTTCAAAAAAATTTTCTCAAGATCTAAACCACCATGGATCCTAGCATTGAAGTTTCCTCTTTCGAACGAGACTTTAGAAATCGGTCTGCGATTTTTTAGTGTCGTTTTATGGCACTTTGTGCTGGCAACTTTAGACTGAGGATACGATACGAAATTGTTAATATTCGAATTATTTTAACTCCGTTAAAAAAAGTCGCAGGACGACGTACCTAGGCTCGTTTCGAAGAATGAACTCTCCACTTTCGACTCCTATAAGTACTTTCTGTCGAAAAAATTTTTCCGGCTCGCAATAAACAGAATTATCAAATTTGAACATTTTGTACAATTTGATGAATTCAGGATTATGTGGGGACCCGAAAAAATTTTCCCGACGAATTAGACCACGACCGATTTGAAGATTGAAGTATTCGCTTTCCAACGAGACCAAAAAAATTGATCTGCGATTTTCTCATGCTATTTTAGAGCACATTGAATGGAAAGTAACCTGCCTATGAACTGATGATCGTTCAATCTTGGATTCAAAATTGTCGATTTTCGAATTATTATAACCCGGTGAAAAAAAAATCTCAGGGCACCGTACCTAGGCTCGTCTCGAAGGGTGAACTCTCCACTTTCGACTCCTACAAGTTCTTTCTGTCGAAAAAATTTTTCCCGCTCGCAATAAACAGAATTATCAAATTTGAACATTTTGTAGAATTTGATGAATTCAGGATTATGTGGGGACCCCAAAAAATTTTCCCGGCGAGTTAGACCACGACCGATTTGAAGATTGAGGTATTCGCTATCCAACGAGACCAAAAAAATTGATCTGCGATTTTCTCATGCTATTTTAGAGCACATTGAATGGAAAGTAACCTACCTATGAACTGATGATCGTTCAATCTTGGATTCAAAATTGTCGATTTTCGAACTATTATAACCCGGTGAAAAAAAATCTCAGAGCACCGTACCTAGGCTCGTTTCAAAGGGTGAACTCTCCACTTTCGACTCCTCAAAGTTATTTTTCGCAAAAAAATTTTCCTGCTCGCAAAAACCAGAATGACGAAGTATGAACATTTTTGGCAATTTGATGAATTCAGGCTTTCTCGTGGAGACCCGAAAAAAAATTTCATCGCGACTCGGACCAACGAAGATTTGCAGACAGGAGTCTCAGCTTTAGAACGAGACCAAGAAATACGATCTACGAATTTTTCTCACCGTTTTATCGCTCCTAATAGCCTCCCGGAGAAACGGTAGTAGGAATACCAGTCGACGAATCGTCGCGGGAAACCGAAAATATTTGAACCGCGGGAGTTAAACAGTTGGACCAGGGGTAGAGAAGCGAGAGTAATCTCCCCGAGATCAAACAAGCTCAACAATTTCTTCGGGCGCGGGCTCTCCGCCTCGACGAGATTGAAAATAATCCCCACCGGAGAGCACAGACGTACGTACGTACGTATGTACGTAGAAGCGCGCGGCGTGGCGGTCGGTTTTTCCCGCGCGCGCAATAAAGCGTCGTCGGGTCCACGTTTGACTAAGCGAGTATCATGTCGCGGAATAATTAAATGCCAGACGGAGAACTCGAGCATTAAGTAGACTTAGAGGTTACTTTGCTCTTCCCTTACACGTCTTAATAATCTTTCCAAGATTCCCGGGGAACACGGGCCAGGCCCGATGAAAGGGATGAAAGAGCGGTTGCCGGTCGCTTTTCCAGCCACGTCATATTGCGGATTCGCGCGCGCGAGCAGAGAGAGCAAGCTTCTTCTTTGCAGGGGGGCTAGACACCCTTGCTCTGGCCCTTTAATCCGCGGGAGCAAATTCCCTTTTCGAGATACCCCGATAGACCCCCTCTCTTTCATTACTCTCGAAAGCAGCGGAAAAATTATTTACAGTAAACGCTTGCTTCTTGTCCAGTGCCTACCCACTACAGTGTCATTGACTCGAGGAATCGATTTTACAAATCTCTTAATTTTCATTATTTGTTTATGGGAATTTCACTACCTTATTGCTGGCATTTTTCTGATTAAAATGACACCAAACACGATATAGTTTCAATTGTACTTAGTGGTTTAATCGACGGTGAAAGTTTCGGTCGCAAGGAAGGACAGCGCATCGGAAAGAAAGAGACGCGGACATTCACGCGAACCGTATTTCATTCTGTCCTTCTCTATGTTCGGCTCTCTATTGAAGTCTCGCTCGGCGCGATATCTAGACGCAGTCATAAATCAAAAAGCACTTCTGGGCACGATTCTCGTCCATGAAAAACACGGCTGTTGGACAAGACTCAAGCGTTTACTGTACTCACTTCTAATTTCAATCGAGTTCGTTCGACAGCCATTGTGGACAGTTCGAAAAAACTGGATAAAAGTAAATAATTTATCGAAGTAGGCGATTCTACGTGAGAAATGCGATCGATATTGTGGAATAACAGTTTTTCACACTGCGCCTCATTTATGAGAAAAAAATAGATTGAAAGCGGTAGTTCAGTGTCCGAGCATGGCTAGGTAATTCTACTTGCCGGGGAAATGGATTAGAATCGATATGGACCTTGCTGTGCTTCGATCCAACTATTATGGCATTACTATAATATGTATGATAAATAGACAGCGGATCTTTATGCAAAATAAAAATTTTCGACCTGAATTGCAACAAAACTTGGAACAAAATAGAAATTTATTCTAATATATTTAATAGGTTTGAAAATAATGTAACAGTGTTTTGAAATTTTTCTAATGTTCTTACTGTTTTCAATTTTGTCATAAACGCATAAAATCCACTGTCCAATGATTAGCGGATTTTATGCATTTATGACAAAAGTGAGTAAGTGCAATCTAAAACAGTGAAAAAATTAGAAAACTTCAAGAGTGTTAATATATTATTTTCGCTATATTAAAATTATTAGTGACAAATAATATTTACCTTCGGTGTATTGCAATTGATGCGCAAACTTTTCATTTTGCATAAACACATCCGGAGTCTACAAATGATAAACAATGCTACACCGCTGTCAACGCTCGTATACCTTCGCGTAAGTAGAAAAGACCAGCCATAGTCAGACGTGCTACTGCGACGATATTCAACGTCGATTTACTCGAGAACGGTGACAGATACGGAAAAAATTGTATCTTCGTGTTTCGTGTAGTTTTGAACGTAGAGTCCCATACAGGGTCTTGTATTTTCGGTAGCGAAGAAATCGCGGAAATATTGGGTAATTTCCGTATAAACATAGATCTCGTTGAAACAGGAGCGTAAAAAACTCGGATCAGAGAAAAACAGGTGGCGACTGAAATCCTGATAAACTCGGACGTGTCGCCAAACGAGACATTTGAATTTCGGTTCTCTCTCTGGTACTCTCCCTCAGAATCCGCTGTCACTAATTGCCCGGAGTCTTTAGATCATGGAATAGTGGAGGTGCCTGATAAGCGTTCCAGATTCAATCCGGCTTGCGGGAGTCAAAGCGTGACAGCTTGCCTAATTCCGCGACTTCCGGATAAATTCGCCCCGGAAATGGAGCGACACGTTTCGGAGCGAGGCGACGCGACGCGACGGGACGGGGATGCGCGCGAAGCGAAGCGCGATTCTAATTTTCCGTCCTTTTCACTGGGATTATACCGCTCATCGGGATCGAGTGTACACTTGTCAACGTCTGTCAGGCTGGTCGCTGTGTTTCGTTTCACAGATAGAAAAAGGTTATCAGCCGCGCGCGGGATTAATCTTTGCGTTTAAAAGCAACGTCGTCGCAGAAAAGCCCGAGTGAAAATAAAATTTCGAGACCGGCCCGGAATGCGATTGAATCGTTTCGGACACAGCGTGCACGCAATCCGAACACAACGAAAACACCGACCGGGAATTTTTAGTTTAATAAACCATCCATCTCCTGTCGAAGATATTTATTGCCGACTATAAAAAGAAAAAAACAACATGGTCGCGCGTCCGAAAATCGATCAAAATCTGTTTCCGCCAATAGAACTATTTGTCTTCCAATTTTGTAACAGGACTACTATATACTCGCAACGTCACGAATCAAGAGATTGATATATTGGAAAAACGAACCCCGAACGAAAGGGGATCAAGATAACCGAAGATTAACATGTTTGCTGTACCTTGACCCAGTTATGCCCTCGAGAGAGAGCCCGGCGGATTCGAATTGAGCCCACTGATGAACCTTTCAGTGTAATAGCCCAATATTGTTTTTGGATTAGCTTAAGATCAAAATTGAAATTCTACAGGACTTGGCAAAAGTGGAGGACCACGTGCAAAATTCTCGATATTCAAATCATTGTAACCCGGTGACAAAAAAAAGTCGCTGGACAACGCACCTGGGCTCGTTTTGAACTCTCCATTGTTGACTCCTCAAAGTCATTTTTATAGAAATAATTTTTCGCGACAATTGGTTTTTATGGACGTTTTAGGAAATTTTGCGAATTCGGACTCGCGTATGGAAGTCAAAAAATTTTCTTAGTAACTAAAAAGACTGAACTTTGAAGACTGAAGAATTTCCCTTCGGAAACAAAAAAATATTGATGCACGATTTTTTGGTGCCTTTTTGTCGCGTTTTCAGTGAAAAGTGTGCCGCTGGCGTTGGAACACCCACGCGACGGTACAGACAAAAAATCGTACATCACTTTCGATGACGTCATTGTAAAACGGAAACTGCCCTGTACCGGGTGTCACGAAACTATATGTCGCGGACACCATAGCGCGATTCTACACCCCCGATTTACTCTAAAATGACATAACGAACCCCCCGCAGAATTTACCTTGAACGTGAAAAACAAGGTCGAAACAAAAACAAAATTTTTTTTTAATCGTGTTCTACTGAATAAAAATTTTGGAATTTTTCACTTTGTTTTTCACGTTCCAGGTCAATGGGGGGTTTCTTATGTCATTCTCGACTAAATCGGGGGTGTAGACATATTTTGTGACACCCTGTACAGGGTGTAAAGAAATGTTTGGTCTCGGCTGCCATAGACGTATTAGTTATAGTATTAGTATTAGTATATAGATATATTAGACGTATTAGTATATAGATATAGTTCGATCTTGAATTTTAAGGTCAAATTTCTTTATCGCATTGTATTCTACGCATCATGCAACTCGAAAAATATTTGACCTAGACATTCAAGGTCGACACTTTTGCGGCCACTTTTTTGAACAGATCTTCATCGATCCGTAGATGTAAAATACGCCTACGATAGCCAAGACCAAACATTTCTTTACACCCTGTACAAGAACACGTGAATAAAAATCTGCGATTTTTTTCGTTAAATTCGTACAGAGCTGAGAAACGGTAAATTTTCGGTTGTAAAATAGCGAACGTTTAATTGTACGGTGCGCAGCGACATTTTTATCGGATGGCGGGTCTAACGCACTGAAAAGATGGAGTCCATCGGATATTTAGAACGAGGCAGCGGATCGGTGCTAGCCGAGTAACGATCACGCGCTCACGTCACGCGAGATTCGATATTTCGTCGGGTGGAACACGGCACGTAGCATCGCCGAGCCGAGCCGCGTCGCGCCGCGCCGCGCCGCGCCGTGTGCAGAGAACGGTCTACACGGGCTGGAGGCTCGATGCGGCACGTTAATGACAGGAAACCAGCAATATGAACTTGACGGCTCGGCACCGCATCGTGTACCACAGTAACGTACCGACAAACCGCAGGTGCCCCAACGACGCCACCGCCACCGCCGCGCCGCTTGCTTCGTTCCTATCTGTTGCCCTGCTGGGCTCTTCTCGCCCCCGCCACTCTCCCACCCCCCTCATTATCTACCCGGTTATGCACTTCGGCCGCACCAGACCACGGGGATCCGCGAGCCAAGACTCGTTAGCCGAACGCTTTCCCGGCCGGAAAAAACTTCACGGATCGACTGCTGATCCCCCTCACTGATTTCATACCCCGGTGTCCGACCCGCGAGCCAAAACCCTCGACGACCGATGCTCCAGTGAGCCCTGCACTGGGTCAGGCTCCGGAGGGCCCTAGCACTTCTTGTTTTAGGGCAGTGGTTTCCAACCGGGGAGGCAAGGACTATTTCCCAGGGGAGGCGCCAAAAATCGAATTATTATTCTGTTAATTGTAGTTTTCAGTGTTTTTTAAAATAAAGTTTTTATTATGTAAAACGTGTCTATATTACTACAGTAAATGCTCGATTCTTGTCCGTGGGCACGATCCCTGTTCAGTGCTTACCCACTCCACTGCCTGTCAACGCAGAGTCGCTCCGCAGACCATGAATCGAATGTTCAAACTTCTTAATGTTCATTAATTTTTTTATGGGACTATCACTACCTTATTTCTGGCATTTTTCTGATTAAAATGATACCAAACACGATATAGTTTCAATTGTATTTAGTGATTTAATCGACGGTGAAAGTTTCGGTCGCAAGGAGGGACAGCGCATTGGAAAGAAAGAGACGCGGACAGTTGCCGTCGCCGGCACAGTTCACAGGCCCGCGCGTGGTCTCGCTGTACACGCGCCGTCCTTCTCTATGTTCGGCTCGGCCTTTGAAGTTAGAAAAAATAGCTGCCCTATACTATAGATGCGAAGAAATCCCTCCCGAGGCTTTCGCGTCTATCGAACATTTACTGTATCTATTAAAAAGAATAAAAGGTACGGAGGCGCGGAAAAAAATTTTTTTCTGGAAGGCGTAGTCGCGTGAAGGTTGGATAGCATTTTATAGTGAATTTGCCTGGAGTGGGGACTGCCTTCGAACTGTCTGAACTAGCTTGGTGACCTAACCATGATTGATCTAGCGTTAGTTAATCTAGCATTTCATGGCTCAATTCTATTGACCTAACCTGAAAATATTTTTTCGTACACATTTTTACGCAGAATTTCAGTGCACCTAAATTGAAACTGTTTCAACTTGGAAGAATAGGAAGGAAAATAATTATTTCGGCGAGTGAAAAATTTTTTCGAGACTCCAAAATCATCGACTGTTTTTACATGTCTAAGGATAAGGCTCAAGAAAACTGTCCAAATGGTAGGAGAGGAGACACGGAGAGCAATAAGAATTCCCAAGAAAAGTAATCTTGAGAAACAGTGATCCAGACCAGTGAGCATCCCCCGGAATTTTTTGCCAATTCTCGATCCCCAGTCGTCAATTTTTGTGATTCACTCTTGTCCTTTCCCGATGGATTATTAAAAAATTTTATTTAACCTCTCGCCCTCCCAGAGACATTCAAAGTTTCGCCTGTAACCGATCGCTGAATTTGTTCCCCTCGGGATTAAATCACAGCCCTGTTATACCACAGCAGTGATTAAATTGCTTATTGATCTAACAAATCGTCGATTCGATAAGTGTAACGAGCAACGTGGAATCTGGATTTAGGAAATTATTCGCAAAAATACAACCGGAATCGTGGTCAAATTGTACGCATCAAATATTCAGGAGAAATTGTCAGAAGCTAAAAAATTTGACCCGACTCTAAATTGACAAAAAACCTTTCATGTAGATACAAACAATAATAACGGAACTATCCTGCACAAACAACATGTCGAAACAAACTAAATTTCTTCGGATTTTATTTATATGCACCGCCTCTGTGTTCTAAAACTATCGGTTAATAATCTACGGAATTTCTAATATTGATCTCGGAGACTAAATAAAATATGTAAAAATTCAAAACGGTGGATTAAAAAATTCTACGCACTCTCGGGGACCAAAATAGATGTGTAAGAGCGTGTTTTCGCAAAATTGTATAGAACCTCGCAGTGAAAAAATGTAACGATTCACCGGTGGGAGTTTACAAAATTCTGCGCAATTCCGTAGTCGGATGCAAATGTGCATGATGGTTTGCAAAATTCCGTGGAATTCCGTAGTCAAAAGCAAACGCGCAAAAGTTGGGCGAGGTGGTTTTTGAAAAAATTCTACAGAACCTCGTAGAGCAAGAAATTGTTGCATAATATCAGACTTACCAATTAAAAGCGAGTTCACATGGTACATAGTATGTATGTGGCTTTTGAAAGAATGTATCAGCTTACCTGCAACCAAAAAAAGAAAGAGACAGAGTTAAAATTTCTGGTTTTTAGAAATTCCGAGGACAGGGGAGAATTTTTCTCTCAGAAGAGCAATTCCGAGAAGCATATCATTTCTAATAATATTCGCGATAGACCGTGGTCGTGATAAAATTCGCGGTCTAGAAACCAGTCGGCATAAATCTCCCGTAAGAGCTAATATTCCGGCAATTTCTATTTTCCGACTCTTACGCTGTTTCCACGGCGGCGTCAACTCGGCCGCGGGAGAATAAATCACGGTGCGCTGCATCGTCGTATTTCACACTTAAGCCGTCTAATTCCATTTTTTCCTGGCGCGTCCGCCGCGTCGTGGCGCAGAGGACGACAAATCAAGGGTGAAGATATCCGGAGGGGTTGTCTGTCAAAGAACGGATCAGTGAGAGAGGGTGGTTTCTTTCCGCTCGACTCTCGTAGGGTAGGGGAGGGGTGGGGAGGGGGTTCAAGCGCACGAGGATCCCGTAAAATACGAATCTCGAACACTCTGAATGCCTCGTCAAGATGTCGGCCATTCAGATGAGAATTTTCGGCCGTGGGAAGCTTTTAAATTCCCGGGGCCGCCCCCGAGAGAAACCCTTTCGGTACAAAGCCGACAGTCTAGCCCGTGAAAGATTCAATCTAAGTAATTTCGGGGGCGGGGGGGAATTCGTGACACCGGATACGAAATGACACGATGACAAATTTTCCCTGGACCGTGAAAAGTCTTTCTTTCTCGTTGCTCTTACACGCTGATGGCCGAGAAACCGGAGGGAAACCGAACAAATGGAAAGTTACTTGTCTCTTCGGAATTACGTCTTACCGTACACACCCCCCCCCCCCACGGCCTTTTGGGGGATGTAATTTTCTCGCCGGGAGTTTCATCCTGGCCACACACGCCACGTCCAGACATTCTTTTCTGGGGAACAGAACTGTAACAACTCCGAGTTTCTGCTCTGGCTGACTGACGCAAAGATATGACATTTTTTTGGGGCAGTTGAGTGGAGAAATTTTAAATTATACACATTTTTGTATCGAGGAGATCGGGGGTTTTAACACTAAACCTACCAAGCACAAAACGTAGAAAAGTGAAACATCTTATGAGAAGATTGAATTTACTTAAAGTTTGTACGCTTTTCATTATTATAGTAAACGCTTGATTCTTGTCCAACAGCCGTGTTTTTCATGGACAAGAATCGTGCCCCAGAAGTGCTTTTTGTAAAAGCACCGACAAATGCGCCGACCGCGCCGAGCGAGACTTCAATAGAGAGCCGAACATAGAGAAGGACAGAATGAAATACGGTTCGCGTGACTATCCGCGTCTCTTTCTTTCCGATGCGCTGTCCTTCCTTGCGACCGAAACTTTCACCGTCGATTAAACCACTAAATACAATTGAAACTATATCGTGTTTGGTGTCATTTTAATCAGAAACATGCCAGAAATAAGGTAGTGAAAGTCCCATAAACAAATAATGAAAATTAAGAGATTTGTAAAATCGATTCCTCGAGTCAATGACGTGGTGCCCACGCTCCGGACAAGAATCAAGCGTTTACTGTAATAATAAATTCCTCGGGCAATATTGATAAATATTATAACTAAAAGGATGTCCCATGTATATGTGCTTAAATGAAGAAGGTAATTCGGTCATTAACCATGAAAGCTTTCTATAATTTCAATAACTATGAATATGGCCGTGATAGGTTAAAATAGCACACCCTTCTGTGGGGGTCAGAAATTTTCTACAGCACCAAGGATCTTGGAATAAAATCGTAAAATTTATTCGGAAATTCGTAGATACTCGGCAGAGCGCCCCACAATTATTTAACCAAACATTACATCGATATGTCCAAAATTGATTGTTTAAAAAATTCCATTGTAACACCTCTTGGAATCGCATTTTCGACAAGTTTATTGCAGCAAGTGTTGAACACAGGACTGCGTCGGAAGTGAATCGATCGCGATCAGTAGAATGGTGGAAAAATTCTGCATCGCTAAATGCAGCAACGGTGACGTGCTCGGTAAAGGAAGCGTACGTAATGGTTGCAACGATCTAACGGGGCAAGGTGGCTAACGATAATTCGTAGCCGGGCGTCACGTGCCAGCAATATAAATCACCCGTTCCTCCTCGAGGCTCAGAACTCGCCCCCACAATTACCTAATACGTCCGCTACGTTATCCCCAGACACCATCGGTGCAAACCAACCCCTCCCCCCCCCCCCCCAATCCCTCCTCGACAAGTCAGCCTTTCGCAGCCCTCGCTCCGCGCGCGCGGCCACTAACTTACGCCCCAACGCCAATAATAGATCCAGACAGGCAGGGCCTTGCGCGTCTGACGAATTCCCCTAAATCACCGTATTTCTCATCGACGAGTACCGACAAGCGAACCCCCATCGATGAGATCCGGCATGATATTCGTCACGGAATCATTTCCTTGATGAGATATTAAACTCACGGTTGGGGGTGGGAATCGGTGGAACAACAACGGAATTGAGCGGTCTCCGAAAATTATTCACCATGTTTAGATCCGTTCGAAACCACCCTCTTGCACCCCCCGGTATCAAACTGATAAATACAATTTTCATTCCAGCCCTATTCTCATCCCCTATAATTGTTTAACGCTAAATTTAACATACAACGTAAGAGCTATAAAAGTAACATGTTGCCTTATAAAAATGACAAGATTTTATTTATTTAGACTTTGCGAGCGGGTATTATTGTAATATTTATTAACGCTAAACCTACTACTGCCGGTCAAATGACCGGTTTGATATTTTACCACTATTGAAATTATGCAGTTACTTACATGGGAAATTGATTCGATAAATTTTTTTGTCCAAGCACATATCGAAATCAAAATGGCACAAAATCTAAATGAATAGAGCCTTGTCGTTTTTATAAGCTAAAGAATATCATCTAGAACCAGTCATTGGGCTACTGGCGGTGGTACCTTCAGCGTTAAACTGAACGACAGTAAAATTTAGGATGTGCATTTTTATGGCAGTTCGAAGAAAATTGCACGGCCATTATCCGGAATATTAAAACGTACTACCCATAATCAATGGTGTCACGGGATATTGTCGCGATCGGAGCCGAACAATAAATTTTAGGGTAATACCAAGCAGTCATTCCCGGCGCAACCCCGTAAAATCCCGTTCGATCCTCATTAGTCCGGACGTTCATGTTTTACGTAGGTAGAATCGTCGTTAGTTTAATGTGCTGTAGGAAAACGGTGCTATTAGGTCGGCGAAGTAGCGCAACACTGTGTAATCGACCGTTATAGTCGCAATTGATGCCATTTTCAAGACCTGATACCGAATGATGGCACACCGATCAAGACAAGAATGAATTGCTGACGCCTAACCCAAAGCCTAACCATGCCTGACCTAACACGTTGGACTGGACTAACCCTTCCTAACGCGCGGCAGCTTGAATCATGCCGACGCCAATGGCAGCAGCCACAGTCGTCACCCCTAGCAGCAAAACCCACTGGGCGGCTAAGAGACTCTTTCTAGCGACTTTTGCCACGACCACTTACCCCTGCTACAAATGCTACCCTCTCCCTACCAACTGCCAGATAAGTAACCAAGCACACGTACAACGGGGCGGACGGGGGTCTCTCCTTCAGCGTTTACTATGCCTGCGATAGATACCCGAGACATTACTTTGCCTGCACGGCACGTAAGGGGATGGCTGGAGTACACTTTCCGACCGAGAACAACGCCGGTGATGGCCTCGAGTCCCGTAAATACACCCCTCCCCTACTATCTTATAGACTGTCTCTCTCTCTCTGTCCGACTTTTACCGTTTGCTGAATACCTGGCAGGTACCCGGGTCTACCTGGACAAAGTGAATTTTCTACGGGACCCTCTAATTAGCGCTGCACCTTAACCTGGGTATACCTGGCGCGGGAGTTGTCCGAGAAAATTTACGGAAACGAAGAAAATTATTAGAGAATAAATTGCAGGTGAAAGCATCGCTACATGAAATTTAGTTCGATTCGGACCACCATTGTGATATATGTATATTTTTATTATTGAAAAATATTTGTTGCTCAATTCTATTATGAATATGTATGTAATGTATTATAATCTTAGACCATACCTATAGACACGGCGTAGATAATTTTCCGTGTCAGAAAGATGAAATCAGCTGAAAGACACTGTGACGTCACATTTGTACAAGCTATGCTCATCGACAGTGTCTACGCTTGGCTTACATGGGGAGAGGGGGGTCAGCGGGTGCGCCATGCACATGGAAAGAAATTTAAGACTTATATTGTGACGTCACAGTGTCCCATCATCTTTCGGACACTGAATTCTCGGTTTTCCTATACACATACTATACCTGTGCCGGGTCTATTAGTATATATGGTCTAAGATTCTAATAGTACTAAATTAACGATTTAGGTATTCAATTATTCTGAAAAACATTTCTGGGAAATCTTACAATCCGAGTGGAACCTTATTGATAGTGAGATAATGAAAAAGTTAACCCTTTGCACTCGGAGCTATTTTAACTCCAAAATTAAACATTTCATCCGACCTAGAATAATTTCATTCTACATGATTTTTGTTCATTTTATGGATATGAAATTGATATAATACCTCGTACAATACTTAAATGTTTAGTAATTGATTAGATAGCACCATATTTAACAATGTAAACAATATTGTGAATAATGGTAGAGGAATTTTTAGTGGCGAATCTGAGTCGTCATTCGAGTGCTAATGTAAACGCGGTCGTAAAAGCAACTCGGTGGATATGTAGATGAAAAGAAAATAGAATTATTCTTTATCATTATCGTTGAGATATTTAATAAATTATTATGAAAAATATGTTCTCTATAACTACACGAACTGGAACACATACGTAATCAAATTTACTAAAGATATAATAACTTTTTTCAGGTAGTTATTATAAGAATTAACCCTTAGAACTCGAATGGCGACTCTGAGGCACCGCTGAAAATTGTTATGCCATTCTTAAAAATATTCTTCACATTATTATTTTTGTTCGTATTTAATAAACTACCAGACATTTACATATTACATGAAATATTATATCAATTTCATATGCAAAAAAAATTAAAACAAATTGTATAGAATGGGCATATTCTAGAATGGAAAAATCTTTCGTTTTTCAGTTAAAATAGCTCCGAGTGCAAAGGGTTAAGAAAGTGTATAATGATAATAATGATTTCGATCGAGAAAAATTCACATTGTTAAGGAAGTGTGTCGTTACTTTTGAACGGCACTGTACCACTGTTCTGAGCATACCTTATTGCCGAAGCAAGGAACGGGGTACAACTCTATGGAAGGTGGAGCCACGCGATCGTAGAAAATCATGACGCCTGGATCACTCGTGACAACACAACACTGTTATTACAGCACAGCAGGCAGGCAGGCAGGCAGCTAGACTCACGTGTAAACCGTAACAAGAAACACGCGGGACCGACGAGAAAGAAACGCGCACGCAAAGTCGGTGTGATTCAGGCAGAAAAATTCGAGGACAGAGAGCGAGGGGCGGCTCTGGGCTTCATCACGGTCGAGCCGGGACTAAGAACCGAGAAGGTCGAACAGCCGGTCGAATGCGTGCGTCTCGTTTGACCCTCTCAGGTCCCCCTCTACGGTGTTACGACTAATTGTTTACCTTCGGTCGCGTCTCGCAAGGAACGGGGGGAGGGGGAGCCGGCCGGTGCAGCGCGTTTTCGCAACCCTGACCTTCAGTGTACGGCCGTGATCGTAGAATTTTTTTACGCCTCACGTTAGGACCAGTGTTACATGACACGAGTTAGGTCTCGAAATGACTTTCGTTTTCTGCTGGCTACTACGTTCGTTCGAACGGAATTTTCGGTAGGCTCGTTCAACGCTAAACCTACCCTTATAAAAATGACAAGATTGATTTTACTTACGACTTATTAGGTTTTACTTACGAAGATATTTATACAGATTTTTTAATAGATTTAAGTTTAAATATTTATTTTTTTAAATAAAAACTTGTTTTTAATGCACCAAATAAGTTATTATTGGTGCATTAAAAACAAGTTTTTATTTTAAAAAATAAATATTTAAACTTAAATCTATTAAAAAATCTGTATAAATATCTTATAATATATACAATTTTGTTGTATACAATATCACTTTAAAAGGTAATAATATATATATTACAATTAACAAAATTGTACATATTGTATACAATCACTTCTTATGAAATCAATTTTATCATTTCAACAATTGTAAAATAAAAAATCTCGAACCGGTCATTTTGACTCGGTAGGTTTAGCGTTAACAAAAAGGAAAGTGCGCGGATGTTATAAACGCATGTTCCATTCGAGGCTTCCCGAAAGTGGGGCATTATGAAAAATACATTTAAATCTCCGATGATCCGGAAACACTTTTAATCCGGCATAGAAAAATAAACGCCGAGCAAACAGAAAGCTTTTATCAGGAATTTTGCTCGGCCGTGGAGTCGGCAAAAAAAAAAAATAAAAATTACTATTCATACGTGTACGTGTACCAGAGGCTAGCACGCCAGGACAAGAGAGACTCTATGCTCGTTTGTCGCCATCGCTGTCGAACACCACCCTTTTCTTTCGCCTCCTCTCGCGCGCATAACTGCATATCGTAGCTACATCTCGGCTCTGGGAGAGCCTCCGGGCACGTCTTCACAATACTGCATTACTATACCACCCCATTTGCACCCCCCTTCCTTTTCTTTCGCGCTCCCCTACTCCCCCCGTTCTGTCTCGGCAACCAGCCCTCTAGCCGGGGGAATTGCTGTTGAAGGTTCGCGAGGCGAGACGCAAGATGGAAGACGATCCTCAAAAATGAGATCGAAAGTAGGCCCGCGACGCGAATAAAACGAGAGAAAAGAGACGAAACAGGATTCGCACGCGCGTGCACCCCTTTTCTCATCCCTTCTTTTACTCTCTTTCTCCCTCTCTCTCTCCGGGTCGGTCCTCCTTCTCTCTCTCCCTTTTTTTCGTCTGCTTCTTCTACCCCTCCCCCCTCCCTCCGAAGAAACAAAAGGAACGGAAAACTGGGAAGTAACGCGACGGAGTTCCTTTTCGTTGGAATGCTGTTACACCGGGAATTTAGGTCGCGTGATTCTTTTCTCCTGTTTTAACCCCTCGGATACTCGCGGGGATTGAAATTGCGATCGTCGTGACGCCCTCTCTCTCTTTCTCTCTCTCCTCGAGCAAACTGAAATTGATGCGTCTCCTCCGCTGTTGGCCACTCCTCTCTCTCTGTCTTTTTATCTTCCCCACGATTCTTAAATGATAGCACAAGATTTGCAGAATATCGCGAAGGATTCGACTGACCGACTCCTCGAAACGACCACGTTCCAAAGATTTATTTTAATGACCGTTTTAATTCCGCTATCGTGGCTCTACCAGCCTCTTTTTACCTCTTTTCAGCCTCGGCTTCAATGTGCAATCAAATGCACGAGGTTTATAAAATATTCCGAGACGCGTTTCGTTACGTAAATATGCCTCGCAATGTATCGACGAACAATGCTGAACAAAAATTCATTCACTTGTTAGGCCTGGGCTAGGTGGTCAGGTGTGTTAGACCGCTAGATGATCAGACTGTTAGATGGGTTAGATGATGGTCATTGGATGTCAGATTATGGACATTGGGTGTCAAATTGTGGTCATTGGATGTCAATTTGTGATCATTGGATGTCATTTGTGGTCATTGGATGTCAATTTGTGGTCATTGGGTGCCAAATTGTGGTCATTGGATGTCAATTTGTGGTCATTGGATGTCAATTTGTGGTCATTGTATGTCAATTTGTGGTCATTGGATATCAATTTGTGGTCATTGGGTGCCAAATTGTGGTCATTGGAAGTCGGATTATGGTCATTGGGTGTTAGATTATGGTCATATTATGTTGGATTATGGTCATATGATGTTGGATTATGGTCATATGATGTTGGATTGTGGTCATATTATGTTGGATTATGGTCATATTATGTTGGATTATGGTCATGTGATGTTAGATTATGGTGATGCGATGTTAGATTATGGTCATGCGATGTTAGATTATGGTCATGTGAGGTTAGATTATGGTCATGCGATGTTAGATTATGGTCATTGGGTGTGACATGTTGGCCATTAGATGCTGGGTGATGGTCGTTGGATCGCAAGAGGCGTTAGGTCATTGCACACTCAGGACAGCTAGAGGTTAGGTGGCTGAGCATTAAGCTGTTAGACAGCTAGGCTCGAAGCCAACCAGATGATTACATAGTCAGATGGCAAAACCGTAGGTTTCCTTAGGTTCCAGTGTTTTTAAGCAAGCACGATTTTTTTAATCCTCTTTGTTCTAAGTCTAAACAAAGGGAGTGTTTCTCCTCGCTCGCTTGCACAGTGTTTCATTCGGCTGTGCCACTTCGTCGTGGCTAATGATTTAAGTGAAGGCTTGGTAAAACTACACGGCCGGCCCTAACACCGTGAATCGACATAAATTTCTTTTGTCTCCGTGAAACCCTGCAATTTATTCCACACCCCTTTCTCGCGCCCGATGATCGCGCGAGGATTCGTCTCGATTCTTACGATTTACCGTCACGTTCACCGGCTGAAGCGTACTCTCTTCTCTCCGGTGCACTCGATTAATTCTCAATCGAATCCCGGACGAGCAATCAGGACACTCGAGCAACGATGTTATCAATTACTTTATCCGAGGTGTTGCTAACTCGAGACGAATAGCCTTTGAGGGGGAGAGATACAAAGAAGAGGAGTAACAATTACTTAATTGAATCCGAACCCTTGTAATTCTTTGTCGGACCGGTTCTATCGGGGATTTTGTCGGACGCTGTTTTATCAGACTACCAAGCAGAATCGTGTAAAAATTCATGTACACCGGAGGAGGAGAGAAAAAAAACAGCTACTACTACATACTACATACATTCTCCGCGGGAACAAATCATCAAAGCGATTACGAAATATCGTCGCATAAAAATTCAAAGTCTACCGAGATCCCCGGGCCTCGGGATAGCTGTCTAATCAAATTCCGCGACGATAAAACCGAAAATTCCCGGGTCCCGAGCGTCCGAGTTGTTTCGCGAACTCATAAAAAATGGAATCGACACTTCGGCAACGGAATCGAACCGGCAGCAACGAGAGTCGGCCACACTGTGTATCGGCGGCTCGCCGACCGGGATCGAGAGCGACAGAGGGAAAGATAGAGAGAGCGAGCGAGAGAGAGAGAGAGATAGACAGAGTGTGCTCGTAAACTTGGAGCCCGACGGTGAAGGAGTATCGGAAAACCGGAACGGAAATATTCGTTGGTGAATTAGGGCGACCTTGTTATAGGCGGCGAAACCGATAAACAGACTATTACTGTTCCTAAATGTGGGCAAATTACGACAACCCTTAATGTATCGTGGCAACCGAAATTGATACGCCCGTGTGCACAGGGTACGCTCCCTGTAATATATGGAAACAACTGCGCTCCAGTATCGACGATGCGCCACTTGAAACTTTCGATAAAACTGCGCAAGAGTTCATACCACTGGATTCGGACCGCGTAGCAGGCTTTGATCAAACGTGGAATGGGAATGACCCGAATGAGTTAGGCATTTTTAGACGATGTTAGGTGGTTAGACTGGCGGGTGATCTGGGTTAGGTGGCTAGACTACTAGGTACCTAGGTTGCTAGATAGCTAGACTGTTAGGTGGCTCGACTATCGGGTGGCTAGACTATTAGGCGACTAGGTTGCTAGATGGTCATGCTGCTAGATAGCTAGACTATTAGGCGACTAGGTTGCTAGATGGTCATGCTGCTATATAGCTAGACTATTAGGCGACTACGCGTAGCAGGCTTTGATCAAACGTGGACTGGGAATGACCGGATGAGTTAGGCATTTTTAGACGATGTTAGGTGGTTAGACTGGCGGGTGACCTGGATTAGGTGGCTAGACTACTCTAGGTTGCTAGATAGCTAGACTATTAGGTCGCTTGACTATCAGGTGGCTAGACTATTAGGTACCTAGGTTGCTAGATGGCTGTACTATTAGCTGGCTAGACTATTAGGCGACTAGGTTGCTAGATGGTCATGCTGCTAGATAGCTAGACTATTAGGCGACTAGCTTCCTAGATGGTCATGCTGCTAGATAGCTAGGCTATTAGGCGACTAGGTTGCTAGATGGTCATGCTGCTAGATAGCTAGACTATTAGGCGACTAGGTTGCTAGATGGTCATGCTGCTAGATAGCTAGACTATTAGGCGACTAGGTTGCTAGATGGTCATGCTGCTAGATAGCTAGACTATTAGGCGACTAGGTTGCTAGATGGTCATGCTGCTAGATAGCTAGACTATTAGGTGACTACGTTGCTAGATGGTCATGCTGCTAGATAGCCAGACTATTAGGCGAGGTTGCTAGATGGTCATGCTGCTAGATAGCTAGACTATTAGGTGACTACGTTGCTAGATGGTCATGCTGCTAGATAGCCAGACTATTAGGCGAGGTTGCTAGATGGTCATGCTGCTAGATAGCTAGACTATTAGGCGACCAGGTTGCTAGATGGTCATGCTGCTGGATAGCTAGACTATTAGGCAGGTTGCTAGATGGTCATGCTGCTAGATAGCTAGACTACTAGGCGCGACTAGGTTGCTAGATGGTCATGCTGCTAGATAGCTAGACTGTTGGTAGCAAGGTACAAGTTAGGCTAACAGATAACAAGGGCAGGTTGGACAGCGAGGTCTGGGTTAGGCTGGCAGTCCCAGTTCAATTAGCGATGTCATTTGGGTAACTGTCTGCAGTTTTAAGGATTTCCTGAACCCGATCAATAGTCCACTAAATCGCCAGTATTAGGCTACCCGTGCTACCAGGATTCTAACAATAGCTGCCCAGGGACATATTCCCGAGTTACCGACTTAAATCTGTAAGTTACAGCAGGATGCTCATGATACATCGCTGCAAGATAACTCCAGCTTCTGGGTTGTTAAGTAATTTACCAAGAAGCATTAACGCTACCCTAAATCATTGCCGGTCCGGTAAATTTTTAAACATTTTCCCGCTGGACAAATCGAAACTGGCTCTGTAAACATAGCACTTAAAAAATATGGATCGCTGTCGTACGGGGACGTTAATACGTTGTTAGGAACGATTTAGAAAAATATCGCTCGTTACAACGTGACTTTATCGAGCGAGACGTACTCTTCGTTTTTAATGGAACCTCGCAGGTCATGGGAAAGCACGTGGACTAATCGAACGGTCATTAGGATCTTCCTGATCGGTTTCGAGAGGAAGTTGTCGAGGATAATGACGCGGCATGTTAAATTCTAGAACGACGAGAGGGAGAGAGAGTCTTTTGAATCTGAATGAAAGGGAACTGGTTTTTTTCTCGCGATGACTGTTCGACAATACCCGTTCAACAATACCGATGAATCACTCTTGTATAGGAGGGGGGATCGATCGTAATTTGCGATCAACAGAAGTTTAACTGTATTAAGCGGCTTCTTGCGCAACTATCTCGTTATTTCTCTCATCATCCGTGGGAGTATCGTATTCAACCCCTTCATCCGCGGAAGAAACGCAAACAGATCGTCGGCAAACGCCGCGCCGCACTGAAAAACGCCCCTTCGCCGAGAGATATCTTTATGGTCGTTTCTTGCGCGCGTGTGCTCTAATTAGCGATGCACTTAGCAACAAGACGCAGAAAAAAACATTATCCCCTTTCGCGGAAGACTTCTTCCTCTATCCTCACGGAAACGACTCGACACGGACGCCTATAAATACTCGATATGCATATCAATCGACCGAAACTTCGCCGATGAAAGCGACATGAAGCCCCGGAAACACCTAAATTCATCGCCGGCATAAATCTTTCCGACAACGCGACGGTGCATTGAAGCAGCCTGTTGAGAGCCAACGACCGTTCCCCTAACTCCCCGAGCGTGACGCCAGGCACTATTTGTCGTGAAAAGACGCGGCGAATCATCGGACACGTAGATTGTAAATACTACCTCGTCCGCCGGGTCGATTAGGCTAATAGGGAGCCCGAAGAATTTTATTGAACGCTCCACGCGGGCAGAGTTGCTTTTCTGGAACGAGCTGCTCGAGCTCTCAGCTTTATAAAAAGATGTTTATCGGTTGAGGACGATGAAGTTAGGCTATTTTCCTTATCTAGGGCTAGCTATGACTATGCACCTCAGCTAGAACTAGCAAGTTAGGACTAGGCACGTTAGCTGGGGCTACCAAGCTAGGACTAGCAAGTTAGCACTATGCTACTTAGCTAGGGCTACTAGCAAGTTAGGACTAGGCACTTTAGCTGGGCTACCAAGCTAGGACTAGCAAGTTAGCACTATGCACCTTAGCTAGGGTTAGCAAGTTATGACTAGGCACTTTAGCTGGGCTACCAAGCTAGGACTAGCAAGTTAGCACTATGCACATCAGCTAGGGCTAGCAAGTTAGGACTAGGCACTTTAACTGGGGCTACCAAGCTAGGACTAGCAAGTTAGCACTATGCACCTCAGCTAGGGCTAGCAAGTTATGACTAGGCACTTTAGCTGGGCTACCAAGCTAGGACTAGCAAGTTAGCACTATGCACCTTAGCTAGGGTTAGCAAGTTAGGACTACGCACTTTAGCTGGACTACCAAGCTAGGACTAGCAAGTTAGCACTATGCACATCAGCTAGGGCTAGCAAGTTAAGACTAGGTACTTTAGCTGAGGCTGCCAAGCTAGGACTAGCACGTTAGCACTATGCACCTTAGCTAGGGTTAGCAAATTAGGACTATGCACTTTAGCTGGGGCTACCAAGCTAGGACTAGCAAGTTAGCCCTATGAAACTTAGCTGGGCTAGCAAGTTAGGACTAGGCACCTTAGGACTAGGGCCAGCAATTTGGGTTAGGCTTGTATCTAGGGCTAGCAAGTTGGACCATTCTCTAGGGCTAGAAAAATGGGCCATTGACTAGAGCCATGAAGACTATTGTGGTCCTCAACCAGAGCTAGCAAATGGGGTCTACCGCGAACTGAACTATCAGTGAACCTACCACGATTAGGTCCAGCAACATCGGGTCAGAATGAAAATGCAACAGGCATTACGCGAAGCAGTGTTCCCTACGAGGCTGTTGTTATATCTAAATATGTAGCGAGGGGAATCGAATGAACGAAAGGCACACGGGAAAACAGGTTGAACGGATTGGAACACGCCTCGGAGGGAGGAGGGGGAGGGGCACGATGTCAGGGATTTACCATAACGCAATGGAGCAGCTAGGCACACCGGGGTGGCAAGACAGGTGTGCCTAACGCAATTCCCGGTTCAACGGGATACCGCCGGCGCAGCAGAAGGGCAGAAAATGATGTTCGAAGCTCTCGGGGTGAGGTCTGGGGGAGGAGAGATCGCGCGATCGAGCGGAAAGCCCGAGTTTGTTCAGGATTCTCTCGATCGGCAGACGCGCCGCGCGTCTCTACGTTCTCTCCCTCTCTCGACACCTGTCGATCGTTGGGGGATTAAAGAGGACGGTGAAGGTAGACGCGGTAGGATTTAAAGCATCTTAGCTCGCCCGCAAACCTTTGCAAACAAGCCACTGACAGCGTAGGAGAGGGTGAAAAAGAGAGAGAGTGAGTGAGACAGAGAGAGAGAGAGAGAGGAGAATGGTGGTGAGAAGGAACGGGGAATAGGGACGCAGGGGTAAGGGAAAGGTTCACACCCCAAGGTCGGGCGGTTTCGGTAGGAAACTCCCTCCTGTTTACATGGCAAACGTTGGAAGTGATTCATCGTGGCTCGTTGCAGCTAAATCTGTTCCTGATTCACAGCGAGGCGCATCCATCCAGCGGGAAACCGGCTACGGTACCCGCTCGGCTCGGCTCGGCTCGGCTCGCTTGCTCTCGCGCATTCCCCGAGAACTCTCGTTACGAGACAGGTCGTTACCTCAGGGAATCTCCGCGAAAGCTTTGTCCTCGCCCGCTTCTTCCGTCGGGTCGGTACGAGCAAAACGCCCGAGACCGTGCCCGGTTAACGTACCCGTCGTCGTCGTCGTCCCCTCCCGCACGTCACCCTGCGTCAACGTCGCGGAAATGTCGTCGGTACGACGGACCCAAGCTATTTCGGACAAATCGATCGATCCGCGGACACATCGACTAACGGGGGGAGGGGGAGGGAGAAAGAGAGAGAACCGTGGTGCTCGCTGAAGTCTCGTCCCCGGGTTATTAGGAGACCGTAAGCAATCGTCAAATGGAATATTAAATCAGCCGACGTGACACCCACACACACACCACCTGCCTGCCTGCTGCCATGACCAGTCAGACAATTACAACGTAAAAGCTACCGTTGTACTTAGAGGCTCCCGGACAAATGGCGTGGGGGGGACTTGCGCGCGCGCTCGTTAATTTATGCGACAGGCGAGCCCCGATATTCGCGGGAACTCGGGAATTATATTGGCGTACACTCGATCTTATAACAGGAAAATATACGAGTACAGAGTATTACCGGGCAGAAAGTTTGCACGGGCCTGCTGCTGCATCGATACCGATTATTGCGTGCGGAATTCCCACGCGACACCCTTTCTCGGACAATCGTTCGCCGAGATAAGAAGTTTGGCAACTTGTCGACAAGAAAGATTAGCGTGGTATTTAGTAGGTGGGGGGCACAGTCCAACGGATGCACGAGATAAAGGGTCTCAAGTCATAGACGTTGGTAGCGTGATTTTTCCACATGATGAGGGGTGCTGGTTTGAAAATGTCACAGGATTGGCTAGACCTGTCCGACTACCGAGATCTGATTTTGTCGGAGGATTTATCAGAACTGGCATATCTGGGAGGGTTTTTTCTTGGATCGTTTTAGGGGGTGTCATGTCGTCTCGGGAGACTGATTAGTGTGTAATTGATTAAATTGTGTGACTTGTGACGAGGGCTAAAAGGTGTAGGTCTTGGTTAGCTTTTAGGATCTTTTTCGAGACTGAAGGGATAATTCTTGTAGGAATATTGACAGAGTACATGAGCTACCTAGCAAACTTTGTTGTAGAGTCTACCAAGGGGTCTAGCCAAGAACGTAGACGACTTTGATGGTTTTCTCGAAGCTGATCGTGTTAGGGGCTGTGTGATTATAGGACCTGATGAAAAATAATTTCGAATCGATAGAATTCGATATGAAAATTCTACCAAGAGAGCTGGCCAAGAACGTAGACTACTTTGATTGTTTTCTCGAAGCTGATCGTGTTAGGGGCTGTGTGATTATAGGACCTGATGAAAAATAATTTCGAATCGATAGAATTCGATATGAAAATTCTACCAAGAGAGCTGGCCAAGAACGTAACTACTTTGATTGTTTTCTCGAAGCTGGTCGTGTTAGGGGCTGTGTGATTATAGGACCTGATGAAAAATAATTTCGAATCGATAGAATTCGATATGAAAATTCTACCAAGAGAGCTGGCCAAGAACGTAGACTACTTTGATTGTTTTCTCGAAGCTGGTCGTGTTAGGGCCTGTGTGATTATAGGACCTGATGAAAAATAAGTAATTGCTCGATAGAATTCGATATGAAAATTCTACCTAAGAGAGCTGGGCCAAGAACATCGTTTAGGGTATTGGTTCTAAGCTGACAGTGTCAGTGACAGGTAAACACATAGAGACACATAGAGTGGTAGGACGACGATCATCTCGACTCACCATGGTGTCTTTGATGTGCTCGACCGGTTGCAGGAGGACCGTGGCGCCGATGGGCCGATGATGGTGCTGTTGCTGTTGATGGTGGTGATGGTGGTGTTGCTGTTGCTGCTGGTGCTGATGCTGATGGTGGTGGTGTTGGTGGTGGTGCGGGTTGCAGTTGGCGACGTTGGATGTGCAGGTGCAGCTGCAGGCGATATTGCAGGCCTGCTGACCGCCGAATAGGTGTCCAACGAGGCCGGCGGGTGTGATCGCTGCTGCCGCCGCGTTGTTAATACTGTTCAGCAGGGGCGGAGGCAGGGACACCGCACCACCCGGGACGAACGGGTACGAATGAAAATACGTGGTGATGGAGGAGCGGGGCCCTTCGGTGCCGATCGTATCCGCTAGCCAAGACTTGCCAGTAGCCGTTGGCTGGAGGAAAAACCCGCGATGATGATGATGGCTACCGGTCGTCTGCACCGATTGCACGCTCCAGAAGAGCCTGGCGCGTTCCTGCGCGCTCCAAGCACGTTCCAAGGACGCCTGATAGCGTGCTTCCGTCTTGCTCGGTCGGCTTAACTCGCACGATGGCCACCACAGTTTGGCTGATTGTCGCCCCACCGTTTCTCTCGTCAGCAAACGATTCTTCTTCTTCTTCTTCTTCGTCGTCTCCTTCTTCTTCTTATTCTTCGATCCCAACGAGATCGAACGCTCGGCCGATCCTAACAGCCTCGAGCTGCTTCAGGCTCTCTATCTCTCTCTCTCTCTCTCTCTGGCCTCTCGCAAAATCCTCTCCGAAACGTCGTTCGGACGAGAAGAGGAACCCTTGCCTTTTGCGTCTCTCCTAGCTTTCTCTAAACCTTACTGATAATATTTTACTTTGCTTACGAGATACCACATACGGAGGAGTTCTATCGACTATTACCTTATAACGTTACTACAACACTCTTTCAAACACACGCACACAACGCACTCACGCACACGCAGAAGAGACTGAAGACGGTGTGTGGTTAATCCTAAACGAGCGTTGGTGCACGCCGAGCCGGTACAAAGTGATGATTGTCAGTACGTGAGCGAATAGCAACAGGGGTGGCTATAGTAGGTGTGGGTGTTTTGTGCGCGTTACGACGACGGTGCAAAGGTGCGAGAAGAAGGGACAGTGGTGTGCGCGCGTAACACGCAGAAATGTATATGTCGAGGTATGTTTGATTTTCTGTTTTTATTTTTTTGGTTTTTTTTTTGTTGCCTTTTGGGACACTGCTGGGGTGTGGAAGGGTTGGAGTCTAGCGAAAACGCTCGCTCGCTCGCTCGTACGTTAATTGAAACGTCGTAGGTACGTTGAGATATTAACTTGATTTGTTTATTTTTTTTCTTTTTCGTTTGTTTCTAATAATTCTCTCCACTTTCTCTCTCTCTCTCTTTCTCTCTCTCTCTCTTTCTCTCTTTATCTCTGGTTAGCCCTTGGATCGAGACAAGGTTTGAAAATTCGCGGCGCGATCGGGAGAGAAATATATTGTTATGAAATACCGCTATACCGAGAGCCTAGCTTTTTGAAAAATGATTGTCACGAAGATTGACAAGAGAACGCGCCCCTGGGGCCAGGGGCGGAATGGGGAAGAAACGATCCCGGGGCCCCCGCACGACTAAATATCTCAGTATGAATAATTTCACCTGATCTCGTTCAGAGTGGCCCACGGACGATCGGATATGTGCGAGGGGGTGTATACATATAAACGTATGTATAGAAGTGTAAATATATATATAATATGTCGTATGTAAATATATATATTATTTATATATATATTTATGTAGAGGTATATATACATATATAATAATCTATGACGTAGGTATAGACCGTGTAAACGCACACGTAGACGTTTCGGTACAGAGAGGCGGCTGTAGATCACAATGAAGACACACACGAAAACTGCGATTTTTTCCCCGTGACTTTTTTTTTTCGTTATTATTATTATTATTAATATTATTATTATTATTCAGAAGGGGGCTAAAAGGTGTGGAGGAAAAAACCTTCTTCTCTACAGAATCCTTTCACTCTCGAAACTCTTTTACTCTCTGACTAGCTCTCTTTTTATTCTCTCGTTTCCCCGATCACGACCGACCCTACTACTGTGCTTGATTGTCTTGACGCGATTCTCTTTAATTGCGATCAGTCGCTCATGATAATTTCACGACCTTCTCTTATTTTTTTTTTTTTTTTTATTATTCGCTTATATACTTACGAACGAGCCTATGATACTTAGTTAATAATTATCTAAATACATCGGGGATAGAGTGGGGGGTTGTTTGTTGCTCGGGCGAGTCTTTTATCTAGGATCTCGTTCCTCTTTTCGTCCGAACGGCAGGCTCTCTCTTTCTCTCTCTCTCTCGCGGGTGCCCTGAGGAGGAGCGCGGCCAGCCGCGCGACAAAAAATATAATATAAATCTCTGGGACTCTCGGATCGGCCTCGCGTCTTCACTCGACGAGAGACTGTACTTCCGGTTCTTCGGCTTTAAGATCCTCCTGCTTTCTCGTATTTACTCTCCCCTTCCCCTCCTCTTTCCGATGATACAACTTTATCGTAGCACAACGACGACGACGACGACGACCACGACGACGACGACGACGACGATGGTGACCTTGAACCCGTGAGGAGTTCAGGGTGGCAAGCTGGTTCCTCTAACTGCTCTCTGCGAGGACAGTGGCTCGTAACACACACAGACACACACACGGACATGGGGAGGATGACTGTATGATCATCGAGAGAGATCTATCTCGTATGATACTGGCGCATGTATGGCACACGCTGTATCAGTTTGAGAGAGAGATACATATATGTATATACATATATATATATATATATATTCGAACTAGTATTGTTGCTCTTCAGATGTTAGGTATCGTCGAGCTGCCGGCGCGGACTTCCGGGAAAGAAAAGACGCGTGTGTCACGGTGTGCCGCACACGGGTGTTTACACGCGCGCGCGCGCGTGTGTGTGTTTATATCTCTGTGTAAGTGTGCGCGTTTCTGTATGTTTGAATATCACGTGGTTCGACACGGTTTGGCGAGAGCGTGTGTGCGAGTGTGTGTTCACACCTTCGTCGGAGAACTATTTAGACTGTCTCCTTGTTGCAGCGGTTGTGTGTCGCCCCCGTACAGTCTGTTAGGGTTGAACAACGACGACGACGACGACGACGATGATGATGACAGGCGAGAGGCGGGTTGTAGAGCGGGTACAGCACGCGCGCGTGGGCCCCACCACGGACAGAGAACGGGTACAGGTAAACAGAGAAAGCGGCGGAATTGGACTACGGGCGATCGACGGCTCTGTGATGTGTCGGAGTACCGGCGAGACACATAGGGACAAAAGAATAAAGAAAACGGGGGGTTGTCGAAGTGAGAAGGAGCGTGCGTGGGTATGTACGTGTACCTGTTTGTATCAGTGTGCGTGTGTGTCTTAGCGTGTGCGTGCGGGGATGAGAAAGGCGGAGAGAGAGAGAGAACGCGTGTGTGTGTGTGTGTCTGTGTGTGTATGTGTGTGTACGTGAGAGAGTAACTCGGAGGTGGGAACGATTAAAGAGCGTCCTACTCGATCGCCCAGCTTGACACAACTGAGGAGCGTCTCTCTCGCGGCGCCCGCGTAGGCCTCCACCGCCACCGTCGTCGCCGCAGCCGGGTCGTGTCGCGGCGTATACGCGGCTTTCAAACGCTACCCCCTGCTCCTCACACCCCGGCGTACCGTACATCGCCAATCCGGAGCGAGACTCGACCCGACGAGTCGCGAATCTGCACGAGCCCCGTCGAGTCTGCGCGCTCCAGGGACACCGCGAAACGCGGCTACGCTGCTGGTTGCTGCTGGTGCTGGTGCTGCTGCTGTTGATGATGCTACTGCCTCGCGATGCCCTCTCTTCCTCGCTCAACCAACCCCCCACCTACCCCTTCCGCGATAGCCACCCAACCACCCTTATACACCACTCGCGACCGTGTTCGGGGATCGTGTCTTTACTAACCCTGTTTCGTTCGGCTTCACCTCTTTCGCGAGTCTTATTCGCGCTTCCCCGGGAAGCTTTCTCTCTTTAACCAAGGAACCATTGCGGGAGTCTAGTATGTACTGATTTTCGCTGATCCACGGGTTATCTTGGATTTCGGACGAATCGAGGGTGTATGGGTGGAATTGACTGGATGCATTTTTACCACGTTTTTGGTTGTCGAGGGGCTTTGACTGGGCTTGGGCTAGAGAAGATTGAGACTTGGTTAGGGCTGGACTAGGCCTGATAAGGTCTGTGTACGGATTGCAGACTTGATTTGAAAAAAATTGAGCATAATACTTATGACAATATCTCATTTCTGAATTAAATCTGGAGTAGTGCTCTTTCGATTTCTATATGAAATCTGCATTTTTCGATTTTTTTCGTGTTTTTCGCGTTTTACAACCAGAGTTTGCAACGGAGAAATCTGAAAATGATACCTAATATGTGGCTTAGTATCCAAAATGTGTCAGAATTTTTTCAGAATTTTTCACTGTCAATAAATAGGGAAAATGGGCCAAAAATTGGTTTCTCGATTTTCCTCGATAACTACCCTTACAGATGAGATATGGGGCTGTAACTTGGCAGATCGGGGACTTTTTGGGTAGGCTATCGAATAGCCAAAGCTCGATTAAAAACTCGACGAATTTCACTACCAAACCCGGCTATAGCCTTTGGATAATTCAAGCGTGAGTCTATTCATGATCATTTGCCTATACTCAACAATAAATATCAACAAGAGCGGTGAGGACAGCTTGTATCGACAGTAATCCCTATCGAAGGTTCTATCTAAGCTTTAAAAAATACCCTTTAGCTTCCAAGCCTTATAAATTTCAACAATGATCCACAACAGAATGTATAGCGAGCTTGAAATTCTGAAAGAAAAGTCTACGAACCCGGTAGCGTCCATCTTGATCGAACACAGGCACATTAGATCTCATCTGACTCGACAATCACGTCGATTCTACTCTACCGGCAATTCCTAATCGACCAATCGAAGAACGCGGGTGTAACGTGTGTGTCCGAGGGATGCAACGTGCCATAGAGAGAGATAGAGAGCGAGAGAGAGAGCGAGAGAGAGAAAGAGAGGGAACACAACACAGATTCGAGCGTGATCACGTCGATCTCGAAGCGGGAACAAAAACGACGGAAAACTCTCTCGCGCGCGCACCAGAAGGACCTTCGATGGGTTCTTCAGGACTGATTGTTCAGAAACGGTCGTCGTTGATCAGGATCGATTGCACAATGAACCGATTCACCCTCGACGGAGTCGAGGACGCTCGAACAACTGGGCTCCCTCGAAAGTGGTAACCTGATTACCCGAAGAGTCGATGATTGGATGAATGAATAACGAGGTACAGGGCGTAGTAGTAGTTTTTTGTACAAGAAAAGAGAGACCCTTTCTTCGTTCGCAGCGCGAGGAGAGACAAAGGGTGCGCGCACCATGTTCTTAACGCAGTTAAATGGTGATTAAACGATCGGAACAATTTGCTGTTCAATCTGTGAACGCTGACATTCGTCCCTTCGCACTGTGACTCCGGCGTGCATCGGGCTTCATGGGGTCTCAAATGGGTTTCGCTAGGCCTTGCATAGGTCTGGGTTAGGTCAGTCTTTTTCAGAAGATATGTGCTACATTAGATCTTGGCTAGGTCCCCAGGTTCAGCGTAGTTCCAACAATGTAGACGTACTAACATTGCAGAGATTTTGAACAGCACCCCCCAACGTTAATTGCCTCGCGCACGATGTTCTTAACGCAGTTAAATGGTGATTAAACGATAGGAACAATTTGCTGTTCAATCTGTGAACGCTGACATTCGTCTCGTGATTCCGGCGTGCATCGGGCTTGATCGGGTCTCACATGGGTTTCACTAGGCCTTGGATAGGTCTGGGTTAGGTCAGTCTTTTTCGGAAGATATGTGCTAAATTAGATCTTGGCTAGGTTCAGCGTAGTTCCAACAATGTAGACGTGCTAACATTGCAGAGATTTTGAACAGCCCCCTGCCCCCAACGTTAATCGCCTCGAGCTACAGCAAATTTTCTTCGCTGTTCAGTGGGAGGCGAGGGTTTCATAGTCAGTTTTCGAAAGCAGAGGCGAAAGTGAGCTGGTGTAACGTTTGAACATTATCACGTGGGCCACGTGTCTTGATCGTTGGAGCGCGTCCGTTAATTACTGTAAAACGCGGGAGTGGGGAAACGAAATAATTACAAGCGTCGCGGCTCCTCGAGATTCTACTGGTCTCTAATTACAGCGAAATAGAAAACTACCAGAGGAGGACGCTCAACTTGCACGCGTGTCTGTCTGGCGTATCCTCGACGACGAAGCGAAACCGAAAGTGTACGAATATGCTGGAAAGGATCGTGTAATAAACACCAGGAGAGAATGATTTCCATCGGCAACAGTTTCTCGAAGCAGATGTAAAGAAACTGCTGCGTTCTCTCGACAGATTTCGTTTGTTTTTTTTGTTTTTAATTATGACGCCTGGGGCAAAAGCGACGACTTCAAGGGGGGATTTAATTAACTTACCGGGACGGTCGCGCGTGCCAAAGGGAACGGAGTCAAAGAGGCCGGAAATCTTACCTGAAACAGAAATTAATAGACGATTCTAAATACAGCGACAGACAATGCGACGGAGACTCGTATTAAAGAGAAATATGAATGAGCTCGGGGGGTCTGAAAAGAGAGAGAGAGCCGAACAAGAGCATCGTCCACAACGAGGACGACAACGCTGAATTCGTTTTCGAAATCCGAAGGACACGGACCGTCGGCCGGTGTCTCGCGCCAACGGTATCGTTTCCTCGGCGGTTTTAATAATCCGGAATGAATGGTCGACGATGGTAAACAACCAGTGTAGTCGCAAGTCGAAATGAATTTCGACGGACTCGGCGAGAAGCTAATAAAGCGGGCACACGGTCGAATTAGCACCGGAGCACCATCGAGAGCGCGTACCGTTCCCGTTCCGTTCCGTTTCGTTCCGCGAGAGAGGCGAAACGCAAACGAAATCGCGAGACGCTGCCAGGGATCGTTAATCCCGTCGTGCCGACGACTTAATACGTTGGGCAAACCATTTCGTACAGGGGGGCGGCGGCTGTAGCATCATCCAAACCGCCCATCCTCATCCTCGTCCTCCTCCTCGTCCCTTCGCCCTCAGAACGCCCCCACATTGCTCCTGAGAATCGACCCTAAGTCCCGGAGAAATTACTCCGGGGTAAGCAGTATGCAGATCGCGAAATCGCGACATACGTTAAGAATTAACTTCGAGTTGGCAGCGGGCGGCGAACTGCACCGGCTAAATAGGATCTATGAAATCAGGGGGATCGGAATACCACCGGAAGCTCCAATTCGTGCACGTCACTCGAATTTTTATAATCGGTTAGATCCCTCCGAAATTCTCACGCTGAGATTTCCGACGTTTATATCGGATCTTCAGATTTAGATATAACAGTGTCTGGCTTGTTATTTTGCTCGAAATGCTCTTGGGAATATGATTGAAAAGAGTTGGGCGAATATTCGGGTTAGGTGATCTGGAGTTAGGGCCGTCAGTGTTAGCACATTTAGACTTAGGACCTCCTTGGGATCAGTTCGTCTAGACTTGGGACCTTTCGGGGTTAGCTCCTCTAGAGTTAGGTCTGTGGACTTAGGATCCTCAGGGCTAGGTTCTGTGGACTTAGGACCCTCAAGGTTAGGTTCTGTGGGCTTAGGGCCCTCAAGGGTAGGTTCTGTGGACTTAGGACCCTCATTGTTAGGTCCTTTAGACTCAGGACTCTCATTGTTAGATCCTCTGGACTCAGGACCCTCATTGTTAGTTCCTCTATACTTAGAGGACCCTCGTTCCTCTATACTTAGAGGTCCCTAGAATTAGGACCCTCAGGGTTACGTGATCTAGAATTGGGACCCCTCGGGGTTAGCTCATATAGACTTCAGACTCTCGTAGTTAGGTCCCCTAGAATTAGGACCCTCAGGGGTAGGGCCTCTAGAACTAGGACCCTCAGTGTTAGATCCTGTAGACTCTAGTCTTAGGGCTCTCATTGTTAGGTCCTCTAGACTTAGGATCATCATTGTTAGGTCCTCTAGACTTAGGACCTCCTTGGGGTTAGTTCGTCTAGACTTGGGACCTTTCGGGGTTAGCTCTTCTAGACTTAGAACCCTCAAGGTTAGGTTCTGTGGACTTAGGACCCTCAAGAGTAGGTTCTGTGGGCTTAGGGCCCTCAAGGTTAGGTTCTGTGGACTTAGGGCCCTCAAGGTTAGGTTCTGTTGACTTAGGACCCTCATTGTTAGGTCATTTAGACTCAGGACTCTCATTGTTAGAGCCTCTGGACTTAGGGCCCTCAAGGTTAGGTTCTGTGGACTTAGGACCCTCATTGATAGGTCCTTTAGACTCAGAACTCTCATTGTTAGGTGCTCTAGACTTAGGACCCTCAGAGTTAGGTCCTCTAGAATTAGAATCGTCAGGGATACGTGAACCTTCTCGAACCTTCTTGGTCCCAACGGGAAACGACGATGTCCGAAATGGTAGCAGAAGGGTCTGGTCCAGTAAGAATGCAACAGAGTGGCTCTGGTATGATCGATTTTGTCGTCGGTTTCGCGAATGCCAGTCATCGGCGTGGAATTGTGTAACAGCGATTTGTCCGCGTTTAGCGGCGTCGTTATCGTGGCATCGGCCGTGCATAATTCTGTTTGAACGAATCATTATTGCGGTCATCCATATATACGTGCCGGTAAATCCATTTACAGTCCAGCTGTCGATTGTTCCACGCGCTAAATTACGGAGGATGATTGATGTCGAGCCACGCACCACCGCCGCCGCCGCCGGCGGCGGCGAAAGATAAGCCGAAATAAAACGTTGGAATCGACGAATCACCACCGGCCGAAGATTTCCGACCCAATTGAAAAGTCAATCAACTGCTCGCGAATTACGGAACGATCGATGTGTTGAGAGATAATTAATATATCTTTTACATCGATAGAAAAGTTCGTGTGTAGTCGTCGGCCAGTGGAAAAAAAAAAGATTGGGCGAGCCCCGTCCGTCGTCTGTCCTCACGCGACGTGTTTCAGGTTGTCGCCCCTTCTCTCGCGAAGATTTCTTAGCGATTCCTGCGCGATTCGTATCGCCGACGGTCACGCGATCCGTGGAACTCAGAAATCCTGATTTGCAGCTTACCTGGCCGACGAAAGATCACCGCCGCCGCGCTGCGGTAACCGTGACGGTATGGGGGGACGGGGAAAAAAGTTTCACGGAAACACGATAAAAACCGAGCCAGCAATTCTCCGTCGCGATATGATGGATGGGATCGCCACGCGACGGGATTTTGAGCCCTCGTTTGGCATTGTTAATTTCTTACGTGTGCCCACACGATAAACCGTTTCGCGGCTACGATGTCGTCTGGTGATTTTTCAAAACCGAACGGACCAAAGTGATTAACCGTCCGAGGAAATAATTAGCGACGCGTGCCATCGCGCGCCTGTTTCT
Source organism: Lasioglossum lativentre (assembly GCA_916610255.1). NCBI lineage: Eukaryota > Metazoa > Arthropoda > Insecta > Hymenoptera > Halictidae > Lasioglossum > Lasioglossum lativentre. The sequence goes on along the minus strand of OU744357.1, from coordinate 7,246,121 downwards.
TCGAATAACAGACATTTTCCATTTAATGCGCACTTTTCTGGCCCCACCTGTCCGACAGCTGATTGCTCTTATCTTCGTGTCGAACCCTTGCAGGGCTCAGCCATGACTGTTCTAATTTCAAATGGTAGCCACCATGTGCATTTCTCTCAAATGTTTCAATGATGAACACCCCTCTGTAAGGGTATAGCCGGCTAAGCATGGGCCAGCGATTTTCCTGATTCTTGTCTTAAAACATCGTTTTATGTCTAACAAAAGATTGTGTAAAATATCAAATGTCTACCCCAACGATAGGGGTGATATTGGGGTAAATTCCCCCGCATTTAAATGCAATTTGCTCTAAAACGAGAAAAGATATCGACATGGGATAAACGGCAAACAAAAGATATAGATACACTCTATATTTCAGATTTTTTCAGAATTTTTTGCTAATTATTTATAGTTAAAAACAATTAATTAATTTTTTTCGAATTTTTTTAACTATCTTCCCCTGGGTTGACAGCTATCAAAAAATTCTAAAATATTGCTACGATGCTAACCTATTTTGTATAAAAATCTCAGATTTAGTCGCATTTTTACATGTATCAGCTTTTCCGTGCGCCGTTACTGATCAAACCGAGTGTTCGCCGGCATACTTTATTTTTTTTGACACTGTTCCACCAAACGGACACTTCTGCGATTTTTATACGAAATAGGTTAGCATCGTAGCAATATTTTAGAATTTTTTGGTAGGTGTCAACCCAGGGGAAGATAGTTAAAAAAATTCCCAAAAAATTAATTAATTATTTTCAACTATAAATAATTAGCACAAAATTCTGAAAAAAAATCTGAAATATAGAGTGTATCTATATCTTTTGTTTGCCGTTTATCCCATGTCGATATCTTTTCTCGTTCTAGAGCAAATTGCATTTAAGTGCTGGGGAATTTACCCCAATATCACCCCTATCGGTGGGGGTAGACATTTGATATTTTACACAATGTTTTTTCAGACATAAAACCATGTTTTATGACAGGAATCAGAAAAATCGGGACGGGTGCCGCTGGCCCATGCTTATCCGGCAATACCCTTTACCCAGCTCACACAAAAACAGTAGCAGACTGTCCCCACAAGTCCCTACGACTGATCCAAGCAGTAATACTATAAGAATCCGCACGCGTCCGGAAAACTTGGGTGTACCCCTAGTGGAGAGAATCGGTTCAGTTTCCAAGTATAGGGAGAGACTACCCCCCAAAATCATCGACCCGTGAACCCCTTGGAGGACAAGGTGAGCAGATTCCCCTGGATTTCAGTTACGTCTAGGCAAGCGGCAGTTAGGTTTCCGTGGGTAATAGGGCTTGATGCATGGCTCCCAGGATGCGCCTCCCTCTTCTTCGTACTCTCGCGCCCCCCTCTCGATTTGCCATTCGTCCTCCGGCAAAAGCAACCCCTCCGTCTTTCCCGAACTCCCTTCCTCGGACTCGGTCTTTATTTATTTAAAGCCCGTCACCGGGTTGGCTGCGGCCGGTCGCGCTGCTATCCCCCGATGGGAATCGGCTCCGTTCCGAAACACATCGCTTCTATGTGTGTGTGTGTGTTTGCTTGCGTTCGTACGTATTTTCGGCGTGGGTTTGTGTATGCTTGGCCGTATCGAATGCTCGATTGGCCTGACCGACTCCTCGTTTTCCGAACGGTTGGCCGGCGTATTCTACGGGCTCGCGCGATTTCCATCGTCAACCGGACTCCCAGCAGACCGATTACACCTACGCTCACTTCTCCCCAGCCGTTCTCAGCCTTCCCCCCCTCAGACCCCCCGCAGACCCCCCCGCAGCTCCACTTGGTGACCGGACTGCGAAATCCTCCGAGAAAGTAAAAGCTGGACTTTTGTTTCTCGATCGAGAAAGCTGGGAGAATGTTTTTATTCTGTAGCACACGTTCATCCCCTAACGTGCGCACCAGAGAGATTTTTTAAAAATGTTATTGACGCTTTAAGGTATGAAATTTTAAATGTTTTCGGCGCAAAGGTACGATCAATTAATAACAAGACAGCTATTTGCAAATTTTCACAATATTTCTTCTCAACGTTTCGATCTTAATTTAGATCATTCTCAAGAGAAACAATGAACAATATAATATATAACTTGTGAAACCAAACACCGGAAAAATAACACAAAATAAAATTAAAGAAAACCTTACTCACTTGCTTACTGTCGCAGGGTTATTTTCACATAAAATTTAAAAGCATATTGAAGTGACTCACAAGTTACTGCTCGGACAGCATACAGGTGAGTGAGGAAACGTGAAGGCATTTGGAAATATATGTAATCGATCGTAATCGATCTATTGGCCAAGATCAGATTTGGCGGTAAATTCAAACACACAACAAGCTATGAAATTATAACCTTCCATTTTTCTGCCAGTATACCAACACAAGCTGTGGTATTTATTTAGAAAATTGACATTCAACTTAGTCTGACCAACAAAGTATACAATTTAATGTATATGAAAATTAATGCATAAAGTGAAATTAGCATAAGGATTGTATTTAGAAAATTCATCATATATCATTACTGGTTCAGTAATGTTGCGTAGCATTCATGTATCTTAGGGGTTTCATACCTAAGGTTTACGCTACGATGTTTAATCGTATGAATTGTTTCTAACAATATCCTTTTATGGAAACTTACTTCACGGTCAACAACTTTAGCATTATCAAAATCAAACGGGTGGTCAAATTCGAAAGAATGTTTCGTCATTGCAGTGGGTTGAGTTGGAGGTTTGAAAATGTTGTGTTTATGTTCTTTAATTCTGGTTTCCTTTAAGGTATATTTATACCGAAGGAAACTCGGTGGAATCCCGGATCCGCGAAAAGTTTGGTTACCCTGGTTTTGTATCTAGCACTTATAATGATATAAGTGCTAGATACAAAACCAGGGTAACCAAACTTTTCCCGAATACGGGGTCCCACCGTGTTTTTTTCTGTATAAATACACCTTTAATGAATAGAAATTTTAATGAAATTTTAAGTTGGATTCGTTAATTGCGCGACGGAACGTTTCGTTCGGTCTAGTAATTGATTCTTTTCCCGGTGTATCGAGCGGTCCTCGAGGCGACGAATCAATTTCCCCGCCGACGCGTTCCTTAACCTCGCGAAAATTAAGCAAACTGCCGCGCCGCGCCGCGCGCGCGTTTGCTCGTTCTCCATTAATCTCAGTCGGGCGCGTTCGCTCGCGTTTATTTGGTCACTGTTTACGAGTTCCTTAAGCGCTCGGTGTGCCTCGGGATGCCTGATGGCCGACGATCCTCGTTACCTCTTCAAAGACTGACGCGCGCGCGCGCGCACGCTCGCGATTGTGAGAAGTAAGGATGATACACACCCGGGTGCTTCCACGAATCCAGAGACGCATTCTTAACTCGCTCCAGCGGGAATCGGAGTGGGGGGATGGATATTTAACGATCCCCGGGAACGAAGTATCGTTTAATTTTTCCATTTTCTTGCCTGGTAATTCGACGCGTTGCATTCTACAGTTTCGGGATGCATTTGCATTCGTCGTTCCCGAGGAACAACTCAACCCCCCCCCCCCTTTCAGAGAAAATATTGTTACTACCAAGAATTATGGCCGCGAGCAACGAGCGAAGGCGTTTTCGGCGTTTAAAATCTTCTTCGAAGGCGACCACCATCCGGGAACAGCACGGAATCTATTTGCTCTCGCCGGCTACAAATCACCAGTTTTCGATCCTCACTAATCCTTGGGACTTGCCCGAGGCTTGTCCAGGAAACGGATTCCCGCTTCGAGACTCAGCCATGAATTTTCTTTCTTGTTATGGATGCTTCCGAGGACCTGTAACTCTTCCACGGTAGATTACCTCTCTTGTTCTTGAATGCTTTCTTGCTGACTTCGTAGCGACACCGAGAGCTAACTACAACGAGGTCGAGGTTGATTAGACCTGACTTCAATGAGGACTTGATCCATGGGCCTACAATCAGTGAGGTCTAACTGAATCGGGCCTAAAATCAATGAGGTCTAACTGAATCGGGCCTAAAATCAATGAGGTTTAACTGAATCGGGCCTAAAATCAATGAGGTTTAACTCAATCGGGCCTAAAATCGATGAGGTCTAACTCAATCGGGCCTAAAATCAATGAGGTCTAACTTAATTGGGCCTAACGTCAATGAGCTCTCGGTAAATGGGGCCTAAAACCAATGAGGTTCAACTCAATCGGGGCTAAAATCAATGAGGTCTAACTTAATTGGGCCTAACGTCAATGAGCTCTCAGTAAATGGGGCCTAAAACCAATGAGGTTCAACTCAATCGGGCCTAAAATCAATGAAGTCTAACTCAATCGAATCTAAAATCAATGAGGTTTAACTTAATTGGGCCTACAATCAATGAGGTCCAACTCGATCGGGCCTAAAATCAATGAGGTCTAACTCAATCGGGCCTAAAATCAATGAGGTCAAACTCAATCGGGCCTAAAATCAATGAGGTCTAACTCAATCGGGCCTAAAATCAATGAGGTCTAACTTAATTGGGCCTAACGTCAATGAGCTCTCAGTAAATGGGGCCAAAAATGAATGATGTCTCAGTAAATGGGACCTAATAATCACTGAGATCTAACTCAATCGGACCTAAAGTCAATGAGGTCTCAGTAAGTGGGACCTAAAATCAATGATGTCTCAGTAAATGGGACCTAATAATCAATGAGATCTAACTCAATCGGACCTAAAATCAATGAGGTCTCCGTAAATGGGACCTAAAATCAATGATGCCCAACTTAATTGGACCTAACGTCAATGAGATCTCGGTAAACGTGGCCTAAAACCAATAATGTCTAACTGAACAGTACCTAACTTCAATTAGGTCTGACTCAACGTCTAAATGTCGGACCTCAGTGAAGATAGGTCCCATTACTAGTCTAGACCTCGAAGATCTGGTTGCCCCATTTAACTGTCGAAATAATGTATAGAGCATCATAATTATAAACCCACGAGGATCCTTGCTGGGTCTGCGCATATTTAAGTGCAGAAAATGGCGGCTCGATAAAGAATGGACGCCGGTCCAAGAAGAAACGAAGCATTCGCGATTGCCGCAGAAGAAAACGACCAGTGTTCGAGCTATTTCGATAGGTAAGACCGGCGGCAGCTTAATTCTTCTCGGCGCTGCTTTTTGTCAGCTACAGTTTTCCGACGGCGCGTCGCGACGCGGCGTCGCGAGCGCGTCACCGTTACGATATTAAATACACCGAATTCCTCGTCGTCGTGATTTAGCATCGCGTCGCATTCTTCTTTTGCTTCGAGGAAATATCACTCGGGTAGCGGAACGCGTAGAATTCGCAGCTGGTAATGAAGTCCCCTAACTCGCAGCTCTGAAAGACACGAGCCAGTGATTTCGGAAAGGGAATGCGAGCTCCAGAGAGAGAGAGAGAGATAATCGATTTTTCGATAGACGGCTACGACTTTTGACCTCTTCTCTAGCGATACGAGGGATTTTTTTTTATTGCGATTTCGCGCGAGGAAAAATAAAAATTCGTGATTCGATGCCCGGGGACCGTGGAATGCAGAATATATCGAAGGAAAACAGCCTTTCTCCACCCCTGGATGCGGCTCGAGACAAGGGAGAAATTGAGAGAGAAAGAGATTGGAAGCTTGATCGAAGACTGAAGCCGATAAACCGGAAGCCGATTAAATTTATGGGGCGAGAAGGAGCGAGAGAGCCCCGATCCAACCAACCCCTTTGCGTCTGGCGAATTTCGTACCGGGATTCGGCTCTGTTTTCGGAGAATTACAGTCGCCAAAAAAACCAGACACACACTTAGTCCCTGTGCTATAATGCGAGCCAAGCCAAAATTCAAATTTTCCTCGTTTTGGAAAAATAATCACAATATTTGTAGGCAGACCGATGTAACGGCGATTGGTATGATTAAATGCAGGAGAACGTATCACCGGATTCGAGCATGCGAGAATGATTAAACCGTGGGTATGTTATTAAAAGCCCGAGTATTTTTCGTAATTTCACTCTCGCAAATATTATACGGAGACCCACCCGCGGGACTAAAGCATGTTGATTATAAAATTCATATTAAACTCCACATTGACGGGGCCGGGTATTCAATTTCTGCGGGGGCCACTGGCGGCTGCGGTGGCACCAGGCAGCGGCGGCGGCGGCTCCAGGATAAAATTATGCGCGTGCACTTTTTGCGCGCCGGTAATTCGGCCTTCGTTGAAATTTCGCGTATCAGTGTCTACAACAGCGGCGAAAGTAATATAGCCCCGGGGCGTCTTTCGACCCCCGCCCGGAAAAACACCGGCAAACCAAATTAATCCGCGCCGCGCGAACCGTTGCGTAAACTTAGTTGGCCATGTTGCCCATCAACTCCGCCGAAAATTTCATCAGCCCCTTGCCCGGCCGACGGAAACGAACCGCTTCGACCGTGACGAGTGCCATAAATATTTCGACAACCTTTCCACCCGATGATTATCGCCGGGACAAACGCCACGGCCAGCACGAAATCGGCAAAAAAATTATTTTTGAATTTTTTTCAACATGTTAAATCTCGCGGAAAAATCTGCAAAAATTCTGGGGCAGCGACTATAACACTGTAAACCTACTGTTAAAATATAAACAACATTTCTGTGAGACTGGTCAAGAAATCGTATTTTTTCTATTTTGGATTTTAAAAAATTTGAAATAATTCTATAATATTTTTGAGAATTTTTTTCACCATGTTAAACCTCGCGGAAAAATCTGCAAAAATTCTGGGGCAGCGACTATGACACTGTAAACCTACTGTTAAAATATAAATAACATTTCTGTGAGACTGGTCAAGAAATCGTATTTTTCTATTTTGAATTTTAAAAAATTTGAAATACTTCTCTAATATTTTTGAGAATTTTTACTCACAGCTGAATCGAAAAAAAGATGACCTAAGATTGATTTTTCGGTTTTATTCCCCGTAACCACCCCCTTGAGCACGTTAGGGGTGGATAATATTTTTCAGATCAAGGACACCGAAATCCTCGGACTGGAACACGATATTTTGCGGTCGGTGATGCATTCGCATCGATGAAGTGGCTCCGCGGTGGTTAATGAACAACGGTGAAATATTAAATGCGGCAGCCCCAGTTTCATAACAAGACATTTCACAAGAATCGATACACAGCGACTCATTATCTCGCGACTCATTGGAAATTCAACCGATCGAACAATAAGGGGTTAAACAGTTATTAAACTGTTCATTTCGCTACCCTTCGACGCGAGAGGATACAAACACACCGTCGGCCGTGGTAGTAGTAGTAGACGCAACACAGGCTCACAGGTTCGTGACCGCAGAACGAATACGAGGGTGGAAGAGTGTGTCCAGGGCTGCGGACAAGCCGGGCTGCGAGGGAAGGGGTCTGCGCCGTTCAATCGCACCCTTAATTAGCGCACTCAATTAAGCACGCGCACCGAGCCCGCACAACAGACTGCGCACCGAGCGCGCGCCCAGTTTTTGCGTTCGGGCTGCGTTAGGGGATCGAATTACCGACAATTATTAGGAACCCGACCGAATTGTTTGCCATCCGTGATGCCGGTCCTAGATATCGCTCGTTGGCATCTTTGGGTCATTTGCAGCTTAATCGAGATGGCCTAGTAACAATACGATATTGATAACAATTAATACTAATTTCGAGAGGTGCAATTCAGGATTGGATCAAGTTTTCGTTGAGGCCGGATTTTGTCCTAAATTCTAGGTTAGGCCAAGTTAGATCAAGTCTAATTCCGTGTGTGAACCTAGATCAGATGTAGGTTAGACCTGGGCCATAGCCATACTTAACAGGGCCCTAAATTAGTAGGGCACAGACTTAACAGGGCCCTAAATTAGTAATGCACAGACCTAACAGGGTCCTAAATTAGTCAAGGTCGGGAGTTCAGCCGGGTCCCAAATTGTTGCGATTCGGGTCCTGAATTAGTAGGGTGCCGACCTAATAGGGTCCTGAATTAGTACGGTGCAGACCTAACAGGGTCCTAAATTAGTCAAGGCCGAGAGTCCAGCCGGATCACAAATTGTTGCGATTCGGGTCCTGAATTAGTAGGGTGCCGACCTAACAGGGTCCTGAATTAGTAGGGTGCCGACCTAACAGGGTCCTAAATTAGTCAAGGTCGGGAGACCAGCCGGGTCCCAAATTGTTGCGATTCGGGTCCTGAATTAGTACGTTGCTGACCTAACAGGGTCCTAAATTAATCCGCTAAAAATCTAACGGGGTCCTAAATTACTCGGACCCAAACCTAACGAGCCCACTAAAAAGTCATGTTAGGTCCAATGGTCCTTTCAGGTCCCAATCCGGAAGTAAATCTTCTGGGCCCAGGCCCAGCATAGATATGAAAAATTGTAAAGTATTTCTAGTCGAATTTGAATAATGCAGTCTTTTGCCTGTCAAAAAATAATGGTACAGTTTAAAGGCAGCTGAACAGCTTGTAAAGTGAATCGAGGTGTTCAGAGGTGCGTGGCCGTGGCACGGTGGGATCTTTCAGAATTTACCAGGATTCACCATTATCAGAAATGCGAATTCGAGAGGGCTTTTATACGATATAGCAGAAGATAGTAACGCGGCGATGCAACGAGGCAATACACGGGCTTCCCGAATCCAGCACGTGGTGCACTAAAATCGTACGAGGGATCCGTTTTCCATTTGCCACTCCCAGGACACCGCGATTTTACCATTTTCCAAGATCGTACCCGTAATGTCTGCTGAACGATACCGTATCGAGTTTCGCCCCGGTAGTCCTCTTATTATCGTTTAACAGAAATACGATGTAACACGAGAAAGTGCTTTTCTATCGGAGGCCCTGGTCCTCCATTTTTTGTTTTTTTCTTTTTTTTTTTGCAAACTGTTTTGTTCGTTTATTTCCGCGCTATTTTGGACAACGACACCGGTTTCGTCCCGGGAGAAAAGTTTCCAGTTCATAAAATCTGCTTTTTTAAAAGAACCGTGCTTTTTTAAAAGAACCGTGCTTTTACACTCGAACGGACTTCCTGGAAAATAATAATTAATGCTCCCCCCACTCCCCGTCCGTGCAGTCATTAACACCTTGTTCGAAGCACAAGATAAAACTTCTCCGAAGTTCCTCTTAACATATTTTTTCACGATTATTTTGTTTCCAGTGGCTCTCGAGGGCGAAGTAGACGAAAACGCGAACCGCGCGCGTACCACCGTGCATATTTTATTCCCGAAACTGGAAATAAAAAAATCACCATCAGTACACGGCCGGAAAATTGGAAAACATCGACTGTACCGAAAATTGGAAACCAGACATCTGACAAATTAAGGGGGGAGGGGGGTGCATAGGGTGTGCGGAAAACGTTAAAAATTAAAAATTTGAAAAATGAATAACTTCCGTGGCGTTCCGCCGGAACGTTTCCATGTTTGGCTTTGCGGCTGCGTGTGGAACACAATTTTTAGGTTTACGTTTTGAACAACAAAACTGGTTGACAAAAACCACGGCCCGCCACCGGTACGGTCTTTTTAATTAAACGAACCGGAACACAATCGAAGGTCACGTGTAGCGTGTGAAAAATCAAATCGATAAAACAACCAATGTCTAAAACAGTTTCTCCATTCATGAACCGCGGTGTAACATTATAGAAAAAGCTTGGGTGTGTCATTATCGCGGGAACGCCATAAAGACTGCCAAATTAACCGTGCAAAGACCTGTCACAGCCCAGCAGGACGTGTCAAAGAAAGAAGGGCTCGTTATTCGGGAAAGGGACGCGTCATTAGAGTCGCCCCAGCGTGAAGTGTCGGCGCCAATGGGTTCGGGACACCCGGTATGCAGCCTGTTCTCTCGTACATGAAAGCATCGACTTTCGATCCACGGAGTCTGGAGGGGTTCTTTTTTTCATCCCCTCCCGGGTGATCGAACGCTTCCTTATCGAATGGTCATGTTTGCCAGATATTTTCCATGAACATATTCATCCGGCATTAATTTTTCATTCGTTTGGTCAGCGTCCAAACTATTGCTTTGCATTTTGCAGATGGAACCAGTTCAATTTTTAAGGAAATATTCACCAGAGTTTCGGAGCTGGCCAGCAATGAATACATGCACATTCATTTCAGAAAAAGTCCAATCCATATCTCACTGGGTCCAAAATTGCTTGGGTCCTTACTTAACAGGATCCAAGAATTAGCCGGACCGGACCTAACGGGGTCCCAGATTAGCTGGGTCCAGACACAAAAAAATTAGAATCGTTCCAAATAAGCAGGGTCCTGAATTAGAATCGTTCCAAATTAGGAGGGTCCTGAATTAGGAGGGTACCGAATTAGGAGGGTCTGGGTTAGGTGGGTCCCAAATTAGGAGGGTCCCGAATTAGGAGGGTCCCGAATTAGGAGGGTCCCGAATTAGGAGGGTCCCGAATTAGGATGGTCCTGAATTACGAGGGTCCCGAATTAGCAGGGGCACAAACCTAACGCATCCCAAATTAGCAGGATCCCAACCTAACTGGACCCAAGCCTAACAGTGTCCAAACCTAACGGGGTCCGAAATTGACAGGGTGCAAAATGAGCCAGGGCGTCCCACAAAATAATTTTTTACAGGTTGTTGAATGATCTGGGCATCGGGAGGATTAGACCAGGTCTCAGAGGAAGCCAGCTGTCAGTAAGGAAAAAATGCCAAAGCGGGTCCGGTCGGCGAGAGTCAATCATTCGATTGACGCAAAAGAAATTATCCTGTGTGCTTCGGAAAATTCTTAGGCGACCGTGACAGCTTTGCGGTCGGACAAGCTTTTGTTGTGCCCGTCAAACATCACGGCGAGAAAACGAGAACGGTGACATGGAATTTTTATCATTTTTCTGGATATGCCCGCCGAAGGGGGAAGTTCCGCAAGCTTTCCGCCGGGGTGCGTCGCACTGCGAATTTGAATGGATTGCGTCCCAATGTTTACCCTCTCCCCCCCCCCCCCCCCCCTATGTACGCTCTGTATATATCGTGCACCCTCGAATCGCATAAAAGCACCGGCTGGGTTTCCATTAGTTTAATTACAGACAAGGTCGTCGTCGGTGGTAGAACATCGTTGCAGGTGTAGGTGTAGTTTGAAGCACGAGACCAGCCAGCGGGAGTTAATTCCGTAGAAAAGGTAGATCGGACCTTGCTAGAAGACATCACAGCGAACGGTGAAAATTTGTTCTTCGGACACTGATAGAATTCGGATTGGACTATCTGTAAAAGGGTGATCATCATCCTCGATCAACAATTTCAAAGTAGATCGAATGCGAACGAAATTTCGTGTACTTTGTGTGAATTTTTCAAGCACAGTGAATGAAAGCTGAAAACACATTGTCCGAGTGACCGCGCAAGCCTAACACAGCGTGTTCCTTTGTGCCCAACAGCTCCCCAGAAACGTATACACACGCCGCTGCAGGGAACACCGGTCGAATGAACGTTCCGAGATCTTGCAAAATGCATGATAACTTCCAGGCAAACGCGCTCTCGATTTCCAGCAAGTGCGTTCCAGCCGCAGTTATCTGCCATCAGCTCTTTGTCATGGCTCCCGTCTACCTATACTATCCTAGCTCCTGGCGCCTCGTGTGTATGTATAGCAATCACGGAGACATCGTTGTCTTAAGTGTTTCTGCTACATTCTCGTACACTGAATGGATTTTCCGTCCATTCGACACATAAAAATTACAGACTATGCGAGACACGTTTCTTACTACAGTAAACGCTTGATTCTTGTTCAACAGCCGTGTTTTTCATGGACAAGAAACGTGCCCAGAAGTGCTTTCTGATTTATGACTGCGTCTAGATATCGCGCCGACCACGCCGAGGGAGACTTCAATAGAGAGCCGAACATAGAGAAGGACAGAATGAAATACGGTTCGCGTGACTATCCGCGTCTCTTTCTTACCGATGCGCTGTCCTTCGTTGCGACCGAAACTTTCACCGCCCATTAAACCACTAAATACAATTGAAACTATATCGTGTTTGGTCTTGTTTTAATCGGAAAAATGCCAGAAACAAGCCAGTGATAGTCCCATAAAAAAATAATGAAAATTAAGAAGTTTGAACATTCGATTCACGGTGTCGATGTAGTGGTGTTCTGATATACCCAAGCCTAGACATGCAGTGGAGTGGGTAGGCACTGGACAGGGATCGTGCCCACGACCCCGGACAAGAATCGAGCATTTACTATAGTCAGGCAGCTTAGTGTACCAGTTTAAAAATGTAGAGTATAGAATCAGCTATTTGCCCAGAGCTTTAGGGTATCAGACTATAAGTTTAGGGTATCAAGATAGAAATGTCGGGTGTCCTGGAGGCCCAGAGTGCCCAACTACAAATTTAGGGTACCCCAGAAGTTTAGGGTATCCGAGCAGTTTAGGGTATCAGCCTCAGGTTTAGAGTATCGTGCCACCAGTTCAGGGTATCAGGCTAAGAATTTCGGCTATCAGGCTAAAGTCCTAGGGTCTCGGACTAAAAATTGATAATTCCAGCTGGCTATGTCCAACCAAGGCGTTAGGCTAAAAAGCCAAGAGCCGGGTAGGTGGCACGATCCTGACGCCAGGTCGAGTCTCTTGGGCAGTGGGATTCCCGGTGGCCGGTAAATCGGTCTTCTGGTCAGCGATGTAATTAAAAGAGCGGTGTGCATTTAAAACGAACAGCGGCATTGTGAGGCGGGTGGCCGACAAAGAGGAATGGAGGAGGGAAGAAGAGCCATGCAGCAGCGGCGGCGGCGGCGACGGCGCTGTTAATGGGCGATCGCTGTGGTAGCAAGCAGACTCTAGGCGACCGCCTGAAATCCACCGCCTCGGCCAGCAGCGGTAGCAGTAGCAAGCAAGCACGGAGCCAGCTCTCTCGGCAGCGAGCGGGCGAACAAAGCGGAAAGCTTCGGCGTACAAACAGCGTCGGCCCCGTGTTGCTGCAAGTGCCGCGAAACTTTAACAATGGTTATTGTTTCGGGCCGGCTCTGTAACTGGCCTAATAAAATAGCGGAAGCCCGTGCTGGGAATGGGTGAAAAAAGCCGGCCGCGGAAAAATCGGCTGCCGCCTCGCTGCCGGATATAACGATAACGGGAAGTTCGAGGCGAGAGCGAAACACAGGGCGAGTGAGAGGGAGCGAGAGCTTAAAACTGTGCCTATGGCTCGTTATCGTTTCGAATGCACTTTCTGATGTTTTATACGGGGCCGGTCTTCTTCGAATGGCGGCAGCCATGGGGAATCAGCCTAATGGCCGAAACGATGGCCCCACTGTTTCAGAGAAAACTGCGAAAGTGTTTAATCGGCCGATCCCGTTCCCTCGATAGAGTCGTTCGATAATTTTATCGTGCCCGTTAGATCCTTCCGCTGTTTTCTAGCGGCCTCGTTCAATATCGTACACGACCACTGTGCGCTTCTTCGTTTTTCGCCCACGGATCTCCAGAGAAATTCTAAACTATCAAAAAGAGGATCGAACGAATCATATTTTTACTTCGCCGTGTGTCCAATGGGAGCCGAGATGAAAAATGTATTGGATAGAGCACCGAGCCGTTCGCCGGCGAAAGGAGATTATGGTACCGACCGTTCGTCGAATAACAGAACTGTTTTGAAATTCTTACTGTGCTTATGAACGGTATAATGCGCGCTCGTGTAAAAATTATTTATCTCTACGGGGAGGGGAGATGGTTTCCGGGAAATAATTTTTCGATGTTTTGCAGAGCGCGAACATGATATTCAGGAATATTATTTTTCCAATCAGTAATTCGATGTGATAGCCCACCGTATCTGATGCGCGGAACGCGCTATATGAAATGTAACACGTTTTTGCACGGACAGGTTCGGGGGTGCACGTTATTCGTGCTGGTTACATTTTGATAAAGATACACGGTCACTTTTTTCAGAACCGAAATACTCGTTTGCAGCTGCGTGTGTATCGGGAAAAATTGGAAAATTTGCGGGGTACTACATTACACCCAACTTGAGGGCCTAAATTAGCTAGGGATACAGGTCCTAAATTACCCCTAGCTGGGATCCCAAATTATCCCTAGGTCGGGATCCTAAGTTAGCCCTAGCTTGGGATCCCAAATTATTCCTAGTTTGGAGTCCGAAATTAGCCGTAGCTTGGGATCCCAAATTATCCCTAGGTTGGGGTCCTAAATTACCTGTATCTTGGGGTCCTGAGTTAACCCTAGCTTGGGATCCCAAATTATTCCTAGTTTTGAGTCCGAAGTTAGTCCTAGCTTGGGATCCCAAATTATCCTTAGCTTGGGGTCCTAAATTACCTGTATCTTGGGGTCCTGAGTTAGCCCTAGCTTGGGATCCCAAATTATTTCTAGGTTGGAGTCCGAAATTAGCGCTAGCTTGGGATCCCAAATTATCCCTAGTTTGGGGTCCTAAATTACCTGTATCTTGGGGTCCTGAGTTAGTCCTAGCTTGGGATCCCAAATTATTCCTAGTTTTGAGTCCGAAATTAGCCCTAGCTTTGGATCCCAAATTGTCCTTAGCTTGGGGTCTTAAATTACCTGTATCTTGGGGTCCTAAGTTACCTCTAGCTTGGGGTCCTAAATTGCCCCAGGCTTGGGGTCTTAACCACACCTAGAGTCTTGGCATTCTTCGGTGAACGTGAAGACAGGAGGCAGAAAATTCCCGAATGTCTCGAAGTCAAGGGTTGCCTGGGCCACGGATTACACGTTTTCCGCGGTAAATCCGCCGGCGGGTGGAAAACCGACGGCGGATACACCGTCGCGACAAGGCTGATTTGAATTTTTCTTGGTGGCTCAATACCTCCGGCTCTTCCCCGGGACACGTCGCATTGAATATTCCATAAATAAATCGGCGTTTAATAGAAAATCGGGGAACTCTCACGCCCACCTCATCGCTCACTGTCACGCGGTGTGCTGCTCCAACACCCGCCCAGCCGCCTAGTATCTCAATAATATTCAGTTTATAAAGTTTGAATGGCTCTCTTATTACGCGGCTGACGAAGCCCTGCTTTTCTCCCTTTTCCCACTTTTTCGACGGGGATCTATCTTGCCGATCGATTGCCACGGAATGGCTCTCCTCCGCGTTCACCTCGTGCAGCAGGAGCCGCCTCTGCAACTGTTTATGCTGCCGCAAAGCCGCCTATTTCACATGGAGAGACGATAATGTTTTACCGTGGAGGCATTCAAAATGATCGATGATACGATACGCTTCGAAATATAACAGTGAACTAGTTGGAACATAGTTCGAGCTTGGTCCCAACCTAAGTTAACTCACATGTCCAAGCTAATTTAGGCCATCCCAGTATCGAGCCTAACTTAGGACTAAGGCCCAAGCCTAATTTGGCACTCGGGACCAAGCTGATTGAGGATCCAGATCAAAGCTAAGGTGGGAGCAAGTTTTAGACTAATTTAGGACCAAGGTCTCAGTTAATTTAGGACCCCCTTGAAGCTAATATGTGACCTAGTTTGGAGCTAATTTAGGAGCTTGACCCAAGCCTAATTTAGGGCCCAGGGCTAAGTTAATTTAGGACCCCTCTGAAGCTAATCTATGACCTAGTTTGGGGCTAATTTGGGACCTTTGCCCAAACCTAAATTTAAGACCCAGGTCTGGGTTAATTTCTGACACCTCTGAAGCTAATCTATGACCTAGTTTGGGGCTAATTTGGGACCTTTGCCCAAACCTAAATTTAAGACCCAGGTCTGGGTTAATTTCTGACACCTCTGAAGCTAATTTAGAACCTTAAACCAAGTCTAATTTAGGACATTTATCCAAGTCTAATTTAGGACATTTATCAAAGTCTAATTTAGGACCCACTTCCACACCACCGCAAGACCGATTCTGGCCAAGGCAGCTTCGGTCAAATCGAATTCCTAAAAATCGATCGGACAGAACAGAGTGCAGCCAGTGGCGAAGACCGAGGAGAGGCGATCGTTAGAAGCAGCAGGAAGCCCCGAGGATTCGTCGCGGCGCGTTTCGTGTAATATAGTCGATTGTCGAGGCGCGTTTCGCCGACAATAACGCCGGTCCGAGACGACAATAACGTGTTCTCGGAGGCAAAGGAACTGCCGATCGAGCGTGAGGGGGACGTCGTGTCCGGTCCTAATTCCTCTGTTTGCGTATGCAAACGAAGAGACGAGGTCGGCCGAGGGCCGCCTGGACATTCGTGTTTAGATTGTCCGTTTGTGTGTCGCGCACAAACTCGTAAACGCACCTGTAGTAATAGCTAACTCTGTGTGTTATGGGTTCAGCTCGAAGCCAATTGAGAACCGCGATGCCTTAAAAACACAATAAACCACGCCCCGTTCTTCTATCCACCGAAAATTCTTTCATCAAAGAAACATTCGTGTATTGCGGTAGTGTATTTGCATTTTATTAAAAATATATCCGAACACGCTGGCTGTTCCAGGCTCGTTGTCACGTCAGCTAGCCCAGGAGGCAGCACGATTTTCGCCAGCCACGAGACTAATTCGCAACTCTCTCTCTCTCTCTCCGTCTCTCTCGCTCGCTCGCTGGGTTCATAGCCGGGTGACGCGTTCACTGGAAATCTGTATTAACTCGGCCCCCGTGGGATCGGCCTTCGAAACGCGCTCTAGCCTGCAAAGAGATCGGGAAAATCGCTCGGAGCTAGATGTTTAATAAACGCAGCCGCCGACGGCACGCGTCGCGACGCCCGAAATGAAACTGTCGCGGTGAGCGGACAAGAACGGTTTCGAAATTTCCCCGGCCTTGTTTCCACCCGGTGAAATGGAAATTAATTCCCTGCTTTGCGGTAATGAATTTCGAATTTCACGGCACGCGTGTGCGTGTCCGTCCGCGGCTGGCTGCATGTGCGTCATACCAGAAATTCCGGAATGAAAAACGCTATGCGTTCAAAAATGCTCGACAAAAGCGAACTATGTCTAGAATGATCCTCTCTCCTCCGATACGACAGGGACAAAATTCGACCATAATAAAGTTGTACCGGAGCATAGTACGGATTTGGCTAGATGCTCTGTCTGCGATGTAATCTCTATAGGCACGAAGTAGCTGCGATTTATGCAAGACTAGGACTCTGGATATCCCTCGAAGGCGTCAAACTTCGAACGCTCATAAATAATGTCGGCGGGAATCAAATATGGAGAGCGTGATCAACCTGTTCCTTAGAAATTCGCTATCCCAAATCTCGTTTAAACAATATTCCTCCCATGGCGCTGGTCCGAGGGAACCCGATAGACAAAGGAGACAATCGAGTCGCTGAAGGTGGGGTTAAACTGATTTTCATCAAACACAGCTTTGCGAGCATTAGCCTGGTATTATATCGGCGAATCATAGTGAGATTCAAGGGTGGAAAGTGGCAGGACGTTTCGTGTCGGTCTAATATTGACAGAAATATTTGTCTAACAAAAATAAGAGCACAGCTAATATCAATTTCCCCCCAACTTCCACCGACGTACATAGAACCTCCATCGGCCTCATCAAGTACGAAGGCACGAGGCCTCCCGGCAAAGGGAAGCTCCTTTGCATTTCACTTTTCCAAAGTCCGGTAACGACAACGGTTATCGCGTCCGGAAGGCAATCGCCGTTCCGTAGACTGCTACAATATCGTGTTCCTCTTAAAACGGAGGCAAAATCACACGAAGCACCTGGCTGGATCCCCTTAATTGTTTAAAACTCTCCGTGCAGTTAACATAATGGTAGCGGAACAAACAACCGTGGCTTTGTGAAAAGGAATAGCTGGCCCTTTCTTTCTTTTTTTTTCCCGTAGCTAATTGGAGTCTGTTTGATCCATGCGCTGTCCGTAAAGCTTCGCACACAGGATCATCCGAGCAAATTAGTCGAGCGAACGCATCATCGCCAGACCCGGGGGCTGCACTCACGCCCTGTGCCAGTAGCAGCACCCTGTCTCGCAAGTATTTCCCGAGGAATTTTAATTAATATCCTGCGGTTTGGGCGGAGGTGGCCAAAACGCCGGTCGAACGGACGTCAGAGGGATACAAAGCCTTCAGATAAAAGGCGATACCCCAGGACCCGCCACCGGCGTGGGGTGGAGAGAGTTTTTTATCGACGACGAAATGCCCCCAAGCTTCTTTTCAAGGGTGAGCACAGGGTGCAAAAGGTGGCCGAGACGGTGGGCACAAAACCTGGGGCCACTGACTCCGGAAACGGTGATGGCAGACACAGCAAATTGCTGCCATTAACTGACACCCTCACCCCTGCGTGATCTGATATGTCACACCCTCGCTTTATTCCGCAATATTACCCCTGGAAATAATCCTTAGAAAAATTGCAACATTTCTCTTCATGTCCAGCTTTGGTTCTAAACTAGCTCTAGCCTGGGGTCCAAGTTGGACTCAGTCTAGGACCCAAATTGGACCTAACTTTTGGATCCAAATTGGACCTAGCTTCGGACCTAAATTAGCTCTAGCCTAGGGTGCAAGTTGGACTCAGTCTAGGACCCAAATTGGACCTAACTTTTGGATCCAAATTGGAATTAGCTTCGGACCTAAATTAGCTCTAGCCTAGGGTGCAAGTTGGACTCAGTCTAGGAGCCAAATTGGACCTATCTTTTGGATCCAAATTAGACCTAGCTTCGGACCTAAATTAGCTCTAGCCTAGGATCCAAATTGCATCTAGCTTCGGACCTAAACTAGCTCTAGCCTAGGGTGCAAGTTGTACTCAGTCTAGGAGCCAAATTGGACCTATCTTTTAGATCTAAATTAGACCTAGCTTCGGACCTAAATTAGCTCTAGCCTAGGATCCAAATTGCACCTAGCTTCGGACCTACATTAGCTCTAGCCTAGGGTCAACTTGGACTCAGTATAGGACCCAAATTGCACCTAACTTTTGGATCTAAATTGGACCTAGCTTCGGACCTAAATTAGCACTAACCTAGGACCCAAATTGGACTTAGTCTAGGACTCACATTGGATCTAACTTCGGACCTGAATTAGCTCTAGCCTAGAATCCCAATTGGACCTAGCTCCGGACCCAAATTAAACATCGCTTGGATTCCAAACTAGACCTAGCAATGGATCCCAATTAAAGTAGTCTGGAGTCCAACCTAGACCTAACCCAGGTGATACTAACTACTCGAACAGTGACAAATGGATTAAGGGGTTCAGTAGCGAACCTTAAATGACGACCAGCTCAAAGCTGGTTCCTCCCCGTCCCAATTCTTTCTGCAACACCGGGGCACTTTTTTCTGGCACGGGCAAAGTGCCGTATACGTTTGAGAAGACGCTTCTCCGCCGCCTTTACACCGGCGGCAGCGGAAATGCAGAGGGAAGAAGGGCATGTCACGATCTCCCAGACAGAGAGGCCCGGAGACCGGGGGGAAACGAATTCTCTTTTCCGCGTTTGTGGCTCAAACATCGCGTCAACTTCAAAACTGAATTAAGTCTTTAAATTTGCAGGATTATCGCGGAACACGCCCGGGAACATAATAACTGCATGAAATCCCCCGGGGGGAAGTGCCACGCCACCTTCGGGATCGTTTCATCTTCAGTGGAATTAAAGCACGGCGCGGCGGCTGCGAATGCTTGCGCCGGACAGACTTGTTTACACTTAATTTAGTGATTAAACTGTTACCTATATCCCCCCTCCCCTCCATCCCCGTCCCATGGTCAGCGTCTAGAAAATTCAACGATCGAGAGACACCCGGAGCAGTGAATGAAGGGACACTTGTTGAAGAGCGACGCTAATGAATATTGTGCCCAGAGACGCTACGATTTGCGCTTTTCGCGATAGTGACCTCGGAAGAGAGGGGAGGTGTGGTGTGTCTTCAGGGGTACTCTGGTTTTCAATTTTTCTTTAAATTTTTCCGTTTTATTTACACTATAAGAGCTCTCGAACATGTGTACAAAAGGATTTGTTTGAGTTCATAAAATTAATTCAGTTTGGGGGCCAACATAATTTAGGATCCAATAAAAAATTTATAATTCGTCTAATTTCGCTTCTTGACCCAGAAATGCGTGTATACAATCCTAATGCAGAATGTTGAACAGCTCCTCGGAAAAAAATTCCAAAAAATTGATAAGGGATATCATCCCGTTGAAAACCAGAACAACCCAATTAAACGGAGAGCAAAAAGGGTGGGGGCAACAAACACGTATACACACACGGGAAACGTGTTCCGACACAGCGAAAGCATGCCTCTGCCAATAGAAAAGAAACATAACAAGACAATAAAACATTGAATATCACGCACGGATACGTCCAATCGGTACTTTGCTGTCGTGACATCAATAAAAGCACTACACAGTCAGATATAATAAACGATAGCTGACATCTAATTACACACTGCGCTGCAAAAATAGATCCATTTGGGCAGAAAGAAAAGATACAAAAACAAAAAAACTGGTTGGTGAAAAATTTGTTACGACGTTTGTATTCACTTACCCCAGAGGAGACCGACCGACTAGCGCGCGCTTAGTTCACACACCGGATTTCGACTCTTACACGTTACCGATGACGGTAAACACTTTTTTTGACCGGGTGAATATTTTTTTTTGTTTGTTTTACGATTGAAAAGAAAAAAAGAAACGTGAGAACAGATTTTGATCATTGGTCTGAATATAATATGCCAATCGGAAACTGAATGATCGCGACTCACCTTTATTCCGAGGGTAGGAGTCAGCATTCCATAGTCGGTTAGGGGTTGCAGCATAACGGGGGGTAGGTTTGCCATCATCATACTGTCTAGAATCTTCGCACGTACTTTTCCTTCGTGCACAGAACACAAATCAATTTATTGCTTACTAGACCTACCTGAAACACAGGAAAAGGTACACACACATTAGGCGACTGTACGGTTCACAAAACAAGCATATTTATTTTTTTTAAATGTACACAATGCAGGTGTAAACATACACGTAAGCCACACGTTTCATTCGATCAAGATTGAAAACTGGGAAAATTTTTCTAAATTGTTATACCATAGTTATGTATAATAGATCGCCTCATGTTTCCGTAATTATCAGAATCAATGCAGTTCCGGAGTCCACAGGTCAAATTAATTAAAACTAATGGCGAGAATAGTACCATAGGTGGACAAAGCGAGTACACAGCCACCATTTAATTAGTTCATACGGCTGTCTTGTTTCGGGAGGGGGAGGTTAGCTTAACTGAATAGGCTAACAGATCCCATCCGAGGAACTAGCGAGAGCTTTAAAACAGGTATTCCGACGGAGTGAACGATACAAAGCCTGGCAAAGGTGCAACGTGTCTCCGTGTCACGCGGAAACCGAAGAAAATCCAAGTCGCGGTGCCCCCCCCACCCGGTGCGAGCCTAGCCGCGCAATCTGCAAACTTGGTGCCGCCGCTTTCGCGGGGACAAAGCGCCCGGCCGCGTTTTCCTTATCTTAAATCCTCGCGGAATGCAGAAAGTGTAACAAAGGCTGCGCGGAACTACGGGCTCCGGGTATCTACCGATGAACTTTTACCAGACGCGAGGGCGCGCGCGCGCGCATGGTTGCGACACGCTTCGCGCAAACATTGTTCCGAACTCGTCCCGATCCAAAACCCAGGTAACCGAGCAAGGAGTTTGAGGACGGAGAGGACTCTCGCCGTGGAGTTCCACAGTTGCAGAGTTTCATCGCAAACCCCCTCACACTCTCTCTCTCTCGCTCACTTCCACTCTCTCTATCTCTCCTCCAGGTACATTTCAATTATACCTCGGCAACCAATTAAGAAATTAATCCATTAAGATTAACGTGAACCGCGGAGGAACTCGTGTAGACGGGATTACACACGTCCGTGGATCGACCGAAACCTGGGCGCAGAGTCAACGTGATCGCTTCGCTGAAGACCAACACACACTTCGGGGAAGATTGCTGGTCATTCAGACCGCGTTTAGCTCTCGCTGAACACCGAAGCCGCGACACGGACACTTGACCCCCATGCTTTTTGGACACTTCAATAAAGATACGTATCTGTTTCCCTCGGACAAACTAGGACCGAGGTGGGTGCACACTGGGATCGAGCTAACTCGAAGATAGCATCAGCCTGGGTCTCGGTTAGGCCCTAAAGAGGATTCTTGTCCAAGATAATTTGGGATCCAGTTCCAAACCAAGTTAGGACCCAGGTCTATACTAGATCTAGGCTGATTTAGGATCCAGCAGCCAGCTAGATACAAGCTAATTTAGGACCCAGCTCTAACCTAGATCTAGGCTGATTTAGGACCCAGCAGCGAGCTAGATCCAAGCTAATTTAGGATCCAGTTCCAAACCAAGTTGGGACCCAGGTCTAGGTTAGATCTAGGCTGATTTAGGACCCAGCAGCGAGCTAGATCCAAGATAATTTAAGATCCAGTTCCAAACCAAGTTAGGACCCAGGTGTAGGCTAGATCTAGGCTGATTTAGGACCCAGCAGCGAGCTAGATCCAAGCTAATTTAGGATCCAATTCCAAACCAAGTTAGGACCCTAATGTAGGCTAGATCTAGGCTGATTTAGGACCCAGCAGCGAGCTAGATCCAAGCTAATTCAGGACCCAGTTCCAAACCAATTTAGGACCCAGGTCTAGACTAGATCTAGGCTGATTTAGAACCCAGCAGCGAGCTAGACCCAAGCTAATTTACAAGCTAGTTCCAAACCAAGTTAGGACCCAGGTGTAGGCTAGATCTAGGCTGATTCAGGACCCAGCACCAAGCTAATTTACGACCCAGTTCCAAACCAAGTTAGGACCCAGGTGTAGGCTAGATCTAGACTAATGTAGGACCCAGAACCAAGCTAGACCCAAGCTAATTTAGGACCCAGTTCCAAGATAATTTAGGACCGAAATCTAAATCCAAGCCCAAATTGGAAACCAGATCCTGGCTAGAAAATTGTATTGTGTATCCGAGTTGACGCGACACCAACGGGATCCAGCATTCGCTTAAAGGTAACCGCAACGAGTGGCTGTCCACGGTTCTCTGTTACGACCCGTCGGCGTCTGTCCCGCACGAATTAAACCGGTCTAAGTACACTTTAATTAGCCGCAGAGCAAACAGGGAGGATCGGCGAGAGCCCGCCGATTTACATGAAAAGCGTGGCAGTCGGTGGAGACCGAAATACCCGTCCCTTTAATGAATCATTTCTTCGGACGATCGACGCGTAGAGCCCGGTGCTAAAGGAATGTCTACCGAATTTCGGGAGATCGATCGTGGTGTTGTTTAATCGGAAGACAGCAGCAGCCTCGGGGAAACTTCGCGGTCTCGGAGAAAAGAATTTCGAATCCTGGGAAGAAGAAGAAGCTCAAAGAAGCCGTGGAACACATCCAACGGAGGTGAACTGCGATCTCGAAATTGTGCCCAAGCGAGATAACAAAGTGGCGGGAAAGAGAACATCGGAAAAGTGAAGTGCTCCCGAAGTTACTGCGAATTTTTCTTAACGTTAAACAGCGGTGTTGGAAGGAAAGAGAAGAGAAGATATCGAAGAGAGGAGAGAGAGAGAGAGAGAGAGAGAGAGAGAGAGAGGAAGAAGTGGATAGCTCGGTCGAGCACGGGAACAGCGTGGAAACACCGCGTTCACGGAAATAGAGATTTCGCGGAAGGTCTTACGTCGGATTTGCCGGTTAAGCCGCCTCGGATCGTGCTGTTACAACGTTTCCTTCTGCAGCTCCCTCTGCGAAAACTCCTGAGCCCCACCCTCTCCTCTCCTCTCCTCGCCGCCACATTTCTATTCCCCCACGCCCACGCAGCTCGCAGATCAACGACGGCCACGTGACACCAATCTAAGTTTCGAAACCATCCTTCAACCTTCCCCTCTTTCTTTTTCCCTCGCCGGGATCCGCTCGCCGGAATTCTTATGGGAATCCTCCGCGTATCGATTAACCCATTAATGCACGCGACCGTGGCGCCTAGAGCGCTGCAAAATTAGTCGCAGTGACGAACAAATTGGTCCTAGCTTGGCGAAAGTTGCATGTAAATTGCCGTCCCTCCGAGGGCTTCTTTCAGATTTTTTTTATTGTTCAACGTTTCGGCTACGTTGTAGTATTTTTTCACTCCAAAAAGCATGATAATTTTTTCAAATGCATTCAAGTTCACTGATTTTTCAAGTGGACAATTTTGATACTGCCGAAACGACCAAATTATTTCCCCCGGACATCAGGATTAAGAGAACTGCGTAAAAATTCAATTACAATTTTTTTTTTTTTTTTTAAGGTTTAACGTCGCATCAACTGCATGCTTATTATCAACGAGAATAATTTTCTGGATTTTCGATTCCTTAATAAATTCCAGTAGGTCTTGTATTTCATCTTCGTCAAGATTCTCTTTGTCTTTCCAATTTTGTATTTTTCTCGTAATGTATTCTGTTTTGGACAGAATAATATCATGTGGTTTATTCAGCTGTATGAAGCGTAAATATGAAAATCAATTAAAATCTCGCCAGGCGAAGTGTAGAATTTTTTAATTTTTCGAGGAAGAATCGCGGGGGCGGGATGGAACGAAGTGCGACTGCACCGAATCAGTGTGACTCGGCAGGCAGCTAACTCGATTTAGGCAAAGTTGCGGGAAAACTTGGAAGCCACGCGCCATCGCCGGGTAACATGAAACCGAGGGGAGTTAATCAACCATGGAACGACACATTCTGCCGCGTAAAAAGTTCAACGGCAGTGGGGGGAGCAAGATGTTTCTCGAGCGAGAAACACAGTCGCCATCCTCTTTCGAACACGGGTGTGAACCGGGTGCAGGGGGGGGGGGGTCGCAAAAATAAAAGCGATCAGGAACGTTCAAAACTCTGTGTTTCAGTCTGTGCTATTTCTCCGAGTCGACTGTACAGGGGGGGATGGGAAGTCTTAAACTCGAAAAAAAAAATCTAGGCGAAGTCGTGGCATAAACGTGGGTCGTGTCGCCAGCTTTCTGTCGTAAACCCCGGTGAACAACAGCTCGCGTCATCACGTGTGCGGTAGGTAGTTTCAGTGATAATTCTCGAAAATTTCCGGACGAGTACGGTGCTCGTGACAGCGAAGACATCCTGGAGCACGTGTCCCTTGTAACAACAACCGGAATACGGGAATCGAGGTGTACGTCTGGGGCCCCGGGAACCTTCATAGTGTTCGATCACCTACACGGTTTTCACCCTACCGCCTTGTTCTGTCTCTCCCTGGGCCACTCTCGCTTCCACACCCGCGCGCTTTCTCACTCTCTCTCTATCCGGCACCTTCTTCTTTTTTTTTTTTTTTATAGGACTGGATATTTTATTCAGCGGCACTCTGCTCGCTCGCCCTCTCGCGGCGTTTGATATTGCAGTCTCATTGCATAAAACCCGAGGCTTGCATAAAACACGGGGCCAGCGTTTCTCGAGCCGGAGCTGACGGCTCGGAAAGACGGTCAGAAACGGCCGGCACCGGCGCGTTATTACGCGGACTGTACAAGAAATAAGTTCGCGAAAAAGAATTCATCCCAGCGCCGGGATTAAATATGACACGTTCTGATCAGGGAGAGAGCAGCTACAGGTCTTTGCCGATGCTGTGTAACGCGACCTGTGAGCCAGAGCCTGATAGAATACTTGGATTATCATGCTGGGCGATGTCCAAGTTAATTCGATCAACTCGGCTGGAATGTAGGTAATTCTCGTCGGTAGTGGCTGGAGTGGACCTAGTGCTGGAGTACCTCATCTGGATCTAACTCGATCTACGAGTATCTGGACTGGGCCTAAAGTTAGCCTAGAGTACCTGGACTGAGCCTCAACCTGGTCTAGAGTACCTATACTGGGCCAAAACCTGGCATAGAGTATCTGAACTGAACCTAAATCAAGCCTACAGTACCTGGACTGGGCCTCAACCTGGCCTAGAGCACCTAGAGCAGTTGGAACAGTCCGAAATCTAGCCTAGAGTACCTGTACTGGCCCTAAATCTAGCCTGGAGTACCTGAACTGGGCTTAAACCTGGCCTAGAGTACCTGGGACAGGCCTAAATCGAGCCTAGAGTACCTGTACTGGCCCTAACTCTAGCCTGGAGTACCTGAACTGGGCCTAAACCTGGCCTACAGTACCTGGGACAGGCCTAAATCGAGCCTAGAGTACCTGTACTGCCACTAAATCTAGCCTGGAGTACCTAAACTGGGCCTAAACCTGGCCTAGAGTACCTGGGACAGGCCTAAATCTAGCCTAGAGTACCTGTACTGGCCCTAAATTTAGCCTGGAGTAACTGTACTGGCCCTAAATTTAGCCTGGAGTACCTGAACTGGGCCTAAACCTGGTCTAGAGTATCTGGACCTAATGCTGACTTAGATCGTCTGGGACAGGCCTAAAACGTAATTTCCCCAGCCCGGCCACCATCCACCATTTATTTCATGCCATTTTTTTCAACTCCCGCGAAGGTTATGCGAACCAAAGAGTTACATAAATCGTTTCTGCCAGCACAGCAGGGAAGAACAAGACTCGTTTGCCTCGGTAACCGTCGGTCCGACCGTCAGCTATTATCTTCTATCATTAGCAGAAAATCACACTAAACGTCCGCAGCACATCATCATTCACGCGTCACTGTCAATGCTTCTAATGCACGTACACTGATTGCCAATTAGTAGCACGGAACGTGTATCGATCGATCGAAAGCTGGCGGCACAGGGCCGACCGATTGCACTCATTAATGCGACCTGGATTTCTCATTTTGATACGGACAAGGAAATCGCTCTTCATCCGAGATCACGGTGCTTCATCCTACAGGATTCAACCTGGGATCCTTGTGTCTGTGTTTTCGCGTGATCTCGCTGCCTTCCCACGGCTTTGCGAGTACCTTCGAACCAACAGGATTCGCACTGGTCACCTTCGTATATTTTTTTCGAAGAAACTATCAACGATACGGGAATAAACTTTCTCGGGATGGACAGAGATAACCTTGAACTATGGTGAAAAATTTTTTCAGTCGCTGTTGCGTAACTATTAGGACAGAAAAAAAATAATGCCAAGAAAACCTGTTTCCTATACGAGGCTCAAGATCACAGGTAAGGGTGTCGAAGAGACCTAAACACGCGATCGTCATGGCAGAGAACGTCACCCACATAGAGCGATAATTGCTCACGTTGTTCCGCGTTAATACAGCGGGATAAAAGGACCACGACGCGTCCACCTCTGGTGTCCCGGAATATCCTCGAGCCTTTTATTTTCACCGGTTCCGGTCATCTTTCTCTATTTTCCACGGTGTTCCTACCGTCTGCTCGCGCGCTGTGTGTCGTCGACCTCTTTTCCTCGACCGTCCGCGTTTGATTAATTCTGTATCCAACCATGGCTAATTCGACGGCGATTAACTGCGCGCCGAGAGGGAAACGCCGGGAAAAGTGAGGAAAAAGTGTCGAAGGCGTGCGAATAAAAATGTCAGCCTGGACGAGTCGTCAACCGGACCCTGAAATTTGGTGGTCGAAGGTCTACTGCCGGATCATTCCGATGAGGAATCACGAAAATAGGCACAAAATTATGGACATAGAATATTGGGTCACGCTATGGCGGCTACCAAGAGGCTAACAGAATGAGGGTGTCCATGATTGTGGAGTAATCTGCAAGGATTCCGAAGAATCCTCCAAGAGATCGCGCGGCAACATAGTTTCCACTCACGTTTTACAGTTAAGGACTTTTCGAGGATCACCGGGACAATTACCGAGCTAATATCGTCGAGAATCCTAATTTCGATCAGCTCGAATAGCTATCCTTTTATACACTCTCGACACGGTATTGTTGCTGTTATTCGAACTTCTTCGGGCCGAACAGCGACAATTAATCACATTTAACGATTTCGAATCGGCTCACGGACACAGAATGTGCATCATTCATCGGGCTTTTGCAGGCCCTGAAAGACCATTTGCCGAAAACTACGGGGCAAGTCGGGCCATATCACGGTCTGCTAATCCGGCAACAGGTACGCGAAGCCCGGGGTAACAATGTGGAATTGGTGATTCACGCGGCGGCGACAAGTTAGCGTAGGCCAGATGAACAGGGGAAAATTGGAGAGTGACGAGGACGGGACAGAGAGAGAGTGAGAGAGAGAAAGAGACACGCGCGATTCATGGTCGACCGAGCAGATGGCGAGGCTCGCGCGTATTGGCTAAAAATGTAAATTGTCCCAATAGCGTGCAACCCCGTTCATCGTTTAGTTTGTTCGTTCGTTCGTTCGTTCGTTCGAGCGCGCTCTGCCCAACGGCTGTGAAGTAATTGAAAACACGCGTCATCTCCGGTAACGATGACCGAGAGGGGTCCCGCTGTATGGCGTCCGGTACTGGCTGACTCTACCTATTGCTTCCTCGACTTCCGACAAGGCCGTGCCGCGTGAACAATCGTTTAACTGTCAGCTGATGGACCCAGTGGGCTTCGTTGATTTCTTATTGGTGGCGCCCTCTGGGGCGTTTAAACCGCTAAAATCGATTTTTAGGCTGGTTAGGTTAGGTGGACATGTCTAGGGAACCAGTGATGCGTTAGGTAGCCTTAGATAGCCTGGATCAAGTAGCTGCTAGAACCAAGTAGTCTGCTAGGTCCAAGCAGCCTGTTAGATCCAAGTAGTCTGTTAAGTCCAACTAGTCTGTTAGGTCCAAGTAGCCTGTTAGGTCCAAGTAGCCTGTTAGGTCCAAGTACTCTGCTAGGTCCAAGCAGCTGATAGGTCCAAGTAGTCTGTTAGGTCCAAGTACTCTGCTAGGTCCAAGCAGCTGATAGGTCCAAGTAGTCTGTTAGGTCCAAGTACTCTGCTAGGTCCAAGCAGCTGATAGGTCCAAGTAGTCTGCTAGTCCAAGTAGTCTGCTAGGTCCAAGTAGTTTGCTACGTCCAAGTAGTCTGCTAGGTCCAAGTAGTCTGCTAGGTCTAAATAGTCTGTTAGGTCCAAGTAGTCTGCTAGGTCCAAGCAGCCTGTTAGATCCAAGTAGTCTGTTAAGTCCAACTAGTCTGTTAGGTCCAAGTAGCCTGTTAGGTCCAAGTAGTCTGTTAGTCCAAGTAGTCTGCTAGGTCCAAGTACTCTGCTAGGTCCAAGCAGCTGATAGGTCCATGTAGCTAAGTTTCAAAGCCTAGGTAGCTATGCCTAGGTAGCTATGCCTAGAGAGTGTCTGGACTAAGTTTTAGTTACCTGCTCGCAGAAGGCCTATCCCTATGCAGTCACGTGCCAGCTCCATAAATATGAAGTAACCTAACCCCCCTAGCTAGCCTTACAGGAGATACCTCCGGTGTTAGGGTATACGGGCCGGTGCTTGCGTGGGTGTATCCTCCGGGCACCTCTTACCAGCGGCTTCTCGGCCGCGGAAGGAGCGGTAGGAAGCGAAGTTAGGCACGGGTCGTTAATTCCGGTATGAATATGCCCGGCAGGAGGAGGAGGAATCGACTATAGCAACCTTCCTGGTGGCTAGTGCGTACTAGACTCTCTGTTAACTCCGTGTTTGTACCACTGGTTTATTAAGTGGACTTTGAGATTGCTGATGACATAGAACAACTTGTCCTCGAATAAATCCTACGACACAGCTTCCCGACCCCAAGGCAATTCTTTCTTTCTATCAGCTTCGACAATCGGTTTGATCTTCCATTCAGCAGACGCCACCGCCGCCGCCTCCGCCGCCTGGAGAGACGGTGGGCGGACGTTTGTTCGACGATTGTCCCCGAAGTCTCGTTAAATTCACCGGCAACAGGTTCCGCGGCGGCGGCAGCGATGGTAGCGGGCGTTCGTAGGCTGCCACGAAATTGAATTCGAACAGATTGCGAATATGTAATTGCAGTCCTGGCACGTGTCGTGTTATGACATTCGAGCAGCCGCCATCGAAATGGGACGCGCCAATCGGGGGAATCAACTGCCATTGTCTCTGCCTCGGAGTCTGGTAAATACGTGACGGGATAAGCGCGTGAGGATTTACATCGGCGACGATCGACCGGTCTGCTGTAAAGCGCCGCCGCCGCCGCCGCCGCAAGGATTGTCTTAATCTCGCTGACTATGCGACTATAGTCTGCCCCGGGATCAGCCGACTACGAGAAGTGTCAGACGGGCAAATGGGACTAAAGCAACAACTACCGGGGGCAATTGCCGATGATGACACCGAGGGGGTGGGGAGGTAGGAAGGACAGTTTAGCGCCATCTGCTGGCCGTTGTAAGAGCCTCGCAATTTCTTAGGGCCACAGGTGAAATTTAATATCGGCTCAGAGGGACAACGTCGTAGTCGGAGGAGGTGGAGGAGGAGGATCTTTATGAGGCGCAAGCTTAATTACCTTCGGCATCTCAGCCCTCACCTCGGCGAGACCCTTCGCAGAAATTCACTATCGTCGCGGCGCAGGGAAGTTTCGCGGAACCCCCACTGTTTCTGTTTCGCTCTTTCGCTGGCCTCCCACCCCCTTTTCAACTGGCCTCTGCCTCGCCCTCCGCCTACACCCCCACCATCGGGATTCGCGTGTTCAAGGGCTGGCCTCCTTTCCCCACCCCAGTCCATAGTGACTCAAAACATAATTAAAATTTTCTAATTAAGAATTTCGATAAGGAACTCTCCTCTATCCCGCGAAAGAGAAGGCTTTGCTGTCACGATGCAACCCCATCTTGCTTTCCTATCTCTTCACACCCCCCCCCCCACCCCCCACCCACCGCCATTCTCGTTCCCTATATCATTCCCGTTTAATATCGCGCAGCTCCCTGATGCACCCCTCTCTCTCTTTCTCTCTCGTGTTTACTGAATTAACGAATGCCCGCCTGCAGGCTCCGCAGGATCCTCAAAGTATCCTTTGCTATCTCTCCTGAAGGATGACGTACTCGTTGCGGATAACAACAGCTGCCGGGTTCATTGAGTTCTGTTTGCAGCGTTCGCGTGCAATTTGCTTGATCTTCCGGAACACTAATTCTCTAATGGTGCACGATTTTGATTTGAACAGAATATTTCGAATCGATTTTAGTATGTGTTCCCGTAGGAATTTCGGGGACTTTCGAGGGTTCAAACGAAAGGTAAAAGATCAGAGTAAACGATAAGAGCACTCGTTTAATACGGGTCCGATGTGACCCGGCCATTATTTTTCACCATCGACTCCCGGAAAAATCGATGAAACGAGGGGGGGACGATCCCGGGTAAATAATTCGATAAAAGTTGTACGGAGGGGAGGAATTCAACGAAATGATTTCCGGCGATGAATGCGACGTCTACGCCGCTCTATTCATCATCCGTGGGTTCTCTCCCTTCGTTCTAATTCGCGCTATCGAGCGAGTTACGAGGGGCGGAAAAAATATTGCGTTGTTGCGCGACGTTATTGCGCGCGCGGAAGCCCAACGCGGAAAGTGATGTTCCCGTTGGTTGCGAGGCCCAGTATGCAATTTGTTAGATTCGAGAGGCAGGCTCGTTCTTGGGATGATCGTTCTTCGACACGCGATATCTCGATACGGTCTGGGTAGGGGCGATTAAGTTTCGAAACGAGAATCCACGACAGGATTGCGGCACTTAGTTACCAGGACGAACGAGGTTAACCTGGAATTGGGTACTCCAGAGGCTGCTGCAGGTCCTGGAGCCAGGAATCTCGGTTATTCCGATTAAGTCGTCGTCCCAGTCAGATCGTTAATCGCGGATCAAGCAGAAATAGCTTGAGCTGGCGTTCCACGTATCGCTGGGAAAACATTCGGGGTAATATAATAATCGTCTAATCGTTAACACTTCGAGTGGCTCATACGTGACCGACATAACATTTTTTACTAAATTTCAAATATAATCTATCGAGTATACACGAAATTTGACAAATTCTCTATTCTTGTATTATTAATATTTTAAACGAATTTTTTATGAATTTTTTAATTCGATTATAAGGATCGGTGAAAATAAATCCGTTTCTTTGGGGGCTGGGATTTTATTGATCCATTGAGAATCTGAATAAACATTGATGGTCCAATTAGAAAACAGAAAGGCGGGATATATATAACGGGTCCGATCGTATGCGTGATTCACACGATCATGGCTGAAGATCGCATCGAGAACGAGTAAGAGCGATTTGCCACGCGAATAGCTTCGTTTCGTTATCACTCCATTTTTAACCTCTCTTTCGCGGAAAATAGTAGTCCGCCATTAATTGAAAGTCGATTGAATGAAATGAGTGCCGGCCTCCGTTTCCGGTCCGGAAATCCCTGGCCTGCCATCCCCACTTCTCGACCGAACGAGCTTCATTTTCCTCTGCAGTCGCAGAAACGAGTGCAATAAATAATAAAACATAATTCTAGGCACGGAAGCAATATTTTTTTTTAAATAGATGGACCAATTATTAATCGATGGAAGAGGCATACTCGTCGATCAATCAGCGCGATAATTTGTTTTGATGCTAAACAGGGGCGACAGATTTCGCCGATATTTCTTAAAAGGATACGCCTAGAGCACCTAGAGTACCTGCAATAGTCCGAAATCTAGCCTACAGTACTTGAACTGGGCCTAAACCTGGCCTAGAGTACCTGTACTGGGCCAATACCTGGCCTAGAGCACCTGGAACAGTCCGAAAACTAGCCTAGAGTACCTGAACTGGGCCTGAACTGGGCCTAAACCTGGCCTAGAGTACCTGGGACAGGCCTAAATCTAGCCTAGAGCACCTATACTGTCCCTAAATCTAGCCTAGAGTACCTGTACTGGGCCAAAACCTGGCCTAGAGTACCTGAACTGAACCTAAACCAAGCCTAGAGTACCTGGACCGGGCCTAAACCTGGTCTAGAGCACCTGGAACAGTCCGAAATCTAGCCTACAGTACCTGAACTGGTCCTAAACATGGCCTAGAGTACCTGAACCTAACAATTTTTTTTTTTTTAAATAGATGGACCAATTATTAATCGATGGAAGAGGCATACTCGTCGATCAATCAGGGCGATAATTCGTTTTGATGCTAAACAGGGGCGACAGATTTCGCCGATATTTCTTAAAAGGATACGCCGGGATAATTCACTATCGAGCATTCGAAGTACGATGGTGCTCAAAACCGGTTTCTCGGATTCGGTTTAAATAATAGAGCGGCGTAAACAATAGGGGTCCGCCGGTCGTCGAGTTTTTGAACGACGGCCAAATCGTCGTCAACGTCGACTGCGCCGATTAAAGGAACGAAAAGAGTGCCACGCGCAGGAGCCTCGGCGAGAGCAAGGGCTGCAGGGAAGAAGGAAATAACGAGCGGACTTGGCCGAGACTTTTTTTCGTTCTACCGGAGGGTCATTAGCGTGCCTATAAATAAAATAATCGTCGGCCGTGTCTTTTGTTGAGTCGCGACACGCCCGAGCTACTACCCACCCCCTCGTCCCCGTTCGGTTATACGCTCCTGCGACAAACGACACCACCCCCCAACCAAGGATTCATCGATCCTTGCGAAAGGATCCTGCTCCTGGCGGCTAGTTGCATCGATGGCTAATTGTCCCCTTGGCAATCTAATCCCGTGTCGAATATCTTACTCCCTTCGTTTCACAGTCCATATTTCCAAACTTGCCTTCAAGCTCTATTTCAGACTGTAGTACTCTACAGGGTGTTCATTTGAAAACTTTCCAGCCGAATATCTCGAAAAATATGAAAGATATTAAAAAAGTGTCGACACGTGTCCAAGGATTTCGAGGGGGAAAGGGGGGGCAGTATCAGTTTTTTATTTGGGTGGCGTTTTCAAGGTCATTTGAAGGTCAACTTTGTTTTTTCAAATGGAAACCTATATTTTTTATTATGGGATCTTATTGCTCGTAAAAAGACCAATAATTTTCATACAATAAGTACAATAAGATCAGATACGATAAGATAAAATGGTAACAAAATGGTACTCCCTTCATTTCACAGTCCATATTTCCAAACTTGACTTCAAGCTCTATTTCAGACTGTAGTACTCTATAAAAAAATATACAACTCACGTAATTTTGCTAATTTCTAGTTGATAAAAATCACGCATGTGCTTCGAATACCAGTAAATATGTGTGCAAAATTTCAATGCGAAAGGTTCGACAGTATTTCTGAAAATAATTCGTAAACGTGCAACTAAGGGCCTGGAAAGCAGAATGGCCCTTTAAAAATGGTAACGACACCGTCGCGGATGGCCGGTCCGCTGAAAGGAGCGCGGTCCGGAACGTTTCAATGAAACAACAATCAATAGGGTAAACATAATTTAATGAAACAACAACGTTCGTTATTCACGGCAGAACAATTCGATTTTCGCGTACGGCCGTCGGAACGCGGCTCTGTTCGACTCGGCTCGGCTCGGCCTCGTGTGAAAACTGGCCAATAACCATTATCCAGCCCGTTATATCGTCGATCTCTCCGTCCGGATCGAACGTTTACATAGAAATGGGACGCGCGTCCGTTCCGGCGAGACGCGCCGATAAGCACGTGGCCGGGCGCGCACGTTCTCGATTTTATTAATTGCAGAAATTAATTCGGGATCGAGCGCACAAACCCGCCACACCACCGGCGCGCTGCTGGCCGCTCTCTCTCTCTCTCTCTTTCTCTTTCTCTCTTGCTCTGCACCGCGCTAAACTTTTCAATTAAGACTGGACAGTCAATCAAAGCTAATTGAGTCCGGGATATATGACCGGGCGCGTTGATTGGATATTTTTAACGTAACCATTAGCGGTGTCGATGCCGTTTAACGGACACTTTTCATCCGCGCCCGGGAAAAACCCACCTCCGATTTTTTTTTTCCCATCGATGCCAAGACGAATCAACCGTGAAACCGCCGATCGACTACGCGGAAAATTAGTTTCGACTCTTCGAATTCGTACAACGACAAAAAATGTGCAAAAGCAGTGCCGTCTTCTCCCTGAAAAATATTTAATAAAAATGGCAAATGAAATTTATGGTCAGAATACATTAGAAAATGTTCCACAAGATTCGTCTCTCTTTAGAAGTTGTTTAAAAATATTCAAATGTTCGTAATGTTACAAAAAAATGTCATTTTATTCGCGAGAGTCTAAGGAATCGTTCTACGTCAACATCATCCCTGTTTAAAAATATTCAAATGTTCGTAATATTACAAAAAAAAAATGTCATTTTATTCGCGACAGTTTAAGGGATCGTTCCACGTCAACATCGTCCCTGTAGCATTTACAGTTTCCTCGCAAAAATGGCCCAAAGTCGAGAGTACGATTTTTCGTCTAAAATCGAATTTTTCAAAAACTAAATTGTTCGAAGTTCGGGTTCGGGTTGCCGGCGAAGAGCAACAGCTTCAAGAAAACGGTCCGTCAATGGCGGACCGGGATCCTGCCCGGAAGTACCGCTATTAAGGTTCCCGGGCGCGTAGTACGGGCAAACTGGATGTTCCGAACTCGTAAGCAGCCAATTAAGAATAACTACTTCAGCCGAGGCGTCTAGCCGAGTCGGACCCAACGCTATTCCAACGGCAGGTTACGATTTCTGGCAGCTTCAGTCGCTGATACAGTCTCGAGCCGGCAAGTTCCCGCTACTTCCCCAGTTCGACGACCACCCCTGTCCTTGATGGCTAATTAGTTATTACTAATTGCCCGGAGTAGTTCGGTAGTTTCGATCCCGGCAGCTCGACACCGTAGTGTGAGACGCGTTCGCGCGGAACCTAAACCCTTCTCGAAGATAACACGTGGCGCTGCCTATGTACACAGATGGCGCTTTCATCCCCTCTTCGGATCCCCTAAATCCTTCCCCTGTCGGTTTTCTGACGGTTTAAGAATGTGTCTTTCAATGACAGCAAAGATTTCTCCGAGGAAAAAATTTTTAAACGTCGACCCTTAAAATTGTTGCATCCCCTACTTTAGCGAATATACGATTTACTAATTTTTGTATGGGGTAACTAGTTGAAAAAAATGTTTAAATATCGTTTCATGGATCCTTAAAATTTTTGCATCCCGTACTTTTGTATTCGATTTACTAATTTTTATATGGGGTAACTAGTTGAGGAAAATGTTTAAATATCGTTTCAGGGACCCTTAAAATTTTTGCAACCCCTACTTTTGTATTCGATTTACTAATTTTTATATGGGGTAACTAGTTGAAGAAAAATGTTTAAATATCGTTTCATGCACCCTTAAAATTTTTGCATCCCCTACTTTTGTATTCGATTTACTAATTTTTATATGGGGTAACTAGTTGAAAAAAATGTTTAAACATCGTGTCATGGACCCTTAAAATTTTTGCATCCCCTACTTTTGTATTCGATTTACTAATTTTTATATGGGGTAACTAGTCGAAGAAAAATTTTTAATCATCCCTAATTATCTAAAAAATCTCCAAAAGTCGATTGGTGAATTTTTTAATTTTCGCACCCCTACTATGATCGTGCGTGTATTTTTTGCGCGCAGTTCAAATAGTCAGGATGACGGTAAATAGACGAGCATTAGCGTGAATGTACCGCGATAGGGTCAGAGATTAAAATGAACGGTGCGCCTGGATATCCCGCAGGGTTTATTTTCTGTATGGACATGTTACAGACGATCGGGACCGTACGGTTCGATTAACAGCTAATTACCCGATTAACGCGAATTCGATTGATCGGTAATTATTGTACGAGCTCGATGTACTTTACTCGATAGTTTGTATTCAAAAGGACATTATCGAAGTTACGGGGGGGGGGTGGGGGGCTCGGCGCCGGGGTATTCTCTTACGATTCACTTGATGCGTTTTTATCGTGCTCAAAATCGATTTTATCGGTCGATTGGATAGAATTATTTCAATCGCGCGTCGCCGTTTGTTGTTGCCTCTCGCGGAAATAGATATCGAGAATGAATTTTTTTTTTATTTTCGTTTATTGGAACGACTTTGTTGCACTTTGAAATCGAATACAAACAAATCGTGGTGGAATAGAAAAAGAGAAAAAAAAAATGCAATTAGAAACTGCACACGGTGGAAAAAGCATCACCCCCGTCCAAACGGATCACAATGCTACCTCTGTCAACGTCAACTTTCAATTTTTATTTAAAGCAAACTAATTCCCTGGAGCTGGCCAATTTTATTTCCAATAAAAACTGTCAACGTTACTAATACTATATATAAAAATTTCGCCGTTCCTCCACTCGAAATCCGCTAAAAAAAAAGCATTGAAACATCAGGCCAAAAAAAAAACATTTTCCAATCATCGTCGTTCAGGATAAAAAATTTCCGCGAAGTAATGTACACAACGAAAAGATTTTCTAGCGTTGTCAGAGGCTCGTAGCATCCGGATAAAAAATTTTTTACGAAATCAGTCGATTTTATAGTCCACTGTCGGCCATTGTGTTAGCCGGGGGGGGGGGGGGGGGGGGGTAGTCGAGGGGGCAGGAGCCAGTACACGCTTCCGGTTGAATGGAAACTCCCGGGCGGATACGGCGATAATTCCGTAGGCTTTCAATTAGCGTTGGCGCGCGCGGTTGCTTCGCGGTTCTCGAGAGCCATTACTCGGATTACTTTTCTAGGTTTTTTTTTTTCTTTTCCGATCGAAAGTCTCCTGACACCTCGGGCCTGTATCGGGGCTCCCGCTCCGCGCCGCGCCGCGCCGCGCCGTTTGAACGGTTAATTAATACGGCGGAGAGTGTTCAAGCATTCGGTGGCTCGATTCTGCCAATTTCTGCCCAACAGCTGGAAGAGTCCGTTTCAACGTGCTTCTGTTCTTCCAGACTGTGCGGACTACATCGCAGACGCGATGCTTTCTGTCGATGGGTCTCGCGCTGCTGGCGCCAGACAGACAACGCTGATAGCTTTTCAATCTTCAATCGTTGCTACCGCCACCGTGTTCCGTGAAGTTCGATCTACTTCGCACTGGTTTAATGTGGAAATTTTTATTCGAATAGCTCGAATTTGAAATTTAAAAATTTCTCGAATTTGTAATGTTTAGGATTTTTGTTCAAATTTGAATATGTTGTAGACTTTAGCGACCTATGGACGACTCTCATAGGATTTTTCCGATATCTGAAAAATTGTTGATTTTACAGACGTGTAAAAAAACGTGTCAACCCCCTTTGTTCATTAAATCATAAGTCTAGAACTATCAAACCGATGAAAATAAGTATTTGGGAGCTTATAGTGAAAACATAAGAGTAACTATTAAAAATGTTTTCAATAGAAAAAAATTCTTTTTCACCGTTTATTTTGCAACTGTTTTACACAAATACCATGTTTTCATAGCAGGCCACTTTTTAAAAAATTGAAAAAATATGAGGATATAGCCGCACGTTTTTTTTTTACACGTCTATTTACAACTATTGCAAAATAAATGGTGAAAAAAAACATGACAACAATTTTAGTAGATACTCTTACGTTTTCACTATAACCTCCTAAAAACTAATTT
Source organism: Lasioglossum lativentre (assembly GCA_916610255.1). Lineage (NCBI taxonomy): Eukaryota > Metazoa > Arthropoda > Insecta > Hymenoptera > Halictidae > Lasioglossum > Lasioglossum lativentre. The sequence goes on along the minus strand of OU744357.1, from coordinate 7,208,102 downwards.
TCATCGGTTTGTTGGTTCTAGTCTTACGAGTTAATGAAAAAGGAGTGACACTTTTTTAAGATATCGAAAAATCCTTTGAGTTTAGTTCATTGGTCACTAAAGGCTACACATATTCACCCCTATGGAATTCTTGCTTTACTAACTCAACTATTGAATTCTAGTTGAGTCGACGGAATTCTCGTTCGGAATAATTCGTCCAGAAAATTCTGGTTCGTATAATTCGACTACGGGGTTGTTCGTTGGACCAATTAGGACCGGTTTTCATAGGAGCACGCAGCAGCATCGCCGAGCGTTTCGTAGCGTCTCGTAACCGAAGTCGTCGATCGATTTTCACCTCGGGTACAACAGAATTTCAGCGTCCCAGAAATTTCCAGGGTAAGACACGCGTTCGAAGACTGCACCGAGAGCTGTTTGCCGGCTCGTTGCTGACACAACCACGTTATATACCGTGGGCTCGCAAACCCTCCATTACCTCGGCTCGCATAATTCATTCATGGCCCCCCGTTAATCAAATAATTGATGGAAAGCCGGAAAACGGGGGAAATGGAAAGAAGCTTTTTTTTAACGAATGATAAAAGGCATACTTTCAGCTTAATGGAATTCGTTATCAGGCAAAAATAATTCCCTTTGACCGTCCCGGGAATCAAGAGAAAGACGACGACGACGACGACGACGACTACTACTACCGAGGGGGTCCAGCGCTGAAACACAGTCGACGACGTTGAAAAATAGGAAAAAATCGAAAAAATACTTTGGTAGACGTCGCTGAAGCGACCCGGGGGAATCAAATTCAGCCAAGGTTCCCGGACATCTTGCCGCTTTCTCTAGAAGTCGGAGAGAGTCCCTCAGGACAGAGCCGGGACAAAGAGTAATCGACAGGGACGTTTCCAGTCCGCCGAATGACATTCCGAATTGATATCCTACGATACACACTGGGTCCGGTTTAAAAATGATAAATTAGAGGATCCGAGAGATGTTCCTCGGGCTGCAGGGGCAATCCATAAGGAGCGCAACGAAATAACTCGAGCATCAGCTGCTCCAGGAGAGCCGCTGAGGAAAACTGCAATCCGTCCCGAAGACGAAGCAGTTCCGCGCACGTGGCGCGCATTCGAAAACCCATCAGCGTGCAATAGAGTCTTGCGTCGCTTCGTACGATCTCACGGTTACATCCTCTTCGAATTATACCGAGGATTTGCTGGCGAAGAAACGCTGGCTATGTGACTGTAAACTGGAGAGCAGTCTAGTATATCTCAATCTTGTCTGGTCCTGGAGGCTGTCTTTCAGAATCTACAAGTCTGCTAGGTCATTGCTACTTAGTCCTGCTAGGTCGTTGCTACATAGTCCTGCTAGGGGTCATTGCTAGATAGTCCTGCTAGGTGGTTGCTAGTTAGTTTTGCTTGGGTCGTTGCTAGATAGTCCTGCTAGGTCGTTGCTAGTTAGTTCTGCTTGGGGTCAGTGCTAGATAGTCCTGCTAAAGGTCGTTGCTAAATAGTCCTGCTAGATCATTGCCAGATAGTCCTACTAGGTCGTCGCTAGATAGTCCTGCTAGGTCGTTGCTGGTTAGTCCTGCTAGAGGTCATTGCAGGATAGTACTGCTAAAGGTCGTTGCTAGTTAGTTCTGCTAGGGGTCATTGCTAGAGAGTCCTGAGAGGGCATGGCTAGTCAGTCCTGCTAGATCATTGCCAGATAGTCCTACTAGGTCGTCGCTAGATAGTCCTGCTAGGTCGTGCTGGTTAGTTCTGCTAGGGGTCATTGCTAGATAATCCTGCTAAAAGTCGTTGCTGAATAGTCCTGCTAAGGGGTCATGGTGGATAGTCCTGGTGGGTAATGACCTAAATAGTCCAGCTTTTTTATGATGACCGACGATGCGTTTGATGAACTAGGCTAGTCTGGGTCAAAGGCTGTCTTCCAATGTCTAGGACCAGCTAGTGCTCCAGGCCATGGATGGGTGCTCTTGTCATGTTTCTGATGAAGACTGAAGATAGCTAGAGGTCTAGATCTCGAGGTCATTGCTAGGCACTCTGAGCTTTTTGCTGACGATGACGTTTTGAAGTGCCTAGAGGGTAGTCTAGCCTAGTTCCGGTGCGATTCAGAGGCGCGTCGTACTAAACGCCGGCATGATCTAGTTAACGGTATCGACTCGCGTTGGCCCATATAATAAAGAGACAGAGTATGCGAGCATTTTCCCGATGGTGAACTGGTTGGATGTAGCGGCGCGACCCTCTTTCGGCTTCATTGAGACCGGCAACGGATGGCAACGGGGAACCGCGGTGCTACTCACGTGACGAATGTTCGATCGAGTATTTTCTGATTTACGAGCAGTCATTTTGAGGGGGTCGGTTTAACGATCGTTCAGGAACCGCGAGGTGTCACATCGGCGGGCGGATGGACCTCTCAGCTGCGACGTGCGCGATTCGATTTTAGTGCGGGGGGGATTTAATACTCCATTTAATGCGTGTACCCGTGAAAAATGATGGCCGGCATTATTGGACCGAGAGGCAGTAAAAATGCCCGGGAAATCGATGCATTGATTAATGATCGTACCGAACGGGACACCCTTCGGTTTTTTAATGATCCCTCTATCCCGGTTCGAAAATCCTCGAAAATCTCCGAGCCGCTGCGTTTCGTTTCGCTCTGTACGGACACGATATCCTCCTAGCCGAGGTGTCCCTCTGAGAGGACACTCTCTCTCCCTCTCTCTCTCTCTCACCGTACTAGCAGCACAGCTTCGAAAAGGAAGACGAGAGAGAGAAAAGGGAGAGTAGTCGTGTAGGCGTCGTTCGAACTTCTGGTCGAGTGTCGGTGGCACTTAGATGTGGTTCGTTAGTTCCTGGAGATTGCATCTCCCTGGATTTAGCTAGCAAGTTACCCGCGGCTTCTCACTCCGCGAAAAGGCAGCCTCTGCACGTCGGCCATTACCAGACGATTGCCGGCTCCGAGTGCAATTTCGTTTTCCGGATATCGAGGTCCGCCCGCCGCAATTTCTTAGGTGCCACTTAAGCATCCACTATTTTTCGCCACCCCCGGGAGTATACTTACATGAGATCCCTCGATTGATCTTCGTTTCCCCACCCACGGATCTCCATCGGTTGCCGGATGAGCGCGTGATGTGGATTCACTTATCATGCCCCTGATAATTGCTCCACGATGCTACCCCTTAATTTCTACCATAGTTGCCCTAACCCAGACCTAACAGTTCCCTAAGCATCGAAACAGCCTTTCACCTAGACTATGTCCTCGAAGTGAACTTCGGTGATCCTTAAAAAAAAGATTTGATTAACCAGTCATGATCTAGATCACCCTTTCCAGGTCCTAGACACAACGAGCGAAATCCTTTGCTCGAACCTAGACTACCACTCAGCCCTAACTCAGACCTAACAGTTCCCTAAGCATCGAAACAGCCTTTCACCTAGACTAGGTCCTCGGAAGTTCACTTCGGTCACCCTTAAAAAAAAGGTTTGATTAACCAGTCATGATCTAGATCACCCTTTCCAGATCCTAGACACACCGGGCGAAATCCTTTGCTCGAACCAAGACTACCACTGTAGAGCTCAAAGACACCGCCAGACGTTATCAGCAAAAAGCTAAGGGCCACCCATCTCTCCGGTCTAGGTCCTAAACAGAATCTCAAACCGCCCTAAACCATCGGTAACGATGCCCCCGTTGCGTTAATTAAGAGTAATTGCTATCCCCGTGCCTAGCCGGAACAAAGGGACGGTTTGTCCTGCAGTTTGCAATCACTTAATCGCAGGATCGGGAAACAGTGCGGGGCGCGAGTGATGGGAACGTTACTTCTCGCTGGTTGGAAACACCCGGAGTAATTACAAATGCTAAACCGGGAGAAATGTCACGTCGGGCTGGAACCACGGAGTCCTGGACGATCGTGCCAAACCCCTAAGTGAATGCTTCTTCGTGCTATGCGTCCTGAGCTGCGAGAGTCAATCAGCCGGAGCTACGAGCATTTCAAAAATTAGGTGGATGGGATTAAAACGACTGACAATGGCCTCTGGGTACCGTGACAGTTCCAACTATAATCGCCCACCACCTTGGTACATTGTAATTTCGCTCGACAGTAGCCACTGGACAATCCATTATCAACTGAACCAATTCGCTAACCGTTCCGATGTATTTCTGGTCCATGGTGGGAGAGATCTGTTACCAATTATCATAATGAGTTGGCTAATAACCGGCCTGTGAAGTTGTATGCCTGGCAAACCCTTTAGATGGGACAACCCATCAATCCCAATGGGTATTGGTCTATAAATCACTGGACTCATTGACAAAAGCACACACCTGCTCCGATAGTAGTCGCTGTTGGGTCCTGGGGCTAGCTGTACTAGAAACTGTAACCCTTGTTCACGGACCAACAACGAGGTCAGCAATGTAGCTAACAAATTAGGTTCTACTTTCAGAAACCATCAGCACAAGTGCCACTAGATATACTGACAGAGCACAGGCGTGTTTCGATAATAGTCCCCCATTAGGTCCCGAGGCTTTGGGAGGGTAACCTTGGTATCTATTGGACCTATACTCCGGAGGTATACCTCCCTAACTTCGGAGCCCCTAACTTTGGATGTCCCAATTTTGAACTCACCGTCCTCCCGCTTCTACCAGACTCTGGGCATGCTGCCCCAGACAAATTGCATCGAAGTCTCGATCGCGGCGGTAAACCAGCCAATATCTTATTTCACCGCGTGTCTGACACTTTTCCACTGAAGTACACACGGGCTGTTTGACGACAGTTCGACGTTATCGCGGGCGTCAGTGGGTGACGATGTTTCGACTTAGGAGGTCGTCTTAAGTGCCCTTTAATATTAAGGAGAGTGGTGGCAGCCTTTATTGGCAGCCCTCCGCATTAATCCGGTTACGGCCTGCCGGTCGCGGAAATTTGTAGGCTGTTGTAAATTTTAAAACTTGCTCTCACGCACCTGCGTTCACGCGTCCTATGGCTTACGGGGCGGAGGGGGTGGTTAATCGAGCGGGCTGAAATATTTTGCATATCGAGACTGCAACCCGGCAACTTGCCAAGGGGTAAATGATATCAAGGAAATTAATGCCTCGGCTCCCCGATCCGCCGTAGTTTAAGCTGTTGTGATTTGTTTCTGTTTCGGGAACGTGTCGTACCACAGCTCCGTTGAATATTTAATTCGAGCCTGTTGAATAATTCGACGATCAGGGGAGAGTTCTAAATAGCATCGGTGTCCAGTCTATGGTCGAACACGTTTAACGAACCGATTGTCACTTTCACCGAAGGTCGTCGTCGTCCTCGTCGTCGTCGGGTTACAACGTCGACGAGCAACTTTTCACGCGATTACAGCCGTAATGTTAGTTAATATAGATTTAATTACACGGCCGTTTAGTTCGGCAAATGATATTGAATAATTCGAGCCCGCGTCAATGGATGTTACACCGTTCGCCTGGCAAAGGCCTGGCATGCATCCTTTCCAACGGCGGCTACCGATATTATATTTCAGCTAATGAGACTCAAAGTTCGCCGGAGGCCGGTCGTGATCCTGATTGGTCGGCTATTAACGATGCCCGACCGTAACGATCATGTGGCGCGCGACAAATACAAATTAATTAATAACGTTCATAAACCACTCGCGCGCCCGCCCCGGAGTAGCTTTAACGGCTACGCCAGGCCCGGGGTTAGTTAATACCCGTTAAATTATCTCCGGTACTTAGGCAAAGATCATTAATTTATGTTCTGTCGTGCCGCTTTTCGTGTGCACGCGCGACCAAGGACTCGGCACGCTGATGTTTGCATTAGAATTAAGCGGAGGCCTCTCCCGAGCGGAACCACCTTTGCCTACATCTCTGCTTTGCTACCTTTTTCAGGATCGGTTGTAATGCGAAGAGACCACCTAGTAACTGAACTACAGGATCAGGAATGGTGGGTTCTTACTGGGCTGTTTCTGAGGATAGTGGTTCTTAGATCGTGATAACTGGGTGAACAAGTGGTAAAGATACTTGTTCAAAGGTAGGGACCCTTCCAAAATAGAGGCCCTGCAATGTTAGTGGAGTTCAAAGTTAGGGGAATCCAAAGTCGGGAGATTCCAAAGTTGGGGGATTCCAAAATTGGGGGATTCCAAAGTTGGGGAATTCCAAAGTTGAGGAACTCCAAAGTTGGGGGCTTCCAAAGTTGGGGGCTTCCAAAGTTAGGGATTCCAAAGTTGGGGACTTCCAAAGTTAGGGATTCCAAAGTTGGGGACTTCCAAAGTTAGGGATTCCAAAGTTGGGGGCTTCCAAAGTTGGGGGATTCCAAAGTTGGGGGATACCAAAGTTTTGGGATTCCAAAGTTGGGGCTTCCAAAGTTGGGTGCTTCCAAAGTTGGGGGCTTCCAAAGTTGGGGGATTCCAAAGTCGGGGGATTCCAAAGTTGGGAGAGTTCAAGTCATGGGAGAGTTCAAGTCATGGGAGTCCAAAACCCGTGTCCACTCTTCACAGAGGATATTATCATGTCTACCCTGTATCAGGCGGAAGGAGTACCCTTTAAATCTGAAATATACCAGCAGGGTGGTCCGTAGTGTGAACTTTTTGCCACGTACATCCATTACAAGCTCTCAGCAGAGCTCGCGCGGATCGCGTCGATGATTTACCGTACAGACTCTGAAAACATCGAGTTAAACGCTATTTCCTGTCCACGTCTCCCCGCATGGTAGAAGACGCGAGGACGATGGTCCTGGAGCTTGTGCGACCTACAGATATCAGCTCCGCGCGCTTTATCGGCCACAACGGTGACGGTGGAGGGAAGAGGGGGGACGCCTTAATAATTTACAACCGCAAGACACACGCCCCCGTTATTGGCCCATAAAGTATCCCCGCTATGGTTCTACTAGTTTACCCGGCGTTCCTTGCTTTATATTGTCGTCCCAGGTCCTTCGTCCTGGGATGAACTGATGCAGGGTGCAAGCCTCTCTATACACCTTCAAATTTCTTCCAGTCTCAAAAATTGTTATGAGCGGAATAGAAATTTCTAGGGCTGAAGAAACTTTCGGGACTCCGACCTGACCCGACCAGTCCCGATCAGGCCCGAGCCTGGGATACTCGCTTTCAAAGAGGATCTTAGGGGATTGGCAATGTTCAAACTATGGTATCTTCATGGGAAAAAATTGTAGAGCAGTGTTCCTTGGCTCATTTTAAAGGGCAAATCCTGCGCTATCGAAATATCGAAGTCTTTTCAACCGAAAAAATGTTTACCCCGAGATATGGACGAGAACTTGACATTTTTTATACATACACCTAGAGCTTTCTACAAAAATGTTGGACTGAGCGACAGTGAATGGAAATCACTGTGGGAAGAACATTGACGCGAGTCTACGGGAATTATGAATGTCGTGGAAGAGTCTACATCGAGCACATTCTACCTCTTCGAGGTTGCACGGATGACGAACCCCAGGCCGCTTCTGCTATATTGCACCCCCACACAGCTCAACGACGACGTCGGCCCTTATGTTATGACTCCGATCTTCGGCGCGTTGGCGAGATAGAGAGAGAGAGAGAGAGGGGGGGGGCTTCTAATTAAAATCTCTGGATTTTTTATCCCGACACATTTCCACCCCGGCGAGCAAGGGGGATGTGAGAATACCAGACGTTGTTCGATGGAGAACTGGAGAAAGAAAAAGGAAAGAGAGGGAGAGAGAGAGAGAGAGAGAGAGAGAAGGTCGGGAAGGGAAGAAATAATTGAAGTCGTTCATCCGCCCTTGGCGAAAGCAATTAACACCGGTCACGGGGGGATGCGTGTGCGGCAAGTGCTGAGGTAAAACAGAGTTTAATCGGATTCAGTGCTGACTGCGTGATCCATATGTATGACGAAGGCTCTAATACCGACAACAGCCTCTCGATACACGCCGAGGTCCAACCGGAAACGAATAAAATGGCGAGACAGTTTCGGGTTAGGTCTGAAGTCAGACGTGGACGCTAAATGAAATTGGAGGTGCTGTAGGTCTCGAACATGATTCAAGCACGAACCATGTTTGTTCCATGGAAAAATTGTGAAAAACCCTACCGTGCAGACTCTTTCGGTAAAAACGCATTTCAGAGACACCGTGTCGCGTCGGCAGAGTCGTCGCACGGGAACATGTTGTTCCTGTGCTTGTTACCGGGAACGCGCGCGCGTGTACGCGGTATTTATCTGGCGGAAACCGTGGCCATAACTTCGTTTCCATGGGAATTGTTCGGCAACAGGTGGGGAAAATTTCCACACACAGGCCAGCCACCCGGCCGGCCCCTCGTTTGTCGTTTCATCAACTTTAATCATAATTTTCGGAACTTTAACGCAGACTGCCGGGCCAATTCCTCGGAACACCGTAAACTGCAGTTTTTTTTTAAATCAAGGCTCCGGACGACTATCCTCAGCTTGTACTATTTTAAGTGAGATGCAAAGTCGAATGTAGACCATATCTCGATTAACCCTTTACGCTCGGAGCTATTCTAACTCGAAAATTAAACATTTCTTCCGATTCTACAGGGTGAACCGAATCGAGACCAGTAGGGATATTACTGTTATTAGAAGTCCGATCGAAAACGTTTTTATCAGGTATACCATGGTTTCAAGAGAGCTTCACGTGATTATAGCAAATTTTTTTGTCAACTACTTTTTTCCATGATTTTTCAAGATCACTTTCAATTTTTTTACGCGCATCTGTTAGAGGATTTCAAGACGAATTCGGCAAGTATCATAACATAACATGTTAAAATTGAAGGTGACCTTGAAAAATCATGAAAAATAGTAGGTGACCAAAAATTTGCTATAATCACGTGAAAGCTCTCTTGAAACCATGCTATATCTGATACAAAAATTTTCGATGGGACTGCTAATAACCAAGTATCTCTGCTGGTCACGATTCGTGGTTCGCCTCCCTGTATATGATTTTTTCTCATTTTATGGATATGAAATTGATAACCTCATACAATACTTAAATGTTTAGTAACTGATTAGTAGACTGCGGATCTTTATGCATTTATAGCAAAATTGTGTAGATGAAATTTAAAAGTGTAGGAAAATTTTGAACATTCATGATGTCAATATATGATTTCTCATGTATTAAAATTATTAAGGGAAGAAATAACATCCTATTCAGTTTCTATTCCTTGCAATCGACGCGAACAATTTTTATTTTGCATAAAGATCCACTGATTAGATATCACCACACACATATTTAATAATGTAAACAATATTGTGAATAATGGTAGAGCGTGTTTCAGTGACTCCAAGTGCTAAGGGTTAACCTATAGGTGTCCCTATTAATTTTACAATGGGAAACACATTGGCACAGCTGACCGCGTTTAGCACTGGCCGCGAATGAAATCTTGACGATCGCGCAGCAGATTGAACCGGGAAAAAAAAAGCTACAGAACTCGCTTTTGCAGCCCCCGAGTTCGGTCGCGCTGCGGCGTGTCGGGCAAATGAACTCGAGTAGCTCATGAAGAAGTAAAGAGACTTGGGCCCGGGCACGCAATACGAGGAACGCAATTTCATTTTGTAAATGCGTAATGTCGGCGCAGCTCGGCCGCTTCCTCTTTGTTCAGCGGGCTTCGCCGGGCGAAAGGGGCTTGCGAAACGAGAACGGCCCGCTCGTAACCGATTCTCCGGGGTGCGATCAGTTATTTAGAATTTCGTGAGCACTCTCGACATGGCCCCATCGATTTTCCAATCGCGACGCGGCGCGGCGGCTCTTCCTCCTGGCCGCGCACAACGTGCCAAATACTTTTTCCTTGTTCGTCGGTGTACGCCTAATTTCGACGTACTCGCTATTAACATTAAACCTACAAGATTCATTTCATTTAGACTTTGTCCAACAGCAGTGTTTTTCATGGACAAGAATCGTGCCCAGAAGTGCTTTTTGATTTACGACTGCGTCTAGATATCGCGCTGACCGCGCCGAGCGAGACTTCAATAGAGAGCCGAACATAGAGAAGGACAGAGAATGAAATACGGTTCGCGTGACTTGTCCGCGTCTCTTTCTTTCCGACGCGCTGTCCTTCCTTGCGACCGAAACTTTCACCGTGGATTAAACCACTAAATACAATTGAAACTATATCGTGTTTGGTGTCGTTTTAATCAGAAAAATGCCAGAAATAAGGTAGTGAAAGTCCCATAAACAAATAATGAAAATTAAGAGATTTGTAAAATCGATTCCTCGAGTCAATGTTGTGGTGTTCACACCGATATACCCGAGCCGACATCAATCGTGTCCACGCTCTGGACAAGATGCAAGCGTTTACTTTACAATCATTTTTATTATTTCAATAATTGGAAATTAAAAATACTAGAACCGGTCATCTGACCGGTCGTGCTAGGTTTAGTGTTTAACAATGGTACAGAAGACGCCGCGGACCAAAAAATTTCTACACTATTTGTAACCACCCTAGATTTTAACGCGGATGTCACACTACTTGTCAAACAAATTGATGAACGCGTGCAACCTTCGCAAACGAGAGAATTAATATGTAAAACTTTGCAGTGTAATTGCACGTTAGTTTACGGTGAAGTGTCGGCGAAAATTGGACAGATTCCTGACGCAGGCAGCCCCGTTAGGAGGCTCGAGGACTCAGGATAAGGACCGAGGAACATCGTCGCCGAAGATTGACAAAGAAGACAAGGGGCACGTCAAACACTGAAACGTCTTATCGCCAGCATCAACAGGAGGCTGTCGGCGGCTGTCACGCGCTAAAAATATCAGGGCGGTGTCAGACGACTGCCTGTTCGCATACTCGGTCGAACAGACTCAAACACGCGCACGCGGCAGCGGCCGTACACGTGTGCAAACAGCCGCCGAAACACAAGCAAACCCGAACTTCTATGTTCGATGCGAACGCGCTTTTCGTCGCTTCTTTAACTATTTCGCCGGAGCAATTTCGCGTGGAACTCTGGACTGCCGTGGACGTCCGGGCGCCGTTCGCCATTCGCCGGCACTAATTAAATGTTTCCAAACGCGCGGCGGGGTAAAAGCGTAATAAAAGAGCGACGTAATAGAGCGTAATTAAAAACGGCATTACCATGGGCATTATTAACGTAACGCGAGAAAGGGAAAGGAAGCACGGGAACGCGCTAATTAACGACAATTAATTAACCGAGTGCGGTCGAATTGGGAAAAAAAGGTATCCACCGCCGAACCTTTTAGGGGACTGCTCTGTACTGTACTGTACCGTACTGTACTGTACTGCATTGCTCTGCGCGTCCCCTCGTTAACGCTGAACTTTTCTGGATCGATTGATATTTTCTTTCTTCCGCGGTTAACGCCACTTTCCTGCGGGCTCCGATTAATATGGCGCCCGCCATTCGGTGCCCCTATCACGAACACCATAAAGCCTTCATTGATCTCTGACAACGAGCTCGTGATAGCGTAAGCGATTCACCCGCGTTTATGCGGTTATTTGTACACAATTGCGGCGAATGTCTCTGTACTAGCTCTGTAGCTTCATCATCGTTTCGCTTCATCGGACCATTTTCGAATGTTAACTTCCCGATGTTTGAACCCTCGCCGTGTCGTGTAAAAAAATCCTACGGAGGCGTGACCACGGTCATTTCAAAGGCTGGAATCTCTACTTTCACATCCCTTGGATACATTTTTTTTTAGAATCCCTTTACCTTAGGATACGAGCAAAATTGTGAAAATGGTACTTTTTTGGTCATTTTCCGAATTCAAGTAATTTTACACAGATTAAAAAATTTTCTCCATCAATGAAACTAGCAAGTATTTGAAGATTGAAGTCTTAGCTTTGCAAAGAGATCAAAAAATTTAATCTACGATTTTTTTCTGCTGAGTTATCGCGTCTTGAATGAGAAGTGTCAAGATCCAGCACTTGAGAAACGCAAGGATTGCTGATTCTTGGATGACAGTCGATATTTAAACAATTGTAACTTTGTGAAAAAAAATCGTAGGGCACTCTTCCTAGGTTCATTTTGAAGGCTGAAACCTGCGCTTTGAAACCTCTCAAGTCGTTCTTTCAGAAAAAATTTTTACTCTAAAATGTGGACAAAAAGGTAAAAATAGTCACTTTTGAACGATTCTTCAAATTCAATTGTCTCTACGAAATTGTACAAATTTTTTTCGCGAATCGGACCATGTTGTAGCTAAAGATCGAAGTCTTGGGTTTACAACGAGACCAAAAAAAATCCTCTACGTTTTTTCGTTGCTGTTTTACACGAAGTTAGAAAAGTTTAAACATCGGCGAGTGGGGGCCGTGTTCGAGGTATTGTTTAAACGACAATGCTGCCGGTCCAACGATTTTACAGCGGGTTCTCTGGAATTGTGGAGCACCGACTCGGACTCTCGGCCTCGATGTCAATGCTCGAATAGAGCCGTCGTTGAACCCCGACGGGAGGGATTCCGACGAAACTTTCGACCTTAACTCACCGACTTGCCGCGAAAAGTCTTTCGGTCCCTCAGGAAACGGGGAAGAAAACTCACCTGGAACAAAGAGAACGGAGGAGTCAAGATCGATCGGCGAAAACATTGGAAAGTGAATGAATTTCGCACCGGCTTGTCTTGTAAACCTGACAACCTCTTAATCATTCAGGAATTTATCATTTCATTTCCGTATCAGAATATTTCATGAAAAAAGAGCAAAATCCAGGAGATTATGGATATTTTTGTCAATAAAACTATAATTATTGTCCCTCTGAATTGATGTTTATTTCCTCGTCGATAATTCTGCTTGGCGAGAGAGTCAATTCAGCGAAACTGAGGGTACGATTATTTTTATTATTACGATAATTAACTTGATGGGACTGTTAATGGTTTTGCAATTTAATCGCAGGGGGGAGGGGTGCGTACGCAATGGAAACAATACTTATTTACTAGCCGTATTATCATTTAGTCACGGTCGAACGAGGTACGGTAATTAATTTTCTTCCGCGCGCACGAACAGAAGTTATGCAAGAGAATTAAGCAAACGTTGATTCGCGACAATTTAAAGCGAGCTTAGCCGCTGCCGAATGAATTATTATCGCCCACTGTCGGCGATTACCGACGAGAGAGAGAGAGAGCGTGCGCGCGGGCGCTCACGAGCAATAATTTCCCCATCGTGTCGAATGAAAATCTCTTGGACAATTTACCGTCGGTTACAATAATTAATTCCCCGTGTGCCTCTTTCCCGAAAGCAACGCGGCGTTTCATCCCCCCCCTCCATCTACGTCTCTGAATAACGTCAACCGTACCGGCGCGGCGCGGCGTGACACATCTGGGTCTCCGGCGTTTAGGTTTGCCGGTCTAACAAAAACAAATAACATCCTCGCTCTGCCGCATACAGTACGATTCCTCGTGGTTAATTAATTTGATGGCCGAGAGCATAACAAATGGGGAAAACCGAAAACCAATATAAAATATACATATACATATACCGTTACAAATTCGGCCCTTATTTCAATATACTAATGTTACAATTATTGCGGTATTAATTATCTTCATCCGTTACGTCATGCCGGGTTTCATGTGCCCGTTAATTAATTTAGTTAGCATTAATGATCTGGATCGTCCGGGGCGCCTCTTCTATCCAAATTAATTTTGTTATTATTACGTCCAGGTTGATAATTATTGCTGACGATATGCTGCCAGAGGATTTTGTCAACGCTTTATAAACGCTCGGACTGCCTATCAAAAGCTTCTCTACAAATGATAGCAAGAGAGTGTTGTAATTATTCAGCACTGAAAATAAATGTGCAAAAAAATGTAAGTATCTAGAGAAACCTATCACCCTGTCAGAATGGGACCCTGTCAGAATGAGACCCTGTCAGAATGGAACCTTGTCAGCATGGGACCCTGTCAGAATGGGACCCTGTCAGAATGGGACCCTGTCAGAATGGGACCCCGTCAGAATGGGACCCCGTCAGAATGGGACCCCGTCAGAATGGGACCCTGTCAGAATGGGAATCTGTCAGAATAGAACCCTATCAGAATAGGACCCAATCAGAATAGGACCCTATTAGAATAAAACCAGATCAGAATAGGAACTTTCAGAATGGGAACCTGTCAGAATAGGACTCTATCAGAATAAAACCAGATCAGAATAGGAACTTTCAGAATGGGAACCTGTCAGAATAGGACCCTATCAGAATAAAACCAGATCAGAATAGGAACTTTCAGAATGGGAACCTGTCAGAATAGGACCCTATCAGAATAAAACCAGATCAGAATAGGAACTTTCAGAATGGGAACCTGTCAGAATAGGACCCTATCAGAATAAAACCAGATCAGAATAGGAACTTTCAGAATGGGAACCTGTCAGAATAGGACCCTATCAGAATAAAACCAGATCAGAATAGGAACTTTCAGAATGGGAACCTGTCAGAATAGTACCCTATCAAAATAAAACCAGATCGGAATAGGAACTTTTAGAATGGGAATTTATCAGACTAGGAGGACCCTATTAGGTTTGAGTACGTTAAATCTTTGGACTTCGACCAGCTTTAATGCAATGAGATTCCGTCAGAATGAGGCCGTGCCTACTTATTGCATCTGCATCGCCGAATCGAATCCCCATAAATCCGAACAACGTCAAAAATAACGAAATGAAAACTTGCGAGGCAGAAATCGGCGCACACCTGCAGCGTTTGTTGATAATCAGCTGTTCCCAACTAGTTCGCCGGAGACAAGCGAACGTATAGCGGCGCAAACGAGCGAGAAAGCGTAACGGGCGATCCGACGGCTGTTTGCCGGCGAATTAATTGGTTGGAAGAAGTCAGTTAAAACAGTTTAAACTGTTAAGCACGGGTAAATTCAGCCATCCCGGGCCACGTGTATGCAAAACTCGAACAGACGTGGCCCCGTCTCCTCCTCTCTCTCTATCTCGTCGTTTCCCCACCCCTTTACACACTTTAGCCCCGCACACACCAACGTCGTTCTCTGGCTTTCTCTCTGTCGTGCCACGTATAAACTTGGATCGTTGAAGTTGCAGCTTTGCCTGCGACAAGTTGGATCGGCAAAGTTGCCCCTCGGAACGTTCTCTCGCCCTCTCTTCGAGCTATCGTCGACTTTCGTCTTGCCTCAGAGGCAGCGCACGTTTTGAAT
This sequence comes from Lasioglossum lativentre, assembly GCA_916610255.1. Taxonomy (NCBI): domain Eukaryota; kingdom Metazoa; phylum Arthropoda; class Insecta; order Hymenoptera; family Halictidae; genus Lasioglossum; species Lasioglossum lativentre. The sequence continues at coordinate 7,193,089 of OU744357.1, read as the reverse complement.
CTGTCCCCCGTAGCCATCGCCCGACGTTGGGAAACGAGGCGAATTGTCCTGGAATTGTGCGTTGGAAGACGACAGGACAAAGGAACCGCTTCCGGCGACGGGGCCTCCGTCGTTGGAAAGTGGGCTTGAAAATGCCTGGCGAGCTGTCTCCGTTTGTTTGCCACCCCCCACCCCCACACGCCCTTTGCACCAGGCCGTTTTCAGATCGGAGGGACGATTTTTCTTCGGCGCCGACCATTACCGTAATCGACCGAATCGACGCCGTCTTTTTTCTCCCCCGTGCAAACGCGGCTTCTTCCGCAGACCCCGAGCTACTACTCAAATTTTCGAAACCGACGGAAACGCGACGCAACACTCGCGAACCAATCAGACGCTCCGAAGTTTGCGCAAAACTCGGAAGAAAAAGCTTGCAAAAGAATTTCTACGTTCCCCAGAAAATTCACAGAGCTGATTTTTCAAATGACTACGGAGACAAATTTTTTTTTCCCCTAGTAAAACCAGCGTGGATTCGTAGAACGAAGGAAAACACCTTCCATCTTTTTAGGCACGAGCAAGCTTCGGAAACGTTTTGCAATAACTCGGGTAATTAATTTCCCACGACCCGAGAAGTTTCCGTGGCCGAGCACGTACTGCCAGCATATTTAATGTTTTCAGTTTCCAGCGTGAGTTTTCAGCGTTTCGTTTAACGGTGTTTCGATACCGTCCAACGGAGCAAGCGTGTGATAACCTCTTTGCCGCCGCCGCCGTCGCGTCACGTTCGCCGCAGCCGTTGACAAAATGGGAGGAGTGTGGTGGCGGCTCTCGTTCATAAAACACGTGCCAGGATAGAAATTTCGGCGACGGGCACCTGTTACGTGTGTTACGCGGGCTGCGTCTCGCGTAACACCAGATGCCGCCATCGCGTTTCACTGTTAGATACCATTGATCTGTTGCTCGGTACACACGTGACCTGGGAACAACCCCCAGCCCTTCTCAATTCCTATTGATCCTAGCATGGATCCCTTGCGGGCTGCCATTGGACCTATCATCGTGGACTTAGCATTATGGACCTCTCTTGGACTTCTATTGCATGATCCTAGCACGAATCCCTGGTGGACTGCCATTGGACCTCTCATGGATCCCTATTTCGTGATGCTGGCATGGATCACTTATGGACTGCCATTGGACCTCTCATGGACCCCTATTTCGTTATCCTAGCATGGATCCCTTATGGACTGCCATTGAACCTCTCATGGACCCCTATTTCGTTATCCTAGCATGGATCCCTTGTGGACTGACATTCGACCTAGTATCATGGACCTCTCATGGACTACTATTGCATGATCCTAGCACTTATCCCTTATGGACTGCCATTGGACCTCTCATGGACCCCTATTTTGTTATCCTAGCATGGATCCCTTGTGGACTGACATTGGACCTAGCATTATGGACCTCTCATGGTCTTCTATTGCATGATCCTAGCAGAAATCCTTTGTGGACTGCCATTGGACCTCTCATGAACCCCTATTTTGTGATCCTAGCATGGATCCCTTATAGACTGCCATTGGACTTAGCATCATAGAACTCTCATGGACTTCTATTGCACGATCCTAGCAGAAATCCCTTTTGGGCTGCCATTGAACCTCTCATGGACCCCTATTTCGTTATCCTAGCATGGATCCCTTGTGGACTGACATTGGACCTAGCATCATGGATCTCTCATGGACTTCTATTGCATGATCCTAGTACGAATCCCTTGTGGACTGACATTGGATCTAGCATTATGGACCTCTCATGGACTTCTATTGCATGATCCTAACACGAATCCCTTGTGGACTGCCATTGGACCTCTCATGGACCCCTATTTCGTTATCCTAGCATGGATCCCTTGTGTACTGACATTGGACCTAGCATCATGGACCTCTCATGGACCCCTATTGCATGATCTAGCTCGGATCCATCTTTGGGAACGCCTACGAAGGATTCAACAACGAGTCCGAGAAAAATGGCCGGACACCTTCAGAACGCGAAAAGGCGGATTTTACAGCGGTCGGTATCGCGGCAGAAGTTCCGGCCACATTAACGTAATTCGCGGTGGCGGGAAGCTTTTTAATTAAAAGTACCGTGCCGCTATTATCTCGCGAACTTATAATCGCGCCTATCCATCCCCCAGGTTACCGGCCAGCTCCCACCCCCGCTTCTCGAGCCAGGAAGTCGGCTTTTATTCGCGAAACACGAGACCGTGGTGAGTAATAATTCAAATTTCTATGCACCACGCAGCAAGCGCGGCCGCGAAGGCGAATAGAAAGCCAGACCGCGACGGGGGAACAAGATTATCATCATTTACTAAGGAATAACAGTTTCGCAGATTCTCAAATGCTACTGATCGTGCGCTGTACTTTTTAACGGCTGCCGGTTACTTCTCGTTCTTGTGACACCTGTTAAATGATGCTACAGAGCATTGATTTTTCCCGGGGAATTAGTCAACCGATTGAGTTCTGCGAACATCCCACGCGAAAATATTCGTGGCCTCGCTGATTTATCAGTTAGTCGCGATCGATTTTTCTTCGCTGCCCTGACAAGGGTGCGAGTGTGGTACAATTAATAATGGATCCCGAGGACGGGAACGGTGGCGCGGTCATGAATAAATTGAAACTTCATCGGGCAGGCACAGAAGCTGCGAAAAGCGTGACCGGCGGCTCATTAGCATGCAAATTTTCCAAGGGCAGCCTGCTTGGCCCCCCTCCGAGTAAACTTGCCGGTCCCTTGGGGTCTTCTTGCTAGGCTGCTCTTTATTTCCTCGGGATCGTGTGTTGAACGTCCGTCAGATACCATATCCGACACTGGTTCATTTCAGTCGACTCGTTACGTGTCAGCAGCTTTCTGATATCTGAACCAAGTCTATCGATAACTGTGAGCTCGACTTCCTCAATTCTCAGCTAAATGGATCTCGACTGGGACTAAATTAGGTCCAACTTTGGGCCCATAAGTGGACCGAGCTGGGCCCAGGCTTGGGTCAGATTGGGGTTCAAATTGGGGTACCAACTGGAGACCAAATTGGGACACCGTTGGGTCTAGCTTGAAGTCCAAGTTGGGCCCTAGCTGAATCCAGGCTAGGTCGGTATCAGAGTCCAAAGAGGGGTCCAAATTGGGACTAGACTGGGCCCCGGATTGGGTCCAAAATTGGGACTAGGCTAGGTCGGTATCAGAGTTCAAAGAGGGGTTCAAATTGGGACTAGACTAGGCCCCGGATTGAGTCCAAATGGGGACTAGGCTAGGCCCCGAATTAGGTCCACATTGGTGTCCAATATAGGGTCAAAATTTTAACTAGGGAGAGTTTGAGTTAGAGATCGAAGTCCAGTTGTGATCCAATTTAAACCAGTGTTAGCTGCTTCCGAGTTAGCTCTGACTGAAATCCATCTTCACGTAGGCCTAGGTTAGGTCTTCTCTGGTAGGTGTCACCACCTATTAAATTACTACATGACAGAAACTGGTACGAAACATATTAACATAATAACATCCCCAAGACTATGAGCAACATCCTCAAAGGCAAACAAATTCCAGACATCTAACGACATTTATAAAAAGGAATTGCTCCGTTTCACTGAACCCTTTTAATCCTAGAAAGACTAAGCTTCACGGCTGAGCCGTCTTATCTGAATACATTAATCCGGTGCTCTTTTCGAAGAGTCCTGCAATTTAATATCAATCTAGAAGACGTAAACAGCGATGAAACATTTTTCAAAAACATTCCAAGTACTTTGGTCCATTTATCCGGAGAATAACGGAATGGATAATGTCAGCTTCACGGTGATATTTCAGTTTTGTTAATGCATTTCGTAGAGTCCATAAAATCTATAAACGCTAATGGCAGTACGGCCGTGTATTGTTCTTCAAGTGATCGATCTCGCCACGAAGATTACTTCCTTCGAAAAGTCTGGCGTCTTGACTGGCCACAAGAGGATAAAGTAGAATGCCTGCCCATCTGCTGGCGGTAAGGAAGCGTGCGAAGACACGGGAAAGGAGAAACCTGTACCGACTCGAGGAACTTTTTCACGCTGGGAAAACACCTCTGGAAAAGTCCTTCCTCGATTTCCCTACCACAGGCAACCTGTACATCCTATCAAATAATTTTCACCTGTACACAAAAATTGTTCACCTAGTCAGAGCATTGCGATATTCGCTGACAATTGCGAAAACTTTCACGTTATCTAGAACAATGCCACGAGCGTAAATTTTTATTACACGAGGTCCCTATCACTTAATTTTTTAAACATGCGCGTTTAACGCAGATAACATTCAGTCAATATTCCGAATGTAGGGCAATTCTACTGTTACCATTTCATAAAAGGACTAGGAAATAGAGTCTTTTATTGCCATTTAATCAAATTTATTAAAAAAAAATTTTCTGAAGGGTATTTAATTCTTCAATGAATTTTAATATTAAATATGGCCAAAGCACAGAGTGAAAATTATAAAAGAATCTTCTCCCTGAAAACATTTTTGTATCAATATAAGTAGAAAAAACTTAGTTGGAGGAATTAAGACGCAAGGTTGCGTCACGAAGAAAGGACCGTGAGTCAGATAATTTCCCCGAGCAACGAACGGGGAAAACTTTTGCCGCTGAGTGTACCTAGCCACATACCAAGTCGCGATTTGAATTACAATCGGCGCATCCCGCCATCCCGTCCAGCCGGTTCGCGTCTCGTTAACCACCCGCCATTCTTATGTAATTTTATGCTAAATTTCCGCCACCGTATGCCCAACACTCCCTCGAATCCCCGTCCATCAACCCTTTTTCCCACGAAACCCGCTCCTCTTTTTCACTTTTTCATGTTCTAAGACCCGTGCGCTTCTTTTTCGTTCAACATCCCACGCGAATATTCAGCCCGAACCGAAAACATCATTCGCCCACGGCGAGTTTCCCAATTTTTAATCGAATAGGCTCCCACAACAACAATTTACCTGTATCTCCTAAAATATGTATAATTTTATAAAAAATATCTCAACTTCACAGGACCCCACCATTTCAGGACCCTAACACTTCAAGACTCCCACTGTATAATTTCATCTGAACATTGTACAAAATTTTTTTCGTGAAAAAATCTACTTTCACACACCTCAGATACTTTTTTTAGAATGCCTTTACCCTAGGATACGAGCAAAATAGTGAAAATGGTACTTTTTTGGTCATTTTCCGAATTCAAGTGATTGTAAACGGCTTAAAAAATTTTTTCTGTTTAATTCCATCTGAACATTGTACAAAATTTTTTTCGTGAAAAATCTACTGTACTTTCACACACCTCGGATACTTTTTTTTAGAATGCCTTTACCCTAGGATACGAGCAAAATAGTGAAAATGGTACTTTTTTGGTAATTTTCCGAATACAAGTGATTGTAAACGGCTTAAAAATTTTTTCCCACGAACAAAACTAGCACGGCTTTGAGGATTAAAGTCTCAGCTTTGCAACGAGACCAAAAATAACAATCTACGATTTTTTGTTCCCCTTTTATCAAACTTTCGATGCACACAGAGTCGCTGATAACAGAATCGCACAATGCGCACTGAATCATAGGGAATGGCCGATATTCAAATTATTGTAACTTTGTGAAAAAAAATCGTAGAGCAGTATACCTGGGCTCATTCTGAAGGTTGAAACCTGCACTTTCAAATCGCCCGAGTCATTTCCTCTGAAAAAATTTCTACCTCGAGAAGTGGACGGAAAGGTAGAAATTCCCATTTTTCGAGGATTTTTCAAATTCAATCATCTGTACGAAAGTCGAAAAATTTTTTTCGCGAATCAAACCACATCGTGGCGAAAGATTGAATTCTCCGCTTTCCAACGAGAGCAAAAACATAGGTCTACGATTTTTTTTTCACCGTTTTACCGCGTTTCGTATGAGAAAACTGCATCTAAAGATTTAAGTGTTTCCAGTTACAGCGTATTTTTCTCCAGAGTCGCGTTTTTTACAGAAACGATTCTCCCCTTTCCCGGCGTCAGCAACGCCATCTACGACATCGCCACGGTGTTCCAGCACGGGAACAAAGCGTGTATCCGCAGGTAGACACTGGCCAGGGACCCGTGACGCTTGATGGGTGCTCGAGATAGCTCCAGATCAGAGATAATCAGCGGATCCGGCGGCTTGCCGCGAACAATGGGCTCTGAAAAGGGAACCGGCGAATTTCTCGTAGAGTCATGGAGAATTCACCTTGACCTTCGCGGCGCTCACGTTTCACTCGTAACCGTATATCTTGCAGCTGCCCCCACCCCCCTCTACCGGGAACGCAACGGATATTGATAGAGCGTGCGAGGAATACTCCGGGTGGCGGCCCGAACGCTTCGGGGAACCGCACGCGTTCTCGCGAAACCGTGTCGTCTTTCCTGCATCGTCTCTCGAAAATTGTCAACGCCAGGCGATCAAATATTTTCAGACGACAGCAAGCTGCAGGAATCAGCTATTATTCCGTTAGGGTACCCCGGTGTTAGATCTTCACAAGTTGGGACTTCTAGGATCCACCTGTGATCGACCATGTTGGGACTTGCGAGGGTTAGGATCCTGAATTATGAAGGTTGTGGCATGTTGGGGGGACTCGACAGTTAGGGAGAACTCAATGGTTAGGGAGAACTCAACCAGTTGGGGGAACTCAACCAGATAGGGGCAACTCAACCAGATAGGGGAACTCAACCATTTAGGGAAAAATTCAACCAGTTAGGGAGAACTCAAAGGTTAAGGAGAACTCACAGGTTAGGGAGAACTCAAAGGTTAGGGAGAACTCAAAGGTTAGGGAGAACTCAAAGGATAGGGAGAACTCAAAGGTTAGGGAGAACTCAAGGGTGAGGGAAAACTCAGAGGTTGGGGAAAACTCAAAGGTTAGGGAGAACTCAACCAATTAAGGGGAACTCGACGGTTAGTGGGAACTCAAGCAGATAGGGGGAAGTCAACCAGTTAGGGAGAATTCAACAGTTAGGGAGAATTCAACAGTTAGGGAGAATTCAACAGTTAGGGAGAATTCAACAGTTAGGGAGAACTCGAGACTTACGGAGAACTCAAGAGTTAGGGAAACCTCAACAGTTATTGGAATTCAACTGTTAGGGTATTCAACAGTTAGGGAACTAAAATGTTGGGGCGGTCAAAGGTTGGGACCCTCAAATATTGGGGCATGCGACTGTTAGGTCCCTGGAATGTTAGGGCCTGAAGTGATAGGGCTTCGAGTGATCTGCATTGGAGCTAGGATCGATAGAGGCTGCTGGTGTCGGTAACAGCACGGTGACGCTATCAAGGGGATCCGTTAGCATTGGAACGCAGCGAGTCAGGTGGCCAGCGAAGTCAGCGATGGTAGTCGGTATCACTGGTCGTATCACTCGAGCCGTTCGAAAAACCCCGAAGTGACATTTGATCGGCGCGATTAACTGGCCAGGTCTTGTTCAGCGTTGATGAGTGTGCGACGGGGAAGCGACATTTCGAATCGATTGTGCGCCATCGACTGCGCCGATGGCAACCGACGAGCCATTTACACCGCAACAGTTAATCATTGCTCTCGCAGCAATCGGCTTCGGCTATCGTGGTTTTTGTTCGAAACTGTACACCGACACAGAGGAGCCGAGCCCCCAGACGGTGCACACAGCCGTCGAACGCCCACGAGAGAACGAGCGAGAGAGAGAGAGAGAGAGAGAGAGAGAGAGAGAGACCCTACGTGCACGCCCGCGAAACGACATATGGCAGTGCTCCAACAAGTGGCAGTAAGAACGTCGTGCACGGACCTTATGGCCGCGTGTACGCCGTCCATTGTCTGGCCTGACGCGTGACATTTATACTTCTTGCCATCGCGTCATCGTTTTTCCAACCCGAAAATCGCGGCCATTGTTCCGAGCGCGTGCTTCGCAAGGCGCGACGTTGCCCTTCGCATGCCTCGTTTTTGCTACGGACACGAAACACCCCCGTGTCGCGTGGACACAGTTCATTAATAGGACCGTAATAGTTGGGAATCAATGGGGGATATCTTGCTCTCCTTCTCTCGCACCCCACTGCGCTAATTTCAATGGCAGCCGCGAGGAGAGAACCCGATGGGAACCGCACACGATTATTCTTGGCAGCCTGCTTGCTCCGATCAGACTCACAATCTGACGCCCAAGGTCGCTAACAGGCTACCCCTGTGCCAACTTTCAGGACTGCTACGGTGCGGCATCATAGTCTAGATGACATTCTGAATGATTGCTTTGACACTGTGGTCCTGGGATTACGAGGATCAGCTAGGACTAGGTCAGAGCTACGCAATGTTTAGGTCGAAGATAGGTTTGTACTGGTGGGGCATCATAGTCTAGGTGACATTCCAAATGATTGCTTTGACACTGTGGTCCTGGGATTATGAAGATGAGGTAGGACTGGGCCAAAGGTGAACAATGTTTAGGCCGAAGACGAGTTTGTGCTAGGCCAGCTCTTTGTTGAATCAGTTTAGCCTCCAGTTGGATCAGGAAGCTATGTCCTAGGACTAGAATTGGGATTAGGCTGATCCGAAGACTTGGACGAATCAGACCAGATATATCCGACATTGAAGTCTGCACGAGACTTCAAGGTCGAGAAACTTGTGTAGTCTAGTAAATAAACAACAGGGGCGTCACAACGCCATACGATCTTTGACGAGTGACCCTGACACATGTCTATAGTCACTAGTAGGACATCCAAGAATAGCCGAATGAATAGAAAATTCTTTGAAGCATACGTTACCAACTCTGAGTCGCGTGTCACATTCGAGAGATGACTTACCTGAAACACAAAAGCGAGAAGGAATTGTTATGTGGTCTCAAAAGTGCGATGGTGTTTACAAGCTACAGGTGAGAAAGATAGAGAATCTGGAAAACATTTCGGATTCAAAGTACGAACGAGAATGTCGAGTGTAACCGGCAGTATAGAGGTCGAACGTATCTAACGCGAAGGAGGATGTACCCCTCACGATATACATAGCAGGTCGTGGCAATTGAAGTTGCCCGTTCAGGAGAGCACCGGCAGTGCGTGTACCAACGAGTAATTTTACGGGAAGACGTGACCGGACTTGCGAATCCTAGCTGGAAGCGTGGGTCCAATTGACCCAGCGACCCGAACCGGCTAATTGCCAATTGTCGAGAGCCGACGCTGCCGTTCGTTCTGTCGTCACGTCGAGAATTTTGCCTGACACCTACCATCCGTCGTTCCTCTAACAGCCTCTCGCTAGGTCTATCCTCAAGCATAACGACGATTTTCATCCCCCACCCTAACTACCCCGGGCCCAATCTAATTTAGGTATAGTATATGCTGATCCTAAACTCTCGATTGGCACCTAACGCGACTATTCTTCATAGGCACTCTGGGCCCAATGTTCAGGGTCGGTTCTCGTCCTTGGGACCTCCAATCTTAATTACGTTCGACTACAAAAGTGCAGATAACATGACTTAAGCGAAACACATTTCAGTAGCCAGAATATCCCCCACCCAACTACCCCGGGCCCAATCTAATTTAGGTATAGTATATGCTGATCCTAAACTCTCGATTGGCACCTAACGCGACTATTCTTCATAGGCACTCTGGGCCCAATGTTCAGGGTCGGTTCTCGTCCTTGGGACCTCCAATCTTAATTACGTTCGACTACAAAAGTGCAGATAACACGACTTAAGCGAAACACATTTCAGTAGCCAGAATATCCCCCACCCAACTACCCCGGGCCCAATCTAATTTAGGTATAGTATATGCTGATCCTAAACTCTCAATTGGCACCTAACGCGACTATTCTTCATAGGCACTCTGGGCCCAATGTTCAGGGTCGGTTCTCGTCCTTGGGACCTCCAATCTTAATTACGTTCGACTACAAAAGTGCAGATAACACGACTTAAACAAAACACATTTCAGTAGCCGGAATATCCCCCACTTAACTACCCCGGGCCCAATCTAATTTAGGTATAGTATATGCTGATCCTAAACTCTCAATTGGCACCTAACGCGACTATTCTTCATATGCACTCTGGCCCAATGTTCAGGGTCGGTTCTCGTCCTTGGGACCTGCAATCTTAATTACGTTCGACTACAAAAGTGCAGATAACACGACTTAAGCGAAACACATTTCAGTAGCCGGAACGTGACCACTGAACGTTTCAGACCCCGGCATACGTGATCACCATTTATGGCGGCGCTAGCATGAATATATGTTGTAAGGATGAGGAAAGAGTATGCTTGTGCAACATCGAAAGGAAGACATGAGAATTTCGAGGCAGATGGGTGACATTTTGGTGCTGGAATGTACAAAATTACGTCAGAATGATACTCCTGTATGCGTGTCTATTTATGATGCGGGTGTCGTTGACCTTTCTACGACCGTCGCTACAATGTACAACTCTCTACAAAGTCTCGAGATATTAATTAATTTTAATTTTCAATCTAGCAACGAATAAATGTGAATTCTTTGATCTAATTTTTTTTCTTCCAAGTGACTCGAGAGCAGGAGAAACAATTTTCCGAGTATTATGCAACTTTTATTCCGGTCGAGAGGAGGTTCTTATATTTATTATTTTGTTCGGTAGGCGATCGCGTTTTGTAAACACGGTAAATCCTGACAGTAGAGGTGCGACAGAACACAATCCCCGACCAGCCAAGAATTTCGAGAATGGGTCCTCTCTCGCGAGCATGAACAGAATCAAGGAGCCGAACACAATCGGCTGTCCGTAGGAAATTATATTTTCGTCTGGATGCCGGGCGCAGGGACAGTGGATAAATAAATTTCCTGTCGTTCTATTCCTGGCAAGAAGTAAATAATTCGATGCCGCTCTTTGGATACCCGGCTCGCTACTCTCTCTCTCTATCTCTCTCTGTTACAACGACACGCCTAAAAACCTATTCTTGGTATATCAACACCGTCCACAATTCCACACACACATAGCCGCGAGAGGCTTCCTTTGACTATCAACATTGTCTATTCCAGCTTTCAACTGGTGTAAACCGTTGGGATCAACTGGTAACTTCGATATTAATAATTCACGATGTTTTTGGAATCCTCCATATCTCAGTGGTCGGCAAACTCTTAGACCATATATACCTATAGACACGGCGTAGATAATTTTCCGTGTCCGAAAGATGAAATCAGCTAAAAGACACTGGTGACGTCACATTTTCAAAAGATGTACAAGCTATGCTCATCGACAGTGCGCCATGTACACAGTACATACATGGAAAGAAATTATCTTAAGACTTATCTTGTGACGTCACAGTGTCCCATCATCTTTCGGACACTGAATTCTCGGTTTTCCTATACACATACTATACCTATGCCGGGTCTATTAGTATATACTATGGTCTAAGGGCAAACTCGTTAGTCGAAAGAGCCAAACATCAGCAGTACAACGAGTTAGATTTCTTTTGAGAGCAAAATTTCTTTACAAGAACCCTGTTTTTAGAAGACGATTAAAACTAGATACAATTATACTTTATAATAATCTTAAATTGCTCTTTATTCGAATGTAGATACAACACACTGGCCGATTGAGAATTGTACTAGAATACCATTAAATTTAAATTTATATAAATTTATTTGGAAGACACGTCATTCGTGGAAGAGCCACAAGTAGCCAAAGAGCCACAGATTTATGGAATTTTACGGAAATTAATAACACAAAATCAAGTAATATTTTTTACTCGATGTCATTTTGCTAATTTAAATAAAATGAACGAGCTGCTGATGAATTGAAGAGCGTGGATCGAGGAAGCTACCAATCGAATTAGAAAATATTTCAACGAACAGGAAGTCACTTGTTGCTTCGACGACAGGGGGAGCCTTTCTATTTTGCCGATTTCATTGTGATTCCCGGCATCGCCGACGAGAAATGAGTGGGACGTGGCGGCCACGTGACTTTCAATGGCCAAGGTCCGTGTTTCGTAATCTGTTGTACAAACAGAAAACAGTTTCGCGTGAACGGGGTATTTTTAAATAATTTGTACGGCTGGGAAAGAGACACCTTCCGTTCGGGTAAACCGGCTCTATAGCTCAACTATTCAATATTCATCGATACCGATGACTGCGTCATGGTTTCCCGGCAGCGCGATGTGTGCCGTTAGACTTTTCCTAACGCGTCCAACGACTTCACACTGCCATCCGACGAACGAAACGAAGCCTGACCCGAAGTCCTAATCAGCCACTTCCTTCGCTCAAAGGAACTGACCGAAATATATCATTGGATAACCATCCTATTACATAGGGGACTCCATCATTGACGTAACTATCTCGCGCTATGCTGATACCATGACTGGCGAATTTCGGACGGATCGGTACTCGGAATTTTTTTCAACTCGATGAATCACTATTAACCCCTGTGTCGATATTTAACCGAGTAACAGCCTTCAATTTATTAAAATTTTGTTAAGGTTCTTTTAAAAAATTGAAAAAAAATTATTTGTTTCCCTAAAGCCCTAACAGAGGGCACAAGTAGTTAAGACCTTGAAAACTTGGAACATTTTTGAGAAACATGTTTTTGTTCAACTCGATGAAACACTATTAACCCCTGTGTCGATATTTAACCGAGTAACAGCCTACAATTTATTAAAATTTTGTTAAGGTTCTTTTAAAAAATTGAAAAAAAATTATTTCTTTCCCTAAAGCCCTAACAGAGGGCACAAGTAGTTAAGACCTTGACAACTTGGAACATTTTTGAAAAACCTAACGACACCGTTGTGTCACATTTTATTGTGAGAATCGAAGATTTATGCGAACAGAGTTCAATGACCTCGACGAGTTGAATGGCTGACATAATGTATTTAACGACACGGTGCGCGTCAAGAATTATTTTCCTCGTCTTCTGGAAAGACTCATTTGCCAGCCAAGAGTGCTCGAGACAGTCGAGACTCATCAACAAACCCCCCCACCGATTAAAACAATTGCTGGCGATGGAATAATTAGCTTTATTCACCATAGTCTTCGTTCATCAAGACAGCGAGCGAGTGAACGAGCACGTGTGGCAAGGCGGACATTGCTGAAACTAGGGGAACCGAGTTAGGAAAGGATGATTCATCCAGTGTACGCCGCGGATGTTGCATCAACCGAATATCAACGCGTCAGATCGCTTCGTTTCTTCGCGCGGGGAGACCTAAATGGCTTTCTATGTGAGAGTACGCTATTACCAGATGGTTTACAAACTGTTTCTAGCTGTATCAGCCTCGTACAATATCGCAACAAATTAATAATAATCTTTAAAGTGTGGGAATAGCTTCGGCAACACGAAATCTGTATTGTTGTGTCAAATAGTGCGCCTTTTGTGGGCGAAAAGTGGCGGGAAATTTGAATATGTGTCACTGGAAATATTACGATCCTTTAAATTCCTGTAGATGGTAAATTAAAAAAAATGTTCCAAGCTACTTATCGGACAATTCTACGTGTGCGTGGGTCTTTATTGACCCAGAAAATTATTACCACGAGTATTTAGAAGGTGTCTGGTAAAAAATAATGAGCTCACAAGCGAATGTCAATAAAAATAAGTGTTAGGTCGTGGCAGTTTCTTTACCATAAAATGTTGGGAACGTTTTTCCTGGGAATCCTTGCGGAATGAATTAAAAATGTGCGCCTTTTGTGGGCGAAAAGTGGCGGGAAATTTGAATATGTGTCACTGGAAATATTACGATCCTTTAATTCCTGTAGATGGTATATTTAAAATAAATGTTCCAAGCTACTTATTGGACAATTCTACATGTGCGTGGGTCTTTATTGACCCAGAAAATTATTACCACGAGTATTTAGAAGGTGTCTGGTAAAAAATAATGGGCTCACGGTACGAAGCGAATGTCAATAGAAATAAGTGTTAGGTCGTGGCAGTTTCTTTACCATAAAATGTTCGGAACGTTTTTCCTGGGAATCCTTGCGGAATGAATTAAAAATTGAGATATTGATCTGACATTTTGAGATTCTAGGGCCGCCGCGCGCCGGGTCGCCATAAGATTAGCGGCGGTGCACGCAAACTTATCCTCGTCGTGGAATAAAGAATTCTGGTTCAGAGGGGTGAGGGGAGGGGAGGAGGGGGCTAGAGGGAGGGGAACGAGAAGTCATTTCTCCGGCAGTGGAAATGGCGTCGGCCTCGACCAATGAGTGTAGTAGGAGGGTTCAAGGATTCCCGCAGGAAGAGAAGCCAAAGCGGAGAACAAACATACAGGGACGCGTATAAACGCAAGCTTAATGGACCGACCTCTGTGTTCGCCACTTCTCTATTCCAAGAAAGACGCTTGCACACACTGTTCAGTATATTATGCGGCTTTGTGCCCCGTGTGTTGCCAGGTTTGCGGGCAGAGTCCTAGCCATAGGCGCGGCCCGGCCGCGTTTCAGGCAAATTAATCGTGGCTTTGTTTCTCGTCGACTCGCTGGCATTAATTTGATTAAATCCTAAAACGTTCCAGGCCAACGGAATTAGATGGACGGCTTATCGCGTGTGCATTTTTCGCGCCGGCACGCCACAAACACGCCAGCGCGCAAAAAGATTGCACGCTGGCCGGCCGCGCGCGATCGATACGCAAAAATGCTCCTCCGATTTAGTGGCATTTCTGCAAAAACCGTTCGATCGAACACGCGAAACGATTTAATTGGTCGTGTCACGATAGCGGACTGTCAAAGTTTGTCTATAACTCTACGCAAATTTTCATGTAGGAAAGTCACCAATGCTTGCGGAAAATCACTAAAATTATTGCAGATTGCATTTTAATTCAGGATTATTGGAATTTCTATGTCGGATGATTTTTTAGAGTGAAATATGTGCGATGATTAATTTTTTAACACCCTATAGGGTAACTGCACCAGTGAATAAACGGGCACCAGTAAATGAACGCTTTTGTATTTTTTGCTTTTCCATTATTGTTCAATTACTAGAATGTAGTGTTCATTGACTGGTATTTTTTTATATTTTTTATTTAACGTTTAATAAAGACAAATAATAATAATTTCATTTTATTTGTGTTCATTTATTTTTGACAAATGAAGTTTTATAGGGAGCCATTTGGCATATATGAGATTCCTTTAATTCACATATTTTTTTTAAATAAAATATCTTGCTGAACAATTTCTTAAATGTTCATTCACTGGTGCAGTTACCCTATATTCAATACAGAATTGGCGGTAACGAATTTTTTGAATAACACCATTTCGAGATACGCTAAATTTTTGCACACCCGGTACATTCGGCAAAGAATGACAGTGACCTTGGCGAAATCTTTCAGAATTTTTTCCATTAGGCGGTTGTTACAGCACCCTCGCGAATTAACGAGGCTGTTCGCGAAATGCACGGGTAGAGTGTGAATCAATTTGCGATTAACGAATTTAATGCGTCGCGTTCGAGTACACAATCGAATCGGTGCGGCACTCGAACGGTCATGATTTCCGAAATGTTGATCGCGCTCGTAATAAGGATTCAGCGTGAAGCCCGGCCCGGCCCGACCCGGCCCGGCGCGCGGCGCGCAATTAAACAGTCGACAGCGCCTTTTCAAGCGAAGTATTTCACGAGCAATCGATTCGCCGAAGGGAAACAGAGAAATGAGGATAGAGAAAGAGAGAGCCGGCGGACGGGCTGCTGGCATACCCAAAAATAAACGTTCCGCTCGTAAATCGAGCCGCGAGCCTGTGTTGGTGGCGTGTAACAAGCACGCACGATAACCGAGTGACACACTGTTTTCGGACGCAGGTGAGACCATTCGCGCGTTTCCGGTCATCAAGCAGTCATATCCGGTCTCCTGTGCCTCGGCAAATAGCTCGATTTCGGCCGGCACGATTCTTTGCGTGATTGCGTCGCCTGGAGAAAGGCTATTCAACGTTCGACACCCCCCAAAAATCGATTCCTGTCCCTTCGGGGGACGCACAAAACCCTCGGCTAGGGCTCCACCGAACGAGATCCCTCCCCTATTCTTTGTAATCTTCCGTCACCAGTGGCTGGGTCGATTTTGACCCGACTGTTCGAGAGCGACTCAAACCCATCACTACTTTCAGGCAATATCACCATTCAAGTAAGACAAAAAATTTTGAAAATAGTACAAAATTAATTAAGCAACTGCAAAAATTTGCAACTATAGCCCAAACCCTCTAGATTAAAATAAAAAAAAGTTCAACCCAATAGGCCATCTAGTTTCCAAGATAAAAATTCTTAAGTAAGAGAAAAAGTTTTAAAAATAGTACAAAATTGATTATGCAGCTGCAAAAATTTACAAGTATAGCCCGAACCCTCTAGATTAAAATAAAAAAAAGTTCAACCCAATAGGCCAGTGATGGGCACGGTAGGGGCCCCTGCGTTGCCTACTTCTCCCACCAACCTCGTCGGCTATGGAGGGACGTATGAGGGGGGAAACGAAGGCACGAGACACCGTTGCGCAGCGAAGGTGCGCGCTGCACGAAATAGTAGTTGGTGGGGGAAGCTCCGCAGATCCTTCTTGACTGCGGCAGACAAAAATGCCCATCACTGCAATAGGCCATCTAGTTTTCACGACAAAAATTCTTAAGCGGACCGTGTGTTTGCGATAATTCTCAAACTAAGGCTTTGTTATTTCATAAAGAAATTCAAGGCCGGCAAAGGGATGGTTTAAAGTAGTTTAAACGTTAAGGCGTTTCGTGGTGGTGAATCGATACGTATGTCTTCGTGTTTCATTCTAATAGAATCGTCGGGGCGCGTCCCGAAGCCGTGGCAGGGGACAGGACAGAACAGAACAGCGAGACACGAAAAAGTGGTGCGGTGGTGGCGGCGGCGGCGGCGACTTTCCGCGCGAGTTTTCAGCTCCGTCGAGCCGTCAGGTCCGCTTCATATCGTGGCCGGTAACCGCAGACACGGTGTCGGCGCTGGTCAGTCGGCCGGCCCTCTGAATTATTAAAGCCGAGTCAACGCAGCTGCATGTAAATTCGTGTATCTGCCTGCGCGCCCTTCGGTCGCCTATCTTCCCCTCTTCATCTACCTTCGCCATCGTGAAACACACCGGGGGCAGCCCAGCCCGCCCCACAGCCCTTCGGGGCTCGTGTTGCACGAACACACTTCGCTCTACTTGGCCGGTTCGACGCTTTGTTTGTTGCTACACGGCCGGACCGAACCGGACCGGGTCGGGCCGGGCCGGGACGGGCCTCTCCCGTCGTGTACGAGCACGGATTATTGTTTGTACGCTCGTACGCGCGATTACGTCGAGAACCGTCGCTGAAACGTTAGACGGCGACGACATCGAGCGATACTATCTTCCACGGTTCAGCGGGGTACTCTGACCCCGGTTGCTACGCGACTGCCAATCTACTCCTGGATCCTTGATCATCGTTATTATTAAGCGACATGAAAAACCATTGAAAATACCGGGGACATAATTATTTAATTGCAAAATTCAAACGTAAGAATCTAGCATGAACTCCAAGGTCCTAATTCGACGGTCCCCTAACTTCGAGGACCCAGCTTTATAGACCCCTTGTGAGGCCCAACTGTACAATCCCCCAACTTGTGGAACCTAACGCTACGTGACCTGAATCGATCTCGTGCCCTCTTCGGGTGCTCGAAACCCATCACTCTCACGATTATCCGTAAAGCATTCGGCTCGCTGGGCAGAATGTCGGACAAGGTCGTCGAGATAGCCACGTGGACGAAGTGAAACGACAGTGAACGGGCCACAGACCCGGCCCGGCCCGGCTCGAGCGTCTTGCATGTGAATTTCTCGAGAAAAAGAAGCGACTGTGCTCGATGAGCCACGCACCTGGCTACCACACGAGCCTTTCGTTGTCGCTCGGTAGCTAACAGGAGTTTCGCGAGTAGGTGAAAAGAGAATTCCTCGACACGTCCCGAAACCCACGGCAATCAAGGTTAAGGTCGAGCAGAGAGAGAGAGAGAGAGAGAGATGCTGGAGGCTGGAAAAAAAAAAGTTCCTCGTGGACGATGGTACTCGAGGCGAGTAGAATACCGGGCGCTGCTGCGCTGTTGAAAAATAAGTGGGCAACGTGAACAAACAAGCGAACTTTTTTTTTTTTCCACCTGCGGGAGATGAAGTCTCGTTCCGCCGGGCGACACGTAATTGTCGAATGGTGTTCAACCAAAATACGACTCTGTAGAAACAGCACAGTGGCTGGGAGGTTGTCGTTCCGGTGAAAAATCGTTCGTTCTACCTGAACCTGAAAAAGGAAACAAATAATTTCCTGGCGGAATGAAAGGGGAACGGGTGTGTACCGGCGTTGCCCGGGCAGCGGCAGCAGGACGGGAGGAGACGAGAAACATTATGAGAGAGAGAGAGAGAGAGAGAATGAAATCCGAACGCGGCAAGTGAATAGTGAAATCCGAAAAAAAGGACAATGGGAGGCCGGCACCTCGGTCTGATTCTTCATCGGGTGTCTCCCGACATTCAGAGATCATCTGTTCGTCGTTTTGTCTGGGCCACGCTACACAAGGCGCATTCAGCTGTTAAGCAGCAACGCACAAAGCCCGACAGAAGGTAGACGAAATGAACAACGGCACAATGAGAAAGTCCGGCCGTTGTCAATCCTCCTACCGTCATGGGATTTTTAAAAATATCAAAAACCCTATCAAGGGAAAAATAACGAACGCGAAACACCAGACCAGAAACTTGATAACAAAAAATAATTCTTTCATTCGGACAATTGCAAATGAAATTATTTTCAATTTCGTCGGAAAGTGCTCGATGAGACGACGAGAAAATCAAAAGGAACCACTGATCTCGGATGTACTGTTCTCTCATAAATGGAGATTGAAGTTTGGGCCTTTTAAGCGAGGTAACGCCCTGCTACCCCCACTCCGTCTCCCGGCGCTCGAGCGCCACGCCCCTTTCTCGCGCCAGCCAATGAGTCGCGCGATGCGCGCGCAATGTTGTATCACACTTAAAATTCATTTACTCGAAGAGGATGCGTCGTAGGAGAAAAATGTGTGGAACGATTTCGATGTAATTTTAGACGAGGAATCGACTCCTGGTGTCGGAAAGATGATTTTTTGAAAATTCCAAATCTGAAGCGTCTGAAACGTCAGAGGCAAGAACGTCGGAAATTGGAGTCAGGAATCCACGGAATTCGGTAGTTCGCGAAGCGATCCTGCACGAAACTGCCATCGAAGCTCGCGAACTTTTCGACGTTTCTGCACCGCCTCGCGCAGAAAGATTGAAATTTTTGAGAGACATGAAACCGTCGGAACTAGAACCGAACCAACGGAGAAAATCAATCACTTTGTTCAGCGCTTAAATCGCCTTCGAGCTAAGGAGCTCGAAGGAGAGTGCGAAGATTTCACAGTTTTCCCCATGGATTTTCACGAGCCCAATTTGATCGCACGCGTGTCCGAATTATCTGGCTCGATTGAGCGGCGACGACTTTCACATCCGAGCGCGCCCCCCTTTCTCCCAGCTTTCCACAGCGAGATTGAATCGCTGCATCTAAATATTTACTCGACCTTCGTTCTGTTTTTGATGCAGCCTCTCGACGGCCTTCGGACGATCGTTCTCCGGCACTCCACGCGCACACGGTTTCCCTATGTATTGTAAAATGCAATCACCGATCGAATACGGTGTTACGTGTTCGCAATCATTAGCGATAACCATCTTCTTCCTTATTCCTGGTCGATATGCAATTCTATTTACCAGTCTGGCGATTTTTCTGCATTCTTTCGATTCTTGTAAACGAACAACAATCAAAAAAAAAAAAAAACAAAACGAACGGCGACCGGGATTTAATGTTTATCGGTGGGTGGGCGGGGAGAGGGGGCGGTCTCGAAACGACGCACGAATCGATCGCAATTAAATTTGCCGCGTTTCAATCTCACTGAAATGTGGGTCTCCGACTCGATTCAAACTGCGCCCGGAAACTTCCCGCAGCGTGACGCGAGCGGACCGAAATGACGACGACAGATAGCACACGCGAAACAACGTTCTCGTTCGCGCCGCTGGGACTTTATCAAAGTTAAACCAACAATTTCAATCGTTCTCCTCTGCCTTCCCAAAGGCATTCCCAGGGCTGTCCCCCCCACCACCCACCCCCACCCACCAGTCTGCCGCTCGAACGAAACTTATTCTCTGTCCGCGTTATGTAAACCGGCACTTATCGCAACCAGATAGTCATAATTAACGGACGTCGGCTCTGTCTCCACGGCGACAATGGGACGCCCATTGTCGATCACGCCGTGAACTTGTTTTTACTAATGCCGCGAGACGCGAAAGCGTAAACGACCATCCACACCGGAGCTATTAACGGGCTGGGACTAATAGAGTCGCAGACGCTCGCGATAACGTGTCTTTCCGCTACTGTCAATCGCCGTTCGCCGATATAGAAGCCTTGCTAATCATTCGCGAATCTCTAAAGGACTTGGAAATTTATATCTTGAGTTTACGAATTTTTTTCAAAAAATATTTATTGGCACTGTATCGTGTGGAGATTTAGGAGTGCAGAAATGTTTTTTCCAAAAAAACCGGCAGTGTTCATTTTTTTAAGAATTTTTAAGTGAACGCCTCGAGTCAAAATTTGATATTACATATTGTATGAACATTTAGAAGTGTCTGCTACGGACGTAAATATTTGTCTGCTTTGGATAATGGTTATAAATTATTGTTAGGACGATCTCGTGGGTACTCCCAATCAGTGAATTGGAATTTTTTTCTCTGAAGGACTTGAAAATTTATATCTTGAGTTTACGAATTTTTTTCAAAAAATATTTATTGGTATCGTGTGGACATTTAGAAGTGCAGAAATATTTTTTCGAAAAACCGGCATTGTTAATTTTTTAAGAATTTTTTAAGTGAACGCCTCGAGTCAGATATTGTTGTATGAACATTTAGTCTGCTACGGACGTAAATATTTGTCTGCTTTGGATAATGGTTATAAATTATTGTTAGGACGATCCTCGTAGGTATTCCCAATCAGTGAATTGGAATTTTTTTTCTCGTTTCAACGAACTTCCGAATATTCCGGCGATTTTATTTCGTGTGCGTGTATTACACCGCGAGTTGAAAACAGGCGTGACGTAAAATATGCGACCCAGATTCGAGTCACAGAGAATTTTCGATTTCATACCTAAAACACCATCAGCGAGCATAAAACCGTGCGCTTATTTATTTTCGCGTTAGAGGCGCATGCGTGCCACACCACGAATGCAGCTCTCTCTGTATGTGATTTCAAGATATGTTCAAACGAAATGCTTGCCTCAGCCTTTCCGTCCTCCGGCGAAATTAATGGAAGGTATAGATCTTACGCTGATGTTTTTGCTTGCCCTCGACGAATTCAATTTCATTTACACCACCTACGTTTTTCTAACTAGCAATATTCCTCCATATTGTAAAAAACAGATATTCCATTAAAGACCATCGTCCATACAAACATTTTTCCCAAAATCTCAGATGTTTCAAACTTTTATGTTTGTGCAAACCTATGTACGACTTTGATCAAACATGCTGCTCTAAACATATAATTATTTGAACAGAAAATATGTTAGATAGTGGAGAGAATAAGGTAGAAACAAAGTATACTGTTTGTTCAAACTAGTGTCCAGGTATTACAAACCAAGCCAAATGTTTAACGAACGCAGAGATTTGACAATCAAAAAATTTTCGCCATCTCGTCTCGAAAGTTGATTGCATTGGATATTCTTCAAAATTTTATGTTTGTGGAAACCTGCGGATCAAACATACTGCTCCAAACATATAATTATTTGAACAGAAAATGTGTCGGATACTGGAGAGAATTGGAATCTCTTTTAAACCTGTTTTAAAATCTGACTCGAATACTAAAACTAAGCTAACAAAAAAAAGAAGAATTGTTAGTGAAATCCATATAATAAATTGTGATATCATACTTTAATTAGATATTGAATCTCGAACGCTATTAAACATACATTTCCAGTAAAAAATTGTATATCTGTCGTGGTATGAAAAATAAATGGTTTACAGAACTTCATGAACGTGATTAGAATATATTTGCATATATGTTTTGAACAATTTCTATAACAGCACGTTCGTCGATATTTTTTATCAAATAAATGTCGGACGAGGACCTTTTACAATTTAATCCGGTAATTCTAGTACAAATAAACCATTTATTCAATTTTGATGTGCCGAAGAACGATGGACCATAGACTGTGTTTATAGTGCACGTTTGAATAAATGTTTATTGATTTTTTTCGGGTTATTCGCGTTTTACAACCAGAGTTTGCAACGGAAAAATCTGAAAATGATACCTAACATGTGTCTTAGTATCTAAAAAGTGTCACAATTTTTTCAGAAGTTTTTACTGTCAATAAATAGGGAAAATGGGCCAAAATCTGGTTTTTCGATTTTCCTCAATAACTACCCTTATAGATGAGATATGGGGCTGTAACTTGACAGATCGGGGTCTTTTTGGGTAGGCTATCGAATAGCCGAAGCACGATTAAAAACTCGTCGGGGGCGAATTTCAGCACCAAACCCGGCTATATAGCCTTTGACAAATTAAAAAAATTTCGACCATCTTGTTTCGAAAGTTGATTGCATTAGACTGGAATTTTCGTTGTCGCAGGTTCTCGTACGAGAAGCCAGGAGCGCGAACGGCATTAGAAATCGAGGACACGGTGGGGACGACTATCGGTGGAATAAGGTTGCCGAGGACATTACGTAAGAATCCTTCGGCACACTTGACCCACCAACATACTTTCACTTTTCCATTCGCAGAGAGAACAGCAGACTCACTGTCTGTTTCCTTCCTGTGGCCGAGTGATCGACAAAGCCAGTGAACCGAGACCGCGGGACCAGACATCGCTCCCGAGGATCGAGACGAAGGTGAAACTTCGGGGTCAAAGGCGAAACTTCGGTCGAAGAAAGTCGCCCCGTTGGAATTTTATCCAGGTCCCACGGCTTCTCGCGATCCTACTCTAATTATGACATCTCATCTTCTTCATCACGACACTCGCAATCGCGCTGAATCGTAAATTAAAGAGGCTCTACCTCTTTGCTATATTTAGAACCACTCGTTTCAAGCATTCGAGCATTTTTATTAATGGAAAAGTCAAGTATTTTTGGATGCAATAATTTTTAGTATAATCTCTGAAGGTTCGTTGCTGGTTCCGGTTTAGAAAAATTCACGAATTTTTAATTGTCACGGATTAACTTCACAGGGCCATTTTGGAAGTAAAGAGGGAAGTTTCACCTAATTGTTATTGTGAGAATGAGAAAGAAACATGAAACATAATGAGTGAGAGACAAAATGTATAAAGTGAATTACGAAACGAGTGTGCATGAATGAGTGTGCAATGGATAAAAGAAGAATGTATTTTGTTTAAAAAGATTTGCCAGTCGTCGTTAATATGTCAAAGAGTAAACATCACTTGTAATCGTTAATATTATATTAAATATATATTTATACATATATTCACTGTTTGAACAGTTATAGAACCAAAAAATTTGTTAACACTAAACCTACCACCACCGATCGGATGACCTGTTTTATATTTTTCATTTTTACAATTATTGAAATTATGATGTTACTTACATGGGAAATTGATTCGATAAATTTTTGTATCCAAGCACATATTCAAATGAAAATTGCAGAAAATCTAAATAAATAGAGCCTTGTCATTTTTATGAGCTAAAACATTTGAATCGTTTTTAGTGCTCGATTTAATGCTCGAAAATTATATATAAAATTTTATTTTGGAAGATTCTGTCGAGTTTGAGTTGTTTGAGGCAGGTGTGAACAGCGAGGCGATTATTTTGGAAATTTGAACGGTCCGGGGTCTTGGCCGGGGTCGCCCCGATGATCTCGCAAGTATTTCTTTGTCTACTTTCAAACGGTCGATAAAGAAAGAACGACTCGACCCACGGGCTCATCCTGGCCGCGTCGCTGTCGAGCCGCTTTCCAAGCGAGTTTTGCTTTCGCCGGCCGAAACAGAAAGGGAAAGGGAAAGGGAAAGGGAAAGGCAGACTCTCCTTTGTTCAGGGACCCAAGGGCCTGCCACGGACCGACTCGCTCGAGTGGTCTGAGCTGCACAGCCTGTAACTGCTCATTGTTCCACTGCTCGTTCCCGCAGGCTGGGCTCCGGTAATTTCCAAAAGCTGCGGGCTAACCTTGAAAATGACGAGCGTACACAATCTACCGGGAACGATCGTTAAGTTCTCCGCTGTATATTTGCGCGATTCCACCGCTCGGACGCGTTTACAACGCCGGGATAGCAAATACAATTTTATTTCTATTGGAGAAATCCTCGAGAGAAGACCCGAAATGCCTAGTGGGACTGGACGTCGGAAATTCACACGACAATTTCAAAAATTGATTCTTTCCACAGAGATATTTTACGATTCTTCTGTAAAAAAAAAAATACGCCAAAGAATTTTTAAATTATCTCGACAATTTTTGAAAATTACACAGACTTAAAATTCATAGATAGAGATATGAAATTTTATTTCAATTGGAGAAATCCTCGAGAGAAGACCTGAAATGCCTAGTGGGACTGGACGTCGAAAATTCACACGACAATTTCAAAAATTGATTCTTTCCACAGAGATATTTTACGATTCTTCTGTAAAAAAAAAAATACGCGAAAGAATTTTTAAATTATATCCACAATTTTAAAAATTACACAGACTTTAAATTCATGAATAGAGATATGAAATTGAAAAAATTATTTTCCGAGGGAATCGAGCGATGAAAATCTGAATAGAAAAATTGTTTTTGGTACGTTATGAATATACACTCCTGAAAACATTCAGAAGGATCATCACTTAGTCTGTGAATCTTTTAATTGGGAGATTCTTTTTAATGCCATTTCCGGGGAAAAAATTTTTTGGCTCAGACAAAAATTGCTTTTGATACTTCAAAGAGTGTGCTAACGCACACAGGGCGAAAAATTTGTCGACGATACTCGCCACTTATTAAAAAATTCACGAAAGTCACTCGTTCGGTAAGTAGTTTCGCCGACAGGTGTTTTCATGCTGGCATTTTTCGGAAAATTTTGTTTTCGACTAATACAAAAAATTCCTTTTGATACTTCAAAGAGTGTGCTAAACCGGGGCAGAAAAATTTGTCGACGATAGCTCGTGGCTTCTTAAAAAATTCACGAAAATCACGCGATATGACGATGATTGGTTTATGTTTAGGCGACGGGCGAGCAGTGGCAATAAACGGCGGCAAGAATCGTCATCGGCACCCAGCGATGTAATATCGATTAACGTCCCCGGGTGCAGCTGCACACAGAGAGATCGAACGTTAATCCGTCGACGGTTACGGGTAGCGGAAGTGTGCGTGGACGTTGACGCGTGTCGGCACACACGGCTAAGACGACAGCCACACGCATGGCCTCTTAAGTCCTCTTATATTAGCTCGGGGTGAGTGCATGCTTTTATCAGCTTATCTTTGAAAGCGACGGTAAACATTTGAATTATTAAGTCTTCTGCCCGGGCCCTTTTTACTCCACCGTTCGGTTCTTTTCTCCTCCTCTATCTTTGAGAGACTAAGACGTCGCGTCGCGTCGCGTCGCGTCGCGTCGTCGCGCGCGTGCGACCGACGCGACGGTTTAACAAAGAAACAACCTGCCACCCGAAACGACGGATAATGGATGCTGCTTTGCCAGAACGGATATCAAAATTTCACCGCGGTACTGTGTGCCCAAGTGGCCGCTTGTTCGTGGAAAAAACGAATCGCTCGATTCATTCTATCGTGGAACCGTAAATCATGCTTTCTCGGAAATAGTTAAACGCGTGACTCGTCGGATAACGAGGCAGGTGATGATGATCTTGAAGATAACAGAGCTAAATTTTTTGATAGTCAAACAAAGAATCAATTCTAAAAATAACAGAGCTGTGTCATTTAAAAGAACTTTTCTGAATTCCAATATGTACAGGGTGTAACAAAATTTAGTGTCATGGTTTTGGCAGATGGTTCTACACGTTCGAATCGGTGGAGATTTGTTAAAAGAGAAAGCCGCAAAATCGACCTTGACCTTGAATTTCAAGGTCAAATTTTTTTTTCTTTCTCTTAGTAGAATCCGATTCAAGCATAAAAAATTTGATAAATGAGTGATGCTTTCGGCGCACAGGTTCGATCAATAACGACTAAATAAAGCAATTTTGCAATTTAAATTTTTTAAAGACTCAACGTTTCGACCCCAATGTGGATCATTTTCAAGAGTTTATATTTAACTGCGTCTGTAACCAAATTGTAATGTGATAAATATTCAAATTAATTTATGATGTGGTATTTCAAATGAAAAAAATAAAAAATTTGACCTCGAATTTCAAGATGAAAGTCAATTTTGCGGCAATTTCTTTTAACAAATCTCCACCGATCCGAACGTGTAGAGCCATCTGCCAAAACCATGACACTAAATTTTGTTACACCCTGTACATACCGAGTAAAGGATAGTTGTGAATTTTTTGGACGTTGCTCTTTGAAGTATCAGAAACAATTTGTGCAAAGAAAAACTTTTGCAAAAATGACAGTACAAATTGGTAAAGTTAATGAGAAAGAAATTTGGAGAGTAATTTTTTGGATAAAATTGGAGACTTCTTGGATTATTTTTTGCGGAGCGGTACCTCATCGGAAGGTATCGAGAATTAATCGATATCCTTGACAGCGAGGGCCACGTTACACGAAGTCCATTTCCAACAACGCAACGGGGTTCGAGCACGCAATCTCGTAGCATCGTGGATGCAAAGCTCGCGGAACGCGCTCGATCATTCAATGGAAAACATAACCCATTGGGTTTCATCAACGAGCTGAATTATTCAATCTTCCAATAATCCGAACGTGTTCAGCTGAATGCAACGTGATATTGTTTCGAAGATCGCGAGCGTGGCCGCTCGTTTCAAAACGATTTCGTGGCGCATCGAATAATGCAGTTTTAAGGACAAAAGCCCTCGGCGCCGCGCCCCCCATTGGCGTTTCGCATATTGTTTACGGAGAAAGAGTAAGGGACCCCCTCTCCCTCTCTGCGAAAATGTATTTACGATTAATAATAAATTAATTTTTTTTTCGATTTCCATCGAAAAGAACCGAACACCGTGTTCGGGCGAAAGTTATTTTTCTGCGAAATTTGTTTTTGCTGTTACTATTTAAACGAATCTATACAAAGAAATCTCTTTTACAATTTACGGGGAAATTTATTTTATATTTCAAGAGAACGCGATTTCAAAGGAACTGCTGTTTCATAATTCACATTAAGCCCATTTTGTATTTTTGAATTGAACAGAGCGCGGCGGAACAAAACGGTATTTCATATGAAATTTATAATTTGCTTTTTTTTGCGTTAAAAGAATCGAGCACAGCGAAAAATGTCCATTCTGCTTCATATCGAATTTATTTAAAGAATATTAGATTTTGCATTTTATATTTTTAAAACACCGGGACCTTAATAAATTGTGTTTCACCTGCGCTCGTGTTGTACAAGGGTAAATTGTCCAGTTTTACAATTTAATTTTTTAAAAACGAAACGGTCATTTTTTGGAGATCATAGGAATTCAAATAACTGTACTAAGAGATCAACAAATTTACTCCGTCGATAAAACTAGAGACGAGACTAAAAAATTTCACCGACGATTTTTTGTTGCCAGTTTATTGCAATTTGAAGAAGAGCGTCACTTGGAGATAATTCGATGTTTCCAAGAATGAGTGACAGTATGGCAGACAGTTAGCGAGCCAGGGCCGCCATGTTGCACGATCGGAATGGCGGGAACGGCACCCGGATTTAAACCTTTAAAGTGGTTTGATTAAAAAAAATATTGCTCGCCGGTGGTCTGCGTAATTGAATATCTGTCTGTTTAGCGGGTAGACCGTCGAGATAGCAAAATTGCTTGCTTCCTGGTTGAAGAACCTCCGTCCGGGCCAAGTAATAGGTGTCAGAGCCCGGCACTGCTTGATGGAAATAGAAATCGTGCAATTTTGTGGCAGAAGCAACACGGTTTTCACGACAGGGCTCGCGCGCAACCGGCCAGCATTTTGCGACCCCGTGTCAAACGCTAGAAGGGAAGAAGTTGAACGTGTTTGGTGCAGTTGGCCCGATGCAGCTGTCCCTTTTCGTACGTTCGGCTGCACCGGTGACACCGTTATCGACGTCCCACTGTCAAGAGTCGCCGGGTTAACACCTGTTTCCCGTTGTCAGCCACACTTTTCCGACACTCTTTTCATTCAAGGCGCGATAAAATAGGGAGCAAAAAATCGTTGATCAAATTTTTAGGGCTCATACTACAGCGGATACTCTTCGAACACATTTTTGTCTCGGTAGCGAAAAAAATTTTTCCAGTTTCGTACGGACGATTGAATTTGAAACATCACCGAAAATTGACAATTTCTACTTTTTTGTCCATATCTTAGGGTAAAAATTTTTCCAGGAGAAATCGCTTCGAGATATTGAAAGCGCAAGTTTCACCCTTTAAAATGAGCCCAATACTGCTTCCTGGCCATTTTTTTTCACAATGTTACAATAATTTTA
This sequence comes from Lasioglossum lativentre, assembly GCA_916610255.1. Classification (NCBI taxonomy): domain Eukaryota; kingdom Metazoa; phylum Arthropoda; class Insecta; order Hymenoptera; family Halictidae; genus Lasioglossum; species Lasioglossum lativentre. Next base: position 7,164,725 of record OU744357.1, on the reverse strand, counting down.
ATATGAAAAATTTCTTAAGATTCGGAGATTTTTGTGTTATCCTAAATCCAGGCGGTACATTTTTCATTCAAAATGACTTAAAATGGGAACGAAAAATCGTAGATCAAATTTTTAGGGCTCATTTTAAAGCGGAGACTTATTCACTCATCGGACACATTTTTGTCTCAGTAGCGAAAAAAATTTTTCAAGTTTCGTACCGACGATTGAATTTGAAAAATCATCGAAAATTGACAATTTCTACTTTTTTGTCCATATCTTAGGGTAAAAATTTTTCCAGGAGAAATCGCTTCGAGATATTGAAAGCGCAAGTTTCACCCTTTAAAATGAGCCCAATACTGCTTCCTGGCCATTTTTTTTCACAATGTTACAATAATTTTAATATGAAAAATTTCTTAAGATTCGGAGATTTTTGTGTTATCCCAAATCCAGGCGGTATATTTTTCATTCAAAATGACTTAAAATGGGAACGAAAAATCGTAGATCAAATTTTTAGGGCTCATTTTAAAGCGGAGACTTCACTCTTCGGACACATTTTTGTCTCAGTAGCGAAAAAAATTTTTCAAGTTTCGTACCGACGATTGAATTTGAAAAATCATCGAAAATTGACAATTTCTACTTTTTTGTCCATATCTTAGGGTAAAAATTTTTACAGGAGAAATCACTTCAAGATCTTGAAAGCGCAAGTTTCACCCTTTAAAATGAGCCCAAGACTGCTGCCTGGCGATTTTTTTCACAATGTTACAATAATTTGAATATGGAAAATTTCGTAAGATACGGAGATTTTTGTGTTATCCTCATTTTTCATTCAAAATGCCATAGAATGGGGGAAAAAAATCGTAGATCAAATTTTTAGGGCTCATTTTAAAGCGGAGACTTCACTCTTCGTACACATTTTTGTCTCAGTAGCGAAAAAAATTTTTCAAGTTTCGTACGGACGATTGAATTTGAAAAATCATCGACAATTGACCATTTTTACTTTTTGGTTGATATCGTGGGGTAAGAGGCCTATTGTTCATGACAATTTTTCCCCTAAAAGCGAGAATATCCAGGCGTGATATTTCGTATTCCGGAACGCTTTTGTTACGTATTAAGTTGCGTGGCCTATCATCGTTATTTCGCGAGTAATGCAAAGTGCAGGCGGAATGCGGCTCCATTATTATGCTCCCTGTTGCACCACTTATCTTCGATCATAGCGTCGGTGTTCCTCGAGAATTGTTCTCCGTGGATCGCTTCACGAGTACGACCTTTACGGCCCGATGCAAAGGTTACGAGCAAAGAACTTTTAACCCTTTTATTCGATCGGTCGCAAAAATCATAAATAAATATAATATTCTCATGGCTGTTCATGACCACATATCCAATACTCGGATAAACTTTTTTACACAAAAAAAGGAAACAGTGTCGACACAATGGAATACAATAATTATTTGAAGATTTTTTAAATAAAGATCACGAAACGGTGAAACAAATTGTTATACACGTTCTTCGACCATTTACGTGCCTCGGTCGATTGTCTGTCGACAGGAAAGATGCTCATGAATACAACATGGCGAAATCACGGTAACCCGATCTAATTAACGGATGGGCGTGATCGGATTATCGAAGAGTTTGTACAGTTAGCTGGTCACTCGGATCGATTGCCACCCAGGAAAATTGTTTCCGAGGCTGGATGATAAATAAATATACTCTGGAGAGCAACAATCTTTCGAAACAGACTCGAGCGCGCCCTACATTACATTCACTTACACCTACAACTGCCAAGGGGCGTCTCCTTGGAAACCCAAAAATAATTAAATTAAATTAATTTAATATTTATATTTAATATGATTAAATATAATTAATTTAAAATAAAATCCACTTATTTAAAATAATTTTATAGAATTCTTTACTGCATTTTATGCCCCCGAGATTGGTCCGAGAAAGATATTAAAAAACATATAGAAATAGTAAACGGTACACGCTTGTAGGTCGCCCCAAGGTCATCGCGAGGACAAATGAAAAAAAAATCATAATATGTTCCCTTTGACAATCTACGTTTTTGGAACAAGGGAAACGAATAATGGAAACGAATAAAAATAAAATCTGGGGCAAGAAATCTGTACAAATTTTTTTGCCAATTTCGAGGGATGAAGCGTATTTGGGGTTAAACGCCGGGAATAATGCTCGTTGAAAATTCGGTTATGGAAAATTTATTTACGGGCGGAGGTTTCGATTCTGGCGTCGCGGCGTGGCAACCGATTTTAATCCCGTCGAAGCGCGAACCACATGGACGTTTGTTAATAGTGCTCGTTAATGAAATCGGCGCAACATTGTGTTTCCTGCTGGGCCTTCGAAAATTATGCGGGATACTATACCCGCCTACTATCTCAGCCTCCGCGGTATTAATTACGTTTTAAGCCGCCTCGTTTGTCCGCGCGAAACCTCGAACCAGGGAAAGTGTTTGGCCAGAGGAAAGTTAAGGATTTGCTAGGTTTTATAAAATTTGCAACCCATAGAAAAATTCCTAACACATTTAAAAAAATCTCAAAATTTAGTATTTTGACTGAATTTGTGAATTTATTTATGTTAACAATAAATAACAACGACAGACACGTTAAGAAAATGTCGACAGCAGAATACCCAACGAGTGGAATTGTATTGTGTCGTATTATTTGTAGTTGCATAATAAAATATTGTTTCATATATAATTAATGAACAGTTATTTTACATTACAGATTACAAGAAAGCAAAATTAACGAGGATACTGATTCTGGTTACGGCTGGTCCGTTCCAATAATGCGTTGGCCATGTATTTGTTTAATAAATATCGAACCAGCTCATCTGTTGCGGCGTGCAAAAATTTTATTATAATTCGTGCGCGAATTATTAATTTATCAGTGACCACGCGTATACATTCGACTTCCAACGAAGTCAATATTCATATTTTATATTAATTACACGGTAAAATAAATTTTTACCATTTTGTGGCATGTGCGTCAGCGTTCGCTAGATTATTCAGCCGAGTTTTAACAATGTTTATGCATTCGCAATGCTGCGAAAATGAATATCATTTTACTCCGGAGAGTCTGCAGGATCATTTCCCATGAAGCACATTGGCGTAACTTTTGCGATAAATCCGCAAAAATGTGCTGAAGATCAAAACGTCAATTTTAGGAAAAATCAAATATCTCGGAAACGAAAACTGGGTGATTAGAACGGTTTGCGGATTTGTATTCAGCGAGTCAAAATCTACGAAATTAAGATACTGTAATGGAGATAAAAAAATTTTTGAATTTCTAAAGATTTTGATGTTTTTATTGGTTTATAAGGCAATAAACTAAATAAACTATTGAACATTAATGAAATAGAATTTATTTAATTAACTTGGAATACGCGGAGAGGCACGTCTTTTCGTTTTAACTAATATAACACGAATGAAGAAAATAATAGAGAGTTTCATGTCGTTAACAACATACATAGATACGATATATCTTCGAGAATTTCGAGAGACAAAAACAATAGAATATTCTCGAAGATTTATTTTTGTCAATTTATTATTTTTTAAATATAAATTCTAACAGTTTTGGGGAATTTTTTTGAAGTTAATGGGAATCTGGAGGCAGATGGGTGTCGATTCGAAAGTCCTCGGCGGAAAGAGGACGGAGGCGTAAGTTTCTCTTAAAATTGGAGGCTTAGAAGCCAGCTCCTCCTCGCGTTCGAGCGGCGCCAGCTCTATTTTCTCGGCGATCGAACGCTGAATAGAGAGCTCGTAATTCACGTCGCGGGAAATTAATTAATTACATCAGCTTCGTTCGGAACGGGCTGATCGATACTGAAAATTATGTGCCTCGATATGACAAGCGTGCAGCCGCGTCTTCCGGAAACATTTTCCGCGGGAACAACTTTCCCAACTTGGCCCCATTTTCCCTCTTTCCACCATAAAATTTATCAATCCAACAAATCCCACCACTCCAATTTTTACAACTGATAATACAATTTTCAACAAACTTGCTGGACCATTAATTAGGTTACGATTTAACAGCCCTGCCAATAAACAATTTGTGGCAATTTTACAATATATTTGTAACAAAGGCTATAGCCGGATAAGATGGTCAAAAATGCCTTTGAGCCGAATAATATCGGGGATGGGCCATTCGATAGGGCATCAAAAAAAAACAAACTGTGTAAAATTTTAACCCTCTATCTCGATCGGGAGGGTAGTTATGGGGTAAATCATCAAAAGTAATTATCAAAAACCTCAAAAAAATCGAAAAAATGCAGATTTCACATGGACGTTATAAATTGACAATCACCATTTTTTTTTACAGTACCGAGTAGTACCGACATAATATTATAAGTATCGTTCATGAATTTTTTCAGATTTTTAGGAGAGATGCGCCGTTGTTAAAAAAAATAAAAACCGATTTTTTCGACGTTTTTTCCGTGAAAAGCTAAGCTAACCTTCAACTTGATACATTTTATTTATTCCGTAAGCCTATTAGACACTGATAAACCTTGAATATTTGAACGATATTTATAATAATATGTCGGTACTGTAAAAAAATGGTGATTGTCAATTTATAACGTCCATGTGAAATCTGCATTTTTTCGATTTTTTGAGGTTTTTGATTTTTTACAAGCAGGATTTTCAATTTATTAATCTGAAACGAATTGCAGAGTATGTATTCGGGTACTTGACATGTCTCAGATTTTTTCAGAATTTCTAAACATCGTTAACTAGGGAAAATAGGCCAAAAACTGATTTTTCGATTTTACCCCATAACTACCCTCCCGATCGAGATAGAGGGTTAAAATTTTACACAGTATGTTTTTTTTAGATGCCCTATCGAATGGCCCATCCCCGATATTATTCGGCTCAAGGGCATTTTTGACCATCTTATCCGGCTGTACCCTTTCGGGTCAGAACGGTCCCATAATTCTCGTTTGAAATCATTATTTTCCCCATTAATGGACAAAACGTCGACGGTGGTCGGTCGATGCAATGAATTCGGATAAGAGAGAGAGTGCAGCAAGGTGAAGAAATCGGAGTAGCGACAAACGGTGTATCGTATTTTTCTCCATTAAAAGTAATTTTTCTCCGCTAATTGACACGGTAACGTCGCGGTGGCAAAGGTAAACCGCGGGCAAACATTCTTAACGAGACTTTCGCTCGGCTCGCTCGCTAAAAATACAGAAAAATCGCCGACAGTATCTTATCGGTGTCGTTATCTATCGGGAGGAACAGTGCTCTCCGGCGACACATTTCGCCGTGCGCCGTTGTTTGTTTTGCCTTCGGTTTCCAATAAACCGAGGCGTTCCTGAAAACAAGAACTCTGCGCGCGTCCATGGAATCTTAGCTCTCTGGCAAAAGGTACGTATACCACGATCGCATTCGTTGTTTTCGTAATAACCCGACGAGACACGGGAAACCACGATGGGATTAATAACGACGAAAATAAACGAACCCCGGGGAGGACTTGTACATTTTTCGAAACGCGAGAGTCTCGGTTAAAATAATTTCCAATATTGCTGACACGCTTCCGTCAATTTTATTTCATTTTCAGTCGAGAGAATTTATTATATTATTAAATAACGATTTTTAAGCTCCGGGTCATCGTTGACCCGTGCATCGCAGGGTTGAGGAAGGAAATAGAAAATTACTATAGAACAGAACATTAGCCAGGACAATAAAAGTTTGTTGAAAATGTTTATATCAAATTATCCACTAATAAAAGAAAATTATTCTTGAATATATATGTCGGTGTGACCCGATACACTGTGGAATTCACGGTTAAAAAAAGAGAGAGAAATTTTGGGCGTTCCTTCCTACACGTGATAACTAACGCAATATCAGTGGAACGTAAGCTGGAAGGGATCCAGATCGCGGAATATAAATATGCGTCGAGTTGTGAAATTTTTTTTTTCTTCCACGTGGGCGGTGAATTACACAAGCGTGCGCGGGTCCGCTATAAATATTTAATGCTGCGCGGGAAACGGTCTGTCTCTCTCTCTCTCGTCGCGAGGGGGAAAAAGCCTTATCAGTGGCCGGTATCAATTTTCAAGAAATTCCAAATGGCTCCGGAACGATTATTCCAATAGGTGCAATTACTTCCGGTGAATAATGGACTCATCTGCTGGACCGTTTTTCGACGCGGTAAAGAAACAGTAATAATCATTATTAGAGACCATATCTCACGTTTTCGAGCGGAAAGAATTAAAAGCAACCCGGGTATTAAAAAGCAAATTGCTTGGACCGTGGTGATATATTGACAAACCAGTGACAAAGCACCGAAGTCTAATTTAATGGCTTCTATAAGTTAAAAATAAAATCTAAAAGAAAATTGATCAAAAGTCTTCCATTATTTCTTAATTTTTTTAATGCTACGAATGTGCCAGTGTCCACAACCAAAAAATAATTTATTTTAGGCTGATCCCGAACCCTACTATTTTTTATGTCGGCTGGAAAATTTTTTCCTGATCCCTACAATGTTGTATAATGTTGTCAGACTGATTTCAGAGTAAAGTATGAAAATTGATCAAAAGTCTTCCATTATTTCTTAATTTTTTAATGCTATGAATGTGCCAGTGTCCACAACCAAAAAATAATTTATTTTAGGGTGGTCCCGAACCCTACTATTTTTTATGTTGGCTGGAAAATTTTTTCCTCATCCCTACAATGTTGTATAATGTTGTCAGACTGATTTCAGAGTGAGGTATGAAAATTAATTGGAGAGTAAGCAAGCAGGATGGAAAAAATTTGTCAGCTAACGCAATTTCGAGTACATAGTCGGTTCTTCGAGTAGAAGTTTCTAAGAGATTCGATACATCATACGAACACGAGGCGGGTAAAGTGAAAACCGAGAGAAACCTCCCATGTGGGAAGAGAGAAAGGTCGTGACAGATTATATTGTGGAAGTTCCGCGACCATGACGGAAGAAGCAACTAGTGTCGCACGCGGTTCTTCTGCTGCGCAAACCGCACGGAGAATCAGAACCACTTACCCGCCGTGAACGTGTAATTTATTTGCAGAATAAACATCCAACAACATTTTGAAATCGTCATCGTCGGTAAACTATGAATCCCCCATGAAAACTTTCTCTAGAAAACAGCGGTCAAACGATTTCATTTAGACAGCAAAAACATTTTACAAAAATCAAAAATCCTGTCCCCCAAATGTCCCCCAACCATCTTTTGTGAAAAATGAACAAAATCTCTATTCATCGCCAGTCGAAATGAATTTGAGATCAACAGCGCGACAATTGCAAATTAATTTTAACAATATCGGGAATATGTAAATAGGGGGATAATAGAAAATATACAAACGGGTCCGTCATGCAAATTAATGTAAAACACGACGTAACGCAGAGATCGAAACTCGATGGACCGTGAGTTTACAACGGTGCTGCTGTTGCCTGTGCCGAATATCGACAGAGGATCGAGAGGCAAAATAGCAAACGCGCGTGTACGCGCAATAAATATTTGAACCCGCGTTTCAATCATCAACGGGATCCAATTTATCGGAGAGAGCCGTATCGAAAATTCCCTTCCCCCTTTTTTTCCTACGAATAAACGTCAACGACCCAATGTGATTAAATGGAACAAAGATGGAGGGGAAAATAAATTAATCCCGGGCAACGAGGATCGGTGTTGTATTATCGAAAACCGCAACCGCTGAATAAACTGATAGTTTATTTAATTACCACGCCCCCACGTCCCCCCACTTTGTTTCTGTTTGCCGATTAAAGTGTACCAACGGTTACTGTGATTCTTTTCCCTAACGTTCAGCAAATTAAAATGTGTATACGATTTTTTTTTAGAATCTCTGCACAATTATTTCTCAAGCTGTACAATCTTCTTGCGGACTGTACAATTTTTTCCCAGACTCTACAATTTAAGTTGACAATCGTACAATTCTTTTTTTCTACACCTTATAATCCGTGTTGCAAGGTTTACCACTTTTTGTTTCTATATCCCTAGAATTCGCGTTGGAAGTTGTACAATTTTTTCCCTGTAGCTACACATTTTTGGGAGATACAGCAATTATTTTTTTTCTAGTCTATCTACTTTTTACAGAGTTTCTGCAATTTTTTTGCGCCCGACAACATTTATCCGTGATAGACGCTCTTTTTATATTTTTTCCCCAGACTACAATATTTCCAATCTCTACAATATTTGTTTTTTTTATTCCGTATTTTTTCCAAGTTTTACAATTTTTCAAAGCTCCGCAATTTTCGTACTGGGTTACACAGCTTTTGTTGCAGACTATACAACTTGTTTGCAGCTCCCGTGATATATTTCTGGACAATTTTTTTTCAACACCAACATTTTCTAGGGCCCCAGTGCGTTCGACTAGGGTACCACAATATTTTTTGTAGGTCTAATATTTTCGTAGACATCACAATATATTTTCACATCGATATACAGTAAACGCTTGATTCTTGTCCGGAGCGAGGGCACGATTCTTGTCCAGTGCCTACCCACTTCACTGCCTGTCAACGCGACGATTCATATCGGCTCGGGTATGTCAGTGTGAACACCACGACATTGACTCGAGGAATAGATTTTACAAGTCTCTTAATTTTCATTATTTGTTTATGGGACTTTCACTACCTTATTTCTGGCATTTTTCTGATTAAAATGACACCAAACACGATATAGTTTCAATTGTATTTAGTGCTTTAATCGATGGTGAAAGTTTCGGTCGCAAGGAAGGACAGTGCATCGGAAAGAAAGAGACGCAGACAGTCACGCGAACCGTATTTCATTCTGTCCTTCTCTATGTTCGGCTCTCTATTGAAGTCTCGCTCGGCACGATATCTAGACGCAGTCATAAATCAAAAAGCACTTCTGGGGCACGATTCTTGTCCATGAAAAACACGGCTGTTGGACAAGAATCAAGCGTTTACTGTATTTGTTTTTTGCAAATTTTTCAATTGCTCTAATAATTTTTATCCGACGGACAACGATCTGTCAGAAACGTTCCCATGGGATGATTTTGAAGATTTCCCAGACCCCCCGAATAATCCGTTCCTGATCCATCGTTTACCCTATCCCGGCAGGTCCACCTCGACTTTCATCAACGGCCGGTCTCTCTCCTCTCGGCATTCTAATCGTCCCGTTCCGTCCGCGACTCCATATCTCCGCGGATTCCCGTTGCGTTTTGCGGCGGCACGCCATATCCCCAGCCCGATATCTCTGTAATTTGACTCGTGATACGAATAACGATGATACCGCGGGCAGCTCCCGGGGGCACACCGTGTTTCCGCCGGCAGGCAGGCAGGCAGGCAGGCCGGGAATACTTGCTCGAATACTTTCGTGAAATGGAAAGTTATTTTCACCGGTGACGCAAGGGGCCACCTGTTTCGATGTCGCCGCGCGCTCGCACGCCTGCGTCTGTTTTATTTCTCTTTTTTCTTTTTTGCGGCTGTTTGCACGCCTCGAAAACCGTCTCGGAAACCGGTTCCGAACGGGTCTACAAACACCCGGGAACTCTGCCCACAAAGAAGACGAGCAAACCAGCCTAGTCGCGATCGCCAGCGGAATATTCTGCGTCTAATATTTCATCGGACCGGTCATTACTCTTCCCACACTGGTGACACTGCCGAGTTAATAGATTGACAGCCACTTATGAAACGGCTTATACAATTCTGCCCTCCTTAAACTCAATTGCATCAAACGTTCCCAAACATTCGATCGTAAATCATCGAAATTTCTCCGGAAAACCAGTTTAAGTATCGCTTGAACACGGTTTCAGACTCTCGTGAAATTATTAAAAGAATTATTCCTGTACGTGCTTGTAAATAGTTGTAGACGTTGTTGTTGACACCTGTCCATCGATGAACACTGTAATAAGTTGCCTGTGATCGGGAAAATTCGAAAACAACATTTTTTGTCCGGACTTTCTGATGAATTTATCCTCTATCATAATCGTGACATTTTCCTGATTCAAATGAATACAAGCACGGCACACTTTGAAGTACGTGTATTCGTGCAAATCGAGTCCACATTGTTCGGATAATCGAGGGTATGCAGAGTCAAGATTTCAACACGATACAAACCATGTCGTGTTTGGAATCGTTTGAATCGGAAAAATGCCAGAAATATGATGGTGAGCGTTTACTAAAGAATTAATTGTAATTAAATATCGTGCGTGTAAGAGCATTGTCTCTTTAATGCAAGAGTGAAAAAATTGACAACGAGGTCAGGAGAAATGAGTATACGAAATGGAAAGTGTACAGGGAAGTGTACATTGTGCAACAATTTTAATTGACGAGTAGTATTTTTCGAAGCAGCTCGAAGGACGCGAAGCATCGGGTCTAATGCTCGAGGAAAATGTTACGTGTACAAAGTAACGTTGCTGCGGCTGGTAACTGTCGGTGCCGCGAGCACAACAGACTGGTAGAGTACATACATAGCATGTTTAGTTTACAGGAAGGTACGCTCTGATTGCCGGTTTAAAGCCAGTTTCTATTGACAATGGCGTCGTTCTTGCCGGCGAGACCGACTTCGCACATCTTCTCTCGCGGCGAGATTGCGGGAGCCGCGGCACAGCCGACGCTTTCATTTTCAATGAAAACAGAAAGAAACAACATCTACCCGCTGTTCGATCACAATCGACGCGAAAATTTATTGGCTGGCCTGATCGTTACGGAGGCCCGGGCATGTCTCGAATATTCAATTCGCGAGAATTCGATCGTTTCAATTTTTTTTCACACTGAACCTACCGAGCACCGAAAGCGATAAAAATGTTTTAGATTTTATGCAATTTTTATTACAATATGTGCTCTATTTAGTTTCTCTATCAATTTTTATAGAATTTTGTCGAATCAATTTTCACGTGAAAGCAACTTCATCGTATCAATAATTGTAAAATGAAAAATATAAAACCGGTCGTTTGACCGGCAGTAGTAGGTTTAGTGTTAATAAATATTACAATAATACCCGCTCGCAAAGTCTAAATATATAAAATCTTGTCATTTTTATAAGGCAACATGTTACTTTTATAGCTCTTACGTTGTATGTTAAGTGTAGCGTTAATAATCGTATCTAATTGTAAAATGAAAAATATAAAACCGGTCACTTGACCGGCAATAGTGGTTTTAGCGTTAAGTTAGTATTTCTGGAATTAAAATATTCGTACGGGCTCGATTTTTCAAGAAAGACGTAGTTTGATCGTGTTGGTCGCTGTAGCAGTTGGTTTGACGATGATTTGCAAGAGAATTCCAGCACAATGTGTGTGAAAATTTCAGAAATAAAATATTCTCACTGTAGCACATTGTTCGACGATTTTTCTCATAAACCGCAGACAGAAATTTACAAATAAATCATGGCCGAATAATTCCGAAGAGTTTCCAATAATTCGGAGAACCGTGTAGATCGAAAGTGGGAAATATGATGTCACGAAAAAATCAGGTCCACGTGTAATGCTCTAAATATAGTGAGAGGTACAGAGTCGAGCCGGCATGCCAGCCGATGTTAACAAAATAAAGAAGGCCGTACGTGTCGATCGTGCTCGATCACGCACACATTCTCCGGTCGCGGGAAGACTATGATTCATACTCAGGGATCGAGGGGGATCGAGGGGAACAGGCACAGGCAGGCGTGCCCACACAAGAACCGATTCTCACGATCTCCGGGGAAGTTAATGAGCGCAGCCGCTGACAGGTGTTGCAGCCAGCGATGGTACTGATCCAATATTTGTTGATCCCCGTGCACGTGGAGGGGAGGGGAGGATTTGAACAATGTCAGACGTGATGTAATTTTCTTTTGTTTGAACACAAAGAAACAAAGAGACAATCGACTGCCGAGATACCGCAATGGGATCGGCGATGCTTTTATCTTTATTTATCCTGGTTTGTTTGGGCAACGATCAGGTGCCATTTTTTTGGTGACTCATTCTACCTATGCGAAGGTATACAATAAAGATATTACTTCAAAAATATAGTAGTTAACACTGAACCTACTACCACTGCCGGTCAAATGACCGGTTTCATATTTTTTCTTCTACAAGCAAACGTTCCAATAAATTTCATTATTGAATATACTATAATAAAAATGGTACACAATCCAAGTAAATACAGTCTTGTCATTTTTGTAAGGTAAAACATTTGAATCGATGTTAGCGCTTGTTAGGTTTAGTGTTAAATAAGTCAAAAAATGAAACAGTTGTCCAGTGGGACATTTTTTAGTGAGTAGAGGTATTCATAATGTGAAATTTTTTCAAGAGTAGTGTTGCAACATTCGTCAAGTAATTATTTTGCTAGGGAACGGTCTTCTGCTGAATGTTTGGCGTGTTTTCGGCCCGGTGAGAATTTCGGCGCGAGGCGTCCAAGTTTGTAGCCCCAATTACCCGGCTAATAATTAGCGGACCGGTGTCATCGAATGTTTTCCGTCTCACCCAGTACGTTCACCGGTACAAAAATATCTTGGTTCGGCCTATGTCTGATCGATACTTTTCACCCACGTATCGACAGCACCACGTGCGAGGGTATTGGACCCATTTGCGACCGTGGTCTCTCGCGTACACACGCGAGCACCGTCGGGTTCGAGGAACCAGACGAGCAGTCATTTCTCGGTCGGCCGTATTACGATAAAGCCGTGTAAACTATACGTACATAGAACGGCCGAGCATTTTTACGCCCACCGAGTGCCCGGCTATCGTGAGCCCACCAACAAAGTTCCTTTGTGCAAACACGTCGCTATTAACGCTGCAAATAAACCCGACGACTATCCCCCACCCGCAACCCTCGAACAGTATATGAACACCACCGCTCGAACATCAAATCAGTTCGAAATGCGCCAATATTTTTTTTATCTAGCAATTCGGGGAAACTGGTCGATAACCTTATCGAAGAAGACATGCGCGTGGCACTGCTGTCCTAATTACGGTGCTGCCGGATTGGGTCGAATGTGTACATACTTGAACCGTAGGATTTAGTCGAATTATTCGATCTCGGTTCAACACTTTCGATGGTTTGAACAATTCAATTTGCAGATGCTGGCTTGAAACCTTTGAACTTTTTGATGCTGTCTTGAACCTTTACATTTTTCAATACTGGGTTGAACCTTTGAATTTTTCAATTCTGGGTTGAACCTTTGATTTTTTCAATTCTAGCTTGAAACTTTGAATTTTTCAATTCCAAGTTGAACCTTTGCACTTTTAAATGCCAGCTTGAACTTTTGAACTTTTAAGTTACTTGGTTGAACCACTGACTCCCGGAACTTCCAGATGCTAGTTTGAACTCTTGACCCCTCGAACCTTTATGTATGAACCTTTGAACTCTTAAATACTAACTTGGATATTTGAACATTTGAATTTTCAAATACTAGTGTGAACGATGGAATGCCAGTTTGAACGTCTGGATTTTTTACTACCACTTTGAACACTTGAGTTTTCACATACCAGTGTGAACATTTAAATTTTTGAACCTCCCTCGAATTCTTCATACCCTATTGCAAACGTCCCTGGTCGAGCTAGTTCCACCGATTTGAATTTCCCTGAAAAATTGCAATTTTTGAAATTGTCTAACACCAGCCAGGATCGTGCAGTCAGCCAAGAACAATTTAGTGGGTCACCAAGTTCCATCGAGATACTAGTTTGAACTCTTGACCCCTCGAACCTTTAGATGCTTGTATGAACCTTTGAACTCTTAAATACTAGCTTGGATCTTTGAACATTTGAATTTTCAAATACTAGTGTGAACTATGGAATGCTAGTTTGAACGTCTAGATTTTTTACTACCACTTTGAACACTTGAGTTTTTACATACCAGGGTGAACGTTAAAATTTTTGAACCTCTCTCGAATTCTTCGTACCCTATTGCAAACGTCCCTGGTCGAGCTAGTTCGAATGATTCGAATTTCCCTGAAAAATTGCAATTTTTGAAATTGTCTAACACCAGCCAGGATCGTGCAGTCAGCCAAGAACAATTTAGTGGGTCACCAAGTTCCATCACACGCCCAATAACGAGACGATCGAGGCTAATTAATAAACACCGTTGATACCGCTTAATAAGATGACTAATGGGCTCGGAGAAATGTCTGAATAGGGCCTGCTCTCGAGATTAGAATATCACTTGATATACACCAGGGGGGCACCGAGGGACGAAGAAGTAATTAAGTCCGAGTCACGGAACTGATACACACGGTTCCATTGAATGCGATCCCTACCTGCGCGCGCGCACCCGCCACACGTTTTCCACAATTTCTCGGAACGCGAAGGTGAGTAAGAGTGTACGCTCCGGTGTTCCGACGTAATTAAACACGTTAATTGTGCGACGGGTGCTCGCACACGGTTACACGAGATCCCGGGTAAAAAAAAAAAATATTTCTCCTCGAGAAATCGCGGTGGGCACCTTTTATACTCGTAATCACGCGATATCGGTTCATTATATAATTACTGCACATCGTATTTGACAAAATAGTCCACGTTTTATAATTAATTACTAGTCTGCGGATTTTATGCATTTTTAACAAAAATTGTTTCGTACTATTTCAAGCAGTGGAAATATTTATTCAAAATTTAGGAACATTAACGGATTGGTTTCAGTTTAATAAAATAATTAAAGGAAATTTTTATTTAGCTTCTGTGGCTTGGAATCGACGCAGACATTTTCTATTTTGCACAAATATCCACAGTCTATTTATTACTGTTCCAGAAAAATTCTTTTCATTACCAGGTGTAATGAAGACGTACTTGACAATTATTACATCTTCATGCAAAATAAAAATGTTCTACCTGAATCGCAACAAACTGAAGTAAAATAGAATTTATTTGAAGTACTAAAAATAGTATTTTTGAATTCTCACAATGTTTTTGCTTGTTTAAATTACAGCTTCTCAATTGTGTCATAAAATCCTCTATTCATAATGAATAAATGTATTCAGAAGAAAATACAAAATTTGAGCAAAAGTGTAATTGAAGAGTCAACGCTTGAACCGAGAGGAGTTCGACGTTGAGCGTTCAGCCGAGTTTGACGAGGAACATTATATTTGTACAAGATAAATTTACGGGGAAAAACCGTGCGAACATCGCCGAACTGGTTGCCCAATCCCAGAAAAGGCTTAAAAATCGCGCGAGAGCCAACCGCGTGACTAAAAGTTACGGTGGTCGTCCATGATGCAACGGCACACCGGGAACTTTCACTGTTCATAATTCCCGGTAGAAACAAACACGAAAGGCATCAAAAACACGGAGCTGGCAAACAAAAACAAGAAAAAAAAAGAGGAAAAAAATCGTTTCTCGCGTAAACCAGCAATACGGTCCGAAACCAATTTTGGCGGGCAGAGAGAGACAGAGAGATCGGCGCGCGCGCGCGCGCTTCGTCGCCGCGGATTCTGGCGCGCAAACGTAAACAGCTCGCGGCGCAAATATTATGATTTCGAGACGCCGGGTAATCGTGACCTAGAGGCGAGGTCTAGCAAACAGTCCCGGTGATTTTCGGTTGTGTGGAAACATGAAAAAGGGGTCGAAGTAAAACTCAACGGAATTTTCGAAAGAAAAGGAGAAAAATAAGATGCGTGGAAAGCATGGGGGTTGTTGAATGGAAGTTATAGTGGACATGCGCCCTTGAAAACTGGCCGTGGTGCGAGGGGGAGCGAGAGCGAAGGGCTCCGTGTTGCGCTCCGTGCGCGTGCCCGAGCGGGCCAAGAGCGCCGCGGGGCGATCTTCTGTCTATCTCTCTCGTTTCGTCTCGAGAGAGGATTCGCGCGGAGATGGTCCCTGTTCGCAAGGCAACCGGTTCCCTAGAATGGCCGTGGTGCCGGTTGTACTCACCGTGGAACGGTAGGACGGCTGGAGATGGCTGGAGACGGAGAAGGTATCCAAAATGGAGCTCTCTGGCCGTATCTCTGACGTATAATATCACACACTCGCGAAATTCTCTGGGCACTTGCACAAACGCGAATAAAGGAAGAACACAGTGTCTCTCTCGTGGAACGAGAGAAATAGAGAGAGAGACAGATACAGAGAAGGCACACTGGAGAGAGATTTCCGGCGCGTGGATCGATGATTTCCGCGCACGCACTATACTATATACGCGCGGGCTAAGAGCGATGATGCCGAAGGAACAGAGAGGATATATATCTCGGCCTCTCGGGGAACGTCAACGAAGCAGCAGAGGACGCAGTCGCCGGCTGACACGGGGGCGGGCGATGGCCGGTTTGGAGGTTAGGTTTCGTCGGAACCGGTTCGCTACCGGGGGTTGTATTAGATCACGAGCGAACAGACGTCACTGTTGTTTTCCTGTTGTTTTTATCGGGCACCGGTGTTGGTGTCTCCTCGTGGGAAGCCGCGTGGAGTGCTGACACACGAAGAGCGCTTCTTCTCTAGCGCGTCAGTCGTAGGGGTCGGCACACACTGTGTGTACGCACGGACGCGTTGCGTGTTGCTCCGGAACTGATTCTTCCTCTTCTTCTTCTTCTTCTTCTTCTTCTTCGTTCTCGTGGTCGTTGTCGACGTTGTCGTTGCTCTGTTCTCCACTCGCGGGAAAGGTTTCGGCGTGGTTTTCGGTCGGCGGTGGAGAGAACAGGCGAAACACACGAAGGGAAACAAAACAACCGACGATGAACGGAGAGAGACAGAGAGAGAGAGTGAGTGAGATACAACACAAACACACACACACACACTAGTGAACCCGACGAAGCAACGAGGGAAACAAAGGAGAGACGCGGGCCGGCGAGAGCGCGAGCGAGCTAGCGAGCGAGCGACAAAAACTCGGGGACACACGGAGCACGAGAAGATGAAACGTCGCGCGAACACGAAAACTGCGCGTAATAGATCCGGCTAAGAGTTGTAGGCACGCCACGAGTAGAGGTAGGCGACGCTAAAACTTCGCCACGAGTCGTGGCACGCCACCGTCGGTAGAGGAGAGGAGAGGAGAGGAGAGAGGCGAGGGCCGAGGGGACGCGGAGGGAGCCGAGCGAGACCGCCGAGTAGACTAGAGGGGGAACGAGGGGACTGGCGTGCGGGGCTGGAGGGGAGGGGAAGCCGACCACTCGACTCACGGCTGCCAGAGAGGGTGCGGAGAGGTCAGAGGGGGAAATATGGCGACCCGCCGCGCCGCAGGGACGTGGGGTGATTGAAGCGACTCGATGGGTGAGGGGCGGCGGCGGGGGAACGGGGGGGACAGGGAACCGAGGGAGGGGTGACACGCAGCCGGCAACAGCCGACTACGCTCTCTACCCGCTCCCCCCTCAGTCATCCACGAGTTCTCTCTCACTCACTCCCTCTCTCTCGCTTTCGCTCTCGCTCTCTGCTCGCCGCGTTCTCCCCTCCCCCGCCGAAGACGCCGCTCCGTCACTCGTCGAGCAACGTTGTGTTCGTGTATCGGCACACGATAGACCACGCTCTGTGTGACGCGCCGAACTCTATACGGGGTGTCTTTTGACTTACCGTACGGGGATCACTCTCGCCGCGATGTTTCTCACGCGCGCGCGGAACTCTCTTTTTCACGTGAAATGTCTTTGAAATCGCACCGAAAGATACGGATACCAGAACAGAAATTTTTCACCGTTACGAAAAGGTCTATATATCGTCTTGAATAACTCCCTAAATATTTGTCTCAGAGACGTAATTGCGGTGTCATATTTTAACATACATATCTGTGGTTGTAATACTTTCACTTTCGAGATATGTATTGCCGTTTAAAGTTTTGATCACTAATTCTTTGTACAGGACATCGGTTAAATTGCATTATTTCTTCGAATTTGTTTTCCTGACTTTTTCCCTGGTAAATCCTATACTCCAAAGCTCAATTAATTTACAAACTCAAATTTTTTTGAAATTGTGACATGCGGCGTTTTTCCCTTACAACCACAGATAACAGCTCGCTGATACGACCTTGAGTTCGCTTAAATTTTACTTTGAATAAAATTTATTCGCTGACATGGACGTTCCACGTTAAACCAACGGCCCCGTCCAATTTTCTTTTTTATTAAGCTCTACAGATCCTTAACGGGTCCATTTCGCTTTACAATTTAGAGTTCCAATGGTACAAAGAAGAAGATCGCTGAAATTTTCCTCTTCGCTCTTCCCAACCGATTAAAAGTTTTTTTTCGGAAGGCACGTTCGCCGGGAATCTTTCCTCTTGTAACTCTCGACGCTGACGAATAAATTGCGACGGGCTTGCTGGGAACGTTATTTTGTATTCGGTCGGTGGTATCGATGACACAGCTATCCGGTAGCTAAATGCTAACGTTCAAAAATATTTCTGCGTCCCTCGAAAACTTTCTCGGTTCCTTCGAGAGTCTTTCTAGTTCTCTGTGGGAACTTTCCATGCGTGGAATTTCCTTGGAAGTTACGGTGCTCGGTATTTTCTCGGCATCGAAAATGGCTTCCATATGAAACTTCATTTCGCTCACGGGACAAAGGGACGACGCGCAGTATACACATTCCGTTTGCGCAGTGGCCCATAATTCTCGGTGATCTCAGCGCAAACATCGTCGGGGCTCGCTGGGTAATGTGGGTATTGTCTGGTCGTGGTCTCGGTTTCACGACACCCGTTGTATGGCCGTGCACATGGTCGCATAGGCGAAAAGAATATAGGAGGCGAGCAAGGTGAGAGCAACCGAGAGGGCACGACGAGGGCCTGAGAAAGAATGGACGGACGAGAGAGGGGCCACGATGAAAAAGGACGAGAGGGGAGGGGGGCGCAGAGAAAGGGGAAGGGCGGGAGGGGAACGAACGGAAGACCTTGCACAGCGTGGCTCGGAGCCCGCGTAGAAAACGCCGCTTTGTGTCGGGGTACCCGGCATAAGAGAGGAAGTACAGGTCTAAAGGAAAAGAAGGCCCTCGTGCGTCTCCGCTGCTCGCTGCTTACTGCTTGCTGCTTGCTGCTGCTGGCGATTCGCGCACCTAAAGGTCTTTTCACACGGCTCTCTCTCCCTGGAAGACAACCCGATGCTGGCCAACCGAGAAACGGAATGCCCGATATTTTTCCACAGCTTTCCTGTGCCACGTCTCCCTCCACACACACCGTGCCGAAGCCAACCCATCCAGAAACGACCATCCCCGACGAGCAGAGCTCGGGAAATTGGAACGAGACACGAAAATGCATGCCCTGACCCTTCGTGTCTCTCTGCAGCCTTTCAATTTTTAATGCGTTTTTATCCCTTCGCGGAGGACTTGGAATGCTACTTTTATTTTTGAGGATGATTTATTTTTTGGTGGAATTACAATTGGTTATTTGTAGAATTTGGTAAAATAATAGTAAGGACGTCGAAACATATTTTTCAATCTTTAGCACTAAACCTACAGACCATAGAAAATGACTGGTGTGTATTGTATTATAAAAATAACAAGATTAAATTTATTTACGATCATTACGATCGATATAACGGAATATTTAAACTTATTTATATTTTGTACGATTTTTATTATAATATATATACTGGAATTAAAAAATGTATGGAATCAATTCCCATGAGAACACCTTTATAATTTCAATAATTGTGAAATAGAAAATCTAAAACCGGTCATTTGACCGGCGGTTGTAGGTTAATGTTACAGTTGTGTGTATTTCAGCTTCAAGTTGAACAGAACTGAAATAAGAATTTGGTTGTAACATTTTGACTACACCGGTACTACAGAGTACCGTCAGGACATAAAGGGTTAATTCACGACGCAACAGATGTAACTCTCGGGCCCCAACGGGGTCATTCTAAGATTTTCCTGTATCGATTAGTGTTTAGAAATTTAGCAGCACGGAAGAGAAGCAGAAAATTGCAACGTTAAATTTAAGATTATACAAAATTCGAAGGAAGCAAATTGTATCTAAGCAAAATAATTCTTTTAAAACGTGGGATAGTTGGAATAGACATGCTACAGTGTAAAATGCTACCGGTCGTGCAACGTGGATGGTTCTTAACGCGAGAGGCAAAGAAAGCAAAAAAAAAAAAGAAATGAACGGAATGCCACGTTACGCGCCATGTAGTAAGAAAACTGCAACGGACTAAAATAAAAGGCGAAACCAGTGTCCCGGGTTTCTCGGAATTCACGGTCACATCGGCGATGTGCCTTAAACGCCGGCTCGTATCGGGCGATTATGCCTGAAAACTCATTTGTTAGGTTTGCGCGGCAGTTACATAAAACTGCGCGGGTATCGCGGTGTGTTGCGCAACTCCTGTCGCAAAATGGCGACCAAACAGCGTACCCGCACGAACATCCTGTTTGCCTAAAAATTGTGCAAATTAATTGTACAATGGCCGGGGTATAAATAATTTTTCCGGGCAAGGTTGTTTTGTAAATTAAGGAGAAACAATTGGGAATATAAAGATCGAATGGGCATGACTATTTTTTCTGTCGCTGTATGTTTATTATACTTATGGGATTCCCTACGATAGGGCTAGGGTGCTGGTAGACCAGCTGCTTTCACTTGACGTCACACTTGTTGAACATCGAGCTTTACTATGCACTTCACCAGTAATTTTACAGTCATTCATCGTCTCGCTATTATTACACATTTATTTTTCGCAACCATACACAAATCGAAAAAATGTTTAACTCGACCGAATACTAATGCCTAAATTAAAAATAGACTAAAAAAAAACAAAATAATTGATTGAGCATCTGGAGAATTTTATATTTGAAGAGCGTTTTGAAATGTTTATGGACTTATAAGTAGTTCATGGAAATATAAAAATTAATTTTAATTGGGAAGAAATAAGTGGTGGTTTCGAGATTGGCGATGGTGTATCGATATAATGATCGAAGTGAGGGAACAAAGGAACAGTCCCGTGTGGGTGCACAGGCGGATAGTACGGCCCTGGGACGCGCCTGCATGGGAACATACCCACAGGATCCTGCTCACCGCATACACAAAGGACGAGCCACCTTTTACGCGTAAACCCGTGCCGGCCGGATCGTATTCGCGTGCGCACACCATCAAACAGGTTTCTGGATGTTCCCTCCTGCACTAGTGACGCGCTACAGCGCTCAGTATGATCGTCCTCGAACTCTGCCAAATTAGGTTCTACTTTCCCCACTCCGAATCCTGTCTAATTAAATTTGCTTCGCATTTACGGTCACCGCAAAATCCGTTCCCGCAAATTTCCAAAAAGGGAAGAAAAATTTCCGAGTGTCCTTGAGCTCTGTTAAACATTAAATAAATTATTCCAGAGCTTGTTTCTCCATGAGAACATTTTTAAAGGAATTCCTAAGGGTGCTATGAATTTTCAGAAACATGTACCAGCCGCCAAATTCGAATATAATTTTATAAAAATAAGATAACCGTTCGCTCGCTTAGACAAAACAATTCTGAAATAAATCGGAACTTGGCAAAGGGACAACAGCGATAAGATATTATATTTAAATGTATGCGCAGTCAAATATTTGAGGAATCAACGGTGTTTGAATATTCAAAGCCGGGACTATTAAACATTCGAATAGTTCCAATCCTAATTGAAATGCGCAGCCATACCTGCGAGACGGAATTACAAATCGCAAGGAGGGTTTCACAGGTATATTTTTCGAAAAATATACGAGGGACTGCGACACAGGTATCGCAGTACTCCGGCAGGATGCTGCTCGGTCGTTACTTTCCTTCCGAGAACCGAGTGAGTTATTTCTACCTGGATTCCCGGTCGCATCCTGGCCCACCGTTCCTCGGGACACGGTGAATTCGTTATTTCCAGAAACAATGTCACTTGATTACGGCCAACAACCCTAGAGGGACTTCTACGAGTTCATCCGAGTTCGCAGGAAACTCGAAATTTCAAAATTCTTTCTCAAGATCCAGACTCGAAGACCCCAAAGTTTGAAAAATTACGAATTCGTTTAAACAAAATTGATGCACGTACAGATTTCAAATTTTGTGGCGTTGTTTGGGAATGTCCTGGGAGTACTCGCAAATTTTTTCACACGAAAATAACAACTTTCGCCAAAGACATACATTTTTTTCTCGAACTCAAAGACCTGGTCAGAAGTCGAAATATTGGCCATGTTTGTGAATTCTTTCAAACACGACTAGTGCTCGTATTAATTTAAAATTTGGTCTGCTTGTTCGTAGATATCTTGAGAGTGTACAGAAATTTGTCCACTTAGAAACAACAATTTTCATCGGAGTTACAAAATGTTTAGACTGCTTTTTTCCCATAAAATCAGCTGTCGAGGTTCTCGGGGAGCGGAGAAATAAATTAAAAAATGTTGCATATATGCATGAATATAAAAACGAACATGCGAACCGAAAAAATTGTGAAAAGGACGTGGAAGTCGAAAAACGTCGACTGTAGAGTATTTTTTATTTTAGCCAGTGACTGCGAGGTGAAGTAGTCTTTTATCTTGGAAATTCGGAGACTATTTGGGTTTCATGAAGTGAGCTCATGAAAGCGGGCGTTCGCATAAATATTCGAGAGTCTACTATAGTCTATTTACCGCGACGACGCAAAGGTAGTTAGGACACTGGCTCAGAATTTCGCATAACAACAGGGCGTCCCGTTACATTGAATCGGCGATCGATGCGCGCGATACAGAAAAGTTTAATTAAACCGGGGGAACGCCGCGTGCCTGGTGCACGGGCTTTAATTACCGATAAATTGGTAACATTATTACGATGTTAGCGGGCTCGACGATATCGAAACTTCATTTTTCAAACCTCCGCGGGATCTCGTACACAGCCACTGCGCGCCGGCTGCCTTCCGATAATTCACTTATCGCGGATCAGAGGAGAAAAAACCGGGACTACTGTGCATCAACTGGGGAATGAAGACGCGCAAAAGGGGGTCTTTAAATGATCATTTCACGCTGGACAAGTCCGAAAATACACGTTACCCCACTCTGCACCGTGTAATAACTATGATAACGCCTCGTTCAGCATGATGAACCGGCTTCGAGAGCCATTACACTGCCGGTGGAATCGATCGTCGAAGAAAATTCAACCCAAGTGTCGTTTCCGGGACGGAAATAGTCGACTCGCTGCGCATCTTTGTGCGAAATTTAAATTCTCCGCCTCCGTCGAAACAAACTGGAGCGAAATACGCTATCGACCTCCGCGTTTAATTTCTTGTGATAATATATTTTTTCGAATCTTTCGATACTATACAAAATTAGGTTGAGGGGTTACATCACCGTGGCGCTCGGAAAAATAGGTATAAAAATAAACTTTTTTCTTGACGCTGTCATTAAGTATATAAAATGATTTTTATTTTACACATATATATAGCAGTTTTGTGAACAATTTGCAATATTAACGATTAAAAAAAAATATAAAATGGCGGAGATATGAGTAGGACCCTCTTTTGAAAATCCTTGCTGATGGTGTACATGATTTCTCTGTTAGGCATCGTCTAAAAAATAATAAATAAATTCTTTCTTATTTATTAGAGTAATAGCTACAATGTGACGTAGGATTTTTGTGATTGGGTGCCATGTTCGAAAGTTATAAATTTTCTAAACGCAATATTTCGATGAAAATTCGAGTTTTTTATTTCAAACAGCTGTCATTTCTACAAAAAAATTTTTTAAAATTTTTCCCTACGTCACATTGTAGCTATTACCCTTATAAATAAGAAAAAATTTATTTATTATTTTTTAGACGATGCCTAACAGAGAAATCATGTACACCATCAACAACGATTTGCAAAAGAGGGTCCTACTTATCGGCTTATATCTCCGGCAATTTTTTATTTTTTTTTAATTAAAACTACTATATATATGTGTACAATAAAGATCATTTTATATACTTAATGGCAGCGTCAAAAAAAAAAAGTTTATTTTTATACCTATTTCTCCGAGCGCCAGGGTGGTAACCCCTTAAACTGTTCCTTGTCGACGAGACCTGAAAATTACTAAAACATAAACATTAATCTATAAAAATCTACACGAAAACACAGTAAACGGAAGATTACAAAATCCACTAAAATGGCTAATAGCAAGTATCCTCTTGATAATGCTGAAGCTTTTTAAAAAACTGCGGATTTGCAACGTTTTAAAAATGCTGTCATCGTTGCTAAGAAGATTAGCGAGATGAAAATTATCCCTCGTACGTAGGAATATGTTTAACGAAAGCCTCCCCCAACACTGTAATCTGAGTAATACTGTAAACAGAGGCTCTAGAGATGTTATAAAAATGATGATAAAATTTTTGAAAAGAAGATAAGGATTTGGTGAAATACAACGGTTCGGTAGGATCACAGTGAGATGAAAATGATACTATGTACGAATACGTATAATGAACGGGTTCTTCTGTAGGTCATTCCACTTTCTTCGCTTTTCCACGCAAGGTGGGAGACAAGTCTGGAGCCCATATCTCACCCGGTGAAACGCTAAACGCCGCTTTCAACGTGCGAATTAAGATTTATCGCGCGCGCCGTTTGACCGAGAAGCCTTCCCGCGCTCGCGCGCGGCTCCGTAAAGTCACGACGAAGACTTATGAGTTTTAACTACCAACAGACCGAAGGTTGCCGCGCCGTCTATGTATTTTCACTGCCTTATCAGCTGTACGCGACACGACCTCTTCGGTGCCTCGCCGAAATATTTTCCCTGCATTTCAGTACAGCGACGATCTAAATCGCAAGAGCCTCGGTTAGAAACCGACGATCCTCAAACTAGGGTAACTGCACCAGTGAATGAACATTTAAGAAATTGTTCAGGAAGATATTTTATTTAAAAAAAAAAATATGCGAATTAAAGGAATCTCATATATGCCAAATGGCTCCTTATACTTCATTTGTCAAAAATAAATGAACACAAATTGAAATGAAATTATTATTATTTGTCTTTATTAAACGTTAAATAAAAAATATAAAAAATACCAGTCAATGAACACTACATTCTAGTAATTGAACAATGATGGAAAAGCAAAAAATACAAAAATACAAAAGCGTTCATTTACTGATGCCCGTTTATTCAATGGTGCAGTTACTCTACCATAACTTCCTAAAAAAAAATCGCACAGGAATCTACCTTGACTCATTTCAAAGCGCGAAGTCTCTGCTTTCGCCCCCGTACGCATCGCTTTCACCTACAAAAAATTTCTACACTCGGAATTTTGCTAGAAAGTGAACATTCGTTTACGCTTTTCGCTCAAAGTGCCAGAACTCGGGAAGAAAAAATCGCAGGTCAAATTTTGAGGGGTCACTTTAAAGGGGAAACTTTAATCTTTATTCTCGCTGTAGCGCGGATCGCGAGAAAAATTTTTTAGAGTCCACACACAATCTTGAATTCGCAAAATTCCCAAAAATGTGCATACTTCGCTCTGCCGGTTGTCGCGAAGCGGAAAATTTTTTTTGCAAATGTAACTTGTCGGCGTCCAGAGTGGAAAATTTCTGCCTTTAAAATGAGCCTAGCTGCGTTGTTCTACGATTTTCTTTCACGATGTTACAATAGTCGGAATGTACCAATCGATCTAGTTTCTACGTTTCACGGTATTTGACAAGAGGGTGGGGTATTGAAAAGGACAGAGAGCTAATTTCCAAGGACATTCTCCGGAGGAGGACAACTCGAAGGGAAAGTGTTCGACGGTAGCTCGTTCGGAATCTTCCCAGCAACTGGACCGTGTAGGAGACGCGCAAGAAACGGGGGAAGTAAAATTAATCTAAATTAAGTAATCGCCTCTTCCCCCCCCCCCCTACCCGGCTGGCTAAGAAGGTCGATGCCTAAACGAGACGAAGAAGGCTCGGCGTCGCCCATAATCGTTCCCTTCCTTCTTCTCTTTCCATTCTGAATAGTGAGTGAGAGAGTGAGACAGTCCCCTTTAGCTCTCTCTCTCTCTCTCTCTCTCTCTCTCTCTCTCTCTCTCTCTCTCTCTCTCTCTCTCTCTCTCTCTCTCTCACAACTTGGCGGGTCCGTTCGTACGGTATGCGCCATCTGCTATCCGTCTGCTGGTTAATTAATTGACCGGCTTGTCCTTCCCTTCACTTACATTTCGCTCTTCTTCTACACCGCGCCTGGTAGTCGTCGTCGGCCAGCATTGCGATAATAATAAATTCACAGTAGCGGCGAAACGATCCTTGCCGGTGGCTAGACGCGCGGGCATCGATCTTCTATGATCACCCATTAATTATGCCAGCGCCGCGTGTCCTCTCGCGAAAATGATGTATCCGTCCCCGTCCAACCGATGGAAAATTAGCTGCCACTTCAGATTCGACCTGTGTCATAACCACCGGCCCCGTTCCTCCACCTCGAATTCATTTTTCAACCGCACCAAACTGTAACGACCATAAACGCTGGATACGCTGGAAGCATGGCGCGCTTGATACAGAGGACTGTCGCGGTCACCGACACGTGACAGACCCGAGGACATTGACTTCGGTCACTAAAAACTGATTCTGAATCTTCAATTGTACAGGGTGTAAAGAAATGTTTGGTCTTGGCTGATATTTACGTGGTATCCGTTAAAAAAAGTTGCCGCAAAATTGTCCTTGAGCTTGAATGTCAAGGTCAAGGTACTTTTTTTAATTGCATGATGCATAGAATACAATGCGATAAAAAAATTTGACCTTAAAATTCAAGATCAAGGACAATTTTGCGGCAACTTTTTTTTACAGATCTTCATCGATCCGAAGATGTAGAATACGTCTATGGCAGCCAAGGCCAAACATTTCTTTACACCCTGTACTGTCGGTTGTCACACTTGCGATTGAAGTTTTAGACTTCCCTAGGGTCGTAGGTTGTCCACAGACACCTGATCAAAAATACGGCATTGAAAATTATGAAAAGTATGGCATTAAAAATTCATGGTAAAATAGTCCTCGATGTGGCGACACGACAAGAAGGTCAGAGGGACAAGACTCGTGTCCCCACTCTACCTTCCCCTTCCACGATGCTATTCCCCACACTTCCGCCGCGGTCCGGTCACGTGACACGTTTCGTCTCAGTCGCGCATGCGTCAAAGAGAGGGTAGTAACTTTCCCCCTCGATTCGTGCTCCCTCCCCTCATCTGGTGACACTGCTGCCAGGGAGGGACCTTCTTGTCATCTCAACACAATAGTCAAAGAAGGCTCAAAACTGAAAATACCAAGGATTTGTTACGATAAATCCCTAGGGACCTAAATCAGCCAAAGAAGCCGGCACAGTTTTGCACTGAAAGTTAGCTCCACCACAGATGACGAACACCCGGATTACCAAAAATCAGACCCTGTGCTCGTCTCTAAATAAACAAGTACACCAAGATACCAAGGATTTGCTACCATAAATCCTGAGGTCCCTAAATCACCGAACGAAGCTTGTAGTCCAGTGCCAAAAGTTATCCAACAGAGATGATAAACACCTGGATTCCTCTAACCCTGGACCCTCTAAGCGATCATCGTTGGCCACGTATAAATTCAAAAGATCCAAGATGAGGACATCAAGGATCTGTCATAAGTCCGCTGGAACGCGATCGAGGAAGCCAGTGCTTTTGAAAGCTATCCGCGACAGACACCCGGCAATTAGGTTCATAAATCGCGCGAGCTAGCATCCGGTGAATAAGTATATATATTCTGGAAAGGCGAGTGCAACGTTAATCGCATAGGACAAGACGATCACGAGAGGTCCGGCGTGATAGGGAGTTAATTAACCACGGTGTCAAACGCTGACACGCCACGAGGACTTGTTGCGATCCAAGCTTTTCATTCTTCCACGGCATCGTCGTCGTCGTCGTCATCGTCTCTCGTTTCCTCTTCCAGGCTTGTTGTCCGTCTCTGCACCGAACGCCGCCGGTGCACCGGCTGGGCTCGGGGCCAACTTTTCCTCTCGGGCTACCGGTGGTACCCACGGTGTGGATGTTTGACTTCTCAATAACAGTTCCGCCAAAACTTCGCGACGTTTAAGCAGCCATCATGCGGTCGCCTGCTCCCTTTTCACCCTGCCGCAAAACTTGCGGACTCTTTTGGCACGACCCGGGCAACCGGCTAACTTTTTGTTTCTGATCGCTGCGGCACCCGGAGTGTGCACGGTCCTCTTTCCCGGGTACGCGGCGACATGGACGAACCAGCGTTTTTACAAGTTTATTCGAATTTTCGGTGATAGCTTTTGTTTTTAGAAGTATAGTATTCTCTCGATAATTGTCCCAACCACGGGTCCGGCCAGGGACAATTATCGTCCAGGGATACTATTCTTTGACTTGTGCCGAACGTAGAAATGGACTGGGAAGCTCGAGAAATGTAAACATAATACGGGTCGGGTATATAGGTGTGAGACCACTACTAATTCGATGACAAAATTTGAATATAATTCCGATTATATTTACGTGTGTAATGGACGACCCCGCGTAACTTGTCATTAAAATTATATGAACGGCAATTAATGTAAATATGATGCAAATTATATGAAAAATGTCACAAATATGTCGGTGAAAGTCTCATAAAAAAATTAGTAATAATAAAAAAGTTTTTTATTGGGATTACATTGTGAAGACCCAGCGTGCTTTCGAACTGTGCCGGCGACTGCGACTCTTCGCGTCTCTTTCTTTCCCATACGCTGTCCTTCCATGCGCACGAAAATTTTATCGTCCATTACACACGTAAATGTCATCGGAATTATATCATATTTGGTATCATTTTCATTAGAAAAATGCCAGGAATATGTTGGTGAAAGTTCCATAAAAAAATAAAGAAGTTTTGACGTCGGATTAGTAGTGGTCTCCTGGTCTCACACCGATATACCCGACCCGTATCATGTTACACTTCTCGGCGTCCGAGGCCTCTCGAGTTTTTTGGCCCCTCACGGGGTATACCCCGCATGAGTGGGGATAGTTCAGGGACAATTATCGTCCAGACATTTGGGACATTTATCGCGAGAATACTGTACATGCAGATTGTATTTGCTGGTCGTCTGCTGGTGGTCCCCATTAGGCGATTAAATGGTACAACTTGAGTCCCAACTGGTGGCGTGTTTGTTGATGACGTCGGTGACGCGACGCGACGGTGTCGACGGCGCACTCGATTTTCGAATTAACGGAAACCATCTTCGACAGTTTACCGCGGCACGCCTCGAATCACGGAGACAGCAATAATTCAGGAAATGTAGCACTCAAAGCCGTCTCGTTCCATTCATCGAACCGGGTCCCGCCCGTTTAGCAACAATGAGACTTCCGATTCGAATCTGCGGAAGTACGACGAGCGAAAGAGTGCCCCCGGGAAACGTGGAGGAGGAAGAAGAAGAAAGAAAGGGGACATTTTTCGTCGAGATTAAAGTATACATCGCGTTTCTTTCGTTGCCCGGGGATAACAATGGGGGGAGGACCGAACAATTTCTATCGTTGGCCCCGTACTCTACCCATCAGGAGATTTTCTCAATAAAGAGCCACGTCGAAACTTGGTTATCCACGGAGAGAATGGGAGAGAGGGTTTGTTCTCTCCGACAGTCGCGCGTTACGATTCGTCGGATGGGCCAAGTAACGTCGACGTGATAAAAGATAAAGAAAAGAAACAGTGTGCGAGATAGAGAGAGAGAGAGAGAGAGAGAGAGAGAGAGAGAGATCATCTCTCACCAACACTCGCTAATCGACGAGGGAAAATTTATGAAACATCCCTCTCGAACTGCCCCACGGGCGTGCTCGAGTTTGTCGCTGTTAACAACGAAAGTTTCCGCGAACGGACAACCGGTGCCCGACGATTCGATAGATTCGCCGAGGCGCTACGTGTCCAAAGTTTTCTCTAATGGCTATGGAAATCCTCGAGGACGAAGACGCTCTCGAGACAGCGCCAAAATTGCGTTCCCGGTAATCCGTATCGGGTTCTGGCTTTTCGAGCTGAACACCGGAACGAAACTTCATCGCTGCTCGCGAATGAAAGGAGGATCGCTAATGTAGTCCTGGTTCCGCTAGTTTTGCGTTGGTCAGTCGAAGGAACCACCAAACAAATTTATCGACCTGAATGCTACCTCGCCTGACCTTGGATCACCTGACACGAGTTTGGATTAGGGTTACCTGACTAGGACAAGAAGATTCTAACCCTAGGGTAGCCTGCGACCCTCAGCAGGACCTAGTCCTGCGATCCTTAGAGTTGGTCAAGCTAGCTCCCAATTTTTCAAGTGGATGTTACTACTGATATTCCTGACGAGATCCTTGGGGGATTAATGGGACTCGTTGGTAACGAAAACTATTGATACACAGGGTGTCCTGCATTCCATCATCCCCTAACTCGAGTTTCAATTAGAGTCATCCGACATGGACAAGAAGATCCTAACCCTAGGGTAGCCAAGTCCTGCGATCCTCAGCGTTGGTCAAGCTAGCTCCCAATTTTTCAAGTGGATGTTACTACTGATATTCTTGACGAGATCCTTGGGGGATTAATGGGACTCGTTGGTAACGAAAACTATTGATACACAGGGTGTCCTGCATTCCATCATCCCCTAACTCGAGTTTCAATTAGAGTCATCCGACGTGGACAAGAAGATCCTAACCCTAGGGTAGCCTAGTCCTGCGATCCTCAGCGTTGGTCAAGCTAGCTCCCAATTTTTCAAGTGGATGTTGCTACTGATATTCTTGACGAGATCTCTGGGGGATTAATGGTGCTCGTTGGTAACGAAAACTGTTGATAAACAGGGTGTCCTGCGTTCCATCATCCCCTCGGATCCTGCATAACGAATGTCCGTGGGATATCGGTTTAGCAACCCCACGGATGCCAGTGCTTATCTCGTTGTCAAACTCCTGACAGCAAACGTCAGACTCCGGGTTCCATTCCAGGACGTCCGAGTGGTTGCTACCGAGGAATCTCTGCCTCCCTCTTTGTAGGCTTGTCAAATCTTTGCCATGGGGCCGGCATCCCGTCTAATATACGCAACGCAAGATGACAGCCAGCTGCCACCTTTGACAGACAATTGTCCCGCGGGAAATTTCGCTCTTTCTTTCTTCTCGCAGTTCCTCTTGCTGGTCTCGCTTTTCGACTTTAACTACCATCTCATCTATTTCGGGCCAACTATAATTTCAATACCTCCCGGGAGCATTCTACAAGGAACGTCCGTATCGCATCAGAAATCACCGTGGCCCCGGTGTCGCGGTATTATACAACGAACACCGCAAATAGTTGACACAACAAATTAGCCCGGACAGGTTGGTTTATGCAGTTACGATATATTTTATTGCAACGATCTGGGACTGCGGACAGTTATTGTCAGTCGTACCGCCATTGTACGAGGCGTCATAAACGTCATACGATCTAGGGAACACAGCTCTATGGGATAGCTTGGCTAATCTCCTCCCTGTTCTACTTGGCAGCTCACCAGACGCAACTTATTGTGTCCTGAAAAATCCCATTCTACTAACACTCCAGCGCCCGCGCCTAACCTAAAGGCCTCTGCACACAGCGACCGTGCGCCACGGATGCTTTTTCGGCAATGCCAACAGAATCCGTGCGCACGGAAGACCAATTTAGAGGGTTCCAGATGCTCAGAAGAAAGGCACAGCGTGTCGTTTGCCACCAGAACCCCAGGGGTCCCAAGACCGTTTACTGCCCCCCAACCTCAGGAGATGCCTACACTAGAATCCTCCGGGAAAACTGGAAAATTTCGAAGGCAACCAAATTTTGACGGAGCACAGAAGGCACGGAAGGAGCACGGAAGGTTGGATTGAGAAAAATCAGTGACATTCAGCTTAAAAAAAGTCAACTTATCGAGTTCTAATAAATTTGTATTGCGTTCTGAATGTCCAACAATTATCTAATTATTTTCAATAATTCCAATTAATTTATCTAATTGTTTTTGCCAACAATAAAGTGCACTCTTGTGTTAAAAATTAAAATTAGTAAAAATTTCAGTTTAACGTTGCTCCAACATCTTACAATACCTTATTATATATTTTTGTGTCGTTTGTATACTGGGCAAGCAAATGTAGTTTCTTAATAACAATATATTAGAAATATCTCTGTTCTGAAAATTTGTTTCTTGAAATTCCGTTTTTTAATTGCAGTCTCAAAAATTGCAAACATTTGGGCACATAGGACTGTTAGAAAAATATAAACGATATAAAAATTATTTCAGATACACAGAAAAATAATAAAATATTCATTTTAAGGAAAACAATAGTGTCATCTCCCCGACTGAAATACTTTGCAACTTCATTTTTAACCTTTACAGCAAACACTGTTTAAAAATTTCATACGGTACACAATGGGGCGTGACATAGCTCAATAACTACAAACGGCTCTCAGATTTGAACTATTTATAATTTTGGGTCGATAAAGTCGTTGGACATTACAACTTTCACGCAGTAAAAAGGAAAAGGACGCGAGATGTCATTTATTACACCTAAACTGTTGTTTGGTACAGTTGTTTGGTAATAACTACAAACGGCTCTCAGATTTAAACGATTTATAATTTTGGGTCGATTAAATCGTTGGACATTACAACTTTACGACCCAAAATTAAAAATAGTTCAAATCTGAGAGCCGTTTGTAGTTATTGAGGTATGTCACGCCCCATTGTGTACCGTATGAAATTTTTATACAGTGTTTGCTGTAAAAATGAAAAATCGATGCAAAATTTCGGAAAAAATTATCTAGACTAAAATTCTATTCTTCGGAATAAAAATCTGTCGATATCAGGGGCCGTTAAACTGGTAAATGGTGGCGACATCTGTCGGCAGTCTAACTTCACCGCAAGGTCACGCGTAGGTCAGGAAAATACTCGAAGCAATGGAAACCCAATTTCAGCCTTATTTCGGGAGCTGTCATATTTATTCATGCGAAACACAGAGCGGCGCTGGTGCGACCAACTCGAACGTGTCCAGCGCAGTAATTATTCCTAAAATAGATCAAAGTGCAGGTTTCAATGATGTTGGCGGACAGTGGTCGCGCAGCAGAGCGGAGTCGGTTGAAGCGACGACGGGTGCAAACAGTCGGTCAGCTTCGATATCCGCTGGTAAGAGGGCTCTCAGCCCCAAAAAAGGAGGGGGGCGTAGGTCCCAGGCAGAGCGTGTCGCATCGCATCGCCGAGAAACGATTTCCGCGGCTCTCCTCGTTTCCATAGAGGTGCAGTGGCATCCTCTGTACGAGTCCAAGTGTCCGCCGGCCGCATGTTTATTCAACGCACGACCGTTCATTACCCACATGACAATATTGGTTGATGGGAATTGCTTGTATCCCGTGATACGCACCATTTGATATGCGGGCTCTTGTATTACCCGCTGCTGCTGCTGCTGCGATGCCGTGTGACTCTCTCTCTCTCTCTCTCGCTCTCTTACTCTCTCCTCGCGTGAACAACCGGTACGTCGTCGTGGGCAGCCGTGCCGTTCCGTTTGACGTGTCGTTCGCATAAATTTTTCCAGGTATGATAATTGCAGCAGCTCGAAATCGTTAGGGGGCCGAAGCCGCCGCCGCCGCGCCGGAGACCGTTGTGTGCGCGCATTGTTCTCGTTTCTTGGAAATGAAATGCAGGAATCCGTGCTGGTTCGCGCCGTGATCGATCGCCTCTCTTCGATCGATGCGATTCGAAGAAATTTTCATTTATTTTTTGTCTTGGAAAATGTTATTCGACACACGGTGATTTAGCGGTCCGGATCGTGACCGAGATTTGCGTAATATACCGTCGTTTAACGCGACCCGTTATCCATCCAAGAGGGACCTAATAATTTCCATGGCAACGCGTTTGGCAGTCCACTTAGCAGTAACTTTGATCTCAAGCGAAGCATCTGTTATGGTCTTACCTACTATTCGTCCCTGCCCGGATAATAGAGATTGATGAACATTTCGACAATGGACAGAGACAGAGAGAGAGAGAGAGAGAGAGAGAGAGAGAGAGAGAGAGAGAGGCCGATTTGCTTCCAATATGACGCAGAATGGGAACTCGCCGCGCGTGGCGTGCCAAAGATCGGAATAGTCGCCTTGAGTCCGGCTCGCCTTACGTGCCAATCGTCTGATCGTTGGCTCCAGGAATGAAAAGAATGGAGTGGCTCTAGGTCTTAATTGTAGGTCGAGTCTTCTGGGAGTCGTGTGCCGCAATTGTGCAATTTCTGTGCCGCCAGTTGTATCGTGTTGTTGCACGAGGCTGGACTAGGTCTGATGATTTTCGTGGGATTGTTTATAATCAATCAGCTGACACCCTTCATCTGAGATTCTTAGCTGTACAGTAAGGTGGTCCTTATTTTTCAAACAAAAAATTTTGGGCACGACTCCCCCCAATATTGTTCTACGTCATGAAAAAATGATATATCCAAAGTTTTAGACCAATCGGACGTTGGGAAGGCGTGCCTCATCGACGTCAAAGGTCAAGAGTAAAACTTATTTTTATGACCAAAAAATTTTGGAAACCCCCCTCCAATAATGTTCCATGTCATGAAAAAATGATATATCCAAAAGTTTAGATCAATCGGACGTCGGGAACTGCAGTATACTCTTCACATTGAGCGCGCAGTTACTTCTATTTCAAAACTTCGCGCTCGATCAGGCACGCCTTCCCGACATCCGATTGGTCTAAAACTTTGGATATATCATTTTTTCATGACATAGAACAATATTGGGGGGAGTCGTGAAAAACATCTCGCAAAATAAATTTCACAAGACAGAGCTAAGTTTCAAGACTCAAAGCCATAGAAAATTAGGTATAATATCATTAAGTAAAAAATATATATAACATGGTTAAGGGTTCCTTTTTAAGCAAACACACAAGGTTGATTCGTCC
This sequence comes from Lasioglossum lativentre, assembly GCA_916610255.1. Taxonomy (NCBI): domain Eukaryota; kingdom Metazoa; phylum Arthropoda; class Insecta; order Hymenoptera; family Halictidae; genus Lasioglossum; species Lasioglossum lativentre. Next base: position 7,130,215 of record OU744357.1, on the reverse strand, counting down.
AAAAATATAGAGAATCAACAATTAAATGTTTGCGCTTCCCTATATTATCTTAACACAATATTCTTTTAATAGAGACTTGTGCTTGTAGGTTTTATCAATTCAAGATTTTTATTTATTAGTTTTATTTACAAGTTCAAGTTCATGGTCGAATCTCTGTTACCGTTGAAATCTGATATGTCGCTGAAAGTATTCTGAAAATTCTGCATTAATTAGCAAATTTTAGAGTTCACGGTCATTTCAAGGTCGTGCTATTAAACATGGTTGAATGCACAATAATGTTTACTACAACATACATCAACAAAAAATGTGTGTGTATACGTAAAAAACACGAGTGACCTTGAAAAAACGATTAAAAAATAACAATTTATAAAAAACCATTCTTTTGAAACCATTTAGATTACGTCAGAAACATTTTTTATACTTTCAGAGATAGAGGAGATATTGAGGTGTCCTGTTTTAAACGAAACACCCTGTATAAAACGTTCACGATTCTCGTTAGTCAATTGAATATTCATTTCTTTTTTAAATTATAATAAATATTTCTTATAGACAACAGCATCCTTGAGTACGAGAAAAATGTACTATTGATAAAAAGAAAGTAGACCAATATTATGTAAATAGGTTCTCCAGGGTATCAATAAAAGGAGTAATTTTCACCGGTGAAAAATGGTGCTTATGAAATGATACAATTTCAAAAAAATTTAATTGATTTCATCATTTTCAAAAGTGCTGAACATAAAGTGATATACATTTGATAAAAAAAAGTCTATATGGAACAGTTGATTTTTTAGCAAATGAACAGCCAATTAACCGAGGGACCGGGGGAGCCCCACATACCCCCCCCCCCCAGGGATGGCGGGGAGTTCGTAAAGAGGATTACCACCACGTCAAAAAAAAAAAAGATCTAGGTCTGGATTAGCTGCTCCAGTCGTGACCTTTGACACAGCTCGCCAACCTTGAGCAAGATAAAACACGATGTGTGCAGATCTATCTGAAAAAGTTTCTTTTATTTATTCCCCGCAGTGTTAATCGCAACCGCCGCAAGTCTCGCGCGTCTCAAACATCTCGTCGCGTCGCTTCGAAATACTTTTGTCTCCGGCGAGACAATCCTCCAGGAAAATTCATCCGGCCCGGAAGAATCAATCATGCCCACGGCGAGACCGAAGTGTATGCGGAAGATTGCACCCAGGTACGAATAGGTATGCATAGAGGGTGGCCCGCGCGGTTGACCGGGTTTTGCACAGCGAAATTTGCATTGAACGACGCAGATACGCCAACACGGCTGAACGCCTGCTGAGAAGCGCGTGCATGTGGTATCGTCCACCTGTGTGCGCGCGTGTTACGTGCGAAACGCGCGCGCGCACACGTCGCCACGGTGAGTTTGCACGCGTATAAATAGGCGGGCCCGCGTGGAAAATTATGCACGGCGTACCGATTGAAATGACCATTTTACGGACTAATTTATGGTTCCCATTCCACGATTAATATTAGAAGGTCCGGTCGTTGGTTGTCGCGCTCGCGCGTACGCGCAGGAGCCAACAACGATCGCGTATTTTATGGGGGAATATATTCGCCATTCCAATTTCTAATTTGTCCGACAACTGTGTCCTGCGCTGCGAAACCCCGCGGACACGTAGCGTCTCCGAAATTAATTATTTTGCTACATACGTACACGTAACGCACGGCACCGTTCGTCCAATCACTTTCTAATAAAACGGCGATATTAATAAACTTCCGTAAAAAATTTTATTCACCGTCCGTTATTGGAGCCTGGCGAAATTTGATTGTGCATTTTTCAAACGTCAATGGACATTGTCAATTTATTAAATAAAATGCGCCACTTCATTGTGAACATTTTTTAAAAATCAATGGGAATTGTTCGCAAGCTTCATTGATTGACTATACTGTTATTAACACTAGATTGCCCAAGGAAGTAATTTTGACTGCTTTTTAATTTCAATTAGAAAAACAATTATGTATATTAATGACATAATTTCATAGAAATTTGTGACTTTTTGTACAACATATAAATGCGTTTATTAATAATTTTAGTTACCTCCCCCCCCCCCCTCCTTCATTTCCGGCATATATATGTGTGTTATACCTATATTGCCCAAAAGCAGTCAGTCTTTCTAGTGTTAAACTTGCGCAGTCATAATAGCTGTCCACCCCACCCCATACCTATTACACGCAGTCCCCAAGAGTGGAGTGGACAGTTATTCTGACAGTCACGGAATCTGCAAAGATTCTAAAAAAACGGTAGGTATTTTTGCACAAAACCAGCACTAACGAACACCGAATTTCGTGAATGGGTGGTTCGAGGGTTCCCCAATTGAAATCCTGTTTATTTTTTTGTCGATTGCAGCAAGATGGCATTCCGAGTCCTGACGCGTCACGGTTTTATTTGGCCCTTTACGGGGAAAATACACAGAGAACGGCCCAGCAGGGGGAATTCGTGAGCGGAAAGTAAAATTACACGTAGAGTGTGATTCGTGGTATCTCGTTGTGTGTGCGTGCGTGCGCGCGTGTGTGTGTGTTTGTATGAATGCAAGGGACGAGGAGTTGAGCGCCGCGGCGTAGATAGCGTTGCGGGCGAACGCGTGCACCGGGTTGCATGCATGCAGGCGCGCACATGTTCGATCGTCGTCGTTGCCGTCCCGTCGCGTCGCGTCGTCGATGCGACGACGTTGTTACGGAGGACAACGGGTTTTCCCTGACGTCGTTACGTATTCGAGGTCAGAGCCGAGAACAAAACCCCCGGCAGCAGTTTCTTTTGTAAATCACTTCGGTTTTCGATACGCTCTCTCGCGACCGAGCCTCGACGTCGCTCGCTCCCTTTTGAATATGCTCGCCGAGAACCGTGTGCGCGTCAATCGGACGACTGTATCGCGATGTACGAATTCTACTTTGCCAGCGAGCTGTCGGCGACTGACAAGATTTCCGAATACCGAACAGATACCGGAAACAAAAAAAATTCCACTGTCTACGCGTTGTTTTTTTCCACAGAATACAGGGTGAGTCACCTAACGTTTGCACCTCAAATATCTTTGTTGTTTTTAAAGATACGTAAAATATATGAGAAATATTTGTCGATCGTAAAGTGTGTTGAATAACCTTGAAATAATAATAATATCGGCGCTAGGGTAGAATTTGATCGAACCGTAGCGCCGATATTATTATTATTCCAAGGTTATCAATCATTCAATACGTAAAATATGGTAAGGACAAAGTTGAATGGGGCTGACACGATGCCAAAAAGAAATTTTGTTTTTGTCATTTTTTTTAGAGATATCAGGGTCACCTTGACTTTTTTAAATGGAACCACCCTTTTTTAAACACCTACAATGATAGTCCCTTTCATTAGGAATTCAATGACTATAATTATTCCAAGGTCATTCAAGGTCACAGACAGAGAAAACGTATAAGATATAGAATATGAAAGCAGAATACGTTTATCACGGTTGAGACCACTGTAATCTTAGTTAGATCACTGTAATATAAACAATATTAACAATCAATATCAAGTTACAAAACGCTGCGATCCGTATTTAACGAAATAATTGAAAATAATGATCGAGAGCGTACAACTTCGCTGCTCGAATGAAATTTTTCCAAGTCCTATTTACCGAAACATTTAGAGCTCATATTCTAAATCTTATACGTTTTCTCTGTCTGTGACATTGAATGACCTTGGAATAATTATAGTCGCTGAATTCCTAATGAAAGGGACTACCATTGTAGGTGTTTAAAAAAGTGTGGTTCCATTTAAAACAGTCAAGGTGACCTTGATATCTCTAAAAAAATGTCATAAAAACAAAATTTTTTTTTAGCATCGTGTCAGCCACCATTCAACTTTGTCCTTACCATATTTTACGTATCTTTAGAAACAACAAAGATATTTGAGGTGCAAACGTTACATGACTCACCCTGTATATCCACGGAGCCCCGACACCGTAACTTTATCGGTCGGCCATGGAAAAATCTGGCGAATCCGTGGACGAGATCGGTGACAAAAACTGAGAGTAGTAGTCCCCGAACGTGGAATTCCTGGCGGAGGATCCTGTCGATAGATCGGGGACAGGGCTCCCAGAGAGAATCACCTTATTGCCAAGTCGGTCCTGGTTATCCTTATGTATAGGGAATGCATCATTTAGCATACACCCGATACAGGGAGCGCGGGGCTCGGCGCGGCGCCCGAGAAAGCAGTGCACTCCGGTGATGCATTGCCCCGAGAGATTAATGTATCGCGGCGCGCACAGTTTGTTAGAGTGAATAACGACCGGGCTCCAATAATGATATTGCCATTAAACTGTCCGCGAAAGTTTCGTGTTTTCGTGGTTACCGCGCTCGCGAGCTTCCGGTCTCGATCGCAGGCCCTCGCCCCCGGTTTGATTGATTCGAAGGGACAGGCCCCGCGATCCTGTTCGTCCGGTTGTCACAAGTTGCGAAACCGGTTTTCTGTGCACCTATCGGAATGTAAAGTGAATGATTCCACTGTTGTCCGAAACAGGGATAAGGCTCTTGGACCCTCCCACTTTACCCCCACTCCCATAATATAACTCATCCTGAATTTTATGTATTAGATTAGGTCTGGATCAAAATGTAATTCAACTCCATAAGTAAAAATTGTATATTATTTAGTGAGACCGTAGAAGGAGGAAAGTCTTGGCTCCGCCCACTTCACAATATAACGTACCCTGAATATAATTACAGTGTGAATTAGGTTAGATCTGGGTCAAGTTGTAAATCTAATTCAACTGCATAAGTAAAATTTATTTAGCAAGAGGGTAGGTGGAGAATGCCTTGGCTCCGCCCACTTTACTCCCACTATACATATAACGTACCCTAAATTTAATTACGATATGAATTAGGTTAGATCTGGGTCAAGTTGTAAATCTAATTCAACTGCATAAGTAAAAATTATTTAGTAAGAGGGTCGGTGGAGAATGCCTTGGCTCCGCCCACTTTACTCCCAAGATATAACGAACCATGAATATAATTACAGTGTGAATTAGGTTAGATCTGGATCAAGTAGTAAATCTAATGCAACTTCACAAGTCAAAATTGTGTGTTATGAAGTGAGAGTGTAGTATGAGGAGTGCCTAGGCTCCGCCCACCATACGCCCACTCGCATGTACCTAATATAAACCAACCCAGACTATGCTCGCTAACGGGCAGAAAACCGAGAAATTTGGTAGGCTGCGCGGTTCGTTTATTATTTACCCGTGAGCGCAACTAATTGCAATTAGAAAGAAAACGCGTGGGAGTGTAGGAGCGGCCATAATACGTAGTCAGTGCGGAAAGAAATGCGGGCAAGGGGCGACTGGCCGGTTCATTTAACCCGCGCCACGATTTCTCTATGACCGACTGGCCGCAAGGGTGTAGTAACCGGCGCTAATGAAGTATTTGCTATTCTATTACTGGCCGGGGTCCGCCTTCCTCGATCTATGTGCCTCGACAACGGTCCGCGCACACCGGTGTTTTCCTGCTCGCGTTTCCTCGCTGATTATCATCGGCGCGGAGAATCCTCTACGATCCGACGAGATAGCCGCAGACTTAACTACGCCATTAGATTCTGATCAAACATTGTCAGCTCGCTGCGACGGAGCCGGATATCTCGATACCGAATCGCGCGTTTCCTCTTTTTACGCTCGTTCTGGACGAGGCTGAACCGTATACACCGGGCGACTCATTATTTCAGGATCTGTTCGAAAACAAACTTATTTTCCCTTGAAAATCTTGAAAATTTGTCCGAATAAAGATATTTCTATATCTTGTTTTTATATAAATTATAATTGCTATTAAAGCAAAATCGTTCATTTTAATTTTAGCATAACTAATACCAGCATGATATGCCCGCTTTTCTAAGGGGTAGTTGTTTACGTTTAAAATTTTACATTAACTCGAATGACCTTGAAATATATTCTCAAGGTCACCAGGGTTTGCCCGGGTCGAGATACTCGCAAAAATATGTTTCTTACTGTATAGTTTCTGATATATTTGTATTGATCTGTGTCAGATACGTGGGAGTGGAGTTACAGTGGGCGGAGCCAACGGGGCGGTGGGGGGCCAAAATTTCAAGGCACAAAGGAATACGTATCTCCCCGGGCTATCGAAAGGTAAAAATCCGTGGAAATCGAATAGTCCTGTTCCTCGAATATATAGAGAAATGTTGGCCGCAGCGTATAAACAACAATCACCGGTGAAATAACAATTTGCCGAGAGGGCACCGATATAAGGAATTTACTTCAATATTAACCGGACCAACGGCAGGCGGGCGCGCGGTAGGGCAAAATTGCTTGAAATCTTGAACACACAGAGGGCACGTATAGAGGGCGGCGCATACGTATACATACGTATACACCGTGTGGTGTTACATGTATATTTACTCTGAAAGTTTCGACTGCGATAAGCGTGAGCTGAATCGGGGACACGGAACCTATTTTTCCTCGACGGAGCTTCCTATGTATTATTCACCGTTGCGTCTCTGATATTTCACCCCTGAATGCTCTAATGCGTTCAGAGAACGCGCGGGGCTGGCCAGGTTAGAGGGTGGGAGTCCCCGATCCTCGTGGATAACGTTCGACATCGGTAATCCCGCCAAAGAGGAGGGCAATTTTGATTTTCGTACCGTGATACTGTATAATCAGCCCGTGTCCGCAAACAAATCCGCCAATCGTACGCCCGCAAATGCTCACCTGCAACAAAACAGAAAATAGTGGTCAGTAAAATCCGAATTATTTGTGAACATCAAATTTTCAATATCGCCTATCGCATTAGCTTATACAGGGTGTACATTTGAAAACTTTCCAGCCGAATATCTCGAAAAATATGAAAGATATTAAAAAAGTGTAAAACGCGTGTCCAAGGTTTTGGAGGGGGAAAGACGGGGGGCAGTATCAGTTTTTTATTTTGTGGCGTTTTCAAGGTCATTTGAAGGTCAACTTTGTTTTTTCAAATGGAAACCTATATTTTTTATTATGGGATCTTATTGTACTTATTGTACGAAAATTATTGGTCTTTTTACGTACAATAAGATCCCATAATAAAAAATATGGGTTTCCATTTGAAACAACAAAGTTGACCTTCAAATGACCTTGAAAACGCCACCCAAATAAAAAGCTGATACTGCCTTTTTTAATATCTTTCATATTTTTCGAGATATTCGGCTGGAAAGTTTTCAAATGAACACCCTGTATATTCTATATTTTATTTTATATTGAAAAGACATAACAATATGTCAGATCTTGGACCGAATTAAATGCTAAGGATGCTAACCGCTATCAGTCCAGATAATTATTGGGAAGTTCATGGACGCGGAGACATTAAGGGTGTGACTTCATCTGGAACTGAAGGGACCAAGGAGGCCTGTAACTTTCGGCGAACGAAAGCGGTGTCGTTAAAAGTGATAAAGCAATCCTTCCGCCAGTAATTCACGCGATCTCGGGCTGCGCTTCTGGACGGCTGTTGTCGCGGTGATGCATGGCTGCGACCGCGCTGCAATTAGTTCCCCACGACAAATAGACCCGTAATCCGATGCAACCGAGAGAGTTCGCCTTTAGTACCCGCGAGGAGACATTCATACTCGCGCGGACTCCCGGCCCTCTCCAGCTAGCTTCGTCGACGCCGTTACTTCACTTTTATTCGCTCGCCGAATATACAGTCTCTCAATGGACGAACCTCAACAACTTCAACTCGAAATTTATACTTCAAAATAATATATTATGTTAAGCAAGGCTCTTAGGGCCTGAACAAAATTTTGGGGGCACTGGAGGCGTATTCTCTGTTCAAGGTCATCGAAATAAATTGTAAATAGCGATGTCATTGATATTATTTCGTCGAGGTCATTGAAGGTCACGGACCTAAATAAATGAGTGAAATACGATTTTATTGTACATGGATCACAAGCAAGATCGAAAACGAAATAAATTGTAAATAGCGATGTCATTGATATTATTTCGTCAAGGTCATTGAAGGTCACCTGATCAAAATAAATGAGTGAAATACGATTTTATTGTGCATGGATCACAAGCAAGATCGAAAACGAAATAAATTGTAAATAGCGATGTCATTGATATTATTTCGTCGAGGTCATTGTAGGTCACGGACCAAAATAAATGAGTGAAATACGATTTTATTGTACATGGATCACAAGCAAGATCGAAAACGAAATAAATTGTAAATAGCGATGTCATTGATATTATTTCGTCAAGGTCATTGAAGGTCACCTGATCAAAATAAATGAGTGAAATACGATTTTATTGTGCATGGATCACAAGCAAGATCGAAAACGAAATAAATTGTAAATAGCGATGTCATTGATATTATTTCGTCAAGGTCATTGAAGGTCACGGACCAAAATAAATGAGTGAAATACAATTTTTCTGTGCATGGATCACAAGCAAGATCGAAAACGAAATAAATTGTAAACAGCAATGTCATTATTTCGTCAAGGTAATTCAAGATCACAGAGCCAGAAAAAAGGTGTCAAATAAATATTTCCATTGAACGGTTGCCAACGAGACTAATCTGGGGCCTTGAACGTGACGATTTAAAGTGAAAATAAATTTTGTCGAGGGATGCAGCTGGTATTAGCGAGTTTTTACGTTTTGCTGCGGCACCTGGCGAGGTGGCTAGGCAGCGTTAAAAATGCGGAGGACGGGGGATGCGTTCTATCCCGAAACGATCAGAGCCCGTGAGCCCTTTATTCGCGAAGTTTTGCCAATTCGGGCGCTAATAAGCACGGAACAGCAAGAACCCGGTGCAAAACCGCATTCCAAGTTAACGACCGAACACCTGTACGCTATAATTACTTTCTTCCGCGGCTGGTAAGAAGCGAGGCGGCAGCAGCCGTCATACTCCGGTGGCGTTACACGTCAACCATGAAACAGCCCCCGGTCTTCAAAATTCCCTCGCCCCGAGCAGGAGAGTAGCTCCACTCTCTGTCTCTCCCCTAATCATACCGAATTCCCAAGCAACAGTTAAAGTAGTATGACGCAGCGGTTTAAATTTCGCGACGGTTTACGGAGCGCAGGCCTTCTTCGGACCCCACCCTGAAGAACTGGGTCCCTGCTAGCTATCGCAGTAAAATACAAAGAACCCTCGACTATCAAGTCACCACCGGGCGTCTTCGAATGGCAGAACCCTCTGTGTCCCCTGACGCATGGTAATTCCGTGGAAGTATAGCGGGGGTGCGATTCTGAGATTCTATACTTCGGGACAGGAGACTCTATAACCCTAAATGGCATTAGAGTTCGCTCGTTCTTCGCTTGGCGGCGCTGATTCACTGTAAACCCTACTCTACGATAACTGATCAATGGGGACTCGGGGGAGGAGTGGGGAGTTCAAGGTCACTGTTACAGACAATTTACAATTTTTTAAAAAAGGTACATTCCCATAGGTTTACACGAAAAATGGCACTCTTAGCCCGGCCTACTCGATCCAGAGTAGGGGACATAGTTGAAGAGTGGGAAGTTCAAGGTCACTGTTACAGACAATTTACAATTTTTTAAAAAAGGTACATTCCCATAGGTTTACATGAAAAATGGCACTTTCAGCCCAGCCTACTCGATCCAGAGTAGGGGACACAGTTGCAGAGTAGGGAGTTCAAGGTGACTGTTATAGACAATTTACAATTTTCTAAAAAAGGTACATTCCCATAGGTTTACATGAAAAATGGCACTCTTGATCCAGAGTAGGGGACGCAGTTGAAGAGTGGGGAGTTCAAGGTCACTGTTACAAACAATTAACAATTTTTTAAAAAAGGTACATTCCCATAGGTTTACATGAAAAATGGCACTCTTGATCCAGAGTAGGGGACGCAGTTGAAGAGTGGGGAGTTCAAGGTCACTGTTACAAACAATTAACAATTTTTTAAAAAAGGTACTTTCCCATAGGTTTACATGAAAAATGGCACTCTTGATCCAGCCTACTTGATCCAGAGTAGGGGACGCAGTTGAAGAGTGGGGAGTTCAAGGTCACTGTTACAAACAATTAACAATTTTTTAAAAAAGGTACATTCCCATAGGTTTACATGAAAAATGGCACTCTTGATCCAGAGTAGGGGACGCAGGGGCACAGTGGGGAGTTGAGGGTCACTGTTACCTTATCTCCTCCGACTCTCCGCACGATCTTACAGGGTGCAGGTCTGCGAACAGGCGCGAAACACCGGAGCGGTTACCTGCAATTACGACCGCAGCCTATTTTCACGAGGTAGTTTGTTGGCCGGGGTGTAGGCGGAGGGGTTAGGGGGTGGGCAACACGGCATAACTAATGACGAGGAGATAAACGGCCGGGCAAACGACGCGTAACGGGCAAAGGTGCCGTGGAGATTCCGCGTGGAAACGGACCGGAAATTCCCAGGGGGAGCCCCTTGTCAGGAAATTGTTGGAATCCACGGCCGGCGGAAGCTGATTCGCCGCGATCACCCACGGAAAAGGAGACTAGAGCCAGTCTACGATTGGTTGGGTCGTTTTTTCTTGAACAAAGAAACATTGGCTTTCTTTGGGCCCGCACCTGTGGCCCGACGGTCTGTCGATCCGACTCCCCCTGTGAGCTAAGTCGCCATTTTTCCATGCTAATTTCAACCCTCCGTGGACTTCCAACGATTACATATCTAAAATATATAGAATTGTTGAATGACAGAGATTTTTACAATTAATTACTTTTTAGTCGTCGGGGACGTTTGAAACTCTGATATGTGATCCAGTTCTCACGGCAGATTCGTTAATTCGCTAGCTAGTTGGCAACACATTGGGCGGGCTTAAGTAGTTTTCATGTTTATCAGCGAGCTTCATTGGACACGACCGAGCTCGCAAGCACCCTTCACCCTTACCCTTCGGATACGAGTTTGATAACGGGGAATTAAGTCGGAGGATTAGCAGTTTAACTTAACAAATTTGCCGCTCGCCAAGTACCGGGCGGCTTAACTTTCTGGTTAATTCAATTACCGGGCTACGATTCACCGAGATACTTTCAAACGCCATCCTATCCCACTCGACTCCTTTGGCGAGGTTAGGTTACCAGCAGATCTACATTACAATAGAAAATGACTAATGTAAAAAAATGGCTGAAAAAATTTGGAAATACGACGACCCTGTCCCATTCCCTCTGAAATAGAGATCACAGTTTTGGACGTAGTCGATCACAGTATTCGATGTAGTAGTGGCAAAAGTTTTTTGCGAATATCTCGAAAAGTAAAAGAGAGCGCCTCACATAGGAAAAGGAAAAAGTTGTTCAAAATGTCGAAATCTATAATATATTTAAATTTCATCAAAATCGGAGAGGAGTATCCTTTTGTAAATAATTACCAATTATAAAAAAGTTTTGTAATTGGATTAGTAGTGGTTTACACCGATATAAATGGGTACGCGAAAGGACAGCGATCGTGGAGATCTTCAGGCAGCTAGATCGCGACTTTACTGTAAAAAATGTAAACACAAGCCAGCGTATACTGTGGAAAGTGCTTGGCCGCGAGCTTAGACCATATATACCTATAGACACGGCGTAGATAATTTTCCGTGTCCGAAAGATGAAATCAGCTGAAAGACACTGTGACGTCACATTTTCAAAAGACGTACTACAAGCTATGCTCATCGTCAGAGCCTACGCTTGGCTTATATGGGGAGAGGGGGGTCAGTGGGTGCGCCATGTACACAGTACATGGAAAGAAATTATCTTAAGACTTATCTTGTGACGTCACAGTGTCCCATCATCTTTCGGACACTGAATTCTCGGTTTTCCTCTTAGACCATATATACCTATAGACCCGGCGCAGATAATTTTCCCCTCGGCAAAGATAAATTCATCTGAAGTACCTCGTGACGTCACATTCTCGAAAGATGTATAAGCTATGTTCACCGACAGTGCCTACGCTTGGCTTATATGGGGTTATAGGGGGATAATTTCAAAGAATTTGGCATTGTATCATGAAATAATCAATTATAAACTGTATTTGAGATACATACGTTTATTCTGTATGTTTTATTAAGATATTACAATGAAGTATAATAGTATTATACATATAATAACTACTTTAGGAATCGCGCGATATTTGATTCTGAAGATTAACAACTTTCGCATATTATGCAAGTTACAAAATGGTTTTTTACATATAAATTGATCACATTCACAACATTTTAAGGTAGTACTGCTAGTTTTATACAAATTACATTTACGTCGCTTGTGATTAGTTATTACTAGGGTAATTGTGCATAATAGGGGCCCCCCCACCGATTTCGATGATTTTTTAATATGTTGTCAGGGTGAAGATTCTGAACAACTTTTTCCGTACATGTAATCGTCGGTCAGCCTCAGTTTTTCAGATATTTGCGAAAAACTGCAGCTACTACTACATTGTATTTTGCCTATACGTGCACGTCCGTGCTGTCCGTATGCGTCAGCATTATGCGACCGCTCGTCAACTGTTTCACTACGATTATCGAACAATCTATATACCGCGTGAACTTTTTAAAATATACGATGATGAAGAATTAGGGATACACTTCCGAAAAGCCCATACCTCCGATTTTTTTATACTCTGGATTCATACGTAAGAATTAGTGACATTGACAGAACTAACCCAGACCTAACCAAGACAGATATTTAACAAATTTAAATATGTTATAGATTTCGACATTTTGAACAACTTTTTCCTTTTCCAATATAAGGAGGTCGCTTTTAGTTTTCGAGATATTCACAATGTCGTCTGCGTGGTCGGGCCGGCCCTCTCCGCCCCCTCCACGACCTAACCCAGACCTCATTCTGTTCGCATAATCTTTGCACTTTGCATTATAGTCGTCATCCAGAATTTGAAATAGTACTGGAAAAATAATGCGAACAGAGTGAGGTCTGGTTTAGGTCGTGGAGGGGGTGAAGAGGGCCGGCCGTCAGACGAAATTGTGAATATCTCGAAAACTAAAAGCGACCTCCTTATATTGGAAAAGGAAAAAGTTGTTCAAAATCTCGAAATCTATAACATATTTAAATTTGTTAAATATCTGTCTTGGTTAGGTCTGGGTTAGTTCTGTCAATGTCACTAATTCTTGCGTATGAATCCAGAGTATAAAAAAATCGGAGGTATGGGCTTTTCGGAAGTTTATCCCTAATTCTTCATCATCATATATTTTAAAAAGTTCACGCGGTATATAGATTGTTCGATAATCGCAGTGAAATAGTTGACGAGCGGTTGCATCATGCTGACGCATACGGACAGCACGGACGTGCACGTATAGGCAAAATACAATGTAGTAGTAGCTGCAGTTTTTCGCAAATATCTCAAAAACTAAGGCTGAGCGACGATTACATGTAAGGAAAAAGTTGTTCAGAATATTGAGTTTTACAACATATTAAAAAAAATCATCGAAATCGGTGGGGGGGCCCCTAATATGCACAATTACCATTGAATTTACGTCGCTTGTGATTAGTTATTACTAGACTGCGGATCTTTATGCATTTACAAAAAAATTGAGTAGATGAAATTCAAAATCGTAATACAGCACGTTCGCACCATTTCAGTCCAAGTCCATTGGCGTCGGTCTGCTGTTTCAGCCATTTTAAAATTATCTTGTAACGTGACGCGGTACGTTATCTTTGCCGAGCTGCAGTGGGTGCAGTGCATTCAGACTTTCACTAGAGACAGTAGCTGCTACAAGATGGGCCACGATACTTGGTTAGGCGGATCTGTCGAATGGCGAACGACACTCATGCTGATCATCCTGTCTTTGGTGGTTGCTGGTCACTCGACAATAGTGCAAACGAAGTTCGGCGGCATCCGTGGTTTCCAGAGCAGAAGCACCAAGGGCAGGCCGACTACGTACTACTTGGGCGTGCCCTACGCCGAACCACCAATCGGAGACCTCAGGTTCAGGGTAACTTTTCGAAACACTAATTCGTGTTTTAGCATTCTGGCCACATGGGCTGTCAAGGGACTGACACTTTTTCTGCTCGTGGATACCTCGGGGTGAGTCTGGCTTGTTCCCTGCCAGATTAACGCCATTATGACCTAGGGGATGCCACCCTTACGCGAACGTTCGTCGATTTGTTTAACCCCCTTGCACTGCGATTTATTTTGCTGTTTGCTCGGAATTTGAACAAATTATGTGTGTGTGTGTGTGTGTCCATTGCGTGCAAATATTTAAGTTGTTGGAACTTTGTTAAAAACATAAACATCCCACCCCCTAAATTTTGCTCCACTTCATGGAAAAACGTTCAATCATGGATATGTTTGGAGGGGGCCGGGGTGAGGCAATTTTAGCGTTACACTTTTTGGTGGTGTGATCACGCAAATTTTTCAATGACCCCCAGCCCTAAATCCATGTTAAAAAGTCGTGCGACCATCTTGCTGCGCTCGTTTTGGAGGCTGAAAGCTGCTGTTCTAAAAAAATTTTTCCTCAAGATGTACATGTGGATAAAAATGTAAAAATTCTGATTTTTGAAGGATTTTTCCGAGACCACAGAGTACTCAAAGATCGAAGTCTTAAAATGAGCCCTGAAAATTTGATACACGATTTTTTGTCCGGCTTTTTATTCGAGTGAGAAGAGCGCCGCCAGAATCGATAATATTTAGCGATTCTTTTTAAACTTGTATTTTCCATAGCTCCACAATTATTAAAGGGGAACAAATGGTGGAACGCGAATGAATATTAATGGTGCAAAATGAGAATTTCGATCAGAACGGCTGATATATGTCTAGCAATTGAACCGGTGATTGGCGGTTTTTTTGTGTTTCGATAAGGACCTGACATTCGCGGTCATTTTTTTTTTTATTTTTTTTCGCGGTGATTGATGGGCTTGTGGAGCACGAACTGTTAACATACACAGAACTTAGATTCCGTTTACCATTGCCACACAAAGACTGATATGCAAAGCACGCTGGACATGGCTTAATAATTATCTGTTAAAATAACAAACTAGAACCGGTAATGCGATGCACTAAGGTTTGTTAAACGTCGGCTGTGAATTTAAAATAGGTTATTTAAACATTGTGTTGATGTTATTACTAGATAGCGTGTTTCACGTTCAAAATGTTCAAAATGTTTCTTCCATTTCTGACCTTGCATGACCTTGAAGGTCACTGTGCAATATACTTTCATGTGATATAAAAAAATATACAGCAGTCCTTTTAATAATTGAAGGTCACCTTCATGTCTAACAAAACATTATAAACACAAAAAAATTACATACGCTATTGTGTTGCGTATAAAAAACTACTATTTTTTCATCTTTAGTTTTCTTCTAATATTTACTATTTACAAGAAAAACGCTGGCTATTTATGTTATTTGTTTTTGAATATTGTTTTCCAAATATAAGACTTCTTTTTCAGAATCCACAGCCATGGACTCGCAAGTGGAATGTCACTTACGACGCCATGGCGGATGGCAACAAGTGCATTCAACCTGACCATCACGGACATATTATAGGATCGGAGGATTGTTTATTTCTAAATATTTTTATACCCAGAGTAAGTATCAATTGTCCAAGATAAATAATTCGTTGAAAGTCTCTTATTGAACTCGACAAATTAGTAGCATTAATTCGCCAATTTACATGAATACTCAATGCCAATTTATATGAATATTGAATACTGAATCTTCGGTATTCAATATTCATTTGTGACAATAAATGTTCCTCCCGCAGTGAAAAAATTTTAGGAAAGAGACACGAGCTCGTTTAAAGCGCAAGGTTAGCACCGCACTCGACGAATAAAATAAAAATTACACTATGGAGCTGACATTGTTGTTTTGCAATTCAGACTACGTAAACATATGCAAATTTTGCAAATAACTGCGTCCACTGATGCTATTTTGATCTAGAAAAATGAATTTTTAGTTAACATTTCTATTTCACAATTGACAAACTAATTACTGTGACGGGGTGTTGTTAGCTTACAGACAAACGAGAAATCACGGAAAAACTTCCTGTCATGGTGTACGTGCACGGTGGAGCATACACTGTTGGAAGCAGTGACAGCCGAAAATGGTCTCCTGACCACTTCATGGACCAGAACGTCGTTTTGGTCACGCTCAATTATCGCCTGAATATAATGGGTAACATTTTTTTCACGACGAATACACATTGTTCCCCCGTAAACAAACATTTTATCATTCGGTTTCCAAAACGAACAAATAAAAAATAAACATTAATGGAAACGCGAGCTCTTGCGGAGTCAAAAATAACAGATGTAATTGAACAGAAATGGGAAACTGACATAAAATAATATAGAACGGTGACAGTTCCTGGTTCCAGTAACAATTTTTATAATACAATTCCGAGGTAATATAAAAATAGAAAATTATACATCGCCCAGCATAATTAAGCGAAATCGGAATTTATTTAATTGCAAATTTCAGATAAAATCTACATTAGAGAAATTGCCATCTAATTATTACTATTAAACCTACCACCGCCGCCGGTCAAATGACCGGTTTCTGGTTATTTATATTACAATTATTGAAATTATAATGATGCTTTCACCGGAAATGATTATACAAATTTTTGTATCTAAGCACATATTATAACAAAAATCACAGAAAAACTATATAAATTCTATCGATGTCATTTTTATAAGGCATGCCAGCTATTTTTAGAGCTCGGTAGGTTTAGTGTTAAAATGAAGATCCAGTAGTCTAAAATTGCAACAAAGTGTATACCCGAATAAGATGGTCAAAAATGCCCTTGAGCCGAATAATATCGGGGATGGGCCATTCGATAGGGCATCAAAAAAAAAAAATACTGTGTAAAATTTTAACCATCTATTTCGATCGGGAGGGTAGTTATGGGGTAAAATCGAAAAATCAGTTTTTGGCCTATTTTCCCTAGTTTACGATGTTTAGAAATTCTGAAAAAAATCTGAGACATGTCAATTACCCCGAATACATACTCTGCAATTCGTTTCAGATTTTTAAATTGAAAATCCTGCTTGTAAAAAATCAAAAACCTCAAAAAAATCATGTTGGAAACAAGATTAGTATTTTCAGATGTTATGCGCTGACGCAGTAGAATACTAATCAAGTTAATTCCATTTTCTAATTATTTCTGTGAAATATTCAAGGTTTATCAGTGTCTAATAGGCTTACGGAATAAATAAAATGTATCAATTTGAAGGTTAGCTTAGCTTTTCGCGGAAAAAACGTCGAGAAAATCGGTTTTCATTTTTTTTTAACAACGGCGCACCAAACCAAAAAATCTGAAAAAATTCATGAACAATACTTGTAACAATATATTGCTACTGTAAAAATATAAATCTTGCCAAACTAGAACTTCCATGTGAAATCTGCATTTTTTCGAATTTTTTGAGGTTTTTGATTTTTTACAAGCAGGATTTTCAATTTAAAAATCTGAAACGAATTGCAGAGTATGTATTCGGGTACTTGACATGTCTCAGATTTTTTTTCAGAATTTCTAAACATCGTTAACTAGGGAAAATAGGCCAAAAACTGATTTTTTGATTTTACCCCATAACTACCCTCCCGATCGAGATAGAGGGTTACAATTTTACACAGTATGTTTTTTTTTTTTGATGCCCTATCGAATGGCCCATCCCCGATATTATTCGGCTCAAGGGCATTTTTCACCATCTTATTCGGCTATACCCTTTCCTAGGCTTCTTCAGCACAGAGAGCAAAGTAGCTCCAGGCAACTACGGCCTCAAGGACATAGTGATAGCGCTGCGATGGGTGCAGGAGAACATCGAGGCGTTCCATGGCGACCCTAACTCCGTGACCCTATGGGGCCACAGCGCTGGTGCCGCCGCAGTTCACACTTTGGCCTTCAGCAAAAATACCGAGGGACTGTTCCACAGGTACATTATCATGGGTGGTAGCATATTCACACCGTGGAACGTGAGTCCGAAGGACTGGATACGAAGAACTTCGTTCGCGACGGCTAAAATCGTAGGTTGTCTACCACAAGGAACAGAGAACAGCACTGTAGGACTACGAGACGAAGAATGTCCTTCAGAGGATCCGTTCTTGCAATTGTATTGTCCGATCAAGGACAAACATTCGTGGAAACTGGACGAAGAGATGGTGAGCTGTATGAGGTCCCAAGATGCGAAGGCCATTGTCGGTGTCTCGGAAACTTTTGTGAGAGCCTAAAATATTTTCGGGTAAACTTTTCCTCCCGAACCCACAGATTTTCGATTGTTACATATCTTATCCTGTACATTTCGTCGAGAAAATACTAAATACGATGTCCCAGACCGCGGACACCACTCGTTTTTGAGTAATGAGCACGTAAAGTTGACTAATCTAACATTAATTTTCATTGTTTCACCTCAGAAAGTGACAGATATGGGCGCCGCCATATTGGTAAGTAGGGAGCTCTCCCGTGTAGTGACTCAGTGGTGCCCCCATATCGCACACGTTACGGGCAATGTTGATAACATACATACACACATAATCAAGATATCTAAATTTTTCATGCTTACAATTATAAAACCGATACAAAATCTAACCAGAACTAACCCAGACCTAACCCAGACACAATCTCAAACAACTACAACTAAAACTACTCTCTTTCCCAATTCTATAATTCACTGAGTCGCTACAAATAAGGAGCTCCCTACTTACCAATATGGCGGCGCCCATACCTGTCACTTTCCGACGTGAAACAATGAAAATTAATGTTAAATTACTCAACTTTACGTGCTCATAACTAAAAAACGAGTGGTGTCCGCGGTCTGGGACATCGTATTTAGTATTTTCTCGACGAAATGTACAGGATAAGATATGTAACAATCGAAAATCTGTGGGTTCGGGAGGAAAAGTTCAGCCATATTTTCTATCCAAAAGTCACCATTTTGTAAATGAATTTTTAAATCTGCCTTTTGGACCGGCTGTATTTGGAATGATTGCTTGATGGTAATTCGTTTAAAACAGCATATTTGGAGGGGCAATCCCACCTGTATCTATGGACCAGTTATAGAAGAGGAGTCGGAGGAGGCAGTGTTGACCGATCATCCATTGGCGACTATCAGGAAAAGGCAGTTCAGGGACATACCGTGCATCGTTGGAGTGGTCAGGGACGAGGGCCTGGTGTTAACGATGAGTACATCATCCCCGAAAATCTCTTTCTCAATTTAATACATTTTTTTTTTTTCGTATGCTGATATTTCTGAATGTTGCGAATTGTGCAGAAATCAGGAACGCTCTGGACGAACTTAAGGATCATTTCAAAGAGTACATATTAATTTTGACGGAACACCATCGTCAAATGTCGGTCAGCGACGAATACGTCCGAGCTGTAGAAGAATTCTACTTCGGATCGAACGTCGCTGGACTTCGTTTCGAAAATGTAACCCAGGTGCGTTGTTTCTTAAGGGGGGTTACACCACCTTGGCGCTCGGAAAAATTGGTATAAAAATAAACTTTTTTTTTTTACGCTCCCATTAAGTAGGTATAATATGATCTTTATTTTACACATATACAGGGTGCGGCGCAAATTAGTCCCCACGATTTTTCAGACCCCTTCGGATGGTCGGACAGAAAAATGTTTCTTATCAAAGTTAATCAGTATTTAACCGACAAGAAATTGCAATATTTTAAATTTAAAAAAAAATCAAGGCCGCTGTCATATCTTTTAATGGAACTGGGTATTTTTAACTTCATAACGACCTGCTATACAATGACTTTCAGATGACCTTGAAAGATAATATCGCCATGAATCAATTGCCAGAATATTTGAAATATTTCGACGGTACGTAATAGCAACGCCTCGCATTTAGTAAGTTTTATTTGTTAAATTCGGTTTTTTGTCAGTTAAGTTCTGAAACAATGTTTACGTTCAATTGTTTACCTGTAAATGCGAGGCGTTGCTATTACTAAACCTACACCACCACCGGTCAAACGACCGGTCCCAGATTTTATAATACGAATCGCAGAAAGTTCAAGTAAACTTAATCTTGTTATATTTATAAGGCAACGTGTACCGCCTACGGTAGGTTTAGTGTTAAATGTCCGCAATTGTTGCGTGTTATACAGGATAGGCTGGGACAGTGGCGGAACAACAAATTTACGGTCCCTCCGTCCCACGAAATATAATTTTCGGATCCCTTTTTTCTTTCGATATTTTTATAGGAGTGAGATTTTTTAAAATGATTTTTAACAAGGAGCACTGTAAAAATTCAATGTTTTTTCGGCAGTGTCCTTTTAATTCAATTGAAAGTAGGGATAATTTTCGTAGAATTACAAGATAATAAATAGACAAATTTTGGCCCCCTCCCCGCATTGTGGGGGCCTTGCGGTATTTGTAGTTCCGCCACTGAGCTGGGGATGAAAAAATTAATTAATACGACTATCTATGTTCGGTAGCTAGTAGGCGATGCCCTAATGATATGGCCAGCGTACCAAGTGGCGAGACAACAGTTCCCCGTCATGAACTCGAGCACCTTCTTTTATTTCTTCACGTACGAAGGCACGTTCAGCAACACGTTCATTTATGCTTACGACACGTCGATATACTACGGTGAGTAAAATTGATTGCGCCCCATTATACTTCGAGATTCGGGCTCGCTCGTCCATCATCCCGTTGAATTCGGACGGATTCCGCTCGGATAGAGTATAATTAATTAAGACTTAATAGATTGATTTTCGTCCACTGTATTTCGATCACGCTTCCTCCCTCCCCCGACGTTTTAATTAGCTCCCGCACGAATTCTGTAAATATTGTCTTCGTTTTAATTGAACTGTCACAGCGTGTCAGTCGACGAAAGTAGTTCAATTTCTGATAATTTATGGGCCTCCATAGGGGCTATTGTTTGATCAACTTTTTTTATTTTCGTTTATACGTGTGTTAATCTACATTTTAAAGCACTAGCTTTTCCCCCCGCGCTGCTGTGGCTCAGTTTTTTATAAAAGCATGTTTTTACCTGTCACAGATCTCCCTCTCCCTCTCCCTCTCCCTCTCCGTCTCTCTCCCTCTCACTCCGTCGCTCTCTCAAATTGAATATAGGTGCTACCAGTCAAAAGTTATGAGCAGAAACGTGCCCAAAAGAGGGCGAAAAACTCATGTTTGATCACTAATGACGTCACAACTTTTTCGAATGCGGTTTGCTCTAAAACCTTTGAAACCCCAGCTTTTTACATTCAGCCGTTCTCACAAGGGAACATATTCAGATGAGAATGACCGATTTTGATGAAACTAATGTGAGCTATAGTTCTTCGAAAAATATTTGACACGTATTTTTTTTCATCGGCAACCATCCACTTTGAAGGGGTGAAATCAGCCCTCAAAGATGGGAGTGAAAACCATATTTTTTGAGATATCTCGGAAACCAGAGGTCGAAAAAATTTGAATTTTTATTTAAATTGTGTGTGTTTTCAATGGGAAATGTAGTCGCGCAAGAATTTTTAAACAAACTTTTTTTTTCTCAAAAAATATGGTTTTGACCCCTGACTTCGATGGCTATTTTCACCCCCTCAGAGTGGATGGTTGCCGATAAAAAAAAATACGTGTCAAATATTTTTCGCAGAACTATAGCTCGCATAAGTTTCATCAAAATCGTCGTGTATCAACTGAATATGTTCCCTTGTCAGTTGAGCCCCCTAGTTGACAATTGGCATAAGTTCAAAATTACGAAAAACACTTGTTTTATATTTAACACATTAATTTGTGTATACTTTGTTTTATGCTAATAAAAAATAAGATTGAATGTTACATCCTAAATAAAGCGACTGTAACAATATCTTGAATAATTGCACAAGTCTAATCTCTTGGACTTACTCCGTTATTCCATATACATACTACCAGTAAAAGAGCACATGTATCGACATATATTTAATCAGGGATTTGTCACGGCGACGAGTTGGAGTACTTGATGCCGTCCATGAGCAAGAAGTTCAAGATGCTGCGAAGAACCGAGGATGACGTCAAAATGTCGAACATCATGACCGAGATGTTGGCCAGATTTGCTGCCACAGGGTAGAAATAATTTTTCACAACAAATTCATTCTCAAGCTGATTAGTAGACTCCGGATTTTATGCATTCATGGCAAAAATGAGTACGCGTAATTTAGAACAGTGAAAACATTCGAACACTTTAAGAGTATTAATATAGTAGTATTTTCACTATATTAACCCTTTGCACTCGGAGCTATTTTAACCCAAAAAACGAAAGATTTTTCCATTCTAGAATATTTCCATTCTATACAAATTTTTTTCATTTTTTGCATATGAAACTAATATAATACCTCATGTCATGTGTAAATGTCTAGTCGTTTATTAAATACGAACAAAAATAATAATGTGAACAATATTTTTAAGAATAGCATAGCAAATTCAGTGGTGCCTCAGAGTCGCCATCCGAGTGCTAAGGGTTAAAATTATTAGTGAAACATATGAATTTATACTTAGCTCCTGTGTCTTGCAATTGATGCGCAAACGTTTTATTTTGCATAAAGATCCGGAGCCTACCGATTACTTTCCTCGAGAACTTGTTAACACTAAACACCTATCACTGCAATTATTGAAATTATAAAGTTACTTGCATGGAAATCGATTGGATAAATTTTTTTGCCCAAGCGGATATTGAAATAAAGATTGTCATTTTTATA
Organism: Lasioglossum lativentre; assembly: GCA_916610255.1. Taxonomy (NCBI): domain Eukaryota; kingdom Metazoa; phylum Arthropoda; class Insecta; order Hymenoptera; family Halictidae; genus Lasioglossum; species Lasioglossum lativentre. The sequence continues at coordinate 7,107,664 of OU744357.1, read as the reverse complement.
ATCTAAGACATTCTAATCGCTTTTAGTGCTCGGTAGATTTATCGTTAATAATATATTTGTTCATAGCGTGCCAGAGGCTGCGGGAACTGTACCCTGGCCAGACTACAAGCATGCACACGAGTACTTGGTTCTGGGCAAGGGAAAGCAAGCAGAGGTCACTGTGGAAAACAATTTCCTGCCAGTCAGAATGGCATTCTGGATGAAATTGACGAACGACACGGACGTGATCGAAGACGAAGAGGCAGTACTTCCACCACTGCTACCACCTGAGGACACATCTGACAGTAGCTCAGCTCAGGACAACAAGTTACTAGTTTTTCTGTTAATTCTATTAATTGTGTACCAATAGAATGTACAATCTAAAAAAATTCGCTGCCTTTAATATCAAACACACACACACATACGCGCACACACGCGGGCGCGCGCGCGCACAGGCCAGTCGAGGCAGCGAAAGACACACGGCTGAATAAATGAACGCCGTGTAGATTATCAACGGCGACATCCCCCAAAGGGCTGTCCCCGGGACTAATAAGACGGGGCTAATAAACGAAAAGCATAATGGAATCTGCTGGAAATTAAGTTCACCGTGTGGGAGAGTTAACGCGTGCATTAAATATGCAGCGGGCCGGCTTCCAGATGGGTTCGTTCGGGCCGCGACGCGGCGGCGGCCCGCGCCCGGGGAAATTAATCATCCAGTCTGGGTAACCAGTGTTTGTCTTCTTTCCGTTTCCGGGGGCCGCTCGTATCGCGCCGTTCCGCGCGTCGAAAGAAGAAGTTGCCGCCGGAGAAATCTCGGTCGGAAGCAATGACTATGCAACGAGGACAAATTGAAGACAAACGCCGCCGTCCCGCGCCGCGCCCCTTTCTTTCGGGAACCCGTTTAAAGGGGAACCCGCGCGACGCGCACCGCTGATCAAAGAACCCACGGAATACCAGACACTCGTTCAATACTTGAAGACGCGTCCTTATTTTTCCAGCAGACTCCCGGAACAAGCCTTTCCCCCGGGAATAGAGACGACGAGACGAGATTCTCTTTGCGGTAATTCTTACGGAGGTTATCCTCAAGTCGATCCACAACGATATAACCAAGGGTATAGATCTGGCAGACTCAACGGGCATAACTCTTCAAGAATAATCTTGCAGACCTGAACCCAGAACCATTCAGATTTGAACCTATTAACAGGCCTGAATCCTGAACCTTGCAGACCTGAACTCTGAATCTTTCATATTTGAACCTACTAACAGGCCTGAATCCTGAACCTTGCAGACCTGAACTCTGAATCTTTCATATTTGAACCTACTAACAGGCCTGAATTCTGAACCTTGCAGACCTGAAACTTCCTGGGCTGAAACTTGCAGACCTGAAACTTCCTGGGCTGAAACTTGCAGACCTGAACTCTGAATCTTTCATATTTGAACCTACTAACAGGCCTGAATCCTGAACCTTGCAGACCTGACACTTCCTGGGCTGAATCCTTCAGACCTGAACCTTGGAACTTTCAGATTTGAACCTAGCATGCCTGAACTTCGAACCTGGCAGATCTTAACCCTCCTGACCAGAAACTTGCAGACCCGAAACCCGAACCTTTCAGATTTGAACCTAGCAGGCATAAATCCTGAACCCTTCTGGCCTGAAACTTGCAGACCTGAACTCTGAATCTTTCATATTTGAACCTACTAGCAGGCCTGAACCCTGAACCTTCCAGGCCTGAAACCTCCTGGCCTGAAACTCGCAGACCTGAACCTCGGAACTTTCAGATTTGAACCTAGCAGGCATAAATCCTGAACCCTTCTGACCTGAAACTTGCAGACCTGAACTCTGAATCTTTGATATTTGAACCTACTAACAGGCCTGAATCCTGAACCTTGCAGACCTGAAACTTCCTGGGCTGAAACTTGCGGACCTGAACTCTGAATCTTTCATATTTGAACCTACTAACAGGTATGAATCCTGAACCTTGCAGACCTGAAACTCCTTGGGCTGAAACTTTCAGACCTGAACCTCGGAACTTTCAGATTTGAACCTAGCATGCCTGAACTTCGAACCTGGCAGATCTTAACCCTCCTGATCAGAAACATGCAGACCCGAACCCCGAACCTTTCAGATTTGAACCTAGCAGGCATAAATCCTGAACCCTTCTGGCCTGAAACTTGCAGACCTGAACTCTGAATCTTTCATATTTGAACCTACTAACAGGCCTGAATCCTGAACCTTGCAGACCTGCTCCTTGGAGCTTTCAGATTTGAACCTACCATGTCTGAACTTCGAACCTGGCAGATCCCCTCCTTAACCCTCCTGATCAGAAACTTGCAGACCCGAACCTCGAACGTTTCAGATATGAACCTAGTAGGAATAAATCCTGAACCCTTCTGGCCTGAAATTTGCAGACCTGAAACCTCCTGGCCTGAAACTTGCAGACCTGCACCTTGGAACTTTCAGATTTGAACCTACCACGCCTGAACTTCGAACCTGGCAGACTTTAACCCTCCTGACTATAAACTTGCAGACCTGAACCTCGAAACTTTCAGACCTGAACCTCGCAGACCCGGCCCCGGTTTAGGTTCAATTTAACACCGAGAATGATACCATCGACTCTGATAAAAGTTGGTCCACGTCCAAGAAGTCATCTACCGAGTCGATGATGAAGTCAACAATATTCTTGTGCCGTTACTGCCCGCATTGTTGCAGCCATATTATGAACATGATTTACCGCAGCCTCGTTTCGAGCACCAGCGAGACGACAGAAAATGGTTATATACGTGTTTGTAAATTTTATTGGCGGCTTGGCCGACGACAGAAATTTAATTAATGGAGGACACATGTCTGAACGTCTCCCGACGGGCCATTTCCCAGGTAAACCGGGCCCGCTGAAAACTCTGCCGGCAACTTTACCGGTTACAGTGGTGGTCTCTGTGTAGACATCGAATACCAAACTGGCAAGTCTAAAGCCCTACGCCGTTCGACGCGCCCCGCTGGAAATCGACACTCGTCGCGAATTGAGCGTAAATGAATTCGAAAGGCACTCGGCCCGGTGGCGGCGTGTTTGCACTTGCACATTTCAACACACGTAGTAGTTTCGAAATCGCTCCGAAAACGATTATTCGACTGCTAGGTAAATACCGGGTACGCGGCTCATCAGGACCCGAACTTATTTGTCTATGCAAATCGTCAATCAACTGGGTGCTGCCCCGCGGTTCTCTGTGACCACCCCACTCTCCGTCGTTGTTTCATTTCAAGTATCCGCCACGTTGTTTTTACTCGGCCCCGGTTCCTATCATCTGTTTTGCGAGAGAGACAGCTCGCTTTTGTCCCTAAGGTTTAAAAAACAGTGTACGCTCCCCTTTGTTTCGCACACCTTTGATCTCTACCGTATAGTTTTTCCCAGCGTTTCGCAGTGTTTCGTTCAACGGAGAATTCGTCCGGTGACGCAGGACGCATCGTATACATATTGTATATTGGCGACGGTGATCGTGCGCTAATTATGGTGTTATCTGGGCCAGGTTGCCGAAATGATTACCGAAGCAAATAACTGGCGTTCGTCGGTGAGCAACACTCGATTTCCCGATGTCTCTCGCCAATTACACGAATCATCCTTCGTGTTCCGTCGACGCTCCAAGAGGTTCACGAATATATCTCATTATCGCGGCACACGGCTAGCGTGTCCGCATTCCGGGAGTTCGAGTCACTCTCGGAGCCACGGTACGTCAGAGATCTCCTTCGGTAGCATTCAAGATGCTCGGTAGCTTGTCTGACGTAAGCTGCCATTAATTGGCCGAGAAACGAGACTCAAAATTCTGTGTTCAACAATCACGGATCACTAGGGATTCGGGTTTCCTGAGAGCACAGCCTGACTGGCAGACGTGCCGCCGCGCCGCGCCGCGTCGCGTCGTTCAACGCCTTCGCGAATCCCGCCATTGTCTCGTTATTAATTATTTCCACGGGCGTCGGAGGCGTCGAATGAAAAGTCTTGCAAAACAATAGGGCCGGGATATCGTTAGGGGGGCGGTGCGGCGCGGCGGGGATAAGTTGTTCTTCTTTTCATCGAAAACGTAATATCGCGGGAACGTTTCGGAACCGGAGCACTGGCGCCTTTGTCGAGCGGTTATCTGGCCGACGTTTAATTACGGACTGCGTGGAGAGCAATTTATTCCGCCGACTATCATTCCGGATCGGCAGTGTGTTTTCCGTATCTTGGACGGGATGTATCGTGGGAGGGAAAAATATCTTTGACCCTAGACGAGGCCCCAGTGATGAATGAACTTCTGGATCCCTGGAAGTCAGAAAATGTGGCCTTTTGTGCGCATCATTTCATTAATAATGGCGAAGAAGGAAATATTGGGATTGGGCATCCTTTACCTCAGCAGACCTGCCAGGTTCTAGATTCTCTTGTCTTCAGTAGACCTATTCCCAGTAGGCCTAACAGCTTCCAGGCTCTCTTGTCTCCAGTAGACCTATCCCCAGTAGGCCTAACAGCTTCCAGTCTCTCTTGTCTCCAGTAGACCTATCCCCAGCAGACCTACCCTCAGTAAACCTAACCCAGTAGGCCTAACAGCTTCCAGTCTCTCTTGTCTCCAGTAGACCTATCCCCAGCAGACCTACCCTCAGTAGACCTATCCCAGTAGGCCTAACAGCTTCCAGTCTCTCTTGTTTCCAGTAGACCTATCCCCAGCAGACCTACCCTCAGTAGACCTATCCCCAGCAGACCTACCCTCAGTAGACCTATCCCAGTAGACCTAACAGCTTCCCAGTCTCTCTTGCCTCCAGTAGACCTATCCCCAGCAGACCTACCCTCAGTAGACCTATCCCAGTAGGCCTAACAGCTTCCAGTCTCTCTTGTCTCCAGTAGACCTATCCCCAGCAGACCTATCCCCAGCAGACCTATCCCCAGCAGACCTACCCTCAGTAGACCTATCCCAGTAGGCCTACTAGCTTCTAGTATCTCTTGTCCCCAGTAGACCTATTTCCAGCAGAGCTATCCCCAGTACTAGCCCAGGACTAGCTCATCTCAGTAACTCCTAATTGTAGTCCAGGCCTGGACTAGGTTCTCCGCATAAGGTCAGCTGATCCCCTAGGATCAGGTCCGGCCAGAGGCAGCACGTACCGTTGAGCGATTGCTAACTTGAAGTTGATCGTGGAGGCAGCCGGCAGGCAGGCGAGCCAACACCAGAAAATATTTATTTGACGACCAACAGCGGTGCAATCGTGGAAGCGAGCAGCGGCCAGGAATGGCAACCACGGCGTGTATGCGAGAGCGCCGGAGCCCACGAAATTCCGGACACGTTCACGCGTCTCGGTCACATTGTCGGTCGACTTGCCACGATAATGACTCCCCGGGCCGCGCGGCAAAAGTGCAGTCCGGGTTAGGTATCCTCCGGCGTTGCGCGTCTGCATTTCCCTCCCCCCTCCCCTCCCTCCCAGCCCTCGTTTCCGCGGGAATGGAAATCGGGCCAGCATCGATTACGATATCGTCGTGTCGCATGACAGAACGACCACGCGGCGCTCCGCCACCCGGAGCACAATACGCTAATGCGACATATTGTTCAGCCCCGCAAAAATTGTCCCTCGTTACACGCTCGCACAATGCCGGACGAACGCTGGACGAACCACCGTCCCGTGAGCTTCCATAGTCACCGTGAAAATTATAGGAGCCATTCGGACCACTGGTGCTGCTGTTGCTGCTGCTAGCCCTCTGTTAAATCCCGTTGCTCGCGAGACGGATGAAACGGATGAACGGCTGTCACGATTCTAAGACGAACCGAGCCGACGTTCATTTTGCACCATGAATATTTAACAGAGGCGGCGGTACCCAATCATGCACCTGCTAAGAATTTTAAAAGACGCGGTAGACCCCAGGGCCCAGGACAGGTGCATTATTTCTACAGTTCACAGTATTTTATATTTGGCATTTTTTTAAAATATTTTTCAAGGTCACCTCTAGACACTCAGGCTATCATCAACATCGGTGACTAGACCAATACAAGACCACTGCATCGCAGAGCAATATTACCAGCCGGTATATTAACAAATGCTTCCAAGGTGACCTTCAGCCACTCTGTTTACATCACAGAGCAATATTACCAGCTGTTATATTTTCAATTACTTCCAAGGTGACCTTCAGCCACTCTGTTTACATCACAGAGCAATATTACCAGCTGTTATATTTTCAATTACTTCCAAGGTGACCTTCAGCCACTCTGTTTACATCACCGACTAACATTTCCATTCACCATCGTTTTAATTCCTGCGCAGGTGACCTCTATAGTCGCTCAAGGCCATGTAAACGTGGTCGACAGTCGCTAGCATTTGAATCGACAATAAATGCTCTAACAATAGGTACGAATTATCCATTGTCTACAGCATCCTCTATTTAGCTCTCGCGTTCATGTGCTTGTGAAAATTTCATCTGTAAATTCGTCTGCCGGTGATTACAAAACCCGATTGTGTTTCGTAATAGTCGTTCCACGTCAATGTTCATGGGTTTATTCGCGAATTAGTAGAAATTCCAATGATATTTCAATGTCGACGCCCCAACGACTAGCTATGCGTCAACAACAAGCATGCTAGAAATAGTCATTTGAAGTTTTCCTGGACCTAGCTGTGTTACCGAGTACCTATCTCCACTGGGGCGAATCAGACAGCCTATAATTAGATGCTTATTATTCAAGACACTTCGATTCCTTTTCCTCTCGCAAAGAGTCAATGTCAGCCTTGACGTAATACACGGAGCGTGTCGATAAGACACAGAATAATTTTTTCTGTGAGAAACATACACCCTCGTAATTTAACACTAAACCTACCACTGCCGGTCAAATGACCAGTTTCATATTTCACATTTTACAAATTATTAAAACGACGAAGTTGCATACATATAAATTGTTACCCATGCATATAGGGTAACTGCACCAGTGAATGAACATTTAAGAAATTGTTCAGGATATTTTATTTAAAAAAAAATATGTGAATTAAAGGAATCTCATATATGCCAAATGGCCCCTATACTTCATTTGTCAAAAATAAATGAACACAAATAAAATGAAACTATGTATTATTATTTGTCTTTATTAAGCGTTAAATAAAAAATATAAAAAATACCAGACAATGAACACTACATTCTAGTAATTGAACAATGATGGAAAAGCAAAAAATACAAAAGCGTTCATTTACTGGTGCCCGTTTATTCACTGGTGCAGTTACCCTACATATTGTGATTGCAAAAAAATCTAAATAAACAGAACATTGTCATTTTTATAAGCTGAAACATTTTAATCGTTCCGAATGCTCGGTAGACATAGCGTTAAAAAATCAGAAGGTTCCGATAAATTTTTGAAACGAGAAATCCATTATTTAGAGATAGCTCTAACCGGGTATAGTGACTCGACCTTTCCTCGGTGTAACACTTAGCCCGACATGCCACACAGAATCCTCGATCAATACTCCGAAAGGGGACACTATTTAAAAATACTCTGCAAATGCAATCACGCAATCCATCTATTCCGAACGCGGCATCGATGATCGATCCGATGTGAAACTCGATTAATCGGATCAAGTCGCAGAAACGACGCCGCCGCCGCGTCGCGTCGCGCCGTCTTAAGTCTAGCACGCTCGTGGGAGGCACCAGAGATTATGTCATTACCACGTAACCCGCTGCGTCCCCCGACGAACCGGCTACTAGCTGACGCAGAGAGGCTGTGTCTGGCTATGAGAAAATGAATATTTCAAAATACGGAGGAATGAACCGAAGTCTAATGGCCCCATTTCGATTCTCGTCTCGAAGGCTACCCCTCGATTCTGTCATCAGACGCTCCTAGGGTGGCCTAGCAAATTGAACAGTGACCATTAAATCCCTCCGCTTTATTTCTGACAACGAATAAAGCCTGGGGGTACGGGCTTGTAGAAAATTTTTGTTACACGCAAGCCTAATTATAGCAGGAACTTCAATCTCTTCAGCTATGCGAATGCGAGCCGGTAATTTCGATTATCCGAACTCGTCAACGTCTCGCAAACTTACGAATTCGGTGGAGCGAAGTTAGGTTCGATTATTCATGGTGAACGGTGCGCGAAATGAAAGCGGCGTCGGCGCGGCGTATAGCCCGCGCAGCCCCTGCCGGATTGTGTAAAAGGCCATAAAGGGTGAACGAAAAGGGACGTGGGGCGCAAGTGGCGAATAAATAAAAAAACACGCGGAAACAACAGGCTCCACCACTGTAAAATTTCCATGTCACGAATCGAACGGGAACACACCGCACCGGGTCGAAGCCCCTGTGGCGTCGCCACGAACTTTTCGTCCCTTTGACCGAGGCTCTTTCTCGCGCGCAGCCCTTTTCGCGTTTTCACGATCGAACGCACGTTGTATTTCGCGCGCGCGTTTCGACCTTTACGAGAGCGCGAAAACTCAGGCACAGAACCATAGCGCTACTCCCCATTCGAAACTAGTACAAGTGGAGGGGAGGGATGGGTGTTTGTGGACCGGCTGCGAGCAACAGAAAAAATAATTAATTTAAAAGGAAAAATAACGACGTCCCCGTATCGAGATTGTCTTTTAGTTCTCGTTAGGCGAACCGTTCGAACAAAGTCGCCATGTTCCGCACCGCTAGAGCCACAATTTCACCGTGGCTCTCACCTAGAAGGGACTGTCGTCGTCGTCGTCGTCGACGACGTCGTAGACCACCGTCTGGGTTCTTCGCGGTGTCGTAACACGGATCGGTAACTTATGCTACCGTAATCGGTGTAATAACCATTTGTCACTGTCACGAACAATAATATGGGCGGCCGGAGGAATGTAACGCAAAATGCTGGCCTCGAGCTTTCATCATTCAACCGTCTTGCCTGCATACGCCAGCGGCTCTCAGCCTGTCAACGGAATATGGAAAACGGGATGTCAACAACGGTGCCTGTCAAAAGATCGCCTGTTGCTGCAATTTGAGCCTTCGGGTGGACTGGTTCTCAGGTGAGTTGCTGCGATGCACCTGACTCTGGACGCCACAAAGTCTGAGCTCCACCTAGGTACCCCTTAATCTGGGCATCCCTAATTCTGAACACTCCGTAATTTGAGCACCCCAAAATCTAGGCTCCTCCATCTGTGGACACCCCCAATTCTGAGGACTCCGAACTCTAAACTCTCTATCATCGGGGACCCCCAATTCTGGGTTCCCCTAAATGTGGACTCCCCTAATTCTAGACCCCCAATTCTGGATACCTCATGCTCTGAGTACCCCAAAATCTAGGCTCTTCCAACTCTGGGCAGCCCTAACTCTAGACCCTCCAATTCTGGGAGCCCCTAACTATGGACTTCCCTAACTCTGGACCCCTAACTCTGGACTCCCAATTCTGGACGCCCCATGGTCTGAGTACCCCAAAATCTAGGCTCTCCCAACACTGGGCAACCCTAAATCTAGATCCTCCAATTCTGAGATCCCCTAAGTCTGGAGTTCCCTAACTCTGGACCCCCAATTCTGGACGCCCCATGGTCTGAGTACCCCAAAATCTAGGCTCTCCCAACTCTGGGCACCCTAACTCTATACCCTCCAATTCTGGGAGCCCCTAACTCTGGACTTCCCTAACTCTGGACCCCCAATTCTGGACACCCCATGGTCTGAGTACCCCAAAATCTAGGCTCTCCCAACTCTGGGCACCCTAACTCTATACCCTCCAATTCTGACATCCCCTAAGTCTGGAGTTCCCTAACTCTGGACCCCCAATTCTGGACGCCCCATGGTCTGAGTACCCCAAAATCTCGGATCCCCAACGCTGGACCCTCAAGTCTGGACCCCCTAACTCTAGACCCACCAATTCTAGATACCTCTAACACTGGGCGCTCCTAAATCAAGTCACACCTAGTTCTAGAAGTGCCTAACCCCAGATGGCCCAATTCGATATCTTCTATAACACGTTAAATTCAGCTGGGAAAGCTCCTGATTTTTCTAGATATTCACTTGCGACCGGCAGTTACGGGAAAACGGGTTGAGAGTCGCTGTTGTGCGTAATACGGAACTGTCTCGGACGAGTATACGTACTGCAGGGCACGTCATGATAGTGACAGGAGAGCTGGGGGCTTGCTTACGTATCAGAAACGAGGGAAAAAGTCGGATGCAGAAGAAGGCGAAACGGCGAATGATGAGGAAAAATGGTTGCACGCACTGTTCTCCCCCGCAGCCAGGCTAGAATCACTTGTCATTTAGGATTTGTTGCGCTGGAAAGAAAATCAGAATTCTTTGGACAGACGTACCTCCGTGTTGAACATTGTCCGTTCGAATATCTTCGGAAATCAATAATATTCTGTAGTGAAATTCTATACGCCCAGCGAATTAACGTTCATTCGATAATCCCTGGGAATATTTAAGGTCCCGGAACGATAATTCGTTCGAGTCACCTGCTCGCCGTTCTGCGACGCATTGGCAGCGACGAGGTTGAACCCCGTTCATGTGGTAAATTACGAAGGCAAAGCCACGCTCCCCTTCAGACGACAAATTCGAATCCCATGGATTTAATCGGCTAGCTAAGGGATTATGAGCTGTATTCATAGACGCCGGGGTTCGAGCTAGGTGTGGTCCGGTGAAAATCGAACATTTCCATGGAAAGACCGTGGACCCGAGGGGACCCGAGGGGGGCCCGATCAGGCATGCCTGTGTTAGTCTCCATTCAGGATAGACGCAGCGATAACAGTCGCGTTTACGATGGAAGGAAAAAAAAACGCTGGGACAAATCCCTGGCCGCTTCAATATCCAAGAATTAAACTGGATTCGCCGGTTGAAAACCTTCGAGAGGAATTGAGGCGACGTTGCGGCGGGCATACCCGTCGCAGTCGAAGTTTTTAATTAAAAAGAAGAAAAAAAAAAAAGAGAAACACAAACTCGCGGCCGGAAATGATCCGGGCATGGTAATCTGAAAGGGCACGGTTGCGTCCATAAACGACTTCAATTACAACTTAAAAGAGTTAACAATCCCGGAGGCTGAGCGACGTTAAAGACGTTCAAAGCGGATGGATGCTTGCCAGGAAACAGAATGGCCTCTCTCTCTCTCTCTCTCCTTCCCACTCCATCCTCTCTCTCTCTCTTTCTCTCGAAAAGTCCATAAATTAAAATCCCGACCCGGCTATTCCCGTTTTCTTGCGAACGAATACGTCTTAGCTCCTAAATCGTATCCCCCCACTCGTTTCCCCCACCATAGGGGGGGGGGGGGACTGGAGAGCCTTATGCAGTCTTTTACAAAGTCTTGCTGCTTCTTAAAAATGCGCTCGTTGAATTCGTTGGGCACATTCAGACCGCGAAATGTTTCATAGGAAAACCTCTTTCAGCTGCAAAACGTATCTTGCAATCTACGTGCCGCTCGCGTGGCGGTGGTGGGGGTGGGGGAGAGTGGGTGCGGGGTGGACCCGTGTATTTCGCGTTTGAGGGATTACAGAGCCAGAAATATGATGTATTTCTGGGTGGTGCCTCTCGACGGCCCCGCGTGTTTCCCGGCCGTGCGTCGTTTTACGACGCGCCCGCCCGCCCGTCCGCGCCATGATCTTCGCGAACCGCCATTTCCGCGTCCCCGCCTCGCCCTTAACTTTTACGAGTGTTGCGCGGTCCGCGAAGCCTCCGTGAACAATGGCTCGAATATGGACCCGAAGACACGGCATGAAATATGGCACCGGGAATGTGATGCGCCGCTGCCGGGACGCCGCGTAATGATAAATTCGCTCGTTACGCGGACTTTTCGGCCGTGACTTGAATTCCCGGCCTCCTCCTCCTCGTACTACACGCTCTGCCCTACCCTCCAGAAAACGCTATGGGATGGCCGGGATGGTCGTAGCTTCGACCATTTACGTCGCCTGCGGAATAAGAGACTGTTTCGAAAAGATGGGTTCGAGACCTAACCCGGATCCAACGGGTGAGCGATCCCTGCATGCCTCCAGGTCATTCTGAACAAAAAAGACCCTATACACCACTCATTTATCTCCACTCGTTAATTAGTTAGACGTTGTGGCTACATCCGAATTTTGCAGATGATAGTTCCTAGCATGTCTCCGGGTCATTCCGAACAAAAATGACCGTATACACCGTACATTTATCGCCACTCGTTAATTAGTTAGACGTTGTGGCTACATCCGAATTTTGCAGATGATCGTTCCTAGCATGCCTCCAGGTCATTCCGAACACAAAAGGTCCTGTATACCAATAAGTCTATCTCCTCTCGTTAATGAATTACACATTGTGGCTAAAAACAACCTGAAGTCCTCCTACACTGAACAACTATATACGAACGTTCCCATCATGTCTCCAGGTTAGTCGGAACCAAAAAGGTCCCACACTCCACGTGTCTATCTCCTGTCGTTCCCGAGCTACACGTTCTGTCTCCAAACAGTAAACCCGAATGAATAGACATTACACAGCTGGTTCGACGAGGTAATTGGCCAACTTCCGCCAAGGAAATGACAAGTGAGTGTACGCCGTAGGAGGACGCTGCAAGAAGCAAAGTCGATCAAACGAACTACAATCCTTTCTTTCAGTTTCGACGTGATTAGCATCTCGGCTGGCAGGCAGGCTCGTTAATGCAAACTCGCTTTGGCGGGCGAGCCTCCCCCCGGTTTCGCACAAAACACGTGGCAGCCGGATTTATCGCAAAGGACGAAAATTCTTGGCGCAGCGCAAAACAGAGTTCCAAAGGATTACGGGCTGCGATAACGACGACAACGAAGCCAATGGAATAACGAGGCGAACAGGTGCGCCTCTGTACACATCGATGGAATAACTGAACAGCGGCTCGGCTGGGGTCGCACGGTGGAAGGGCCCGGGAACTTTCTTCATTATTCTAACAATTAGCGGCGCCCGTATTTCTTGTCGCGTGTAAGGGGAGTAGATGCCAGAAGGATCGCGGAGAGGTGCGCCTTCAATCGTTCTTGCCTCCGTCTCACTCTCACTCTCTCTCTCTCTCTCTCTCTCTCTCTCTGACTCTCTCAACGGTGGGATGGCACACAGAGCTTTCCGAAAGTTAAACGACGGTGAGAGAGCCGGCTTGAATTGGACCCGGGCCAAACGCCTTGTCCTCTACAAAGTGGAACCACATTGTCGTTCGCAAGTTTTCGACCGCCTTTAACCAAAAACTTAATCCTCTATGCGGCGTGCAGCCTTTTTTTCTCGCGTGGAGGCCAGCAGCAACAGCATACTTCCTGTTCCGATTTCGATGGTTTAATTCGAACGATGAAGGCGATCGTCACTGGGACCGGGTTCTAATTAGCCCGTTCGGAAAAAGGGTATTCCGCCTTTGACACGTTCGCAGGCGTGTCGCGAACGAAAAAAAAGAGAAAAATATTCCCGCGCCGCCGTGCCGGCAGCGACATGTTTCCACAGAGAAATTCCTGATACGAGCGATGGGGGGAACCGTTTGATGTCGTCGTGAAACAAGTTGTGACGTTGAACGGCTTCTAATCGGGGCGGGCAAGTCGTTTCCCCGGGCGAAAACATGTTCCTCGTACCGACCCGATCCACCGGAAGCAAAACAAAATCAAGGGAACTGCGGCTCCGGAAAGCTTATAGACCCTCATTAAGCCCACTATGAACTAACTTGATCGGAGAAAAACACTCGGCAGACCCACGCTCGCCGCGAGCGAGTCCACCAGAAAACTCAGCACACCAGAGACCTACAACATGTTTCGTCAGAAACTCTCCTAGCATGATCCTCTAACCAGTGGTCTTGCGTCGTACTCTAGCTTCGACGAACCATTGCAAAGAGACAACGGTATCGGTGTGAAAACTGTTTATCGACCGCGGAACCGAAGATTCGACGCTCGAACGACGGAAAAGGAGGAGACCAGGACCAAACCAACCGATACGATGGTTTCGGAGCCTGCGGTATTATACCACTTTCTTGGTAGTTCGGCCTGCGGTCGTGCCTGTCGATTCCACGCAACAAAAAGCTACACCCGTGGACCGCATCCGCTTTCGCTACAGATTTCATCCCTAGCTTCGTCGGCTTTGTTTCCCTGCTGCATGCACCCCTCGCCGCGAACTAACCCGAATCCACGAAGTTTCGACCGCCCCCGATGTGTCCTCCCACGCGTCGCGAACGTGCAAGACTGCCGGACGAAGTTCTACCTTGGCCAATTCCAGAATTGTCCTGTTTTTGGTGGCTGGCTAGGATTCGCAAAGGCTGCCAAAAGAACATGGGATCCTATCTTGGTCCCTCCTGGAGACTGTCATCCCCTAATCTTCAACGTGAGCTGGTGACTCCATCCTAGAGTGTCATCCTCCCAATCTCAGGACCTCTACGATCACAAAAAACCTACCAAAAGGGTTCACCGTATCTAGGTCAATCCCTTCGTCATCCTGATCTCCAGGATGGATCCCCAGGTTGACCTAGATGTCCAAGATCATAGGAAGCTATTGGCCAGGTCTACACAAGAGCGTCGACTGTGACGCAGTCATTGTTAAGGCCTGTTCAAGCACAGTCGAGACCCTGAATGCACACATTCAACTCGAGGATGGAGTACAGCAACAGTCCTAGTTATTAATTAGATGATGACCAAACAGCAGGTGGGGTTCATGCCTAGAAGTGGCTCATGTCGTGGCCCCGGTTAAAGGGTGTGTCCACACACCGAGTCGGGGTAAAATCACGAACGCAACACGTCCGGTCAATTAGCTGATTAGAGGTCGAGTAAAGGAGGGGGGGGGGGGGGGGTTCGTTGGAAGACTATCGTTCTTCCCTCGTCAGGAGAACGCGTACACGCTCACGGTGATGTTGCAATCAGTTTACAGAGGCTAGCAGCGCTCGGTTGAGGCGATTGTTGACCGTATATGCGCGGGCTGCTGCAATTTTAACGGGGTGAAATGCATAATTATGCCAACATGTTTGCACTCTTAAACAACGGCGAGGAATAACGTAAAGTCGATGATACGCTTCGGTGGGCTGTTGACCGTGATTAGTTAGAAATACTGCGGAGGGTCAGAGGTCGCTCGCTCTCTCTCTCTCTCTCGTGTGCCATATACCGCGATTATGAATAATGGACGGTTTTGCCAACGATTTTCGTGCTCGGCGCGGCGTGATTAACATTTATTTTTCAGATGAGAGCAGGCTCATAAGCTTCTTAAACGTTGCACAATATTATGATTAACGCACCGGTCGGTTTGTTCGCGAGAGGTTTATCGATCCGATATTTATGGACTCCATGCGCTTGGTCTATGGGTGCGGATGAATTTTTAATCGCGATAGAATCCGGACCGACGTCATAACAATTTTGTATTTAGGTCATTTTCAATGGCCGGTAGTAGTAGCGCGCTCGTGGATATTCAACGAGGAGAGCACGGTGACCGGCCGCGTACGAGTAAAAAGTTCCGCACTAGTACTCACCTGAGGCCATCCTGTGTCGACGAACAGGAAAATGATAAGTGGCCTTCTCGCGGAAGCCCGAAAAACTCCGCGGACGTAAATAATACGCGGGAAGTCGTGAAAAAAGGACATCGCGAGCCCGCAATCACGGGGAGTGGCCGAGTTTCTCTAAGTTCCCCATAATCTTCCGGCACAGTTTGGCTCTACGTGGCTCTTTTATGGTTGCACGTCGGGATGAGGCAAGGGGGGGCAGAAAAATTCACTACCCCCCTCGACACGGTACACTTACGGAAAATGAAAAGTTTCAGGAGCGTCGACGGTATATTGCCTTTCATAAAGGAGCATGTAATTCACCTGCTACAAGGTAAACACGTGTGACGAGGAAGATGCAAATGGGTTGGCTACTGGAAGAGTATGGTGATCGTGTGGTTAAAACATTTATTTAATAATACCTGCGTGTTGCAGGGACATGAAGGATTTTTATTTAATAAGAAGATAAAGATAGTCACGGGTAGATTGCAGGTGGCATGGATTTCCTCGAAGGGCTTAGGGCTAATGTGGACTGTCACATCAGATGGGACATGGGCTATCTTGGAGGGTTCGAGGTAAGAATGGGCTATCTTAGAGGGTCCAGGGGAAGTGTAGGCTACCTCGGAGGGTTCAAGGCAATTATGGGAAACCTAGATGAGTCTAAAGCACGGATGGGCTACTTCGAAGGGTTTAGGGCAAATATGGATTGCCACATCACATGGGACATGGGCTACCTTGGAGGGTTCGAGGTAAGAATGGGCTATCTTAGAGGGTCCAGGGGAAGTATAGGCTACCTCAGAGGGTTCAGAGTAACTATGGGAAACCTAGACGAGTCTAAAGCACGGATGGGCTACTTCGAAGAGTTTAGGGCAAATATGGATTGTCACGTGACATAGGACATGGGCTACCTTGGAGAGCTCAAGGAACGTATAGGATTTCTCAGAGGGTCTAGGGCAAGTATGGGCTACCTCAGAGGGTTCAGGGTAACTATAGGAAACCTAGATGAGTCTAAAGCACAGATGGGCTACTTCGAAGGGTTTAGGGCAAATATGGATTGTCACGTCACATTGGACATGGGCTACCTTGGAGAGCTCAGGGTACGTATAGGATTTCTCAGAGGGTCCAGGGCAAGTATGGGCTACCTCAGAGGGTTTAGGGTAACTATGGGAAACTTAGATGAGTTTAAAGCACGGATGGGCTACTTCGAAGGGTTTAGGCCAAATATGGATTGTCAAGTCACATAGGACATGGAGTACCTTGGAGAGCTCAGGGCACGTATAGGATTTCTCAAAGGGTCCAGGGCAAGGATGGGCTACCTCAGAGGGTTCAGGGTAACTATGGGAAACCTAGATGAGTTTAAAGCACGGATGAGCTACCTCGGAAGGCTGCCTATGAAATTCCTAAAAAAAATGATATGCACGCACAAAATTTCGCCTATCCACCACTGTATCTCGAGGTAACAGGAAGATAGGTAGAACGCATTAAAGTCAGCAACTGAATTCGAGACGGCGTTTTGTTGCTGATGGACCTTTGCATAAAGCGAGAGGCAGGGGGTTTCGGAGACGGAGGGCGGCGCAGAGAGGGACGAGGTTAGCCGTCCGCGGAATTACTTGTGAAACTTTAATCGCTTCCTCCTTGCGCGTACGTGCCTCCGCAGCGATCAATGCATTACGAATGACATGAAGGATTTTCGAGTAATACCGGAACTCTGGATTCCCGGCGAAAACGTGAGCCGAGGGCAACACGCGCGAATGGAAGGGCGCGACCGGAAGAGGTCAGGGGTCGGGGCATTACGTATTTAACGAGTGCCTGGAACACGCTTCGGCTTTGTCGGGGATCTGAGCCCGCGAGTATTAGTAACTGTGGACAAAGCGCAACAAAACGCGGGGGCGGAGGGGGAGGGGGTGGGGGGCGTAAATTTAACCGTCGGACCGACCGACCGACCGACCGACCGGACCGGCTTGAATTTCGCATCGACCGTGGACTGCTTGCTGCCCCGTGGACCGGGCACCAAACTCCGAATTCGACGGCTTCCGTTGCAGACCTAATTACGCGACTCATTAATAATGCAGCCACTTCAAACGGGGCCGCTTTCCGCCGTGCTTGATTATTATTAGCGCGCAACGATGAGCGTCGTTACAATGCCCGCTCGAAATTCCAGCTAGCCAACTTGTTTCACGCTTTCGAACAAACGATAAATAAATACAGTTCGTCTTTTAAACTGGAGAGTCATAGATCTTTAATTAAACGTCTCTACGAATCACCGTTCGTTCCTTAAGACAGACAGACAAACAGACGCAGCCGAGAGGGCAGTAAATTTTCCCCGGGAAATGTTTATGCAAATTGTCGGCGAAATGTTAATTTAAGGACACGGCATTTGCATTAAGACTAGTAATGCGCCGATCAACAAGCTACCGGCTGCCGATGAGGATTAATTATTCCGTTTTAGATGACGTCAAGTATAGTGGACAATCATAGAGGGACCCCGGCCGCGGCGGCGGTATCGATTCGCTGATTCAGTGATGAGGTTCTCGGGGCTCTAATTCGTTACTGTTAACCATCCCCGGACGACATAATTGATTAACGTTACCCTTGAACCCGGTCCAACGAAATCTCGTTTATTAGCAGTTAATTTTAAAGATTCACTCGGCCTCCACGTTTTCATTCGAGGCGAGCCCTCGACCTCCACTTTCACCCCACGAGAGAGAGCGAATCTCTCCACCTTCCATAGGAACCCCTCGATCTTTAACCCTGAAGAACGCTTTTCAGGAGACCCGGAATCGAGTCGGACTCACGCTTGAAAATATTACGCGATCGGGTCATGCGTTTTATTGCTTAAGAAATAAACATTCAAGGTTATCTGGAGGTTATGGTGGGTTTAGAGGGCACGAGTGTCCTGCGAGAGCGAATCAAACGGAAATTATTAGCGGAATATCCAGACACACTATCGCGCAACAGTAGAGAAGCCTCTGAGATAGCCGGGAGTAATTCAGCCCTCAGATAGAACGCTACATCCCCCGAATTATATTGCGATCCGGACAGCCAGAGGACAATCTGGACGCAATACTAACGCACTTTGCGATTCCCTTTGTGACTTAGCGCTAGCAACGCCCGCGCGTTGATTGTTCATACTTGCAGATGCGACGCGCACACAATATCGGATTTGCTTTGCAGACGATTCCGGTTGACAGTTTGATTGCAAGCATCTGAACTGAATGCGAGGCGACTTAGTCGGCGCTCGATGCCACGGAACACAATCGCGGAACCCCTCAAAGAACCGGATTGGATTGGTCAGCCACGACGAACATTTTTCTACGGGAACTCTAATTCGAGCGGACCTCCGAATTCGTGAAATGCAAGCTGGAGTATGCAGTCGCGTGTGCAGCTGACGAAGTCTGATATTTGGTTCAGATTAAATAATTTTTATTGTGTCCACGTTTCTCTAATGCGTGCACTGTTTTCTGTTTCATCTTCTCATTTTATTTATAAGTAGTGCTCTGTTTCCAACGAACAACTTGCTAGGTCGTTCAGACTTAGGTCTAGCCAATGTTGGGTCATTCAGACTTAGGCATGACCAACGTTAGGTCATTCAGATTTAGGTTTAATCAGTGTTAAGTCATTCAGACTTAGGTCTAGCCAGTGCTGGGTCATTCAGACTTAGGCATGACCAATGTTAGGTCATTCAGATTTAGGTTTACCCAGTGTTAAGTCATTCAGACTTAGGCATGACCAATGTTAGGTCATTCAGATTTAGGTTTAATCAGTGTTAAGTCATTCAGACTTAGGTCTAGCCAGTGCTGGGTCATTCAGACTTAGGCATGACCAATGTTAGGTCATTCAGATTTAGGTTTACCCAGTGTTAAGTCATTCAGACTTAGGCATGACCAATGTTAAGTCATTCAGATTTAGGTTTAATCAGTGTTAAGTCATTCAGACTTAGGTCTAGCCAGTGCTGGGTCATTCAGACTTAGGCATGACCAATGTTAGGTCATTCAGATTTAGGTTTACCCAGTGTTAAGTCATTCAGACTTAGGCATGACCAATGTTAGGTCATTCAGATTTAGGTTTACCCAGTGTTAAGTCATTCAGACTTAGGCATGACCAATGTTAGGTCATTCGGATGAAGGTATATCCACTGCTAGGAGATGCAGACTTAGGTACATCCAGTGCAAGGACATGCAGACTTAGGTATATCCAGTGCTAGGACATTCAGACTTAGGCATGACCAATTCTAGGTCATTCAGACGTAGCTATGTCCAGTGCTTGAACATTTCAATTAGATCTGTATAGTGTTAGTCATTTATAAACTGCGGATTTTTATGCAATTATAGCAAAATTAAGTTGATGCAATTCAAGATTGTTGTAAAATTTTTAAAATTGAAATTGTGAATATACGATTTCTTCTCTATTGAAATCAGCAAAGGAAGAAATAATATTCAATTTGGTTTCTATTTCTGACAATCGATGCAGACAATTTTTATTTTGCATAAAGACATTTATAATTAGGTGTGGCTAGTTCATGTTTTGTACATGCATCAAATCAGTGAACTACCAATTATTATTAGTGATAGCATTGGCCTGTCGATAATGTAACTCCTGACGCAACGGGGAGAAAGATTTATTGAAAACTGTAATCCATTGGAAACGGGACATTAGAAGGGTCGATTAGGTGTTGCCGTCGGAACCGTTCAATAATTTCATTTAACGAGAATTATGTAAAAGCTCGGGACTGTTCGAACAATGTTGTATTATAGAGGGACTCTTTTATGCGGGAGGAAAGAGAGCCGTCTGGTAAGCCGTCGATATCGTTAATCGAAGACGGGAATTTCTGACAAAGGATGAATAGCCCGGCCCCCGGGGGAATACAAAAGATGGATAAGTAAATAGCTCCGGATTTACGTAACTCCCCGCGCCCCACTCCGCCCCCGTCCCCAACGTAGGACCGTTGGTGAATTTTTCTTTTGCCCTGGTAAGTACAAGTTCGGTTCGGGGGGCGTTGTTAACGTTTGTTCGAGGCATTGATTACGGGTGAAAACTGATACTGTGTTTCCGAATATACAATTTCTCGTGAATGGATAATTGCTGGGGTAACAATGCGGGGCTTCGTGTAAAATCGAACAATGGGGGAAATCGTTGGAAATGTTCCTGGGTCCCGGTATTAACATCCTGCACGATGAAACATGAGCTCCGGCCCTTGTCGATTTTGCCAGGTTTTGTTTCGTCTTGTCCCGGCCGTTTTCCCCATAGAATTAAATTTTTTCCCCCTTCCCCCCCCCCCCCCATCTATCTACCAGTCGCGGCAGAAAAACCGCGAATTTTCGCCGGAGCGGATGAGTTCCCGATCGTTGTCGTCGACAGAAAAAAAAAATCGCCAAAAACATGGATTCTGTGTAAATACGGCTTGGGTTTCGATTTTTTTAAAAATCGTTATCGACCAGGGTCATCGTGGACGCGTAGAAATTTTGTTGTTTGCCGAACACGCGACATCAAAGGGCCAGGAACAATTTTAATCAAAATTTAAAATTTTCGATGGTGAAAACACGAACTTCCATGCTCTGGCCATCGGGTTTGCTGGCAGAGCGATTGACTTGGATGTAATTCGCAGAGTCAATACTGACATTTATAAATGGATAATATCGTTTTATTTGCTCTCGCAAAACGAACAGACATTAAAAATATATTTTACAGTTTCAGCGGAAATCGAGATTGCTCAGTTCGATTCGACCATGGGTTCATGGGTAACGTGGAATGATCCGGAGCCGAACGCAACTGCGGTGAACGTACGGTTTACAGCGAGCAAATAAGGAATGTTAAAAGGTAGCACTATTAGTGGCTACGATCACGAAACCAGGTCGTTTCTGCATTGAGGAGCGAGCATTCGGAAATAAACTGGCTGCTGTTATGGTAAAGCGATGTGTTGTATAAGCCCCAAGGGTTGATACGGTTTCCGGTTTCTATTGGCAACGCGATATGGAGTTCACGTCGAATCCGCAGTATCCATAACAGCAGCATGATCCTTTCGAGACTGGTAAATTGAAGCCGAGATACACGAGCTCGGATCGTTTTTCCAAACTGAATTTTTCTCGGTGCTTAAACGCTCCTGTCTGTTCTGTTTTGCTCCTAGCGATCGACAAGAGTTGTGAAAATATTCACCGGGCAGGCTTCGCCAAGTGACCCCGTCTCGCTGTCACGGTTCGTACGAAACTAACCTAAATCCACCCATCTACGCTGGATCGGGCGTGGCCTGGTTAGTTTCCGTAGTGTGTCACTCTAAATAACCTAAGCCTACCTGAGAATGCTTTTGGGTGACCCAGCACTGGCCAGAGCTGACTCCACATGTCCTAACAGTGGCTACACCTAAGTCTGAATGACCCAGCATAGGCTAGGCCTAAGTCTCAATGACCCAACATAGGCTAGGCCTAAGTCTCAATGACCCAACATAGGCTAGACCTAAGTTTGAATGACCCAACATAGGCTAGGCCTAAGTCTCAATGACCCAACATAGGCTAATCCTAAGTTTGAATGACCTAATATACGCTAGACTTAAGTCTCAATGACTCAACATAGGCTAGGCCTAAGTCTCAATGACCCAACATAGGCTAGACCTAAGTTTGAATGACCCAATATAGGCTAGACCTAAGTTTGAGTGACCCAACATAGGCTAGGCCTAAGTCTCAATGACCCAACATAGGCTAGGCCTAAGTCTCAATGACCCAACATAGGCTAATCCTAAGTTTGAATGACCCAATATATTCTAGACCTAAGTCCCAATGACCCAACATAGGCTAGGCCTAAGTCTCAATGACCCAACATAGGCTAGACCTAAGTTTGAATGACCCAATATAAGCTAGACCTAAGTCCCAATTACCCAACATAGGCTAGGCCTAAGTCTCAATGACCCAACATAGGCTAGACCTAAGTTTGAATGACCCAATATATCCTAACTCTGGTCTAGCATGGCCAGGGCCAAATTGCAGGCAGCCTAACACGACCTGGACTTGTTCTGGCATGGCCTAAACAACGGCTGACGCTGGCCACGCCTTCTTGAAGCATTTGAACCTAAATTAAGTCTAGCCTAGACTCAAAGACCACCTCTTATAAATTTCCAATTTCACTGAGACCCAATTGATATGTTCAGAATGATCTTCGAATGTACCACAAAATGTTCTACAGATTACTGGGATAACATATTAGCTCCTCATGCCTTAATGCTTCCAAAATCTCCATTATCCATCCTGAAACACAATCCTGATGAGAACGCCGTAACTTCTATATAGTTGAAGAATCTAATAACCAACGAGGAAGGCTTTCCAACAAGTTCCGGTTGTGCGTGTGCAGTTTGCGTAATGAAATAGTCAAGCACTCGTTACGGTTAAAATAGTAGGCGAGTGTTTTGAAGACGACTGGAAGCAGGCGAGAGTAGAGGCGGGGTAATCGAAAAAAATTAGAGTAGTTCCATTACCGAACAGCGAGTCGGAAAAATGGTTTAACTAAAAAATGCAAAAAGTAGCGGCGGAGGCGTAGGGTAGCAGCTACGGGTGAAGCGACGTTATGTGTTCGTTTCGTGTTATATGGGGCAAAGCGTAACATCCGGCTGCTATGGTTTGATGAATAACAGAACGGTATAAAAATGGAGCGCCAGAAGGAAATGAAACAACCGACTGCTCGTCCCGGGTGGTCATGTAATTCGTGTGTTAGCGGAATAAAAGTTCCGACGGACCGTGTAAAATTTGAATGAAGTTACGGTATTCAGCCCGGATGGTCGAATATTTTTTCAGATTATTACGCGGCTTCTGTTTCGCGAGCAAAATTCCCCTTTAAATCCCCAGCCAAAACGAACAAGAAACACCACTGTCCTTTCCATTAGACACTTTCCAGAACCAATCAGCAACGACGCGACGCGACGCACCGAATGACGTCTGTGTGTTATTCTTTCGGTAAAATGTTTTCGAAAAACAACGCTGGTGCGTTAGCTGGTGTAACATTGTTGAACTCATCCGAAACAGACATGATCTGAACCTAGCAGACCTCGTATCAACGACCTTGTCATATCAGACTTAAATAGAGACGAGCCTAACAGAATAAGACTAACTTAAATTCAGACTAACCCTATCAGACTAAAAAATTGACGACCCACAATTTATCCACATTTCCTCTGAAACTTTTCCTCTGTATTCTCTTTATTACTGAAGGCTAGCCTGTCGAGGCAGTTCTCCATAAAACTGTATCACGTGGGCGTGAGCTGGTGTAACATTGTTGAACTCATCCGAAACAGACATGATCTGAATCTATAGCAGACCTCGTATCAACGACCTTGCCATATCAGACTTAAATCGAGTCTAACAGAATAAGACTTAAATTCAGACGAGTCTAACCCTATCAGACTCAAAAATTGACGACCCACAATTTATCCACATTTCCTCTAAAACTGGATTCTCTTTATTAGTGAAGGCTAGCCTGTCGAGGCAGTTCTCCATAAAACTGTGTCACGTGGGCGTGAGCGCAAGTGACGCGGCAAAGGATGCGTCGCGAGGGACCCGGCTTTAATCGAAGTCAGAACTATGCATGCGATCTGTACGGGTGCGTGGGCGTGTGCGTGTGCTCATTCATCGAGCCACGTATGGCCGGCCCGTAGAGTGGGGTACCATGGAAACCCAGCCGAACCTAAACTGCATTAGTCGTACGGAGTAATGCACAGGAATACTGGGGCTATCAGAAATTTGGTAGGGACTTAGAAAGCCCTCACGCTTCGACGGGAAGTCATAAGTCCGTGTGTCGGTTGCATTAGCGAGCATTCGAGCTGGCCGTTTGCGCGGCCATTTTGCATCCTGTTCAAATTTTCCCTTCCGCCTCCTCTCAACCACCTCTGTCTATCCCTACCAATGTGTGTGTGTGTGTGTGTGTGTGTTTTGTTTGCCAGGCGCGCCCGGTGTCCGATTGTTTCCGTCGCGGAAAATACATGGGCGAGTTTTCCCAGTCCTGTTAATTATGCGAAAGAATACACGGCTGCCTTTAACGGCCTGGCCGATCGGTGTTTGTCAATTTACATATTTTATTGACAAACCACTGCCGCGTGAAATGCACACCCAACCGTCCCCCACGCCCTCGTTCCAGGCTTTTTGGGGAAACGGACGGGTAACTCTAGACTGTGTTTTGGCTTCGAGTTTCAGTTTCATTAGCGTTGTCGCTACGGGTCTGACCAGTGACACGCGCCTACTACTGACGCGAGGCGCACGCACGCACGCTTGGGTCGACCGTTGTGTCGTCAATAATTAATTGATGACGAACAGGATAGAATTTTTTGGAACTGGGGACGAATCAGAAATAGATTTCCGACGGATCAGAAAAATCAGAATTGCTTCGTTAGATTACCTAAAAACACCCTGAGCTAGGTCTGATAGAGTTAGAATCAGCAATATTCAAGTCTGATAGGGTTAGACTTAGCAGTATTCAAGTCTGATAGGGCTAAAGTAGCGTTATTCAAGTCTGATGAGGTTAGGCTTATCAATATTCGAGTCTGATGAGATTAAGCTCAGCAATGGTCAAGTTTGACAGGGTTAAGCTTAGCAATATTCAAGTGTGATGGGGTTAGGCTTATCAATATTCGAGTCTGATGGGCTCAAGCTCAGCGATATCCAAGTTTGATAGGGTTAGGCTCAGCAATATTCAAGTTTGATAGGGTTAGGCTCAGCAATATTCAAGTCTGATAGGGTTAGGCTTAGCAGTATTCAAGTCTCATGGGGTTAAAGTTAGCAATATTCAAGTCTGATAGGGTTAAAGTAGCAATATTCAAGTCTGATGGGGTTAGGCTTATCAATATTCAGTCTGATGAGGTTAAGCTCAGCAATGTTGAAGTCTGATGGGGTTACGCTTATCAATATTCGAGTCTGATGGGGTCAAGCACAGCAATAGTCAAGTTTAATAGGGTTAAGCTTAGCAATATTCAAGTGTGATGGGGTTAAAGTTAGCAATATTCAAGTCTGATAGGGTTAAAGTAGCAATATTCAAGTCTGATGGGGTTAGGCTTATCAATATTCAGTCTGATGAGGTTAAGCTCAGCAATGTTGAAGTCTGATGGGGTTACGCTTATCAATATTCGAGTCTGATGGGGTCAAGCTCAGCAATATTCAAGTTTGATAGGGTTAGGCTCGGCAATATTCAAGTCTGATGGGGTTAGGCTTATCAATATTCGAGTCTGATGAGGTTAAGCTCAGCAATGGTCAAGTTTGATAGGGTTAAGCTTAGCAATATTCAACTGTGATGGGGTTAGGCTCAGCAACATTCGAGTCTGATAGGGTTAGGGTTGATATGAGGTCTAAAAAAAATATTTCCTGAGTCGTACTATTCAATTTGGTAGAACCAAGTCAGTAAATTGACTCTGATTCCGCAACCACTTTGTTACAGTGTCCATACAGCGAGCAGGAGTGTGCGAATCATCAGTTTCCCCGTGTCATGTAAAAGTAAGAGAACCATCGCGCATCGGTTTTAAGGGCCACGATGGAATGAGTTATGGGAACGTCGCGGACCCCCGCCGACGACAGGGTGTTGGGTTTTGTTCTTCATCAGGAGGCGTGCGCCTCGGACGGCTAATTACGTCGTTGTACGGCGTGCGCGCGTACATTTGTATCTATTACGGGCTGGTGACAACAATAACGCTTCTTAATGCCTCCAAGACCAGGTATTAATCATCCTAACATCACGTGTTGCGCGCGCGCGCGCACACCACGAGCGTATAACGTGCGCTGTTAGAGGTTGAATGAAACGCGCATTAGCTTGCAGCTTATACCCGAAATTAGTCTTCGGGGATGCGAGAGAGAGAGAGAGGGGTGGGGGGTAATTAAATAATATCCGGCGTGAAGTTTCTCCATTATTTTATCGGGGTCTTTTTGGTAATCGGCCGCCTGGCGAATCCGAACTCGGGGATTCCGGGTCGAACTATTGATGAACGCGTATCGCCAAAGTTTCTGACGAGCATGAAACGCGCGAGACGAGAGAGAGAGAGAGAGAGAGGGTGGGGGGTAACGTTGTCGAATATGTGCGTGGCTCCGCTCGAGTGCCTAATTGTAATACGGGCACACGCACACAAATGCACAGAAACGCGCACAGATGAGGTTTAGGATTTCGTCCATTAATAGCATCGAATCTCACGACCCTGCGAACTCGACAGTTCAATTTGCGCGATCCCGCGCGTCACAAAGAGAGAAAACGTACCGAGGCTCCTGTCGTCGCGTGTGTGTGTGCACGCAGAGAGTGAGAGAGAGAGAGAGAGTGAGTGAGTGAGTGAGAGATGTTTCGAGCATCGGTACTCACGGCAATTTTACTACAATCGCATTAAATTTACGACCGGAGGATTCCAGGCAAATTTCTGATGTTCTGATTTTACTGCCTCCAAGCAGCGGGCTCGCGCGCGCGCGACTCTAACTTCATAACAGAGTTGGCTTCTTTGTCCGACCCCGCGCACGGAGCACGAATAATTTTATTGCGATTTCGATGGCTTCGGATGAAAGCTCGGGGTCACCGAGGGTTTAACTGTTTGACGTTTATTAGAGGGAAATGACAAATTCCCAAGGAACCCATAGTCGAACCTCTTGCGCCGCCGTACGACGGGAAACGAACATGACTAATAAATCACCGGGAGAGAGCGACGGTTCTTCGTTGTAAAATCGCGTAATTCGAGCCGCTGTTTAATTAATCGATTTGTTAGCGACATTATCGTCGATAGATTTCCAGTTGTCTGCAACTCTGACGAAAAATTGTTATGCCAGATTGTGGTTTACTTTTTAAAATTTATTAGCAGGAATTCGTTTCGTCTCAAGTGTAGGATGTTGGTGCAGACGCGTCGTCATCGGCGTCTGTGACACTGTCAAGAAAAAGAGCAGTTTGACAGTCGATACCGGGTAAAATGAAACGCGACATCAGAGGGAAGGCAGAGCCTAACGAACTGCCTATAGCTAGCATGTCGCACTGGCAACCGTTAATTAATACGTTAACGAAGAGGCCGACTCTTTGAGCTGGCGAAATCCTTATAAATATTCGCGACTTCGGCAGGCTTGATCATCTTCTGGAAATATCACGTCGATGGGAGTATAAATCAATTTTAGAGACCCGATCGATATTAAAATTCTTTAATACTGAGAACATTATAATTTAAATCGCAGAGCTGTGCTGGGAATTGAGTACTGATACATCTGTGGAGGATTCAATCGTAGACCTGGAATTAAGACTCACATCTAGGCCTCAGACTTAGATCTAGACCTGAGACTTACATCTACGTCTGAGACTGTGCTGGGAATTGAGTACTGATGCATCTGGGGAGGATTCAATCTCAGACCTTGAATTAAGACTCAAATCTAGGCCTCAGACTTCGATGTAGGTCTGAGACTTACATCTACGTGTGAGACTGTGCTGGGAATTGAGTACTGATACATCTGTGGAGGATTCAATCTCAGACCTGGAATTAAGAGACAAATCTAGGCCTCAGACTTAGATCTAGGTCTGAGACTTACACCTACGTTTGAGACTGTACTGGGAATTGAGTACTTGATCAGCCCCTGATCTGTACATCAATGTAAGATTCAATCTCAGACCTGGAATTAAGACTCACATCTAGTACTCAGACTTAGATCTAGGTCTGAGACTTACACCTACGTCTGAGACTGTGCTGGCAATTGAATACTGATACATCTGTGGAGGATTCAATCTCAGACCTGGAAATAAGACACAAATCTAGGCCTCAGTCTTCGATCTAGGTCTGACACTTACACCTACGTTTGAGACTGTGCTGGGAATTGAGTACTTGATCAGCCCCTGATCTGTACATCAATGTAAGATTCAATCTCAGACCTGGAATTAAGACTCACATCTAGGACTCAGACTTAGATCTAGGTCTGAGACTTACACCTACGTCTGAGACTGTGCTGGCAATTGAATACTGATACATCTGTGGAGGATTCAATCTCAGACCTGGAAATAAGACACAAATCTAGGCCTCAGTCTTCGATCTAGGTCTGACACTTACACCTACGTTTGCGACTGTGCTGGGAATTGAGTACTTGATCAGCCCCTGATCTGTACATCAATGTAAGATTCAATCTCAGACCTGGAATTAAGACTCACATCTAGGACTCAGACTTAGATCTAGGTCTGAGACTTACACCTACGTCTGAGACTGTGCTGGCAATTGAATACTGATACATCTGTGGAGGATTCAATCTCAGACCTGGAAATAAGACACAAATCTAGGCCTCAGTCTTCGATCTAGGTCTGACACTTACACCTACGTTTGAGACTGTGCTGGGAATTGAGTACTTGATCAGCCCCTGATCTGTACATCAATGTAGGATTCAATCTCAGACCTGGAATTAAGACTCACATCTAGGACTCAGACTTAGATCTAGGTCTGAGACTTACACCTACGTCTGAGACTGTGCTGGCAATTGAATACTGATACATCTGTGGAGGATTCAATCTCAGACCTGGAAATAAGACACAAATCTAGGCCTCAGTCTTCGATCTAGGTCTGACACTTACACCTACGTTTGAGACTGTGCTGGGAATTGAGTACTTGATCAGCCCCTGATCTGTACATCAATGTAGGATTCAATCTCAGACCTGAAATTAAGACTCGTATCTAGGTCTGAAACTTAAATCTAGACCGCAGACTTAGACCTACGTCTGAGACTACACTGGGAATTGAGTGCCTGATCAAGAGATCTCCCTTTGCGACATCAGCGATGGTCCAAGACCAATTCCGTCTTAAACTGGAACCCAAGTCTACCTTCTCCGGCCAGGGTCCAAGCCACTGCCAAGGAATTGGTCATCGTCTGCGCATTAGGCCTAGGATCAGAGGCCAAACTATTACTTTGGAAGTTGGGACGCTAGCCAACATCTGCTGCCCAGTGTCCTACAACGTGGCGTCAGATGTAGCCAATTCCACGATTCTTCCAGCGAAAGGTGAGTTCTCTCGAGGGGACAGGTCAAAGGGGAACACGAAATGAAACTGTTAAGTGGGTAGACGTCCGATTTCGGGACGAAATCAAGCATCACCAGGATCGTCGGTAGGACGCGCACGCGAGCATACGCACGCGAACAGTTTCCGGCCGGGGGGAGGGGGGTGGTGGGGTAGCTGCTCCAGAAGACGCCTTTCATTTTCCGCGCCAGCGAGCTCGCCCTCTCGATCCTCCTCGACAAATAACGATGCCAGAGCGGAGCCGTAGTAAAGACGGCGAGGAGTAATTTTGCGCCAAGATTGTTTGTACACCGCTGAAAGTGGCGTTGAGAGACAACGGCGACGCGGCCGTGAAAGACGACAGAATTAGTCGTTGGAGTTTTGTGACCCGTAAGCTTATCCAAGCCCCGAGAAAAGCCTCCCAGAGACCGGCGACTCCTTTGTGCCCCAATTTTACGCTCGTGGGATCGACTAACGCTCGGCCGACGCGCCAAAGATCAAATTCCGATTTGCCGAACCCCGCAGAAAATTTTCAAAAAATTATCCTTCATAGGTCACGACTTCATAGGTCCTTCATAGGTCTACAATAGTCCCGGACTACATAGTCGACCTAACTGCAAAATGTTTCTCCGAGAAACTTTATTTCTGTTGAACACAAGATGTCAAGCTTCAGGTACTCTATTCGAGATTTTCTATGATCTCGTTTCGCGAGGACTCCGGTTGGATTACCGATCATCAGTTTCTCGAAAATTCACTAAGTTGAGCCAACCCGGATCAGCTATTCAACCCTTCGGCGTCTCGAACCCTTCGCGCAGGTCGAGCCAACGCAACGCAACGGTTCTGTCGAAGCATGGGTGAAGAGTTGGGGAGGAGACAGGGGCAGGGTCGCCTGGAGTGTCTTCCCATGAAAAGTCGAGATATCGTCGTCGGACGTTATTTGTCTCGAGGACATGCGCCCTCGTTAGGCGGGCAAATATGCGACATGACTTTGAGGAACGCGAACAAGACGAGAGTGGCTTAATAATGCAGGATATTATAATTGTATATAAAGAGGAGAGGGGTCTTTTCGCTTAATGGAACGTGTTCGAGGAGGAGGCCTTCCTTCGGGGGTGGGGGGGTGGGGACTGGTAATACCGTCGTAAGAAGATTCGCGTCATTGTTAATGGATAGATCCGATACTGACGAGAGCTGGATCGGTTGTTCCCCCCCGTTGCAAAAATAATCGTAATTGATCGCCTTGGCTCCGTTCTCGACTGTTGTAACCGGTAACAACACGTCGACCCGGTTTTTCCAGATATCCTCCCCCATGTTCGATCCCTCTGGACCCCCAAGCCCTCTGCTACAATATACAGAGAGATGTCGCATCTCATGTTTGAAGATACGGCATTCCGTAAGGGTTTTTACTTAGCCCCGCTCACGTATGCACATTATGCATAGGGTCACCATAGATCACATCAACGCTCTATGCACCGAGCTACAGACGTTAAAAGGAGCAGGACGACTTCATGAAACATTCAGTAACGGCACCGAAATGCGCATACGCAAATCTTACCTTGACCACGGACCATGCAAAACAGCTGCCCCGGATCTACGACTGTCTTTGACTGCTAATTAACCGCTTAATCACATTTCGACGGCGCCGGCCACGAAGGGCTGCTACGCTCCAACTGAACCCTCGTTGGACAACAAATTAAATAAATATTACCACTGCGATCCTCAGAGCACGGATAGAGACCCGGCTAGCCTGATAGCTGCCTCTATCGGGTCTCATCTTACAAGGATAGTTATTGAACAATTACATTATACATCCAAAAATTCTGAAAAAATTCACAGACGTGTACAATTGCTTGTACCACATCTCTGATTTTTTTCATAATTTTCCATCATGCAGTACGAAAATAGCAGGTCTTGATCTATACCTTGCATTAAAACATCACGTTTCAAAATTGTCGAATTTTTTAAAGATCGATGCTGCCGCGTAAAATTATGAAAAAATTCACAGACGTGCACATCAGCTTCTACGATATCTCTGATTTTTTTCATAATTTTCCACCATGCAGAACGAAAATAGCAGGTCTTGATGTATACCTTTGCATTAAAACAGCACGTTCCAAAATTATCCAATTTTTTAAAGATCGATGCTGCCGCGAAAAATTTTGAAAAAATTCACAGACGTGCACACCAGCTTCTACGCCATCTCTGATTTTTTTCATAAATTTCCGTCGTGCAGAGCGAAAATGGCAGGAGTTAATCTACACGTTGCGTTAAAACAGAGCAGACACAAGGGTCAAAGCTAGCTCTCACCAGTCGGGCGACTCCTCCATTGGTCTTCTAATTCCAAGAGTCGCAGCCAGAGGGCAACTGAGACTAGTACTAATTATCCAGCCGGATCGACAGATGCGAACGATTTGTTGTAGCTAGGGTCCGCGGTTCATTTGAACGTTGTGTGCCTGCCGGTGCGCCACGGTATCGTCACGGTTCATCAGAACGCATTGACACATCTCGTCGATATTTCACGGACGCATAGCCTGCTGCCGCATTTCGCACAGCCCTCGAGTGTATACGACGAAACACACCGGGACCTGTCCCACCTGATTACCGATCGTTCGTTGCGCTCTAATCTTCGGTCCCTTTGCCGCGATTACTTAGTATAGCTAGCAATAACCGTCGTCGTGTTCCCCGTGGCTCATCCCGGACCTCGGTCTTTGTCCCCTTTTAGAGTGGGCCTCGCCACTGTCGACCTGGAACCGCTGTATCGAATCGCTCGCAGCCCGCGATTAATCTCCTCCAGTTGTTAATTAACTGTTTGATGTTGGACCGCGTCCACTTGAATAGCCCCTTGGCGCGGACGTCGACGCGCGCGATGTTTATACTTGATCGACGATCACTATTAACCCACTCATTGCTGCCTGGAGACACCAAAAAATCCACTGCCAAAGAGCTTCATTAAACCTCGCAATCAAATGATGCCTAGCATTTTTAAATTTGATGATTTTTGCGATAGAGAGTCCTGAGGACCTAGTTGAAACTCTGAAGAGGGCTTTGCCAAACCTATTATTGTTTAAATTTTTTTCCTAATAATGTTTCAATTTATCAATTGAGGACCACGAATTTGGTCCCGAGCATGGTGACTGTCCCTCGCAAAGATTCCTATTTGGAGTCTACGCCAGGCAAATGCCAGTGGCGTAGGTGGAGCCAAAACGATCGGGGAAATTTCGTGTTCATTAAAGGCGGGGGTGGGGGGGACCGATGCATTCAGTTTGCTCATCGATCGTCGAAAGCCGATCTCCTCTTCGCAAGCAAGCGAAACAGACCAAGCAAGGAGACCAGCGGGGAACACGAGAAGCTTAACGGACATACGTCCACCTTCGCACAGGAGAGAGCTGTGTATGGCCAGATAATTTAGGTCAGCTTAGGTTGGCCTGTCGGGGTCACGTCCGTGCTCGGGGATGATCCTTCCCCTTGATACACAACAATAGTCATTAGCGCGTCAGACATGACGACGACACCTCACGAGGCTTTCGAAGAAGATGACGGCCGGGATGACAGGCCGATGATGGAGCTTTATACAAAGGACAACGGACTAACAGTGCGAATGCGACTTGTCCCGCCTGATACGTCTGACATGATCGTTCCACGGATAAAGGGCCGCAGTCGATAGACTTCTACGAGCAAACTTCTGTTGTTTCGAGCCA
The DNA here is from genome assembly GCA_916610255.1 of Lasioglossum lativentre. Taxonomy (NCBI): domain Eukaryota; kingdom Metazoa; phylum Arthropoda; class Insecta; order Hymenoptera; family Halictidae; genus Lasioglossum; species Lasioglossum lativentre. Next base: position 7,074,684 of record OU744357.1, on the reverse strand, counting down.
CCGCTCCCACTACTGATCTCCGTCTCTAACATTCTGTTTAATGGAAGTTCATGAAAAAAAATCAGGAATGTTCTACACGGTGGTGTACACGTCTCTCAATTTTTTCAGAATTTTTCGACGCAGCATCGATCTTCGAAAAATTCGATAATTTTGAAAAGTGCTGTTTTCACGCAATGTATACATCAATACCTGCCATTTTCGTTCTGAATTGTGGAAAATTATGAAAAAAATCGGAAACGTTTTACTAGGTGGTATACAGGTCTGGGAATTTTTTCAGAATTTTTCGACGCACCATCGATACTTGAAAAATTCGACAATTATGGAGAGTGCTGTTTTAACGCAATGTATAGACCAAGACCTGCCATTTTCGTTCTGCTTGATGGAAAATTATGAGAAAAATCAGAGATATTGTACAAGCTGGTGTACACGTCTGTGAATTTTTTCAAAAATTTTTGGTGATCGATTTTTAAAAAATTTTTATCAACTTGTGTTACAGCCACCATGAGGCTATCTAGGGTTTATCCTCTTGCTAACTGGATTTAGATGATAGCTATCCGATGAATGCACTGATGAATAAAATAAATAGTAATTTCACTTGTCAAAAGATTCTTGAAGATCATATATGGTGCCAGGATTGATACAGGACTTAGCAATAGCGTATTCCCTAAATCCCCATTAACCACCGAGCAGAATTTTGCAAATATCTCGTGGGGTATCCTCGCATGGCAAGTGTTCCCCGTTTCACGTACTTGCGTAACGAAAGCCGCGACTTATGCGAACGTTCCTCGAATTACAGCGGTGGTAACCACCTGCCCTTTGGCTCTTCCTTTACCCGGTTTAAGCCGCGCGTCCTCTTTGGCCAGGCTACAGGTTTCTGCCGATTAACAAACGAGACCTAGCCCTTAAATCACGCGACGCAACCAACCCACAAAGGGAATTAGATTATTTAAACATCTTCCGACTGTCGCGGTGAGAGAGGATTAGAGTTTCAACGAGGTCGGGGACAATTCTTTTCGTTTTTTTTTTATTCGTGTGGAACGAATATACGATCCAAGTGGCACGACGACTGCGTCATAGAGTGGGACACCATGCGGGAAAAGTTTCCGGCGCTGTTCGCAATTTCACAGAGACCCGCTGAAAAACGAACGAATCACTTAACAATAGGTCTAGAGCACGTCAGAGGTTCCCCGGTATCCGTGAAAGAGTGGAAGCAGCCCAGAAGGAGAAGCGAGGGGCCGTCGGATCGAACAGCAGAAGACGGTGAATCGTATTTAAATTTCAAATGCCCCTTGAGAAACCACCATGGCCGGATATAATCGGATATCCGGACGTTCCCCGGGAAAAGCTGGGTATTACGTTCGCTGTACGCGGGATACCGATTTACTTGGGTAACCAGCTGGAAAGCAACTAGAAATAAACTGTATTCTCTCGGACCGTTTTACATTTCGAACGTCCCACGTACCGGCGTGTTCAACCCTTTTTACGCCAGGCTCAACGACTCGAGAATCGATCCGAGAAAACCACCCCTTCTTGCAACTACTCCTCCCCTTACACCCCCCCCCCCCCACCTCGCCATCGCCTCGACACAACGTCATCGGTGTTGCAACGTGTCGATGTTGCACCCTCAATCTTATCAAAGCGCACGAGAATCGGAAATCAATTTTCCGAGACCTCAGTTTTCGGGGGGGATGGTGGTGCTCGGGAAAATTCGGGACACCGTTAGAAAATTGTTTTGGACCCTCTATGAAAATTGCTCGAATTTTTGCCAAATCATTTTCACAGTTCTGTCACAGAAAATTCAGCTCGTATCGCCGAGGTGTGCCGCCGTTTTCGAGATTTTCAATCGTTCGTTCCGAGAAGCGAAAGCCGAGAGTGACATAAAAAAAGTGCAGTAAATAAAAGAAATAAACAAAAATCTACTTACGTGGATCGGAGAAGGCTGAAGGCAGATGAAAGTGACTTTTTGGGGGGTGCAGGTTCGTCGGTGTGTGGACGTCAGGCAAAAGAGAATTTTCCGAGACGATAAAAAAATTTTGAATTTCCCCTCTGCCTACAGTGTCGCACGGTATTCAAATAATTCAAGCACAAATTTTCCAAGGAAAATTTGTTCGATTGAGCACCACTGACAAGGGAACATATTCAGATGAGCATGGCCGATTTTGATGAAACTAATGTGAGCTACAGTTCTTCGGAAAATATTTGACACGTATTTTTTTTTATCGGCAACCATCCACTTTGAAGGGGTGAAAACAGCCCTCAAAGTTGGGAGTCAAAATCATATTTTTTGAGATATCTCGGAAACCAGAGGTCGAAAAAATTTGAATTTTTTTTTAACTGTGTGTTTTTCAATGAGAAATGTAGTCGCGCAAGAATTTTTTAACAAACTTTTTTTTTTCTCAAAAAGTGTGGTTTTGACCCCTGACTTCGAGGGCTGTTTTCTCACCCCCTCAGAGTGGATGGTTGCCGATAAAAAAAAAATACGTGTCGAATATTTTTCGAAGAACTATATCTCACATAAGTTTCATCAAAATCGGCGTGTATCAACCGAATATGTTCCCTTGTGAGGCTTGACCCACCACGATTCTCATAGAACTGATGGTGGGGGTTGGCCTTGAGGCTACGCTAAATTCCCCGACCATCCGAGGCTCTAATTATTTAGTGCACTGTTCAGACAGAGTGTACTTTTCGTATGAACATTATCGAACATGATTTATCGTGTGTATCCTGTCTCTCCTCGAAAGAAAATATTATATCATCGACGTATATACTCGAGAGAGCGTTCTTGTAAAGATGTTTGAGAAAGTGTGATCGGACAGAATGAGAATCGGATGAACGAGTGGCGTAGAGAGGGGAGGTAATAGAAAGTAGACAGACGAAGAGACAAAGAGGAACAGATAGAGAGAAAGAGAAAGAGAGCAGACAGGGCAAGAGTTTTGCAAAGAACTATTGATAGTCCAACTAACACAAAATCTGTAAATTGTAGGGGAGCTCGTACCTTTTGCCCGCTGTGCAGAGTATCTCTGTAAAGTAAAACAGAAAAGAGAAGAGTTAGAAAAAACGTACACATAAATACAGATAGAGATATAAGGTGAGAAGCAAGGTGAGAGAAAAAAAAAAAAAGGGTCGATAAAGAATATGGTTATAATACGCACTACGAAACAATAATACCGGGTATAATAAATGCTTGAGAAATAGAAAAATAGAGAAAGATAGAAAGTGGTGGGGGGTGGGGGGGAGGTGGCAGACATACAAAGCGGATGAAAGTGGGTTTGAAGAGGGTTGAGAAAACAGTATTTAAGAAAAATGAAGTGATCGAATGTTGGATGGATAGAGAAATGTTCCTCCGTTGCGTCGCGATCTCTCCGTTCCCTCCTTTAATTCGCCGCTGAAAAAAAGAGCTACCGTGTTTAAACATACCAATGGAGAGGTAGAAAGAATAAGGCCAGACCAACGTGATTCTGTTCTCAATGTTCTTTATTCGAAATTAGTCAGGCTTCGCCGAATCCATTATGATACCTGTGGACTGCAGCTTTCATGCGATATCGTGCCCCCACACGACCGAATGAATTTTTAATTTCAATACCGGGCTGAAAAATTGCCGAACAAAAAATACAAATCATCCAGTTATTATTGTCAGAGACGCCCGGAAACGTTTTGTTGCATAAAAACCGCAGTCCAATTAATTAGGATAAAGCAACTATTCTACCAACTGAAAAATCGAAAGTCAGACAATTCTTAGTAATTAGATCCATGCTCGGTCAGACTAAAACCATTAGCGGAAATTTTTATTAGGTCCATGTTAGGTCAGGCTAATCGAATAATTGTACTGTCTGACCCAAGGTAGACCTAACCACTTATTCGATACTGCACCAAGTCTGATCGCTACGTCAGCGAAGATTAGGGTCCCCGTTGGTTGAAAATGGCGGATTTTTCGGGCCGATTCGCAATAGGAAACCAACAGCGTTGCCTTGCTGAATTTTCTTAACGAGATTACGTATCGCCGGGAACGAATTCTAATTAGTCAGCAGACTGGCGTATTATCAACCCTTTGCGAACGGCTGCCTGTTGCCTCACGATAACGCGAGCCGGGCTTCCCCTCGTGAGGCGACCACAAGACGCTTATGGGAGTCCCGACTTAGAGTGACAGTGAACGCACGAATAGGTGTGCCTACCGTGCGAAATTTTTGGCTGGCAACCATCGCGTCAGAGATCGTCTGGCATAGTGCTTGCAAAGGCCTCTCTCATGATTATATCATTCGTGTATTTTTCTTTTGCACCATTAGTTACTGCAATCGCTATCTTGTCATTAATACGTACAATAATTAATTAAAAATTGAAACGACGAATTACTAAAATGGTATTAATAGATAACAATTATTAAATATAAATAACCCCCGGTAGGACTTTCCAAAAAAAATTATTTCTCTTCCTTGTAGGTATCAATTTTGTATTTTCGGCAGAAATATTCTGAAAATATTTCAGTTAAAGAATAAATTATTGTTGGAATTTTCCCTGGTGCAGGTGTCTCTCAATTTTGCATTTCGAAAAATAAAAATGTACCGCTACTCGTAGTAGAATGTCGAAGGAGAAATAATTTATTTTAAATGTGTATCATTTATGTGTATCATAAATGTGAATTATTTGGTACTGATGTTCGCCGGTATTTTTCCTAAATAATATCGCGAATCTGTTGATCACAAATAGCCGCTAAATTCGCGTTCATATGCTCGAGGCTGCGCCGCGATCCGAGGTAATATTGCACGTCCATTACAGGCTTCGGAATGGTCTGCCATGTTTGCACTTGCAATTTGAGAGCTGCATAACGTTACAAATAATCCCGCGTGATTCTAGACACAATCAATAACCGGCGGAGTTCGATGAAACGAACCAGCGACAGTTGTGCTTGCCAACTTCTAAAGCTTCGCTTCAATGAGACTGCGAATCGTCCAAACGTTCTGATACAATTCAAGAGGCACGTTTCCTTTATGCTCACGCCAAAACCGGTACGAAACTAATGGGTGGAATGTTAAACATTTATAACATTCGAAGTAACAATTTCATTATAGCACATTAGAGTCCCTAGGTAGTCAAATTTCACTTATTATAAAGTAGTGACCTAATTTCCCGAAAATAGTGGGACCCTAGTGGGACCCTAGTGAGACCATAGTGGTGGCCTAACTGTAGCGTAACCTACGCATGGTGTGACCGAACCATAGTGTGATCTAGCTCTCGAGTGACCCAACTCTAGCGTGACCCTATCTTAGTGTGACCTCCTAATTCTAGTATGACCTAATCCAAGCGTGACCAATCATAGTGTGATCTAGCTCTCGAGTGACCCAACTCTAGCGTGACCCTATCTTAGTGTGACCTCCTAATTCTAGCGTGACCTCCTAATTCTAGTACGACCCAATCCTAACGTAACCTAATCCTAACGTGACCTAATCCAAGCGTGAGCAATCATAGTGTGATCTAGCTCTCGAGTGACCCAACTCTAGCATGACCCTATCTTAGTGTGACCTCCTAATTCTAGTATGATCCAATCCTAACGTGACCTAATCCTAGTGTGACCCAATCCTAACGTGACCTAATCCTAGTGTGACCCAATCCTAACGTGACCTAATCCAAGCGTGAGCAATCATAGAGTGATCTAGTTCTCGAGTGACCTAACTCTAGCGTGACCCTATCTTCGTGTCACCTCCTACTTCTAGTCTGACCTAATCCTAGTGTGACCCAATCCTACTGTGACTTATTCCAAGCGTGACCAATCATGGTGTGATCTAGCTCTCAAGTGACCTAACTCTAACGTGACGTCCTAATCCTATTATAACGTGACCTAATCCTAGTATAACGTGACCCAATCCTACTATAACGTGACCTCCCAATCCTAGCGTGACCTAGCCTAGTATGACGTGACCTAATGTGACGAAACCCAGTGCTGAAAATATCGGTTCAGCGTAGCGATTTTTGCCCCGGATTAGCGACGCAAATTCCCATAGCTTTGGCGAGCATGATTTTAATTAGTTATCCAGTATTCTGTTTCACATCGATCCCAGTTTGGACTCTATACAGAAGCAGAAACTTTTGAATGGATCACTCGTTGGACACAACGAGTCGCATCATTGCCGAGCACAAAGCGTCCAAAAGCCAGTTCCGAATAATCAGAAAACGAAGGCATTTATTGAAAAAAGTTTGCCCCGCCATCGCTCCCCGTCTCAGTCGCCGGAATCCCTCAGTGTCTGGCGGACACTTTCAGCTGTAAACTATGTAAAGCAACAAATTAATTTCGGAACGTTTCAGCGGCGAGTCGGAGCGCCATATTGCTTGCTCGTTGTGTCTTCGTATAAACAACCATTTTACACAATATGTTCAGCCAATTAACGAAAAAGTAACGGTGGAAAAAATCTGTGTCGAATAAAATTGTGAAATAACGGAGATGCTGTATTAATTTTTACCAGTATGTACCACTTGATAAAAACATTCAGAATTGTCACTCGAAAGGCTCGCATAGAACTGCAGGAAATCGGGACGCGATGAATGCTGGGAAATAAAAATCAACCGCGAGTGCTCGAAAGATACACGATCCTGATGAACTCGACTGTGAAGTTGTGCACGCAAACTGGCCTAACGATCCGATGAGTGTTGTAAATCGTTGCACCGGTGGTTCTCAAAATGGCGCGCTACACGAGCACACTGTGTACCTGACAACAGGGCCAGGTCGCATAAAATTGTACAACTTGAGTACTCGTAAAATTTCCAAATTCGACGATTAATTGTCAGTTGAAAAAAAATGAATAACTCATTATTCAGACAATTATTTTCTGTAGCAATTAACAAAATTTTCGGTGAATCAATGAACCGACAAACCCGGGCAAACGAACGGACACTTGGACAAACATACATTCGCAAACATACACTTTAAACAAACAGACGCACACATACGCAAACGGACGTACACGCGGACAAATAGATGTACACATACGTAAATAGACGGACACATACACAAACGAATGTATACGTAAATAGACGGACACATACACAAACGAATGTATACATAGACAACCGATGCTCGAGTAGCATAAGGTATTCCAAAACTGTTCGACCAATCGTTGCCAGTCCATTCCGTACATACTGATGAGACACAGTGAACTACATATACATAGTGTTGTCTTGAAACGCATGATGAATGAGAGCAGCGACTTGGTCGTCGATTCCAGAAACACCCGATACGTGCTTTCACTCACACACGGTTCAACGACCACGTGATCACACATGTAGCCAGCGGACCTTGGTTAGGTCCAAGTTGGAGCAGGATGATGCAGCAGCTACAGGCAAATGTAATTAGGGATTGATCGAATGGTAAGCACGGGCCTGTCTAATTGCCCGAGCCGATAGCTCTCTTCCGGCCGCCGGATACTTGGCCGACGTAAAAGCTTCTGAGCGGAACAGTTGTGATTCTCCGCTGACAAAACCGATCACGTGAAAACAATAATTTCCCTAGACTGTTCCAACACACCCTCCGATAGACAATTTGGCTCACCTTCGGGCAGTCGAAGTTGCAAAAATAAATTTAAAGCTTCAGTATTTTCAGAAATTATTCGAAGGGGTTCGAGACAATCATACTACTGACATATTTTTTTAATGGGACACAAAAATTGCGGGGAGGGGTTGAAGACAACCAGCAATGTCGTAATTTATTTCTTTTTAGTGAGACACAAAAATTGCTGTAAGGGGTTGAGGACAACCAGCAACGTCTTCGTGATATTTTTACAAAAATTGCTGGGAGGGGTTGAAGACAACCAGCAATGTCGTATTTTATTTTTTTTAGTGGGACACAAAAATTGCTGTAAGGGGTTGAGGACAACCAGCAACGTCTTCGTGATATTTTTACAAAAATTGCTGGGAGGGGTTGAAGACCAGCAATGTCGTAATTTGTTTTTTTAGTGGGACACAAAAATTACTGTAAGGGATTGAGGACAACCAGCAACGTCTTTGTGATATTTTTACAAAAATTGCTGGGAGGGGTTGAAGACAACCAGCAACGTCTTCGTGATATTTTTACAAAAATTGCTGGGAGGGGTTGAAGATAATCAGCAATGTCGTAATTTTTTTGTTTTAGTGGGACACAAAAATTGCTGTCAGGGGTTGAGGACAACCAGCAACGTTTTCATGATATTTTTACAAAAATTGCTGGGAGGGGTTGAAGCCAGCCAGCACCCTGTTCGGGATGAAAAATTGGCTATAAAAAATAGACTTTTTTAACCATACGGAATTGAATAAAATTTTTGAAACCCAATGTGATCAAAACATCGGTTGGACGAGATTCACCGGGCGGGAAAAAAAACCGTGACGACATCAAAAGCAATTGGATGATGCAGGCCATTGACGAGAAGTTAAAGCGTCTGTCGAACGAGAGCGCGCGGCGTCACGCAGGATTTTCTTCGCCGGAATATTTCATTTCCGCGGGACCGGGCCGGACCCGGCCGGACACGGTGCCGTAAGCCAAGATCGAAACTTGTTTTCCACTTTGTTTTCTTTTAATTGAATCGGTTGCGTCCACCCGCTACAGTAACGATTGCCGTTCCGGTGAGTGATGCGGCCGATGCACGTTAATTGAAACGAAACTTATTCCCCTTTTTTCGCCGCGGCGCGGCGCGGCCTGACCGCACAATAAATGCGTCGCGGAAACGATTCCAATTTCGAGGGAACAAAGAACCGACGCGCGGATCCGCAAGCCGGGTTATTCATTCGAAACCGACGAATTTTATAATGACTAAATCCTTTGTTAGTCGATTAAGTCCCAACAAACCTAATCTGGGCTCGATGCTTCGCTTACAGGACGCTGTTAGGCTTGGAGGGTTTCTGGGTTAGGCACGTCAATTTTTAATAAAAATCTTCTGAAATTTCAAGATTGGGCTAATTGTTACACTGTTAGGTCTGTTAGGCTTGGAGGGTTTCTGGGTTAGTCTCATCAATTTTCAATAAAAAATCTTCTGAAACTTCAAGATTGGACTAATTGTTACACTGTTACATCTGGGGGAGTTTCTGGGTTAGGCACGTCAATTTTTAATAATAATCTTCGGAAATTTCAAGATTAGACTAATTGTTAGGGCTGAGTTAGGCTAATTGTTACACTGTTAGGTCTGTTAGGCTTGGAGGGTTTCTGAGTTAGTCTCATCAATATTTAATAAAAAATCTTCTGAAATTTCAAGATTAGACTAATTGTTACACCGTTAGATCTGGGGAGGTTTCTGAGTTAGGCACGTCAACTTTAATAAAAATCGTCTGAAATATTCAAGATCAGGCTAATTGTTAGGGCTGGGTTAGGCACAGGAAATTTTAATAAGAGAATAATCGGATTTTCAAATTTTGAGGCCAGGTTGGATTTCTAAGTTTTCAAGCGAGGTCCGGACTCAAAGGACACTGTTAGCTGTAATTTAGACTAGGCCCAGGGTGTAAAGAAATGTTAGGTCTTGGCTGCCATAGGGGTATTCTACATCTTCGGATCGATGAAGATCTGTTAAAAAAAGTTGCTGCAAAATTGTCCTTGATATTGAATTTCAAGGTCAAATTTTGTTTATCGCATTGTATTCTACACATCATGTAATTATAAAAATATTTGACCTTGAGATTCAAGGTCATGGACAATTTTGCGGCCTCTTTTTAAAACAGATCTTCATCGATCCGAAGATGTAGAATACGCCTATGGGCAGCCAAGACAAAACATTTCTTTACACCCAGTACATCAATTTTATGGCGACAGAAAAATTGCCTTTTAGGGTGAGGTCAGATTAGTATAGGGTCCATTTAGGTCAGGTCTATGGTTCCATTACACTCCGGAATACAATTTCCAGTTAGGTCCACGCGAGAGCAGGAATTTAATTATTCCCAGGCGCGAGTCTGATTAGGCATGATCCAGGTGTGTGGGTTAAGCGTCGATCGCGCACCCGGGATAATGTGCAGTCTCGAGATTCTTATTCCGACACCCGTTTCGAACAAAGTTTCCGCAAAACCCATTAGCGAGTTCGCGAGAGCGATTCACTTTGTGTCCCAGTATCGGCTGTTTGTCCGGGACAGATGTGAAGAGGATTTCGGACATTAGCGCCGCTAATGAGCCGCAGCTGAACTTTCCCCGCTGTCTCTGCAAATGAGGCAGAGAAAGAGAGGGCTGTGGCTCGATAGGCTCGATAGGAGAGCGTTACCTGCCCCTCGTTCGATCACGAGAACCACCGTTCACAGTTGAAACAACTCCAGCACCGGACAGGTTCGATTCGCGTTTTCGGATCGTGAAACGTCTAGGGGAAAAATCGAAGCGCGCACACGGTCGTCGACATCCGCAAACAGGATATCGACTTTCAAATTGACGCGAAGAATGAACGATGGGGACAGAGGGGCGGCGGGGGAAGTTCGAGACAAAGACATCTTCCGACGAAAGCTGGGACAGTGTGGTTCCAAGTCGCTACGGATATGTCAAACGCAGCTCGGTCGAAGTAGCTACTTCGAATTTCAATCTGGCATCAGGTTTGCTACATACACACACCCATACACATAGACACATATACAGAGAGACATAGTTGTAGGTGAAACGGTGTCGCGAGACAGAAACCAGTGTGGCCGATGACAGAAGCCTAGATAGGCTGCCTCTAGAGCACCGAAGCCTCGAGAAGTCCGGTCAGAATACTGCTAAACAGCAACACAATTGTTTCCACGATTGTTCTAGTTGCCAGGTGTGTACTAGAGTGGACCTTATTTTTCGACCAAAAAATTTTGGGCACGTCCCCCCCACAATATTGTTCCATGTCATGAAAAAATGATATATCCAAAATTTTAGATCAATCGGACATCGGGAAGGCGTGCTCAATGTGATGAGCAAAAATATTATAATTCCTTACATCCACAAGCACAAGTGCACTTTGTACGAATTAAGATTATTTCACATTAATTAGCCTGTTAAAAATATTGTGCTCTGATTAAATATAACATATTTATGTCGAACGTTAATTGATCTCCTTTTTAACCCTTTGCACTCGGAGCTATTTTAACTCCAAAATTAAACATTTCTTCGGACCTAGAATAATTCCATTCTATATGATTTTTTTTCATTTTATGGATATGAAATTGATATAATACCTCGTACAATACTTAAATACCTATTTAGTAATTGATTAGAGAGCACCATATTTAATAAACTAAACAATATTGTGGATAATGGTAGAGCAAGTTTTAGTGGCGGCTCTGAGTCGCCACTCGAGTGCTAAGGGTTAAATTAGTATAAGAATACAAGTAAAAGAATTGGTACTTTCAATAAAATACATAAAATTTAGCATAAAGATTTATAAAAATATGATAATTAGTTGATTGTTATATTGAAAATATTACATTTTGGTACTAATATATTTTCACCAAGTGTACAGTGTCAATGTTCATAAAGGATGGTCAGAATAAAAATTTAGGGGATAGCTGCGAGAACCTCGGGGAGCCATCTGTTGGCGAAAACGAGAATTACAGAAATGGCTATATTCTGTACATCTTTCTCACAGGTATCGAGGCTGAATACCTCTTCCAAGAATAATCAAGACAATTCGAATGACCGAATCCGAGATTGTCAGGGCTATAGACAGAAGTTTGATATTAATTTTTTTTTTTTCGGCGGCACGGCAGAGGACGCTGCGTGTACGGTACATTTTCGTTCATTAAAAAGTTCCGCTGGCAGGCAGGCAGGCAGGCAGGCGTGTGCGGCCCCCTTTTTGTTCTCGTCTTATAGGGGCGTCCAGCGGGGATTTTCATTATTAAAAAGTATTACAACTGGCCCACGGGATGAAAGGAGCCGAACCCCATCCGGTGAGTGAAGGATTATCCTGTGTTAGGTGGCCGAGTTAATTTCCGGAAAGTTGCCAAGATTAATTGCGAACGTCTCGCTGACATGTTTCAGGTATTCGGGCATTTTTTTCAGACATTTCAATAGACGGTGAAATTTTTTAAGTGAAACTTTCTTTGCTGAGGGTAACGTATTTGTTATGTTACGGAAGTCGAGAGTGGCGCGAAAATTTAAACGGAGAATAAACGGAGAAAAACAAATTTCTAAACCCCCACGGGATTCGAACCCCGGTCTACCGCTTGATAGTCCAATTCCTTAACCGCTTGGACAACCAACGATCTTAGAATATTTGAACACTGGACCATAACATAATTTACCGTGTGTGTCACAGAAAAACGTACGCGTGGAAAACCACGCGCGGCAGAAGTGAAACTTCTTGCAGTCTAGTAATGTTTAGAAGTAAATTAAGATTGGAAATGGTAAAAAATAATGAAGCGACAACCAGATCAGGAACAACTAATACAAAAACAAATCATTAAAAAATCATAGAAAAAGTTTCATTTCAAAAATAATGAACGATCAAAATTTGCGACTCAAAGAAGGAGAGCGTATGGGAAATGCTATGAACTATGTATGTTTCTTTCTTTCCCATACGCTCTCCTTCTTTGAGTCGTAAATTTTGATCGATCATTATTTTTGAAATGAGACTTTTTCTATGATTTTGTAATGATTTGTTTTGTATTAGTTGTTCCTGATCTTGTTGTCGCTTCATTAATTTTTGGATTAGTTGTTCCTGATCCGGTTGTCGCTTCATTATTTTTTACCATTTCCAATGTTAATTTACTTCTAAACGTTACTAGACTGCAAGAAGTTTCACTTCTGCCGCGGCGCGTGGTTTTCCACGCGTATGTTTTTTCGTTAATTTTCCCCATTGAAGTCAAATGTACGAGCTGTTGCAATTTCGGAAATATTCCCGTAGACCGCGGTTCTTGCGGAACCGGGGAAAGTTCGAATTTGAGGATCCCCGGGTTAAAAGGTACCGACGCGACGGAAGCCCGATGAAACTGTTCGGTTCCAGCTCGACGATAGTCATTAGCATACGAATTCGATGACACTGCGGCGCGCCACACAGTGACATCGGTGTGGTATTCCGTTTGATCTTCGCACGCAAATGTTTACGGACCCATTAGGACCCGGATTGTCTCCTGGCGGAACGCTTTCCCATCTATGATCATCCAATTCCTGGCCGTCTCTCTATGGGAATCCGACGGACAAACAAAACCGCCTGCGGTCGATACGCAGCTCGTGATTTGATCAGTCAAAATCGTCAAATAACAATTATCGATCGGAGGGCCCCGGCCGGTCAATTCGCGCGCGGAGGAGAGCCAGGTGTACCTGCCGACCGCAACCTGGAAATTAGGTCAATTAATAATCCCTGCTGAATTGAAGCTCCCAGGGTAAAATCTGAACAACTACGGAGAGGGGGGTTAGGTTAATCACAACTTTTCTGGGGCTGCGCTTCGTAAATAACACTTCGCCTGATAACACTGGGAACTAGGGGCCACCTAGGATCGCTCAGGATTTCGTATTAGTTGAGACTCGAGCGTAACGCTCTGGAATAACCCTTTCACTTTTCAAAAATTCATATTTATTCTTGTATTTTTTATCCTTGGATTTTTGGACGGTACGATAGGAGACTGCTGCAATCGATAAATATAACTGAGGGATCACTTTGACCTTCACATATGCTGTCAAGGACAACATTCTGAACAACTTTTGTCATTATATTTATCCGTCGCTAGATCATAGTTTTCGAGAAAATTGCAAAAAACTATTGCTAGTACTGAATTGAATTTTCTGTATTGCGTACGCATATGCGGGGCCCTCTCCGCCCCCTCCACAAACCTAACCACATTCTATTCGCATAATCTTTGTATTGTAACTGTCATCTAGAATTTGATCTAGTAATTAAGACTACCCTAACTCAATCCTAACCACACCACAACTCATTCTCTTTGCATGATTTTTCCATTACTAGATCAAATTCTGGATGACAGCTACAATGCAAAGATTATGCGAATAGAATGAGTTGTGGTTAGGTTTGTGAAGGGGGCGGAGAAAATCGAGGAGTAGTATCTCACTCTCGTTATACATATATAGGATGAACTTAAAATAGTCAATAAATATGTAAAATAATAATTTTAATTACAATTCTATATTATTTAATGGTTACACAGTGACCGCTAGATGTCGTATCGGGCAGAACTACCGTTAAAATAAAGTGTCGTTGCAACCAAAATTTAACAAAGCATTTTCGTAATTATCTCGGAAACTAAGTGCGAGCGACGGATAGTTATATTGACAAAAGTTGTTCAGAATGTTGTCCTTGACTACATATGTGAAGGTCAAGGTGATCCTAGTTGGGTCCCCTCATAGCTATATTTACCCTGCAATCTCAGAAAATGCATTTTTGGCGTAATGTTTTTTCTGCAGGTCTGCAAGAATTTAAAAAATTGACTTTGAACGTTTGAAAGTGGAGACTTCACCCCTTGTGACGAGCCCAGGTAGAAGATTTCAAGATTTTTCTACGGGAAGTAACGTCCCCAATTTTTCAGCAATAACAATTCCTCGAATTTTGAGGAACTTATTCTAGGACGCGGCTAGGTGGAAAATTCGAGCAGCAGCATATGATCGTGCGGAAAATTCGCCGGGTAATCAATAGATAACGAGCCTACCGATCCCGACAAAGGGATCCTTAATTATCACCGTCGTCGGAAAGGCGGTCTTCTCGTGCTCTCGTTTCAAAGTTCGGAAACGTTGCGCGTTAATTCGCGGCGACACCGGTGCGGGCCGGGAATTCTTCTGTCGGGCCGGGCCTAGGAAAAATCAAGCTAGCCGGTCGGTTCGTGGCCGGTGACAATAGATTGCCGGTCTCTGTCCTGTTGACCCCCGCGCGAGAGCCCGCTGGTCCTAATTAACCCCCGCATAATGGAGCGTGAGAGGTGCACGCAGGTCAGGGGTCGAGGAGAGGGGAAGGAGGTTCGCCGCGGAGACGACTGGCTTTGATATTTAATCGCGTTTAACGCAAGCGTCGAGCGGCCAGGTTGGTTTTAATTCTGTTTGTCTCGCAAAAGCAGGAATTTCCGGGGCCAGAGTTCCCCCGCAGGAATAGCGCAAAGGATTACGGGATTACGGTATTACCACATGAATGCTCGTACACGACCGCCTATCCCCACCCCACCAACCCCTGTTCGACTTACTCCTTTTTATACTACCACCCCCCTACCCCCCCACCCACGCTGCCGCGAACCAACGGGCTCGACTTTCTTTTGACGTTGGGTTTCAACTGATCTGCGCCTAATCACTCTATTCTTTCGACCCCGGAAACGTTCCCTCGCCGCGCGCGAAAAGAATTACCGTCCGCTCCGCTGACGTACTCTTTAATCTGCCGGCTACCGCGAAAATGAGCCAATTCCGGGAACCGAGCACGTCGGGCTTGACCGACTGTGACGCTAATCCGGGGAGGGGGCCCCCCGTTCAACGAGGACTCGAGCCCCCGGGATCGCTTCTTTTGTTAGTACGGTGCTAACCCTTGGAAATCTTCTTGGGGGCCATATTACGTAAACCCTTTTCATCGAGGTTACCACAGTAGAAATTAATAGAAACATTTATTGCACATTTTAACAATTTCATTTTCTAGACAATTTTTTAGAGAACCGAACATTTACACAGGCTCACAAAAGTATTCGAACGATGATATGTTCATACTTGAAAAGGACACAGACTGTACAGTATACAGTGTATGGGGAATATGTGTGGATAGCGTGTATAAATTTCATTGAAATCATATAACACATATCCGAGTTAGAAAGACTTTATTAGATTTAATAATACATTGTAGGTCACACAAGTATTCGAACTGTACATTTAACATTAATTATTAACAACATTAATTGGGCTAATCAAACTTTAATATGAAGTTGGCCCTCCTTTTGCCGTTATTACAGTCCTAAGACGGTTTTCCATAGAAAATACTAACTTTTACGTAATATTTATGTCTTTCTAACTCGGATATGTGTTATATGAAATCAATGAAATTTATACACGTTATCCACACATATTCCCCATACACAATACATAGGATAATTTCAAAATATTTTGTATACTGTACAGTCTGTGTCCCTTTCAAGTATGAATATATAATCGTTCGAATACTTTCGTGGGTCTGCCAGGTTTAGGTCCCAATTGATCAAGTACCATGTATATTATAGGTCCCAGTTGATGACCAGAGCCACCGTCGAATAATATTATTTATTCGTACCACCGTAACGTCCAACAAAAACAAGGATAAAAAAAATATTCCCAACACCTGCGCGGCCGGCCATCTAAATACCAAATGACGCCACCAGGTATTTTTGTTCGGTATTACGTCGAATGAGGAATATTTTTTTATTCATTTCCGCGACGAATTTCCATACGTAGAATAATTATACAAGCATCATACATTCATGATTTTCGTCCCACCCGATTGTTCGCGTTCCCATCTCGGATTTGATGCTCTATCAGTCTTGCGTTTCATTCGCGCCCCCATGCTAATAATATATTTTAATGTATGCTCTGTTTACCATATGTTCATTTTTTGTTTGTTTTTTTATTTTTGCGGGATGCTTAAAACGCACGATAACGCCTCGAGTTTTCGATGCGTAAAAAATCCGGCGATTTTGCGGCCAGAGAGAGAGAGAGAGAGAGAGGGAGATAGGGAGATCGAGGGATAGAGATAGATAGAGAGAGAGAGAGAGAGAGAGAGAGAGAGAGAGAGAGAGAGAGGAATAGAGAGAAAGAGAGAGGAATAGAGAGAAAGAGAGAGAGAGAGAGAGAGAGAGAGAGAGAGAGAGAGAGAGAGAGAGAGAGAGAGAGAGAGAGAGAGGGGGGGAGGGAGATACCCGCGCGCGGACGAATCGGGCAAACAATTTGCACGGCTATCCGTTATGCGCGAGAGACCGACACAAGGCCGCATAATTCACAAGTTTCTCGACGGTGGAGAGTCTGGTAGAGGGGTCACGATGATAACTTCATTGCTCTCTCGCGAGAATATCATATTCATTCTCTCTTGGTTGCTTCCTTCTTTGTCGCAGGACACGTTTTCTTTCGTTTCGGTTCCGTCCGCTTTGTCACGCAAATCGAGCCGAAAAATTCATGAGGCCGCATCGGGCACCGATTTTCCGTCTGCCCCCTTACGAGTTTTATCAAGATCGCGTTTCCGTACGCGTCTCCTATTGTACACGGAACAATACGCGGACATTATATGTCGCTTTGTACCGTCGTCTAATGCAGTCTTACGGTTTTGCATGCTTCGGGCTGAACCGTCGCGTCGCGTCGCGTTGCTCGCCCGTCATTGAAACTTTCGACGCCAGCGAACTTGCCTCCTAAAAGTTAGCCCCCCCCCCCCCACTTGTTGAATTAAATGATTTTAACAGTTGTGCTGAGTTCTGCTAGGTTTGTGCTACATTAAAATTATAATATAAAAAATAAGACAGAAATTTAAGAACAACGATTTTTTGAGTAGCCCCCCACTTTTCATTTTTTTCGATTTTCTCTATTGTACTAAGTTGTGCCAGGTTGTGCTAGGATTGTGCTAAAGTATTACCTTAAAATAATAATGCAATATAACCTTGCATATAATGCAGTATTACCTTAAAATATAATGCAAAATAGTGATGCAAACACCATATAATCATATATTTGAGTTGTGGTAAACTAGCATAAGTCAGCACAACTGCCGATTTCCCCAGCACAACGATATTAAGGGTACTTTACTCTTGTACGGGGCCCTTTGCGCTTAGATTCTGTATCATTAATTGGGCTTTCTGGTCATCCGAAGAAAAGTGCCCTTAATATCGTTGTGCTGGTGAAATCTTTAGTTATGCTGACTTGTGCTAGGCTAGCACAACTCGGATATGCAATATTGTTTTCTTCGGATGACCAGAAAGCGCAATAAATGATATAGGATCCAAGCGCAAAGAGCCCTGTACAAGAGTAAAGTGCCCTTAATAGCGTTGTGCTGGGGAAATCGGCAGTTGTGCTGACTTGTGCTGGACTAGCACAACTCAAATATATGATTATATGGTGTTTGCATTATTCTTACTAACTTCAACGTTAATTGCATGTCCAAATCTATTATTTACCATAACTTCTTTATTTATTGTTATTTTAAAGTAATACTTTAGCACAATCCTAGCACAACCTAGCACAACTTAGCACAATAGAGAAAATAAAAAAAAAAAAAAAATGAAAGGTGGGGGGCTACTAAAAAAATCGTTTTTCTCAAATTTCTGTCTTATTTTTTACATTATAATTTTAATATTCGAGCACAATATAGCACAACTGTTGAAATTATTTAATTCAACAAGTGGGGGGCTAACTTCTAGGAGGCCGCGAACTCTCTTTTTTGGAACGTGCCTAGACGACAGCATTGTACTGACAACATACTATCAATTGTGCCATTGATAATCCTACAAATTAATCGACTATACTCCGTTGCTAATTACCTTTTCCGTTAAATCAACGTTAAATAAATAAAATTAAAAAAAAAATGAATCGAGTCGCATTCAAAGCCGTATATCATATCCTATTTTAATACCTCCTGGATGAAAAAAATATCAGCTTCATCCTCGAACATTGCGCAATAAAACGCAGTAAATTGCATTGAAAAATCTCTACCGGTTCCCGTGCAAAAAATTCGCGAAGACGCCTCTGGCGTCGGGAACGAAAAATCGCTTAAACCCCGCAACACCCGGAATATTTGTCAGCGATCTAAGCTTCCCAGTGATAAAATCGACAAGCCCTTTGGACGTGGCGGTGCCCGCGGAGCGTGCAGCAGAAAATCCCTACGCGATAAAAACCGTCTAGAAAAGGCGGCGTTTCGAGTTCTGCCTGAACCACGGTCCAACACTCGCAAACGTTTTGTGGTCGGGACCCGACCACAAATCGGAATCACAGGCAACAGTTGAAATCTGGCTTAGCGCGAGTGTAACCAGTAATAATCGCCGATTGTAAGTTGTCGGCCCGTTAGAGAACGCGGCATTGTTTAAGCCCGTCGGTTAAAAAAAAAAAAACAAGAAACAAACGCTAGCGCTACCAACGCGAAAATCCGGGCGTCACCGATAAACTTTCATATTTCCGTAATCCCAACAGCACATAATTCCCCGGAGCACCGAGCTAAAAATTAAAGTGAAACTGATGCGTAAGATTGCTCCTCTCGTTGGTCTCTCGAGCTGGCTATCTCGGGAAGAAAAAAAATATTCCCAGCGTACCAGGCTCGTTTCGCATTGATTAATTAGCGCTCCCGCAGCAGCTTTGTGCCGCCGTTGGAATTTCATATCCTCGCATATATGAATCGTCGGAGAGGCAAGCGTATTTTGTTTCGTGTGCGACATCTTCCAATCGCGCGTTTATCGCACTCCCGGGCGCGCGCGTAGGAAGAACATTGATCGCGATTATTATTAAACGAACGGTGTCCAATTTCCATCGAACGCTTCCCGTTTTTTCCCACATTTTTGCCAGCTCGAGCGACGACGACGGTATTTCTCGGAACTTTTAACAATCCAACTGGAACACGGTAACACGGTTTCAAAACAATTCGTCGGAATTAAAAATACCGAGAACAAAGGGGAACCCCCTCGAGCAATGAATGATGGGAATACGATAAGGATAAACGAAATTATAGAAAGAACCTTTCGTTCTTTTACCTCTCTCTGGCCTCCCACCCCTCTATCATCATATTCTTGCTCCGTTGCCTTTCCGGCTATGCTCGTCTGAAAAAACAATGAGTTTCACTCATTAAGAACCGCGGTCCTGTAAGTTAGTTTGCTTAATCGAGGTCCACAGTTCCTTAATGCAGCGGAAACATCTTCGGTAAAGATGGCCGTTCATTTTTAATACTTCGTCTCGTCCGCCTCCAGTAATTGAAGGGGCTGGACCGACCCGGGACTGTCTAAGAGCCTGGTGTCGATGTTTTTTTATTAAAAACCTGGAAAATCTTTTGAGATCGGGTTTCGATGCACGTTCTTCTTAAAGCATCAGCAAGGTGTACAAATTTTTTTATACAGGAGAAATCAAAATTGAGCTGGCTACAGGCGATTAAGTCATGACAAAGAGGGGTCCAAATGTTTTTGTATCTCAGAAAATAATTGACGAATTCAGTTCAAAAGCTTCAGCATACAGAGTTGGGCAACATTTTCATCTAAATAAAAATTTCGAATAACGAATAAAAAATAAACAATTTTTTATTCATTATCGATTCGCGTTTATTAGAGTTGGCAGTAGTTGTGGAAATATTTATTCGAAGCCCCCAAATAAAAGATACAGACAAAAGATGAAAAGATTATTCGAAGATCGAATAAAGCCACTTCGTATAAAAAACATTATCTTTATTCGTTGGATAAATTCAGAAAAGATACTTTTCATATTCGAACCATCGAATAACGAATAAAAAATTTTGATTACGTTTTATTCGTTATTCGAAATTTGTATTTAGATGAAAATTTTGCCCGACTCTGGTAGCCGCTAACACAGTGGCACGGCTAGTAGAAAATACCGAAATTTGTGAAAATAGGAGAATTTTGAATCTCGATGAGGAAATGCGAGCATTGTTAATAAATGACGCAAATGCGGGGGCACCGGGTCACGAAGCGGTAGGAGGATAAGGCTATCGATTAGACTCGCTAATGTTCCGACTACCCCCGCGATGGAATATTTAATATTTCGTCGAACATTTCCGGGACTGTGAATATCAAATAAATGTGAATAAGAAATAAAAATACCGATTCCAAGAAAAACACCCCCACACTCTGCTGCACACCGCCATTTCATTAGAATCCGACGAAACCATTCGAACAACGCGATGCACGAAAAATACAGAATCGAAAGGAGAGCAGTATTTTCGCGATTTTTTAACGGCCCCAGAATCCACGTATTTGCTTAAACGCCGTTATAGGGTCGGAAGAAGACATCCTATTGGGGGGTGAAAAAAAAATGGAAAAGAAAAAACCGGGATGAAATAGCGTGCGCGCGCGTGTGTGTGAGCGTGATACGGGTCGAGCGAGAGAATTAGCATTTTAATCGCTTATCCGGCGAGTGACGAGGCGGGTTGTTCCGACGGTCCAGTGGCTGCACGTTCACGGGCCGTCGTCGTCGTCGTCGCCTAAACACGTACGAGCCGTGAATGTCTTCGGAGCGCGATGACAAAGTCGATATTAGCTGGTCGCACCCCTCTCCTTCCCCCTCTACACTTCTTCAGAACCCCCCTCTCTCATGGCATCATCGTCTCGAGCAATGCCGGAGACAGTCTAACGAGGCTCCGCTCCTCGTTTGCATACTCATTCGTTCCCTCCTTGTTTTTAATTCAGCCCCGGTCTAGGGCTAGCGAGCGCGCGCGCGCTCGTGCACCGTGTAATCACCTTGTTCTACACGGCGTTACCACCGTCGGTCAGATGAGTTAGAAACTCTTCTGTCCGCGCGGGAACTTCGACGAAGTTAATACACCGGAAGCGTCAAAGGAGGGAGACCGCGAAATTCCGGCGAAAACGCCCGTACTCCGGCTAATTTGAAAAGTTTTTCGCTCCACGCCCTTGGGTGTTCGGAGCGCGTTGATGCTCGAATCCTATTCCCATCCTCCGTGGGATCATCAATTGAAAGGAGGAAGTCCGCGGGACGATAAGTAGGACTAGGGGTCCGTGGAATCCGAAGCTTGGGGGTCCATTGAGTCCACAATCCGTGCAGTCCAACGTAAGCAGTCCCAGATTAGGAATCTGTAGGGGTTTTAAGCTAGGGATTAAAGTAAATGGGGTCCATAGAGATCAAAGGGTCCTAGGACGTGTCCACGCAGTCCAAAGTCAGGAATCCATGGACTCCCAGATTAGACGTCGGTATGGCTCGTAAGCCAGGAATGAACATAAATGGGATCCATAGAGTCCAAGGTGAAGGGTCCAAGAACGAGTCCACGCAGTCCATCGTGAGGAGTGCATGAGGCCTCAGATTAGGAATCTATAGGGGTCCTAAGCCAGGAGTGAACATCAATGGGATCCATAGAGTTCAAGGTGAAGGGTCCAAGAACGAGTCCACGCAGTTCAAAGTCAGGAATCCATCCACTCTCACATTAGAAATCTGTATGGCTCCCAAGCCAGGAATGAACATAGATGGGATCCATAGAGTCCAAGGTGAAGGGTCCAAGAACGAGTCCACCCAGTCCAACGTGAGGAATGCATGTGGCCCCCGATTAGGAATCTATAGGGGTCCCAAGCCAGGAAGGAACATAAATGGGATCCATAGAGTTAAAGGTGAAGGGTCCAAGAACGAGTCCACGCAGTCCAACGTGAGGAGTACATGGGACCCCAGGTAAGGAATCGATAAGGGTCCTAAGCCAGGAGTGAGCATAAATGGGATCCATAGAGTCCTAGATGAAGGGTCCAAGAACGAGTCCATGCTGTTCAACATGAGGAGTCCAAGGGGTCCCAGATTAGGAATCAATAGGGGTCCTATGCCAGGAATGAAAATAAATGGGATCCATAAAGTCCAAGTTAAATGGTCCAAGAACAAGTCCACGCAGTCTAAAGTGAGGAGTCCAAGAAAGAGGATCCAAAAGAAGTCTCGCAGTTCAAAGTGAAGAGTCCAAAAACATTCCATCCAGTGAAAAATCTGGAGTGCACCATGGGATCCAGTGGATCGCACGTATCTGCGACTGTACAGGGTCGGTTAAAATGTAGGATACAGACGACGACGACGTGTCCAAATAATTGAAAAACTGTAGCACCCGGCTTACTCGATCAGAGACGGGCTCGTCGAGCGCCACCGATCTCATTAATTCTCATGAACGGCGAATCGAGGATTCTCGCGCGTCGACCAAGAAAAGAAGGCGGGTAAGAGTCGCGCGGGGCTGTCGGAGCCGGGGGCAGAGACCAGCGGGGAGCTCGGGGGTCTCGGAAAATTCAACGGCGCTTTCCCATTAGTTGGTTTGATGAGAAATCAACCGAAGGAAATCAAAATCGAGCCAAGAAGACGGCGCGGGGTCGGCGCATCAGACCGATTTGCGAGAGCGTGTAGCCCTCTCTCACCCCTGTCCCATCTCGTTTCCGTCGGGACGAGCTAAGATTCGATTCTGATTATTCGATTGCAGGGGAGTGTTTTAGTATGCCATCGAAGAAGAGGGATTTCTAGAATTCGAGTTTTTCCGTGATTTTCGAAAACAAAAAGAGGTATGTGTACACGAGAACGCTGGAGACATTAGAAGGCCGAGGAATAACGGGACGGGGGTGGAGGGGAGGGGGGAGAGGGATGGAGGTACACAGAAATAAATTGTGGGATCAACTCCATCGCGAAGAAATTCGCTTTCGGATCCCGGGGGTTTGACTGGCTGCCGAAAGAAGAAGAAGAAGAAGAAGAAGAAGAAGAAGAAGAAGAAGAAGAAGAAGAAGAAGAAGAAGAAGAAGAAGGAAATATAAGAAAAATTCAATACCCCAGCCCGCGACCGTATTTTGTACAAACACGGCCCTCTTCCACGTCCCTAGCAACCGCCTGAATTCATCCTCAGCCCCCACAGATCGCGCTCAGCCACTCACCGCACCGGGGGCCAAAGAATCAGACATCGGCATGTGTGGGACGACCGATCGGCAGATTTATTATTTGCGGACGATTTGTCATTTGCGCGTCGCCTTCGAGTGGCCCTTTGTGTGCTTTTAGGATCGAGATATCGACGCCTCGCCTCGAACGCGGTTGTGTTCGAGGTATTGCTTTCAGCGAGAGCAAAAACGTTCTCTCTCGGCGGAGAGCGAACGATTTTCGGGATACACGCTTGAATTCCAAGCAGATGGAAACGTACAACGCGAACCAGAAATTTTATTCCCGGAGAAAAGCTAAACGGTCGTCGACGGAATAAATGTTTACGGAGCAATTCGAACCTGTGCGAAATAGCTTGGCATCGTTTCTCATTTCTATTATTATATTAATCTCTGGGTACTATGACGCAGTCGATAGTGATGTCATAAACGGTCCATGATGTTGTACGTTCAGTTCTCAGTCAATCGCTACGCTGCTGTGCTCGCGCCTGGAACCTCTGACACGCCTAGCAAAGGACAACCTTACTGGTAAAAGACAGAGCTCACGCATTCTAGCGTTCAACACAGATGGCTGCTAATGGCTTACCGCTGTACGTCACCGTTTCCTTGACAACTAAGAGAGCGGTGGAAGCTGGCATACTTGCGTACTTGGTCAGTGCCGAGCTACGGAATCATGGATCCAAGATTCCTCAATTTGAGGAGCCCATAGACTCCGTAGATGAAGGTTCATTACACTCGTAACGCGAAAATATAGGGCCCAAAGGACCACAATGTTTAGTATGAACAGAATACAAAGTTTAGACTCCTCAGTCCACAGAGTCCAATTTTTAGAGCACCCAGTCCACAGAGTCCGAGCCAATAAGGTCTACAGCATTATGGGTCCAAGGCCCAATTTCCTGAGTCCACAGAGTCCAAAATGGGACCAGCTAGCCCGCAGAGTCCAATATTGAGTCCTCTAGTTCAGCGAGTCCAGAAAGGAGTCCCCCTAGATCACAGAGTCCACAATGGAGTCCCCCTAGATCACAGAGTCCACAATGGAGTCCCCCTAGGTCACAGAGTCCACAATGGAGTCCCTCTAGTTTACAGAGTTCAGACAGGAGTCTTCCTAGCTCACAGAGTACACCAAGGAGTCCCCCTAGTTCCTAGAGTCCAGGAAGGAGTCCGCCTAGTCCACAGAGTCCAAAATTGAGTCCTCCAGTTCAGCGAGTCCAGAAAGGAGTCCCCCTAGTCCACAGAGTCCAAAATTGAGTTCCCCAAGTTCACAGAGTTCTGGAAGGAGTCCCCCTAGATCACAGAGTCCAAAATGGAGTCCCTCAAGTTCACAGAGTTCTGGAAGGAGTCCCCCTAGATCACAGAGTCCAAAATGGAGTCCCTCAAGTTCACAGAGTTCTGGAAGGAGTCCCCCTAGTCCACAGAGTCCAAAATTGAGTTCCCCAAGTTCACAGAGTTCTGGAAGGAGTCCCCCTAGATCACAGAGTCCAAAATGGAGTCCCTCAAGTTCACAGAGTTCTGGAAGGAGTCCCCCTAGATCACAGAGTCCAAAATGGAGTCCCTCAAGTTCACAGAGTTCTGGAAGGAGTCCCCCTAGATCACAGAGTCCAAAATGGAGTCCCTCAAGTTCACAGAGTTCTGGAAGGAGTCCCCCTAGTCCACAGAGTCCAAAATTGAGTTCCCCAAGTTCACAGAGTTCTGGAAGGAGTCCCCCTAGATCACAGAGTCCAAAATGGAGTCCCTCAAGTTCACAGAGTTCTGGAAGGAGTCCCCCTAGATCACAGAGTCCAAAATGGAGTCCCTCAAGTTCACAGAGTTCTGGAAGGAGTCCCCCTAGATCACAGAGTCCAAAATGGAGTCCCTCAAGTTCACAGAGTTCAGACAGGAGTCTCCCTACTTCACAGAGTCCAGAAAGGAGTCCCCCTAGTTCACAGAGTCCAAAAAGGAGTCCCCCTAGTTCCCAGAGTCCAGAACGGAGTCCGCCTAGCCCACAGAGTCCAAAATTTCTGGGACCCCGTAGGAGCAATCGTTTTCCCGCGACCGAGCGGGTTTATCGCGTGGATCGAGCTCAAGTGAAGCCAGCGCAGCGAATCACGTGACTCATGAAATCTTGATGGAGCAGCGCAGGAAAGTGAATGAAGAGGAATGAAGAGGCTGACAATGGAGGGTTTAGCGGAGCCGGTTAGACAGAGGCATACCGCATCACGAGCCAGAGAGCCGCGGATATGTGTCATGGGACACCGTGTGTCAGTTTTAATTAGTGCCCACCGGCATCGATGTCAGGAAGCCATCAAACACGGGCCACTGGCACGTTGCGGTCGTTAATAAAATTCCACGGCCACCCGGCGGCATCGACCATTTGCTCAGACGTAAAATCCTGCTACAACCGTCGCGCGAAGCGGCGCGGCGCGGCGCGGCGCGGCGCGACGCGACGCGGCGCGACGCGACGCGTCGGCCGGTGCATTATTCATGTTCAATCTTAGATTACTCAAGAACTAGGCGAAATGTTAAATCTTCCCGGAGCCGTTCCGCGGAATTTATGCAGCCCGGAAACATTATCTCGGTTTATCTCGCGCGGGGGTCCGTGCAAATGATTCGCTGTTAAATTACCGGGCTATCCGAGTCCCATAATCGAACAGCTTCAAATTTTACGATTCTCTATAATTCATGTACATACACCTCGCGATAAGCTGTTACCGGCAAATTCCGATGGACTGATATTAACAAGGTGAAGCGGTGGCCAACAGGAGCGGTAATCAATTCCCTGAACGTCCACAATAGGGTGAACCTTAGCTATACTTGGTGAAATTTTTTTTGCGAGATTTTTTTCACGCCTCCCACCAAAATTGTGCTATTGGTTAAAAAAATAATTCCTGCAAAAGTTGAAGTTGATCGGATAAAGGGAAGGCATCATTGATGTTGAAGTTGCGAAAAACATGAAATATTGTAGGAATGGGAATATTTGAAGGAAAGACTTTTTATTATAACTAAAATGTTCTTCTTGTGTCAAAATATTGATTATATTAGTACCAAAATGTAATATTTTCAATATAACAATCAACTAATTATCATATTTTTATAAATATTTATGCTAAATTTTATGTATTTTATTGAAAGTACCAATTCTTTTACTTGTATTCTTATACTAATTTAAAAAGGAGATCAATTAACGTTCGACATAAGTATGTTATATTTAATCAGAGCATAATATTTTTAACAGGCTAATTAATGTGAAATTAGACAGGCTAATTAATGTGAAATAATCTCAATTCGTACAAAGTACACTTGTACTTTTAATATTTATAATATTAAATTAGAATTATAATATTTTTGGAGGTTTAAAATATTTAATCTGAATTTTCAGTATACTCATCACATTTAGCGCGCAGTTACTTCTATTTCATAACTTCGCGCTCGATTAGGCACGCCTTCCCGACGTCCGATTGATCTAAAATTTTGGATATATCATTTTTTCATGACATGGAACAATATTGGGCGGTGTGTGCCCAAAATTTTTTGATCGAAAAATAAGGTTTACTCTTGACCTTCGCGCTTGATGTTCCACGTCTTCCCGATGTCCGATTGATCTAAAACTTTGGATATATCATTTTTTCATGACATGGAACAATATTGGTGGAGGGGGGGGGGGGCGTGGCCAAAATTTTTTGGTCGAAAAATAAGGTCCACTCTAGTCCACAGTTACCGTCACGTAAAAGCTCGATAAGGGCATAGCTCGAACGCGAAGTTTCGCACACGTTAGAAAACACCACGCATCGATAACGAAGCGATATGGGCTGCCGCCGCATGCGGGTCGTGCACACACCGTTCCATTGCGATCGTCCAAACGATGCGTGAAGTTTGATCTGGCTCTCTGAAAGACTAGGAACGCTGCGCAAATAAAAACCTGACTTGCAAAAGAGGCGGCGCGGTCTAACCTTTGCCACTTAACCGTGGCGCATCATTGTGCGGCAATCCTTTCAACACAGCTGCCGATAACCCAAGGGGGGTCGTTCTTGTAATTTCTAAGCCGGAATAACATCTGAACTGTGCAACGTTTTTAGGTGATATTAAAAATCGTTGTTCCGAACTAGGAAAGACGCATCAATCGGTCCGCTTTTATGGAAGCTGAACGAAAAAAAAAAAAAACAAAACAAATAACGTCACTTTACCGGGACGGGGGGGAGGGGGTGCCCGGTCGAAGCGTTTTAAAACGCCGCGGACCATGTTCGAATAGTCGTCCAACAATTTTCCAATTTCGCATTTGTCCGGCGATTCGCGCGCAGATCCGCAGGTAACGGATGCCAGTCGTAACTTCGAGCCGGGGTTACGGAATCATCGGAATAATTCGATTACAATGCCCCACCAGACAGGACTCGAAAGCTTTTTACGACGACAATTCATCGTACGGGCCGACGGCAAGGGGTGGAGAGGGGGGGAGGGGAAACGAAAAAATCGATACCGAACAATGGCGGCTCGGCAAATTCGAGATCTCGAAATCGACTCGTTGGGGGGGAGCTGCTCTGCACTTTCGAGGCGGCGCTAGAGATAATCGGCAACGAAATTCGGTATGCACCCGCGAACACGGCGAATCACGCGATTATAATTTCGGGTACGTCATTCCTGATGTTTGTGAACGTTCGCCTGCGCGTGATGGAATCAAGGCGAAATCTCCCTCTCTCTCTCTCTCTCTCTCTCGGCGTGTGCGTATGCGGTCGAGGTCCATGCGCCAATCGACATTTATACAAATGCAGGGACGGGATATAAATGAAGCACACTACGGACTGCATCGGATTTGGCTTCGAAACGGCCTGCAGAGAACAGTCGTCCTGTGTGCAGACCTACAGGGGTATCTTTATGGGTAGCTACGCGAAAACTGGTTGGAACCGCCGGGAAAAATCTGCCGGGGGTGTTCCTGCCGATGCCCGGGTCTGGGGAGACCCGCGAGGAAAAAATTAGACATTGCCATTGGACAATTTCAGAATATAATTTCATTTTATTTGTGTTCATTTATTTTTGACAAATGAAGTATAGGGAGCCATTTGGCATATATGAGATTCCTTTAATTCACATATTTTTTTTTTAAATAAAATATCTTCCTGAACAATTTCTTAAATGTTCATTCACTGGCGCAGTTACCCTATAAGAATGTTAAAGCAAAAATTTTGATAGAATGTTTCGAATGGAAAATGGTTACGGTCAAGTTGAAATTTAATTTTGTACTTTCTGTTAAAGCAAAAATTTTGATAGAATGTTTCGAATGGAAAATGGTTACAGTCAAGTTGAAATTTAATTTTGTACTTTCTGTTCGATTAATTAAATTCGTATATGGTTATGTAAGAATTTTTTATGCGAGATTATTCACAGCCTCGCCGTATTGGTTGCGTGAATTTTATGAAAATGGCGCACCGTGTCGTCCATTACCGATCAGCAGTGTCCGATAGCCGGTTCGCGGTGTTCTTTGTGCGTGCGTAGCCCTGATCAGCTGTTAATCAAAAGTGTTGAGGTAACATTCCGGCTCAACCTGGACACTTGATTTTTGATTACAGGAACGTGAGGGCCGGGGCAGAAAGGGTAGCCGGTGACAATAGCCCGGGTGAAAGGGGGAGAGAGAGGGCGGGAGGGAGAGAGAGGGAGAGGACGCGACGTTTCCATGGCATGAATGCTTGGTAATTGCTACTAGAGGGACATCGTGCTTCATGCCAGGGAATCCCTGCATCTCTTCATCCTCTGTCCCCCGGCGTCCTCTCCTCGCAACCCCCGCGCTCGCCGGTGTGTGCCCCACCTTGTTCCCATATTCCTGTCGCGCGGTGTGTGTGTGTGTCCCTGTCTCTCTCTCCCTTTCTCATCGAACAAAATTGGCCCCGAAGCTCCGGATGGGTGCATTACCAATGCATCGCTGCGCATCCGTCGATTGAACTTTTTGATGCAGCCTCGAAACCGGCCACGTCCCCCATCGTCGTTCAGCATTTATATCGATGAATACGATGCTGCCCCGTGTGCCAACGTGCACTGACTCGTGTCAATCGCGTTGCATTGATCTTTCCCACCCCCGCGCGCGCGACCCCTCCGACCACCCCCGGCCCCTCGCGCCGATGGCCCTTTTTTTCGCCGTACCCGATGGCCGGCGCAATTTTTTCGGGCTAGGAGGCCGTTTCTTTTATTCCCTCGGAAATAAAAAGCCGAAAACGTCGATCGCTTTAAGTGCTCGCGCGAAATTGGCCCCTCGCTCGACAATGGCCCTTCGGCGAAAAAAAATTGTCACACCTACGGCGGATTACCGCGTGAAACACTCGTGTGTCGTCATCCGCGGACGCCGTATCGTTGTCGCCTTGAGATTTCTGGATCGTAGAGCGTACAGGGGACGATGCAGTGTTCCAAGGATCGGGCGACAATGGTACCCGTTATCGCGTTGAAAGACGCGGAATCGCGCGCGCGCCGCGCCGCTCCGCGCGAATCGGATCGCGCGAATCTGGTCATTTCCGAGAATCGTCCCTCCTTTCAGCGGCTGCTCGGGGGCTCGCGTCGCGATCGATGCCGCGGCCATTCAAACGCAATATCGAGCACGAAGATAGGCGGCCGCCCGCTGCCGTCTGCATTCACCCGGCGCATTTATCAACCGGCCGGCATCATTACCCACCGCGCGCATTCAACGAAGTTAGGCGCGCCGCGCCGCGCCGCGCCACGGCGTCTGCGACTGCCATGCCAGGCCTCTGAATGTGATTTTCGACAAGCGCGGAAAGCGCCGCAACCACCGGCCAATTTTTACGAAGCCGCGCCACGTCGATTTTTCGCCGGTAATTAACCTGGCGAGCAGTGGGACCGACGCTGTATTACGAACACAGTATTCTCTCCGTAACTGTGAAAGCTTCGGATCTGCAGACTCACAGTTACAGAGGAGGTACTAGATTCTTTGCAGTCTTGCATACCGAAACCATTTTTTATCACGTTCGAAAGATTGTCCTGGTTTTAGATGGGTCTGTGAAGAGGAAAGGGTTAGGGTACAGTATTCTCTCCGTAACTGTGAAAGCTTCGGATCTACAGACTCACAGTTACAGAGGAGGTACTAGATTCTTTGCAGTCTTGCATACCAAAAGCGTGTTCTACCGCGGTCGAAAGATTGTCCAGGTCGCCCAGGTGGGTCTGTGAAGAGGAAACAGTTAGGGTACAGTATTCTCTCCGTAACTGTGAAAGCTTCGGGTCTGCGGACTCACAGTTACAGAGGAGGTGCTGCACTCTTTTCAGTCTTGCTTACCGAAACCGTGTTCTATCGCGTTCAAAAGATGTCCAACGTATTCTCTCCTTCATTGTGAACACTTCGGGTCTGCAGACTCACAGTTACAGAGGAGGTGCTACATTCCTTGCAGTCTTGCATACCGAAACCGTGTTCTATCGCGTTCGAAAGATTGTCCAGGTCGCCCAGATGGGTCAGTAAAGAGGAAAGGGTTAGGGTATCAAATACGTGCAGCCCTCGAGCGGCTGCCAGTTTGGCGGCGTTATCGATCAGCCTCGCGTTTCGGAGCATCACCTGGCGGCAAGATTTCGTCTTGATCGCACGTGTCTGCGTCTTAAACGCTGGTCCGTGTTACAGCGTTCGGAACGATGTCTCCTAATTGTCCCATTATCGTTCCTTACAGGGTGGATTCGAATTGGTCGAACGTCAGGGATAGGGAAAGGCGGGGGGGAGGGTTTCAGGCAGCCGAGATCTATTGGAAGTACAGCGACGCGCGTAACTATCACAGTGTGGCGTCGCATTTAAGTAGCTGCACGCGGCCCGCCAATAAATCTTCCCTACGGCAGCGCGCTGTGTCGGGTACACGGGCTAGCGCCGGTACCCACACCGCTCGCCTTATTGCATATCTGCCGGACCGATGAAGTGGCGAAATCTAATTTCGTTCTGGGGATCGCCCTCCGATGCCGCGAATATAGACATCCACGGATAGAGTTATGGATGCCTCGTCTCGGGAATAATTGTGAAATGAACATGGAAATAGGGTGGGCACCGGGAGCCAACTATCTTGTTTTCTGGGTTATTCGCCAGGATTTATGGGGCCCGTCGTACAGTGGCCCACGAAAGTGCTCCGGCACAAGACTTTCATCATGAATACCAACGAACCGAATTATCGGTAATGGCGTTCGACGGGATCTACGGGAACCTGGGGTCACGGTAGACCCGGGCATCGCCAGCTCCGGCTTCGCGACAAACATTGAAATTCAATCGATTTGGATACAACTCGTTGCAAGTCCAGGAATTTTTGGCACTTTCGGGTCAATGTAGACCCAGATATAGTCGGAACAGTGGTTCTACAAGGATTAAATGTTTTTTTTTATACTCTACTCTATTCAGCGTGAATTGCTGAGGATTGAAATTAGATTGAATGAATTTTGTTGGGGAACACTTTTGCGAGCCACTGTACAAGCCTATACCGCGTGCGATCATTGAGAAAAGTGTCTGGTGGATATTTGTGGCGTGGACGCAATTAGGCCAGCAATTGTCCCTAAGTATCAACCGAGTACGAATACAATTTGTAAATTGAAGAATTTTAATTTACAAGAGTTCGGGTCACAGTGGACCCAGGCACAGCTAGGGTAGCTAACGAGCCCTGGAGATTACACGGTAGAAAAATGAGTTCTCTTTCCGCGGCTCTGTGGTCTGTAATTTAGAGATGAATGACTACACAGGTATCTTTTCAAGAAACGATTTTTTTATTTGCGGATGGACGTGGCCTGTAAGTGGAAAAAATTATCCACGAACGATAGGTGCCGTTATCAAATTCGCTGTTTTCACGTGACCGTGGGTTGATAAAGAACACCTGTTCCGGGTGAAGTAGTTACCGCGTGCGTCAAAATACCGACCGGAAAGTCACGTGAAACGTCGGCGAACCCTTCGAACACGTTTAAACTTCCGTCGATCGGGTCGTGCATAAAATTGTTCATATACTTCGCGAACGACCCGCGGCATTTTTCCAATTTATTTTAAACAACCTCCATCACGGCTGTACGACGATGATCCTTGGCAAGAATCAAACTTCGCCGGGGCTATTCCGTCGGGGAAATCCTCTGGCAAGTACTCGCAAGAATAAATGTTGTCAACTCCGCTTGTGTACTGTCGCTGCAAGTAACAATATTGCGTACGAAAGTAGCATTCGTGCTGTCCTCCACCGATCCACTTAATCCTCATCCTTCCGGGCCAGCAGCATTATTCCAGACACAGGGCTGCGATGGTTTTGCTCTTCGAAAAGATTCAAATAAATCACTGACCTCTTATCCGAGACAATAAAAAAAATGTTCTTCACTAAACATTAGTGTCGTGCAACGATAAAAACACTTCATAGATAAGATTAGTGAACACGATCGATTCAACAAAGTAATTATACACTTGAGATAGAGTGGAGCAGAATGTTAATAGATATTCGGTTTATGTTATCGGTGTGTTCCTACATCTTCTATTAGGGAAATTTACAGGAATAAAGACAATTTTCAGGGAGCAACGATTATATTTTACGTAATGTGAAAGTCATTAGCTAGAGTAGAGAACAGTGCCAAGTCATTTTACAACCCCCAACATACAGACATAGACCCGAGGTACTCGTAAACGTTCTACCTAAGTCTAGTTAATAAATTATTTAGTCGTCAAAGTATCATTCAGATTTTCACTACAGAAAGGCCCACCAGAGAAATTCGAAGAATAAGTGAATCGTAATAGTGAAGTTTAGAGGATGATTCTGAAAGCCAGTATACCACAGAAAATCTCGTAAAACGTAGCAGCACAAAGTGGTCTAAATTAGTGACATTTTGCTGAAACGTTTCAACCATAGATCAGCAAGCATTCATGAAAATATTTCAAATTTTATTTTATTACTTTTAAATGAACTATAAATAAATTATTTTCAGATACGCAACTATAGCCTGTCCACCCAGTAGTCAGCAGAGAGAAATAAAGCAAGCCCATTCATCACATTGTCCCTCTAGAAAAATATGCTAGCACTATATCTATCTAAATTACCATGCTATAAAACATCTAGAGTGAGGCGTATGATTGTCCTACTCTATCTAACCCAGATCAATCCCAGAGCTCACCTAGATAATCCAGAGTAGCTCAGGGTTAGCAATTGACGATAACGCGAAGGTCCGAGTTTGGACTCTAGTATGTTTGCGAATATCTTGAAATGCAAGAACCATGTACAATAAAGAAAATTTTTAGCCGACCTTGACCTTGAGATTATACTTTAATCCTTTACATTTGATTATGAGGTGCCATAGATGTTTCTTGTATAATAAAAGCCTTTTCTTTTGTAAAAAATTTAATATCCATAAAAAACAGTAAGAAAATAAAATAAATATATAATATAAAATATACGTACAGGTAGAAGCACCTATTTTTAATTTGGAAGGACTTTAGAAATATCTTCTTCTAACTTAAACTCATTAATAGACTCCGGATTTTATGCATTTATGGCAAAAATGAGTACGTGCAATTTAGAACAGTGTAAAAATTAGAAGAGTATTAATATATTATTTTCACTATATTAAAATTATTAGTGAAAAATATAAATTAATATTTAGCTCCTGTGTCTTGCAATTGGTGCACAAACTTTTTATTTTGCATAAAGATCCGGAGTCTACAGTCATTAATAATGTCTTTGAAACATATTTTATCACATAACTCGTGTTCTATACCAATCATAGCTAATCCACTCAGTCTGTTTTGTGTCATGGTGGAGTAAGTTTTAATTATTTTTAATTCAGAGAAACTTTTTTCTTCCTTGATTTTTAGTAAAACCGTTTTTTCATGAAAGACTTATTTTGCTTTAACATTTAATAAAACAAACCGTAAGAAAAGTCTTTCAGTTTTCAGTCTTTTTCCAATGGAAGAATATTATTACTATTGCAAATCACGGTTTTACATAAAAATTGCGCTCCCATAAAATTTAAAAAACCCGACATATGCCCTCTTTCTAGACAACCATTCAAATATGAACAGAACCTCCCCACTTATGAACGCGCGCATACGGCACAACCATAATTTTAAGGATGTTCTGGAGGTACAATGGGAGACAAAAGTATAAGAAATTCGAAATCCATCAATATATTGGCAATGAAAGCCATTCATGAGTACATTTGGCATTAAAAAAATAGATTAATTTAAAAAGCTTTCGTTTAATTAGTGAATTTCATGTGTATATTTATTTTTTAATCAAATTATCTTTATATTATAAAAATTGTAAGTGACTTTTGCGAATAATTGTACCCTCTGATTTGAACTTCAAGATAATAAATTTGTGATATTTAATATATTAGGGTAAGAAGTGTCTTAGGGTAAGAAACTGTGTCAAGTACAGTCTCCATGAACCTGAACCGTTAAATTTTGCGGGCTTAACGCGATAAAAGGATGAACTAGCATTGCACGGACGTGAACATTGATTGAACGCGCGTGAACCTTCGTCACCGGCGGCCTCACGATTCCCACCCCCTACAAATCTCTCCAAAAGAGAAGTAAGTTGGCAAAGACTGGCCTGATTATTCGCTAACTGTGTCTGCATGGACGCGAACTCCTCCGATCGAGAATCCGCCTGATTTTCCAGCAGTCGAGCTTCCAAAGCCGCGAGACGTTCCTCCAAACGAACAGACCGAGTTTGCATCTCGTTCCGCTAATCGCTTGCTCAGTCGCAGAATATCCCACTTCTGACACCAATGTAACGAAATCTCTATTTCGCTAAATAAATAAATACACTTTCAATAACTGTGATACGTTATCTTTCGGAGGAAGGCAACTTATCTTTGCTATATCGCTTTTATCGCCTTTGACGTCTCGGACGTCCGCTTTCTCTCGTGTCTGTCTTCCGACTCTCTTTCGTTCCAGTGTCGTTTTCCTAACGACGCTGTAACCAACCTGAATCTTCCAACAATTCTATACAACGGGTATACCGATAGACACGTAACATTAGTATGCCGGTAGACCCGTAACAATAATTACGCAATAAAAAGTTAAAAATAAACATTTAAATAAATTAAAAATACTTCAGAAAGCAATATTCATGGTTATTATTGAGATGACAACAGTTTTGTAACAGTTTATAATTTTTTGCTCTGTAACTGTTTAGCGAATCCTAATAAATTTTGAACATAATTAATTACATCATTTTTACTACATATAAAAAAAAACTGGAGTTTCTAGTTGCGTTTTTTCAAGGTTTAAATAGTGTTTGAAGTGGAATTTTATGAATTCCCCATAAAAAGACGCGTTAAAATGTGCAAACTTTAAGTGGCTATAATTCGTAAACGGTGCAGCGAATCAAACCCAAACTTTAGTAATTCCATTAATTTAGTAAGAATTATATCTTGTCAAATTTTCAAAAACTTTATTCCATTTTCATATACCTCCAGAACATCCTTAATTTTCTGCCCCTACCAATTTCGCCGTTCCTCAAATTTCCCGCTCTGGGCAATCGAGCTCTGCGTCCCTCTAGCTCGGACCCTGGTTCGACATACCAACAAACAATTTCCAAAGAAACAATACAAACTCCCAATCATAGTACACAAACTCTGGCCCGAAATTCTTCCTTATAAAAATCCCCGAAGAAACCAGAAGAATAAAGAAACAATTTCCACCATATACATTGTATATCCCAGAGTGGCACGTTAAACCACTGTGCGCCGGTTCGGCGTTCTAGTCACGTGGCCAGCGCGTCACGCAGAAGCAGAGGGAGCCTGGTCGAGTAGCGTCGACGGTACGCGAGCGAGCGCGCACGTGTCAGGTTCGTGTGCGACGAGTAAGCACGTATATACAGAGAGTGTACAAGAGAGAGTCTAGAAAAAGAGGTCCGACAGCGGGTCTCCTACATTGAAAAAAGAAACACAAAATCTA
This sequence comes from Lasioglossum lativentre, assembly GCA_916610255.1. Classification (NCBI taxonomy): domain Eukaryota; kingdom Metazoa; phylum Arthropoda; class Insecta; order Hymenoptera; family Halictidae; genus Lasioglossum; species Lasioglossum lativentre. The sequence goes on along the minus strand of OU744357.1, from coordinate 7,038,401 downwards.
TCCCTCCTTCTCTACCGCATTACAACCATCTCCGTCGTGCTCTCTCTCCTGACTCGACGCCGCAGATCGATTCCCCTCTACCCCGCTAACCCCCCACTACCTCCCACACACACACACACGCACATACACTGTAGAATACCCTCCCACACATACACACATATACGTATGCGATCTCTCGCAGCCTTTCCCTTTCTTCGCTTACACGCACACACCAGCGCACACATATACCGAGAGACTAGGCGATCGGAGCGCACAGCGTGTGCCGGCGGAGAGGGCTACTCACCCGTTCATCCTGATGGTAGATCTCCACGTTGACGGCTGTCCCCTAGCAGTTCGGATAAGCGAACTCTCCCGCCGCGTTCCACGGTCCACGGCACGCGAACTCCCGCGCGTTCCACGTTCCACGGGCCGGTGCGAGGCCACCGTATATACGCTCGTACTCAGCGACGACACGAGGACGCACCGAAAACAACAGGTTGCATGTGATACAGGCGGCGCGGCACAAATATGGCGGCCGTAAAAATCCGAGACGGCGACTGTATACAGAACCCGGCGACCGACCGTGAGCCCGCGGTGCTCCGAACGCCCCGGATTACCGAGAAGAGCCGCCTGTTCCCCACTTTTAGCCGGCTACTCGGCCCGTCCCTGTCTTTGTCCCTCCTACAACCGAGGGGGGGGGGGGGGGGGGTATAACCTTCTCTCGCTCAGTCTCTCTGTTTTCCAGTGTCCCCTCCCGCTTACGCTGTCTCGCTATTTAGCTGGCTATCCGGCCTCGCTCTGCCTCGCTCCTACTAGCTCTGCCTCGCTCTCTGCCACGCTCTCTGCCTCGCTCTCTGCCTCGCTCTGCCTCGCTCTCTGTCACCGTGACTCTGGCTGCCAGCAGCCTCCTGCCTCTGATCTTTCCGGTTTTTTCTCTGAAGGAGGTCCGATGATCCTGTGCGGTGTTCGAGGAAGGTCGCCGCCGCGGACCCGAGGACTGCACTTTCCCTCTCTCTCTCTCTCTCTCTCTCTCTCAGTGCCGTCACCGCCTCGATCGACGTAAACGTTCGAAACGATGCGGACTGCGGGCGGTCACACACGCGATCCTACCCTCGGAGCTGATGGCGCGACACGTACGCTGACCACCGATGATCCCACTGTTAACCGTGACCACCGTTCTACCAAGAGATCCCGGCGACAGAAACAACAGTGCACGCCTCGGGGAATCGCACGACGGGTTCATACACAACCGATTATCTATCTCTCTAGCACGCACGCACGCCGTATCGTCGTCACCAGCGACAGAAGACACGCGCTGCCACTTTTGGCCCCGTGGAATTTCGCGAGATAGATATTGCACCGTCCGACGCCGCCGTGCTCGGGCTGCCTGGCGACATCTTGCTGCCGACGGCGGAATCGTGTCTGTACTCCAGATTCAATCTACTTTTAACGCGTTTCTCGCTGATGTTTTTTTTTTTTTTGCTTATTTTGTGGAATCTCTCCTTGTCCCTCCGTTGCGGTAGGATTCGTTTTACGGTGCGTTCCTAATTTCCTAGAAGAGGTAAATTTTGGTGTATTCTGTGAATATATGTTCTCCGATGGCTGTGTGTACGTTAACGACAAGATTGAATTTTATTTCGGTTCGATCGGGTGCTATTTGAAACGGTAAAACGATTTAATGAATTCGAGAATGATGATACGCTGTTGTAAACATAGTAAAACTATTCGTGAGGAATGTTTACTTAACTCCTAGAGGTTGCAATTTGCATGCATGCAAATTTTATTTTGCAGAACAATCCGCAGTAGACTTTTATGCATTTATGACAGTGTGATTTACAAAAGTCAAAAACATCAGAAGAATTTAAAAATACTGTTATGTTATTTCTTCAACCTTTTAAACATATTGACAAGGAAAATAAATTTCTATGTCACTTCAGTTTGTTGCAATTCGTGCATAGAAATTTTATTTTGCAGTTTATTTAATAACTAGACTTTTATGCGTTTATGACAAAAAGGTGTGATTTACAAAAGTCAAAACATCAGAAGAATTTAAAAATACTGTTTTGTTATTTCTTCAACCTTTTAAACATATTGACAAGGAAAATAAATTTCTATGTCACTTCAGTTTGTTGCAATTCGTGCATAGAAATTTTATTTTGCAGTTTATTTAAAAACTAGACTTTTATGCATTTATGACAAAAAGGTGTGATTTAAAAAAGTAAGAACATCAAGACTTTTAAAAATATTATTTTCAACCTATTAAACATATTAGAAAACAAATTTCTATTTCACTCCAGTTTGTTGCAATTAAGGTAGAAAATTTTTATTTTGCAAAAAGATCCTCCGCATCTTGGTCACGAGTCTGACTCAATGTTATAGTGCAAGGGGTTATTAGCGGCTCGAGTGATTTGAAATTTGTTATTATAAATAAGTGTACCTCGCAATAGACTATAAATTTCAACTAATAAATTGTTGAAATGTTGAATGGAATACTTTGTAGGAGGGGTTTTCTACTAGCTAAAAATTAATTGATTCGTGACCATATATGAGATAGGGGATGGTCATTACGAGGGTGTGTAATGTCTGTGTGAATGTATGTATGTGTGAAGGTGTCTGCATTATCATGGGAGTAAGCAGTCGTTGGTACAGTTGGTCACGACAACAAAATAGTTAGGTACCAAGAGCCCTGTGCCAGGGAAACGCTTCTTGATCCGCGTTGTACATTCTGTGTGATTAATTGCCAATGCCAGGAGTTCACTATTAGCCTTAGAGTACCATAATCAATTAGACTTAAATCAAGAACATAACAATATTCGCACGAAAATTCGACTGCTATAACTTGCATAGTTTAGGGGAATATTTTATAATTCCGCCTTGTACTATCCACTAAAATTTTGTACAATAAAATGTATCAACTTCACCCCTCAACTCTCCTATTCTCCTAAAAAATAGTCTCACAAAAGATTCTCAGCTAACATTCTTTTTCATTTTACACTTCAGTTCAGCTTAATGTTTTTTTTATTCACGTATTTAATAGTATTTATACTTTTAAAAATATGTTTCATAGTATAAGACGGTACTAGGAAAATAATAAAATTTACTATATTTGAAGGATTTTAATCGAGGATTGTAAGAAGGTTAATAGATGATGGAGTTTCAAGTGGTTTTGGTTGGGACTGGTTTCATTAGCCAGACAGTGAAATGGAAGATGAGACGAGCGTGCATGCGACTCATCCATCCTTGAACCTCCGCTTCCTCATATGTTCCTAGTCCGTTGAACGTTTCTGTTTCTTTCAGAGCCATTGAAGCGGCAAATCTTCCTTCCCCTGGAAACCAGAGAACTATAGCAGCCATCGAAGGGTCCTTTGCTGCGTTCCTAATCCTCCTGGAATCGTCTTCAGCGGCTAACTCGGGAACCATTTCTCTAACATTTCTATTGTAACATTTAATACGAATCGATAAAATAAAAATCTTCAAAAGCTATACATATACAGTCATTATTATCCCTCGTACTTTCCTCAGGATGAAAATTCAACCAGCATCTTAGTTTAGATACTGTAAAATTTCTTCTTTCCTTCTGGGAAATCTGTTTTCTCAGTTATCAGTTATCTGTTTTCTTTCTGTTCCTCTTCATAAGTTGTAAGATGCACTTTTCTAAAATCTAGAATTATAAATGATACGTGGTGATTTAAAATTTAAAGTATTAAGCAAAAGTGGGTGAAATTTATCCTGGGATCCTCCAAGTATTTCTTGTTTAGTTATTATGTGTTGACGTCACACATTTGTCATTTGCATTTCTCAAGTCACTGTTGTATTATTAGAATTTTTATTGTTCCTGTGCTTCTTTGTGCTACAACTACCTTACTACCTTCTCTACTGAAAGAAAGAAAGCAGCTTGAAAGTGATTCAAGTGTCTTGCAACGGATACAGAGAATTTTTCTTTTGCATAAACGTGTCTGCGAGGTAGACCCTTATTCAAAAATTTGAGGGCCAGGTGATTTTCGAGGAAAGTCGAAAGAACGAACACGAAGGGATGAGTTCGACTGCGCCCGTCTCCATGTTATCCTGGTCAAAGATGTTTCGTATTACACGTGGCTGTAAGCCAGAGAACCACCCTGGATAACATCCAGCCCGCGGCACCAAGGGGAAGCCTCTGTTTCGGGGAAATGCACGGGAACGGGCCCCCTCGTTCATAATTTTATGCTGTGCTCATGTAAAATTAGCATATTAATAAGAAAGACGGCGACAGCGGTTAGGATAGCAGGATGAACTCGCAGGAGGATCCTCTGCTCCTCCTACCACTTCCAAGGATCCTTCCCTTGCTCCTCGGCTATGCTGCGACCCTAATCGCCGAGTCTCCGCATTTAGAACTCAATGGAGCGAATCTAATTGCAGTTATTACGATAATGCTCGGCCCGAAACCCCCTCGAACGATGTGTATAATATGCCGGGAAAATTAATGGCCACTGCACGAGACCTGTAATTTTTCGAAATAGACCACCATCGTGTGAAATGTGATCGTGTATTCTTTGAAAAATCTGTCGGTTTATGCGAACAACTATGCGTCAATATTGGCCGTGAAGAATGATTCTTTGTATTCACGGCTAATTAATAGTTCATTTCTAAAATGTACAGTTAGAGAGAAGCTTGTGAAAGACATTGTGGCGCCATCTAGGGAGATCATGTGACACAAGTTGGCAGAGTGATCTGCTAAAGTTTCAAGCTAACAGTGATCTGAAATACCATATCGCTAAAAGTTCCACCACCGACGAGATACTATCAAAGACGAGGTATACCTCGTTATATACTATTAAAGACTGCCAGCCCCTGTGCTATTGAGCGGCGCCAAAAGTGGGCACAGGTGAGCACAGATGGGCGCGGGGATAAGTGGAACTTACAGTGATCTGAAATACCACGTCACTAAAAGTTCCACACCGACGAGATACTCGTCGGTGGATCCGCGCTCTCTACCTAAATAGAACGTTTGCTCAAAAAACTACGTAAGACTGCGTCAGTAGAGTAGGTAAATGGATTTAGACCCGCTAATATTCAATAAAACTAGACCGGTGGTACTTTGTATAGGAGCACTTGTGAAAAGTGACAGAACAATAGTAGCTCGAAGTAATCTTATTCGCGTTAATTCAAAAATCAAATGAACCAGCTTGAATAATATATTTTGTTTCGAGGGAAGGTGATATTGCAAAATGTTATGGAAGGGAATATGTTTGAAATAGTCATTGCCCAGGTCTCACCACGAGGAGGTTGCTGCACAAGAGACCCGGAAAGGGAGTCAGAACGAATACAATATTCCTTCTGGCTCCCTTTCCTAACTACGATGAACTTATATTAACGCAGTATGTCGAGTAATTATTGCGAAGCAAAAGGTGTGAATCGGAGAAGAAGTCTCCGATCCACGGGGGACCAAAGGTGAATCAGGCAGAAGGCTCTGATTCATTCAAAGAGAGAAATAAAAGCGAACCAGAGCAGAGGGCTCTGGTTCGAGGGTGACGCGACGCGTACAATGCTTGCAGCCCAACCCCAGCCAGCACCGATACCCGAAGTGTCCTCACCAAGAGCGATGGCCAAGAGACGTGTTCAAACCGTATCCCACTTCTCAAGCGACCACCTGCCACCTTCGGTGAACGTGGGTGGTGTTACGGAAAGAGAGTGTGGAATACAGAAATGAACACTATCTCTCAACCACATACTCTCAATGGATCTACGTCGAATACCGGTACCAACTGGTCAGGTACATACAAGCAAGGTTCGACACAGCAGAAGGCTAACTTTTATATATATCACTTTTATATATATCACTTTTATATATGTCACTTTTATATATGTCACTTTTATATATGTCACTTTTATGTGTCACTTTTATAAATGCCACTTTTATATGTGTCACTTTTATATATGTCACTTTTATATATGTCACTTTTATATATGTCACTTGTATACATATATGTCACTTGTATATACGTCACTTGTATATACGTCACTTGTATATACGTCACTTGTATAATACGTCACTTGTATACATGTCACTTGTACATATGTCACTTGTACATATGTCACTTGTATATATGTCACTTGTACATATGTCACTTGTATATATGTCACTTGTATATATGTCACTGGTATACATATATGTCACTTGTATACATATATGTCTCACTGGTATATCAATGGTCAGTGCCTGGTCGGTCCCTGGTCAGTATCTGGTCGGTCCCTGGTCGGTCCCTGGTCGGTCCCCGGTTCCGGAGTCGGAGCGCACTTGCCAGAGTCACTGGTCCCGGTTGACTGACTAAGAGTGCTCGCCGAGTTCAGGCACACCTGCGCAGTCATATGAAACTCTCCCCACTCCATCCAATATCGATCGATTTCGATCGCCGTGATCGTAATTATTGATAAATTTATTATTTCTGGCTGTTGAATGTTTATAACAATTCCTTTTGCCTATGATGTCGACAAGCACCCCCTTGACCACGTTGCCATCTAATTTTTTAGTAAAAGTAGATAATAGAACTCGAGGTACAGAATAACTTTTAAACCATGAACATTCACACGCATTAATTTATTGAACACAATACACTGATAAATTTATTATTTCGAACTGGTTAATATTTACAATAATTCCTTTTACCAACGATGTTGACAAGCACTCCCTTCACATTTTTTCCATTTAATTTTTTACAGTAAAGTCTTGATCTAACTCTTGATCTTACTCTGTTTTTCAACATACTTCTGTTCCCACAGATCGATTCTTGGAATAATTATGTATAAACAAGTAAAGGAAATAATGCTCGTTTGTGAAATATTTTTATATTAAAAATTGAGGTATCTCGTATGAAATTTGAAGTATTACGTACAATATTTTTTGGAATTTTTTGTCCTTGATATTAGTTTTGATTTTAATATTTTAAAAATCAACGCCAAAATATTGTCTGCAATATTTGAATACGTTCGTCGGAGAATGTAACATTTGTTCCGTGATGATTCACCTTTTCACCGACGAGAATCTCCTCAGTGGTCTTCTACACCGACGAGATGCCGTCGGTGGCTTTCTGTTTCTTACTCCGGCGACAATATATCCTAGAGCACGTAAGAAAACGGCAAAATTTCTGGGACGACACGATGTCCCGTAAGGCTGGCCTAACCACAGACGAGGTATAAGATACTAACGCAGTAAACTGGGTTCTAGTCCATTCTACCAAGCAATAAATTGAGTTCTGGTCCGCTTGATGCAGCACCATCGAGCAGAAGTTGAAGAAACCGAATCTACCATACCCTCTCCGAGCAACCTAACAAAAGTATGAATAATTTATCACGAGGCACTGGAATGCAAAAACACCCTTAAGCATTTATTTTCTCATACATATCCCTCGAAGTAAAATGTTTTTCTAACTATACAGAACAATTTTATAGAACCTTAAAAAATATTAATCATTATACAACGATTTACAGTACCATGTAATAATGAAAATTGCTCTTGTTTTGAAAAATATAGAAAGCATTATATTTTCTAAAGTTATACTAGACGGGTACTGTCGTATATTCTCAATACAAAAGCTAGCGTTTAGATCTGTGTAGTTGCATAATTAGAATAGACATTTAATTTTCCTAATATGATAATAGAAAATCTTCTGACTCTGAAGGAACACAATCGGAGAAAAAGAAAGATCCCTTCGTGTAAAAGGAAAGCAACCTCCAACTTGATTTCGGCGCTGAACTCTAAGCCCACCATAGTCTCCTGTTCGCAGGGATATCACTTTTCATTTTTTTCATATCTCGACGTCGATTTTCGGTGTTTCTGGGTCACGTATCTGTTCCGAACGCTTCTCCGCTTCCCACTCTTCCAATAAACATTGAACTTCCCAAAAACGATCAACAACCCCTCAAGGACTAGCCATAGTCTCAAAGTATTTAATCACTTAACAATTAACAATCACTTAACAATTAAACAAATATCGTCTGGACACCCAGGAACATTTACAAAATTACTAAAATTCATCGATTTTATCCGAAGAAATTCCCGAGGAAATATTGTTGATGTGTCCATGAAAGATTTCTGTCTATAATTATCATTACCATCGACATGGACATAATTTTTTCATAATAATAATTTCTATCCTTTGTGTATTTAATTTTCTATGTATTTAGACTGTGCAATAAACGATCGAGGAAGATTGTTTGCAATGAAATAAGGCAGTCGTTCTTGAAATGTTGAAGAATATTTTATTCGTGTTTTCGTTTGTTGTAATATCTGACTGGGCGAACGAATGATCCTTTGCGGAATGCTGTGTTCCTGGTACCGAACGTATCGTGATTTACTCTTGGCACTGGCTTTTCTCCCTTTCTTTTCCTCGTCCGTGAGCCTCCTACACGATACAGACTCGGGGTGCACGGTACACGAGACAATAGCTCGCGAATATGCGATCCTGGTTCCAGATGTATCGAGAACGATTCGACCTTCTCCATTTTGATGCCTGTAAACTTTAGCGATGGCTTCTCTCTAGCACGTTGTAACACCCCTACCGTCCAATACCATTAAGATTATTCACTCGAAGAATTCGCCGTTCACTCGACAAAAACCACTACAAACGAGAACCCCCTCTTCAACATTTTCTAAACAATCTACACATGCAAACTTCAGAATTACACCTCGATGTTGTAACATTATCGAATTATATAAAAATCTATGAAATAATCGGTGGTGTATCTAATGAATAATACGTAACGAATCGAAAGGGGGTACATACATGTATGTATTGTAAATTACATAAACGATAGATTGCTGGAATAGATTTGTAAATTACAGGATCCATTTTTGTGTAGGAATGTTGTGTTAAATAACGCTGCCCCAGCTGGATTTTCGAACGAGGAAGTGTAAAATGTTTAATGGAACGTGACAGTGAAAGGCTCGAGAGGGGTACAGCGTGCACAGAAGCGCATTTGGTGCCATATTACATGCGCAGTGTAAACAACTCCGTTACATCGGTGGAGCAGGAGAATAAAGCAGCTGAGGAGGTGAACATGGCGGGAAACGCGACCAACCAGAGGCACATATTGGCGCGAAGCAGTGCATAATTCTTATTCATCGGTTGCAAAACGCCCACGCGCGATTGTTTCCCCCAAAAACATTATTTACAAATGCCCGTACTTCGCAACTGAACCCTATCGCTCGAAAAACACATTCTTTTTATTTTCAAAGAATAATCATTGTATTTTTGGAGCTCTATGAAAATTGCTTGCTAGTTATCCTTCATTGTCAAAATTTAGTCATAGATTTACTCCAATGTGAAATGAATATCTTCTAATTTCAGGATGAAAAAATCAAATAGGAACTTATGGTGATTAAATCTTCCTATTTGTTTTAAATTAATTATTAATTATATTTATAATTTGACACACAAAAGTGTATGCTTTTCAAAGAATAATCATTGTATTTTTTGGAGCTCTAAGAGAATTGAGTGCTAGTTATCCTCCATTGTCAAAAAGTTATAGTTTCGTTCCAATGTAAAATGAATATCTTCTAATTTCAGGATGAGAAAATCAAATAGGAACGTATGATGGTTAAATCTTCCTATTTCTTTTAAATTAATTATTAATTATATTTATAATTTGTCACACAAAAGTGTATGCTTTTCAAAGAATAATCATTGTATTTTTGGAGCTCTATGAGAATTGCTTGCTAAGTTATCCTCCATTGTCAAAATTTAGTCATAGTTTCACTCCAATGTTAAATAAATATCTTCTAATTTCAAGATGAAAAAATCAAATAGGATCATATTTCTTTTTATAATCATATACATTAATCAATCAATCATGATTAAAATTTTAATCGATTAATGCCCAACTCTGGTTTCGCTCCAATGTAAAATGAATATCTTCTAATTTCAGGATGGAAAAATCAAATAGGAACGTATGGTGGTTAAATCTTCCTATTTTTTTTTAAATTAATTATTAATTATATTTATAATTTGTCACACAATCGTGTATGCTTTAGACAAGGTAACAAATTTTTTGTCAATTCAAGTGTTTCGATCCATGATTGTCCTCCAATCTTGTGCGTGGTGATCGTTTAATAATTTTCTATATGGTACGGTGCTTAGGGCGTTTAGGGTATTTCGTGGAGGCGCGCGCGCGGCCGGATAGAGGAATTCATATCTCTCATATATCGTAAGATAGGGAAGTAGAACGTTCAGGAGCATCGAGTTATGGCGAAGCATACATATTTCTCATGGAGTGCAGCATCTCACCATGGCAACACCCTAGCCGCCATTATGAGCTATACCGTGTAATACGAAGATAACGTCGCATAAATCGCGGATCATACACGAGAAGAATGAGTAGGAAAAACAAATAACCGAATGAAAAATTAAATATATTAATCATAACAAATCTACCAAGAATTAATTACAAATCGTATCGGTCGTTATCATATTTACAGTAAAATGGTAATTTTTGTTCTCGTATTTTTCAACTTTTCTGTTTCTCGTATTACCTTGAGGGATACACATCGGGGAATCTAATATTCACCTCGCAACTGCGGATGAAATCCTGTTCAAAATGCGTAGGTGTATCTTGTTGAGGGAGAAGCGTGAGCGACCATCTGAATCCCAGAACTATACCCCCTAGTTTCGGATGCAGACATAAATAATATCCCACGCTGATAATTGCAGCAACCACGCATTCTAGCTACCTATTGTTGGGTTTGAGCCCATTTTGGTAGGTCCCAAAATTTTACCATGCAATCCAAATTTTATGTCTGACACAGTCTGTCAAAGATGCCCTTTATGCAAAAATTAATTTCCTGCTCTTTTAATTGGTCAACGTCATCAATTCATTGATACCCTATTTTTACAGGACTAAGTTTAAATAAAAAATTATTAAATATCCAATTTATTAGGATAAGGATGTAAATAGAGGATTAAGCGATTAAGCGAAATAGGTTAAGGTGTTGTAAGGAGTTGTAAGGATTGTAACCCTTAGGGGACCAAATAAAGTACATATATAATAATTTTAATAAAAATTCTTATAGTAAATTTGATCGAATGTAATTTAAAATAGTAATTATTTTTTAGGTTCGAGTCAACTTTACTAGGCCCTCAGACAATTCCCACAGACCCTAATTTTTCCTCGGATCCTGGGCGCACAGGTAATGGGTTCGGACCCCGATGAAACCCACACGCAAAGCCCACGCTATAGCAATCGCTACGTGATCGGACGTCCAAGACCACGGGCGATCCCTAGCAAAAACCCGTTCCTCCCACTGCCGGAAGACGTCGGCGTCGGTGGGACGAGGTTGTTCGGCTGGTGGTCTGCCCTTTCGGGAACCGGTGGCCAGACGCAGAGGAGCGCGGGAATCCGGAGGGAAGAGATTCCCCCAAGGCCAAACGAACGAGCTCCATCCACCTGCTGCGTTCCTGCTGAAAATGCGTGGGCGCGGTCTCCCCGAGGGCTGGCCGAGGCCAACGAAGGTCGCACCCTTTTTCGGCTGGCGTGTGTCTAGCCCTTTCGTCCAACCTCTCGCCCGACCATCTGTCCCCTACCAAAACCCGGGGCTGGAGCAACGCTCGACCGTTGTCCCCCCGAACTCTCCCCGTCCTCCTCCGTTGCAAGATCCTTTGGAAACGACCCGTTTTGCCCCAAAGGGATTTCCGGCGCACGCGCCGATCAACGGAGCACGGCGCGGCGCGCACCATCCGCCGCGCGGCGGGGCGGCCGGGCGGGGGGGGGGGGGTGGGGGGGTTTATTAGCGGAGGCTTCATTCGGATCAGTCCTGTCTCGGCAGACGCTTCTGGTAACCGTGGCAGGGACCCCTACCACCTCTACGACCGTTGCCATGGTGCCTACCTACGCCTCCGTGTGTGCGCGCCTGCCGCTGATACACCCCACGCACATTCGCCACCAGCGGATCCCGGGAAAAAATTCGAGAGACAGGGTGTCAAGAGGACGCCGGGAAACTGTTTATCCGACCCCTTGTCCCATATTCGGCGTCGCGTATAAAAAGAGAAATTCTTTTTTTCTTTTAATTGATCTCCTTGGAAATTCGGAATGTGGGTCATAGAAATTTATCTTTAGTCCTACAATGTTTTTCCGGGAACCTGGAATGTTTACTACGGGTCCTAGAATCTTCTCAAGTCCCAGGTATCCTCGCGAAGGTCGTGTAAAGAAATGTTTGGTCCTGGCTACCATAGGCGTATTCTACATCTTCGAATTGAGCAAAATTGTCCTTGACCTTGAATGTCAAGGTCAAATATTTTTTTTTAATTGCACGATGCATAGAGTACAATGCGATTAAAAAAAATTTGACCTTGAAATTCAAGATCAAGGACAATTTTTGCGGCAACTTTTTCTTACAGATCTTCATCGATCTGAAAATGTAGAATACGTCTATGGCAGCCAAGACCAAACATTTCTTTACACCCTGTACAATATTTGTGATATTTGTCTTCTCATGAATTGTGCAATTGTTATGCAATAACATATGCAATACAATTTTCTATGACAGCTGTTGTCGAGAACTTCCAAGAAAAAGATTCTTCAGGAAACCCTAAGCAGCGGGTGATTTACCGAAACTCGAAGAAAGAGCCCTAAGTGGACTCTCAGGGTGTACCCTCACGATTTCCACAGAAAAATGCTCGCACTCAACATTCACCACTCTCTTTAGCAACTCCAAGTGATCCGGCTCGGTACAAGCACCAACCATTTAAATTCAACTGCTAGAAAACCCTTTGAAGGGTCTCACAATTTTTTCCAGAGACCTAGGATAATATGCGTACAATTTTTCGAAGGTCCCACGATTTGTTTCCAGGTATCTGTAACCAGAGTTGGGCAGTAATTGATTACATGAGTAATTAATTACATCTTCAATTACACGAGCAAAAGTGGACTACATTTTCAATAAGAAAACAGTAAAATGGTCCAAAACATCAAAATAGTGGTTTAAAAGAACAATTACTGGTTGACCCAAAGTAATTGCAATTACAATTACAATTACATGTAATTGTACTTTTATTTCTGCAATTACAAGTAATTGTAATTGGTAGTTGCAATTACTTAACGCCAAAATGGCACTAAAAAAAAAAAATTAGATGTCTACTCAATGGAAATGTCTAAAAAGAACAAACGAAAAAAATATGTTAGGAAATATTTATTATTTATTAAACTTCAACTTAGGGAAGGATTGGTAGAAAGGTGTGAAGAAATAGTAGAAGAAACCAAATGTAAGGTGAGAGTGGGGGAAGAAGAAGGGAAAAGCTTTTGGACAGAAAGGGGAGTGAGGCAAGGATGCCCGCTAAGCCCACTACTATTTATTAAACTTCAACTTTATTAAACTTGTAATTGCATTACAATTACTTGTAATTGCATTACAATTACTTGTAATTGCATTACAATTACTTGTAATTGCAGAAATAAAAGTACAATTACATGTAATTGTAATTGCAATTACTTTGGCTCAACAAGTAATTGCGGACCACAATTACAATTGCAGTGATTTGACAAGTAATTGCAATTACCAATTACAATTACATGTAATTTTAATTTTATTTCTGCAATTACAAATTACAGCAATTGGTAAGTAATTGTAATTGAAATTACTTTTTGCCCAACTCTGGCTGTAACGCGTCTCCCACTGATTTATCTTGTGTTTCGGTAGTCATTGTTCGGAACATCTACAAACACGGATTCCACGGCCAAGTTCACGGCGTCCGCGTTCCCGTCCCGGCCCGTTACGTTACGTTCCTTGGACTTCCTGTGTTCCTGTTCAAAGAGCGGGGGCGGCTCCCGCGGAGGGCAGGCCGTCAAACATGCGGGGCGGAACCATGACATAAAGAGGCGGTGCGGAATCGCAAGCTCGCGTTGACGAACATCCTGATCTAAATTGAACTGATCCTGGCCACGGATCAGGCAGGCTCTCTCCCGCCGTCTCGCTTCGACCGGCTGGCGGCTTCGCGGTGCGGGTCGAGCCTGTTCACGGGCCGAGAGCCTCCGCGCTCTGCCAGAAGGTTGTTCTAAGGCGGAAACGCCCAGACGTTAGGTGTATCTGCGTGGCGTTGCTGATGTACGCCCAGGAGACGGGTAGGTGCTCTTCTTTAACCCCGGGACACCTCCGCCGAGTGTCCAGAAGCGTCTCTGTCGCCTCGTTAACGTCACGGTCTCGCGGACGCGTTCACGAAATTTATAGCTCTGTCAAGCGTTTAGGTGCCTTTGGTACTTTGATGAGAATGAGGGGATGAAAAAGATATACGAAGAAAGAGGTCAGAAATAGTTGAGAAGATCAATGTTAAGCATTTTGTCATGAGGTCTATGACTTGAGTCCTTATTTGAGGGTGACAGGGTGACAGGGTGATTTATTATTTATTAGAGGGTGATTTATATTAACCCTTTGCACTCGGAGTTATTTTAACACGAACATTAAACATTTCTTCCCACCTAGAATAATTCTAATCTATATATGATTTTTTTTCATTTTATGAATATGAAGTTGATATAATACCTCATACAATACTTAAATGTTTCGTAACTGATTAGGTAGCACCATATTTAATAATGTAAACAATATTGTGAATAAAGGTACAGTAAGTTTTAGTGGCGACTCTGAGTCGCCACTCGAGTGCTAAGGGTTAAAGCTGTTATACTTTCCTTCGAACGTCGAAGATTTCGAATCTTGGATTTCTGAAACTTTGAAGGCGATCAGAATCGAAGTTTTTCGAGTTGTGACTCTGAAGATCATAACAGCCCGTTACTCTAGAGTTTTGTTTTATTATTATACTATTTATTATTAGACTATATCCAACACTGTGAAACGATTGGAATGAAACTTGATATTTGGTAATGATTTGTAACGGTGAATAGTCTAATGGGGTAAGAGTAGATTATTTTGGAGTGGTTCGAGGGTAGTAAAAACATCATCATTCGTGGTTGCGAATATTCTAATGAGGTAAGGTGGTTTTAAACTTGATATTTGGTAATGATTTATGACGGTGAATAGTCTAATGGGGTAAGATTAGATTATTTTGGAGTGGTTCGAGGGTAGTAAAAACATCATAATCATTCGTGGTTGCGAATATTCTAATGGGGTAAGGTGGTCTTAAACTTGATATGTGGTAATGATTTGTGACGGTGAATAGTCTAATGGGGTAAGATTAGATTATTTTGGAGTGGTTCGAGGGTAGTAAAAACATCATCATTCGTGGTTGCGAATATTCTAATGGGGTAAGGTGGTCTTGAACTTGATATTTGGTAATGATTTATGACGGTGAATAGTCTAATGGGGTAAGATTAGATTATTTTGGAGTGGTTCGAGGGTAGTAAAAACACATCCACGTAATAATCATTGGTGGTTGCGAATATTCTAATGGGATAAGGTGGTCTCTCGTTCCCCTACAACACGGCGATCCATTCACCCTCCGAACCGCCTCCTGGTGGAGAATGAAACCGGTTCGTGCCACCCCTAGGGTTGTCGCACCCCAATTCGGTAGCCCGTCGTGCTCCTCGCCGCTTATTCTCCCCTGGTCACCTTGTTTACCGTTGTATTATCCAGAATTGTCGTTCGGCTCATTTGTTATTCTCTCGTACGACGATTAGTCCAATTCGTTCTTCGCCGTGTGGCTCTTTCCGTTCGAGAACACGCGAATACATTCTCCATGGTATCCGTGAATTTATGTTACCCTAACACTTTTGTGTGTCATCCAATAATCACCTCGAGGCTCATGGCGTCCTGGTACCGGTAGGTTACCAATAGGGAAGCAATCTGCTTCCAGATAAATCCCTCGGGTTGTTTGTGTACGTACAGATAGTGTCAAAAACTGGATTCGAGCTGTGTGTATTTGTTTTTTTGTACACACGAGGAATAGAGGAACTGTTTGCCAGCAACGTAAACGTTTTACGTCACTGTATAAGATGAACGCCGGTAGGATTACGAGGGGTAGATATGAATATTAATTACACTGTGGGTGACACCGTACAGGCGGCCATAATCGGGCAGGAGGTCTGCCCTTGTAGGCCGAATAGAAGGGACTAAAAACCCTTTGGTAAATCCCAGCCTCCCTCCAATCACGGCTGGTCTATAGGAATGGCCGTGAACTGTTACTTTTGGTAAGCTCGTGATTCGATCACGTTCGTTCCCAATCACGGTGATTTTTCATAGTGATTCGTGATTGCTTCTGATTGGCGGTAACAGTTTTTCGCGAAAATCACAGAGCATAATCTGTATTCTTTCTATTAAAAACAATAAAAACGACATCACAATAAAACTGCGAGTTAGATCGCGTCAAGTGAAGAAATAATGAGGAACAATGGGGAATAATGAATAATGTCATGACAGTGAGCAAATTGACTCTAGATTAAAAAATAACGATCACAGCGTGAATGAAGTTAAAATCACCTAATGTCAAGGCATGTGCTTATATCCACATCTTTTTCAAAAACTGTAAGCTATCCATTTAATTTATATTTAACCTGTATTTTATATTTCTAAAAAGGATAAAATTTTTTCTTTTTGTAACATTGTAACACCAATTGTAATGCGAAATGGACCCATGTAAGGGTCTGAAGAGCTTATAATAAATAAAAACCGTGATCGTGATTCTGCGATCACTGTGATAAATCACGTTTAGTAATTTTGCACAGCATCGCTACTGGTGTATTCGCTAGGAACAATGCCTAGGGACAGAGTTGGGCAAAATTGTCATCTAAATAAAAATTTCGAATAACGAATAAAAAATAAAAAAATTTTTATTCATTATTCGATGGTTCGCATTTATTAGTGTTGGTAGTAGTTATGGAATGATTTATTCGAAGCCTCCGAATAAAAGATGAAAAAATTATTCGAAGTTCGAATAAAGTCACTTCGTGTAAAAAAAATTATCTTTATTCATGGGATAAATTCTCGTCGAATATTAATTCGATGCACGTCGAATAAAGATACTTCTTACATTCGAACCATCGAATAATAAATAAAAATTTTTTAAGTTTTTATTCGTTATCCGAAATTTTTATTTAGACGACAATTTTACCCAACTCTGCCTATGGGATTTTACGAGATACTACAACCTGTCAGAAAAACGTAGGAGCAATATAAAAATTGTGGAGCTAGCAGAGAACAAAATGTGAGGCTGAGCATAAATATTGTAGGGCTTACAAAAAAGTAGTGGAAAAATTTCCAAAATAAACTGTGGGGTTGTCGATGACTACGGGGGTCCAGAAATGAATTACTAGCAGAGAAAAAATGTGAGGCCGAGCATAAATGTTGTACGCTTACAAGAAAGTAGTGGAAAAATTTCCAAAATAAACTGTGGGGTTGTCGATGACTACGGGGGTCCAGAAATGAATTACTAGCAGAGAAAAAATGTGAGGCCGAGCATAAATGTTGTACGCTTACAAAAAAGTAGTGGAAAAATTTCCAAAATAAATTGTGGGGTTGTCGATGACTACGGGGGTCCAGAAATGAATTACTAACAGAGAAAAAATGTGAGGCTCAGCATAAATGTTGTAGAGGGCTTACAAAAAGATAGTGGAAAAATTTTCAAAATAAACTGTGGGGCTGTCGATGACTACATGTCCAGAAATGAATTATGCGTGATATTTTGCGTGACAAAAATTGTGGAATGCTGCAAAAAAAATTGTAGGGTCTCCGGACGAACTAAAAAGCATGGTGGGCCAGTAAAATCACAGCCGGATGCACAGCGGCGTCAATCCCGTAGGTAGCTAACAAGCAGCGTCTTCGATCGGAGCGTTCCGAACCCCGTCGCGTTCCTCGACAGGATGTTATCCTGTGAAAAAAGCGTGGGTGGAATCCCGACGAGGCGAACCCTTTCTCTCCAACTCCGTTCTCGTCGCATTCCTGGCTCGGCCTTGGGT
Organism: Lasioglossum lativentre; assembly: GCA_916610255.1. Taxonomy (NCBI): domain Eukaryota; kingdom Metazoa; phylum Arthropoda; class Insecta; order Hymenoptera; family Halictidae; genus Lasioglossum; species Lasioglossum lativentre. The sequence goes on along the minus strand of OU744357.1, from coordinate 7,020,554 downwards.
CGATGGCAGCGCTCTTCAGCGGGCAGAGCTGGCAGAGAGAGAGCGAGAGAGCGAGAGAGAGAGAGAGAGAGAGAGAGAGAGAGAAGAGAGAGAGGTAGCCTCGGCGCATAAATTTTCCTGGCGTTCCGTTTTCCTCCCGGAGTCCGGCTTTCTTCATCCCGAAGGGCTGCCGCCGCGAAACGACAGTTTCCGAAGAACGGGACGACGGAACAGAGCAACATGAGTCCCTAAGGACTCGCGTTATATGCATCTCGACAATCCCAACACACCGGGTATACTTTCTCTCCTCGGATGCTCGCCTGCTTCGAATATGTGAATATATTTTATTCAACCCTTTCCCTCGGGCTTGGGATTAAATTATTTCTGGTCGCGGGGTTGCGGACCGGTCCCCGTACCGTCGAGAGCCGGTAGACGACGACGCGACGCGACGCTACGTCTCTCGGCAGCCTAGCAGCCCCGCAACAGCTCTCGACCAACATCGTCCAACGTTCCCAAGAGGCTTCTTCCACCACGGTTACCTTACCAGTCTTTCGAAAATACAGTGCAGTCGTCGCAGTGCCCGGTGGGTCGTGCGGGGGTACTGCCGCAGGAATTTGGTGCGACCAACAGCTCGCTCATGCTAGCCTGGGATCAGGGGATCAAACCAATAGACTGCCGATAGCCCCTTCGGTTATTGGAACGATCGGAACCCGTGTCAGCCACCTCCTACAGCCGTCTCAGGAACGCCCTAACCACAGGGCTAAAGGGGCGCCAGCCTTTTGTTGGGGCAATTTTGTATTTTTTATTTGTTTATTGGTAACACGCTTATTGACTTTTCCTAGTTCTCAATCTTTGGTAAATCTTCACCGGGTCACCCCGCACCCACTTTCCCTATTTTTTTAATGAAAAGGGCCGCATTATTGTTCCTAGCCCACGGGCGCCAGCCTTTTGGGGCGGCAATTTTGTATTTTTATTTGTTTATTGGTAATACAGTTATTGACTTTTCCTGGTTCTGAATCTTTGGTAAATCTTCACCGGTTACCCCGCACCCACTTTCCCTATTTTTTTAATGAAAAGGGCCGCATTATTGTTACTAGCCCACGGGCGCCAGCCTTTTGGGGCGGCAATTTTGTATTTTTATTTGTTTATTGGTAATACAGTTATTGACTTTTCCTGGTTCTGAATCTTTGGTAAATCTTCACCGGTCACCCCTTACCCATTTTCCCTATTTTTTGTATGAAAAGGGCCGCATTATTGTTACTTGCCCACGGGCGCCACATATTTTAAGACGGCCCTGAACCGTGTTTGAGTTGTTCAGCGAGACTTACACCTGCACGCGGTTCCAGCTCTTTTAGGCGGATCCTCGCCTGTTCCTCGGTCGAGTTATGACGCTATCGATCTGACGCCGTTTAATGGACAGTTTTGACACGCTGCGATTATTACCCTCGACAGAAAGAACCAGGCTCCGCCCTCTGGGCACCCTGCAACTCCTACCAGCTAGAGTCCCGGTGTACGGCTTGCCATTTAAACCGCTTAATCACCGGCAATTTGCATCGCAAATTTTTCCTTCACTGCTGCCCACCCCCTGGACGTCTTCCTTTTTATTATTAGTTTTTTCGCGGTTTTCTTGAAAGCCCGAAAAATATTCGACGTCATTGTGTTTTGCCCTCCCCACCCCCCTGGGGATTTTGGAGTCGACGACCGGACGAATATTAGGACACCTCTTGCCGCGTTATGCTAGCCCTCTCACGATGTGTGACTCGAAGCACTTGAACGACTAACCCTTTCCTTCGAGCCGAGTCTCGCGAACGTTCTCATATGTGTAAGCAACCGACCAACTGGTTCGGCTGTATCGCGGACAGCTCAACGGGAATCGGGTTCGACGCGACAACGGCTTCTTAGCACACGGGTTTTCTTTCGCGGCCTCGTAAAAGTCTTGACTGCGTCGGCGTCTATCAGGAGCGACGCATCGGGGACACGCACGTTTTTCTCGCACGGACGGGAACCGATAGAGGAAAGTTCGGTTTTCCCGGCGGACTCATGCTGCTCTGGTAACACCGGAAGGCGCCGATTGATTGGAAACCCCACGCGGGATTCTACCTGATCGTTCGCCGACCACAACCTGCCTATGACGTCCTGGTGTCAAAAAAAGGTTTCGAGCTTTTTTTTTTACGCTCCAGGAGCCCACCGTTTCCGGGAGAGAACGTGCTCTCGGTGGAAAGAGTACGGAGAGTCGCTCGAAGCGTGTGAACGATAACAATTTGTTTTATTGGTCGGTGGAGAGAGTGGTTGGGGGTGGTTAATGTTTAGGAAATTATTGTTACCCGGAGGGGGTGAGTTTTGTTAAGGAATTTCCGAGTGGTGTAAAGTTTGTTGTGCAGTTTAGAGGAGGCTCGAGAACCTGTGCAAAGTTGCTCGATCAAACTGCATAATCAGTTATAACGATTTCTCGCGAACAAAGAGAAGTCGAGGAAATTCCTAGGGAGACATAGGTTGCTAGGCGGTCACGCTGTTTCCCCTTTGTGTCGTGGGAGGGACGAGGACGGATTCAGATTCTTGTCTCTGTTCACAGTTCAGTCGCGAACCGAGTCTGAGAGACAATTATACTAACTACAGAAATTGAACAATTTTATTGGGTCGGAAATTGTTTATGTAAAAGTTGTTGTAACTTCGTGGGAGGAAATCGGACGACAGGCTACCTGGGCTTGTTTCTGAAGCCTCTATTTTCATCACCGGAAATTGTTTTTCCTTTTAAAAATTTTTTGATCGGATAGTGACTCTGCAAGTGAAAACACTGTTTACTTTTCACTCAGGGTGCAATAAAATGGCACGCTAAAGCCGAGACTTCAATCTACAAATCCATATCAGATGTATCCAGGAAAAAATTTTTTTTATCTTTGCAGAGCTACTTGAATTTAAAGAAATTTTTTAAAAATGGCTGGTAACGTTATGGAGCGCAATTTGGAGTGAAAACATCCTCGCAAAAAATGACTTTGTGTGATCAAAAGTGTAGGTTCCACTCTTCGAAATGAGCCTGGGTAGATCATCGTACAATTTTTTTGCAGATTCATGTATGTAAAGATTCGTGTATCCTCCGATTTTTTGTTTGTTTTATTATAAGCTCTTCAGACCCTTAAATGGGTCCATTTCGCTTTACAATTGGTGTTACCAGATTTGGGCAGTAATTGATTACATGAGTAATTAACTATATCTTCAATTACATGAGCAAAAGTGGCCTACATTTTCAATAAGAAAACAGTAAAATTGCAGAAATGAAAGTACAATTACATGTAAGTGTAATTGCAATTACTTTGGCTCAACCAGTAATTGTAATTGCGGACCACAATTACAATTACAGTGATTTGACAAGTAATTGCAATTACCAATTACAATTACATGTAATAATAATTTTATTTCTGCAATTACAAATTACAGGAATTGGTAAGTAATTGTAATTGAAATTACTTTTTGCCCAACTCTGGATGTTACATTGTTACAAAAAGAAATAATTTTATTCTTTTTACAAATATAAAATACAGGTTAAATATAAACTAAATGGATAGCTTACAGTTTTTGAAAAAGGTATGGATATAAGCACGTGCCTTGACATTAATTGACAGTGTATTTACCTAAACAATTCTACAAAAATTAATTCCGACGTATTCTCTGAAAATATGAAGAACTATCCCCACGGAGTATTTGACAATATTAAAAATGGCATCCGCTCTGAAACACGTTCCTCCGATAATTTCTGGTAGTCTTCGTTCGACGAGAGGGGACTGTCAGCAGGGTGGCAGCGTAGGAGGTGGCGAAAGTCAGCCAGAATTAGCAGAGAGCGGTCGGTAGTCATAAAGGGTGAGCAAATGCCGATTGACCTCCTCGTGGCTCTGTCCGCCGGGTAGAGTTTCTATGAATGTTCCGTCGCCGCCCACAACCCTTTCTCGTTTCTCGGCGTCCGTCTCCTACGAATTCCCGGCGAATGCGTGGAACAATCGTGGTCAGGGGATACACGCGATTTGTATCCGTGTTCGATGATCATCGCAGGCCAGACACAGGAATTTCCGTGCGCGGCAGCAACGCCGACGAAGATAGACAAAGAGGGTGGGGGGCGGGCGGACGGACGAGGAGAGGAACGACGACCTCGAAGCTCGAGATTCTCCGACGTTATAACTTCCTGGTCGCTGTCACCGCATTCCTTTTATGCAGAGTCACTCGAGCGGAACGAAGGAATTAGATTTCGTTCGATGCCTGCCTCTCGCGGCGACATCCGCGCCCCCTGGATCGACAGATTAGGCGTCGCCTCGCGCCGCAATTAGGCTACGCGAGGTTCGTCAGTGACAATCATTTGTACCGCTGGGCGCTAAAAATACAAATAATTGTTTTTTAAATTTAATTGAGTGTAATTTAAAATAGTAATTATTTTTTTGTAGAATTCAGGAAATGAAAATTGCTAGGTGCATCAGTACCTGTTCTAGGTTCTTCGTGACGTTACCAATCAACATTAATGGCATACAAATATTTTATAGTCTAGAAAATGATTGGAGGGCTCGTGAAAAAATAGACAGGATCGGAGGACAAATAATAGGACGTACAATAGTCTTAGGGCACTCGAAAAAATTCTAGGGTCTACAAAAAAAATTGCAACGAAGGGTACTGTAAGGTCAGGGAAAGGTAATAAGACCTACAAGAAAATTCTAGGGTTGATCAGAATCATCGTGTCCACGAGATAGTCATGTGGCACTCAAAAAAATTCTAGGGCCTATAAAAAAAATTGCAACGAAGGGTACTGCAAGGTCAGGGAAATGTAATAGGACCTACAAAAAATTCTTGGGCCTATAAAAGAATTGTAGGTTTTACGAAGAGTACTGTAAGCTCAGAGAAAAGGTAACAAGACCTACAAGAAAATTCTAGGGTTGACGTAGGGTACTGTAAGGTCAGGCAAAAAAATTCTAGAGCCTATAAAAAAATACTAGGGCTTATAAAAAAAATTGCAACGAAGGGTACTGTAAGCTCAGGGAAAGGTAATGGGACCTACAAAAAATTCTTGGGCCTATAAAAAAATTGTAGGTTTTACGAAGAGTACTGTAAGCTCAGAGAAAAGGTAATAAGACCTACATGAAAATTCTAGGGTTGACGTAGGGTACTGTAAGGTCAGGCAAAAAAATTCTAGAGCCTATAAAAAAATACTAGGGCTTATAAAAAAAATTGCAACGAAGGGTACTGTAAGCTCAGGGAAAGGTAATGGGACCTACAAAAAATTCTTGGGCCTATAAAAAAATTGTAGGTTTTACGAAGAGTACTGTAAGCTCAGAGAAAAGGTAACAAGACCTACAAGAAAATTCTAGGGTTGACGTAGGGTACTGTAAGGTCAGGCAAAAAAATTCTAGAGCCTATAAAAAAATTCTATTACTGATCAGAATCACCGTGGGGTCCGCGGACGGTGATAGGGCACTCAAAAACATTCTAGGGCCTATAGAAAAATTGTAGGATCGACGAAGGGTACTGTAAGGTCAGGGAAAAGATAACCTACGAAAAAACTGTAGGATCTATAAAAACTGTTGTCAACAAAAGATATTTTATTGAGTCCGGGGCAAGGATTATTTGACCCTGGGAGATCTCGGCCAACAGGTGTCCTAGGTCCTCGAGGAGGTTGATCGACATCCAGCAATGGCTGCCCTAGCGACACCGATGCGATGTGATCGATCGTGACAAGTGATCCCGTGTATGCTGCCCTGTTACGGCACCCCAAGATTCTTTTGTTCTCTGCCAATTGCAGCTGATCCCGGCCCCCCTTTGTCCGTGACTCGCGTGTCCATCCGACGAGACATTGCTGCAGCCTCATATTATCCTGTAACGTAGAGGAGGCGCTCCATTGTCCTCAGCTTTCTTGGTCTGCCTCAAGTCAGCAATCCCGAACGACGATATCGACGATGGGACGACGACGAGACGTTTCTCCTCGTGGCCGCATTATCATCGTCGCGTCGCGTCGCGTCGCGTCTTGGGTATATCGCGTAGGCTATCAGCAATTTCCGCCTGGGTTTCGTACAGGGGTCACGTGCCCCGCGAATCGTCTTACATAGTACATACATTATACATACATACATAGTCCACTCCTCAGACGGTTCTTTCTAAATGCTAACTCCACCGCGATCATTCACTCCTTGCACCGGGTTTCTGCAAATTACTCTTCGCCTCTGACGTCCTGATACTTAACGGCCGCCTCCTGTCATCGATAATTGATTTGTGCTAGGCTTATAAACCCTACAGACCCTATACACCTTACAACACGCACTATAGTTCGCTTCAGTTGATAACAGAGTTAGCTAGGCACCGGGAACGTTGACGTCTTTCTTTCCTCAATTAATGATAATGAATTAGGGTCAACTATTTCGTAGCAGAGCGGAGTAGAAAATTGTGACAGTGTCTGGAATTGATTTTTGGACCCCCGAGGATAATCGGCCCTTGAGATTGGCAATATTAAACAGTTTTGGAGATCGTTTTCGTGGGGGGATTCGCGTTTGCTTCCATTTTGTTGTGTTTTATAGGTCCGCGCGGAATCCGGTGCAGAAAAATGGCGGCAGGTTCACGCCGAGCGGAATTTAAAAGGCGGCGCACGCCGCGTCGGCCTACTGCGCATCCATGCTGCCCTGTTACCGTTGACATCTGCGCGATTTATCTTTCTTCAGCCAGGACAAATTGAATTTGCTCGCCGGACGGAGAGGCCTGTCCGCCCTGCCTGGCATCCTCTGTCTATCCAGCGAGGATAGGGCGACCATGACAGCGCCATGGTCTCCTGATGGTGCGTGTGCTCGCACTATAAAAACAAAATCGCCTGGACAAGTGGAACAGGGGTACTGTGCGTGCACACGCAGAGGACAGGTGCTGTGCTGCGAGACCTCTGCGTGTAAAGACTCCGTGTACTACACGGTATATCCGCATCAACTTTCCTGCCCCTCTTCGGCGACCAGGGGAACGCACGCGTGCGTAATAGCGCGCGGGCTATGGGAAACGGTGAAAGCGAGACACACCGATGCACTCAACTTCGAACGCGGTTCTAGCTGGGAGAAAATTGACAAATTTTATTTACCTGCCAGGAACACTCGGAATTATTTCATTTCTAATATTTGTATGCGAAACAAATCAACAATGCGAATAAACGCATACACTGTAGGGTAACTGCACCAGTGAATGAACATTTAAGAAATTGTTCAGGAAGATATTTTATTTTTAAAAAAATATGTGAATTAAAGGAATCTCATATATGCCAAATGCGGCTCCCTATACTTCATTTGTCGAAAATAAATGAACACAAATAAAATGAAATTATTATTATTTGTCTTTATTAACCCCTTGCACTATAATACCGAGTCGGACTCGTGACGTAGATTTCGAAGATAGTCCACTAAATATTCATGCTACTAATTTCCTTTAAACTTTAAATTGAAACAAAATTATATTTTCTTGTTGTTCAAACCATTGGAGACTGCATAGATATAAATTACATACAAACTTCTTTTTTTTCTAAGAAATTAGAAACGACAAATAAGTTCTAATCACTGCAACCGAAAAATAAATCGTAGTGCAAGGGGTTAAACGTTAAATAAAAAATATAAAAAATACCAGTCAATGAACACTACATTCTAGTAATTGAACAATGATGGAAAAGCAAAAAATACAAAAATACAAAAGCGTTCATTTACTGGTGCCCGTTTATTCACTGGTGCAGTTACCCTATATAAAATAATGTGGAGTATCGGACAGTGCTGAAATGTTTAGGATGATATTTTATCGAGGGAAGTTTTTGTTGAGAATTACAGGTTAGACTACTGTCGCTGTCTGAGAGGTTCGAACAGCGCCGGCGTATTGATTCGCAGCGCCATCGATGTCCATGGTTGCCGGTTGTCTCCAGGAGACCAGAAGGTCTTCGTGAGATTCTAGACATGTCTCCGACTCATGCTGCCCTGGTATGGCTCGTGTCTACTCGTCTCTGTCCGTACGACAAGCGAGCATAATTTACGAGGTCTCTGAACCTCCCGCGGCTGCCGCCCTGGTATTCGGGAATGAGGAACTAAAGCGAGGAATGCGACCGTAAAATGGAAGGAAGGAACGGCGAAGCAACGGCATGGACAAACGCTATAGTACTCTCCGATGGTGGAATTTTTCGGATATTATACCCTCGAGCAGATTCATTCATTTTTTAATAATTTCTAACGATTAATTTCGATTTATCATGAAGAATGTGGTTAATTTTGTATTTTGAAAAATTTGAAGGGTTCACAAAAAATATTACGAGGCCCAAGGAAATGCAATAATACCTACAGACAAATTGTAGGGTTTACAAAAAGAATGCTAGCGCCTGGAAAAAGCAAAATGTAACGTACAGTTACTCCCGAAAATATTCGGACACTAGGTACGAATAACTAACTTTACAATTTGATAATTCGTTTGTTGATCAAGCAATCGCCCTGGGTATTGTTTCTAGCAATAAAACATTTATTAATGTTGATAAACATACACACTTTATTTGAAAAAATACATATGTTACATAATAAAAATTATTAAACGAAATAATGGACCATTAGTGGCTCACAAAAATATTCGGACAATATTAATTTTTTCTATTTAGATAATGTAATTTAGCAGTACAAAATTTGTTTAATACTTCGTGGCATAACCATTTTGTTTAAGAACATGTCTTAAACCTGTTTGGCATATTATTTGTAATTTTTAAAAAATATTTGACAGTTATATTCGACCACTCAGTTGCAAGTCTTTGTTTTAATTCGGCTATCGATGTAATTGGGGTTTTTCGCGTTTTTCTGTCTAATTCATCCCACAAATTCTCGATAGGATTAAGGTCCGGTGATTGGGGCGGCTGATGAACAATTTTGGGGCAGCGGTATAATAAATATTCTTGCACAATACGTGACTTGTGCTTGGGGTCGTTGTCCTGGTAAAACTTAAAATTATTATTAAGCCCCATTTTTTCAGTACTTTGAACTACATTATTTTTTAGTATATTTAAATAATGTTATTTGTCCATGATACCGTTAATAGACACTAGATTACCCACTCCATATGACGTAATACAACCCCAGACCATTACGCTGCCTCCGCCGTGTTTCCACTCATTCCGGTAATTACACATCCCCTTCTTAGATTAGGCTTGGTCCTCCAAGTCTTAGGTGTTTCTTGAATGTCAAGGACTTGATGGTTTGATGGTGGGGATATTTAATTCCTTTGTGACTGGGTCCATTCCATATTTCCGGTTTGAAATTCCGCCGAGTTGCTTCGGGGTGTTGATGGTTCTCTTGTTGTTGGTGATTGGTTGGTTGTTTTGCAGAAGAGGTTGACGTCGCTATGTAGCCAATGTATTGGATGGTAGATGTGGTTTTTTTTTTATTATAAGCTCTTCAGACCCTTAAATGGGTCCATTTCGCTTTACAATTGGTGTTACAATGTTACAAAAAGAAAAAATTTTATCCTTTTTACAAATATAAAATATAGGTTAAATATAAATTAAATGGATAGCTTCCAGTTTTTGAAAAAGGTATGGATACAAGCACATGCCTTGACATTAGGTTCCGCAATAAACATTTCGACACTCAGGGGCAGTTGGTATCCCATTTTACGTAAAGATTCCAAAAATTCCTTTCTTATCTACGGAAAGGTTTCGGATGCGCTGGTTTTTGGGGGAGGACGAATGCAGTCTTCGAGTATCATCAAGGGTGTCGTACAGGGCAATCGGTGGCTGTTTCGACGAGTACGTGGTCTCTCATCGGTTTAGGGCTGTCTTGACTCATTCTGGTCGTTACAAGCTTGTTCCGGTGCAGGAATGCACCCAAGCAGAACTACAAGGCCTTGCAAGCCCATGGTTTCCTAATACTGTTGACATCCAGGCGATTTGTCTTGTTTCCCCACCAGGCAAACGCATTTTATGGCATGTTTTATGTGCCCACGGCCAATGGCGAGCCCGCCCATTTCCTCTTTAATGTCCCCATCCCGGGGAACCACCACCACCACCACCACCACCACCACCGCGTTCCTCGAACTTCATCGCTGCCATGGTATCCTGATGCCACAATATTCCAAACTCTCGGAAAAAAAGTGCTCGGTAATTTCTCGATTTTTTACCACTCACACAGAGACGACTCCCTCTTTGTATTCATGATCATAATACGTGCATAGAAAGCATGCACGCATCAATTATTCCACGAGTTTATTATACGATCGATAAGTTAGACGGAGAAGCGCATGCGAAAATGGCCTCCATTGTCCACCGAAATGATTTAAATAACATTAATATTCTCTGGGAAATTTTATATAATTTATATATAATTTATTTTTAATTATTCCAACTACTGGTGTAGGTCGGTAATTATTTCCTGAGTTACCGAGATGGTGTGTATCTTGTTATTCCATCAACGGGCTCGATGAGGAAACGAGGATTGTTAATGTTGAAAATTATATTATGTATATTCCGCTAATGGTATTGATTATCTGCGCGGTATGTTAATGCGTGTGATCACCCACATTGTCAAGCGCGCGGTTATGAGCCACGGGCTCATGGTTTCCTGGTCGCGTCTTCCGGAAGTCGACGGAAAAAAATTCTGGGTGGTATGGGTCGAGGGTACATTGACATTTGCCGCGGCTGAATATCCTCCCTTCGCGCAGCCAGCTAATTATCCCCTCCATTAAACCACGACTTTCCTCTTTTCCTCCTTCCGGCATAATAATCGACGCCATTGAAAATTCTCCCGGTCACCCCACACTGTCAATCTACCTCGTCAGATTATGATTATGCTATTATGAATTAACAATATTTATTTACAAAATACGTCAACTTACACAGCACTTCTTTAAACTTAATTAACTTTAATGCCAATTTAATGTCACTATTGTGGACGCTAATTTGTCAAATGTGCATCCAATGAACATAATAAAATATTTATGTAAAATTCAATATAATTTTAATATTGATTATTGCCGATAGCTGGATATTTATTAATCAGAGTGTACACGAAGTGGAAGTGTTTTTGGTTTTTTTTTCATTATTTATTTATAAAGGTCGCATCAACAACAAGGTCATTAGCGACCACACGGATTTTAACATATGGTTACATATTTAGAACATTATACTTTGAAGTAATAATATGTACATTGTGGGGGGATCAGTTTGGAGAAATAATATACATAATTACAGTATACGTAGAGTGGCAGTGTAATTGTGGTGGAATTGATAAGGTTGGTATATCCGGGTGTGCTTAATAGTGACTTAAAGACACCTCCAAGGACAGCCTCGTGTTGTAAACACGACACGCTGAGCTGAGCACAAACTTTGCCAACAGGATCCCATGAAGCCGAGGGGCCAGACCAGCCGAAAATTGAATGGAACGTCCTTGAGGAACAAGAGAACCCTTTTATGGAAGAACCGAGGATTGTTGGTCCCTAAAGGGCATACGCCTACGCACTTTTACTAGGAAACCATGAGGAATCGACTGGTTGTATCTTCTGGCAGCCCTTTGAGAATCCTCCCGAAGGATTACACAGACACAACATTCCCTTTTGGATATCGGAACACCAATAACAATCATCTTAACAAATCTCACCCCTATCCCCACTCCTAGCCGCCTTGTCACCAACCTGGGACCATTTTACCATAAAACAGCCCAAGGACTCTGTTTATAATTTTTTCTTCTGACGAAGTAGGGTAACTGCACCAGTGAATGAACATTTAAAAAATTCAGGAAGATATTTTATTTTTAAAAAAATATGTGAATTAAAAGAATCTCATATATGCCAAATGGCTCCCTATACTTCATTTGTCAAAACTAAATGAACACAAATAAAATGAAATTATTATTATTTGTCTTTATTAAACGTTAAATAAAAAATACCAGCCAATGAACACTACATTCTAGTAATTGAACAATGATGGAAAAGCAAAAAAATACAAAAGCGTTCATTTACTGGTGCCTATTTATTCACTGGTGCAGTTACCCTAATTAAAATGTAAAAAAATAAAATTGAAAAATGTCAACAAAATAAAGAGCTAAATTGTTTTTTAAAGCCTGCATCGAGATTAAAATTGGTTTTTAACGGTTTGTAGGATAATGTGAAAAAATCACATAAACGACGAATTTTCTTTTGTGTCAGGTGTCTCCTGGGCGTGTCTTCCTACCAGAAAAAACCAATCGCATTGGCATGCTCTCCTAGTCTGTGTCACCAGCATACTTCCCCTTTAGTATTGCCAAACAATTCCAATTAAGGGCAACGGGACGTGTGCGGCGTAACCGTTACGTATCCTTTACCCTCTGGGGACATTTCACAAAGGGCCGAGTTCACAGGATGTTAGAAGAGTATCGTAAGTATATTAGGGACAGGCACGTGTGGTCAGTGCATGCTGCTGGTCCCTACCGGTAGGGCCACGGAGCAATGGCCGTTGCCAAAATATGGCGCTCCGATGGGCCAACGTTCACGATTTGAGAAAAAGAAAACTACAAATAAATCTTCGGGACAAAAGTATACCACACTTTGATAACCGAAGCTACGAACAATTTTATGCTGCAACATACGATTCCCTATGCAATAAAGAATAATAAGGAACACCCTTATTAAAAATGGCTCCAGCAATTTTTTCATTTATATTTTTATGAATGTTCAACCAGGCTTGGTTCAACCAGGTTCAAACCGCATTATTTTTTTAAAATATATTTTTCACCAATTTTGCAGTCTACGAAAATCAACAACCGGAAGTTCCTCAGGCCAGAGACGGAACACCTGCACGACGGCTTCGTCGTTTTCATGTTTTCCTGCTGAAAAATCGTGTTCACTTTGAACTACTCTTCTTTTTTCTTCCACTACTGTCTCCGTGCAAACAACACACGCCAGCCACCACACGCTCTCGCTGTCCACGTAATTACACAACGTCGTTAATTATAATTAAAAAAAAAAAAAAAAAGTGTACGAACTCGACTCATCAGGGAAACAGATTACCGAGCAATTAACTCATTTTTCAAGCAATCATCGATGGACTGTGGAACTTCGTGTGCATATGTAAAAATATTTCCGAGATAAGGAGATGCAAAGTTCAGTAAAATTGAATTGCAGTTTTTAGTTAATTTGACGTATGGAAATGCAATTAGAATGCGAAGTGAGATTATGTTTTTAGTCGAATGAAGAATTCGGGGAATATTTGGTGAATATTTGTGGTTTAATAATTAAGTGTGACCAGCGACACCTGTGAAATGCGGTTCGCGACATCAGACGGACACGTGTCGGTACCAGGAACAGGATTGCAGAAGGTGAAGGAAGAAGGACGATCGTTCTGAGGGAGGTTGCAGCTTTTCGAGACCGAGATCCATAATTAATGAATAATTAATTATACTTCCAAAAAATCTACAAGCTGTAATTTTATTTCAAACATTCAACCCACTGAAAAGAGTGGTCGCTTAATTTTAGTTAAAAAATCTTTAATTTATTTGAATTCCAGTGAAACGTAAGCACACAACGTTTCTATTTTTCAGTGAAAACAGAAATATTCATATTAATTCATACATAATAATTTAATGTACGCCGTTGTTGTAATGTTAATTATTATTTTTGTAGCTTCGTTTCGTAATAGAATTCTGAACTGCGTCTTTCACTGAATGAAAGAAGTCCGAAGTACGAATTATAGTCGCTCGCTATTACAGATTAGGGGCAAAGTAGAAACTTTGGTATAAAAGTCGTAGGTCAAGGCGATATCTGAAACTCGGTTATCGAATACGTGTGAAAAATGATAAGAATTGTAATGGAATGAACCGATAACGGGCTTGAAAACTCGTGTGAAATATTTCGACGATTTGTTAACTAGCCTCGTATTTTAAAGAATATTTCCCAGCACGAACATCTTCGAACAATCTGATCCACGAAATAAAATAAGCACGAATAAAACAAAGATACGGATCGAGCACAATGAATCATCTGCGGGCAGTCGAGAAATATTAAAAAATTTCGGATAATCGATAACTATTTATCTTAATAAATATCTGCATCTCAATTGACAGGCAATCATTTTTCACATTAGCATTACGAATTATTGAATTTATATGAAGAAATTAATTTTATAGTAAAATTTAATATATAATATTTTATACTTTATTTTTTTCTTTACCTTTTTTAATTCTTTTATTTTAATAGTATTAAATTTTACTATAAAAGTAATTTCTTCATATAAATTCAATATTGCCACTCTCAATAATAAAAGAGTGCAACAACCGTAAAGTTAAATGAATAAAGCAAATTCTAACAATCGAAGAGCTAACAATAATAGTTAATATTAGTTGGCATTTCGTGAAAGTAGTGTCTCGAAGCTTCATTATATCGACCTTGAAGAAAATTTAGAAAGTGGATGGTCGAAACTTAGTTGAACGGAAGGGAGGTGTTCGTCGCGGGATGGTTCCGCCATTTTGAATCCGCAGGGACACCCGCAGGATACCGTGGGCACGAATACGCGCGTAAGTGAATGGGGATTCGATAGGGCAATGTAACAGGGTAGCAGGGGTTAGAAGGAGTGTCTCAAGGGTCCTGAAGGCCCCTTCGGCATCGAACGAAGCGGGATCAGCTTGGCCGCCATCTTCCCGCGAGCCTAACACACGCGAACACCTCCCCATCATCGCCACTGTCGTCAACGTCGACATACCATTTGTGTAACAAACAATTGTTAATTCGAACGGTCGCGTCGAATCCATCGCGTTCCTTACACTTCGTTCAAACATTATCAATTATCCACGAACATCGAATTTCTCCGAATCAAAATCGCCAATCATCAGAATTATTTATTATTAGTAAAATATTTTTTAAAAATTTTTCTGCCAGCTCGAGTTGAACTAGTTGAAGTCCTCGGTGTCATTGACTATAGATAAGCCCAATGTTTATAATCGAATATTTAAAAAGATAAAGAATAAATAATATAAACAATATAATTGCGGGATTAATTAACAAAATTAATATTGACAACTGATATTGTCTTAGACATAACGAAATTCCGATGTCCACGAAACCGTCCACCAAAAAGTATACCCGGCAGACACGGGGTGGTGTGAACGGTCACGTGACGTTTTGACACCACGTGTAAGGGGGTGTCATTCATACTTTTCACGGTAATCACGATGCAACACTCGTACGGTTCAAGTACCAAGTAACCAGGATATCGAAGGAGCTTGTCCGAACACGTTTAGGGTGATTTTGCAACATCCCTGAGCAAACACGAGACACATCTTAGGGGTGTTCGCCATCAGGAATGTATGTTGACGAAGGAGGAGAATTTTCCACGGGGTTGAAAACGGCGATGGGGGATGCTGGGGGTACACTGTTCTCGGCTTACGAGGGTAACTGTGCTGAAACGAACGAACGAACGAACGAACGAACCCCCATTGTGCCTTCTATTGATCCAGGACACTCGAGCCACACGCATGCCGATCGATAGACCCTCTGGTGTTCTCTCACGCACACTCACTATGCCTGGCGCACCTCTGGGAACTCATGCTTCTACCCTGATCGTTACTACCCCTTCTCGCAAATTTTAAAAATCTCGAAACGCGTCACCCGAAACGTGAACCGACTTTGACAGGATCGAGATCATTCGACTGTGTGTCCTCGACGAAATATTGTAAGGACATCGAACCTCCCCTAAAGTAATTATGAATCGAAGGCAGCAGATCCTGAGGACATTAAAACAAAAGCATTAAAAAATGCCATTTTAATTATCAATTCTGACATAAGTAATGAAATAATAATAAATAAAATATTTCTACCCAATTCGACCACTGAAAATTGCAAAGGTGTGTCCTCGACGAAATATTGTAACGTCATCGAAACTCCCCTAAAATAATTATGAATCGAAGGCAGCAGGTCCTGAGGACATTAAAATAGAAGCATTAAAAAATGCCATTTTAATTAATAATTCTGACATAAGTAATGAAATAATAATAGATAAATTATTTCTACCCAATTCGACCACTGAAAATTGCAAATGGCTTGAAATGACACCCAACACAAGCAAGACTTTTCAGTCTCGCGCGACGCACAGTGTGACGTTTCGATCATTTAGGGGAATTAAATTCTTATAATGTTGTTGTTTCTTTTTTTTTATCGTGTATTTTGTTTAAACTACTCAAAATATGATGATTTCTAATTACTTGAACATGGCTTTTATTGTATTGACCGGAAATACGTATTTTAACTCTTGCAAATTACTGTGCGAGAGGGTATTTAATTTAAATGATACAAGGCAGTTGCAACACACAGTCTTTCATAAATATATTTAAAGTTTATTAAAACGAAATACATTTCAAGAAACGCATCGAACAAATTTTCCAATAACAATACTATACATATAAATATCTATATTTTCTGTTATAATGTATAATAATTTTAAGAAGGCACTGCAAGTATCTACATATGTATAATGTATCAGTATAGTATCATGTATAAGTATAATGTACAGTAATGTATCATGTATAAGTATAATGTATAATTTGTATACATTTACACTTTCCTTACTTTCCTACTAATCTTAATTTTTTGAAAATTTAATTGAGTGTAATTTGAAATAGTAATTATTTTTGGCAAAAAGTTCAGTTCAGGCTTGTTTTTCTTATTTGAACGCGATGAAAATTTAAAAATAACAGTGATTCTGGGTTACGGAAGTAACCCTGCTTTTAACCCTTAGCACTTATCGGATGGCGACTCTGAGGCACCACTGAAAATTACTATGCCATTCATAAAAATATTGTTCACATTCTTATTTTTGTTCGTATTTAATAAACTACTAGACATTTATATATGTATATTACATGAGATATATTATATCAGTTTCATATGCAAAAAATGAAAAAAAATTCTGTAGAGAAAAATCTTTTATTTTTTAGTTAAAATTGCTACGAGTACTAAGGAGTAAACTAGTAGTAAATTCGCAATTATTAAAAAATGTTCAATTTCGCAATTAAATTCCCCTAAATGATCGAAACGTCACACTGTGCGACGCAGCGACTCGGCAGACGATTAAACGACCACGCACAGTCGGCTCGCCTTTGATCGGTCTTAATTAGCCGCAAATTAGGCCGGCGAGCCAGTGCGGTACGGCAGCTTACGTTCCTCGTCGTATGTGAAAAAGGGGGCCGGACGGGATTCCGTGAACCAGTCGGGGGTACAGAGGCTTGTGGAAAAAGGGCCTTTTCAGAACGCGAGGAGGAGCGCATGTGGTCCATCCGGTTCCTCGAAAGAGGCGCTCTTCATTCAGGACTGGTCCGACTTCCCGTGACTTTGTCGCCTCAAACTGGCGTGAACAACGAGAATCGTGGAATCGAAGTGGGGCTAAACGGCTGATAAAGCTGTCCCAGACGGGAGCAGCAGTGCTCTTCAGTGATTAGTATGCGGTGGTTAACCGATCGGTGAACCCGCGATCGGTAGTCCGTGACTTTGAAACCCTTCACGAATTTTGCTGTAATTCTATCGATAAAATCGAGCCTTATTTTCCGTACAAAAAGTTGCAAGTTTCAATGAAGTTGAAGTGAAGAGCCTCGAAGAGTAACTTGAATATATAAAATTTGATGTTCGGATCTGTTGGTGCTGAAAGTGTTGCGCTCGACAGAAAAACAGTTGTTTCCCGGCAAGCAGATATTGTGAAACAGTCCCCTCCACAGATTCCCCAAGTTCGGAAGAGGCTGTTAATTTTCTTGAAGCTAAAAAAAAAGATTTAATATTAATTTACAAAATTAATGTTTTTATTTAAACTAGTTTTACTGGGCTGGGTTATAAAACGCATATGACCGTCGTGTTTAGCCAGAGAGGATCCCCGAGGATCGATGATTCAGAGAGACTGCTGACCTCGTGAGCAGGTTTAACAAGACCAAGGTCGTGGGTATACACTGAAAAAGACGATACACGTTTGATTAAAAAAAAAAAAGAGAAAAAGAAGGATTACTGTTTCGACTGTTGACCGCCGGACAGCGATACCGACGACGACGACGCGACGCGTCTGAGGCTCTCGTTTATTTTGCAACGGCCCCCGGCCTATCGGCGTTTACGTCAATCGACTTTTTTCTAATATTTTTACCGACTCCCGCATACCCAGGGATCGAGAGTCAAATAACAAACCGAGAAGCATGGTACGTTGTACGAGGAACTACGGGCAGGCTCATTCCAGTACTGAAGAGATGAAGAGGAAGAAAGCGTTCTCGAAAATGGTCATGCTAGCTGAGAAGCTGAAGTGAAACCCGATGACTAACGAGGCCAGCCAGGTCTAGGTTTACCGACTGACTCTGATCGGTTTTTGGTGAAACTGTTTTCTTTAGAGTGTGTGTGGTTGTTCTTCGAGTGGTTCAAGATTTAAGGGTGCAGTCGATGCTGGTTAAAAATGTATCTTCTCAACCAAACCATGCTGATTGTCGCGTACACCGCGAATATGATGGCCACTTTGCCCAAGAACTCGAGCTTGCAGACTGATACAGGTGGATTCAAGAGACAGAACGTGACTACCACCACCTTGTCACCTGAGGAGAAGGAGAATCGATTCGACCTGGACGACAGTGAGTGATTTTCATACTGCAAAATTTTTTTTAGATATTTTCGATTAAAAGCCAATTTGGTCATTTCGAGTCTGTAATATCTGGTAAAGAATTAATAAAAATTCTCGATTAAGTTTTAACCAATTGGTCATTTCGAGTCTGTAATATCTGGTAAAAAAATAATTAAAATTTTCGATTAAGTTTTAGCCATTTGGTCATTTCGAGTCTGTAATATCTGGTAAAAAATGAATAAAAATTTTTGGTTAAGTTTTAGCCAATTGGTCATTTCGAGTCTGTAATATCTGGTAAAAAAATTAATAAATTTAATTTAATTTATTTCGATTAAGTTTTAGCCAATTGGTCATTTCGAGTCTGTAATATCTGGTAAAAAATTAATAAATTTAATTTAATTTATTTCGATTAAGTTTTAGCCAATTGTAAAAAGTTAATGAAAATGAACCAATTTTGCCAAAAATTAAATGTTGACGAGAGAGCGAATCGATTTTAATTTTCATAGTGCTTTCGAAGTGTTTAAATTTTTAACAGAGACCCTACCCTCCAGTAAATAAATTTATTGTATACTAGCCCATCGAGGACCATCCTTATCTTTGTTAATTCAGAATTCTGTGGTTTTGTGGAAGACTATACTGCGATAAGAATGAAGTAACGTTGTTTTTATGGGGCCGCGAGTGTTTTGATTTTTACGCGAGGAAAACAGAGTTGATTTATGAGGAAAATCGAAGAACTCCGACGCGTGTGACGTATCTACTATCGACGGGACACCACGGTGTATCATTATTTACAGTAGATCAGCAGTTCAACAACGCGCAACGAATTGCCATGTTCGCCCAGGGGTTATCTGTTGCGTTAGTGTTATCTCTGCAGACTGCATTCTATCAGTTCCTCGAACACCGCGTGCAGTGTTTAGTCTTCGTGTTGGGATTATGATTTATGGTTGTTCCAAGCACGTGACTGTCAATTCGGTACACGTTCTAACTTCATCCTATACGAGAGAGATATACCAATACATTCATCCCCCCAATGAATTACGTCAATGAACATGATTGGACTGGGTTAGACAGGATCCAAAAATCCTTCAAAGAAAAAAATACAAAAATCTGTGTGGGATTCAATTTTTTAATAATTTATAGACCTTTCTGGAATTGCAACTTCCAAAAATTTTTGCAATGGAATAGAAAGTTTGATTGATTTAATTTTTTGGGGCAATTTAAACTCTTATGATTCTTTATGGAAATTGCAGCTTCCAAAAATTTTTGCAATGGGACAGAAAGTTTGATTCATATTTAATTTTTGGGGCAATTGAAACTCTTATGATTATGGGAATTGCAGCTTCCAAAAATTTTTGCAATGGAATAGAAAGTTTGATTGATTTAATTTTTTGGGCCAATTGAAACTCTTATGATTCTTTATGGGAATTGCAGCTTCCAAAAATTTTTGCAATGGGACAGAAAGTTTGATTGATTTAATTTTTTGGGGCAATTGAAACTCTTATGATTCTTTATGGGAAGTGCAGGTTCCAAAAATTTTTGCAATGGGACAGAAAGTTTGATTGATTTAATTTTTTGGGGCAATTTAAACTCTTATGATTCTTTATGGGAAGTGCAGGTTCCAAAAATTTTTGCAATGGGACAGAAAGTTTGATTGATTTAATATTTTGGGCCAATTTAAACTCTTATGATTCTTTATGGAAATTGCAGCTTCCAAAAATTTTTGCAATGGGACAGAAAGTTTGATTGATATTTAATTTTTGGGGTAATTGAAATTCTTATAATTCTTTATGGAAATTGCAGCTTCCAAAAATTTTTGCAATGGGACAGAAAGTTTGATTGATTTAATTTTTTGGGGCAATTGAAACTGCTACGATTGTTAAGTGTTGATCGTGGTGGGTTGTTGACATAAATTGGCATTTTGTTCAGATTGGTACATGTGGAGATGCTTCGAGCCTTATGGGTGTTTCTACATCGGTTCGCCATGGTCTGGCGACAACCGACCGGTGTCCACATTCCCAGCCAGACCGGACAGCATCAACCCCCGTTACTTGTTCTACACTCGAGACAATCCGGGACAGTTGCACGAGCTGAAGATCGACAAACCCGAGACTATACTGCAGGCACCCATCAGGAAGAACGAGAACTTCTACCTGATCGTTCATGGGTTCCTGGACAACGGCGATAAGTCATGGGTCCTGGTAGTTAATTTATTAATTAGAGCCTGGACACTACTCTCGAACGAAAATTCCAAAATCTTTATTCGAAACTCAAAGACAGACCCCCCCTTATAGCGCCCCAAAAATCAAATTAAATTCAAAATGTAGTGTTTATTTTATATTTTTGTTTGTAAAATTATTTCCAATTTCCCCCAGTGAAAGAAATTAACTAAGACTGACCCCCCCCCCCTTACAGCGCCCCAAAAATCAAATTCAATTAAAAATGTAGTGTTTATTTTATATTTTTGTTTGTAAAATTATTTCCAAAAATTTCCCCCGCTGAAAGAAATTAACTAAGACAGAAGACCCCCCCCTTATAGCGCCCCAAAAATCAAATTCAATTCCATATGTAGTGTTTATTTTATATTTTTGTTTGTAAAATTATTTCCAAAAATTTCCCCCACTGAAAGAAATTAATTGTAATATTCACAGAGCTTGTACTGTCGATTAATTTTTTTCGCAAAATGTTGACAACGGTTATCAAAATCAATGAAACGTGTCTATGGGAAGGGGATGATAAACAATAAAGAAAAAAGTGTTTAGTGTCCATATATCTGCGAATATTTACCTCATATGCATTTGTTCTTTCTTTACAGAGGACAATGAAGGAGCTGCTCCTGAGAGAGGACTGCAACGTGGCGATTGTCAATTGGATTGCCGGAGCAGGACCTCCCTACACGCAGGCTGTTGCCAATACGAGACTGGTCGGTGCGATGATAGCCCGATTAGCGTCCCAGTTGGTTAAAATTGGGGGTGTGGATCCAGCGAGGATGCACTGTATTGGGCACAGTCTTGGTGCACACACTTGTGGATACGTCGGCTACACAATGAAGCACAATTATAAT
This sequence comes from Lasioglossum lativentre, assembly GCA_916610255.1. Taxonomy (NCBI): domain Eukaryota; kingdom Metazoa; phylum Arthropoda; class Insecta; order Hymenoptera; family Halictidae; genus Lasioglossum; species Lasioglossum lativentre. Next base: position 6,998,952 of record OU744357.1, on the reverse strand, counting down.
GTTGTTCTTGGCAGAATCACCGGTCAGTTGAAAATAATCATCTTTTTCTGCGAGACATTTTTTTTATGAAGCTTAGCTAAATATTTTTATTCCGAGGTTGCTGACAATTTTTCCAGAGACATCATTTTTTAAACAAAACCTTGCCCTCGATCAGATTAATAATAATTTTACTATAATCCCACTAAAAATAATTTTGGACCTCGCCATCTTCAATTGGGGGTTGCAAACGCAATTTATAAAAATTGTACAGGGTGTAACAAAATTTAATGTTTTTGGCAGATGGCTCTACACGTTCGGATCGGTGTAGATTTGTTAAAAGAAATTGTAGCAAAATTGACTTTGACCTTGAAATTCGAGGTCAAATTGTCTATGCTTGAATCGGATTCTACTAAGAAAAAGAAAAATACAAAAATTTGACCTTGAATTTCAAGGTCAAGGTCGATTTTGCGGCATTTCCTTTTAACAAATCTCCACCGATCCGAACGTGTAAAACCATCTTTCAAAACCATGACACTTTTGTTACACCCTGTACAGGGTGTTTAAGAACAGAAAGAGGGGAAATAAAAATGTTCAAAGGTTGTTTGGCGAACGATGCCCCAAATGAAAAATCTTGAACTAATTTTTCTGCATACAGTGTTGTACTGTCCAGTTCGACCGCATATTTTGAAACGGCCTGTAATACCAAGCTGTAGTAGAATCGAAGACAAATTCCCGGTGAGCCTTGAAACCGCGAGCCTCGCCGAATAAAAGTAGTCCCGGCAGCAGCCAGAATCGTCCGGAAACGTACGAAGATAGCCGATCGAATCAGAAAAGATCAGGGGAACAGTTGAAGGAGGAGAAGCACCGCCGAAAAACAGCGACCGCCATTTTACTCGGGGACGCGCGTAAGGCGATGTGCTTCTCAACGAGCTCCGAAGTCCTTCTGAAAATTTAGACAATGAAAAATAACAATTATTACCACCGTCCACCCTACACACCACCTAAATCCCCGAGTAAAAACAACATTTCGAAAAACCAAAGTTATCGTTCAGGAATAATTAAACAGCAACTAAAAATTCACATTTTTTAGAGCTAATTAATTCAGACAGCAATTAAACAGAAATCTGGGATACAAATTCCCGGATAGAGATACGATGGTTTAATTCAGAAATTAAAAATTTTTGGTTTGTTGGTGAACTGGACGAGTGGTGGTCGGTGAAATTGCGAAACCCTAACGATGAGAACCGTTTCCCATTTCTGATCAATTCCCATCGATGCTCCTGGGGCCAATCGGATTGGCCGAGTCGGTGTTACGTAAGCTATCGATCCCATCGGGAATTACCAGGATACTAGAAGGCCACGAAAGCTAGTCCCTGTAACGGAAAAATGGTGGTGGCGAGGCAGGGTGAGAGATCAGGATGATTAGAGACCTCCTTATGGGCTTGCCTGGTCGTCGACTCGATGTACCAGTGTGCAGAATGGTCGATTCCTGGCTGCTGGGTGGGACATTTATCGACGGAGGAGAAAAGGAGCCCTCTGACGACGCCCTTAAACCCGCCCGAAGACAAGATCCAGTAAACAACTGGAATAAGCGAACACGAAGCACCAAGAAGTGGCAACAGGGCCCATGGCGGCGCCATACTAGGTCCTCGAGCGGATAACGATCAGCCCTAGCATGCACCAGCTACTCTGATCGAGATAGACCACGAAGGCTACGCCCATGAATTAGCTTCCAGAAATTTTTCATAGCAAGTCCCATAGATGCAAAGTTGAAATTTTTTAAAAATTGCCAGAGCTTGTAGAGATATTTTTTATTACTAATTATTTTAGGTACGATAGAGATTTTTAGAGACATTTTTAGTAACAAATTCAGGACCCAATCAGCTCCAGGAATTTTTCATAGCAAGTCCGATAGCTGCAAAGTTGAAATTTTTTAAAAATTGCCAGAGCTTGTAGAGATATTTTTTATTACTAATTATTTTAGGTACGATGGAGAATTTTAGAGACATTTTTAGTAACAAATTCAGGACCGAATTCAGCTCCAGGAATTTTTCATAGCAAGTCCGATAGCTGCAAAGTTGAAATTTTTTAAAAATTGCCAGAGCTTGTAGAGATATTTTTTATTACTAATTATTTTAGTTACGATGGAGAATTTTAGAGACATTTTTAGTAACAAATTCAGGACCGAATTCAGCTCCAGGAATTTTTCATAGCAAGTCCCATAGCTGCAAAGTTGAAATTTTTAAAAAATTGCCAGAGCTTTTATTACTAATTATTTTAGGTATGATACAGATTTTTAGAGACATTTTTATAGATGGTTCTTAATTACAATAATTTTGTACAGTGTGGGAAATTGTTGAATAAATTTATTTACTCGAGAACAAGTTACTGTAAAAATTGGACAATGTCTGAATTGTTGCTCTGGCAGTAGCAAAAAAGTTGGAAAAATTGCTCCATAAAATGACTTAACATAATCGCTGGAGAATGTTAACTTGCTAGTCGAGTTGCATAATACACATAAATCTGGAATGAGAAATGAAGCCTGAACAGAATAAGTATTTCACGAATATAATCAGCGAAGCTAAACCATAAGCCCGCGGTTATGCGATCTATCGCGGAGTTATGAAGTAGGCTAGGCGTTTCATTATTTCCTGATGCACCAGGAACAGTAGCTTTGATCCGATTCGTACACAGGGAAATGTAAAAACTCCTGTCACGCGTTGCGGTAACGATCGCTTTCCTCTCCCTCCCTCTCTCTCTCTCTTTCTCTCTCTCTCTCTCTCTCTCTCTCTCTCTCTCTCTCTCTCTCTCTCTCTCTCTCTCGCTCTCTCTCTCTCGCTGGCTTTTAATTTATTGTTTTGCCAGACCGAAAAATCGTTTCCGCTTTTGCGCAATGTCGATGCAATTGCTGCGCTCTTCGTGCACGTTACACGCAGGGGCCGTGTGGTAATTGTTACGTGACGATTGTGTGATATGAGTAACTCGATCAGGAGAGCCGAGATTCAACAACTGGTTTCAAGGAGCAACGAAACATCCGGGCAACCGCAACTATTCCACATCGTGTCTCTCTCTCTCTCTCGGTGGTAAAAATAAACGGAACTTTCTTCAGAAATTTTTAATAAAAATATTTTATCGAAAGATAAGACAAACTTCACAGGAATTATTTCGCCTTGGAATTTGTCGTTTCGAGATATGATAATAAACAGTGCAAACAATTTTTATCTTTCATACAGATCCGCAGTGTAATGGTGATTAAAAAATCATGGGTCAAGTTTGACCCGGCCATCAAGGTCCGGCAACCAAATGGAAAATAATTTGTTAGGGTAACTGCACCAGTGAATGAACATTTAAGAAATTGTTCAGGAAGATATTTTATTTTTTAAAAAATATGTGAATTAAAGGAATTTCATATATGCCAAATGGCTTCCTAGACTTCATTTGTCAAAAATAAATGAACACAAATAAAATGAAATTATTATTATTTGTCTTTATTAAACGTTAAATAAAAAATATAAAAAATACCAGTCAATGAACACTACATTCTAGTAATTGAACAATGATGGAAAAGCAAACAATACAAAAGCGTTCATTTACTGGTGCCCGTTTATTCACTGGTGCAGTTACCCTACAAGAGAATATAATTTGTTACAAGATAATATAATTTGTTACAAGAGAATATAGTTTGTTACAAGAGAATAAAATTTGTTACAAGAGAATATAATTTGTTACAAGAGAAAATAATTTCGATGGAGACTGAAAAATTGTTAGAAATAAATTGTTGAGAAGGGGGGGGGGGGGCTGAATGAATGAGCCGCGTTGCAGCAACGGGTTAAGCGAAGCATCTCACGTCTCGTTTCGTTTTCCTGTCAAAAGGCCTCGATCCGGCGGAGCCGCATTTCAGCAACACGTCGACTATGGTGCGGCTCGACCCGACGGACGCCACATTCGTCACGGCCATCCATACCGATTGCAATCCGTTTATCAGCGGCGGCCTCGGGATCACACATCCCGTCGCGCATATCGATTTCTATCCGAACGGCGGCCGCAATCAGCCAGGTTGCAACGAGGGTGTTCTCAATTCCATCAGCTTGGAACGTGGGAGTTTCATTCGAGGTGAGACTGCTATCCTCTTAATCAATTTTAGGTACCATAGTGACGTTTCCAACTCGATCGAGTCCAAAAACGATGGGTCCAATTGGGTTAAATCCAATTCAGTTAGGTACAATTGTATTAGGCCCGATAGCGGTAGGCCCCATTGGGCCAAAGTTCAAGTAGGTTAGGCTGAAGGTTTCCAACCTTTATGCTACTACGCCTTCCGGAAAAATAAATTTTTTTTCGCGTCTCCCTACCTTTTATACATATACAAAAATTTAATATTATTGAGGAGTAGTATTTATATTAAAATTAATTTCATAGCAAAATTTAAGAGTTAATTAGATATGAATCAAATATAATATTTGAAAATTCGGGGTATTCAGTATCATTTGTAGATACATACAGGGTGTCCCAAAACTAATGCGTTAAATTGAAATGGGAGGTTCCTTGGGTCATTTGGAGCGACATTTTCCTTAACAAAAATGGCGCCCGCGGCTTTGTTTAGGAGTTGTTAACGAAAAATACGGACCAATCAGAGCGCGGCCTAGACGCACGTTGGAACCGCCTGCCGGCTCGCCGCGCTGAACGTGCAAATGTGCGTCTAGGTCGCGCTCTGATTGGTCCGTGTTTTTCGTTAATAACTCCTAAACAAAGCCGCGGGCGCCATTTTTGTTAAGGAAAATATCGCTTCAAATGACCCAAGGAACCTCCCATTTTAATTTAACACAGTTTTGGGACACTGTATAATAATACAGACACGTTTTAAATAATAAAAACTTTATTACCATAAAACAAACACTGAAAACTACAATTAACCGAATAATAAGAAGGTTTTTGGCGCCTCCCAGGGTGGAAACCACCGGTGTTAAGTTTCATTGAGCTAGTAAAAATTCAGTACATCATCTCGGGTTCTACTTTCAGGACTAAAACGATTCCTCGGCTGCAACCACATCCGCAGCTACGAGTACTTCATAGAGAGCATCAACACAGCCTGCCCATTCTTGGCAGTCCCTTGCTCCTCCTGGGAGAGGTTCCAAGAAGGTGGTTGCTTCGATTGCGTCAACCAATACTGTCCTAGGTTCGGATTGGACGCTCAACCAGGAAACTATCATGCCTCTGTCTACCTAATGATAGGGACGGACAAGCCTTTCTGCAGTTAGTATCAGGTGCACCGGTGAGTAATACACTATCTTCTCGCAAATTGAATATTCCTTAACAGTCGTCCAACATTCTACGCAATTACCGCTAGAGAATCCTCTTAAACTCTATTTGCTACCTTATCGAGAAGATAGTGGATTGCTACAGCTGATTATTATTTGTGGAGGCTTTCATTATACCTGATTGATCACGAAGCGTCTAGGAAGAGCTATCTAGAAAATAATCCAGAATGAAGATACCGACGTCATCTGTGCTCGCCAATCTTATCCTTCTATGGAATCTTCATTCTGATTAGAGCGGATTTAGCAACTACCTTCGGAGTACCTTCAGGAAGGGTAGCTTCGCGATCAGTATTGATTTTATATAAAAATTTAATATTATTGAGGAGTAGTATTGAGAATTTATATCAAAATTAATTATTCTCCTAGATATTTTGTGACGATCGAGTGTAATAAATAGACTGTGGATCTTTATGCATTTATAGCAAAATTAAGTAGATGAAATTCAAAATTGTTGGAAAATTTAAAAAAAAAATTGAAGTTGTCAACATATGATTTCTCCTCCATTAAAATCATTAAGGGAGGAAATAACAGTCAATTTGGTTTCTATCTCTTGCTGTCGATGCAGACAATTATTTATTTATTTATTTTGCATAAAGGTCCGCAGTCTAGTAATAAAGCTAGTGGCAAGAACAGTGACACAACTCAAAAACTAACAATTTTGAAGTTGGTATAGTGATCGATGCATTTAGTTGGCCTCTATGTGCTAGGCTAGGAAAACGTCATCACTAACTCCTATAATTGTACTGCTAGAGTGCCGTTATGTCAGTTTTCTTTTTGAGCTAGTTCATATTGGTAGTTGCAAAAACTGTCATTTTAGAGTTGATGGAGGCATACATAATATAATTTTATTTTAAGTACTGTTTCGATGGAAATATAATTTTCTTAAAATCGTTATTGTGAGAATATTGCATTTTTTAGTTATGTCAGTTTTCTTACCGAGGTGCGATATGATTCCATAATTATTATAAAGTGGTCTAAGTCATTTACTATTTCTTGTTTCGAGATATTTAAAGGATTACATACAGTAACTCCCACTAATATTCGTACACTCTTAAAAAGACGATAACTTTTTTTAATTTACCAGTATGTTGCAATATCAAAAAAATTATCGTTTTTTTAAGAGCGTCCGAATATTAATGGGAGTTACTCTATTCGAAACATTAAATGAATTCCATAAAATGTTGAAAGAACAAGCGCTATCTATTTTTGACAAATATCGTAAAAATTGCATTGAATTGGTTTAGTTTAAAATAATGTGATGAGAAATAAACTGAAAAACTGATTTTGTTTTTTAAATTTTGACTTGGACCACTTTCGTAATTATGGGCTCAGTCGGGTAAGTTTAATAATCGTTCGAATGTCCGTAGAGGGCCATTATAAGGTGACGATCAACATATCTAAGACAAACGAGAGCATGGATCACGGCGGAGAGGTCGGCACGTTCGTGTTCCGCGTGATCGGCGAGAACGGCAAGATCACGGAGCAGATGGAGCTGAGTCCTTACTCGAAGTACTATGAACCAGCTACCACTCACACGATGGTGCTGGCAGGTAATGTGGTCGGCAAGCCGGAAGCCGTGGAGATCTCCTGGAAGTACCAGACCTCGATGTTCAACCCGCTCACCTGGAGGCTACTGCACACCCCGCGCGTCTACATCGACTCGTTGACCGTCGACAGTCTCGAGTCCTCTCACAGGTACAAAACAAATTAGGGTAAATGTACCGATTATTGCGGTATCAAGCTTCGATCGTATTTTATTTTAATATTACAGTATTCTCTCGATAATTGTCCCAACCAGGGACACTTCCCATTAAAATTATATGAACGGCAATTAATGTAAATATGATGCGAATTATATCGTGTTCAGTATCATTTTAATCAGAAAAATGTCACAAATATATCAGTGAAAGCCTCATAAAAAAATTAGTAAAAAAATTTTTTATTGGGATTACATTGCGAGGACCCCGCGGGCCTTTGAAATGTGCCGGCGACTGCGACTCTCCGCGTCTCTTTCTTTCCCATACGCTGTCCTTCCATGCGCACGAAAATTTTATCGTCCATTACACACGTAAATATCATCGGAATTATATCATATTTGGTATCATTTTCATTAGAAAAATGCCAGGAATATGTTGGTGAAAGTTCCATAAAAAAATAATGAAAAATAAAGAAGTTTTGTTATCGGATTAGTACTGGTCTCACACCGATATACGCGACCCGTATCATGTTACACTTCTCGGCGGCCGAGGCCTCTCGAGTTTAAGGCCCCTTACGGGGTATACCCCGCAGGAGTGCGTTCAAAATGTCTAGACGATAATTGTATTTTAATCTCATTGGGAAAAAATACCGCCGTAATAGGTACACCCGCAGTAATCGGTACATTTACCCTATACCAAGACGAAAAATGTACGGCGCAGTTTTTCTGGGTCGATCAAGCAGTCAGATCCCGCGCTAAAGTCCGTTAGGACAAGGTGAATTTAACTTCCGGACCATACAAAATAATGGTACTTGTGATGGGGCGTGCGATCAGCTACGAATTTACTCGGCCCGCCGTGTATAATTTAATCCGTACGTGTCCCGCTTCTCGACGACGCGATGCTCGACACGGAGCCGAATTCCTGCTACGATCGGATGCAAACTAGCCTAACTAATGGGCCTCGGAGTTTAACGACACGATTTGTTTCAGCATCACGGTGTGCCCAGGCGCGAACAAGACTCTGATGGCGAACGAGCCGAGGATCTTGACGACGCAGAACTGCAGGTACGACGACACCAACGGCGTGGGCTCGGACGCTGCGAAGCTTGGCTCGGACTGCTCGAATTTCATTCGTACCTGTTCGAAGTAGAGGTCGATGACTTTTCATGCGACACTGATCGGTGGACCGTAGACGTTCATGCGAAATAAAAATTGCCCGGTTCTATAAAAATGAATCTCTTCCGCAGTAATTATATTAATAAGTTTGACAATAATATATCAATGTTTTTAATTAATTGGTTTTTGCATCAAGTCCATCATTCACTGATCAGAAATGTACTTTGGGTGCCGAACTGGATCTCCGATCAGGTATTAAAAACGAAAGAGACAGGCACTGAAACAATGTCACTGCTGAGGACAATAAAGACCATATCCAGAGGTTCATAGCAACGATAGTCGTTGAAAGTATAGCGTATAAGTTAAGAAATTATAGTCTGATAGACGCATCTCCCCACTGCTTTCACTGTACACCTAACCTTCACTTGCCTAACGAGTTGCACGTGAATCTACTATAGTATACTCGGGTTTGTGCCAACAAGAATACTGAAATGGAATGGTTGGATAATTGGGTGTGGAGGTGGGAGTGACCTTGAACAGTCACAATTCATTTTGCTGTAACTCGTCGTACATGGAACGAAATACTGTTGTTGCAATTTTCTCATTGTTATTTTTGTATGATCTGACTGTAGGAAAATATACTGTACTTTTTCTATTGTACGATCTCTGTTTGGAAATTATTTATCCTGAATCTGATGCTTAATAATACTAGATCCCATTACGTTAGGCCTACGTAGACGCTAGGTCCAATTGGGGCGGTACTTGACCCTAGTGGGGTGGGGCTTGCTCGTATTGGGGCGAGGCTTAATCGTATTGGGGTGGGGCTAGATCCTCTTAGGCTAATCTCCATCATTCTAGATCCCATTAGGCTACGCTCTATCATCCTAGGTCCTATTAGACTCAGTTCCTTTAAGTCTAGAACCCAACGAAGTTTCCCCAGTCAATAAAAATAAACCTAACAATGGGCGGGGCTTGACCCTATTAGGGCGGGGCTTGGTCCTATTTGGGCGAGGCTTGACCGTATTGGGACGGGGCTAGAAACTCTTAGGCTACGCTCTATCATTTTAAGTCCTGTTAAACTCGGTTCCATGAAGTCTAGACCCCAACCAAGCCTACCCATACGATAAAAATTAAGCTAACAATACCGTACCTTGACGAACCTCCCCACCAGGTCACAGATTTCACTTCTGACTCGCCCACATGGCAAAAATGCCATAGAGAACGGAACAGCGGATCTGCTCCGTATACAATAGACGGGCCTACTCGGTGTCTGTGCTTCATCGTGGAGTCTCGCTGTCTTCTCCCGGTGGATCCAACACGAGCATAAATTACGGGGACTGTCGATCCTTGTGCAGTGATTTACCGGCGACGTATGAAAGCGGCCGCCAAGGTGAAAGAAGCACGCGTGCATAATGACAGTGAAAGGGAAGGTGGCTTCGCTATCGGTCGTCGCGCGAGCGAAACCAACGCGCGAGCGCGCGCGCGCGACAGAGACAGACCGCGGAAAATGCTGATTCCGATAGAGGCGCGCGGGAGAGGTCGCCGTTTTTCCGGGCCCGCGGAAATTGCCACTGTTGGGCCCGTCCAACTGGCGTAATTGCCAACCGAAATGGCGCGGTCTACAATACTACTACTCGCTTTCGTACATAATAACTGAATCACCGGCGAACGGACCCCCACTGGTTGATGCCTTCGGAATGAAAGTGAACATTTCCACGTTCTGACGTAGCGCCACGTGGGAACGAGAGACACGGACGCATAATGGGAACCAATGACGGCGAAGACTGTCTCATTTTTACTTCCTGCCGGACTGAAAGCCGACGGCTCTGTAATTAACAACGCCGGAATGGTTTAATCCTTCTGGCGGTATACAGCCTAATGGAAACGTGGAAAAACTTGGGAATTTATTCTAGCTGGTGGAGGAATATTTTTGAAATTTTACGACTATTTTACCACAGTACTGAAGCAGCTACCAGAATTTTTTCAACCATAAATAATTACACGCAAGCGTATATACAGTAAGAAATATATGTCACTTGCGAAATACTTCATAAGTTATGCTCAATTTTTCACATCACCTAAAAATTTTCGAAACTCATTAATATTAACAACGGTGACACACATGTGCATAAAATTAGGTCGAGGTGCAGACCATGTTGCAAACGAAGGCCACGCAGTGTTTGCTTTAGAAATGAAGACGAGTGTTTTTTTTTTCTTCTGGTGAACTATCATCGCGAAAGCAAGCGAGGCCCAGCCTCGAAATGTGGGCGGAAAACGCCGAGTGACATAACCGAGCCGCGCGGTTGCCGAGATAGTAATTTCGGTGTTATTACGCGAACGCGCTGGGAGAAAGCTGCCATTCTACCCGATTTTATACAATTCAATTATTCATACTGCATAATTCCAGCTTTACGATGATGGTTTGTGCGCCGCGGAGGCTACGATTCGATTCCACCAGGCCGGGCCGGGCCGGGCCGGGCCGAGCCGGGCAATTCCGCGGTGAAAGAAAAACGGGCTGCGATCGTAAAGCCGGAGCCGCGAAACAAAGTTCCACAGTTCGAACGACTTCGAAAGAATTTCCTGATCGTGCTGGAGACGGAAAAACGTCGGCCATTGGGAAAATCAGTTGCGAAAACGCCGCCATGTTGATCGGCGTGTTTCTTTGTTCTATTTGCGAAAGAAACAGCAAAAATGTTCTTTGAAAGTTGGTCCCGTCGCAACCGAATGTCGCAAGAAAAATGACTGTGCTGCACTAAAAATAAGAATACTATAATTTCAGACAATATTGACGTTGCTAAACTGGTTTTGTCTTTAGCAAATTGCTAAAAAGTTCAGCGAGATATGAACAAATTTGCTCGGAACATTCTTTCTTATTAGCAGAATGTTTGCGTAAAATTTTTTGTATAGTCGAAGTTTATAAGTTCTGGTACACACAACGCCATCTGGTGAGATTAGGACACGGTAGGCGGAGCTTAACAGCGGCCAGAGTGGGGGAATGAAGCTCGCAGATTCCAATGACCTTAAGGTACGTCTTCAAGGTCATCATTCTACCGAACCTGTATAGGTTATTTTTCAAGTTTCCTTACATTCTACTGTCAAATCTTAACTTTATCCATTTAAAATCCTTCAGTAAATAGCTTCGAGTACCACAACGTCATCTAGTGAGATTAGGACATGGTAGGCGGAGCTTAACAGCGACCAGGGTGGGGGAATCAAGCTCGCAGATTCTAATGACCTTAAGGTGCGTCTTCAAGGTCATCATTCTACCGAACCTGTATAGGTTATTTTTCAAGTGTTCTTACATTCTACTGTCAAATCTTAACTTTATCCACTTAAAATAAATTCGTTCAGTAAATAGCTTCGAGTACCACAACGTCATCTAGTGAGATTAGGACACGGTAGGCGGAGCTTAACAGCGACCAGGGCGGGGCAATCAAGCTCGCAGATTCCACTGACCTTGAGGTACGTCTTCAAGGTCATCATTCTACCGAACCTGTACAGGTTATTTTTCTACTTCTCTTACATTCTACTGTAAAATATAAACTTTATAATAAATTTGTTCAGTAAATAGACGTATATTTCTTCGGAATGACAGAGATCGAGAGAATTTCCAGGATCGTTAATATTTCGGAGTTTAATCGCCTCGGGGAACGATCGTCCCAATGAAGAAAGTCCCCGGCAATTATAGAAAGGCTGTCGCAACGAGCGTCCGAAGTGCAATTTGCTGTTGGTATCGGTTATGAGACGGTCACTAATGGATGACAGGCGAATGTTAGGACGCCGTGCGCCGGGAGAACAACCCCGGCGACATTCCATCCGAGTGAAAACAAGCCGCTTACGAAATCGGCCCCCGTAAGGGTCAAAGAAAAGCCGACCTGGCCAGAACCGTTCGCATTGTGCTAGGACAGGTAGCAAAGAGAGTCTCTACAGTCCTGGGGGTGGGGAGCAACAACACGGCTGGTGGTGGGCGAAACATTTCGGACCAAGCGGAATGCACGTCGTGGCAGCGTTCAGTCGAGCCTCGGCCTCTCACCGTGACACGTCTTGTCCTCTTTTCCGTCAGAGCACATATACACACACGGCTGCTCGCGGTTCCACGTTTTTATCGCGCGAGATCGCTCGAAGAGTTTCTTCGTTGGAAACTGTCGTGCGGGGATCAGTGATCGAGCCAGCGTGTGATGTGAGTCGATCTTGAGGATCCAACCCACCCCCCGCGTCACCTGTGATTTCTGGGGACCACGTGGACACGGACCTCTGACACTGTGTTTGCGGACATGAGAGACCGCACCAGGCCGACGTGACGCCGTGACATGAAAGAGAGACTGCGAAAATGTGAGTTAGGTCGCGTGCCATACATTATCCGATTATAAAATAATCTTAAGGTCACCAATAGTTGCACTCGGGGCGATTTTAACTCGAAAGTTAAACATTTCTTCCGACTTAGAATATTTTCATTCTCCCGGATTTTTTAAATTTGGTGGATATCGAATTGATAGAATACTTGCATGTTTAGTAATTGATTAGATTCCAATATATTTAATAATGTGAACAATGTTTTGAATAATGGCACAGCAATTTTTAGTGGCGTCTCAGAGTCGCCTCTCGAGTGCTAAGGACTAAGGTTCTCTACTTTATCCGAACATCGATGCTTTATCGATTTTTTCACGGGCCAATGGTTCGGTAGAAAAATTTCATTTTTTTTACCACGTCTTCGGGATAGTATGGAGCACTCGTATAAAAAGTTCGAGCTCGATTGGACTCTTTGTTTAAAACTTACAGTCACATTTGTGTAACCTCTGTTATCCGAACTAGTCTGACATTTCTCTTCACGGTAATCCCATCCGAATAATTTGGAAATAATTAATCTTGCAATTGGACCATAGTGTTTGCTTTCAACAAACATTTTCGTGTCGAGCTCTATAAAAGCGATTAAAATGACAAGGCTTTATTTATTTAAATTTTGTGCGATATTTATTCCAATACGTGCTTGGATAAAAAAATGTATCGGATCAATTTCCATGTAACAAGTAACTTAATAATTTCAATAATTGGTCATCTGACTGGCAGTGGTGGGTTTAGTGTTAAACAATCTAGAAAGCAGTCGACAAATGCAAAGAATGTTGAGCCTCTAACGCAGTTGTAGCTTGAATGTTATAATCTGTGCATCGATCGTGGTTATATTTGTTGAAAAATTGCCGCGCTCTACCAGCACGAATTTTTAAACATTCCCCGGTACACGCTGGAACGAGTATGCAAACGTTCCTGCACACGATGATTGTGTACTTAATCTTTGGTAAACGAGGATGGTGATTAGGAAAGCACTGATCGCCAGTGTTGCTAGCAGCTGCACAGAGTGTTAGGACACCTGGTCTAGTCAGTGTCTAGACAGGCAAGCATTCAGGAACGCCAGGAATTCATGGTTGATAGGGGTCACAGTTAACCTAGCTGGAGTAGGGAAAGGTCTAGGACTAGGCTAGACATTCGGATGCAACGAGAAACAGGTCTTTAATTTGCACGGTCAAGTAAAATTACATAAACAAGGATTCACTGGATTAACCCCTTGCACTACGATTCATTTTACGGTTGCGGTGATTATAACTTATTTGTCGTTTTTAATTTCTTAGAAAAAAAGAAATTTGTATGTAATTTATACCTATGCAGTCTCCAATGGTTTCAACAACAAGGAAATATAATTTTGTTTCAATTTAAAGTTTAAAGGAAATTAGTAGCATGAATATTTAGTAGACTATCTTCGAAATCTTCGTCACGAGTCCGACTCGATATTATAGTGCAAGGGGTTAAAAAAAAAATATTACAACTACAGGGACTGTCATTAACTAAATTGCCGAGGATTCGATAATTCCGAAGGACGTGATTCGACGTTTACTAAGGTCTCAAACTGCGTCAACATTAATTAATAGTTGATAGAATTGATTCGATTGTTGTTATGGATCAGATACGATTGAAACGAAAAGATTCAGGGAAATTTCCTTGGGTTACGTAATGCATCCTGACACTGCCAGTGTCAGGGACAGAGCGTTCACTGTGATTGCTATACCGACTATGACAGTCACTTTCAGCACCAACTTACAGTAATGCAAGTGCATTCAACTGATTGCCGAGACGGCTGCCAGGAAATCCATTAATTTCAGAATTATATGACAGCGTCGTATCTGTTCTGCAACATCCTTTTCGCGACTTCATTTTAACTTGTTGATGGATTCATGTATATTGTTGGTCCAGGATCTCGAGTCCTTGCAACAAAAATTTTTCCATGTGATTTTTGTTCAGTCCTTACAACAACAATTTTTCCATGTGATTTTTGTTCAGATCCAGCTTCACATTTTTCAACAATATTTTTCCGTTCGAGTTGCATAATTTTTTAACAAAAGGCATTGTTTCCATTTCCCGGTTCGAAGACAACGATAACATCAGACGCAATGTTGTTAGTATATCATAATTTGACGTCATCTCGTCAATAATGTCGCTGACCACTATGCGAGCCGCGATCAAGATAAATCGAGTAACATTTTGCAAAACCGGAAATCAGCGAGGCTTTCGAGTTAATTCCGTTCATAACTCTGACGATTTTTCTACGAACCGAATCCATGTTGTACCGATAACAAAAACGAGCGAAAGTGACATATCAGGTTGCCATTAACAATTTCCAGTTGTGAGAAGATCGTAATTTCGATTCGAGACACGTGGCAGTTGCCGCGCTCGGCAAGGGTCCGCTAATGGCTAAACGCTGTCAAAGTTTTCGGCGGATTGGCCAACAGGAACAGGAAGCTAGCTTTCGAACGGTTCGAACAAATAGATAAAATGCTAATTCGAGTTATGCTTTCTCTGAGACGTTGTGTATAATATGCAATTGAATGTAAATTAGACAATCAATTCTGAGCGATCCTTAATTTCTCAGAAAATGGGTTCTTGGACGATTTATAGATATGCAAGTTCCACATGGTGCTCAGGAAACAATAAAATATTATTATATTTAAACATGCGATTTTATGGGAACAATTATTACAGGAAATATCACCTTAATCTTCAGACGCCATAAATAAAGGAAACAAGGAGAATTATTATTAGACTTCGGATCTTTATGCAAAATAAAAATTTTCATCTTCAATTACAACACACAGAATATAAAAATTTCTTTCTGTTCCTAACAATTTTAATAAATTGAAAATAACATACAGTGGGAGTCAAAAGTATTCCTACATCTTTTATGAATGAATAATTTTTTCAAAATTCGACCCAACAGCTTCAGTTTTTTTGTGACGTTAGAAGGATTAGTTTACTAGCTAATGTGTAAATAATTTTTTTTTAATTGTTCTTGGTCGCAATTGCGAAGGAAGAAGTAAAGGTCACGATTTTTAAATTTTTTATCCGTTCCTGTAGTAAAAATTTCAAACATGTATTTTGTAAATCTAAGAACGTTCTTAAATTGTCTTAATGTTTTTACTGCTTTAAATTGCGTCCACCCATTTTTGTCAAAAATACATTGCAGTCTAATTATCATAAAGAAATAATGCCTGCAGGTGTGACTAACGAGAAATCGAACAAATCAAATCCGCGAGAAGTGAAACCTTCGAAATCAAAATATTACAGTATCGTCTGAGAAAAACCCTCTGGTCTGTGCTTTTTTCTAATTTTTTTGTGACCTCGCTGATCACGCCTAACGTAGAAAAGGACAACGCCGCCGAAAAACTTTGTTGAAGTTTTGTAATTGGATTAGTGACCCCGTATACGATGACGCAACATGTTTACACTTTAAACTGTTCGACGACCGAGGCAGCCCAAGCTTCGCGACCCCTCGTGACGTATGCCCGTCAGTGGAGGGGATATTCGTTTTTCGTAGATCGTAGGATCTTGCTCATAGATTATTTGTTTGAAAGAGAAAGAGAGAGAATATCAATTTCTATGTACCCGAACGCGTATTGAGAACTATGACAGGATTTCAAACATTTAAATCCAAATCCACATATGGATTAATAAATCCTTGAAATCGCATCACAGCTAAATCTAACATTTTATATCGTAATATTGACTTTTTTAATGGTTCGTTACTATCATTTAAGAAAAAGTTGCGTGCGATTATATGATTATAATATGGTTTAGGGTTTCTTTTTTAGCAAAAACACCAGGTTGATTCGTCTAAAAAATAGAGCTTTTTATTATTTACAAAACAAATAGTTAATTGCAAGTTCCCATGTGTTGTACTAACCTAAAAAATAGAGAATCAACAATTAAATGTTCGTGCTTCCCTATCTGCTCGCAACTTGTGGCCTTTGTAGTAGGCTTACTTTTATATGTGATATAATGTATTCCTGTAACTTTCAGCATGTCCATTCCTATGTAACTTTATGCTAAGACTTTCTTTTTCTTTTTTTGTTTTTTTTATAATTATTTTCTATTGCAAAGATTTGTATAAAAGGACTTCGGTCCGTAAATAATAATAATAAATAATATGTTGGAAGAAAAATTAGACGATTTTGCCACAAACGCATTCCCTCGATAATTTTCTTGACAGCGCCATTAAAGCAGTCGCGAGACCATGAACGACCTCGAACTTGCGAAATCGAGTGAAGGATCGCGGCAAGCGGTGCCGAGGGATCGATCGATCGGATCCAACGATTTCTGCCGGTCGTACGATGAGTCTCTGCCACCGTCTGGGACTGTGTTGCGTGCACGCCTACGTAGATAGAGGCTTGTCCCCGGAGAAAGTCCGTGCACTTGCCTCGAACTATGCCTACAGTCGCTTTTTCCTTGCCACGCGAGCGACTCGCAAAATCTACATTGCAAAACCCCGACCGATCCTCGCAAAGTTCAACCCCTCTCTCTCTTCGCCACTATTTCCACGTTAACATTTTACGTGACTTTTTCAACGCCTTAATTTTTCCGAACAAACTGGTTCACAGTGTGACATTTTTAAAAAATCGTGGTTGATTTGTAACAAATATTTTCAATTTTGAAATTACCCACAAGTATATTCGACGTAAAAATTGAGAGGGTACAATTGCTCTCCTACTACATTATCACATTGAATTCATATTATTGACCAGAGAGTCGAGATTTCCTAACAAATTATAATTAAAATATCTCCTAAACTAATGATTTTTTTACACAAATAGATTAATACTTTTTTGTAAAGAATATGAAGGAGCATCGGCTGATGCAATAAAAAATATATGATTCCATTTAAAAAAATATTAATGACCTTCATATGTCCTTTACACGTCCACCTACAAAAAAAAATGTATCATCATTGCTATGCGTAATAATAATGACGTAAATCTAGATGGCAAAATGTGGCGCCCCACCCTGTATACTTTCCGCGTTAACATTTCACGTGACTTTTTCAACACCTTAATTTTTCCGAAAAAACTGGTTCACAATGTGGGAGACATTTTTAAAAAATCGTGGTTAATTTTTAACAAATATTTTCAATTTTGAAATTACCCACGAGTACATTCGACGTAAAAATTGAGAGGGTACAATTGTATTTTTCCAACAGATTTGAGTGGTTCGATCCCAGTCTCTGCAAGAAAGGGAAGGTTTAATTAAGCGACGTGCGATCGTATATACTTTCCGCGCGAATGTTGCTAACCTGTTCTCGATCCGGGTTCTTCCTTTCATTCGATTATCGGCTGGATTATAGTCCGATCACCGGGCAAAAGCAAGGATAAAAAAAAGCACGGCCGAGCGCTCATTAACAAATCACTACATTTCAGATTTATTACCGATAACGTCGGATGAGCAAACTTTTGCCGCGAAGATTAGAATGGAATGCGGTTCTGCCGCCGTTCGAAAACTTTCAAAATCATGCTGGTTTCCCGCCGTTTCCTTTCGAATCAAGAGGGAAACTGATTTCGAGGAGGCAGCAGTATACATATTAGTTCGATTCGGCGAAAATTCGAAAAAGATTAATTATTTCCGTGGTAGAAAATTATCCGCGCTACCGGCAACACTGAACCGTGCCTTTCTAAAAATTATGTTGCAAAATCTACATTTTCGATGCTTATATACATACCACGTGAACATTTTTCCCCCAGAGATATCAAGCAATTTACAAAATTATTGTTGAATAATCTCAGCGGGAGGCCATAATTGGAATAAAGATTCACGATTTACACAGATAAATTAATTCGCACACAAACCTGCGCATCGTTGCAAGACGTGCGGGAACTTTCCTCGCAGATGTTCCCTAAGCCGTGTTCGCAGCATGAACAATTTGCAAATTCTCTTCTCTTCCGTGCTCTCGGGAGGTGCTAAATCGCAATTTTCTACTTCGCGACGGGCGACGATTTCTAACGATCGTGACAAATGATCCCGAACCGCATCTTCAATTTTATTCCAATCGTACCGCGCGCGTTTCAACGTTTCTTGCACGGTCGTCCGAACGGTCGAGTAGCGATGGGTACTGGTAACTCGCGAGCACGAACAAATTTATGTCGAGTACCTAGTCTACATATTCACAAGACACAAGAAAATAGTAACTCGCAAACACTGGGTAACGTCAATTTGTGAGCATGGTGCGTAAAAAAGCCAAAAAAAATTACTCAAATTTCAATCACCTGGTCCAGGTAATCTTCCACGAAGATACGTTTTGAAACTGGTCAACTAGTTTGAACGATTAAAATATGATGAAGTATAAATGAGTGATGCTTCCGGCGCACAGGTTCGATCAATAACGACTAAACAAAGCAATTTCGCAATTTAAATTTTTTAAAGACTCAACGTTTCCACCCCAATGTGGATCATTTTCAAGAGTTCATATTTAACTGCGTCTGTAACCAAATTGTAGTACTACAAAATTGCAAAATTGTTTTGTTTAGTCGTTATTGATCGAACCTGTGCGCCGAAAGCATCACTGATTTATCAAAAAAATTACGATCGAGAAAACAAATGAAATTTATATGATGAAGTATGTTTGGATTTTTCTGGCCTTGAACTTACGGACCCAAAAGACACGGATACCCATCGCTAGCGAGCGGGAGACCTTCGCGTGCGAAATACCTCGGATGCAGGAAGTTCACCGCGCTTCGGCCGTGTCCGCACGCTTCGCTAAATATCACGCGAGCGCTCCTCCGCGAGAGATTATTCGATCCCGGCAGATTACCGCGAAACGCGGCAGCAGCCGTTCGAGCAAAACGAATCCCGTTTTGCTGAGAGTTCCGTCATGCGTCGCTGGTCGTTTGCGAAACGAATTTGGCACGTCTTTAGTCTGTTCCCCGTGAAAATTCGTTCCGAGTGTTTCGCGCGGTATGCGAGTGTTGTTTGGATAGCATTGTGCAAACATTTTCTTAATTTAAAAAAAAATCATTAACCCGTTAGAAAAATGTTTTATTGGACAGTTTAATGGTTCACGCGATTCTAATGTTTATAAGTAGACAGCGGATCTTTATGCAAAATAAAAAGTTTTGTGCATCAATTGCAAGGTGCTAAATATAAATTTATATTTTTCACTAATAATTTTAACCCTTGGCACTCGAGTGGCGACACTAAAAATTGCTGTAGCATTATTAAAAATATTGTTCACATTATTAAATATGTTGGTATCTAATCAATTACTAAACATGTAAATATTCTATGAGGTATTACATCAATTTCACA
Organism: Lasioglossum lativentre; assembly: GCA_916610255.1. NCBI lineage: Eukaryota > Metazoa > Arthropoda > Insecta > Hymenoptera > Halictidae > Lasioglossum > Lasioglossum lativentre. Next base: position 6,979,230 of record OU744357.1, on the reverse strand, counting down.
TCCAGCAAATTTAAAAAATCAGAGAGAGTGAAAATATTCTAGGTTGGAAGAAATGTTTAACTTTCGAGTTAAAATAGCTCCGATTGCAAAGGGTTAATATAGTGGAAAGAATATATTAATATTCTTAAAATCTTTGAATTTTGTTCACTGTTCTAAATTGCACGTACTCGTTTTTCCCATAAATGCATAAAATCCGGAGTCTATCGATAAGTAATTAGTGGTTTGTACCAGCGTTAGAAGAGACAAAACTGTACACTTTCCGCGACTTTCCTTCACTTCCGCGAGGAAACACGGTTTCCACTTTAATCGCGCAAAAGTGCAGGCTGCGTGACTGAGTGACACGGATGATTGCTCGAAAACCGTGAAAACATTATGCCAGCGGCGGATCCACTTCTCACGTGCCGCCGCGCCGCTGGGAACCAGCGGGGTACAATCACGATCGCGTTACGACGATCTTCGGCTTCCGGGAAATGCGACCGATGCCGCGCGGAATCTGCCTAATTACCGTTTTCCTCTACCGACAGATTTCTTCACTTCTTATGTCGATGAAATTTTTCGAAACTTGTATCAGAGTAGTACATTCGCCAACATATTCGTGACATTTTTCCGATTAAAACGAGTCCAAACACGACACAATTCGGATCGTATATGCCTGTGTAATACACGCTTCGGTGGAACCTCGAGTATGCGAACTATCGATTAGGTTTTACGGAATCGTGGATTGCGGGGGCAATTGTGCTCCGAATGGTGCCGTGTTTGGACTCATTTTCATCGGAAAAATGTCCGAAATACGTTGGTAACAGTTTCGTGGAGAAATATGTGACCGTTTGAGTCGGTATGAGAGCGTTTGAGCTACCGGAGTTCTCAGCCGCGTTGGGCAACAGCGGGACCAATTCGACCAAAAAATCGGCGAATGATTTCGCCGGGTAGCGGGGCTCGTTGCGCCTTTAATCTTCGACCAAATACGGCCGAGCTTCCTCGTAGCATGAATTACTGGTACGTGAGAGAAATGCCGAGTTCGTGAGCAAGGACAAAGGAAAGGAACGTGTAATACATAGTCGTGGCCGGAGGCGGAGATCAGCTCATCGCTGAAAACGTACAAAAATGCCGGAGTAATAGCGTCGCGTGCTCGTGTGGACGAGCCATTACATAGAAACTCCGTGTCTGTAACAGCCACTTTCGCATCAGCTGAGCTACCATGTATCCGCGTCTGTAATTTTTCGTCGGGCTCCGGGCGACGATTAGACACAGCGGGCGAGCAGCTTGTCCGTTTTCTGTGCCGTAGATTTGCGCAAACCCACTGACACGCGGCTCAATTAACCGTAGAAATTATTTGACAAAACGCGAAACAAAGACGGGAACTCGAGAACGTTCTTGGAAGACGACACTTAAGTGTAGCAGGCCAATTTTAGTGGAATTTCCGTAGAAATAAAATTAGCTGTGTAGAAACGTATATGGAAATTAAAATAAAAAATTAATTCCTTTGTCTACAATGAATCGTAGTTAAGGGGTTGAGAACAACCCTTAAAATTAGGGTGGGACACGTTTCTTGAGATATCTGCGGAACCAAAAGGCGTAGGATAGTAAACTTTTTTTTAAACGTCGTTAAACGGAGAATTTAATCGTCGAAGTTTGTTCAGAAAATATTTAAAAATATTGAACTCTATTAGAATTTCTTTCTCCAATTAGAACGTTTTATAGGCTTCAGATGGGGCATAGATAAAATTATTTGCTCTTCGGTTTTCTCCACGTAAAACAGCACGGCAATAAATCGTTTTTTGATATCCGCGGATTGTTTACGAGGCAAAGAGGTGCAGTAATAAAAACACGAAGGCCCGAAGGTGTTTGGTAGCAGCAAAAAGGCTTGCTGTTGTTCGTTTCTCGGCTAATTGGATTGCTAAACGCCAGAAAAATGCGCGGGAGCAAGGAAAAAGCCGAGTGAAAGAGGCCAGGCTGGTTTATTAGAAGGCGTCTTCCGTCTTTGACATTTTCCACGCGATAATAACTGCAACGGCGTCGAGTATGGCGTGCTGCTCTGCTAGCTCGGCTCGTGAGCATGCATTTTTCCCTCTTTCTCCGTCTATCTTTCTTGCTCGCTCACTTACTCTCTCCCACTCTCTTTCGCGAAACGTTTGATTACTTTCTAGTTCAAGGGATCATCGAGATATCTCGCGAGGGTCGATCTCCGCTGCTTGGGGGGGAAAAAATCGCCGTCAAACACGTTTCGTCCGACACTCGCGATTTATTTCCATACGTTGAACAGTCCTTTTAGCTTCTGTTTTTTTTTGTTACTTTTCCTATTCCGTAATCGCGGAAAGAAATTTTCAAAAAATTGGATCTTTCGCAGTGGCACCAAAATTATTGGGACATATTAAAGTTCGCGTAACTTCGTAAAAAATAGTCGTACGCTAATGAATTCGGACTCATTTTGAAGCTTGAAGATTCTGCATTCGCGTGCCATTGTTCGATTTCCTCTGAAATTCGTTTGCACGATGTAGCAGATGGAAAAGTGACGTAACTGCACCAGTGAATGAACATTTAAGAAATTGTTCAGGAAGATATTTTATTTAAAAAAAAATATGTGAATTAAAGGAATCTCATATATGCCAAATGGCTCCCTATACTTCATTTGTCAAAAATAAATGAACACAAATGAAATGAAATTATTATTATTTGTCTTTATTAAACGTTAAATAAAAAATATAAAAAATACCAGTCAATGAACACTACATTCTAGTAATTGTGAACAATGATGGAAAAGCAAAAAATACAAAAATACAAAAGCGTTCATTTACCCGTTTATTCACTGGTGCAATTACCCTACGTTTCGAAAAAAAAATTCGCAACGTTTGTAGAGCCGTTTGAATGCGCAGCATGTGTCCCTGATCCAGTTAGGATCGCGCAACTGGTTCGAATCTCCCGCGCCAACCGAGACGTTAAGTTATTCGAGCGATTATTTATAGATCGAAGAAACTCGCTAATCGCAATTAATGGCGCACTCAAAGCGTAGGCCTTGCGCTTTCACTCGCATTACGCGCGCTTTACATTGCACAGCATGATGACCCAGGCCGAACGACACTTCTTCGATCGAAAGATTCGCGATCGATGAAACGTTCGCGAAATGTCCGCGTGACCGGGCAGCTTGTGCAACGTCCTGCAAAACGACTCGAATTATGTAAAGAACTCGTAGTGATAGTGACACTTGTTTAAGCATGAAGTTTGTGACGAGACTAGAAAGTGGGACAAATGTGCGTCAACGTATACATACAGGAATTTTTATTAATGTTCACTTTAGGATTTAAAAGAGCCCGGATACAGCATTTCATTATTTTACATCATCGTGAATAATTTGCAAACAAGGTCCTTTGGCAGGTCCTAGGTAGAACTGGCCGAATCTTGAAAGAAAAATAAATATTTTGTTAGATATCGTTAAACATTGGTCTTCGGATTTGATTTACGACTAGACAGCGGATCTTTATGCAAAATAAAAATTATCTACCCGAATTGCCGAATTTTTGTTTTTTTCTCTTACTATGTTCAACCCTTTGCACTCGGAGCTATTTTAACTCGAAAATTAAACAATTCTTCCGACCTAGAATAATTCCATTCTAGTATATGATTTTGTTTTCATTTTAAAATTGTTATAATACCTCAAACAATACTTAAAAATGTTTAGTAATTGATAGCACCACATTTGATAATGTAACACAATATTGTGAATAATGGTAGAGCAAGTTTTAGTGCTAAGGGTTAATTGAAAATAATATAACAGTATATTTCAATTCGTCTAATTTGCTCACAGTTTTAAATTACACCTGCTCAATTTTGTTTCAAAATGCATAAAATCCGCCGTCTATTTCCGATAAAAATTAGTACATAAAATGTCAAACAGTGTTGCTATTATATTAATGAAAACATGACGATTTTATTTGACTCCTGTAATTTACAGAGTTAACATTTAGGCAAATCATTGGCTGATTTAAATGAATCGGTCAGAACCGAGTCTCGCAACAGTCTCTGAAATCGGTACTTTTACTTCTGATTTGATCTCCATAGCTGCAAACTATTACGGCTTTGCTATAAATTACCACCAGATGACCATGAACAACAACAGGTTCTCGTGGGTGTAAAATTTACACAACCGTCCCACATATGCAGAATTCTCTCAGTCTCTAACCCGAGCTGAAGTTAACGACAGTATAGTTCACACTGATCGTATTAAACTCTTTTGATAAAGTTTTAAACAACATATTGACACTCTCCAGGCAAAGATAAAAAAGGCACAGAAGAATTGGTCCTCATCACCGATTTTGATGACCTTGAAGTGTGTTGTTAAGGTCATCGTTCGGAGCAGCTATAGTGGACAGATTAAAATGGCGGGGGACCCAGCAGGTTTAGACCTAACGTATCCGACAAACATATTTCAAGGTCATGAGGAGCCAACCGATAAAAATTCTACATTAACATAAAATGACTCCCGAGACACTGTGATTGAAAATACCACCCCACGGCCAATGAAAGATGAGATAAGAATTTTTCTAAAGATGGTTACCTTCTTCAGGGATATCATGAGGAGCCAACTTCTACCAATAAAAATTCTACATTAACATAAAATGATTCCCGAGACACTGTGATTGAAAATACCACCCCAATGAGAGATGAGATAAGAATTTTTCTAAAGATGGTTACCTTCTTCAGGGATATACAAAACTTCTCGACACTTTCCAGCAGCCATCATCTGCCCCTCTACACAACCACGAGGACGAGGTACAATTATAGAAAGTGTAGCTGGTTTGATTCTTGTATGATTCCATGCTGTGATGTTGTATTGGGCCTCTTCCTTTCCATTTAATACCGATGAAAATACGATCGGAAATACGAAAAGAGCGGCTGACAAACATATCAATCGGTTCATCTTCGTGGAGACGATTAAGGTAGCAACCACCAAACTGTGGGGTTGTACAACAACTAGGTGTTCTAGAATCTTGTGAAAAATTTCAAAGATGTTTATACAACTGGTCTGCACTTGTTCGTGGCATCCAGCCTCTCTCCAGATGGACACTGTCGAATAGGAAAGACTATGATGGATACAGGTGCCTTTTTAGGACCACTATTCTGTGCGTCGATAGGGTTCTGTGCACTGTACGGCATCGAGCAGACAGCCGCGATCAAAAATAGCGAAATAATTGCCAGGGAACCGAAGGAACGACTCATCTTCGAGCTACAACACTGAACGTTGCAATGTCTTCAACTGTGAACACCTCCTTGGGAATCCTCCTTTAAATAGTCGCAATGTCAAGTGACAACTTTATTTCCATATTTTCTGGAAGCAAACCGGTTGGCGCACCTCGGACGCCAGAGACATAAACGTGAAGGTCTTTTGTCGATCGTTGTTGCTGCGTAAATTTATACCGATTATGGATAATTGCCCAGGGTAATCGTTCAGGATAATCGTCCGGGAGCATAACTAATCATCGCAGATTAGTTTCCGATTGAGCTAGAAAAATATGACAACCTAGGATCGACAAGTTAAGTGCGAGGGCGAATAATAAGAATGTTTATTCGTCGAGGTACATTAACCGGTGAAATTTACGATCCCATAAAATCGAATTCGCCCAGCTGCGTCATTTCCCCCTTTCTGGCTTTCTTTCATCCGGAGGTGTGCGTCCCCCCCCCCCCCCCCCCGGTAGGAACACGCAGCGTGCGGTTTCGGCTGTTGATGTTACACATTGTTACACGTTCACCGATGGGGCTGCTGTGCATTACCACCGAGAGACGTAAAAGCCATTTACACACCATGAAAAAACGTCCTACAAAGTCGAAAAACTTTCTTTCCTTATCTTGGATAACTGCCGGCCTATACAGCCGCTCGTGAAAAGACGTTTAGCGTCCGGCAATGCTGCACAACACGCGAACCAATTCACCGGACTAATTGCTCGGCAATATTGTCACACTTCCAGGTAATTGCTTCTGAAAGCTGTGACCGAACGTTCACGTGATTATTCTGTTTAAAATGAGCACACAATGCAATCGATCTCGGCGAAATGGGTCCACAAAAACAAGAATGATCCACAAAATGGCTCACAAAAATGATGCTGCTAATGTAGTCCCATCACGATGATTCTATGTACAACCAAAACCCTCAATTGGCCCACAGAAATGGCCCACAGAAATGGCCCACAAATCGGCCCACAGAAAGGGCCCACAAATTGACTCACAGAACTAGCCCACAAATTGGCACATAGAACTAGCCCATAAATTGGCCCATAAATTGGCCCACAGAACTAGCCCACAAATTGGCCCACAGAACTAGCCCACAGAAATGATCCCATACATAAAATAGCCCACAGAAATGATCCGATACACAAAATAGCCCACAGGAAATAATCTCACAAAAATAACCTACAGGAAATGATCTCACAAAAATAGCCCCCAAAAATGATCCCACAGTACCAATCTTGCAATGCTGTCCCCAGAAAAATGGTCCCACAAAAATATGCCCACCCTGAAATATCACCAGAAAAAATGTCCCCATGAACTAGCTAGAGTATTTGTTGAACCAGCGTGGAAAGAACTAGTTAAATTTCTCTAGAAAACGTTCGTGAAATTGTAGAGTTGCGAATTGGACCTACGATGGCCACTTGGGCCAACGAAATTGCACGCCATCAGAAAGGACCATTACAGAGGCGCGTTCGCAATTTTTGTTGGCATCGTGCAATAGGAGGAGGCGCTTTACTGCTCGTCGTAAATAACGATCGAACAATCGGGTTGGACGTTTCTCGGTGCAGGAAAAGTTTTACTGCGAGAGTTCGCTGTTGCCTCGAAAGTGGCACGCTTCCAACCAGAAGACGCGTTTTTTCGCGTCTCGCACGCACAACGACGGCGACCGCCTCGCTGCTGCTTGCTGCCATTCATTCTCACTTTTTGCGAATTTCCATCGGCCTCTAACGCGAATTAATTCGAACGAGCTGCCGTGACTAATTGCATAGGAAGTGTTCTGGCTGGAACGTCGAGCACACGGCACCGGAAGTGCCGGCGCGGCGCGGCGGTTTTACGTTCTTCATCGTATGTGCTCGCCTCCTGTCCCAATCTCTGTAGAACGGATGCACCTGCTACATTTTCGCTCAATTGTTCGCAAATGTTTATCGAAGATCTAGAAATCTTTCTGCTTCGGTGCCTCAGAAATAATAGCGATCGTTCGGAATTTTTTTAGATGGAGCCGAAAGAGGTATCGATTTGAAATTTTGTGGGTTCATTTTGTTATATTCAAAGAGTACTCTGAAATTTTTTCATAGAGATATCTCGATTTTTTCCAAAATTAGAAATTAAAGGCTTCATTTCAGTAGTCTTAAAAATAAAGGGTATTTTCTAAAATTTTTTTCAACAAAATTAAGAAAGCTGTCGATTTGAAACTTCGTGGGTTTATTTACCAATGTTTACGGAATACTTCATAATTTTTTCACGGAGATGTAATAACATTGTCCAAAGTTATAAATAAAGATATACATAAGAAATTTTCCTCCTAGGTAACCATGGAAGATCAAAAAATTAATAAAATTGAATAGTTAATTTTCCCAAGTGTCTGTAACATTTATGCAAATATTTCTCGCAGTTTACACGCGCTGTTATCTCGAGCAATTGCCATGCAAAGTGCAGGGCACTTTCTAATACAAATTTCTTTCGTAGCGTGGGCCGCGCGCACTATTATTATTTATAATTGTTACGTTTACCGTAGATTATCTAGGAACTTTGTATACAGACCAGCAAACGGTGGCGATCATTCGATGATCATTATCATCGATAAAGGTCACGCACACGTGACTGCAAGCATTTAGCGGAATATCTTTCAGGAAATCGCGCGGCCGAAGATCGATCTGCGACGCTATACGAATTAAAATAATTCGTCGGTTTCGTGGGTGTATCCTACCAACATCGAATCAATTATTCTCGGTGCGGCTCGACGCTGGGCAATTAACAATGTTAAAGCAGCGTAAAGTAATTGGAATTCTCGGATGGTGTAATTTCTCGCGGCAGCTTGTGCATAAATCGGAGTTCTGGATAGTTTTGAAACCCGGTGAAAGTCAGCGGCCACGACGCTGCTGTAGCGCGGATTCCGTGTTTTCGTTCGGTGCAGGTAAACAAACGGCTCGTAATTAAGTACGATTTACACGTCAGCGTGCTCTTTTTCTGTAATCGTATAATGATCGCGCCTGTGTTTTCTATTTATATAATACGACGTGCCTCGCCTTCGCACAATTACCTTAAACGTTCTGGGTCATTTCTGACCCATGCTGTATACTGTCCAAGGTCGAAAAAATTTGATTCAAGGTCATGTTATACAATGAACACCAGAAACACACTTTTCGCTCAACCAGGGACATAATTCTATCAAGGATGGGTCACGGATGACCCAGATTGATAAAAATTCACTTTACTGTAACCTGTATTCCAAATTATAGGGGTAATGATGTATGTGTGTATAACTATAGGGTTAATGATGTGTGTATCGTATGCATGTACGAGTGTACATACATAACGCAAATAACAGAAGAATTATAAATTTACAATTGCCAACGAAAAAGAAGGCAGATAGATACAAGCGCGCCCGCGACAAACACGTCTGTCAATTTTACAAATAAATACGGCTTATTCCTTACAAAATGAACGACACGCACAATTTTCTCGCTGCTAATAAAAATTAATAAAAAAATGATTAGCAAGTAATTTTCAGCCTGTCCACTTCTCCCACATACGTTAACGGGGACAATTAGGATGTCTTCAAGTCGAATGTTTACCACCTGCGATCGAGGCCACGGACACACCGCTCTTCATTTTTTTGCGCTTTGAAAACGAACGCGGTCGCCTAGACGAGAGGAGAAACGCGACTGCGAAGAGCCATCGAGCTCTCACGATGACCTAATCCACTGTCCGCGTCCAGAGAAATGCTTTCGATTTGTACTTACGGGTAACGTAATCACGAACAGAGACACGAACACATACAACGCATAGTACGCACACCTTTCTCCATCCTTCGTCTTCGCACCCGTGTTACACGCAGAACGGTTACGCAATGGCTACCTCGTCAAAAATTCGCGGGCCACGGAGAATTAATTTCTCCCGCGTCGAGCAGATGCTCGCATCAATAATCTCGTGGAGCTAATGACGCACATGATGGTTGCAGGAAAACTTTTTGTCAAAAATACCGTCAACTCTGAGAGGAATTTTTATAATTTTAATTTTAAATTGTGACGGCTTAAATTTAAAATTCAATTAAATTCTCTTGTCAAATAAATTTTATTAAAATCAATGTCAATAAAAATTTCCTTGTCTATGAAATCTTTCAAAAATTTTTCTCTGCACCGAATGCACCGTGGATTTTAACACTAGATTGCCCAAGGAAGTCATTTTGACTGCTTTTTAATTTCAATTAGAAAAACAATTATGTATACATATAATGACACAATCTCTTAGAATTTTGTGACTTTTTGTACAACATATAAATGCGTTTATTAATAATTGTAGTTTCCTCCCCCCCCTCCTTCATTTCCGGTATATATATGTGTGTTATACCTATATTGCCCAAAAGCAGTCAGTCTTTATAGTGTTAAGATTGAAGCTTTACAATGAGTCCTTAGATGTGACAATCTTTTTTAGCTGTTTTGTGATCAGTAGATAGCGGATTTTAAGCATTTACAACAAAATTGAGCAGGTGTAATTTAAAACCGTGAACAAATTGGAAGAATTTAAATATACTGTTATATCATTTCCAACCTATTAAACATGTAGTAAGAGAAAAAACAAAATTTCACTCCAGATTGTTGCTATTCGGGTAGAAAATGTTTATTTTGCATAAAGATCTGTGATCAACCATCCAAGTTAAACCTAACAGGATTTTGACGATTAACGAACCGAATTATATTCAGCCAATCCCAATACTCAATTTTTGTAACTGGTCTATCACGTGTCACCTGCGAGGTGACAGGTAGGAAACAGTTTTTTTCCAATGGTTTTTTGCTACGATCGCGGAATTTAATGAATAAAACTGACCGAACGGGAGAAAAAAAAGGATCCGCTAGCCACCTTGACATTTACAGGAGGCTGGCCAGCAGCAGCGTGTCTGGCTCGGTGGCCTTCCGCAAGATCTCTACGATCTTCCGAAGCCTTGTGCAAGTTTAACAGAAAACCAGACACGCTGCTCTTCGAGTGGAAGGCCGATCCCCTGGGTCTCGGCGCCGCTGCCGCAATGCACGTACAATGATCGCTGATTAAGCGAACGTGAAATTCTTGAGAAAGTTCTTAAACGAGCCGAAGTTAGACTAGCCTAAGCCCCACTCTCCACTTCCTGTCTCACAGCGCACGCCGTCTGTCTCGCGAGCCTTCTCTCTCTCTCTCTCTCTCTCTCTCTCTCTCTCTCTCTCTCTCTCTCACTCTCTCTATGCGTCTGTCACACCGGTTGATTATTCTAATAAACGTATCGGAATGTGATTACTGTTATTAGTATGTCATCCCGGTGCACATGAACTTGAGAAAGAGAGAGAGAGGTGACGAACACCGGTTTATTATCGAGCTACCGGCTATAGTACTCCAAACCAGAATTGGGCAAAATTTTCATTTAAATAAAATCGAAGCCTCCGAATAAAAGATGAAAAAATTATTCGAACTTCGAATAAATAAGCCACTTCGTATAAAAAAATTTTTATTCATTATTCGATGGTTCCCGTTTATTAGAGTTGGCAGTAGTTATGGAAAGATTTATTCGAAGCCTCCGAATAAAAGATGAAAAAATTATTCGAAGTTTGTATAAATAAGCCACTTCGTATAAAAAAATGATCTTTATTCGTGGGATAAATTCTCGTCGAATATAATTATTTATTCGATGCTCGTCGAATAAAGATACTTTTTATATATTCGAACCATAATGAATAAAAATTTTTTTATTTTTTATTCGTTATCCGAAATTTTTATTTAGTTGAAAATTTTACCCTACTCTGCTCCAAACGAACCATGTTCGTGCGAATCACCGCGCTGCATACGGTCACACCAAAAAATATATAGGGACACTGAATTTTCGAAAAAATTGAAGATTTTCAAGCTGTTGTATTTTCGTGGGGAAATAAATCTGCACTCATTTTAAAGCTTGAATCCTCTGCTTTCGAATGTCATAATTCTTCCAAAAAATTCTGGTAGGGTAACTGCCCCAGTGAATGAACATTTAAGAAATTGTTCAGGAAGATATTTTATTTTTTAAAAAATATGTGAATTAAAGGAATCTCATATATGCCAAATGGCTCCCTATACTTCATTTGTCAAAAATAAATGAACACAAATAAAATGAAATTATTATTATTTGTCTTTATTAAACGTTAAATAAAAAATATAAAAAATGCCAGTCAATGAACACTACATTCTAGTAATTGAACAATGATGGAAAAGCAAAAAATACAAAAATACAAAAGCGTTCATTTACTGGAGCCCGTTTATTCACTGGTGCAGTTACCCTATGATAGTACGCTCCTTGTAATTTTTTCAATTAGCTGTATACAACCAACCATAAAATTGCCTTCACAAAGGATCGTCGGTCCGAAAAATATTAGCCGACACTTATCCTCGAGTGTCCAAGTCTACGAGTGTTCAGTAATCCTAGAAAATTAGTAGAGGCATCCTTCGAGGAGTACATCATAACAGCACGGACCACTGGGTTTGTGGCACGTATGAAGAAACTGAGCAGAGAAACTACCTACGGTGCCTCGAACGATTTAGAAGACTCGGATGATCGAGAGTCTGCGGAGACGTGGAGAGTTAGGTAACTCGTGAATTACGATTTCACCCTGTCGTCCTCTGTTTGACTCATCCTCCTCGCTGACTCTGACAGCTCCTCCTCGGACCTCCTTGAATTTATTTCAATTTATTTATAGACAAATTCGAATTTTTAATGATTTTTTTGGGCCGCCCTGTATATGGAGGCATCGAACCTAGGGGTTGGAACAAATTAGGCCACACCCCGCGCCATATGAAAATAAGAAGAAAATATGTTTGTAATGTGTTGCACTGAGTTTTACTGAGCTGTGTTTAGTAAAGTTGAGCTATGTTGAGATATGTTGAGATATGTTGAGATATGTTGAGATATGTTTGTTTAGATATGTTTAGATATGTTTAGATATGTTTAGATATGTTGAGATATATTGAGATATGTTGGGCTATGTTGAGCTATGCGGAGCTATGTTGAGCTATGTTGAGCTATGTTGAGCTATGTAGAGCTATGTAGAGCTATGTAGAGCTATGTTGAGCTATGTAGAGCTATGTAGAGCTATGTTGAGCTATGTTGAGCTATGTGGAGCTATGTAGAGCTATGTAGAGCTATGTAGAGCTATTGTGAGCTATTGTGAGCTATTGTGAGCTATTGTGGGCTATTGTGGGCTATTGTGAGCTATTGTGAGCTATTGTGAGCTATTGTGAGCTATTGTGAGCTATTGTGAGCTATTGTGAGCTATTGTGGGCTATTGTGGGCTATTGTGAGCTATTGTGAGCTATTGTGAGCTATGTTGAGTTGAGTCGAGTAGGGTTGCATTATGTCGAGTAGCGTTGTATCGAGTTTGAAATGAATTCGGCGCGACATGATCATTAAATGGAGAGTGTAGATTCGAGGGTGGAGGTTTCTAGGGTAAAAAGTGTCCCAGGAGCTGATAACAAACAAAGCGTCAAGAAGCTCGCCACCCTGCGTGGCGTCTACTTTCACCCTCGTCCCGTTTAGACGGCTTTCTTCCCGCGTCGACGCATTCCCTGCCGGTGGAAACAAGTAAGAGGAAAGCAGCCGGCAAAGGGAGAGGAAGTCAGGCAGAGTGGAAAAAAAACGACCCAGTCGATTTGGAGGAAGAGAGAGGCGTGTGTGCAGGAAGTGGTACAGCATTGCCGGAGGGAAGGACGTCGAATCTAGGTCACAATCGTGTCCCTCTCTTCGTGTCTCCGCGGATATGTACTCTCCGTGACTCGCAAGAAATCCCTCGAGACGGCACAGGGGCAAAGGGGGTATCCTCGCTCGCAGCCAATGGTTATGCTTTGACGTCACAACGCTTTAGCCAATAAATCGGCTAGAACCGAAAGTTCGTGCGGAATGACCCAATCGGACGGCTTGCTGCCGCATTCCTTTCGAATTCCTGCCAGGAGACTTCTTGCGAGGCACGGACAGTAGGTATGCCAGTAGCTCTCAAACAACGTTCGACATCGGTGCCGGTGCGCACGCCGTGAAAACTGTCCCGGAAAAGAAACCACAGACAGCCCAGACAACCTTTCAGACGACGACGACAACGACGAGGCTCATGACAGATCTATCGTTTGCACAGAGTTTCTATTCCGCGCGCTCTCCAATTCAAATCTCCCGCCATTCCTCCTGGCCCCATTTTGTAAACACACGGGAGAATTGTTTGAACGACTTGTTACACTGAATTATTTATCGAAGAATCGAACAGCTGTAGAGGAAACGAATTTCACTTTTCTACGGAATGTTAATTCTCACCGTGACCTTAATTGATATGCAGGTAACTGGACCAATATCCGTCGATAAATGCCGTACGTGCGTAAATGTCCAGACATTTTTATAACGCCCGATAATTAGAGAGACTCGCCTACGAGGAGCCAACTGGCACAGCTTTCTAGCATTAAAAGTCCGATATATCCGGAATTAATTAATCACTGTTATTATTGCCGACGACTGTGTTTTCAGGCTTTCCTTCGAGCCTTCCCGTGAAACTGATGCTGGTCAAAATGGTACCCAATTATCCCAACTAATAATTCCGATACAATAAATAGTCGCATTCAAATAAATGTCGAAGCTCTATTTTGTTTTGAAAAATACCCAGCTCTGATCTCAGAATTAAAAAGAGCATTCGCGTGAAACTGATGCTGGGCAAAATGGTACCCAATTATCCCAACTAATAATTCCGATACAATAAATAGTCGCATTCAAATTTTCTTGTACACTAGATTAAAAAATGAAATGAATCTCGAAGCTCTATTTTGTATTGAAAAATACCCAGCTCTGATCTCAGAATTAAAAAGAGCCTTCGCGTGAAACTGATGCTGGGCAAAATGGTACCCAATTATCCCAACTAATAAGTCCGATACAATAAATAGTCACATTCCAAGTTTCCTGTAGACGAAATAAAAAATTAAATAAATCTCGAAGCTCTATTTTGTATTGAAAAATACCCAGCTCTGATCTCAGAATTAAAAAGAGCCTTCGCGTGAAACTGATGTTGGGCAAAATGGTACCCAATTATCCCAACTAATAATTCCGATACAATAAATAATCGCATTCAAATTTTCTTGTACACGAAATTAAAAAATGAACTAAATCTCGAAGCTCTATTTTGTATTGAAAAATACCCAGCTCTGGGTCTCAGGATTAAAAACAATGAAATCGAGTAAGGGAAATGATGCTCGCCGACAGAGACATTCGAATCGTAAGTAGTCCGAACTGTTTTCACCGACATTTTGCACGCATGATTTTTCCCGACGAATTGGGTCGTCGCATAAGTTCCCCCTGAGGCTTTTGCTTTCTGCGATGTCTGTAAATACCGCTTCGAACACGATTAGAGAGAGTTTAAGGGGGGAAAATTATCGAGCCGTGTGGGTGTGTTCCAGGAATGATAAGAACGAGTTGCTCGGCGAATTTCTCGCGATACAACTATCTAATGCATAGAATGTCGGATCGGTATTCCGGGAATGAGATACACGCGACTCGAAAGAATCAAAACACGAGCAAAACCTGTGGCTCAGCTACTATAAACTAGAATTTCATTGCAAAAAAAAAAAAATTAATTAATTAGGTGATGAAAAGCGGGAGTACTTTTATTCGCGATTGCCCAAGAAAAGGAAAAGGATATAATCTGATCGTCTCCCATGAATTTTATCTCCCATGAAGGCGATTCATTATAACTTTAATTAAAAGAAAAAAGAAACTTGATATATGTATAATGAACTTCCACTTGATGCCACGGGGAGATAGCACTGCTGTACCATTTGCAAAAATGAAGACAGGCTAGGATAATCATTTAGGCCAATGAGAAAATTAATCTCAGATCTCGATCCACACATGCAGCAAGAAATCGGACTGCATCCTTGCCAGGATCTTGCTTAAGTCTCCTGAACAGAGGTTGGTAAATTTAGAAAATTTTTATTTCGCGTATAATAAGTATGCTGGTAATTCTATTGGAAAAAATAAGAATATTTTTATATCCATTCGTAATTTTTATTTAGCGCGCGGCACTATTCGAAGACGGATTTGCGAATCACTTGGACGAGAGCGACGCAGCAATGCTGGCGCCGTGGTTACACTCTCGCTTTCGAAATAATTATTTAATACCCGCAGCCACGGGTGAAATGCGAGCGGGAGTGGGCAGCGGGGGCCTTTTCGGGCCCCACGGCCCATCCTGCGGCCTCTTCCATCATCCAGTCTCTCCCTCTCCCCCTTTCTCTCTCTTTCTCCATCGGAGGATACGCTTTCCAGCGGTAATGAAAGCATTTTCGAAAAGCCGATCTCCAGGCGCCGCTGAACAACAACCTGGGCCCGGTTGTTTTACGTAACGGGGTGTCCGGGCCAGGTAAACACACCGATGGGTGTGAGTTAGCGGGTTATCTACGTTTTTAGGTGACACCGATCTAGAATTACGCAATACAAAGCCGGGTCTGGTCTGTTGCGTGGACGCTGCGTGTGTGGAAATGGATGGCGAAACTGGGAAGGACACTACTCATAGTTATAATAAGCCCCGGATTATCTGAGAGTTGGGACTTAGGTGTGTTGGGCTTGGTTGGGCTGCATTGTGTTGAATCAAGGTGTGTTCGGTTGGACAGAGGTGTGCCGAGTTGCTTCAAGTTGTGTCCCAGTTGATCAAGTTGCGCCAAGTTGTGTCCCACTTGATTGAGTTGGTTCAAGTTGTGTCCCACTTGATTGAGTTGGTTCAAGTTGTGTCCCACTTGATTGAGTTGGTTCAAGTTGTGTCCCACTTGAATGAGTTGGTTCAAGTTGTGTCCCACTTGAATGAGTTGGTTCAAGTTGTGTCCCATTTTATCGTGTTGATTCAAGTTGTGTCCCATTTAATTGACTTGATTCAAGTTGTGTCCCGTTTAATTGATGTGTATTGAGTTGCTCCAAGTTGTAACAAAGTTGGGTCCCCCATGATTAAGTTGGTTCAAATTGTGTCCCACTTGATTGAGTTGGTTCAAGTTGTGACCCATTTTATCGTGTTGATTCAAGTTGTGTCCCATTTAATTGACTTTATTCAAGTTGTGTCCCGTTTAATTGAATTCGTTCAAGTTGTATTCCGTTTGATTGATGTGTATTGAGTTGCTCCAAGTTGTATCAAAGTTGTGTCCCCGTTGATTAAGTTGGTTCAAGTTGTGTCCCATTTTATCGTGTTGGTTCAAGTTGTGTCCCATTTTATCGTGTTGGTTCAAGTTGTGTCCCATTTTATCGTGTTGGTTCAAGTTGTGTCCCATTTAATTTAGTTGATTCAAGTTGTGTCCCGTTTAATTGAATTTATTCAAGTTGTATTCCGTTTGATTGATGTGTATCGAGTTGCTCCAAGTTGTGTCCCCCTGATTGAGTTGGTTCAAGTTATCTCCCATTTTATACAGTTGGTTGAAGTTGTGTCCCATTTGATCAAGTTGCTTCAAGTTATGTCCCGTGGGATTAAGTTGCTCCAAGTTGTGTTCCGTTTTATGGAGTCGTGTTTCGAGTAAGTGTTAACCGAATAGAAGCCAAAGAAAATGGTGTTTGCAGCACAAGTAAATGGAATGAAACCAAATTGACCCGACCAGTTGCGACCAGCTCACATGCTCGGTTAATATGATGTACCGTCGAGTCCTCGACGCAGCTGCTGATGAGAAATGCAGACGAACAGGGTGCCGTGCGACATTCCATGCGAACACCGACCTTATACGTCACCACAATACAGGTTCCCCAAGTTACCGTTACCTTTTTCTACGCATTCCTCTGTATTCCGCATTTTTCAGACCGTAAACAGTGCGGAATCCGCGCAATGATAGCGCCTTAATGTTTCGCGTTATGGGGTAGAAAGTATATGTATAAACGATAATTTTCTCAAGGCGAAATTTCGACGTCTGAAAAATTTAGCAACGTCCGACGTGTTTTGAGGGAACGGAAACATGATTAATTATTCAATCATTCGCGGTTGAGTTGACGAAAAATAAACTATCATCGATCTTGCCAATGAAATAAAGTGATAAAACTGGATGGCCATGAGAATTCTAGGAATTAAGCAGACGGGGCAAGGTCTTCTTGTCCTCCAAGGCCAGCTACCCTCCCCTCCCAATTAAAATAGTAATCTCTTCTCCACGTCTTCCGACCATTTGGTTCCGATCCGTGCTGTGTAGTGCGAATTCGTTCGCTAGAAACCCCACAGCTCGACGGTCGTGCCGTTCTGAAAAGAATACTTATCGCCTAATTTCTCAAGAGAAAACTCGTTCCGTATAGTGAAAAGCATCGGTGAAACAATCGGTACTTTACAATTAACAAAGGTGCGATATTATCGAACGTTTTGATCGAGTAGCCGTTGTTCTGTTCCGTTTGTGAAACGCATAATCGTTGCTCGAGACGCCCCATTCATTAAACCATGCGAATCATTTTACGACGATTGTGGGAATCGGGGAGTTGTTCAATCGAAGCGAAAGCCAGACGCCCGTCGGTTACTCAATTTATGAGAAAATGGAAACTAGATCTGATTGTATATTGCATAAACCACCTCGCTAATTATTTCCGAATTATAATAACAAGTTCGTCGTTCAATGTGATTGCAGGATGAGGAGGAAGAAGCAAGGAGTCACGGAGGGCGAAGGAGCGTCGATTCTGCTACTCGTCGCATTGGCTCCTGTCATCTGCTCCGCCGGAATCCTGGACCCTTGGCAGTGGGCGCGTAGTGATCGAATCGAGGTCAACATACCATGGTTGCCATGTAATTATGAACAAATTTATTATTTTCCACTCGGAAACACGTCACCGACTCCCTATATAACCACTAGCAGAGGCTGCGCCCGAATTACTCCACGCCCCCAAAGACGTGTAGAGGGGAGACCACGCCCCTAGATTGCAAGAATAATGTAGAGGCCACGCGTTTAATCATCTAGTATAGGGTGGTGGGGGAGAACAGCTGGAATATTATAGCACAGTATAGTGGGGAGGCCACGCCCCAATGTATAGTGTGTTGGGTAATGCCACGCCCCCAAAGACGTGTAGAGGGGAGACCACGCCCCTAGATTGCAAGAATAATGTAGAGGCCACGCGTTTAATCATCTAGTATAGGGTGGTGGGAAAGAACAGCTGGAATATTATAGCACAGTTTGGTGGGGAGACCACGCCCCAATGTATAGTGTATTGGGTAATGCCACGCCCCCAAAGACGTGTAGAGGGGGGACCACGCCCCTAGATTGCAAGAATAATGTAGTGGGGAGGCCACGCGTTTAATCATCTAGTATAGGGTGGTGGGGGAGAACGGCTGGAATATTATAGCACAGTTTGGTGGGGAGGCCACGCCCTAATGTATAGTGTGTTGGGTAATGCCACGCCTACAAAGAGTAGTTATCTCGGAAATAAATTTTAGTCGAGAATTTCAATGAAATACTTCATCGTCGTGGTTCGTGGTGGTAATTAATTAACATTTTTTTCACCCTGTTCACAATAATCCGGGTGTCCTGTGAACAGTCGAGAACGAGACACGATGCTACGACGAGCTAGGCTGCTTGAACATAACCAGGAGCTGGTACCACCTCATCCACAGGGCTCTGAATGTCTTCCCTCTGCCGCGAGAGGTTATCAACACGAGGTTCATCTTGTACACGAAAGAAAATCCACTGGAGGTTAGTATAATTAAAAGTATGCGGAAGTAGTAGTATGTAGTTCGGTATTCTTTAACTAGAGGTCTCGGTGGAAGATGGAAAACACGAGTCGATAAATGACGAATTATTATATTAACGAGAATTGCATTCAATTATGTTAATTGCGGCCTGCCAGAGTGATAATTAAGTCGACAATAAGAAATGCGGTGAAAACGGAATGGTTATCTCTCGATCCGACGTCTAGAGCCCTGCTTCGACATGTGGTTAATTAATTTAAACACTGCGAAAGCCAGAAATCTCCAATTTCTCTAACAATAATCGTTCAATATTTTTCACGCTGTTTCAGGGTCAGGTGCTAATAGTCGCCAAGGACAAGTCCATCAAACGATCCTACTTCAATCCGAAACGGAAGACAAGATTCATCATTCACGGTTTTATAGACACGCCCCTCAGTAATTGGGTCAAGGTAAACCTAACAATTATTATAAATACATCTCTTTAACTGAAATCAAAATTGATCACTCCTAAGTGTATATGCTTGTCTGAAGTCACCCCCATGACTTGCAATAATGTAATTCCCTTACGTCAAAATGAGTGACCTTGAAAAGTTAATTATAAGATCTGACTATATCGGCCTTCGCTTCCGAATCGTCAATTTTACAATGACAAGTATCGCAAATTTTTTCACAGAACAAGCAGCTCGAGAGCAATGTAATGTCATCGAGTTAGGCGAATCCACTATGCGCAAGATTCATTCGTTGATTTGAATGTTCTCTGTGTAAAACAATTATCAATCAAACGATCGTCGAGGAATGATCATTTTTTTAACCTAAATGTTCATTAACCGTAGGAAATGAGGAACGAGTTGCTCAAGCATGACGACTACAATGTCATCATTGTCGACTGGGCAGGAGGTAGTCTGCCACTCTACACTCAGGCCACGGCCAACACTAGACTGGTTGGCCTTGAAATAGCTCATCTCATCAAACACTTGCAGGTAACGCGAATTTTTTTGCAACCGTTGATTCGCATTAACCTAATTGAAGCTGGACAACAGCTGACAAGGCTCGAACCACTTTGTCGTCACCTTAAATTCCTATAGCTGATAGCTCTCCCAGTATTTAGAATTTGTTAACCACCATGAAGAAAACACGCGAAATATTGTTGCAGACAAACTACAGACTGGACCCTAACGACGTTCACCTAATCGGTCACAGTCTGGGCGCCCACACAGCTGGCTACGCAGGGGAGAAATTGAACGGTATCATTGGTCGCATCACGGGCTTAGACCCTGCGGAGCCATACTTCCAAGGGATGCCTAGTCACGTGAGACTGGATTATACTGACGCGAAGCTAGTCGACGTCATTCACACCGATGGTAAAAGCATCTTTTTGTTAGGTAAGGAAAATCTTCAAGAACGTAGAAAAATCTACTCGCCAGGCCTAGACCCAGATAGCACGAAGACGTCCAAGGACGTCTTGAATGTCCTACAAACGTGTTCCGAACGTCTTATGTTACGAAAAAATTTTATAAATAATCTCAGATGAGAAAGTGAGTTTTTTTTGTCATTCCAAGTAATAGCAAAATTATAAAAGTACTTTCAGACCTAAAATGGACGTCTTAAGGACGTCGTGTGTTATCTGGGGATCCTTTGTAAAGAAAGCATACCCAATCTAACTTAGCACACGTAAGGACTTCCAGGATACGGAATGAGTCAGCCATGTGGCCACTTGGACTTTTACCCTAACAACGGCAAGGAGCAGCCAGGGTGCACGGATCTCAGCGAAACAACCCCATCACTGCCCCTGACCTTGATCAAGGAGGGCCTGGAGGAGGCGTCGAGGGTGCTGGTGGCCTGCAATCATGTGCGTGCCATAAAACTGTTCATTGAGAGCATCAACTCCAAGTGCCAATACGTGGCCCACGAGTGCTCTAGCTACAACAGCTTCTTGAGGGGCGAGTGCTTCTCTTGCAAGAGCAACAACAGCCTTAGTTGCGGTGTTATGGGCTACCATGCGGACAACAGTCCTGCGCTTATTAGAAGACGGGACATGGGTCAAGATGTCCTGTCGCTGCTGGGGTCGAAATTCTTTTTTACCACTGGCAAGGAGGACCCCTATTGCAGTAAGTATTCCGAATATACTGTTTCTGTAAATTGTCCAAAATGGAATCTTTTTGGTAGGGGTGTGCGGGTACCCGAGCCTCGGGTCGGGTCGGGTCGGGTCGGAATCCCGAAAGTTTGCAATTTTCGGATACCCGAAGTTAAAATTGGGGCAAGCCTGCGGTCAAATCAGTGATAAATAACTCTGTGCATATTAATATCTTCGCAGTAATATTAAATTTTACTATAAAATTAATTTCTTCATATAAATTAAATACCACCTCTCAATAATATTAAATTTTACTGTAAAAATTAAAATATGCACAGAGTTATTTACCGCTGACTTGACCGCAGGCTTGCCCCAACTTTAACTTCGGGTACCCGAAAATTGCAAACTTTCGGGATCCCGACCCGAACCCGAAATTTCGGGTACCCGCACACCCCTACTTTTTGGGAATTTATTTGTAGTGTTATCATGTAGGAACACTGCTCCATCTATGAACAACTGGTTGAAACTAGACGACGTCGGTTCATAAATTTTTAACTGTTGATAGCAACTGATTTTAAGTGGAACGCATGAATAACGTATTTTATCCTATGTTATGTCACTGTTTGCGCTATAATTGTATAGTTACCTGGGGAAAGTATTGATCACTAAGGCAGTGGTTACGAAATATATAATTGCTGCTTTCAGGACCTTTATTCAGACAAATTAAACGAGTATTTTCCGATTTTATGCAATTGTTACTATATAAATTATGGCGGGCTGTGCTTTCTCTTCTTTATCGTAACAAGGAAAATTGCCACCAGGCTGGTTCAAGCGTCTGCCCTAGATATCGATTAGAAAACTAGCAACCGCAATTTCGCTCATCAATCAATAGATTTTTCGTCGCCCACACACGTTCCTTGATTTATTCCAATGATGAATGTACATTTCGTGAAACATTTTGGACTTTCTTTTTTCTTTTTTGTAGGAAGACATTATCGACTTACTATCAACCTTGCACGACCACCGACCGCAGAGAGCTGGGTCCAAGGATTTATGAAAGTTACTCTTCACGCCAAAAATGGCATCATACGTGACGTCGACCTAACTCCCAGGTTGGACTCTGCAAATCTTACTCTGTTACATTTTTTTCAAAATCGGTACAGACTCTCCCTAGATTTTCTACAAAAATATTTCTCGCGTTCAGGAAGGGTCTCTAGCTTCACAAAAAAATTTGTTTCATATATACTAATTTAATTACAATATGTGAAATTCATTTCAAAATTCGAAGACCCAATTCTGAACGATGTTGGAGACCTTCTGTCCGGCTATCACGCTGACACAGTTCAATTTTGCAAGCGTTGTGCCACAATGCGATCAGTGCCGCGAATGCTCGTCGTACACGATACTTTCGCAGAGATAAATAATACACAGTCTTGCTTCTTTCGGCCGGCGCTCGCAGCGGTTACATGAAATTGGAACACGGATCGACAGTGCGAATGGTGGTCGCGCATCCGGCGGGGGCGACCGGTGAAATTGGAAACATCAGGCGAGTCGAACTTTCATGGACTTACGACATGGACGTGCTACAGCCGCGATCGCTATGCTTTTTCTGGTGCAACGATCGCCTCTACGTCAACAGCGTTACCGTCGACGTCATGGATCTCCCGGGGAGAGGGTAAGTTCAATATTATCTTCCGGCCCAAAAAGAGAGCCCATCTATGCCTCCAAAAAAGCCGTAGAACTTTTCCGAGACCCTTACAATTTTTCTAGAAATTCTACGATCTACTCAAAAGCCCCATAACTTTTTCCAAGCACTCTATAATTGTCTGCAGACCCTGAACAATTTTTAAAAAATCGTTCGAAACCCCTACGGTTATTTCCTGGCTTTAAAAATTTCTTCGGAAAGCGCTACCGTTGTTTGCTGGTGTTTCATATTTTTCCATAAATTTTTTGGAACATCCTACAATTTTTAATAAATTGTTCAAAACCCCTACGATTATTTCCCAGCTTCTAAAATTTCTTCGGAAGCCCTACTGTTGTTTGCTGTTTCGTAATATTCCTCTAGAAACTCCATGAATTTTTTGGAGCATCGTACAATTTTTTGCGAGCCCTGTACTATTTTCTAAAAAAATTTCCGCACGCCTCAAACACTTATTCCCACAGTCTACTTAACACAGTCGATCATTTAACAGGATTGTTTTGGTCATAGTATAAACAAAAATATAATTAGAAGTAAAATTGGAATAATGTTATCGGCGCCACGGTTCGATCAAATTCTACACTATATAGCTATTTTGTAATAAAACTCAAACGTTTCGATTCCGATTTGAATCTGTTACGTCATAAGACCACGTTTGCTATAGAATTGTTTTCTATTAGAGGAAAAGAAAGGTGGTGTTACAATTCTATAGCAAACGTGGTCTTATGACGTAACAGATTCAAATCCGAATCAAAACGTTTGAGTTTTACTACAAAATAGCTATATAGTGTAAAATTTGATCGAACCGTGGCGCTGATAACATTATTCCAAGTTTATTCAAACATTTTACGATCGACAAGAATTTCTCATTTATAATTAGAAGTGTCACGCAAACCCTGTAACAATCCATAAGAGAAAAAAAGTGTTAATCATCAGTTACGAACATTAATTTGTTCTGTCTATAGTACACGCTAAGTCAGCCATTATACCGTATGGAAAATTTAAGGATTTTTCTCTTGCGGATTACTTACGTCACTCATTCGGTTTTTACAATGTTAAGTACGTGGAATGCCTTTGTTGAATCTGCGCAGAAAAAGGGAAACAGACTACACCAGCAAACTCTGCTCAGCAAGCAGGCAGGAATACGCGGAGATTGCTAGCGGGTCCACAGCATCTTTCGTCGACAACTGCTGACAGTGTCAGCGTCCTGAAAAGTGCTCTCTGTTATTGTGATTGGCTCAAGAGACTTCGTGTTGTTCCTGCGAAAAACATGGTAATTCGGTTACTAAGATTTCTCGACGACTCCATCAATTTTTGATAATTCGAAATATTAAACGATCAGACTCTATTCGAGTGAGTTCGACCTGTACATAGAGAACTTATGCGAATGGTAATTATCTGGAAACCAAGCAGTGCCTTTTTATACTGAAAAGATAATTATACAATCGAACAGAGGTTTATTTCCAAAAAACAAAAAAAAAGCTCTTACAGCGATCTCTAAACAAAAATTTGTAAATGGTAATACTTATCTTGAAACGCTGAAATGTCACGTGGGCATTTCATAGAAAAATTGTTTGTAAACTCTACATATATATATATGTATGTATATCTACTTTCTTTACAAAAACAAAAATTGTTCACTTGCACCAGAAGAACGCGATCTTCTGGGATTGTTAAGCACGCTGGTAAACAATTAACACTGATCGAAGAGAAACAAACCTAATGGAATTGGCACACGTCTGCAGCAGTATTAGTATAATCAACGAACTTTGTACATCTTGTATATAAAATTCGAATAGGTGTAACTAGATAATGCTAGTGTAGTGTAGAAAGCAGATATGTTTTTGCGAGTGGTTATGCTATAAATATCGGTTTCCAACAACAATTGCTATTACTAATTCTCTCTACGGTATTTACATAAACAAAGAAACAAATAAAAAAAGAAAGAAGGAAAGACAGTGCCGGCTCGCGGCACAACGGCGACCATCGTTTGTGATATTTTGTCTGTATAATTTAACTATTATGTATATATATATATATATATATTTAATACATGTTTTACTGGTAACTCTCGTTCGGTAGGAATCGTACAAACCAGAAAATAAGGGAGCAATTGTAAAACGATTAACTTGTGTAGCGTTGTTTAGATCGTCTCGAATGTTAGAGATATTATTTTTATAAACACCGACCAATGTAAAATATAAATTTGTTATGCCATACAGAAAATATACAGGGCGCCGAATTTAATCAAACACCCTGTATACAGGACGAGTCATCGCAAACAGGTCACCTAAACGTCTCCGGTGAAAATCAAAAATGGAGAAAATTCTTGATACAACAAATTAGTAAATTGAAATTATTTTCAAGGTCGTTCGAAGGTCATCGAACACTTTTTTTTCATGTCCAGGGAGACCTGACTGGGTTGAAAAATATTGGTGACCTTCAAGTGACCTTGAGATTACAATTAAAATAGACCTAGGAAAAAGTTGTTCTATTTTTCAATTGAAATGGAGAACATTCGGATGTTCTGTTTCTGGCGAGTCACCCTGTACATGACTATGTTTGGTCAGCGAGGTAAGTATAGTCGAAGAAGGCTGCGTCGGAGGAAATAGAAACACAGTTGGGTACAGCTTGCTAATCTTTTGCAATGTTTACTCCTCGATAAACGGTTGTACACGCCAATGTTTCGTCGCTTATACAAAAAGATCATCGCGGAGTGCAGAGCTATACACGGTAACACATGATTCCTGTTTATCTTACACGTGATTCAACAATAATCGAGTAAAAAAGCCGTCCGCGTTACGGTCAACGCGGTAACAAGGGGGTTGGTAAAATATATAATATGATATATAGTGATATACATAATATAATAATAATCTCTATTCTGTATAACATATAATTTGCAATATAAATTAATAAATAGGGAACGAGGAGTCGTAAGGGGGTTAGGAGTCGGTGTGTGTACGTGTGTGTTCGTGTATGTGTGTGATTAGCTTGGTAAGACTCGTAGCACTAAAATTACCATTTAAGAACATTGAAACAGGTTTTGGTGGGAGGAGCTATGAGGGTATAGAGTGGGGATAGGCGATTGGTGATTGGTGATCGAGAGTTTTTTTTTCGTGACGAAATTGGTGGCGGCTTGGTGATTGAAGAAGTTTCGAGAGACCAAACGAAGGTGTGAAAGTTAATAGAGAATAGTGAAATAACTAACAATACTTATGAATATACAGCTGATTTCATTTGGCATAGTAGTCTAGAGCGTTCTTTTCTTCTAGCGCAATAGAATAAGGTCAGTGAAGATCATCGACCCAAGCGGTTTCTAATGACTCGATTAGAGTACGAACAAAAGCCATCTCTTTCCGTGCATTCTCCAGGATCACGCGGGGATCCTGCGAGGTGCAGCGCAGTATGTTCGGCGCCATAACCATCGCCAAGTTGTTGGCGTCCATCTTGGTGCGGGCCACCACTTCCGGTCTCGCGAAAATCTGCCCCAAGAAAAATAGATATCACACCAGGTTACAAAAAACCACCAATAGACCCAAAAACCCTGCCAATTATTCACAAAGAGGCGCCAAAAATTCCGGTGACCTCGAAAAACATCCTCAAGGTCAACACTCGATCTGTAGGCCTTGGTTTATGCATCAGATAAGACTTCCATGGCTTAGATGACCTATGTTATGAAGGTTCAAAAGACCTAGGGGGTCTAGCAAGTCTACGGGAGAATTTTTCAGAATATTGACCTTCACAACGTACTCCAAGGTCACCCGACTACGAGGTCCTCTCTGTAAACAATTACGGGAACTATGTTCACCTGTAGAAACCGTATCAAATGACACAGAACCCGACGATTCAGGTCAGGCAATCGGTCCACCAGTGCAGCAACGTTCGCTGCCGAAACCTCAGCGTCGTCGTGTCTCATCGACACGCACTCGGCATAGAACGAATCTGGTATCAGCGGTTCGTACAGCTCACGAACCCATAATTTTAATAGTGAGGCTGGTGCATGCGCATCCTGGGAAGCTGCGAGTATAGTGCCGTCCTCGAACCTGTCCAGACAAGCCTTCAATGCACTAACCTCGTCCGCATCGGCGGACACCCTGAAAATGCCCTCGGTCAGAATCCCGCCACGGGCCAAAACCTGCCGTGTCAGGGTGGTTTGTATCCATGGTAACTCTAGGTTTGGGTATCTATCTCTCTGTAGCGCCATCACCTCCGACAATGTTGCACCGAACATCGACGCCCTGAATATCTGAATCTGGAACGTAGTTAAGGTCAGCCAAAAAAGAAAAAAATTAAGTTGACTGGGCAGCGTATTCAAGTTGCGGGAGCCTTGATGAGAATTATGAGAGATGACCCCGAGAAAAATACGTTTTCTGGCGACAATCCCCACAAAATCGATTGGTACAACTAGAATATAACCTTGAAGAACATACCCTGGCCTGGTCGATGTCCTCGATGGTGGCCTTCCGGGGTTGTCGCTTCCCATGAGCACCGATCCGCTGTAGACGTCGACAGGCAACGGTAGCATAGTGGCTGACCTGCACGTGAATCGGCCACTTGGCCACCTCCGGGAACTGGAAGTTTGGGTCCCGGTGTCTGTTCATATATCCCTCGAGATAGGGCTCGAAGGTGGCGCTGGGTGGCACAAATGCCAGACAAACTGCCATAAGCTCCCAGCCCCTGCGCAGACTTTCTTTCCGCGGATTCTCGGTGGTCTGTCTGCAGATCTGTACGTAGAGCTCGTCCCTCAACGGCGGCTTCGAGAACGCGGTATTTACAATGTCCATCGCTACACTGTCCAAGGTCATGCCTACGTTCGTCTTCCGATCACCCATGTACACTTGCACCAGCCTGAACAGGTTGCAGGCCTCCCGCTTCAGTAACTTTTCACCGTCCACCACCACGAGCATCGGCTGGGGTATTGGGTCCTTCGACCAGCTGAGGATGTCCCGCACGCTGAACTTCTTCCGAAACAACAATCTCAGACCCTTCGGCCGACCGCAGTTCAGATTCAGATTGTCCTGCGCGTATTTCTCGATGTCGCCACCACCGGCGCTGTCGTTCCGCCTCGCCTCCTCCGTGTCCAGATTGTCCACAGCGGTCCCGATGGTCGGCAGGGTGCTTATGGTGCAGGTGGGAACCGTCACCTGGCGAGTGGTCGTCACGCTGTCCCTAGGGTCCGTTTGTGCTATGGTGTTTGGCGGAGATGGAGGCCGCACCTGCGGCCTTGTCAGCGTGTCAGCTGTATTGTAGTAGGTTGCTAAGCCTGCCGTATCGTAGTTGCCTAAATCTGTAGAAGGAAGGACATCGGGGGTTGAATAGATAGCTCTATCTTAGCTGAAAGATTGTCCCTCTTTAGAGTCACTAACCTGCGTAATGATCCTCAAGATACTCCTGGCTAGAAGAATCGCCCTGATTGCTGGCAGCCTCGTCATCCGCGAACTGGTCGTCAGAATCGTCTTCAGCCCTCCCGCCAATATCCTCGCCCCTTCCGCCCTCTTCGTCCAAGGAATCGTCACCTTCCTCTACTAACAAAGGATCTCCGAACTTATAACAACCTACGGTACGAAGAATACGATTGGAGACATGTGATCGTGGATTAACGAGACGGGGTGTTCCAGTGGTAACGAGCAGCTACCAACCTGAGAGTTTCGCTTGTTGAAGGATATAATGCTGAAGCGGCAACAAGTAATCTGCATCGGACAACGGGATCCTGTAGAACGAAGACGGAGGCGGACTCGGGTTACCGTTGCTCCTTTTCTTCTTGCTGTCGTCCACTTCCGTGAGACCCTCGGTTTCTTCGCCTACGGCGCTGTTGCTGCTACTGTTACTGCTATTGCTACTGCTAGTGTTGCTGCTGAGCCTCTGCCTGGGCTGCTCGTGGCTCTGGCTGATCAGGTAACGCTCGTGCATCGAGTCGTCGTCACGGTCTCTCCTACGAGATTGCTGCTGGTGCATCTGCTGCATCTTCTGCTGTTGCTTTTGCTGCTGTACAAAGCTGTAACTTCGGGCCAGGGGCTGCTGCACACCTTGAAGAATAGTTACCATGAGAATAACACAGAACCGGGTGGATTTGGGAAAAATAATGGCTGCAGATATTAATTCGTGGAACCCTCTGACCTTGAAGACGGTCCTCATCAATTTCGGTACATTACATGTTTTTCGGTTAACTCATGAGAATTTATTTGGGGATTTCGTTAATCTATGAAAGGGGGTTGAAATTTACAATCGATTAATTTCAGGAACCACCAATTAATTTGCGCACCCAGTAGACGTATAAGACAGCTTACAATCGATGGAATTATTGCACGCCGTGTTTCTTCTGTACTCTTTCTCTCTGTCGCGCTCCCGTTCTCTCTCGGAGACCTCGAGGCTTCTCTGCTTGGAGGCACCACCGAGGCCACCACCAAGGCCACCACCAAGGCCACCACCGAGGCCACCACCAAGGCCACCCCCAAGGCCACCACCGAGGCCACCAGTACCCCTGACAAGGCTCTTCGTGGGCTCGTTCCTCTCCGCCAGCATGGCGCCGTACATGTCCCTGACATTCGCCTCGGAAAGCGACACCGAGCACCCGTGGTGCCTTCTTCCTATACTACCAGTATTATCTTGCTTATTCATATTACGCGAATGCATGGAACTTGGATAAAAGGCTGAAGGGTTCGTCTTGTCCAAACTATTTACTCTCTCTCTATGGTGAATCTCTCTGTCCCTATCTCTATGATAACGATTACTACTTTCCACCAGGGAGCCATACTTCTCACCCTGTGATTTATAACTATGACTCAATTGAACTTCTGGCGGACGGTATGGAGGCATCTCCTGCCTAAATAGTCTAGACTCCATCAACGAGTCGCGATATGGTGAGGTGCTCGGCTCGGGACCATAAGAGCCTCTACTACTTTCTCTACCTGAAATTCGAACGACAAATCAAGACGCTGAAGAGTCTGCGTTAAGTCTAACCAAAATCTCAACCCTCGCACGTTCCTCGTGCTTCGAATGTGTGTTTAACACCCTGTTTATCTATAAGCATGGTCCGCCGAGAGTTGACATCCTCAGAATACGCAGATGATTGTCGAGGATCGTGCGAGGGTGAACGACCACGAAGAGCAAGGTATCTCGTGCACGGATCACAGGAATTACAAAAACATGACTCACATTCTTACCATTTTTATTCTTTTCCAATTCTAAGTTCCCTGCCCTACCCTCGCGTTGCGAGTCGACGAACGTCTTCTTCTTAAATAGAGGGGTGCTAGTGGAAAGCGATAAACCTAATGGCGGTGGCTCGCCCAGTGGCACAGACTTCTGGTTCTTCACGCTCTCCAGGGTTCCACTCTTGTGGCCCCTGGCTTCCAGAGTGCCGCTGTGCTGCCTCGGGGAGGATTGTGCTTGGTTGGGTGTGGTCTGCGGAGCAGGACGATGATGCTGATGACGGTGAGGAGAGTCCAACAATCGGTAGCCTGTCGATTCCAAGGACGTTCGACTGTGAGAGACCGAACTGTCGCTGGAACGGCCGGAATCCTGTGAGTGATTGTGCTGGCGGCGGGCCGTGGGCACTTCATGGTGCCTATGATGCTTGTTGTTGTGGTGGTGGTGATGGTGATGATGATGACGCCTCGTTGACGGCGATGGAGACGGCGGAGACGTCTGCAGGTCCACACCGACGCCGGATATCCGTGTTTTATTCGCACTGCCACTTTGCTGAAAAGTTAGCAGTTTTTAAATTAATAACAGAGCTGAAGGGTTTGCTATCTTGGACTTCAGGTACGAAAATATTTTGTACAGAGGTGTTTATAGTTAGAGTGACCTACCAACGAAGAAGACAAATTGGAACTTTCTTGGTGACTGAACCTCGTCGATCTGCTAACTGAAGGAGTTTGTGTCTGGGTGGATACAGATTCTTTCTTTCTTGGCTCGGTTGACTTCTGGTTATCAGCTCCACTGCTGCTCGCTGGCTCTGTGTTCTGCTTCAACGTCTACCAACAATTCGGTATAATTTATCAACAAAACGTTCATCTCGTGAAAACTCACGACACAAAAAGAGAATATGTTATTGAGATGGTATTGTTATTGAATTCGTTCAATATCGTGTATTGCGGTTCCAGAGATTCTCAGGTTTATCTCACGGCACTTTTTTTCTCTCGGATACTACAAACGTCTATTTATAGCTGGGAGGAGAGCAGACAGCTTGCTCACTTAACAAGGGAAGAACTCAAACTAGTCCGGCTTCGATTTTAATGAGCTTTCGTACGATCAAAGTATACGAATCGTTAATGATGCGCATAAAATATCAGTCGTAATTGCTCGACAGTTTTGAAGATATAAATAATTAAAGTCACGTATCCCCTAACGTACTGCGAGAAGAGGACGTCACCCGGAAGTCCTCGGATCGATTCCCGTTAAATTAAAGTTTTTCTTTAGCGATTTCAATGTGTTTAAACCTATCCTTGATGTTATATATCTTATGAAAAATTCCTATAATCAATACATAATCGATACGAAAATTGTTATAAATAGTTCATGAAAAATCCCTACTTCAACTATACAGGAAAGAGTAGAGATGTCTAGTGATTACTGAAAAATATATTACTACCCGATTTTCTACTAGGCTGGATTTGCCTTCAATTAATTGTCCGACGACTGCGCCCGGGTCTATTTCGACCCAGTTTTCATATATTCCACTCCCGATCAAATGCACGGTTTTTACGCGAACCTCGTTTGTTGCGTTTTGTCCGCGCAAGGTGGGGAATTATTGCTTCGTTTTTTATTATTGCTTACTTGATTACAGTTTTGTGTAAATGGTAATTTCGCGAAGGTGTTGCAAGTCACGGCCGTTTCTTTATATTGTTCATCAACATTTTCGCGTTTTACCTACAGTGTATATCTGTTCTGAAAATGTCTATATTAATAAATAAATATATTTTTAATCTGATATTCCTACATTCTCTGTCACCACTTTATATCCCCTGTAAATAACAGAGCTCGCTAGTTATCATTTCCCATATTTACATGGCCCACCTAGTTTTTGACAGTATCTTTGATGCTATCAATGCTACCATATACAGACATTCGTTATCACATATTCTCAGTAATGGTGAATCACTCACCTGGAGCTTCGCTAACGGTATGATGTCACAATCACTCGGACGGTGCCAGACAGTTTTCTGTGAGGTTGCATTGTAGTAGTAAAACCGTGAAGTGTTCTGATCGAACAGTTCCCACCATTGATTGTTGTCTGTCTTTTTCCTGCAACCAGAGGACCGGCTGTCAAAAAAAAACCAGAGGCCACACACAGTATAAAAAATGTGGATCGCACGAAGCATTTATAAATTCAGACCGCAACGCCGTAGTAGAAATCTCTGGCCAATTATAAATGCTTCCTATGTTATAATGGAGTACCTTATACGATTAAAACTTTCACCTGGCTAATTAAATCAGAAAGACAACTCGATCTTAGACCTCGGTTTATCTTTCCGAGAAAGTTAATAAATATTACTGTAACGATACTTACACTGGTACACCAGGCGGAGGGTCCCACACGCACTCTCCGGTGGTGAGATTGGCGTACATATGCTCCTGGGTGCGTGGTTCTATGATTTCCACCCATTCCATTCTACTGTAATGAAACGCGCAACTCGTCAATAAACATGCAAAAGGAGAATCTCACCGACACAAATCCCTCGCAGAGGAACGAACGCAATCCTAGGGACAAATACGCGACCAAGGACTCGTACCAGAAAACCCTGACATTTAGAAGCTAACTATAAACGCGGATAAACCCATCAAGGCGTGCTGGGTGAATACAATTAGTTTTACTCCCGTTCGTGCTATAATTAAAAACTCTAAAAATAATCCGGGTGGAATAAAAAAAAAAATAACGTGGAACAGTGTAACCCGTGAAAAAAAAATCGAACAGAACGACGGTACACGCGTGAGAGCACAGACCGGGCGTCGTGCGAGATGGTGAAAAAATCGGATCCACCGTAAGTTATAAATAATTAATCGATATCAATTCGGGCAAATCCGCGGCGAAACGTAGCAGCACTGACGGATAGAAGTTTTATCGGCGATTATCTTCCCCCCTAAAAGTCAAACGCGATCGGAATCGACGTCGTCGGTCACTGTCAACAAAAATTCAATAAAGACACACCGGCACAGGGTGGTGGTGTAACAATTCAAAAACCTCGCCTCTCTCGCCGTGTATATGGAAAAGGGTGTTCACCCCCCCACCCCATAACCGCAAATTAAAAGGAATGCTTAGGGCATCTCGATATATATAATGGAGCAACTGTCTGATGTCATGCTATCCGTTTAATTGACTGAAATAGGCAGCAGAATTTCGTCGACGCATAGTTGTATACACGGAGAGCACGGAGTGAAAAGAAAAAAAAAACTGAAAGTGACAAGAGCGAGAGTGTGTGTTAGCCATGTAGCGAAAGAAAGAAAGAAAGAGAGAGAGAGCGAGCGAGCGAGCAAGCGAGAGAAGGACAGAGTTAACGAGAGAGATAGAGTCGGAAAGGAGGACAGGAGCAAATAATCCCATAGAGAGGCGAGATTCCTGGTGCGAAGACAAAATCTTTTCCTCGGAAGGATCCGGTTGAGACCCACCCTGATGGCACCGATTCACGATCAAGTGGAAGGGCTTATTCCTAAAACTCCAAGGACTCCCCGAACGAAACTGGGACGGGTCACTGGGAAAAAAATTCACTATCGATCTGCGAAAGGCATAGGCCCGTTTGTGTCTCTCGGATCCGTCCATTCCCCTAGGTGAGCCGACCGAATATCGGTTGGCCACAAAATAAATAGCCTGTATAACACACTCCTTACCCGTCCGATGCCATGATCAACTGGGGAACAACCCGACGACGACGACGACGACGATGGTCGTCTCTCTCTCTCTATCCCTGTTTATTTAAACGAAACACACACACGGGGGGACAAACAACCCGGTTTTTTTCGAAGCACTTCACGTCACCTCGGGAACACTTTGTGACACTTCACGGGCACGAGGAGCACGGTGACACTTGGGTGATGTCGCAACGTCCCATTTCCACGAGCACGAGCGACGCAGCCCCTTCATGGCAGCCCACCGGCGGCCATCTTTTTTTTTCCCCGAAGCCGCTATATAGCGTGACGGGAAAAGCACACCACGGACTTTAAATCCGGGGATGGTGTACTCGCGGTACGGTGTCTACGACGACACACGGGCACACCGATTATCTTATTAGCCGAGAAACGTTCCTCACTCCGCCACGGTGAGTATATTACGATTAGGCGAACACTGTTTTAATAGGATCGTGAATGGCCCCACCACGACAGCCCGGAGCTGTCCGCAGGAGCCAGGGCATCGATCACGTCCTCCATGTCCAGAGAGAGTGTGTGCCAAGCCCTCATGAACTCACATTTTTCCTTCTAATACCGCCGTTTCCTCGTTTCATCAAATTTTGTTATCTAGCCGCCGCCGCCAACGCCGCCGTCAGTAATAACGAACGAGACAGGTTAAGAATTCCGACGGCCATCTCTTTTTCCATTTCGCAGCATCAGAGAGTATCGTACTTTACTTACTTACTCTCTCTTTGGCTGGCAGCATGTAATTTTAGACGTGTGGAATTCTGAGGGTCAGTTCACACCGCTTTGAGAATCGTACAGTCTCGGTGCTTGGTCAGAGTACGGAGAATTCGATTATTTTTCTTGAGACACCGAGGGCCATTTTTTTTTTTCGTCACTGCGATGATACGATCTACCACACGGTTTTGTTTTATTTATTCCCAACGAGGCCCCACTCCCGTTTCCGCGAGCAACAAACACTACGGCGAGAGAGACTGTGTTCCGACAATTGTTGGAAACAAATTGAAGCGACATCTGTATTATTTAGCGGATAGCTGGCGTAATTGTTTTGATGTTCGCCTGTTATCGTCTAGGTCACGCTCAAGATGACTGTGTATTGCTGTGTATTGTGATTCATGATCACCCTATTTCCGCGATGATTTAAAGATCGTGCTATCATTACGTTCTTGTTGTTGTTGTTGGAAGTATTGCGTTTGTTTATTGTCGAGACCGTTCTCGAGCCTTCGATTTGTCGTGTTCGCTGATTTTTTTTAACAAGGTAGCAGTCTCGAATAATTGAACCTTAAATAATCACACCTTCGTCGCACACCTGTTTTGAAATATACAATGAAATGTTTGTAGTGTCAGTCAGATAATTTTAAGCTGTCAGCCTAGTGGATTTTGACTATATTTTTATGTTACATTGTTTTACGCTGTCTTATAATTTCCTTATTTTTCTGTACAGAGTTACCTGATCGTACCCTGCATTTATAAAGGAACCTTCAGTCGCAGCTGTTCGGAATGCTAGGTTTGAGAGGTGGGGACGATTATACGTCGGTAGATTCGAGCATGGAATCAGAGCAGGACGTGTTGACAGTTCTGAAACTGTTAATAATAGGAGAATCCAATGTTGGGAAGTCGAGGTATGTGTTCTTATTATGTGTTGATCTTCAGAGACGATGTAAATAATTTTTGACAAATTCTTTCCCACCAGCATCATCCTTAGATTCACTGAGGGCGAGTTTTACGACAACATGCAGAGCACTGTCGGCATGGACTACAAGACCAAACAGATCACAGTTGATGGCAACACGGTGAAACTTGCCATCTGGGTTAGTCGGTTTCCTATGTTCGATCATATTTGTTTGACTCTTCGTTCGGGCCATTCGATGACTAAGGAGTGCATAAAATCCATAATTTAATTATCATGAACTACTTCGTTGCATCATCGACCAATAAGCTTGTAAACCAAATAATTTGTCCTTTTGCAATTCGCGTAGCATAAGAAATAGCAGAGATGATAATGCCTTGTAACAGAGTGGGACACGCTGTATACAGGTTGTCCTGGGTTTTTCCAGCCAAACTATGAAAGCGTAGTCTACTAGAAGAAATAAGAAAAAAATGTTATTCGAAATTTGGTTAGAAACGCTTCGTTACAAATACGTAATGGCGGATTTTACTTTGTAGAGTAAGAAAAGTCGAACATGTTTATCTTATTCGTCGATAGTCACTATGTTTACTATCTTGGAGTGATTCAACATCAGTATCATTTTCACCACAACAACTGTATCAAGAAATCGTGGTGAAAATCCCAAGAGTATTTTCAAATGATAAGATAAACACGTTCGACTTTTCATACTCTGCGAAGTCAAATCTGCCGTTACCAAATTCAATTTCATTTGTTTATAACTTCGTAATAAAGCGTTCCTAACAGCTCTCCTTGTAGAATACGCTCCCATAGTTTGGTCGGAAAAACCCTGGGCACCCTGTATATTTTGAATATATTTAGGTAAATAAATGTGGCTGAAATGACCTAAATAAAAATGTTAATTGTTCTAGGACACCGCTGGACAGGAGCGTTTTCGTACCCTAACACCCAGCTACTACAGAGATGGTCAAGGTGCGATTTTGGTGTACGACGTAACGGACAGGGTGACGTTCCAGAAGCTGGAGACATGGTTGAACGAGCTGGGGACCTACTGCAACAAAACAGACATCGTTAAGATGGTGGTAGGCAACAAAGTAGACCTGCCGAACCGAGAAGTCAGCACCGAAGAAGGCCTACGGTTTGCGAGGAGACACCAGACACTCTACATCGAGAGCAGTGCCAAAACAGCTGACGGAATCAAGTGCTCGTTTGAGGAGCTTGTGCAGAAGGTACGATTCCTCGTTTTCAAATCGATAGACTCCCTTTTAACTGGGTGGGAGTCTACTGTAAATAAATAGGAGCTACAAGTGAATCTGTTTGCAGATAATACAAACCCCCGGTCTCTGGGATCGACGGGATCGATTGGGCGTAAACGATTACTACTGTACCAACGCGCAGGGAGCAACAAGAAAGAGAAGTTCGAACAGGGGGATACAGTTGGCGGATCATAATGAGCTGGACAGTACCAACAACTCGAGCTGTTACTGTAGTTTGCTTTAACTGGCTGCAATCTACCAATTCGACCAATGACGAATTACAGCAACTGCTACACCCTAAGAATATGGTCTAACCTCGATTTCGGAATTAGATGCCGACGTGTGAGAATTTAATGAACAAACACGAGTAACGCAGCATGTTAATTGTTTTGTGTATGCCGCGAGAGGGAACGTTTTCTGTATGACGGGTGATAAAAAGAGTACTATGCAGTTCCGTTTAGAATTGGACCGATGACGAGGTTCTAAAAAGCAGAGAGTACGCGATTCGATGATAATCTGTTGATTGGTGGGAGGTACGGCTTAATCGAGTGGGCGGTACGCCAGTACGGTAGGGGGGGGGCTACAGAACGCGCGATTTGTCGGAGAAACTAGAGGTGTGGCGAGTGGGCGGGGCAGTAGGCGTGGTGGGGATGGAATTTCAGGAAGCGGAACGCGCGACTGGCTAAAACAAGTGGTGGGGTGTGGCCCTGAGCTAATGGGCGGGACTTTTTGTGCTGTGGGAACGACATGATCGCGTTTACGAGATCGAAACTACGTGATTATAACGAGAGTTCAGCTGAACTTTGTCAGCCTTCTTCGGGATAGTCCCTGGATTTTGTACACTTTGTCCAACATTGCTGCCACTTGTGAAAAAAACGTTCGAAGTCCGCTAACAAGAACATTCGTAGCTTATCAGATTCAGTTTAATTGCATCGTAAATATCCGATTTATATCTATCGGAAAAATTTGGAAATAAAGATTTTGGAATCTGGTTGGGTTGGATTTTTTCCTAAACCGAAAATTTATGGATGCGAGAGAATGTCGAGCTAAGTCATGTCTCCGCCAGTGTTCTGAGGGGAATAAAAATTGTTGGTATTTTTTTTATCAGACCCCGTATGTATCAAAGATATACATGAGTTTGCTTGTAACGTGTAACTCTTTGTTAAATAGTTAAATTTTATATAGCTATTTGTAATAATGAATTTGTATTCATGTAAATATGTCTTGCATACATACATATATGTAGGGTTAAATTCATAGGTAAAATTGGCGAAACTTCAGCAGCATTATAATTTGATTCTTCATCCTATGAGTTATCTATTTGTTGTCTCATGTACAAGTTACCTTTGGCACAAACTATGAATGCAATGCATATCGTCGTAAGAGTATTTAGATGGCAACATGCTTATATTTTTGATTTTGATTAAATATCTTGAATTTACCATATGCTTTCTTTTCCTGATGGTCGGGCGTATAATAAGTGTCCTATAGAGCTATTGTAATGTACTTGTAAATAAAGTACTTCCCGTATTTGACGAATACTTCGGACCTATGACTTTCAAATATTTTAACTATACAAAATTCCCGCGAACGTCAGAACGTTTTTCTCACTTTATTTACCTTCAACGACATACCAAAATGTTTTGCGGAATTTCTAGTCTATAGATTTTATAAAGTCGATACTGTACGTTAATATACTTCACTCAAACAATTGCCTACTGTAACAAATTCATTTAATCGACCATCTGACACGGGCTTTATTTCGATCTAATTTTTACCACCATCTGTGAGACATGAATCAACAGACAATTCATGTCGGTGAAGAATGTGGGTGTGCAAAGGATGCGAGGTAGCCTGCAGTTGTTACAATTGAAACCTCGCTAAAGATTGACTATACGTTTTTACGCAAAATTCTTAACATGGTTCCAGGACAATTTCCTCTACATCATTACATCCATCCGAAGAATTAAATAAAGCGAACATAATTTTAACGAACAGAGGCCTTCAAAGATACGGTACATGGAGTACAGCAAAATTGTTAGAGTTAATTACAAGTAAATTTAAACGATTTGCGGAAGCTCAACTGAGAAATAAAATATATTTTGTTGAGACCATAAATGAAAGACGATTGTGGGTCACTGTCCACAGTGGATTTTACAGTACATTTGTCTTAAAAATACTACTAGAAAAAGGTGATGATCTACAGTGATTTTATACGGACTCGTAATTAATCAGAAATTGATTTTAGGCATGTCCATACACACCATAATAAAAGCAATGAAGCTGGGCCTCATTAGCCTCAGCTCCTGCGAGCTTTCTTGCTTTAAGTGTTTCAACATTTATCCATACATGCTGGAATTTGAGACAATGTGTACCGATAAATATAATTTTGAGTTGATATCAAATTTGAGAGCTGTTGGCATAACCGAACCAGACTGCTGGCACATTATTGTACATGGAGTAGGATTTCAGAGTGCATGTATACTTCGTCATTTACTGCTAAGTGGCATTGACATTCCTGGGATTCTAAATTGGCAGTCACCAGTCAATCAATCATCGGAAAAAATAATTTTGTTCTTGAAACACATTGGAATAGAACAGAAAGTAATAGAATTGGCGGAACAATATGGAATCGACGAGGAAATTGAGCAAATCTTGATTGATCTTGGACTCGAACAAATGGAAGAAGAATCCTCCCATGTAGGGTCTATGATTTTTTTTCAATTTGTTTACTGTATCTGCTTGTTTATAATGTTAAATGAAACACATAGGAAATAATATGCAAATGTAGCTTAACTGTTTCGGAACCAGATACCTGCAACTTGGGAATAACTCCAAGTATGAACAAAGTAAGTGGGTCGGACAGTGTTTCTACTGACTATGATAAAATAGATTATATGCAATATGATTGCCAATGTGGTCATGCTACGGAAAAGAAAACAGTGAAAGAATTTACTGCACAAAGGAATGATTATTTAAGGTGAGAGCGATTAATGCACGCTTT
Source organism: Lasioglossum lativentre (assembly GCA_916610255.1). Lineage (NCBI taxonomy): Eukaryota > Metazoa > Arthropoda > Insecta > Hymenoptera > Halictidae > Lasioglossum > Lasioglossum lativentre. The sequence goes on along the minus strand of OU744357.1, from coordinate 6,939,856 downwards.
ATTATTTAATTTTCATTTCGACACTTTATTGATATTGTAGACAAAATATTATGGTGCCAATAGCATGGGCAATGGCCAGAACGTTGAAATACAAACCATCCAATTTTTTATACCACATGACATACGAATTGCTGCGGTGGAAACATATCAATCCTGCAAAGAAGGAGGGCATTCAAAATGCGATTGCACTAGCTACAGTGAAAATGGATCACGAACTTGTTGTTAGCACGATCCTTTAATTTTTACTTCATGAAAAATCCTATTTGAAAATATCGATTAATGAAAAATCATTTTTAAATAGATGGAAAAGAACTTAGAGAAGGAGAAGTTAATTAAATATGAAAACGAGTTAGCTCTGGCAAATATACCTTGCCTGAGATGCATGCAGCATCAGGACTTAAAATCCATTAAAAAAGCTTGCTCGAAATGTATGAAAAAGCCACGAAAAATATCTGGTGTTTGCGAATTTCCAGAGGTTTGCAGTGCTTGCAAAATAGAACCATCAAGCAATCTTGAAGCTAGCCAATTTCTACAGCTTCGCAGTTCCAGCAATATTTTTGACAGTTCTCTAAAAAAGTCGGAGGGTTATTATCGATTTCCTGATTGCTGCGGCTTCTGCAAAATTACTGACAGTCAGTTCAAGAAATCTGAAGTTCATCAATTACGTAAATTTCGTAGCTCCTGCAAAATTGCTGACAGTTCAACAAAAATATCCGAATGCCAATTTTCTCGGCTGTGCAGCTCATGCAGAATTAATGATAATCAGTCAAAAATATTTGAAGAGTGCCAATTTCCTCAAGTTTGTAGCTCTTGCAAAATTACTGACAGGCCATCAAAGAATTTGGAAGCATGCCAATTTCCTCAAGTTTGTAGTTCCTGTAAAATTACTGACAGGCCATCAAAGAATTTGGAAGCATGCCAATTTCCTCAAGTTTGTAGTTCCTGTAAAATTACTGACAGGCCATCAAAGAATTTGGAAGCATGCCAATTTCCTCAAGTTTGTAGTTCCTGTAAAATTACTGACAGGCCATCAAAGAATTTGGAAGCATGCCAATTTCCTCAAGTTTGTAGTTCCTGTAAAATTACTGACGGGCCATCAAAAAATTTGGAAGCATGCTAATTTCCTCAAGTTTGTAGTTCCTGTAAAATTACTGACAGGCCCCATAAGAATGTTGAAGGCTTCCAAAGTTCTCAGCTTTGCGTCTCCACTAAAATTACTGACAGACTATTCAAAAATTTTTAATGCCAATTTTCTCAGCTTTGAAGTTCCTGTAAGATTTCTGACAGGCTATAAAAATATTAACATGCTGCCAATGTTCCTGCAAAATTACTAACAGTCAATGAAAGAGTGAGAAGTAAATAGAGAGTAAAATTCGTTTATTTGTATTTTGCCTTGTACACTCGTTTCCGGTATAGTAAAACGGTGCATGTGGCTTGTATCCGCATAAGAACAATTGGTGAAATTGAAAAGGAATGGATGCTCGACATCACGAGACACGCTCGGAGTATGTAGTCGTGGCAGTGACGTGTTTTCAGTCGCGTCTCGTAAAAAAGTATGAACAACTTATGGTATACCCGAACAATCATTTTCGTTCTCCTCAGGGCGCTCGACTGACACAGCTATCAAATAAAGCGACAATATAAAAATTTCGATTACATTCACTAGGGGGAAGGGGGGGAAACACACGAACAGTAAAATACGAACGCGTATACGTGAGTTTTCGACGGTGTACGATACGTGTGTGTACTGTGTGTATTGAACCACAATCATTTATCAACAATGTATACCCTTTGCTAAGACTTTCTTTGTTGTTTGTGTAACTGCAAAGCAATCCTTAGTTCATAAGTATGACCAACAATGCTGGCGCTCGAGGAAGCATCGCGACAGACCAGAACGGAAAAATGTTTTCAATATATTTCAGTGGTGTTAATAACCTCTGAAGGGTTTCTTATATAAAAAAGAGAAGATATAAACCATTTAAACCGGTTCATCGCTGCTAGACTGTCGCCTAAATGCATTTAAAAAATGATTTCCACCGAAACGAAAATTTCTCACAGAAACTGTTAATTCCTGTTCAATTTCCACTTCGATAAATAACCTATTTAAAAACGTATAAACTCGTATAAACACCCTTAGTCTAGCTACGATTCAAGCTTGTTTTTATATATAAAATACAAAACTGATTTTTGCAGATTTAACACTTGCGGTCTGCCACACGATTTATAGTTTAAAAAAAAATAAATAAAACGTTGATTAGACAAATCTTGGATTTTTAAAAAATAGAAAGGTATCTCAATCAATGAGAACGAGAAAAAGAGAGAGAGCGGACCGCAAGGTGTTAATGATTCAGGTACTACTGCAATGAATCAATGTCTGTCTGTCTGCTTATCGTTCGCTCGGTGTTCATGAAAACAGCAAAACTATGAATGGCGAGGTCGAATATTACGGTTCCTGCTCCGGTTATCCAGCACTCTTCCTCATACGAGTCAACTATGTTCCATTTCTGATCGAAGATGCAGAGTATTTCAATAAAATAGCAACGTATCAAAATATATTCTTTTTCGCATCTATTTGTTTGGTCTATATCCTGAGCTACTAACAAAACGGGGTTCCCTATTACGGTAAACATTCCTTCGTACGTTAAGTAAAGGGTGGAAGTACATATATTTATATATATAATAAAGTAATTAGTTTAAGTCTGTATTCAATATGGACGTTTCTCGCAGTCTATTCAAAGAGAAATATATTGTATATATATATCTCTCTCTGTTTTTTTTTTATCGGAACAATGTGGCGATTTCCGGTCTTGTGAATCCGTTCGTGGTTAAGAGTGGGTTTGCGATGAACACAGAAAGAATTTCTTAGCACACTGATAGAGTAATCTTGCGGTTTTCTCGTACTCTTTTTTTTTTCTTTTTCGTTCGTTTGTTTTACCTCTACTTTGCGAATCGTTATCATCTAAACGGAATACACTTGAAGTTTGTTGATCTTGGCCTTTTCCTCCTCGGACGCGTCCCGGCAGATCATAAGCGTATGAGAGACGCCGCAGGTAACAGCAGTAATGTATAAACCTTCTAATGCCGTCACCTCCATCGGAGTGGTCGACGACTTGCGCATTTCACCGAAACCCTAAACAAGATTCATTAGCAATTTTAGAAGCATTCCACGCCCTCTAAATATTTAAGCTTAAGCAACACAGTCGAAAACGTATCTTCCGCTTCAGAAAAACCGTAAATGACCAACATCGATTTCGGTATATCATAATAATTAGCATTGAAAGAGAGTTTACCAATTCCCCGAACGTTGGACTGGCGCCCCAGGCGATTACGGACTCGTCAGCGGCGACAACGACGCTGGTCTGCGAGCATCCAACGCATCGGATCACCCATCCGGACAGGTCCTGGATCGGTTTGGGATACATGTTCGCCTCTCCGGTGCGTTTGGTCTGGCCAAACATCAAGGCAGTTCCGTGAGCGTTGATTACGATGCTGTAAGTGCTGCCACAATGGACAGCTCGAACGCCTCGACAAGGTGGCTCCAATAACTTGATCAATCGAGGCACTAACTCGTCTCTCTGCTCGTTGTGGCCTAAGCGGCCTATGCCACCGAATCCCCATGAGAATGCACGGGTCTCGCTGTCGATCGCCACGGTGTGATAATGGCCACAACTGAAATCCGTGATCTCGACACGGTCTAGCGGCGTCACGTGACCGTCTTTCGCTCTCTCGACGTAAAGAACGATTCTCTTAGGCACTTTCTCGAAATGGAATGCCATCTTCGTGTTCGTGATGAAGTATTTGCCGTCGGTGTTGTGGCCGAGGGCACCGTACTCCGGGCTGCCGAACGAGTGAAGCCCACCCTTAATGTCTAGGATCATTGAAAACTCGACGCCGCAGCCGACTTTCACTATGGGAGGGCCGGAGTACTTCACTTTGGTCGCGGACGGGATGCAGGCGTCGTGTTTTCCGACACCGCATTGACCTAACTTATTGTCCCCAGCCGCGAACACTATTCCACGGCTCGTTAGGAATAGTGTGTGGTTGCGGCCGCAGGACGCTGCTATCACCGTGTGGCCTTTCAGCGCTGTCACCTCGGTTGGCTCGTCCTTGCGCTTCGTGTCGCCTACACCTAACTGACCTGGAACAGACAGAGTGTCCTTGAGTTAGATAAAGGACGATCCGAAGATCTGTAGTCTAGTCCTAACTAGTAAGAGCAAATGCAGATGGTAATTAGTGAGCCTCCAATTATTCAGACGACCTTGTTTTTCACCAGGATAAAAGAGGTTCCACCATATTCTTTTTCTTAACAATTTCTACTGCTTTTACTAATTTTTGCAACAGAGTCTCCGAGTATAGCGATTGCAATAGTCACCTTTATCGTTTCTACCAAAGGCTAGGCATCTGTTGTCCTCAGTGACGATAATACTGTGAGAGGCGGCAGGACCAGAAGCGACCAGTCTGATCCTTGCATCGTTTAGATTCTTGAAAGTATGTGGGGTCCATAAACTACGTCCCACGTTAGCCTTGACCCCTTTTGGCGGTGCTTTGCGACCTGCCATGTCCCAGTTCGTGAGGCCACACATGAGCAATGTTCCCGGCTTTCCCCATCCTCCCTGCAGAAAAAAAAAAACTATTAATATCAACAATTCCTCTATGCGCGATCCAAGAGTACTTCCTACAGAAAACACCTGGAAGGTACGCAAATTAATTCTCAGGCCTTACAGTCAACCAATTGTTGCGCCAATTTAAATTGAGGACTGCTACTGTCTATATCCTTCTTGCATCTCAACCGAGAAGAATGTCGATTCCAAGAACACAATGCAGTCTTCGGTGACTTACAATACATGTACAAAAACGAATTCACTGGACAATTACAAGGGGATCCTTGTAAACAAAAAGAGAAACATACCGAACGATAAATCACTATGACTCAACAATTTTAATCGTTCGATAGGGCCACATTAGTATCAGTACAAAAGTTCGTGACCGATTTCACGTGGTATTTTAATCCGAGATCGGTCACGAATTTTCACCTGATAAACATCCAGGACAAAACAACCTTATAAAAAACCGTGTAAATCTGGAAACAATTTTATCCCCTTCGGAAGAATCGCCGGTGACGTCCGAGATGAAACGAACGACTGGAAAAGAAGACTATTGTATGATTTTTTTCGGGACCTCTGCGGAGAGGTGAACGGGATTAACGGTGCCACCTCGGACGAGGTCGATTAACAGAAATCGGTGTTTGTTGTACCCGGGATAAACAAGCGATAGGAGAAAGATGAAGGGGATCCTCACCTCGGGTGGCGGCAATTCCGGGAAACTGGAGACATCGGTAAGGTCATCCTCGGTAGCGTCCTCAACGTCAGCGTTCGAACCGGTCTCGGCGTCATCGACAACGGACTCGTGCTCGCTGGAAATGTCCTCGTCGTCGTACTCGGCCTTTTTCTGCTTAGCCCGGCCCTTCTTCACCGCCGTGTTTTTCCGTTTGGTCGACATCGTTTTCACCAAGGACTACTACAGGCTACGTCTATTTGAAATGAATTATCTGATTTGAAAAAACTCGGTGACGCGGGAGACGCGGGCACAATGACATTTATCGATGTAATGGCGCTGAGGACCTGTACTCTCTGTTCGACAAATGGACAACAAAAACGCGGCCACCTGGCGCTCAAAAATCATAATAAAACCATGCTCCGGTGATAAGTACAAAGCAAACGCGAGTTTATGATTGTAAATCGCCGAGAGCTCGCGCCCCCCACCCCGTGATTCTCCTCGTGTTCGACTGCGCGCGGGAACAACCACGGAACCGAGACGCGATTTTCCAAGATTGCGGGAAAGTTCAATGCGCTGCGCAATGGATCCTAATTATCGGAACGTTATCTCGATAAATTCCCGTGACCTTGGCCGAAAAACATACGTGAAAATCCGGCCGGAATGTCCTCGAATTATCCCGGTGTTCCTGCGCTAGAACGTCCACTGAAATACATTCGTTTATTGGACGAAACAAACGAATCTCACGCAATGCATTTTTCTGCCAACGGTACCTGAATTACCGACTCTGTAGAAAATGCTCTAGCACGGCAGCGGACTCTATCGAAACGAAACGATCGGCTAGTGAACTACTGGAAGCGGTATAGTGAGCACCAGATTATTCCCTAAATTCCAGGAGCTCGCCTTCTGCTGGAAAGTTCGCGAACCATCGAAAGCAACGTCATGGTTATTCGTCGGATTGTTGGATGTCGTCAGTGTGCCGTCAATTTCGCAAGACTTGTTTTAGTATAAATTTGCCCCGAGTTCTGAATGATTGGTCACTTGAATTGCTGTCAGCTAGACGTTTGTTCGTATTGTTTAACTAAACATTACGACGCATTTACCGTGAGAGACTGTGTATGCGTCGAGAAATTTTGGAAATTCGTGGAAATTATCCCACATGATTTACCTGTGATACGCGGAGTGGCATGCTAGGCTCGAACTGTCAGGAGGAATTTGGAAAAATTCATTCGTCGTAATCGTGAGTACGTATCAAATTGCCAAATATCCTTAAAACCTCATGTCGATTTTAATTTAATAAAAATTCTGTTTTATTCGATTTTAGAAATAAAATTGAATTTCTTTTCGTTTTAGATTTATATCATAAATAATGGAGTTCCCAAACCTGGGAGAACATTGCTCGGAGAACAGCTGCAACCGTTTAGACTTTCTACCTCTAAAATGCGATGCATGCTCCGCGATCTTTTGTACCAAGCACATATCGTACACCAACCACAGCTGCCCGAGTGCTTACAAGAAAGATGTTCAGGTGCCTGTGTGCCCGCTGTGCAACACGCCGGTGCCAACCAAACGAGGCGACCCTCCTGACATAGCCGTTGGCCAACACATGGACAACGAGTGCCAATCGAAGAAACCTAGGGCAAAAATCTTTTCCAATAAGTAAGCCACTTAATTTAACTTTAACGAATGTGCCCCCATTGACGGCGCGTCATTGAATGTATCCTATTTCAGGTGTTCCACCAAGGGCTGTAAGATCAAAGAGATAGTGCAAGTCCGGTGTTCAGACTGCAATCAGAACTTCTGCCTGAAGCACAGACATCCAACAGACCATGCATGCGTAGGTCAGGAGGAGGCCACCAGAAGAAGAAGACTGGACAACTTAGAAAATAACGTTAGCGTAAATAGGAGAAACGGGGAGATCATGAAGAACTATCAAGGTAGTATCAGCGAGGACGAGGCTCTTGCCAGAGCTCTACAAGCTTCGATGCAGGACGAGGATGCTGCCAGACGACGAACAGTCGAGGTTGGGTCATCTGGGAGCAGAGACAGATGTAGATTATCTTAAAATCAATCTTTCCATTCCACATTAATCTCTTCTTCGATCGCACAAACGTAGAGAACTCATTACTTCGAATCTTTGCTCGAGAACAATTGAAAATGTTAACAAGGCGAAGACTCGTGGTAAGGTGAAGTTGTTCTAGTTCATGCTATATTTAAAAAAAAAATCAGAGTACCTTCAGCTTTCCATTTTACAATTTTGAGGAGGGTGCACTCTGAATCTTCATTATCTATTTGTAAAAATTTTTTCATAGAGTATATTTAATGATAAATTGAATGGTCGTTTCATTAAATATCAAGAAACGGTGAACGCGTTTTACTTCTCGCATAAATATACCTTGACAACAGTTTTCTCGTTCAAACTTATTGTCTTTATAAGAGTCGTGAGCAATTTTAAATGTACAAAGATTCACGTAGATTACATTCTATCACTCGGAATATATTTATTTGTGGGAGCTTCGAAAGTTTCCCCTGGTCAACACTTACTATGTACACGAAATTTTGTCGGTTTCGTATTTTTTATATTTGTCAAGTACACAAAAGACAATGTTTCTTCGCTTCTATTGTTCTACAGTTGATTTTGTCAGTCTTCAGTGATATTCTATAATAAGTCTCGTATGTATATGTAAGTTATGACGATAATTGTCGAGCGAAACGTACTTGAAACTTGTTCGTAAAACATTGCAAAAGGACTATCTTATTCCCCTAGCGAGTTTAACAAATAATTATATCTACGTCACCTGCCGAATTCCCATGGAGATTTCGAAAATTATCAAAAGGGCAACCTCGATAATGAGTGCCTTAGTAGATAGAGCTTAGTTTTTATTGAAAATGTACGATTCATTGTGCGATACAATCGATTTCTAGACAATTTTACGAAATATTGTAGGATTTTGGGAAAGAAGAGGGAACACCAATCACAAATCACGGAACCCTCCTACTATTCCTAATCTCCAGACTTATGTGGTCTGGGGGGGGGATCCTATCCCATGATATTAAGCACTATTTAAACTATTTGTACTATTACCAGCTTTAAGTTATAACCGATGCATTTCACCTCCTAATTTTCCACCTTGAATCTTTCGAAATGTAACTCTAATCGCAATGACAATTTTAATTGTTAAAAGGAAAATAAAATTTATATATTTATCGAGTTCGGTTGTAATTATTTACATTTAAAAATATTTTTACTCCGAAGAATTGACCTGACGAACACTGTTATATTATTTTCAATTTATTAAACCCATTAATATATGAAATAAATTAATCTTATTCTCGTTACAAGCATTTGTTCGGAACCAGGCAATAAAGAAATTAACGCCTCGAGCACGTCTAGAAAAGTCTTATTTATTACATTGTTTATTGGTTGCCTTCGATACATGAATCATACCAATTACTTTTCTGAATCACTCGGTCCGCACACATCTCTCTCAGTCACACTCTTTTTTACCACATATCGTTTGTTTCTTTTTTTTTTTAATCTTTTAAACTGGAGCGAGCTTTTTTTTCTTCTTAATACGCGTACACTGTACGGAAATTGAAGTAATATATAATATATATATATAATACAGCGTCGTTTAAATTACATCTCAATTATTCTTTTAATTGTATATAAAAACACTTGACAAACAAAAACGGAACAACTTAGAGTCTTTTGTGGAGCTGTGCCATGGGGGGACACGATGGGGCAAGATGACTCTATTCTTTTCTTTACATAATACATATATATCATATATGTATGTATATATACTTTATATATATGTGGGGGAGGGGGAGGGTGTACGAATATTCTCGATTGCAGCGTACCATCGGTAGCACACACTTTGTGACGATTCATCATCCTCTCTCACTGACAAAAAGCACGCTTCGTAGTACACGGTACGAAGAATTCAAGACTAGGGTTATTAAAAATGTTTTTCTTTCTTTCGTTTAGGCTGCAAAGACAAGGCCATGGTGTTAGACTAAAAAAGAAATCCTTGCGGGGGTGGTGAGGGGGGCAGATTTGTTTTCACTGTTCAAAGATTTGTTTCCCGAACACCGTGCAATGAGCCTGCGTCGTTCATTCCTCCCAAGTTTGGTTCGTAGTAATGGTCTTTTTGTTTTTTTTTTATTATTGTGACGTTTACGTTTGGAAAATGTTGGTGCGTGTCGCAGCCACACAGCTCCTGGAATACAGTCTGTGTTCGTGTCGATCACGACAAATCTCTTTATAATTCGTCGCGCTCCTAGAACAGAAATAAATTCATTTAAGTCTCGATTCTTCAGGGTGTCTGTAGGTTTACAGGACGCGTTCTAATATTTTTAATTCACGATTATTGTAAAGAATTTTTGCTAAACTTTCTTTTCTGGCTAAAAATTTTGATAGACACATTCCTGTTTTTTGTAAAGTAATGCAAAATAGTCACTTTCGGTGCTCCGTGAACCTAATGTTATGCAGCATCACTTACTTCTAAGTGACTAACGTCTGGGACGTTATTGTCCTCCTCATCCGCATCCTCATCCTCATCCTCGTCCTTGTTATCTTCGCTCTCCTTCACCTCTTCTCTCTGTTTCAAATCCTCTGCGTCCTGAGCCTCTTTCATCTTCTTCTCACCGTCCTGGAAGTACAACAATCATAAAGCCCAACGTCCAATAATCATCTCACAGCGTCCAATTAGACTCTGATCGATCAGTAACGAGGAATTCCAGCTTTTTTATCGCTCATTCGAATCAGCAATGCTTTTCTCATCATTGATTCTGCCTAGCTACATGAAGCAGACCGCGGATATTTATGCAAAATACAAGTTTTCTGTATCAACTATAAGAAATAAGACTTCAATGAAAATGTATTTCTTTTTTTTAACCTTTAGTGTACAAGAATGACGGGGGCGTCACTAAAAATTGCTATACCATTATTAAATTGGTTTGCTTTCAATAAGTTACTAATCTTTTAAATATCGTAAGTATCATTTTCATATCCATAAAATAAAAACTGCATAATAGAACGGAAATATTCTAGGTAGGAAGAAACGTTTGGCATCGGAGTACAAAATAACTCCCGAGTGCAAAGAGAGTTAATGGCTGTAATAAATTTGAAATAATGTAAGAATACTGTTAAATTCTTTCGATACTTCGATAAATGTATAAAAATCCGCTGTCTCGTCATCGTAGAACTTTGATCAAACTTACAATGGTGGGCGCCCAGACTTCTTCGCCGAACTTGCGAGCGGCTTCAGGGTCGTCCGTGATCATCACATTGTCGAAGATGGTTCCAGACCTCACTTGCCACAGATCGAAGCCGAGGGCGCAGATCTCGTCCCTCTTGTACAGATCTGGGTCCGGGGTGTACTCGGGGTTGTCCATTTCTGGGTGAATCCATGGTCCCTTGTAGTTAGGATTATCGATCTGCTTTGGTTTCCATGCGCCCTGCGAGCAAAACAAACGCTCAATCAGTTTGAAGATCTCGGAACGCGTCATCATGAAATATATAGCCGCTGGATAAGGTGGGATCGAATGTGCTCCCAAACACAAGTAATTTTTCATTATACCATTCGATAGACCAAATTTTTGGCTGCAAAATCGATTTTTAAACAATTCTGGTGTACACGTACCTTGAACTCAGGGTTGTTGATCATGGAAGCCTCCCATTCTCCGTCCATCTCATCGTCCCAGTCCTCTGGCTTGGTAGCCTCGGGGTCAGGGATGTGTTCTGGCTGATCCCAGTCATCAGGCTTCTGATCATCAGGGTCAGGGATGGTGGGCCTGTCGTCCCAGTCGGCGGGCTTGCTCTTCGACGGGTCCTTGATCTTTTTCGGCGGCAGGAAGTCCCAGTCTGCCTCCAGATCGCCAGACTCTACCTCCAAGTTGTCGATGAGAACCTAAAGAAACGACCATCATCTAATAACGACGCTGCTAATCAACGAACTTCTTTATCTTTAAGAGTAATACTGTATTTTCATCGCAGTTTTAATTATGAACCAATAAGGACACAAAATAGCTTCCACCGGAATTCCTATTTTGTTTATAACAGTGCGATCGTACTGTAGGAAGTACTGTCGGTCTTTGCTTAACGAGCAGAAAATAAGATCGCAACTCAAACTAAGCAAGATAGTCTTCGCTCTTCGAGGTCTTTCAGCACGTATTCCCCACAAATGATCAATGAGAATATGTGACTCTAGGCTCGATAGGTTAATAATCTCTGCAATACCTATCCGAGGCTCTCTCACCTTGTATGTGTTATTTGGCTTGACGATCAGAGTGTACAGGTGAGTGTAGACGTCGTCCTTGCAACGGATATCCTTATTGATCAACAAGTTCTTGCCCTTGTAGCTGAAGATCACGTGAACCTTCTTTGTTCCGGGACCGCAAATATCGGGTCCTGAAACCAGGCGAGTAAGTTCAAACAACTATGTTGCGGCGTTGGCGGTCGTTGGACTCCTGCCAAACGTGAGATCATGTATTTCTTTTGCACCAAAGTGGATGCATAATTTTAGGGAACGTCTTTTTATGAATAATGTTTTTAAACCCCTTGTCCTGCAACATCAACGCAGACTCGTGATGAAGATTTTTAATAAAATCAATTAAATAACAGCAGATATTAGAAGGTAGATAAAAATATAATGTCGCTTAACAGGTGCCTGAACTATGTATGAGAACTATATCCAGGGCATATGCAAGACTTTTACTCTCCGAGGACCATTAGCACCAATGCACCATCGGATGCGACCAGTGACTCTAGGCTCGGCTATAGTCGTTAATTGTTACCAATTCTCACCGAACATGATCTGGTAGGGACTCTCTCCATGCATGTCCTTCTGGTTCAACGAGCAGTCAAACACTTTGACGTAGCCACCACCGCAGTCGATGTTCTGTTCATGCTTAACACTGAACTGTATTACGAGAGGCTTATCCTTGTTGCTGAATGGTTCGAATTTTGTGCTGATGGCGTAAAGTCTGGCATCCTGGGTCGTTTGGATACCTAATTAAAAAAACATGGATGAGTTGAGCAATAAAGAATTTTTGGTGGTACCGAGCTGTTAGGTGTAGTTTTACCTTTATCATTCTCCGGTTCGTTCCAGAACTTTCCGTGACTCAAAACGAACTTCCCAAACTCCTTTCCTGGGTGCTCAGAGTACACCCAATTCTTCTCCCATGAATCTAAAAGAAGAATTTGTTGTTTAGAGTATTTATGAATTTTTTATTTTTTGGGGTTCATTCAATTGGCAAATGAGTGGCTCGTATATCGCTTTGCAATAATAATAAGATTTTCCAGTTCCAGATATTGTAAACAGAGTCTCAGTTTTTTTGGGTTTGTATTGAAAAATGTATTTTTGTAAATTCGATACTATGAACGAAACTAGATCTATTGATTTAAAATATGAAGCCTAAAAAAAGTGGTGATTTTTCATGCAACCATTCTAGAGGTTCGGGGGTCAAAATTTTCATCCAAAAACGTTTTTATAAACTCAAAAATTACCTTAAGATTTTTAATGCAACTGTTTTTCGGAAGGTTGAGGGTTCAAAATTACTCTCGAAAGAAATTTAATAATTCCAAAATTATTAAAGAAAAAATCGCAAGTTATGGGAACCCATTTATTATTAAACAATAGTTTTAATGAAGAATTGCTGGATCTCGGTGATTCCTCAAACAGAATACAGGGCGAACCGATTGAAAATAAAGTTCCAACTCGAAACAAAAATTTTCTACTCTCTCCAGTCATGAATGAGGATAAATAAAATCTAAAAATACATGTGGAGGAACAGAATCCCAAACCCAATCCCAAATTAACCAAAAACTGTACCATCTCAAGTCACAAGTGCGCATAAATAAAATTTTAAAAAACTACTACATAATTCCTCGAGATAAGGAAGCAAAAATAGCCCCGAATTCGAGTTCCAAAACGTACTCGAAAATTTTCCTCTTCTTCGACCGAAGAAAACTAAAATACATGGCGCATTGAATGAATTATTAAAATCCGCCGACGGGTATGGTGAATCGTCGGAAGAGAGGGGTGGGGGGAGTGGGAAAGAATTCGCTAAACCGGGATAAAAAAAAATATAACATCTCGTCGAATTTTGAGCCACGAGGTGGTTCGGTAAGCTTTTGCCTCTACAACGCGGATCAACCGATCGATCGCGCGTCATGTCGGCGTAACGAACGCCAGTGCCACGAGACATTTTTCCGTGGCCACGTCCGAAACAGTTTTGAACCCGTAGTTTACTCCACGAACCCATTACGAACACCCTTGAACCCCGAAAAAATCAAAACAAACTAATAGGCGATCCAGAAAACGGTTTCCGGAATCGAGAGACCGTAAACTGGACATAGGGCGTGTGGTTACCAAGGAGAAATATACAGGCGTGTGTGTGGGGCTAGCGGCATAAATACAGAAAGAGAGGGACCCCGCCGATTGGCAAGTGAAATTTAATTGCAAAACTATTTCAACGGGGAAAATCCAGGGAAAATTGTACGTGGGTGTGGTTCGCGGAAACCGTGGGACTCGTTCAATTTTCTATAGCCCGGTGTGTTAGGGTATGGGAAGAAACCCGATGAATGTACCCCCCCGTTTCAGAGTGGAGATGTTTAGGATTTCTTATGGGTGTTTTACTCACCATCGAGAAACTTCTCCTCGAAGTAGACCTCCGCGGTAACGAAGGTGCACGCAAGCAGAAGCAGAAACGAGCAGAAAGACTGCATTTTGAGACGCCGGGACGACGAGAGTCCGCACACGACGATGATCCTCTCTCCACGATGAACCAGCCGATAATGCCCGAGCCGTGGACGTGGTTGGCGAGTTAGCAGCCGCCGGGGTAGACAGATGGAGGGCCGCGATTGGTCGAGGAACCGGGGCCAATCAACGCCGACCACGCTCGACCAACCAGCCGCCGCGCCGTGGCAGACGCAGACATGCCGCGACGCACATAACCTCACGTCACCGATTGTCCTTATTTTATCTGTTGTCGATAGGAAAGGAGATACCTGGCAGCCACGCTGTCCGCTGTTCCGATTGGCCGAACCAATTTCCCGCGACTTTCGAATTTTCCCTGGCGGTTGCGGACAACGTATGATTTATTTTGTTAGATTTTGTTAGTTAAAAAATTTCTTGAAATATTCTCTGCCCCACTTTAGGAACTAGGTATCAAAATTGACCGATTCGAGCCTGGGTTCTAGCTTTAGAAATTCCCAAAAATTAGATAAACAGGATTAATTGACAGTATGAGATGACTGAAAATTAGTATTTTAAACCTACCGAGCTGTGTTGCCTTATAAAAATAATATCATAGAATTTATATAGATTTTCTGTAATTTTTATTATATGTGCTTGGATGCAAAAATGTGTAGAATCATTTCCAAGTGAAAGCATCATTATGACTTCAATAATTATAAAACAAAAAACCATAAACCGGTCATTTGACTGACCGTTTAGTGCTATTTAAACATAGGGGATTTAATTATAGGCTGCCTATATTTTGTGGGACGATAAAAGCAACGTATACATGTGTTCTGAAAGAAAGAAATTTAGTTCTTCAGCCTAATTAATTTGATCCTCTCCGGTGCCGAATAAATACGAGTTAGAATTTTCATAATTATCCAGTCGACATTGAAACCATCACATTTTTCTCCTCCGAGTCGGTGGCTTGTCAAGTCGCGCACGTCCTTCCGCGGACACTTGTGTAATCGCACGACGCACTATAATTTCTCGATAAGAGCGTCAGTTATAGTAACACACAATTCTACAAAAAATGAAATATTACAGTAACCGATAGCATCAACAATATCACAACGGCAGTCAATCATTTTCTCTTCAACGTCGACTCGCTTCAGCCTTTCCGAAATTCTACCGACTTCTCATGATGAAAACATGGCGTATGAACAACTGGGTTCATCGGACACGGTTTGCCTGCTGGAGCAAGCAGACGAAGACATTTTATAAATTGGTAAAATGTCCCGAAGAACGGACTCCGGTGGAATAATGAGTCCGCATATTACTGGGACATGTTCGAAGAAGCCTAAACAGCGGATTGGCTTTCGGATCGCATTGTGTACGAGCTGTTCCCGTGGCAACCACTTCTCCAACAAGCCCGTTCTGGTCGCGGCTGAATGAAAATCCACAAGTGAATCCAGTGAAGCTGTCGATCCAGGTGTCGTGGCTGCTTCCGTGGCTGACAGAAAGGCAAGATGATGCGCTCGAGGACGGCCGCCGCGCTGATGCGGCTCAAGGAGATGGACAGGAAGTACAACATTAAGCGTAACGAGGCCACAAGGGCCCAGAGCAACGTCAGCACCGACACGTCCCTTGAAGTCACGCCTAGGGAGCCTCGTGCTGACTTCAGGAAATCGCCCGATGTACTTGCGGTCGCTAACACCCTCGACATCGGTGACACTGACGATAGTCTGGGGTCCAAGGTACTTATTAAGGGTCCGAGCAACGGTTGCAAATTTTGGAATGACCTTGAGATGTCTTCAAGGACAAAATTTATCACCAATTTTTTAACGATGTTGAGATGTCTGCAATAGGACACTCTGAATACTCGGTTACCAATTTTTGAATGACCTTGAGATGTCTTCAAGGACACAATTTTTTATGTCTGCAATAGGACACTCCGAATACTCGATTACCAATTTTCGAATGACCTTGAGATGTCTTCAAGGACAGAATTCATCACCAATTTTTTAACGATCTTGAGATGTCTGCAATAGGACACTCTGAATACTCGATTACCAATTTTCGAATGACCTTGAGATGTCTTCAAGGACAGAATTCATCACCAATTTTTTAACGATCTTGACATGTCTGCAATAGGACGCTCTGAATACTCGATTACCAATTTTTGGATGACCTTGAGATGTCTTCAAGGACAAAATTTATCACCAATTTTTTAACGATCTTGATACGTCTCGAAGGTCAATAGTCTGAACAACTTTCGAGTTAGATGTTCCAGGTTTCTGTGAAGCCCAGAGCCCCCAGCTCCACTTCGAACGATGAAAGTGCCAAAAGTAGTCCTGGGAAAAAATCCCCAAGGGACACCATGGAGGACCTAGTACCAGAGGACGAACCACTAGCGAGCCTAAGAGAAGAGACTCCCCGGATCATCGATAAGGAGTCCCTCAGAAGACCTTCGGACCTATTACCCTCCCTAAGAAGCATCAGTTCTGAATCCAAGACCAAGAATCAACAGAAATCAGCAGGATCCATGGATCGGCCGAAGAGCAGCGACGAATCCTCCGTAGCAACGATCCTGTCCAAGCCGTCAGGGGTTTCTGAAATCATTTCAGAGGTGGGTAGGACTCCTGAGTCCTCGGCAGGGAAGAGCGACGGGAAAGTAGTCGATGCTGAAGAAAGGATGACCGAGGCCAGTGTTAGGTCGTTGAAGGAAGACGTCGAAGATGATACGATTGAGGAGGCGATTAGGATAAGTGGAGAGAGGAGTGAAGTAGCTTCTGTATTGTCTCGTACATCGGAGAAGAATGACGATTTCTCGGTTGGTTCGTTCAAAGAGGAGCAGAAGGTCGAGTACGAGAGCGACACCTTCGAGCAGGCTTCCTCTTCGACGGGCTCTTCAAGTTTGGTGGATGACAGGTCGAAGGAAACGCTTAGGGACGATTCGGTTAGATCTGGAGTGAAGCAGATCATGATCACGGTCCACATGCAGCCTGCGAGCGCCAAGAAGACTGCGATCGACGAAAGGTGCGTTGGGAATTCTGGTTCGGGCCGTCAGATGGCGATGTCTGCGTCTACCTTGGACGATGTAGACAATAATCAAATTCATTAGATTTCATTCGTACCTGAGATGCCTGATGAGTTAGGGCTAGATGATACTCAGACTTAAGAAATACTCCCTTTTCAGCCCCGAAGAGACCACATCGAAGGAGAAGAAGATCATAGAGCTGGTCCCTCCGAAAATAGTGCAGAGCACCAGCGAGTGCGCGATTGGCCTTGACGAGGAGCTATCGAATTACGTGAGGACGACGGAGAACGTGGAAGAGCTAATACCCATCAACCTCCTCAAGATGTCGAAGCAAACAACACCTAGGAAGCATCCTCGAAGAGGCAGGAAGCTGAGGAAGAACGACAACACCGAGAAGAGCGGTGAATCCCCTGATGCGTCTGATCAGGAGAGATCAACTAGACACAGCGAGAAAAGCTTCTCTTCAGCAACTATGTAAGACTTCGAAGATAAACATTCGATCTTGCAGTAATTACATCAGCGATTATTTCAGAGAGACCCAGGAAAAGCAGAAGGAAAACCATGAAGAAGAATCCTCGAAGAACGAAGATGTTGCACACGAAGAACAAAAAGCTGACAAACATGCCGAAGTCGGGGACACAGCCAGTACATCCAGTGAGAAATTACTGAGGGAGATACCGAAGAGCTCGGACGCCACTTGGACCCTGAGGAACCTGAATAGAGACGCCATAGACGCCATTGTTAGGAGACACAGGTTCCCCAAGGAAACCAAGAAGTGCGGGACCGTAGTGAAGCTGCCATCGGCCAAGTGCGAGGCACCTGACAGCAGGACAGGCTCGCTCGACAATGTCAGTACACTTTTATACTAATTGCCCTGGACTCTGAATATGTTATTCTGAATCTTCTTCTCACAGCTCAAGGACACCAGTCCTGATCAGAAGAAGAGAAAAGGCACCTCGAAGAGGCCTTCGAAGACACCTAAAACCAGGAAGGCGTCGAATCGCACGAAACTGGAGGAAAAACAGTCACGGTTTGATTGCAGGCACGCGCGCAAATTGCGGAAGCAGGCTGCCGTCTTCAGGCAGCAACAGGAACGCGAGGATATCAGGAATTATTTGCTGGAACTGGAGAACACCAGGCTGGAATACGGAATAGGGGATCCTGCCAGGACCTCTGAGCTCGGTGGCTTCAAGCCTCTCGAGTTCCCGAAGATTGCCGCCTTCGAGAAGCCTGGTATCAATTTTTCAATTCTTTTCGTGATAAAAAAAAAAATCTGAAAAATATGATAAAATTTTTTCATCATTTCTCATACTCATCATTTTTCATCAGTTTATTTCAATGCGAGCTTATAAAGAGAAGTCTCTCCTTTACAATGACCCTTAAAAAATTGATCTACGATATTTCACATGGTTTCATTTAGAGATCACGGTTTTGGACGTGTATTGAGGATACACGTATTTACGTGTTCACGTGTACTAATATATATCCGTATTTTACACGGGTACTGAAGTAAACGTGTACACGCATATCGAAACACACAGATAATACACGGGTACACGTGTATCAAGCTACACGGATAATACACGGGTACCAATATTAATTTTATTAATAATAATAATACATTCGGTTGTGTAATATGTAAATTTGTTTACCGTCAATATAAAAACTTTAATTCACTATAACTTTGTTAAAAAAATATACATTTTCTTTCACACCTGTATCAAAATACACGGATAATACACGTGTACCCGTATGTTCAAGTTCACGGTTATACATGTATTATCCGTATATCTTGATACACGTGAACACGTGTATTTCATTACACGTATTTTTAATACACGTGAAATGGGTATCTCTAGTTTTATTGCATAGGGTGGTTCCTAGAGTTCAATGACCTCTTTCTTTCTGCAGATCCAACCAATGAGAAGCCATCTACCGATGAGATGACTGGTCTCCAAGAGAAGATCTCTTCGATAAGACAGTGGATGAAGGACCAATACACGCTTTATCGGGATTATAGCAGTCTGGCCAAGACCGTGAACGCTAAATACGTGCCTGCTAGTCTCGAGGATGCTAAGAGGGTAACGTATATGTATTGTTTGTCAACAGTGTCCCGGTTGTCGAGCGACACGCTGCAGCAAAAGTAGCACTATCAACCGGTAGAAAGTGTGAACTTGCGCGTAGCAACGCGAAGACAATGACACTTGCGGATAAGACAACAAATTTTCGTCGCTCGAAAGTTCGCTTAATGAGATTACCCTGTTTCGTTACAGACGATTCGCCAGCTACAGAAGGCGACAATTAAGTCGAGATGATCGGAGGCACGGCTCTCGACGTAGAAAAATCAACATTGTTCCTTGTATAATGAAGTGAACCCATTGTGTGTGTGTGCGCTTGCTGAACATGATCCTGTTCGAGCGTTCGACTTTGCTGTCTATATACATACCTTTGTATCGTAACAATTTTGTGAATTATGAAAATCACATGAAATCGTTCGCTGTGAACGATTTTCTGGCGTTTCAGAGTGCCTGTATTTTGTCCCGTGAATAAAAACAATCGTTTATACAGGGTGTGCCAATTTTATCGCGACACATCTGGAAGACTACAAAATAGGAAATGACACTTTTTGGTAAAAAAAATCGTAGATCAATATTATAGGAATCGTTGTAAAAGGGAGACTTTTCTTTATAAGCCGACATTGGAACTATTGGGTTGGAGAGTTGGGCATTAATCGATTAAAATTTTAATCATGATTGATTGATTAATGTATACGATTAAAAAAAGAAATCGTCGAAAAATCGGCGATTGATTCAATTGATTGATTTAATCGTCAATCGATGATTAAAAAAAAGGAATCATCGAAAAATCGAGTTTACATTTTTTTCAAAGTATTCATACAGTTCTGATTACGTATTTCATTTCGAAATTTCAGCAATAATCATTAATCAATTATCCGATTGACGATTAATAATCGTTAATCGCAACTAACGACTAAAGTAGAAAAATCATTAACCACAATTAACGACTAAACTAGGAGATTAATTGTTAATTGCGATTAACGATTGAAGTAGAAAAGTCGTCAATCGTTGATTAAGTTTTTGCCAAACACTGTTGGGTTGTCGGGAATGTCGTGACGTATTTTTCATATCGATCTCTTGTAAAAATGCGTCATGACTTTTCCGACAACCTAATAAAAATGTTATTTTAACTCTGGCACGACCAATTTCATATTGTTGAAACTATGCACAATACGGAACAGCCATCTGTTTATCTTTACAAAAATGTCCAAACAACGCCCAGGGAAGGGTGCTATCGACCGCAAGACCCCTTAAGGTCCCGGCAGGTACGTCGCGTGGATTTAAAAAGTCAAAGTTGAGGCCGATCCGTATATTTATAGGGAAATAAAATGTCTGTCGACGGTGGCTGGCGAATCGATATTTAATATTATCCCCGAAAAAAAGGGGCAGATAGAGAGAGAGACCGGTCCCCGTTGCAGCGTGTGCACGCGTGCGTGTTGCACGCGCGCACGTGCAGGAGACGCTCGAATGAGCGACGCCGATCGCCGGCGCGTTCTTTCATTGACGTGCTGTTGCTCGTCCTGTTCCCCAGTTCTCGGCGAACCTTTGCACGATCGCGTTCGAACCAACTGTGTGCTCTGTGAACCCTCGGTTCAACGTCGTGTCTCGGTCGGCTCGAAATTACCACACGTTTCAAACAAAAATCTTAAGGGGATCGACCCGGTTCGGGTCAGACAACTCCGGTGAGTCTCGCAAAATTATTTATCCCGATCACATTATTAATTAGTTAGGTCTTACTAGACAGCTAGCATTTCTGGAGCACACAATTTTTCCTAGTCCCACTAGGTTCTACAATATCTTTTTGTACGTTTTATAATATCTTCGTAGAAATTACAATTTTTTCGTAAGGCTCTATACATTTTTGGTGGTCCTAAAATATTTTTTTTTAGCTAACCCTAAACATTGTGCCTTAGCCTTTAAAGCCTTTGAAGGCAGCCTTGAAAAAAATTTTCCGATGCCTATAAAAATTATTTAGGGCCCCAAAAAATTTTGTATGCATTCTACATCTTCGTAAGTGGCCCTACAATTTTTTCGTAAGGCTCTATACATTTTTGGTGGCAATAAAATATTTTTTTTTAGCTAACCCTAAATATTGTGCCTTAGCCTTTAAAGCCTTTGAAGGCAGCCTTTAAAAAAATTTTCCAATGCCTATAAAAATGATTTAGGGCCCCAAAAAATTCTGTATACGTTCTACGTCTTCGTAAGTGGCCCTACAATTTTTCTTATAGGGCCTCGTTCAATTTTTGAAGATCGCATTTTTTCGGTTAGTCCTGTACGTACTTGGACTTTTACTCGAATTTCCACGTGAACAACAATTAAGCACAAGCTTTATACAATTAAAAATGCGATTGTGGAAAGGAAAAAAGGTGCTGGAAATTCCAGCAGACAGTGCCGACTTGAATGTCAGCCTCCGGGAACGTTCGAGTCTCCTATTTTACGTCGAGTCCAGTTAGCTTCAGGTGGAAATAGCGTGTCAGCTCCTGAGTCTGCAGTGAAATAAATTTTGCAGACTCGTTAGTACAGTTCGGCCGAAGTCAGTATAATCGGAAACTAGTAAAAAGATATTTTCCAACTTGGAAAGTTTTCTACGATAAAATAAAGAAGAGTGTAGAATTAAATAGGTATCAGAGAGGAGAGAATCGAGTTCCACGCGGATCAGACAATAGTTAATTGTTAACCGAGAGTTGATATTCGAATAGATGACATCAGATAGTCGGGGCAGCCGGTTTACGATCCCTCGACGATTAAATATACATGCACCTTGTCACACCTGGAACGCAGAGAGCCGCATATACTGTGTCAAGGTTCATCGGATCAATTGAAATTGTGCAACCTTAGATCCGTCCACGCCAGCCAATTAATTAATCCATCGGAGTTCGAATTAAAGTTCAACAGCCGGTGTTTTGCGTGTGTGTGTCCGTGTCCGTCGAGGAAGGACCGTCATTTTTCAGATAAGAATGCAATTCTACACCGCAGTTTAAAGCGTACTGGCGACCGGGCGACTAATTAGAAGATCGAGTGTCGCGCCGTGTGTCGTGAAAATGAGAGCATGCAATCCGATATCGAACGCTTAACAATCTCCGCTAAACAAATATCTACATGGGAATTAGGGGGAGCGACGAACAAGTCTTGCAAGGGTGTCTCCAAAAATTTGATAATCATGATAAAAGAATATACTGTTATACACAGGATATTTCACAGAAACGATCTAGGTCGGAATAATTCACCTTTCACCGTTACCATGGGAAAAATTCTCAAAGTTGAAGAATTTCCTGAAATCCAGTTCGTAGAGCCGCGCTATAGTTCGTCGAATGACCTTGAATCCAGAAAACGATGTTCGCTAAATTCAAGTCTAACGCCGGTACAGATTCTCTCACGAATTTCTCTCGTCGATCGCATTTATTTGGAGGCAGGAAAAAAAAAGAGCGCGAGAGTGTGGCGGTCTCCTTAGAAATTCGAACGGCGAAAGTAATCGAGACCACTCGCGGGAGAGACCTTATCCTTGGAGGGGGAGTGGGGATCGAGGTTGAGACGACTATGACGTCGGCGACGATCCGTCAGACCGAGGTCGTCACTGGAAAATACTGTCCAAGTTCTCTAAACCAGGACATCTCGACGTTTACAGAACCATTGTACAAAGCCTACCATCGCAATTCTGGACCTAACTTATTTTTTTCGTAGGTTCACCATGTCTCTGTAGGTTTTAAACATTTTTTATAGTAAGCTCCTATAAATTGTTTGCTCTCACGAATTCTTTTTGAGAGCTAACCAGGACATCTCGACGTTTACAGAACCATTGTACAAAGCCTACCATCGCAATTCTGGACCTAACTTATTTTTTTCGTAGGTTCACAATGTCTCTGTAGGTTTTAAACATTTTTTTTAGTAAGCTCCTATAAATTGTTTGCCCTCACGAATTCTTTTTGAGAGCTAACCAGGACATCTCAATGTTTACAGAACCATTGTACAAAGTCTACCATCGCAATTCTGGAGGTTACTTATTTTTTTCATAGGTTCACAATGTCTCCATAGGTTTTAAACATTTTTTTTAGTAAGCTCCTATAAATTGTTTGCTCTCACGAATTCTTTTTGCGAGCTCTACAATATCTTCGCACGTGCTGCAATTTTTTTCGGACGGTTCTATTAATTTCTCGGAGGCCCTACAATTTTTGTTAGCCCTAAACATTGTGCATTGTATCCTAAAATTTTTTTCTATTGTTTCCTGGATGTTTTACTTGGCGAGAAATATTTTTAATGAAGAGGAGACATATTGTGCCATGGGATGCTATCACATAAGACTCTAATATGTCTCTCCGCCGACCCTAATCGCGACAGCCGATGACGTAGGCCGTGTGAAACGGCACAGAAGTCCCAGGGGCCCACATGCGGGGGGTGGTTGGACGAGTTTCCTCGTAGAGGGCCGAGGCCAGACAAAGCAAGAAACTTCCTCGTTCATCGAGGAATCCACCGGTGACGGTAATTAATAAAGGGAACGAGAGATTGTGGGATGCCCGTGCCGCTAATCCCCGCGGTTTTCAGATTAATGAGACTCGGTCTATGGGTCTTTGTTTCACTCCGAGGATGCCACACAGCCGTGGTTCTGCTCGGTCTGCGGTACGTTGAACCTGAAAGTGTTCGAAAGAAGATTGGAAATGAAGTCCGAACGGATTCTTCGTTCGCAGTTCCATTAAATTCTGCTTAGACGTTATACCCACGAAGTCAATTTTTCAAGTTTAGGGAAATGGTACCTTCACAATGACAAAGGAATTAATTGATCGTGGTATACGATAAGACACACATCCAATTGCCACACGGTGCCACACGTGTGAACCAGCAGATACACAGATGGCACCCTGTTCTCTAAGCCAGCAGCAGGATCAACCGAGCGTGACCTCTGACCTGGAAGAGCACGCACACTTTGCCAGTTTCAAACCGACCCATTGTTCCGGGCTAATTTTCCTACGAGACGCATAAAATCAGAGGACCCAGACCGCTTAACTGACTGTGCTTTATCTTCGCGTCGCTTCTTCCGGAAAACCTGTTTTTCGCAGTTAGGTACTCCCCAGATTCCTGGGAAGATAAATATTGACCGAAGACAATTGTGCAATTAATTCCCTAGGCACAAGGTTGGTCTAGGAGAGTCTAACAATGTAAATAAATCCCTAGGGCTCCCTAGGATGACCTCTAATTTTTTCCCTGGGTCCTAAACGACTACAATTGAGTACTCGATTAACCCTGTCCTCCAAAATCTGATATACAGTGGGCGTAAAAAGTATTCGTACACCTTTTAAAAACGAATAACTTTTTCAAAATTCGACCCAACAGCTTGAGTTTTTTTGTGACGTCAGAAGGATTAGTTTACTAGTCATTTATATTTCATAACAACCGTACATGTTTATAACTTACTTATACCTACCAAATACACCTTATAAATTTTCACTACAGGCACAGATAAAAAATTTAAAAATCGTGACATTTACTTTTTTCTTCGCGACCAATAGCAATTAAAAACAAATTATTTACACATTAGCTAGTAAACTAATCCTTCTAACGTCACAAAAAAACTCAAGCTGTTGGGTCGAATTTTGAAAAAGTTAGTCGTTTTTAAAAGGTGTACGAATACTATTTACACACACTGTATATTTGAAAAAATAATTTACTCGATCCAGGAAGCTCCTAGCCTAGAAATCAATTTCACACCACCTGACCTAATCGTTGACAGTTCGCTTCTTATCACCGGACAAGTATAGTATCCACGTGCGCATCTTCCTCAAAGGACCATTTTATCTCCGGACGTGTACCTGACTGCCCAACGACTGAACGACTCAACGATCCTTAAGTAATGCGTTACCACCGGTCAGACCTTTTCCTACGAAGGTCACGGTTAATTCGAGGATCAAGTTGATATCCAGCACGATTATATCACCCGCCACCTTTAGCCGGCTGCGATCGATGGTCCCGTTATCACGGTCCCGGTGACATTTAACCGTATCCGACTGTTTACTGACCGGCGCGTCCACTTGCCATTAAGAACTTCCGATCGATCGCCTGTGAACTTCAGTCTACGACCCTCCGACGGCTATATTTACCATGGGCTGATTACTATCGGCGGCTGGAGCCGCGTTCTGGATCATCGGGAACAGTGAATGAGCGACTCCGGGACGTGGGCGCATTCATACTTCTCTGGGGCACACTGTGGCTGGGAATAATACTTCACTTTTTCCTTGTAATGGTGTCACGGGATCAAAGGAATTATAATTATTCCATATACAGTAAACGCTTGATTATTGTCCAACAGCCGTGTTTTTCATGGACAAGAATCGTGCCCCAGAAGTGCTTTTTGATTTATGACTGCGTCTAGATATCGCGCCGACCTCGCCGAGCGAGACTTCAATAGAGAGCCGAACATAGAGAAGGACAGAATGAAGTACGGTTCGCGTGACTGTCCGCGTCTCTTTCTTTCCAATGCGCTGTCCTTCCATGCGACCGAAACTTTCACCGTCGATTAAACCACTAAATACAATTGAAACTATATCGTGTTTGGTGTCATTTTAATCAGAAAAATGCCAGAAATAAGGTAGTGAAAGTCCCATAAACAAAGAATGAAAATTAAGAGATTTGTAAAATCGATTCCTCGAGTGAATGTGGTGGTGTTCACACCGATATACCCGAGCCGACGTCAATGTGCCCGAGTAGACACTGGACAGGAATCGTGCCCACGCTCTGGACAAGAAACAAGCGTTTACTGTATTAGATTTTTCGTGGGGACCAGGCATCGGATAACTGTCGCAAAAATACCCCGTGTCGTTCGAGTCCCTCCAACGCGTCCTACAGTTATTGTAATATCTTTTTCTATTTATTGAAAGTTTTGCACGACGCAGTAGTCGCAGGTCGCGTATAATGAGCGAACGAGGCGACGACATTAATTAGTCGAAGACATCCAGAGGAGAAATCGTCGGGAGTTCCGTGCAACCGAGTCATTGCAGCACCGCGGAATCAATTCCTCGCTCGTTGAGCAATCGATGATTTACAACGTGTAAGAACAATCGCTCCATCAATTGTAGGAAATCAGAGAGAAAAAAACACATGAAGAAAATATGTAATTTTCCGTTTTTACGAAGTCTGTTCAAGGAGGCATCCTTCGGACGGCCACCTTCACTTTTTCTTCCGGAAGACACTTCGCATCAGTGTGTTCTTCTAACGAATTCTCGACATAGCACTGTCATTCTCCGTAGTCGATAGTTATTCGAACCTCGATGCCTTTTTACACAAATTTATTAAATTATTCATTTAATTTATTTATTCCAAATAAAAATGTAGTGGAACTTGCTGAAATTAAATCACTCGACATAATTTAATATTTATTTATATTAAATTAAATCGTGTTAAAAACGTATAATTTTAAAATCTAAATTGTTTAAAATAAAAAGCATTTGTACCTTCCAAGGACATATTTGTGTCTTTCGAGAGGACAAATAAAAATAATAAATTAATAAATGCATTAGAAAACAGTAATTGAAAATACCTTTTTGGAAATTCAAAAAGCAAAGTGCATCTCTTCCTCTGTTTTTTCACCTGCACAAACGGTGTTTAAAGTCGGAAGGAGTGCACTGGCCCGCTCCAGTGGGGCAATTAAGAGTACCGGCCGGTGATTACATAAAATTAATAATGGAAAAAGTAATTCGGCCCCCCCCCCCCCTAACGGGCCTATAAATAGATCAGCGAGTCGAGAACAACGGCGAGAAGCGTGCAATTACGGCGTGAAGTGAGAATGTATGTACACAGAGCCGGAGATAGCCGGCTATCCAGGAGGCAGCCAGTGGAACAAAGAGAAACTACCGGACACATAGGATATCTTGGGCAACGGTGGATTTCGTAATCCACCGGCGCGCTGCAAACTGTATCACGTGAGAGGAGGTTTGATCAGGGCCGCCTTATGCAATAATGTTGTTAGGCACCGGTGTGCCCAGGGCCTGGAACTACCATAATGCGTCCCTGGCTGTGTTGTATTTTCGATTCCAGTTGAATGGACTTTCCAAATGTGCTTCGGGTGGGCTGGAAGGTCATACGAAACTGATGATGATGATGATGACGACTGCCCACGGAGTCTGATGTAAATTGTTGAAAATTAGGGAACCACCGGGAATTTATTTCAAACAATCTGTTGGAGGAATATTTTTGAAATTGCAGGACCATTTTAAGGTACTATCTATTGGTTTATAAGGCAATAAACTAAATAAACTATTGAACATTAATGAAATAGAATTTAATTAACTTGGAATACGCGCGGAGAGGCACGTCTTTTCGTTTTAACTAATATGACACGAATGAAGAAAATAATTGAGAGTTTCATGTCGTTAACAACATACATAGATATACGATATACCTTCGAGAATTTCGAGAGACAAAAGCAATAGAATATTCTCGAAGATTTATTTTTGTCAATTTATTATTTCTTAAAGATAAATTCTAACACTATCGAGTAAATTGTACAAATTTTTTCTGGCCATAAAAATCGTTGGCCACAAATAACGTTGCTGTGGTGACCTACGATGACCTTGAGGTAAAAAAATCCCTTAGGAATTGGTATGTATAAGTTTGGAGATTTATGTTTATAGTGGGGATGGAGATTTAATTTTGTTGGGAGAACGAGGAGCGTAGAGAATGGATGGCGTACTACACAAGGGTTAAACGATTTCCCTATGGCTCGGAGGAAGAGCCACAGCCGTCGAGACGCCGCGCCGCGCGTCGCCACGAAAATAGTTTTGCGGCTGGAGGAAACGTAAAGGAAGCTTTGGACGGAAGAAAGAGCGGCATGAAACCGAGACGGATAAAACAAGCAGAAAATCGAATCGTTTTGTATGGAGACCGACTCTCTCTCGCTTCTTCCGTTCCTTCTTTTGCACTTCGGAGCTTCTAAAAATACACCGTGTCTGGGGGAAATTGTAGCCTTGAGACCTCCGAAAGGAACCAACCGTTTCATTTGTAGATTCTTCAATTCCACGTTGTTTTCCGTCCCACCACCAGGATAAATGTCGCGAAAATACCCCCCGTACAAAACCAGCTATTCCACAAACATTCTAGGGTAACTGCACCAGTGAATAAACGGGCACCAGTAAATGAACGCTTTTGTATTTTTTGCTTTTCCATCATTGTTCAATTACTAGAATGTAGTGTTCATTGACTGATATTTTTTATATTTTTTATTTAACGTTTAATAAAGACAAATAATAATAATTTCATTTTATTTGTGTTCATTTATTTTTGACAAATGAAGTATAGGGAGCCATTTGGCATATATGAGATTCCTTTAATTCACATATTTTTTTTTAAATCAAATATCTTCCTGAACAATTTCTTAAATGTTCATTCACTGGTGCAGTTACCCTACAGAATTATCAATCGTTCCAACAATCCTCCGAGCAAGTCCTGGCGAAGGAAGGTTGAAAAATTGGGGTCACAAGACAGCAGCACGCACATCAACAAACGATGTTTTCCGTGCATCCACCAGGATAAATGTCGCAAAAATACCCCCCGCACAAAACCAGCTATTCCACAAACATTCTACAGAATTATCAATCCTTCCAACAATCCTCCGAGCAAGTCCAGCCGAGGGAAGGTTGAAAAATTGTGATCACAAGATAGCAGCACGCACATCAACAAACGATGTTTTCCGTGCCATCACCAGGATAAATGTCGCAAAAATACCCCTTGTACAAAACCAGCTATTCAACAAACATTCTACAGAATTATCAATCGTTCCAACAATCCTCCGAGCAAGTCTAGGCGAGGGAAGAAAAATTGGGGTCACACAAGATAGCAACACGCGCATCAACAAAGCTGCGCTTATTATCCTTTGTGGGAGAATGATGTGGGCAGCAGTTAAGGTGAAGTCACACGGCGCCGAGTTGTTCCATGAAGCAAGGTAATCCAGTTGGAGAGGCTGACACTGGGATCTTGGCGAATGACTCTGATGATCAGGAAAGATGGGGACCCGAGAACACAATGACTCAGGTCAGTTCTCGGTCTAAGAAAAATATTATTATTATTCAGGCAGCGTGCGAGACGATAAAGAGAATGGTTTGCCCGGAAGAATATGTGGCTTCAGCAGAAAAATTGTGGGTCGGCAGTTTTTTTTACACACTGTAGCATTGAACCGATGATCGTCAGCAGATGTTTTGGCGAGCAGTTTTTGTTGGTGTTTGATACTCGATGCTAGGCCGTTCACCCTCGCTGCACATTAATTCCGGGTGATGATATTATGCGCGCACCCTCCTGCCCCTCGGAAACAGGCTGACTCATCACCGATGACTTTCTGACAGTTTCTCTCGCCTGCCACGATGATCGTGAGTCAGAGGTCGCTGTCAAACGTGCCCTCCGGAACTGCCGGGGAGCTCTCAGACTCCTTTTAACTGGGAAAAGCTGATCCTAGCTATGTGCGAGCTTGCAGAAATATTCTAAGCCCTTGGAACCCTTTCGAATCGCTATATTGCAATCTGGGAAAAAATTTCCACTTCAACTGGTGGGGTGTGAAATATACTTGAACGTAGAAATTTTAATGTTATTTAATTTTAATTTTAAACAGATACTTGGAATTTAATTTTAATTTTGAACAGATACTTAGAATTTAATTTTAATTTTAAACAGATACTTAGAACTTAATTTTGATTTTAAACAGATACTTAGAATTTAATTTTGATTTTAAACAGATACTTAGAACTTAAATTTAATTTTAAACAGACACTTAGAATTTACTTTTAATTTTAAACAGATACTTAGAATTTAATTTTGATTTTAAACAGATACTTAGAACTTAAATTTAATTTTAAACAGACACTTAGAATTTACTTTTAATTTTAAACAGATACTTAGAATTTAATTTTGATTTTAAACAGATACTTAGAACTTAAATTTAATTTTAAACAGACACTTAGAATTTACTTTTAATTTTAAACAGATACTTACAATTTTATTTTAATTTTAAACAGATACTTAGAATTTAGTTTTAATTTTAAACAAATTACTTAGAATTTAATTTCAATTTTGAAATAGGATTTTTGCCCTAGGAATTTTTGGCTCTGACAATTTTCAAACAGGCAAGTTTATTGGTCTACTTCCAATATTGATTACCAAAGTAAAGGAATAAAATTCGGATTGCTATTCTCATCGGAGGAGACCGACTCCTTATTGTTTGGAAAGGGGTTAGAATAATTGAGGACGCAGCACAGGGTAGTCGGATGAATTATTCCGATTCTCGTGGAAATATTCGAAGTTCTGGTTTTGTGTGAAGTGAAAAGCCTGGAAGAAAGTTTCCTCCAGCTGCAGGGCTCCCAATAATAGCAACTTCCTCGCGAAAGTGCGAAGAAAGGTTTCACCCACAAGCTTTAAATCCAATCATAAATCGCCCTGCAGCTTTTCGTGCCTCCCCCCTGTCTGTTGTTCATGGGGGAAAGGGTTGGTGAGACGAAAGGGATATACCAGCCCTCGTGAAAGAGTAGGGAACAGGGAGGTATAAATAGATCGGGAGAGGAAGAACTGCGGATAGGGAATAAAGAACGATGGTGGGGGAAAGGAAATGGAAGCTCGAAACGTAAATACATCAGGACAAGGAATCGAACAGGGAAGAAGGAAGAAGTTTCCGTGGCTTTCTATATTTCTTTTTAACCCTTAGCACTCGAATGGCGACTCTGAGGCGCCATTGAAAATTGCTATGCCATTTTTAAACATATTGTTCAGATTATTATTTTTGTTCGTATTTAATAAATTGTATAGAATGAAAATATTCTGGAATGGAAAAATCTTTCGTTTTTGAGTTAAAATAGCTCCGAGTGCAAACGGTTAATTGACTCGAATAAATTTCCCACGAGCTCTCTGGACATTTTCTGTAGCTCCAAAAATTTTTCCAAGGTCCCAGAAAATTATTTTATTGGTCCCAAAGATTATATCTGCTAGTTAGAACGCTTGAAACTTAAAAAAAAAAAAGAGAACGAATGGTCAACAGGGAAGAAGGAAGAAGTTTCTGTGGCTTTCTATATTTCTTTTTAATTGACTCGAAAAAATTTCCCACGAGCTCTCCGGACATTATCTGTAGCTCCAAACATTTTTCCAAGGTCCCAGAAAATTATTTTATTGGTCCCAAAGATTATATCTGCTAGTTAGCACGCTTGAAACTTACAAAGAAATAAAAGAGAACGAATGGTCAAGGGAAGGAGGAAAATATGAGCCAATCGGAGAACGGCCATCGCGGTGGTCGATGACTCCACGACACAAAAGACCACACCGACAAGCAACAATCGATAAAAGTCTCGTGCGAAAGCAATTTTATGTCCAAAGAGAGGTCGAACTGCCGAAAACAAAAGATCGATAGCTAAGGGGCCATGAATCACAAAACCTTGCGTGCCGTCCTACAAGGTTTTACACCAAGTTTTCGGACAAAACACGGTCGTTTCGATTGCGTGGGCGTCGGGAACAGGTATGGAAAAAAGTGAAGGCTAAGCTCCGCGGTGAAAAGTAGTTCTTCGGTTGTCGAACGCTTGCGCAACCTTTTGAATCCAACAGTGGTTCTCCCGAAGGACGATCTTCTTGTAAACAAATTTTTAAAAAGACCAGAATTTTTTCAGCGTGTCTGTGAAACCGCTCGGAAAAATCATCAAACGGTAATAAAAATAATGGCAGCACCAAACATTCCAGAAACATGCGAAAGCGTTCGAGAATTTTTTCTGATCGTTTCAAAACACTAAGAACAAAAAAGTTTCAGGCACTTAAAAAGATCCAGGTATGCAGAGGCGAGTGGAAATTTCAGAGGGATAAACAAACGCTCGCCAGCGTTCCCGTGTCGAAGTGACAATTACAGGTGGTTGCGCTCATGTTTTTCTTTTAAGCTCCGCAAGGGTTAGCAATCTTTCAATTAATTTTTTTTCATCGGCCAAGGAGATCTATAACGCGATCAGTCAGGCCTATTATTTCCCATAGTCGTTCCTGCTGCTTGCCAGGAGCGACACGGGGACAGGGCAACGGGAATCCGGGCGAGCAAAGACCGCTTTTACACGCTGCAGGTTGCATAACGGTTTCATCCAGCATCCACCGTACGTACAGTATATCCAATGTCTGCCCGTTCAGAAAAACTCAGCGAATTCGTTGCCAGACGCTTGGACACGCGCGAACGCTTGATCCCATCCATATCTGATCCAATACGGTGTCCTAAAAAAATCGGACAATAGCGTGACACTTAAATGAGGACCACCTTTTTAATGAATACTTCAGGGAAAAATTTTTTAGAATTTTTTTCGATACTCTGCTCTTCACCTTTGAGCGAAGGAGCAAGAGCATCGAATTTAAGGGGGCCATCACATGTGGCAGATCCAAAAAATGGAAAAAATTTTTCTGCACAAATTGCTTCTTATAACATTCCCAGAATATGCAGGTAAAAGGATATTTCGATATTCGAAGTAGTTCGACTGTTTGAACGTAGAACGTAGCATCTGTGTGCCTCATTACGATGAAAGTATTAATAAATAACCAGTGAAATATCAATCAGCTGGACATTAATTTGTGCTGGAAAAAAGTGCATTCGAATGTGACGTAGGATTTTTGTGATTGGGTGCCATGTTCGAAAGTTATACATTTTTTGAACGCAACATTTCGATGAAAAATCGAGTTTCTTTTTCAAACAGCTGTGATTTCTACAAAAAAATTTTAAAAAATTTTTCCCTACGTCACATTGTAGCTATTACCCTTGTAAATAAGAAAAAATTGATTTATTATGTTTTAGACGATGCTTAACAGAGAAATCATGTACACAATCAGCAAGGATTTTAAAAAAAGGGTCCTACTTCTTGGCCTATATCTCCGCCATTTTTTATTTTTTTAATCGTTAATATTGCAAATTGTTCACAAAAAAAGTTTATTTTTATACCTATTTTTCCGAGCGCCAGGGTGGTGTAACTCCTTAAGATTGCATTAAGATTTTATACACGTGTTTAATGGCATTTGAAGTGCATGATTTTTTTCAAGTGTTGCAAATAATAAAAATTGCATAACTGCATATACGAATATATTCTGTCGGTACAAAATGCAGTTCCCTAGACAGACCAGTGAAACCAAGTGGAACCGTGTCCGAGCCGGACCAATCCGCATTTTTCCATTCGCCAATCCGGTGCTTCCGGTTCTCCAGTCGCAAAAACCGCCCGTGAGCCGATACGCCGCGCCGCGCCGTCGTCGTCGTCGTCGTCGTCGTCGACGTCTGGCTCGCTTTCTGAATTCGATGCTGTAACCAGGTCTCGAAGAAAGGCACTTGATCTCACGAATTCGACCCGGCTATTCGTGCCGTGTTACAATGATTTTTGCCGGTGATGCCCGGCACTGCTTGCCTCTGCACCGGCAGCAATCACTTGACAACCGCGGTTAGCTAAATGAACGTTCACTTTGCGGCTGAAATCTTGCCATTCCGGTTACCACTGAGACGAGGCCTGGCGTCATTAGGAAACTACATCGCTAATGAACGACAGAGATCTATCAATTTTTTGGCGGCTCAGGACTTTGCCCTCTTATCCGAGATCCACGGAAAGGATATAGCCGGATAAGCATGGGCCAGCGGCCCCCGTCCCGATTTTCCTGATTCCTGTCTTAAAACATCGTTTTATGTCTAAAGAAACATTGTGTAAAATTTCAAATGTCTACCCCCACCGATAGGGGTGATATTGCGGCACACTTAATTTTTTTGACACTGTTCCACCAAACGGACACTTCTGAGATTTTTATGCAAAATAGGTTAGCATCGTAGCAATATTTCAGAACTTTTTGGTAGGTGTCAACCCGGGGGATATTTCATACGCAGGATCTTGAATACAACAGCTTGAATACTACATTTTTAAAAAAATAATGTCATCGACCGGTACTTAAATTAATTTTGCGATGGTCAGATTGAATATAGGACCACGCTTCTAAATAATATAAAAGGGTATAGATTCCTGATTCCTGTCTTGAAACATCGTTTTATGTCTAAAAAAACATTGTGTAAAATTTCAAATGTCTACCCCCATCGATAGGGGTGATATTGGGGTAAATTCCCCGCAATTAAATGCAATTTGCTCTAAAACGAGAAAATATATCGACATGGGATAAACGGCAAACAAAACATATAGATACGCTCTATATTTCAGATTTTTTTCAGAATTTTTTGCTAATTATTTATAGTTGAAAATAATTAATTAATTTTTGTGGGAATTTTTTTAACTATCTTCCCGTGGGTTGACACGTACCAAAAAATTCTAAAATATTGCTATTATGCTAACCTATTTTGTATAAAAATCTCACAATTTTCACCACCGCAAATATTCCCAATGGACTTTCATGGTCATTATGAATTATTTAAAATTTATTTTCCTAAAATTTCACTTACGGTAAATAATTTTTCGCGGGAATTTTGTCGCCGGTAGAAGAACAGTTGTTGCTCAAGGTTTTTTTCATGTCCAGGGTTCAATGAACCGCGACTGTTCGAAGTTCTACGTAGAACCGACTATTAAATATCTACTCCGGTTGGATGATTCGAAGCGTTTGACGATTCCCTCGTAGAAGGATGCAAATGATTATATTGCTAAATCCACCGCACGGTGATTCAACCTGTTTTCGATGTTGCGCAACCGATGCATCTCTCTCTCTCTCTCTCTCTCTCTTGTCGGTTATTACCCGGTGCATATATGAGTTAGGCGCGCAGAGTGTTACACCGATCAATTCATCACGGATCCAGGATCCAACCACGTGGAACGTCCTGACAGTTCGTTAACGTGAGAAACGAGGGAGAAACAGCACCACGGGATTCCTCGATTGTGTCGTTTCTTCTCCGGTTCGCCAGCCTCCGCCGCGCGTTTCCTAACATTTACATAACGGAACAATTAATTCGGATCACTTGCTCCAGTCATGTAAATTAGCGACTGGCTACTATAATAATGTTGCACATCGACCTGCCACGAAAATTTCATCTACTGCTTTTAGTCTCACAAGGGAACATATTCAGTTGATACACGCTGATTTTGATGGAACTTATGTGAGATATAGTTCTTCGAAAAATATTTGACACGTATTTTTTTTATCGGCAACCATCCCACTCTGAGGGGGTGAAAACAGACCTCGAAGTCAGGGGTCAAAACCACATTTTTTAAGAAAAAGAAAGTTTGTTAAAAAATTCTTGCTCCACTACATTTCCCATTGAAAAACACACAATTTTTTAAAAAATTCAAATTTTTTATAATTCTAACTTTGAGGGCTGTTTTCACCCCTTCAAAGTGAATGGTTGCCGATAAAAAAAATACGTGTCAAATATTTTTCGAAGAACTATACTTGACATTAGTTTCATCAAAATCGGCCATTCTCATCTGAATATGTTCCCTTGTCAGTTTCTTATATGTATTTGTTTATACTAATCATTTTCAAATTTTCAATACAATAATTGGATGACAGACCATTTCCTGTGATTTCTGTTTGCGAGTATTGCTTTTGCAGAAACCACTGGCACAAAACAATATTTTTTCCACCCTTAAAATTCGAGTTACATTTTTGGGAAAAAATATGTGATATACAGTTGACACGCGGCCATCATTTCCATTTTTTTTTCATTCGAATATCTTCAGGGTTACTCGAGAAAAAAAAATGGTAAAGTTGAGGCAACAGTTGGAGTTCGGTGAATGGATCTCGATCCAGAAGGGCAGGATCGTTAAGTTCGATTCCCAGAAGCGAGATCTCGTTCGTAGTCGATGGTCGAACACTGTCCCATAAAGGAGACTTCTCTCAGACTCTGCTCACAGTTGTTTCTCGGGCTGAGGAGTCTGAGACCTGTTGTCAGGTTTGTCAGTAGAGGCGGTCTCTCTGTCCAAGGTCCGATTCAGCCGACCGCAAACGACTTCCTTCACCGGAGGCTTCTTCTTCTTCTTCCTCCTTCTCGCCAGGACTCGGATCGACGATCAAGAAGATCCGTTCACTTTCCACGGGAACCAGTCGTTTCTGGAAACACCTTTGGACTTCCTGTAGGCAAATTAGGTGTCCTGCTAAATTACAGTCCTCTGCAATCCTCTACAATCCTCTTCAATTACTTTGAGAGCGAGGTACAACGCTAGACTGACAATTATATTGCAAAATTGTCTACAGTAGTTTTAAAAATACATAAACTACGTATAGCCACAAAATTTAAATGATTTTAGTTAGTTGGAAATAATCTAGTACAACGGGGATTTTATGCATTTGTGACAAAAATGGACAGCTGCAAATTTGAAATTAAAAACAATTGAAGAGATGCATTAGCATCGACCTATTGAAATTATTAACCCTTTGCACTCGGAGCTATTTTAACTCGAAAATTAAACATTTCTTCCGACCTAGAATAATTCCATTCTATATGATTTTTTTTCATTTTATGGATATGAAATTGATATAATACCACATACTATACTGAAATGTTTGTATAGCACCATATTTAATAATGTAAACAATACTGTGAATAATGGTAGAGCAATATTTAATGGCGACTCTGAGTCGCCGCTCGAGTGCTAAGGGTTAAAGAAAGATTTAGTCCTTGTTTCTTATAATTGATACAGACCTAATCTAATAATAATAACCGCAGTCTAATAATTAGCATTTCTTACAGAAGTCAAAATGAATGTATAAATAAAATTATTTTTAGGACCTGGTCAAGGTTTATTATTTTTATAAACATTACAGGCCTGATAGAGGGACTGTAAAATAAAATATAAGATGCTCAGGTACTCTTTGCTCGGGACAACAGTTTACCAGTGGAGGTCAAACGAGGCTGGCCGCCGCGCGGCATGATTCAAAAAACGGGTTCCAAACAGTCCGGCACGGAAGGGACGACCGAGGCAAAGTAAACATAAAGAACGGAATGACTCGCAGTCCTGATGATACTCGTCGATTTTTCAGCGTGTTCGAAAAATCATAAACGTCCGCAGCCACTTCCAATAATCATCAAAATTAATTAACTTCTAGAAGGAATCGTACGTTCGTTTTCTAAAAATATATCCGTCCGCGATAACGTCTAGAAAAACCCACACTGTATATGTTCAAATGGAAAATTGTAAAAATTACCTATAACTGGATTTATTACAAAGAAAAGATCCACAAATGTGTCCTGTTATTTTTTTTGCAAAAAAAATCCTATCGAGCTGAAACTTTTTACACGAGTACCCCATATATAGGGTCCACCCCTATTAAAATGGTGGAGAGTGATTTTTATTGAAAACTAAAAAAAATGAATTTACACAAGTTACAGGACAAACAGTAAAGGACAATACCTGCTCTGAAATAGATTAATAAACAACTTAACAGAAATAAACTATGGAAATCATTATTAAAAATTAAATCTTTAATTTCAAAAATGTGAATTCATACATTGGAGTTCATTTTCTGTCCAATTTCTGGGCATTTTTGAGAAAAACGTATGAGACAAAACTTTTATTATTTTTTTCATACAATCTGAATATGCAGTGAAAAATACCGGGTCCCATTTAAAAAAAACGACTTCCGGTCTAAAAATCCTATTTCCGGTTAGTACCGGAAATTGCAACTACCACCATTCGATAGAGCGTACCCGAATTAGTTATTAAATTTTTTTTAGTTTTCAATAAAAATCACTCTCCACCATTTTAATAGGGGTGGTCTAGGACACCCTGTATACCATCGCGCGAAGACAATAGAAGAAATAAAAATTGACTACCGATGCGTTGCACTGTGAAAAAAATTCAGAAAAAAATTGTCATTGTACTTCGAAGCAAAAATCAAAGAATAAACGGTGGTCTCTTATTTTTTTCTAAACCAGAAATTGTTTATTATTCGTTTATAACGGGGAGAAATTGTTGAGAAAAACCCGTCGTCAGACAAAGCGTATCGCTGGCAAGGGAACGACAATCGAGGACCGATGCTCTATTGTGACTCCGGCACCGAAGCGAGACACATCAGGGCGCAAAGTTTGGACTCAATGGAGGCTCCAGTCTGAAAACTTCGCTCGCCTCCGGGGTCACAAAGAGAATAACTCGGCCAGGCACGTGAGACAATGCCTCCTCCGCCTTGGCTGCATGTTGCGAGGCGGCTTATGTACACGCTACACCGAGCAGAAACTTCAGTCCGCGTTACATAAGAGAAAAGCCAGCCCGTCGCCTCCGCTTTGCCTCTCTTGTCCATCAAAGTTGAATCACCTTATACGCGTCTAGACGGATTCGATTAATCCCCATCTTTTTCAACGTCTGACCCCATCGTTCTTTTTTCATCGATCCACGGCTGTGAACCCATTCGTGCGCTCTTCTTCAGCGTTCTACGTTTTATTTCTTCGATTTTCGAAAAAGTGAAAAATCTGCAAAAATTCTCGGACGTAGCACACACAATGATTCTGATCAGGGGATTTTTTCACAATTTTCACTACAATATCTAATCTGTAATAAATCGTTGATCAACGATTTTTTAGAATACACATATTCCTCGATTTTCGAAAAAGTGAAAAATCTGCAAAAATTCTCTGACGTAGCAGACACAATGATTCTGATCAGGGGATTTTTTTCACAATTTTCACTACAATATCTAATCTGTAATAAATCGTTGATCAACGATTTTTCAGAATTACACATATTCCTCGATTTTCCAAGTACAAAATACGGAACCGAAAAATTTGAAAAATACGCGAATCTCTCCGTAAAAGTGTGCTCTAATTTTGCAAAAATATAAATTCTTCTAAATAATTTTTCTTCCGGTTGTACGAACCAAATAGTGCAACCCGAAACATAAATTGTGTCACTTTTGACAGATTTAAAATAAAAACCAACTCCAGTGGCGCTATCAAAAGTGGATGTAAACATTCCACAATGATTCTGATCAGCGAATTTTTTCACAATTTTCACTACAACATCTAATCTGTAATAAATCGTTGATCAACGATTTTTCAGAATTACACATATTCCTCAATTTTCCAAGATCAAAATACGGAACCGAAAAATTTGAAAAATACGCGAATCTCTCCGTAAAAGTGTGCTCTAATTTTGCAAAAATATAAATTCTAAAAATTTTTTCTTCCGGTTGCACGAACAAAATAGTGCAACCCGAAACATAAATTCTTTTGACAGATTTAAAATAAAAACCAACTCCAGTGGCGCTTTCAAAAATGGACGCAAACGTCCCAGAATCCTCTTGGATGACGTGCGAAACGTCCAGAAGTCCCAGCGGAGAGTATCCACCGGCAGCAATCTGAAAATAATATCCGAGGTCAGTAAAAGAAGATCTCCCAAGGGACAGGATAGTTTCTAACCAACCTGGACCCGGTGATCACATCACGAGGAAGAGTGTCTCGAACGCGATTGCACGTGAAATTACAGAGTAGAGACACACCACTAGCCATCGGCGTAGGCACCGTTAGCATTTATTGCTTTCCAGGTTTTCAGTCGTGGGTGGCAGCTTTCTATAAACGATGTAACACGCTTGTAACGTTGCACATCGGTCCCGACGGTTATCTAACGCGTAAAAAAAAGAAACGCATCGAACATCGAAAAATTAATCCAGCTCTCTCGGCCATCGGTCGCAATTAGAGCCGACAGACAACCCCCTTGACGTCGCGGCCCTTGGCAAAAACCTAATCGATAAAACGCCGTGACCGACTGGTTTCGTTCGACTTCCGGGGCTTGTGTGTGTGTCCGGCATACCTGTTGCGAAATATAATTAGCACCACAATACCCGCGGACAACTATTTTGCAACACCCGGGGAAACCGATTGCTCGCGATTGTCTCGCGGGCCACCATTTTGATTCGCTTTTCGGCACTGTGGCAAGAAAAAATTTTGCTGAAGTTCCTTTTCGCTTGGCAAAATTGCGACAGCTTGGTGGAATAAGTTGGAATTTATTTATTGTTCGACTACAGGTGGGAGAAAATTTAAGGGGTGGTTCTCCATGATAATATAAGACGAAAATGAAGAATAAAAAAATTATCATTTCGGCTTCGTTATTTAGTTATGGGTTGCCGCATTTTAGGCAGATTTTTAATTGTTAGCCCTTTGCACTCGGAGCTATTTTAAATTGAAAGTTAAACATTTCTTCGGACCTCGAATATTACCATTTTTGCTGATTTTTTAAATTTGGTCGATATGAAATTGATATAATACTTCATAGAATACTTACATGTTTAGTAATTGATTAGTAGAATCAGGATCTTTATGGACAATAAATATGCATTTATATTTTTCACTAATAATTTTAATATAGTGAAAATACTATATTAACACTTTTAAAGTCTTCTAACTTTTTCACTGTTCTAAATCGCACGTACTTATTTTTGCCATAAATGCATAAAATACGGAGTCACCACTCAAGTGCCAAGGGTTAATAACTAAATAACCAAGCCGAAATCGCAATTTTTTTATTCTTCATTTTCGACTTATATTGTCACGGAGAACCACCCCTTAAATTTTCTAATTTATTGAAACTAGATTTCTGACTTTCGGAAAATTCGGAATATTCGAATTGTTATAATTCGGTTTAAAAAACTGGTAGCACGACAAGCCCGGGCTTATTTCAAAGCTCGAAGCCTCTAGTTTGACAGTGCATTGTTCGTTTTTCTCGGAAAAATTTTTGCTCGATATGGCAGATAGGGAAACTGCACCAACGTCAAGCCACGTTTTATATAAAAAGTGCCGTATGTAGAAACATGGAAAAATTTTTTACGGAAATGAGACTACCCCAGATTCGAAGAATAGAGCTTCCCCTTTACAATGACTTTTTTAAATCTGACGCACGATTTTTTTTGGCGGTTCCACGAAGGTTCGAATGCGCAACTGGAGGGTGCAGGATGTAAAAACGCAAAATAATTTTAGAAAACCGTACTAATTAGGCATCTCGAAATGATGGTATCGGAGACGGTGTCTGCATGTCGCCTCTTTCGAAGTGTTTCGCGACTGCTTCCTGCTGATCGCGATCTTGCCACAGCGAAGAGAAAGATTGAAAAACTGCGCCGTTTCCAATGAAATTTGTTCTCTGACGTAACCCCGGCGTTGAAACGATCGAACAACCGAGATAACAATGAATCATAGTCAGGACCATCGGTGTGAAGCATTTTGTTGTTTTTCGAACTTTCCATCATGCTACACATTTAATATATGTATAATCTAAGTGGAATATCAGGGGAGTTAACGAGGTTCGCCGAGCAGGCATAGAATGTTGCAAAATCGAAAGCAGAGTTCGATTTTACAAGGAAACAGCACGCGATCCACGCTGTACTTGTCATCGAAGAAGCAAGCACTTTCTCGAGCGATCATTGTGTACATTATTTCGAGGCGTATGAATATTCCGAGCTCTGAGAATAATTGGTAACAGTGAACCCGGAGAGCTATAACAATTACAGCTACCAGTAAAAGTGGATTATTTATGATACACGAAAGCGACGAACGCGAGCAACCGCCTAGAGGAGAAACTCCGAGAGGCCTGTACGATATTTTCTAACGGCGTAGATTGAACCGCGTCCTCGATTTGAGGGGAGAACAATGCTGCGAATGCTGCCAGCGTATTTAGGAGATTCGCGCCGACGATGATTCACGACGATCGTTTGCCCACGGAATTATAGTATCTGTAATTATATTGTAATTAGATACAATAAACTCGCAACATCTAATCCCCGAATAACCCATTGTGAAACCAAATTTATGACGGACCCAAATATTGGGTCTCACATCTGAAACTTTCCTTGCTTCGGACAATAATGTTCTGCAAAATGGAATTTTAACCTCGTTGCTTTACCATTCATTTGTTTCAACCATTGAGCAGTATTTCTTAATTTATTGAAGTGAAACTTCTTCGCTGAGGGTAACGTATTTGTTATGTTACGGAACTGACGTTACGGAAGTCGAGAGTGGCGCGAAAATTTAAGTTTTAAATACCATTTACCAATCTACCATTCCTCAATTAATTTTAACACGATTCAAAACCACCGAGACAAAAATCGAAATTTAAAAATGAATCTGCACATCATTTCACCAATTTTCTCTAGTTTGCCACGGAATTATAGTATCTGTAATTATATTGTAATTAGATACAATAAACTCGCAACATCTAATCCCCGAATAACCCATTGTGAAACAGAATTTATGACGGACCCAAATATTGGGTCTCACATCTGAAACTTTCCTTGCTTCGGACAATAATGTTCTGCAAATGGAATTTTAACCTCGTTGCTTTACCATTCATTTACTTCAACCATTGAGCATCATATCATAATTTATTTCTGAATGCCATTTCTTAACTTATTTTTAAATACCATTTATCAATCTACCGTTCTTCAATTAATTTTAACACAATTCAAAACCACTGAGACACAAAAATCGAAATTTAAAAATGAATCTGCACATCATGTCACCAATTTTCTCTAGTTTCAACCCTTAGCTTATATAGTAGACATTTATACATTACATGATATTTTATATCAGTTTTTCATATGCAAAAAATGAAAAAAATTTTTATAGAATCGAAATATTCCAGAATGTAAAAATTTTTCATTTTTGAGTCAATGTAGCTCCGAGCTCAAAGGGTCAACCCTTAGCACTCGGATGGCGACTCCGAGGCACCACTGAAAATTGCTATATGCCATTCTTATTTATGTCATTCGTATTTAATAAACTAGTAGACATTTATACATTTACATGAGATGTTATATCAGTTTTTCATATGGAAAAAATGAAAAAAATTTTTATAGAATCGAAATATTCCAGAATGGAAAAATCTTTCATTTTTGAGTTAATGTAGGAAAGGGTTAACCTTGCAGGGCAACTAAGATTGTAAATGGTTACTTCGTGCGACTATTACTGCGAAGATGAAGTGGTCAGACCTAGAGAAAACATGTCGGAACCTTGCGATAGTCCCCATACGTCCGTAAAAAGAACACGTTTCGTAATCAGGCGGGAATAAGGCCAAGGAAAATGCGAGACGCTATAGCAAACCGAGCAGAAAACGGGGGAACGAGACGATTTGGGGGGAGCGGTCGTACACTGGATCTAATCCCCAATTATCATTCTCGGTGCGTATCCCTGTTTATTATTTTCTGGTGCCCTCGAGAGGCGAGCCTCGCGACGAAAGTGACATCATATTCTCTTCACGAACCAGTTCTCATTGACTTTAATACCGGTTCCCTTCGGCGGAGACTTCGCGGCGGACATGAAACACCCGCCAGGTGAGGTCGTAACCTTACCGCGGGTTCAGAGACACGTGGGCAAACTAATTCACCTGAACCCTCCCGAAAAATTATACACGAAAAAAAAAACTCGCTTAAAAATCACTTTTATCTACGCGTCTAAATAACCACAGAACCGTAGCTACAATTTAAAAATACAATACGGCAAAAATGAAATATTTATAAAATCATATAAAACTCGAAAAGTAGTGAATTTTTTAAATTAAATTTTGCATGCTTCTGTATATGCATTTTTGCATCAGAATTGAAATTTTTCCACCAATTACAATGTTTAAATCCCGTGAAAATTCATATACGTTTGGGAAATGGTAAAAATTGTATGCATTGTCCGATTAGAAAAAAAGATTGCAATTTCGTTTTCGGTTGCGTAAAAATCATTTTTATCTACACGTCTAAATAATCACAGAACCGTAGGTACAATTTAAAAATGCAACACTGAAATGTTGGCAAAAATGACCGGCAAAAATGAAATATTTATAAAATCAAATAAAACTCGAAAAGTAGTGAATTTTTTAAATTAAATTTTGCATGCTTCTGTATATGCATTTTTGCATCAGAATTGAAATTTTTCCACCAATTACAATGTTTAAATCCCGTGAAAATTCATATACGTTTGGGAAATGGTAAAAATTGTATGCATTGTCCGATTAGAAAAAAAGATTGCAATTTCGTTTTCGGTTGCGTAAAAATCATTTTTATCTACACGTCTAAATAATCACAGAACCGTAGGTACAATTTAAAAATGCAACACTGAAATGTTGGCAAAAATGACCGGCAAAAATGAAATATTTATAAAATCATATAAAACTCGAAAAGTAGTGAATTTTTTAAATTAAATTTTGCATGCTTCTGTATATGCATTTTTCCATCGGAATTAAAATTTTTGCCCCAATTACAATTTTGAAATCCCGTGAAAATTCA
Source organism: Lasioglossum lativentre (assembly GCA_916610255.1). Taxonomy (NCBI): domain Eukaryota; kingdom Metazoa; phylum Arthropoda; class Insecta; order Hymenoptera; family Halictidae; genus Lasioglossum; species Lasioglossum lativentre. The sequence continues at coordinate 6,895,637 of OU744357.1, read as the reverse complement.
TATATGTTTGGGAAATGGTAAAAATTGTACGTATTGTCCGATTGGAAAAAAAAGATTGCAGTTTCGTTTTCGGTTCCGTGAAAGTCGAGTATGTGTTACCGATGTGCTCGGACTGTGGAGTCGTGGAAACGGTTGAACAAATCATTTTCCTTTCTACAAATGGTGGTTTCTACAGGCCGATATTATCAGCCACGGGGATCGCATCGAGCTTCGTGGAAGCGTTTTGTGGCTCTTCCGTGGTGAATCGGGACCGGACCGTGCATATTTGAAAAACAAACGAAAGCGATTACGCAAGAACGACTCCTTTTCGTTCACCGCCGGTGTGCGCCGTTCACCGTTCGACGAACTTTGATAACAACCTCGCCGGAGTTCATTCACTTTTCTGTACACGTCGGTCAAGGTATCCTTCTTCAACTTTGCCACTCGTTCGCAATACTAATATTTCACTGAATTGGCACTTTTTTTTTTAATGTACGGACTCGCCATTTTTATCCCGACTTGGACACAAAATTTATGGAGAAATTATTTGCTACCCTTGCTACGCAGCTTTTTAAGAAATAAAATTTTTAAAAATTATTTCTGCGGTGAGAACACCCTACTAAAATTTTTTGAAAATTACACTCTTACAGAATTCTGTAAGCCGTAAAAATAAAATTTTTAAAAATTATTTCTGCGGTGAGGACACCCTACTAAAATTTTTTGAAAATTACAGTCTTACAGAATTCCATTCTCTTTCAAAAAAAAAATTCGCAAAAATAATCATTCACCTAAAGTATGCATTGTACAATTATTTATTGTCCCACAGAATTGTTTTCGTGTCTCGGAAAATATCTGCATCACCAATCGTAATTTTGTCAGTAAAATATCTATGGTGGTGGGTAGCAGGTTAGGCGAATCTCGCGAGCCTAAACGCCAGGTATCGCCGCGTCGCGGTCAGGCAAATGGAAATGAATACTCGAAGTCGGCGAGTCGGCATCAGAAACGTAATCGAGGCAGGTTATATCGAGTCACAGCTGTTCACCTCCGTCGCCATAATCCATTCCCTGACTTTCCTCGTTGTACAGTTACTCCAGGGTGAAAGGTGAACCCGTCTGCCTCTCTCCCCCACCCCCGCATTGATCCACCATAGATCCAAAGGAGGAGGATCCGCGGCTGTTCTCCCGTCAAAGGTGATTACACCATCGGAGCCTTTTGCCTCGGTCTGCTCTGCCTTCGAGAATGAATCTTCGATGGAAACGATCCAGAAATACTGTGTGTGCATCCTGCAATCGATAGATCGTTCCTGCAAAGCATTTTTCGTCAGTTTGCTAACGATATTTGTAACCCGAGGCCAATAAAAAAATGGTCACAGGACTTAATTTTCATTTTTGAAATATTTTAGTGCAGGACAAAAAAATTATTATTTTGGACAATCCTGTTGGGGATGGTATAAAAATTTTACGGGTCCTCCATCAGTGCAATGCATTTTTCGTCAGTTTGCTAATGATATTTGTAACCCGAGGCCAATAAAAAAATGGTCACAGGACTTAATTTTCATTTTTGAAATCTTTTAGTAGATACATTTTTTGGGGGACAAAAAATATTATTTTGCAAAATTCTGTTGGGGATGGTATAAAAATTTGACGGGTCCTCCATCAGTGCATTTTTCGTGAGTTTGCTAACTATATTTGTAACCCGAGGCCAATGAAAAAAATGGTCACAAAACTTAATTTTCATTTTTGAAATCTTTTAGTAGATACATTTTTGGGGGGACAGAAAATTATTATTTTGGAAAATCCTGTTGGTATAAAAATTTTACGGGTCCTCTATCAGTGCTATAATTTTAGAGGATGCTTAGTGACAAATAATCGTTCAGTTCCTTGCAACCGAAGTAAACAAAAATTATTTACGAAAAAGATGTTCGATCTAGCAACGATCCAAGGCGTCGGGAATAGCATGATCCTCTTCCAGGTCAGTTCCAACACCGTAGTCAGCCCGGAGTGGTTTCAGCCGTCTGTCATTTAAGAAATAAGAACAAGGCACAGCCTCTCCTACAATTCCAGGCCGCTCTATCCGCAACGGCGAGCGGTATTATTCGCGTAAGAACAATTCGATCATGATTCAGAGTGGAGAGCGTGGGCGTACGGCGGATAATCTGATCGAGAAGGGACGCGGAGGGCCATGGATCTCGAAGTGAAAGTCCTGAATCGGCGTTTAGTCGTGCCGCGACCACGGTCCCGAGCGGTTTCGATCGCTCTAACTCTCGATCCTTCGATCCCGCACAACGCTAGAAAAAAATCATTCTCTCCACATCGTCGTCCATAAAATTACGAACAAAACTCCGGTGCAGTGAACAGTGATCGTTACTGGATTAAGACACGGTGATCTATTCCCAACAGTTTTCGATAAGGATATATTTCGTGTGGGAATTTTAAAGATGTTCTAGAACAGTGATCTATGTATCTTGTTGCTAAATTTCTGTCTGTGAGAAAGGATCTATTGGACACGTCGCGTCGCGTCTCGATCGCACCCTTGGGGATCGAGGGAATCAAGCTGGCTCTCAATTACTAGTTACACAAGACTCCTTTAGTGGCTTAATTGAGGCTAATTGCCCGATTATCTCTGCAATCTCGGCAATCTTATTAATTGTTACTTGAATTTTCGGTCGACGAGATCTGCAAGATGGAGGATAATGAGTGTACGAGATAGAGACGGATAGGGTTGCGGACACAGTGGAGGCAGTAAAGCATTGTTTTCGAAGAACTTTCGGTCTGTGCCAGAGAAATCCTCTGGTCATTGCAGTTTTCGTCCGTGCGTCCGTCCAGTGAACACACGCAAGGTACCTTATGCTTTAAAACGTTTTATTCGGTCACTTTTAATCCCCGAAAAATTGCTGCTGTGTAAAAAATAATTTATAGTAGAGAGATTAATTATATAACACTTCACTTTTTCATCGTGGAATATATTCACATTTATTTGATCGTTCGAAAGTGTTTGTTTGGACATTTTTAACAGTGGCGGAACTACAATACCGCAAGACCCCGCAACGCGAGGGGGCCTGTAATCGGTGGGGACCCAAAATTTTTTCATTTATTATCTTGTAATTTGACTAAAATTATCCCTAACTTCAATTAACCCTTTGCACTCAGAGCTATTTTAACTCGAAAGTTAAACATTTCTTCCAACCTAGAATATTTTTACTCTCTCTCTGATTTTTTAAATTTGGTGGACGTGAAATTGATGTAATACCTCGTAGAATATTTACATGGTTAGGAATTGATTAGATACCAACATATTTAATAATGTGAATAATATTTTTAATAAAGCTACAGCAATTTTTAGTGGCGCCTCAGAGTCGCCACTCGAGTGCTAAGGGTTAAATTAAAAGTATACTGACAAAAAAACATACTTTTTGCGTTTGTTCAATGTTTACAATTCTCCTTTCTAAAAAGCATTAAACAATCTCAATCCTATACAAAATATTGAAAGAAAAGAGGGGGTTTAAAATTATATCTTGTGGAAGGGGGGAGGCCAAAAATTTGTAGTTACGCCACTGATTATTAACATCCAAAAAATTTTCCTGCGGTGTAAAATATAAGATAAAATTTAATTAAAACAATTGTTGCCATTGTAGAATTTATTTCTACACGAGTTTGGGTCAATGACCTGGCATTAAAATTGCATTGAACATTTGAATTAATATATTATATACAATAAATATTGTCCACAGATTGATCGACATGTTCCACCTTTCTAAAAGTTTGATACCAATCAAGGAGTGGAATTAAATAAATTACACGGTGAATCTCACCGGTGTAGTTTGGCAGTTCGATCGAGCAGAGTGAAATAACTCAATCACGTCGTCGAACGGGTTAATTAAATCATCATCGACGCCGATGACTGGGCAGGAGAGCGTGGAAAACGATAGATCAGAGAGAGAGGAGAGGGACTTGGCTGTGTGTGTGTTGGTGGATCGGTATTATTATTATTCCCATGTGTGAAAGGTATAACCTCGGTGGTCGTGCTTGCAATAACGGAAATATTAATGCACGTAGCTCGCTCGAACTTTCGACCAGACTAGACGCCGTAACGAGCCACGGAATCGATCGTGCCTGTTCCCCGTGTCCTGTTCACTTCGATTCACCATGCGTGAAGGCTCCTCTGTCGGCTTACGGTACATTGCGGTGTTATTTTTGCTGATAACCGGCCATTCCTCGAACCTCGGGCCACGAAAATACCTTTCACACTCCATTTATCAAGCTGCGATTCCAAAATGTACAATATCATTATCACTGGACACAGCGACCGAACTACAAATTTACGGCTCCCCTCGAAATATAATTTTAGGACCCCAGAATTTTGGGCCCACTTTTTGTTTCGATATTTTTATAGGATTGAGATTTTTTAAGGGTTTTTAATTTAATAGTGTACCTTTAATTTAATTTAAATTTTAGTAAAATTACAAGATAATATATGCAAAAATTTTGGGTCCCCACCGATTACGCTCCCCCCCCTGCGTTCATTGAAAAATTGTTTGGAGAAAGTGATAAACTGTTCCAATATTACCTAACCCAGACCTAACCCCAGAATTTTGGGCCCCCTTTTTGTTTCGATATTTTTATAGAATTGAGATTTTTTAATGGTTTTCAATTTAATAGTGTACCTTTAATTTAATTTAAATAGGGGACAATTTTAGTAAAATTACAAGATGATAAATGCAAAAATTTTGGGTCCCCACCGATTACACCCCCCCCCCCCCCCGCGTTCATTGAAAAATTGTTTGGAGAGAGTGATAAACTGTTCCAATATTACCAATTGATAATAGATTAATTACACTCGTCAATTAATATATCGACTACGTTCTCACCAATTAATAAATTGATACGTGGCTGAAAAAATATTTTTCGTGTCGACTATAAAAAGTGTTAAATTACATATTTTTAATTGATACGGTCGCTTAATTATCGAATGTCAGTAGTGTATCATTTTTCCCCAGATTCGCAGAAGTTCCAGGTCAGTATATCTAAGGTGAATTTAACGAGAATAATAATAATAATTGATGATAGCACCGTGTAACTTTGATAAATACGCAAGCCTAATGAGAGTAGCTCAACTATAAGCCTGGCCACCGAGGCCCAGTAATAATTGTGATTAATCAGTGCAATCACGTGCCGAAGATAATCACCAATTTGGGTGTGATTGCTTGCTAATGACTCGAGCAGTAGACGCTCCTCTATAGATATATGTATAGTATATGCACTTACATGTATATGTACTCCCCTCTACAATTATAGTAATCGCTCGAATCTTTCGACGTTTCCACCTTTCTTCATTTACACGTTGCTTCATCATGCGCTGTATATTTTCGAGGCCGTCCGCTACTTGGCACGTTTTTCTTTATTTCTCATTCATAATATATATTGTTCATCCATCTTCTATCTCGTTCCCTCCAGAACGCTAATTAATGATCGTTTTGTGTGGTCCTCGGTAGGAATAAATTCGCCTGCTTTAATCCATCTAATTGATAGTTTTATTGTGCGCGTCCGTTAATTAAAAATGCCGGGGCGAGCGCACCTAACTGCGGGATCATGAATAAGGATCGTGTAATCCTCCAAGGATGTTGCTTCAACGAGTCCTTGTTTTATTTCGTTATCGCCGGGATCATTGAAACTGCATGACTTAGGGCAATTATTAAAATGAGCCGCGTCCTTCCTGGGGAAGGCTCTTGCAAAAGTGTCGTCAATATAGTGTTAATTACAATATATATATAATTAATGATTATGTCATTAATAGACGCTGTGGATCATTCAGTTTCAAATTTTTTAAATTTTCGAGGCACCGTTAATTGTTGTATTAATTTAAAATGCATAAAATATTCAGAGCAATCGTCAGAAGATAAAATATGGGAATCGAGTGTCAAAAATTTAGTGTGAGGCAATCGGAATTTTTGCTATAATTATTACAGCGGTTATAGGCTCATCTGCCAAGGCAGCAGAGCGTATCAGGCTACCCAATAATTTATGATCACGGTTATTAATCGCGTCTTAGCAGCGTCATTGAACCGGAATTCGATCTTATTTTGGGACCAAATAACCGTAGAACTCGCTGCTTTATAGCTTTAAAACTAATTCGAAGAAAAATTACGCTGTATTTTGGAAAGAGAAATTTCCCTCGCACTCGCGGCGTTTCATAATCGTTGCCCAATGTATAATATTACAGCAGATTATAAAACGCTTTTTCCTCGGTTTCTATGAAACTCGTAAAAGGAAACTCCGTTATATTATACCTTCCTGGAAGTTACATTAGCTAACACTGAACTCGTATCAATGAATAAAAGTCATTCATTCTGCCGATCGATAAATTAATATAAGTATATGCGATCACATGCTCTCATTAGCGCCTATGAATCAGAGCTAAGTGCAGTCATTTTTCCAACTCGTAACAATTCATGAATACTTGAAATTATCTTGTGCAGCTTTCGTTGCACGATTTACGAATTCATGTTTTACTAGTACCTCGAGATTCCCCTAATCTCTGGAACGTTCAGTTTTATTTTTGTTATCTCAAGGTCAAAATTGATAGCTGATATAGTCGCACGTTTGCTCTAATCCGAACAGATGCAATGCTGCTGGAAAAAAACGTTTTGCATTATCGAAAAAAAGAAATTGTTCATTATCTTTTTATCTTGTTGTATTTTTAGTTAGAATTAAATTTAAATCAAGGTGAATTCAAAATGAAATGCAAATGCAGCGTTTTCAAACCCCATTTTCGAGGGTAGCTTTCAACCCTTGAACGTGTTGACTATGGGCAATAAAAAAAAAACACGTATGCACTATTTATCGATGAACTATCTACCCTGTGAGGTTTATTAAATCACCCTTAATGCCAAATATTTTTAGTATAACAGGCAGACACAAACGTCGTATTTCCAACCCCTATCTTTGAGGGCTCTTTTCACCCGTCCAGCGTGGCACAAATACAGGGTGTTCAACTACAGGTGGGAGAAAATTTAAAGGGTGGTTCTCCATGACAATATAAGTCGAAAATGAAGAATAAAAAAATTGCGATTTCGACTTGGTTATTTAGTTATGGGTTGCCGCATTTTAGCTGGATTTTTAATTGTTAACCCACTAGGAGCTATTTTAATTTAAAAGTTAAACATTTCTTCCGACCTAGATATTCCCTCTGATTTTTAAAATTTGGTGGATATGAAATTGATATAATACCTCATAGAAAATACTTAATATATAAGTATTCTATTCATAAATCTTAGATGTTTAGTAATTGCAGAATTTTAATGTTTTCGGCGCATTGGTTCGATCAAATATTACTAAACAACTATTTGCAAATTAACACAATATCCTTTCTCAACGTTTCGATCTTCATTTAGATCATTTTCAAGAGAGTAACACAAAGAAGTAATTGATTAGATACTAACATATTTAATAATGTAAACAATATTTTGAATAATGGTACAGCAATTTTTAGTAGCGCCGCAGAGTCGCCACTCGAGTGCTATGTGTTAATAACTAAATAACGAATCGCAATTTTTTTATTCTTCATTTTCGACTTATATTATCATGGAGAACCACCCCTTAAATTTTCTCGCACCCGTAGTCGAACACTCTGTATATACTTTCCGATATTCTCGCGGGGGTTTCGAAACATTTTCTATTGTACCTAAACAGACCAGAAGTAAATTCTTGCCGACACCAGTGCTGATTATGCTCGCCGGTTCACCGACCATTCGGTCCGAACAGTAACGAAACAGCTCGAAGGAACAGAGAGAGATAGAGAGATAGAGAGACAGAGAGAGCGGCAATATCGGTCCGTGAATAAGTAATTGGCCGGTCTCGTTTAAACAGGGTTTTCTGTGTCAGTATGGGAACTGGTTCCCCAGCCTCTGTGAAAAGAGTTTGCGCACCGCTCCGCACCGCTCCGCACCGCTCCGCACCGGTCCGCACCGGTCCGCGCGATATCAAACGTCAATAGAAGCGTAATATAGCGTTTGTATCGGGACCGGGACGCGATACTGAAGAGAGAGAGAGAGAGAGAGAGAGAGAGAGAGAGAGAGAGAGAGAAGAGGAGGAAACGAGAGAGGAGCGGCGGTTTTACCTGGGCGAAACTGGCTGCCTGGCAACCAACTCGCCACCGGCCGAGAGAGCTATATGCAGCCAACGTTGTGCACTGTTCGCTCGTTCGTTGCAAAAGCTATGGAAATCACTTTATCGATTCGGTACGCGCCGGCCTCGGTACCTCTTTCCCTCTCTCTCTCTCTCTCTCTCGGTCTCTCGCTCTCTCTCTCTCTCGCTCTCTCTCTCTCGTTCTCTATGTGTACTTTCGATCGGATACCAAAGTCCTCGATGCCTCAATAGGCCCATGAAAGTGTACTCGAGCTAGGCTTGTGTCGCGTTCGCTATTGTCCGAGGAACCCGGTAATGGAGAGCCGATATGGACTCGCGTGATGGACCCAATCGGTGCTCCACTTCGTGCTGACTTGTTAGAAGAGCGTGCGTCTTCATTCCCTTATGCCAGTCCTTTTATAATATCCACCGTGTATGTATTTTCATTCTGCATACAACAGCTTTGTTTCCCTGTTCTCTCTGCATTTTATTTATTTCGAATAAACGTGTTCTGTTCGGCTCTATACTGATATATGTATGTATGTTTTCTCTCGAATGGACCTCCGAGGGTCATGCATTTACTATACGTCCCTTCAGAATGTGTAGTTGTGTTTGCAAAAATTTATATTTATTTTTAACAAACCACACCATTTAACACTAAACCTATCACTGCCGGTCAAATGACCGGTTTTATATGTTTCATTTTACAATTATTGAAATTATTAAGTTGCGTACACATGGAAAATTATTGATTCGATAAATTTCTTGATCCTTCTTCATTAAAATGGTGGAGAATGATTTTTATTGAAAACTAAAAAAATTTTAGTGACTACTTCGAGTACACTATATTGAATGGTGGTAGATGGAATTTCCGGTACTAACCGGACATAGGATTTTCAGACCGGAAGTCGTTTTTTTTAAACGGGACCCGGTATTTTTCACTGCATATTCAGATTGTATGAAAAAAATAATAAAAGTTTTGTCTCGTACGTTTTTCTCGAAAATGCCTACGTTGGACAGAAAATAAACTCAAATGTATGAATTCGAATTTTTGAAATTAAAGATTTAATTTTTAATAATGAATTTGCACAAGTTACAGGACAAACAGTAAAGGAAACAACTTAACAGAAATAAACTATGGAAAACTTCTATTTTTTTTGCGCGCGCAATCTGAATATGCAATAAAAAATATCAGGACCCGTAAAAAACGACTTCCGGTCTGAAAATCCTATTTCCGGTTAGTACCGGAAATTGCAACTACCACAATTCGATAGAGCGTACCCGAATTAGTTATTAAATTTTTTTTAGGTTTCAATAAAAATCACTCTCCAACATTTTAATTAGGGGTGAATGGGTGGTCTAGGACACCCTGTATATTGTAATAAAAATTGCACAAGATCTAAATACATAGATCACATCATTTTTATACATAGCCTAAAACATTTTAATCGCGTTTAGTGCTCGGCAGGTATAGTGTTAAATTCAATTCCGCTGGGTCTGTATTTTATGCATGACCGATTTGGGTGATTATTTACAAAAGGGTATTCCTCTCCGATTTTGATGAAATTTAAATATGTTTTAGATTTCGACATTTTGAACAACTTTTTCCTTTTATTCCCTATATAAGGCGCTCTCTTTTAGTTTTCGAGATATTCACAAAAAACTTTAATTTGCTACTACTACATTGAATTTTCCGTATGCGTGCACGCTCCTTTGTAAATAATTACTCTGATTCCATTAGGAGTAGGATAAATAACAAAACATTGAGCCATTTATATTATTTTTTATTCACAAATAATTAGTTTGCGGATCTTTATGAAAGATAAAAACTCATTTAGATTGCAAGGAACTGCATATTGATATTAATCGTTCCTCGTTTTTCGTCTCACTCTTGCAATTGATGCATAGAACTTTGCATATAAAAATCGACATATTCTAATACAATGAATTCTGATGACGTTTGCCAGTTAACAAAATAAATTCACCGTGTAAATTGCTGAGATCCAACAAACTAGCATTCGCTTCGAACATCAAAAAGCCGACCACCTCGATAGAACGATCTTCTCAACAATAAAAGGCAAAGTGGGTCATTCGGCCCGGTAGACGCACAGTTACCATTCCGGTGAAGAAAATGATGGGCACCAAGGATCGATAGGATCCAATAGGGATCAGAGGCAAGGCGCGGAGAACAGGAGATTATGGTTCTGCCCGAAGAACAACTAGACTGAGCCGGCCGGATCGTTATTGGAGCATTAATAAAAACGGCAGGGAGCGGGTTATTGTACGCCGATAAAAGCACAGCGGCAGTTACGCGATCCGGCGTGGGCCTCGGAGCATGATCCGTCGATCGATAACGTGAAATCTCGCCCACGTTTCCCTCGGCGCACTTTCCATCTGCGTCCCGTGAGAAAACCGCTTTATTTATACATACTCTGGAAGTTGTGTTCTTTTTCTATCGAACGCGGCCCACCATGGAACACACGTACACGTCGCGCGCGCGCGAGTGTGCGCGAGTGTGTGTGTGTGCACCGGTGCATTTTAATATGCAAGCGTAGGCGCGCTGCTGCACCCCGGAGACTAACTGCCTTTGCCATTCTGTGCATCCTGTCCGTCTTCCTAGCCGTTGTAAAAACACACACACACACACACACATACACGCGCGGAATTTATTAGTCGAGCGTCTGACCTCTTCTCGGAATTTTAGCAGAATTTTTCGATCATTTTTCGCACCTCGAATATGTTTTATTGATCGTTACGCCATTGTACACTTTGGGAATTTTTGTGAAAAAATCGAACGATTGTTTTGTAGTGAGATTTCTCACACTTGTTTTACGTTATTTGGACCATGCGATAGAATTATTTTTAGTCAAAATACTGGAACTTGCAGGAGTTTTGGTTCCTTAGAGACAGAGTTGGGCATTAATCGATTAAAATTTTAATCATGATTAATTGATTAATGTATACGATTAAAAAAAGTTAATCGTCGAAAAATCGGCGATTGATTCAATCGATTGATGAAGTTAATCTTCAATCGTTCATTAAATGAAGAAATCGTCGAAAAATTGACGATTGATTCAATTGATTGATTTAATCGTCAATCGTTGATTAAAAAAAGGAATCATCGAAAAATCGAGTTTACATTTTTTTCAGTATTCATACAGTTCTGATTACGTATTTCATTTCGAAATTTCAGCAATAATCATTAATCAATTATCCGATTGACGATTAATAATCGTTAATGGCAAACTAACGACTAAAGTAGAAAAATCGTTAACCGCAATTAACGACTAAACTAGGAGATTAATTGTTAATTGCGATTAACGATTGAAGTAGAAATTTAGTCGTCAATCGTTGATTAAGTTTTTGTCCAACACTGCTTAGAGAGGAGCATATAAAATTGACTGTACACGATATTTATTAATATACGAAAAGGAATGTTGATCATTGACAGAAAAATAAAGAAACGAAGAAAGTGTGAAAATATTCTTGATTGTACAATTAATATATATGTAATGCTCGGCGTAACGGCGCTGCGTTAAAATTAATTGATAGCGGTAATAAACTTTCCACTTCCGCATACTAGGATTATAGCGAGGAAGTTTTATTTTAACGGAAAGAGACTGTTAATTACGCTTGTTGTTCTTAAAACCGCAGATGCGAGCCGTCGTCGTGTGTAATTTATAACTAGCCCATATATGGGTCGAATTTATTAGTAGGGAGATTTCTATCTATTTAGGCAGTGCCACGGGGTATATAATGGATTATCTCGAACCATCGGTAGAACGCGTGCGAGTAAATAGCCGACAAGCTTAGGGAAAAAAAGAAAAAAATAAAAGTGCATATCGTTGAAACGGGTAACCTGTTGCACCTAATAATTAGATGGTGTGTGCGTGTGCGGTTTCCCAGGCGCCGTTAAATTGCACGACTGTGCGGCTACCTTGGCGATGCTTTAACGCGAAACACGTTCCCGTTACTGTAAACAGGGCCGACATGCGCAATAGTCATCGCATGGAACACTATATGGGCCTCGGGAACTCTGAGATTAGGGACCTCAACTGGTCTTCGGGCCCACCAACAAATATTAGGAACTTGAAACCGTTTTAGAGTAAAATCAAAAATATATTACGACCTTGGATTGCTTTTAGGGCCCACAAAAAATATTGGGCCCTTCCACGGCTTTCCAAGGCTCACTAAAAATATTGGGACATCGAACTACTTTTAGGGCTCATCAAAAAATATTGGGACTTTGAACTACTTTTAGGGCTCATCAAAAAATGTTGGGACTTTGAACTACTTTCCAAGGCCCACTAAAAATATTGGTACTTTGAAATACTTTTAGGGCCCACAAAAAAATATTGGGACTTTTGAATCGCTGTCCAAGGCCCACCCATTTGGTGTCCGCGAGTAGATATATTTTGGGACCCAGCATGCATCCCCGGGGCCCAGAGAATATTCGAGTTCCAGCGGCAGAGCGACAAATATAGAGAATAGACGACAGGAAGAAGATTGCCCGTAACGTTTATGGGGCCCAAAAGAGGAGCGAGAAAATTGCATAGGGCCCCGAATGGGCAAGTTGCGTCCCTGTCCGTAAATACAAATCGCGACGTAATGCATTCACCGTGCACGTTTCCTTTTCCAGCGGGCCTTTTAATCGGGCCGGGAAGAAATCGAGTGGCCCGACCGGATCCCATGAAGCCGTAAGAAAACAAAATGGAAGAAAAAAAGTAAAACATTCACCATCGACGATGAAACCGTTAGACTGTAATGTCGTAACCAGTCGACGACACTCGGGGCCCGGCGAACACGTTTGTTTTTCTTTTACATCTTCAGATCTTGCCTCTGGAAAGGAGAGGCGGCTATGGTAGCGTTACGATAGACAGTGTTCAATTTTATTATCAAGGATAAAAGTATCCATCGGTTTTGTGAAATATTTTCTGAAGTATTATTAACCTTTCTGTCGTACTTTATCTAATGTATACAATAAAATGCCATTTTTTTTTATCAGAGGTTTTACAGCGCGAAAGGTGATTAGTGACGTTATCAGTTGCTTTATCTACTACTCTCCGATGGAGTGAGAGACTGTCTTGTTCACATGCATTATGGCACAGATCGGTGTTTATTTAAGAATTTTGTTAGCAGTCTGCAAGTAAAAAATAGAGGTTTCATCGTGAGATTTTGAGATGATAGAGAGGCTCTAGTTTAATTATTAAATATTCTCGAGTTATCCCGACGTGTCCGGGTGTGTCTTGACACGATATATAATTTTTTCGCGACGTTAATAAAATCTATTTCACATTTTTCATAACCAATAATGCTAATGATTTTTCTTGTGAATTTTGTTGATTGCAGGTCAGGGACTGTTTCGATCGAGCATCCAATCAATAAAATGGCGAGGCAGCTGACAGCCGACCGGAACATCCCTCACCTGAGGGACATCTTCGGGTTCGGCAGCAAATGGGAAAACACCCGTTTACAAGCTGAAGAGAAAGCCGCCGGTCACGACAGCGCGGTGTCGGTCGGTTCTACGTCCGGGGAAGAAGAGAGCCCGAAGAACAGCAAGAAGAAGAAGTCCCGTCGCCGCGACAACAGCAAGACCTTGACGGAGAGCGACGTGAAATACCTGGAGAGACACCTGTCCATGAAGAAGACGATCCGCAAGAAGATGATGCGCGATCTCCAGCAGGTGTTCGTCGAAGACCCGAACGAGTTCCGCGTGGACGACATACCGCCGGAACAGCTCAAGGCCGAGATCAATATTCAGAGCCTGAGCTTCGGTACACCCTCGCAGAAGCAGGGACGCACGCGTGGCAACGCGGAGAACACTTTCCTGGACATGCTACGTGCCGGAGGTGGGCAAATCATAGTAAATCACGGTCTGATAGCTGGCGAAATGCCATTAGCAGCTTCAGTCGTGTCCGATTTGAGTTTCTGGGTGGTTTGAGCACGTTAGACACGGGGTCTAGGATATATTTGGGGCCTGTCGAAATGTTGTGGACACTGTATTAAAATTATTCTAAATTATTATAAGAAACCCTAAAAATTAATTTCAAACATGAATTTCCCCTCGATTTAAAATTAAATCTGTTATAAGAAACCCCCAAAATGAATTTCAAACTTGAATTTTCCTCAATTTAAAATTAAATTTATTATAAGAAACCCTCAAAATTAATTTTTAACTTGAATTTCCCCTCTTAAAATTAAGCTTTCCCCTTTTAAATTTGTTAATAAGAAACCCCCAAAATTAATTTCAAACTTGAATTTTCCTCGATTTAAAATTAATTTTATTATGAGACACCCTCAAAATTAATTTTAAACTTGAATGTCCCCTCAATTTAAAATTAAATCTGTTAATAAGAAACCCCCAAAATGAATTTCAAACTTGAATTTTCCTCGATTTAAAATTAAATGTATTATAAGAAACCCTCAAAATTAATTTTAAACTTGAATTTCCCCTCGATTTAAAATTAAATTTATTATAAGAAACCCTCAAAATTAATTTTGAACTTGAATTTCCCCTCGATTTAGAATGAAATCTGTTATAAGAAACCCCTAAAGTTAGAGAATTTTCCTCGATTTAAAATTAAATTTATTATAAGAAATCGTCAAAATTAATTTTAAACTTCAATTTCCCCTCTATTTAAATTTAAAATTATAAATAATGTATGTTGAAGAGAGCAAAGTTGTTAGAGTAGTTATTTTTTTATGAGGGTGGTAGAAGACATGGAGGTGTTGAAAAGCGGTTTGGGGGTTTAGAGAAAGGACCAGTACAATCAAAATGAATAAAACGATGAATGCTGAAGGTTTAACATGAAATAACGATTGCAGGATTAGAGAAGAACGTGGCAGACGGTGACAGGGACTCAGGACACGGTGGTTCACCGACGAGGGAGACGCCCAGCGCACAGGACACCAACGAAGAGTCCAGCTACCCCTACGACACACCAGTGGCAACGCCGTCGAAGAAGAGCGGCAACTTCTGGAGACGTTTCACGATGAAGAACCGTAACAAGCGGTAAATCGTCCTCTTGAAGAGACGACTAACCAACACTTTCTATTCCCGTTTCCGTAACAGTACCAACTTCGTTATTCGAGCAGAGCTTGCAACTGTGATATACATAAAAGAAGAGGAAACCGAGTTGTACCGTGTGAACAGCGCACTTCCCGTATTCTTTCGTTGGTCCCAAGGAGCTTCCGGTGTAGTCTTACTATATATCCATAACAATTAACAAGGACCAAACATCGATTCAAACATCGCACAACAAAAGATAATCAAAAATCAGAAGCATATCATATTTTTAGAATTCTTTCGGACGGCGTTTTTTAAACAAGCGATATTTCTACGAATTTTTGGACACCATTTTTTGTACATATATACATGACACCCCGGAAGCATCCCTTGGACTTTTCGTGTGTGTACTTAATCAATAATTAAGGGGCTGTTCTAGTCTGGAATTATTAAAAATCAATTTTCCTCCTCGGAGAAGGTTCTATTTTGATTTTTTGGATTGCCTGGGGAAATTCCAGGGGTAAAACATGAATATACCAGTATTTGAAAAATATTGGTTTTGTAGATTTACAAGGAAAATCTGGACTAGAATATTCCAGAAGCAGCGAATACCTAGTATACAATATATTTAGTCTGTAAGTATAGTTAGTTCGATTCTTTTTTTTTTTTTTTTTTCGTAATTCTAAGAACGAGGAAATTCGAGGGGAGTAATTTTACGAAACGTTGAATGTGCACACAGCCCTTTCGTCATACCTGTACATTGTTAGTGTTAGCTAGTCAGCAGATTTTACAAACGATCGAAGAACAAAGCAAATTTGATACTGCCCAGACCTGTGAATTATTCGATTTTGATCATTTGTATACAGAGTTTCGAATTATTTATTCGACCAAGAAAATCTTGTTCTTGGTGGACCGAGAACAGCTTTTTATACTTCCAAGTTGTAACGAAGAAAGAGACAAAAACGTTCGTCTGAGAATACCATGGCGATTCTACAAGTTATCGTGCATTGTAAAGGTTGATATTTATTATTGTACATGTTGTCATAAATTCCATTGTTCCTACTGTTCACTCCAGAACGCTTCAACAGGATCACCGTAACTAACTGTTAACAATAATCATTCACCTGGTGTATCAACTGCAATGCTAACTGTAAATGTATCATACGTAAACCACATCAATATGTAAAGATAGTTGAATAAAAGTTCATCTCGAAACTACTCTTGTTCTTTCTACAGAAAAGATGCTGTAACAATTTAACTTTTTATTATTTATATAAAATAATTTTCTCGATAACAAATGTACATAACTATAGATATAAAAAGTAGTAAAAAAATAGGATTAATTCATCATATTCCAATAAGAGTTAACAATTTATTCGTTCTTGAAGTTCGGTGATCTTTTCTCGATAAACGCAGTCATGCCCTCTTTCCTATCAGCCTGAAAAAATTTACAATGTTAATTAATAAACACATAACCTGTTTCATAGAACATATCATAAACAAGTTCTTACCGTAGCAAAAGTACCATGGAACATTCTCTTCTCAAAGTGAAGACCCTCTTTCAAGGTAGTTTCATAGGCTGAGAAAAATATTAGAATGTTAGAAAATGATTAAAAAATCGTATCAATGGTGAAATAAATTATTTACCGGTATTGACAGACTCCTTAGCCATGGCAACAATTAATTGAGAATGGGAGGCAATTTTTTCTCCCAATTTGACTGCCTCTGCGAGCAACTTGTCCGCTGGAACAACTTTGCTGACAAGACCTGGAATTAAATAATTCTTTAATGCACATGTAATTTTTTTACTGATATTTTTTAATTATGGCAGCAAGCTGACCGCTCTTCTCAGCCTCCTCGGCAGTTATGTGGTTCCCTGTAAGTACTATTTCCATGGCTTTGCTCTTGCCGACCGCTCTGGTCAACCTCTGAGTGCCACCAGCTCCAGGGATTGTGCCAATAGCAATTTCTGGTTGTCCAAATTTGGCTTTGTCACCAGCATAGATGATGTCACACATCATTGCTAATTCACAGCCACCACCCAACTATAATATAAACTTGCAATCTTATTGTTTTGCTTTAAGCTTTCTCATGCAAACTCGTATCAAAAAAACAGTTCCCAAATATTGAAATTGATTAATATTAAACATACAGCGTAGCCATTTACAGCAGCAATTACAGGCTTCGAAGCCCTGCTAACTGCGTCCCAGCTGGTCAGGAAATTTCCCCTTATCGTTTGGGCATAAGTGTTGTTCTGCATCTCCTTGATATCAGCACCTAAACGATTCAAATTAATGTTATTATAATTCAAAGAAGAATTTTGCGTTTAATAGAACTCACCAGCGGCAAAAGCCTTCTCACTACCAGTAATAACGATGGCACCGACGCTGTTATCTCCGTCGAACTTAGACACAGCTTGGTTTATCTCTTTCATTAAGTCATCGCAGAGAGCATTCAGTGCTTTTGGTCTATTTAGGGTAATCAAACCGACGTTCTTCTTCTCTCCTGTTGTTTCTACCTTGATCAGTTCATAATTCTTAATATGACCTGCAGAGAAATATTTTCCTTTAAAGACAGTCGTATTTTGTTATCTTCGCTATAAGCTATCGCTATTGTACTTTGCACAGCAATTACATAATGTATTCAAAAATTGATAACCGCTACAAAGAATACCTCGTAAATCATTGTCAGGCAATTAAATAAAATTATGAATATTTAAAAGTACAGTATTAATTAAATGTATTCTAGACGACTATAAACTTGTCTTGCAATTTTTTATGCATACGCCCCAGAAATAAAAACAAAAATATACTATAGATAAAACCTGTTAATTTTTAAATTTTGCTAAATAAGTGTAAAATTTTTAATACTTTCGCTACCAGCATTTGCATAAACAACAGTCTTCAATAATTACAATATGTAAAATTACAACAATAATTCTAGTAATCACAGTGTTCCCCGTACAATAAACACGTGACAATCAGTACTCACAACAATAGTATCTAACATTGGTAGCGAATTGTTGCGGATTTCTGCCAGCTTGCAGAGTTTTGGCGAACAGAAATTGACCGACACGAGTTGCCATGATTCCCTTATGGTTGCTTATGGTTGGACCCTGGTGATACCGCCACGCACAATCACTAACAAAAGTTCAACGTGTTCAGCGAGGATTGATAGCCTAATTGCCAACCAATAGCAATGTGAATCTGTGAATGTCAAGAATAAAGCAGGAATCTCTCCGCCAGTCCACTGGAGTCAGTGGTGTGCCTAAAATTCCAGAAACCCTGCGCCTTAACAAAAAAATTATTCGCAATTGCACAAGTCGTGATTTGAGCATTTGAACAAAATCCTCATATAGTTGAATAAAAATTTTCCATGGGTTCCAAACGGGGAACTATATATAGCGATGCGCAACAAATAAACTTGCAGAAAACCGAAGGAGTAAACAGATAATTGCAATCGCATAAAAAACAATAAGTATGAAAAATTTTTTTGATACGAATTACGTAAGTTGTATGGCCGGGAAAAATTTAAATAAAATTCTCTACGTGTCCTGAACTCTTTGGGACACGTTCGGGGTCAATGACCCCGTCCTGAGGTGTACAATACCGGTTTGTCTTTGGTCTACTAATTGCATTAGGAATTGTAGTTTAAGAGCACTAACAAAATGAAGAATAAATGGAGCACATTTTATTCTATTAAATAAGAGTACTTACAAAGGATAACGGTTGAGAAATGCAAATTAGGTGAATGCTCGAGAATTAGGAGTGAGAAGGTGGGATCCAAAATGGAACAGGTAATAGGGGGGCGACTCCCAATGTCATTTGTGGTCACTGTCAGTTCACGGTCGTTCCTCTGAACACGTTTTACGTGATGTTGTCGTCGCTGCGTTTCGTCCTGATCTTTTCAGCGCTCATGATCGAGCAACTTGCGGCTGGTAAATAAAATACAACAACCAACAAGATATCCTGAATCCTGACAAACTAATATACAATACACCGCCAAACCAATCCCACTAATTTCATAAGACACCTTCTCAAAATTAAAGATATTCTCAGACCCATAAATTTTTTAAAATATCTATTAAAATTTCTCGAACAAAAATAACAGAAACACACACCTTCTCAAAATTAAAGATATTCTCAGACCCATAAATTTTTTTAAATATCGCCTAGAATTTCTCGAACAAAAATAACAGAAACACTGCTTGCAAAAGCAGAGTGTTTACAATCGGATGACGGGTCAAACTTATACAACATCCTCAGTTTTATCACAGTTCGTAACCCGTAACAAAACAATGTGTACTCCGTACAAATAAACAAGATGTTAGTGTGATATCAGTAATGTATAATTTATAATAAGAATGTTCTGAAACTGTAGAAGAGATATGGCAGCAGGATCTGTCAAAGGATATGCAAATTGGAGCATCTACAGGTGGTTTTGACCAGGTGAACCTGCGTTGTGGGGCTGAGAAGATGGTAGTGAGTCTTAAAACAGCTGAAGATTTCGAGGGAGTAATATACACTCAAGGCAGCTTCTATTCTAAGCAACCTCCTTGCTTCCTGGACCCGGTTCATGGTGGTAATTTCACCATAAATATCCCGTTTAACGAGTGTCATACAGAAAATGTAAGTAACAAATATATTAAATTCTAATTACAGTTACCATATACCTATAGGTTCTTTATTTTTTAAACACATCCTCCTGTAATTAAAAATTTCACCCATTCAATTTTGCTATAAATGCATAAAATCCGCATTCTAATAATTATAATTGGAAATAAAATTAGACTATCTGGAAGTGATTATGAACAATCTTGTTAATCCAGGAAGACAATAGGTACAAAAACATCCTGGTCATGCAGCATGACGACGAGCTAATTACACCAGGTGATGCGGCGTTTATTCTAGAATGCGATTTCTCCAAGCCCAGGAGCATAACTGTGTCTGCCGAGTTGATAGAATCTGACGAGAGGCAAATGATTTATAATATAAAATTAATTAGGATTTTCTGAACGGGAATTATAAAAATTATTTTTCAGGGAAGTGAGATCGAGTATATCACTGGTGGATCCAGATCCAGGCAGAGACGAGAGTAAGAAGGCAGCCTACGTGGAAAGCAACAGCGATCGAGTCTTCTACATGCCCAACTCAATTCCTAAAATGAATGATGAATTATGACAATAAAATTTACTCGTGAATCAATTCCAGGATTATTTCGAATACACTGATCCATCGAAATGGTTTTAATTTTATTTAACAGTTACTGAAAACAATTAAGGAAACTTTTGTTATGTGACACAGTGTTCAGGAAACATACTAACAGTTCTGTATAATTAATCTGTAAACCGCTACTAATAACGTCGAACGCGATAATATTCCAGGCTTGTGCTACAGAAATTACATAAACGTAATGATACTGTTTATGTTTATAATATGGTCGTACTGTGGAAGATTATAGGAGTATCGGCATCCATGAATAATTTCGAAGATGAAATAAAAATCCGCGAACGTTATCAATAGCAACTCGTACTTTTTTGGAAGATAACATTCATTTATTTTTCAAATTATGCGAACTCAAATTCACCTCGGAAGCTGACAAATTTTTTAGGTGAATGAAATCAATGTGAATTAATTGCAATTTTAAGCAAGGTGAATGTTTCTACATTCACAGCTGAAAATAGACCCAGGTAGATACCCAGGTAGATATAATGTTATCTCTAGTGAAGTTTAATCCAGATTAAAGTAAGCTTCGTGCAAATTTTCCACCCAAGATGACCCTAATTAGCCTTCATTGGTAAGAAGACAACAACTCGATAAACACGTGTGTAGTACCGGCGGAGAGACGAAAAGAGAACGGAAAATGCCATTGCGACAAATCAGAAACCGCTGTAACTACCAAACCTTACAATAAGTATAATTTACGTCATCGTTGATTATCAGAGATCCATCCCCACCTAGCCAACTGGCTAATTGATATATAAGATCATTTTCTTATCGACTCGGCAAGCACAGTCCCGATTTGTATAGGAGCTGGACCGTTTTGTATGTTTATAGCAGTTTCTCCAGAAACATGGCAACCGCAAAATTCAGGGAAGCTTCTCCATACACCAGAACGAAACCGACACCACCATCGGAGGACTACATGTACCACAAGTGAGTATAATTTCAATTCTCATATTCTGGGATCGTCTTCTCGTCGTGCGAGTCTTCAGGTATCATTGGATACTCTTTGAAGTTAATTTAATCCTCCAGGATCGTCTTCTTTTCAAATGATTCTTCAGGGTTCATATAGTTTTGTGTTCGTTTCCAAGATCCTGAAATGATTTTCTGTCAACATAGGTACATAGAGAGCGTCACGCTGAAGAAAGATGTTGGTCAGCCACAATTACGAGTTGCGATCTTCGGGATAGGTCGTGCTGGAACCATTCACCTGACCAACATCATGTTTAATCCTCGTATCAAGCTGATGTACATCGTCGATGACATTGAAAGCAATTGGCCCAAGCTCAGGGACTATTGGCACTTGGACAACGTCACTTTCCTCAACAGCAAACAGGCCACCAAAGTCTACCAGGACCCTAAGTGAGTATCCAAGACATTCACAATTTTATTTCGAGAGTACTTTAAGTCAAAAGCAGAAGTAGTACTTACAAATTTCACTGTGGTACATTAAAATAATGTTCAGCCATCTTGATGATCCGGTAGCTTAGCAAGCTCTTCAGCATTTTGTTCGATAGACCTCATTCTAATATGTTATTAGGATTTATTTCTTAGATCTTCAGCAATTATAATGTCACACAAGTAATAAATGATTTTGAATCCAGTGTGGATGCAGTCATAGTAGCCAGCCCCACACACACCCACGAGACGATCGTGAGAAAATCTCTGGAAAACAAAA
The DNA here is from genome assembly GCA_916610255.1 of Lasioglossum lativentre. Classification (NCBI taxonomy): domain Eukaryota; kingdom Metazoa; phylum Arthropoda; class Insecta; order Hymenoptera; family Halictidae; genus Lasioglossum; species Lasioglossum lativentre. The sequence continues at coordinate 6,873,629 of OU744357.1, read as the reverse complement.
AGGCTGTCTTCTGCGAGAAACCAGTGGCTGAGGACCACGCGAACGTATTAAAGTGCTACGAATTGGCCAACAAAGTTGGCAAACCTCTGTTCAGTGCCTTCAACAGACGCTTCGATCCCACCTACCATGCTGTCCACGAAAGAGTGAGGAATGGCGAGATTGGACACGTTCACATCATCAAGACAGTCTCCAAGGACTCTCCTCTTCCTCCGGTCGAGTACCTGAAGCACTCTGGTGGCATCTTCCACGACTGTATGGTCCACGACTTTGATATGACGACTTGGATGCTTGGAGAGCTGCCCATCAAGGTAACTAGCCATCTCCAGTAGACGTACAGTAGACTTCCTCTCATCGGGTCACTTAACTGTACCACCTTAATTTACTCACAATCTACGCGTTACGTAATAATACGTTTCAAATATAAGTTCCTTCATATCAAATAAGACATGCAATATGATCATTAGTTTTTTCTTGTCTTGATATTTTATCGAGATAAAAAGGTGACCTTGAGTTTCGAACAACTTTTCTTTGACACATTTTTTGGTGCGACAAGTAGATTGTGAGTAAATTACAGTGGTACAGTTAAATGACTCCCATATGGACCAGTTAAGAGGCAGTCTACTGTACTATCAAACTAAAGTAGCCAGCTGACGCTGGGAACCTAACATTGACACTGAAACGTTGACAGGTCACTGCTCTGGGCCACGCACATACTCCAGAGATCGCAGCTATGGGAGACTATGACACAGTGACAGTCATGCTCTACTTCCCCTCTGGCACACTAGCAATGACAGATGTGTCCCGCCTCTGCAACATCGGTTATGATCAACGAGTGGAGATTTACGGACCCAAGGGAATGATCAGTGTTGACAACCAACGTCCCATGCAGAATTTGACAATTCAACGTGGTCTTCAGGGTAGCATGCAAGCTCCCATGTATTACTCTTTCCCCAGCAGGTTCAGGGAAGCCTACCAAAGAGAGCTGGACCACTTCGTAGATGTAGCCTTTGGCATGACTGACATGTCTGTGACGTCCAAACAAACTTTGGCAGTCTCCAAGATTGCCATTGCTTGCGAAGAATCTGCCAAGACTGGCAAGTCCGTGGAACTCAAATGGTCTAGAGACGAGATTCCTGAATTCTGAAGAATTATGATTGAGAACCTGGATATATAACAAATTTTTATTTGAAAGATTGATTAATCATTTTATCCCTCCTTATCGTCGTAATTTCAAAGACTGACAGTTGTAGATGAATGATAGTCAAGGGTTCATTCGCAAGGTTTCGTTATCACTATTTCTACCATGGTTTCATATACAGTCTCATAATTGATGATACACATTTTAAATCAGAATAACTTTCTTATAAACGGACCAAACGACTTCAGTTTCTCTGCCAAGCTAGATGAATTAGTTTACTAGATGATTTATAAGTATAATGTCATTGTATAATGTAAAATGGAAATTTTTGAAAAATTGCATTTAGGTGGAATTACGAAAAAAAAAAAAATAGTAAAAGACATTTTCGGTGGAAATAGTGTTAAAATCGTGTGACTTTGATAGATTTCGACAGAACTTGCTCGTAATTATACACTTTCCACTTTCCAGTTTTTCGTCTTTTAATATGTAATAAAGAAAATACAGAAAAATTACCACATACCTCGGGCAGGTATTTAACAGTACAAAACACGTGTTCAATGACAGTACAATCACCTTACAAAAAACGAGAGAAAAAAAAAATGATAACAAAAATTCCCACTCCTAAAAGTTCTTCTCTGATCTCGCAGAATTTTTTAACTCGATAAATAAAATAGAGGAACTAAATCTTCAGTCCGCAAACATTTACCGAACGAACACCGCCTCACCTTGCCATTTTCGGAATGGATCTAGTACAAAATTTTCCTGGTGACTTTTTGACAATCCACATTTTTCTACTAACCGAACACTCCGACTCGTTTCTCTTTATTTTCTCTGACAGCCCCTCGTAAACGTACGTGTATTGCGATAGTTGCGTTTAGATAGAGCGCGGTGGCACGCTTTCACTATACAGGGTGTTCCAATTAACAGACACCATAATTTTTCAGCATCATGATCTAACAGAAAAGGGGCCAAACAATTCGTATAAAAAATTCATTTTCTAAATGAGATTATACAGTTTGTTCCAAAATATCTATGCTAACTTTATTTTTAATCCTTTCGGGTTTGAAGTGTGTACGCATATTTTTGGGACAGCCTGTATATTTTTCAATTCACAGTATTGTAGTTCTAGATCACAGTGTGCCAGATGGTTCAACTCATCTCGACACGAGCTACAACACTATGGATGTTGAGGTCATCTCGATTTTTTCAAAAATAACATTGCACACTTACCACTTCCCAGTGGCTCAAAGCCATCGTGTACCAAGGCGATGGATCTAACTTTGACAAGATAGAGTACCACGAAGTCAAAAATATGCAATACCATTTTTAAGAAAAATGAAGGTGACCTTATTTTATAAAAGCCAAGTGTTTTGCAAAATTTTGATTAAAAATTGTGTACAATTGGAAGCTTATCAACTTTTGTTTGAGACACTTAAAACCCTTTTAGGCGATCACCGGAAGTGTTTAAAAAATTCCGGTGCTGCGGGACACCCTGTATTTTTCTTTAAAAGAAAGAGATGTATACACAGGATGCACAGCTTCGTTTTCGCAGCCTAATCGAACCTTTGAGCAACGTTGGTCATTGGATGCGTCGAGCGCACGCACGGTCCTCGATGATAAAAATCACAACGAAAAAATCAAGTACAAATCCTCCCGCCTCTCAGGTTCGCTGGCCCGAGTTCAAAATAGTCCCGTGACTCATCGTCGATTTTAAAACTTCAAGGATTTCAAGAACAACGCGGCAGTGGCTTGAGCTTTGTCGCCATCGAGTCTGCGTAACTCGGCGATCACCTGTGCCCTTGTGAATCCTAGAGTCACTATCTCCTTCACTGTCTCCTCCGTAAAAGGGTCGGTTGGTAGTACAGTCTCCAACGAGGAGAATTTGCTAGAGGACACTGCTGATTCGCTAGCGTTACTGCTGCCTTGGCCATCTAGAGTTAAATAAAAATAATAGAGTCTCTATTTATCAATTGAATCCAAAAGTAAATTTATTCTGATCGTAGGGTACAGCGGTTCAGGTTGGTTGCTGGATTTTTGAAGATTAGGATCGTCTTAGGGTGGAGGAGAGTCTGTGGATAAATATAATAGGATTTGTTTTAACTTGTGGGATTTCCTTTGTGTCCTTATCAATAAATATGTTTGCAAAATCCCACTGTAATAAGTTTAATAGTTTAGAGTACCCCCTTAAAAGATTATATGTTTGAAGTTTACCATTCTGTTGACGCAGTTTCTTAGCATCCCTTGAACTGTCTTCAAGTGCCCTTTGCAGCTCCATATCATCATTGTTGCCAGTTAGCCTTGCACACTCTGGCAAATCACCTAAAATCCCAAGAAAGTATATAATCTTGATGAGTTAAGGGGCTACATACTTGGCAAGTCAAAAAATCGATATTTTAAAAATGTTTATTGGTTGTAGATTATCTTTGAAGATCACAAAATGTGCAAAGATATCAATTTCTACCTTCAGCTAGGAAAGGCGTCTCTGTGCCAGTAGTTCCGATCTTCAGCACGTTCTTCTTCAAATCTATGCAGCACTGGTGCCTTTTCAGCATGTCCAGGCCCAGCAGCATGTCCATAGGCTGGTCCTCGAGGACGCTGAACGAGGTGGTCAGGTGGTCATTGCCAATCTGAATTTGTACCATGTGTATGCGACCAATGATGCGTTGGACACCAACACCTTTAGCTACCCCAGCCCACCTGGTGTCCACGAGTCGCATGATGTGGCACCTTTCAGCGCAAGCAGCGGACATTATGGTTGCCTGCGCACCTGATTCATAGCTACATGTTACCGTGCGGCTTTTATGGCACTGCGGACTGGAAACGAGCATCAAGATCATTTAAAAATACGTTCGGCTCGAACCCGCGCGAGGATGTCCAAAATTAGATTTAAAGAATCATCGCACGCCGCAAAGAATGACTTTCAAACTGCAAGAATTTAAAAATAGACGCCCACGCTTGTGTGCATGGTCGGCTGAAGGTATTTTTAAAAATAATCTTGTCTCCAGTCCAACGCTACCATTCGACATGAATTCACAAGGTTTATTAGCGCCCATACAGTCTGCCAAGAAAGTCTCTTCGAAATAGAGTAGCTTTTTCAGAGGACGTTCAAATTACTTGAGCTTTTTTAGGGGCTTAGAAGGACTGGTCTACAATTTTTTTTAGTATTTCTATACGCAATACTTAGCACATTAATCCCTCTAACATCTCAAAACAAACACAAGTCACTTGAACTTCCTCTAAAACAGCTACACTATTTTAAAGAGGCTTGAGCTTTTTTGAGATGTTAGAGGGATTAGTGTGCTAAAGATTGTCTAAAGAAAATTTTGAAAAATTGTAGACTAGCCCTTCCAAGCCCCTGAAGAAACTCAACTCGGATGGTCCAGTATCAAAACAGTTACTCCATATTTAAATTCAGGTCGTAACGCACCTGAGTCGATAAATGCTTTAACCGGGAATCCATTGACTTTACAATTAATGTACAACATAACAACAATGCCGAACGTCTCGGGATTGTACTCCATCGCTGCCTCCATGTTCGCCTCAATATTTGTCTGTCTGATCTCCTCTGCAATGAGTCTTTGAGCTTCCGTATCAAACGGGTCCGCGTTCATCATCCTCAATCTCTGAGCCTGACGCTCTTCCCTGGTCTTAATTTGCTCCATGAGTACCGTTGAAAACTCTTCTGGAAAAATAAATAAACGTTTCATCGATAATCCAATTTCTAAAAAACAATAGACACAAGCATTACTCACCCAGGTTCCCAGACAGCAATGCATCAGCCAGCCTAGGATTATTCTGTTTGAGCAATGCTAGCTGATCCGGGTTAGCTAGGAACATATCTCTGATCATTGCTGGATTATTATCCTCGCTCCCAGGGTTCAGTACTCTGGCAGCGTTATTCGACGTGGACTGTCTCGTGTTGGATGATGACGACGGCAACGACGACGATGGAGCTCCTGGTACTCTGATGGAACTGCAGTCCAACATGGGAATAGCTAGAGTGACGTATCTTGGAATTTAATACATTCTCTTTTTTACTATGCAGTATGCGCTCTTAAATAGCTCATGGGGAAAGCACATCGCAGTGTACAATCAAATCAACAGCTGTGCAAAGCTTGTTCTATCAGTCATCGGAACAGGGACAGCATGCAAGGTACGGTTCTGTGATCGTATCAGGATTCTGGCTGCAAGAGACTGTAGAGTTTGTGAATTCGTGTGGAAATGAAACGGCGAGAGACTGTGGAGACAATTTTTACTTAATCTTTCGTAGACAATCGACACATATGCGTTCAATGTAAAATACAGAGAGAGATACAGCGACTAGAGTCTATAGAATGCTAAGCTTCGAACCGTTTCATCCACAAAGAGTTAAAGATTAGAGACCAGCAGCTTACGGATAGCTCGTTAATAAAGCAACAACTCCACGTACAAGCAACCAGAATCTGTAGAATCTTTGAAAGAAGCCTGCGTAGCTTCAGCGAGGGAGCAAAAGCAGACACATCGAGGTGCGCAGAGGGTGTCCACAGGGGAGCGTTGCAAGCGAGGACTGCACGAAGGTCATGGTGTGCGTGTGACAGGGGCCTTGGGGAGCCGGTGTACAATTACAGAGTGACTGAGAACGTAAATCGAAGCCGAAAAGCTAACCTCACGACCCGCCTCGATCGCCACGTTAAATAATGGTGCTGTATGGAAGCTGACCTCCGTTAAAGGGGTGAAGGTTCAAGTCGGTGCCGCTCTGGTGCATGTGCTGCAGGATCACGGCGTCCCCGTCACGGATCCCGTGATCCTTCAGGGATTTTTTGTCGTCCATCAGTGGCCGGCCGTTGAACGCGATCACGATCTCGTGGGCCGGCACGCCGCTCTCGATCTCGCAGAACGCCTTGAAGTTCTCCAGCTCCAGCTCCTCGCTGACATCCAGGACGAAGATGTCGTCGCTGAGCGTGGTCACGGTTACCTTCATCGTGACTCGACGGTCCGTTGCTTCGGTTTATTCGGTCGGTGTTCCGTTCCCTTTCGAGGATGAGGAATCACTGATGACGATGTGTTGGATCCGCGGATCGAGGATCCAGGGGGGCTAAGCACAGGGAATTTTCTATCTGGACGATCTGGGCCGATCTGGGCTCTCCGCTCGCGCGGGATCGCTGGAAACAGCAGCTCTCTCCGGGATGTAAACAACAATCCAGCTCAGCAAAAATACTGCTGACCGGCCTCGAACAGCGAGCTGAAGGCCATCTGGCTACAGAACTCGGTAGCCAAGCCGACGTTCGCAGACCGCGATTTTTCAATTAATTTTCCCCACTGTAAATGAAATATATTAAAAAATTTTTTCTATATAGATGCATGCGGTCGTGTTGGAGTGTAGATTATAAGCCCAGCCGGCTTGTGGAGATTTGTTGATAGGGATTGAAGATGATGTTGAGCAACGGTTTAGATTGTCTTGATTGATTGGATGATTTATGGTCTGAGTAAACGAGTAATACGTCTTGGGATTAATGGATTTGTAATTGGACAGTAAGGACGTCGCGAAATTGTGAGTCATGCGTGCTGGTCATGGGAATGAACGATGATTGAGTGCGTGAGGAAATCAACAGAGAACGAGACTCTGCGGGCACAGACGAGGTATAAGAATAGACCAACCAGCCGATTGGCTCTATATAGAATTCTAGACTCTCTGTTCTAGATCCCCCTTACCATTTCTGTGTCACATCCTACTCTATCGATCGGTACCAAAAATTGTGGAACTTATCTGTGGCACCGAGAGTGACAAAATACCGACATTTTAGGCGTTAATGCGGTACCACTTTGCTTCCCTATACGAGCATATTTCTTGCTGGACAAGGGCTCATTCGAAAGAGGAAGGTTCAATCTGTGCTGCTCAACTCGTCTCTTATATGAATTAAGCATATATTTGCTAATATAAGTGTTGGAAGTAGGCCAAAATTGATTCGATGTTCAGCAATGTAGAGCGAGCCATTTTTATACCATTGCATGAGTTTTCTGGATGCTATCGTGAGTTGAGCAGCACAGATTATATCTCCAGCTACAAAATTAGCTATATTTCGTCTTGATTCTCTGAGTAATAAGGGAGAAAAGTGGTACCGCGTCTTAGCATGATTCTCTGGCGTCAGAATTCATGATGTGCGATAATACAGAGCAAAAATGTGACAAGTTTAGCTCGACTGGTGCGCGTCAGGTGGCGCCTAAGCAGAAGTACTGTCGATCTGGAATCGGAGATTGTGGTTATGTTGGATGCCTATTCGCTCATCAGCTGTATACGACTGTATACGTGTGTGTACATATAACTTTTCTACACATGCGAATCCTCTAACTTGATATTTCGGACGGATGCAAGCGAAGAGCAGTTGTCAATACATGTACGCTATAGTTGCAATCAAAATACTAAGTAATCGTTGAGATTTCATACAGTATCACATTATACAACAAAGGAAAGGAAATTGGCATGGAACTATGATAATATAACCTATTATATTTGGAGAAGATACCACTAAATATTATTATACTAAACTTTCGAACTTCGCACTACATTTTCTTCTTTCAACCTATCCTTATATTATCTTATTAGCGTAGAAGCAAAAATTTAAAAATATTACAAACTAAAGGTAATACAATTGTGGCATGATTTTAGCCGAAAAATGCCTTCCAGGGACTTCGAAGTGTTTACAGTTCTCGCTTTTAATTATAACAATGTTTTTTGTACATGTTTCTTCGCCTCCTCCTCCTCCTCTTCTTTCTCTTCCTCTTCCTCTTCCTCCTCCTCTTCCTCCTCCTCTTCCACCAAACCGCAGTGCCCACAAATGTTCTTTATGCCCTGCATCTGTAATACAAGAACCGAAAATTATGCAAAGAACTATCAAATAACTTTTAAATAAAAAACCTCTTGGGGGTTACTCAGAAAGGTGACCTTGATAACATATGTCAAAGTCAAGGTCGACGGAGCATTCTCCCCTAAACATAATAATTACACAATTTATATGTGTGTACGTACCTTCCGGGCCTGAACCGCGTCGAAAAAGCTCCGTGTCCCGGCGATCCATGCGTGGCCATACGCGAACATCTTGTAGATGCTGATGATCGCGTTGGCGATCGCCGGGGCGACCGCGACGGTTCGCGCGGTGGCGCCCTGTGACTCTGTGCTTCCGACATCTGAAAACAATTGAAAAAATTATTATTTTATCCAGTTGCACTGGTACACGCGTAACCTTCCCTAGTTGAGCGACAACGTACAGTGGGTGTAAAAAGTATTCGCACACCTTTTAAAAACGAATAACTTTTTCAAAATTCGACCCAGCAGCTTGAATTTTTTTGAGACGCTGGAAGGATTAGTTTACCAGCCAAAGTGTAATTAACTTTTTTTAAAAATTGTTATTAGTCGCAATTGCGAAGGAAAAAGTAAAGGTCACGATTTTTTAATTTTTTATCTGTGCCTGTAATGAAAATTTCAAACCTGTATTTTGTAAATCTAAGTAATTTATACACATGTACAAAGTTTCATTGAATTCGGTTGACGCATAAAAAAGCTATGGGCATTGCAACATGTAAAAATCATTGAATTTGGGGTTTGCGAATCATTTAAATCGCGGATTCTTACAATTTTTGCTATTTTCAATCATTTCTATTTCGTAACAACCTCGATCGAAATCGATGAAACTTTGTACATGTATATAACTTACTTATACCTACCAAATACACCTTATAAATTTTCACTACAGGCACAGATAAGAAATTACAAATCGTGACCATTACTTTTTCCTTCGCAATTATACGACTAATTATAATAATAAAAAAAATTATTTACACATTAGCTAGTAAACTAATTCTTCTAACGTCTCAATAAAACTCAAGCTGTTGGGTCGAATTTTGAAAAAGTTATTCGTTTTTAAAAAGTGTACGAATACTTTGTACACCCACTGCTCAAGGAAGGTTACAAAAGCAGATACATGTCGGTGTCTTTTTACACGGTAGATACTTACTTGAATACGTATCGTGTAAAAAGGCAGTATAAAATGTGGATGGTGTAAACAGATTTGCAGAAACATACGAAACTTGTATTAAACAAATTAAACTACACTAAAACCAATTAGATATCGTACAAGAGACAGGCGTAGTAGTGGTAGTGGTACTACATTATTGTTTTATGGACGTCTTGTCACTTCCACCTTGCTCGTCGATTTCGAACATACTGCCATACTGGCGACACTGGCGTCGGGGACGCCTAAATAGATCGCGACCGCACACGCACGGCCGCACACACACACACACCGGCCGCAGAAGCATTTTTTGTCGCGTGAAAACAAAACACGTAGGCCTCGCACTCACTCACCGAGCACTACAGTTTTGTTTACTTTCCAGACGCGGGAAGTATCGAGGTACCACCGATGGTTCTCACTATGAAAATCTATCGATGGTGTCGACTATCGATAGTTGTCCACCACTGCATTACCGGTCCTATTGGCCAGGATTAGCAAGGCTCAAAACAAAAGTTGTATATGTTTATGCTGTATAAGTATGTAATAATTATAAGTATATAATAATAAATATAAATAATTATTTCCTGTGCCTATTTTTGTACCAAATGCTATTTTCTTACGTTTATGGTCTTCTGTATGAATGATAGAGAGAGAGAGAATCTCTTCTGGTACATTGTCTTTCGTTCTCTCGCGACTTCACCGATATGTAACGAATATGTGTGGTCAGTTGATCGTTTCGGAGTTTACAGAAAGGAAGTGCAATATCGGGCTTTATTATAAAGACTTTTTTATTTACTTCTTTTCCTACTTCGAAGTTCGAAGCAATCAATGTGTTTTTAGAACACAATATATTAATTATTTCGTCGAGTGCAATACTGAGAGTGTTCATTCATGGAAGGAAGAATGCAAGGCGATGAACCAGAATGCAGCATCGAATAACATTTGATACTGAATAAAACAAGAAGCAGCCGTACACGACCTACGAGGCGGTTATCCAATAAAAGGAAATGGCGACAAAGGTAAGTTACGTCTTATATTATGAATTTGCACGAAAATAGCGATTTCTTGCTAGTATGTAACACAGTCCAACAAAATTAAACTTTTTCGTGTTCAGCAATTACTGTAGGGTGATTCTTATAGAGTTTTCCATTCTAAAACCAAATCCGAGAGTAAAATTTTAATCCAATAACAAAGCTTCTTTATTTTTCATTATTTTTCTATGGGAGTTTCTCCATTATATTCGTGGAATTTTTCTAATGAAAATGATACCAAATATGATATAATTCCCATGATATTTACTTGTGTAATGAATGAAAGTTTCAGTTTCATGAAGGAAAGAAGCAATGGGTGTCGGCACAATTCAAAGGGGCCATGCCGAATCGATCACTTTTTGCGGTCACCATCTTCAATTTTGTTCTAATTGAAATATGTTGTAGCCCATGTGAAATTAGGGGGGTTTAAGTCATCATTTTGCCGATTTCGAATTTTTTTAGAAATGGCAGGCCTTCAAAGTTTGCGATTTTGGCCCATTTTGGCGAAAATAGGCCTCACTTACGAATTTTTATCTCAGGAACTGTTTGTCCGATTGAGTTACATTTTTTTTTGTTTTATTCGGAAAGAATTGGGCTACTACAAAATAATCTTTTCAACCTCGGAAATCAACTTTATAATGTCGAAAAATTTAAACAAATTATATTTTTAAATTTTTTTTCGATGAGGGGCCAGAGTGATTTAAATTTTGAAAAAAATATGGTTATATTCCCTGAAGTTTCCTCTTTAAAATGAGACCTTGAAAAAGATGGTGCCATAAAAATTGGCGTCACAATGAGCTGGTAAAGTACGCCGTGTACCTCCGTTCAGGTAGAGGCGAGTCGAGCCTCTAGGATATATTGTCGTCGGAGTAAGAAACAGAAAGCCACCGACAGCATCTCGTCGGTGTAGAAAACCACTGAGGAGATTCTTGTCCGTGAAAAGGTGAATCATTACGGAACGGTTATCATGAAATGTTACATTCTCCGACGAACGTATTCAAATATTTCAGACAATATTTTGGCGTTGATTTCTAAAATATTAAAATCAAAACTAATATCAAGGACAAAAAATTCCAAGAAATATTGTACGTAATACTTCAAATTTCATATGATATACCTCAATTTTTAATATAAAAATATTTCATAAACGAGCATTATTTCCTTCACTTGTTTTTATACATAATTGTTCCAAAAATCGATCTGTGGAAACAAAAGTATGTTGAAAAACAGAGTAAGATCAAGAGTTAGATCAAGACTTTACTGTAAAAAATTACATGGAAAAAATGTGAAGGGAGAGCTTGTCGACATCGTTGGTAAAAGGAATTATTGTAAATATTAACCAGTTCGAAATAATAAATTTATCAGTGTATTGTGTTCAATAAATGAATGCGTGCGAATATTCATGGTTTAAAAGTTATTCTGTACCTCGAATTCTATTACCTACTTTTACTAAAAAATTAGATGGCAAGGTGGTCAAGGGAGTGCTTGTCGACATCGTTGGCAAAAGGAATTGTTATAAACATTAAACAGACAGAAATAATAAATTTATCAATAATTACTATCACGACGATCGAAATCGATCGATATTAGATGGAGCGGGGGGAGTTGCGCATCGCTACAAAGGTGCGCGCGTCTGAACTCGGCGAGCGCGCTCAGTCAGTCAGACGGGCCTGGGATTCTGGCGGGAGCGCTCGGGCGCCGGGACCAAGAGAGGACCTGGGGAGGACCAGAGCTTGACCAGAGACCGCCCTGGGAGTGACCAGTGACTGATCAGAGATTTAACAGTGCTTGATTTCCAAGTGAATTCCAAGTGAATTCCAAGTGAATTCCAAGTGAATTCCAAGTGAATTCCAAGTGAATTCCAAGTGAATTCCAAGTGAATTCCAAGTGAATTACAAGTGAATTACAAGTGAATTACAAGTGAATTACAAGTGAATTACAAGTGAATTACAAGTGAATTACAAGTGAATTACAAGTGAATCACAAGTGAATTACAAGTGAATTACAAGTGAATTACAAGTGAATTATAAGTGAATTATAAGTGAATTACATGTGAATTACGAGTGTTTTACGAGTGTTTTACGAGTGATTTACGATGGATATACGAGTGATTTACGAGTGATTTGCGAGTGACTGACCACCTGGCTAACCCGTGATTTACCAGTGACTGACCACCTGGCTGACCAGTGACTAACCAGAGGCTGCCAAGTGTTTATTCGCCTTGCTGACTAGTCTACTCCACCTGCACCACTTTCAACAATGGTAAGTCTCAACAATTTTATTTTTATTTGTGAGTGTTATGTGCTTTACAGCACAGGGTGGGCCAAGGGTTCTAACATGCTTCTGTTGATTACCCTTGGCCCACCTTCAACAATTTTTTCCGTCAACTGTCAATTCAACGAACACCGTCGATTATTATTTCTCATAACCTAATTGAAATTTCCACCGGAACTCCATTCCTTCGAATGGATATCCCTCAGGGGCTCACTCGCGGATAGTGAAACCGTGAGTGAGTACGGGGTGTCGCGTCCCCGGGGTCCCGAAGCGCCTATAGGCCGCACTCGTGTGCGGGGTTAGTTTGGCTCTCATGAGCTGGCTTTAGGTTGGCTCTCGTGAGCTGGTTAGATTCGCACTCGTGTGCGAGGTATGTAGGCCGTACTCGTGTACGGGGTTTATCGCTGCTTCTCATCGAATCTTCATTATCGTCATTTTTGTTACTCGATTTCTACTTGAAATTTGGTTCTGAACTTTTACAAGTTCCTCTTGGTATGCGGGGTTAATTTGGCTCGTGAGAGCTGGTTAGATTTGCACTCGTGTGCGAGGTATGTAGGCCGTACTCGTGTACGGGGTTCATAGTTTCATCCCGTCGCATCTTAATCATCGTCATTTTTATTTCTAACGTCGACAAACATGCATCGAACGAAGAGGATACATCGATCGAAGAACATACATCGAACGAAGAGGATACATCGAACGAAGAGGACACACCAACGAAGACTGCGGCGTATTTTTAAGTTAATTATATTTGCTGAGCAATTATTGTCTTACACCCCCTAACCAGAGCCTTCTGCTCTGGTTCATGTTTCTTCTTTGCGAATCAAAGCCCTCTGCTTTGATTCTTCCCTCTTGTGCGACTTAGTTTATTTACCGACAATAATTGCTCGCTTTGCGTGCGTGCGTGCGTTAATTATTAAGATTGTATGTCGTCGTTGTAAATATGTCGAGTAATTATTGCCGTAACTTCACTTTGCTCGGCTCGTTTTTTTGACTCCGACACAGCCTTCTGCTGTGTCGGACCTTGCTTGTATGTACCAGACCGGTTGGTGCCGGTATTCGGCGTGGATACATTGAGAGTGGGTGGTTGAGAGGCAGTGTTCATCGTGTTACACTGTTAAGTGAAAAATCCTCTCTTTTGTAATACCACCCGAGCCACCTCAACGTTTCGTTGTTTGGTGGCAGGTGGTTTTAGGAGTAAATGGGATATCGTTTGAACACGTCTCTTTGCCATCGCTCTTGGTGGGGACACGTCGGGTATCGGTGCTGGCTGGAGTTGGGCTGCAAGCATTGTACGCGTCGCGTCGCCCTCGAACCAGAGCCCTCTGCTCTGGTTCGCTCTTGTTTCTCTCTTTGAAAGAATCAGAGCCTTCTGTCTGATTCGCCTTTTGTCCCCCGTGGATCGGAGACTTCTTCTCCGATTCTCACCTTTTGCTCCGCAATAATTACTCGACATACTGCGTTAATATAAGTTCGCCGTTGTTAGGAAAGGGAGCCAGAAGGAATATTGAATTCGTTCTGACTTCCTTTCCGGGTCTCTTGTGCAGCAACCTCCTCGTGGTGAGACCTGGGCAATCGGTATTATCCTCTATTTGTCAGAACTTCTGGTATCTTACAAATAGAGGACAATATCGAGCTAATAGCTGCACACTTAGAATTTCCGTTTATATTGTATACTAGAATGTAAGACATGCTAGATGTAAGAACAAATGTATTGAAAGATTTTCAATAAAGATTTTGTAAATCAATATCCATGATTATTTCAAACCTATTCCCTTCCATAACATTTTGCAATGTCACCTTCCCTCAAAACAAAACGTTTCGAGCTGGTCTATTTGATTTTTCTATATGTATATTAACGCGAATAATAATAGATTACTTCCATCTATTATTGTTCTGCCACTTTCCCCAAGTGCCCCTATACAAAGTAGCACGGTCTAGTTTTAGTGAATATTAGTAGGACTAAATCCACATACCTACACTGCTATCGGAGTCTTACGTAGTTTACGAGCAAGCGTTCTATTTAGGTAGACAGCGCGGAATCACCGACGAGTATCTCGTCGGTTGTGGAACTTTTAGTGTCGTGGTATTTCAGATCACTGTAAGTTTCACTTATCCCCGCGCCCACCTGTGCCCACTTTTTGCGCCGCTCAATAGCACATGGGCTGGCAGTCTTTAATGTAGTATCTCGTCGGTGCTGGCAGTCTTTAATAGTGTCTCGTCGGTGTGAACAACAACACAGACATCACTGTCGATATAATTGAACTGTCGGTAACTAAACTGTCGACAGATGAACTGTTGATAATGTTTGGCTAACAGTTTGAGCGTTTTGTCGCTACGCCAATTGGCGCTGTAAAGATATGTTGAGACTGCAGATCATTCTTACCGAGATTAGCATAGGCTCTTATGAGATAAACGGCAAACATCATTCATGGTGGAGCAAAAGTAATATTTTAGTGCTTTCCTATTGAAATTTTGTAACTTTTCAGGACTGAAATAAAAGCTGGAAGAATGCTCTTTATGATAGATTAATTAGAATTTAAAAATAATAGCACTAATATATACTAGAAATTTAAAGACAACGACAGTTTGCTTTACAGAACGAATTCTCAAAAGATAGGGTATCGAAAAAATGATTTTTGAATACTTTGCCGTTCGATTTTGCAACTTGTTGGTTATAAAATATTGCTGCTTCTCTCATATGAGAATGTTTCGATGTTCGCCTCAGCTCTGGTATTTAATCACAAAAACAACGGGGTCTTCCGTGAAAAAGGAAGAACGAGAGAGAGAGAGAGAGCGAGAGAGAAAATGATGAAGAGGGGCAGGATTTGCGCAATATCGAACGAAAGTTCCGCGATTAGACGAGAAACAGGCCTGAGGCGGCTTGGAACCAGAGCCTTGACATTTTCTTCGTTTCTTTCTGCGTGTCGGACGTTCACGGACCTTTTCTCCGCGACACTCTGGCCGCAGCAGTATTTATCTTTTATGGTAAACGAACAGAAACTGGGAAAACCCATCCATGCAACCTTATATATATGTTCAACCCTTAGACCATATATACCTATAGACCCGGTGCAGATAAGTCTGCCTTGTTCCAAGATTAAACCGCCTAGCAGATTACGCTTGTGGGCAAAGTGCTATAGTATGTTGAGAATTTGCAGTATCACGAAGGTAAAGCGGCAGAGGGGAAAGGGGAATCGTCGTCACATGTCATTCTGTATAAATGTTTATGGAAACTGTAACTGTGTAATATACATGCATGTATTTTATTTTATTACTCGTTCATTTTTACTTTACTCTTATTATTTTAAATATGGTTAACTCATTTTGTCGATTATAATTTGGAAGAAGTTAAATTTTAATGTTGGAGTTGATACAATATGAAATCTGTATTTATTTCCTCACAACTTTATTTAAAAAAAGAACAGTAAGAACAATATACATGTATATGTCGAATACAATACATATTATATATAATATGCGCAAGGTAATATAAAACAATATTTATTTACAGGTATACAATACAATTTGAATATTCTGGTTACAAAATATTAGGAACTATTGGTTACAAAATAAAATTATTTTCTTTACAATTCTTTATGCAACAAGTTTGCACCATTTTTTCAAATTTGTACCAAACGATGAACTTGTGAAATAGTGAACTTGTGAAATAGTGAACTTGTGAAATATACTTGTGCACTCGCTTCGTCTCATACACTATCCACCATTTTGAATTATCTCGAATCGAGGCTTGTGGGCACCAGATAATTTTAGATCTCGGAACATCGCATCGTATGCACATACTATACCTATGCCGGTTCTATAGGTATATATGGACTAAGGTTCAACCCTTCCTGCCATCTTGGAGAATGTGTGCATCGAAATAGAAAAAAATCTCGAGGAACTACCGTTCCTCCGAAGATTGACAACATAGTCCTTTCTAAATTTCTACAATAAAAAATTCCATTAAGCCGAAAGAATTATAACAAAAATCCAGAGACTCCGATACAAGTAGGGAAACGATTACCAATGTTAAAAAATCTAATTAAAATTTATCAGGTTGTCAGAGGTGCAAGATGCGTCGCCTATGTCCAGCAGTTAGGGTCATTGTTGCAATCCTTCGGCTTCAGGCTCGTTAAAGGCAAACACAGACGGAAATAGACTTGTGAAAGGGGGGCCCGACGAAAAAAAAACCCAGCAGCCGAAGAGGACCGAGAGACCAAGTCCACGGATGAGAAAATCGCGACGAGCATCGTTGTCCTCTCCTCTCCTCTTCTCTCCTCTCCTCTTCTTCGGCGGCGAAGCCGGCCTGAGATGATAAAAGCTCGCGAGGAAGAGTCGCTCGGACGTAGTGTCTGTTTCGGGAGCGGGACGACAGCAACTCGAGATGGCCTCGAAGACGATCTTCGTTCATCTTGCGATTGCCTACGGCGTGTTCGTGGCCGCAACCCGTGAGTAGATCATCGAGAGTAGTCCTCCGGGGATCTAGATCGTGCGCGTTCGCAGGAAAGCGGTCGCAGGATTTGCTTAATCGTCGGTAAACAGTGGCGGTTTTGTGTTCTGTGTTTTATGGTCCTCTTTCAAGGGAGCCCATCAGTTTCAGGGAGTGGACAATAAGTAGCTTTTTAGGGTATGGGGACGGACATTTAGGGACGTTGGCTAGTTTGATTAGCTTAGGGGATGAGTATTGGATTATGCTAAATATTAAGGTTATTGATCTGACGTACAGGGACGTGTGGGTAGTTTAGGGGATGAGGCGTGTGGGTTATGCTAGGGTATTCAGGACATCGAGCTGATATTTTGGCTCTTCTGCTAGATCTTAAGGGGCTGCGCACCCAACTACCACCACCATCCTTACCACTCACACATCGATAGATCCGCATATACGTATACGAAATGCAAGGGTTTAAGGCAAAAGAAACTGACGCCTCAATATTCCAATTAGAAGTTCAGACCCGGTCGATTATGTTTCCTAAGAGTCCTGGCCAAGGTGGTTCAGAGCCCAAATTTCATATTTTTACGTTGCTGAAGAGTAATTTGCAATAATCGGCAGCGTTGACTTGTGACAAAAAGTATTCTGCCGATTATTACAAATTACTCTTCAACAACGTAAAAATATGAAATTTGGGCTCTGACTCACCCTGGCCAGGACTCTTAGGAAACATAATCGACCGGGTCTGAACTTCTAATTGCAATATTGAGGCGTCAGTATCTTTTGCCGTAAACCCTTGCATTTCGTATACGTATATGCGGATCTATCGATGTGTAAGTCGTAAGGATGGTGGTATTATCATTTTGGGCCCCTTGTTGGTTTAGGTTACACCTGGTGGATCCTGTTAGCATCCCAAATGCTCCCGAAGGGCTCACTGCTCGTCTACCGAGTTTCGCTAGCTATTCCAATTTTGGAAGACAAAGAGGAAGGAGCTAGAGACTAATTAAAAGTATGGTGTATTACACTAATGAATCGATGATAATAGTGCGAAGCGATTGAAATTCAACGCGCGACGCGTCACAGTTGCACCATTGAAATATTCAACGCTACGGATGATCGTGCGTCATTCGAAACAACTCGAGGAGGATGCGGTCGGGCCGCTTCTTTCTCGAAAGTTCGGACGATGCTCGCGAATCCCGAGATTCGTGATATGCAAATCTCCCCCTTAGGAATTTGCTTGGACCATTTCACCGTTGAATATTCTGTCATTCTAGACAATGAATTGTTTGCATGGCTGCTCGGAGTTCTGGTACACCCCCAATTATTGTCGAATAGTGCAAATCGTTTGTTTGAAATGGAATATCCGATTCATTTGTTAGGGTATA
The DNA here is from genome assembly GCA_916610255.1 of Lasioglossum lativentre. Classification (NCBI taxonomy): domain Eukaryota; kingdom Metazoa; phylum Arthropoda; class Insecta; order Hymenoptera; family Halictidae; genus Lasioglossum; species Lasioglossum lativentre. The sequence goes on along the minus strand of OU744357.1, from coordinate 6,855,381 downwards.
GGTTGCTCCATGGATTCAAAGATTCCTGGGATCTATTGTGTACTCTAAATAGGTTCAGTCAGATGGATCGGTTCTTCAGGATCGAGTAGGAAACGGGTCAGGAGAGATCGAGGAACTTGGAATTGCTATAATCTAGAAACCTAACAGCGCCTATAGAATCATAACCTCGTGTATCCTAGACTTAGCACATCTTTCAGAATCAAGACTCCACACTAGGGTGGACCTTAGCTATACTTGGTGAACATTTTTTCTTCGATATTTTTTTCACGCCCCCCAAAAGTGTGCTATTGGGTAAGAAAATAATTCCTGCAAAAGTTGAAGTTGATCGGATAAGGGGAAGGCGTGCCTCATTGACGTTGAAGTTGCAAAAAACATGAAATTTTGTAGGAATGGGAATATTTGAAGGAAAGACTTTTTATTATGACTACATGTTCTTCTTGTGTCAAAATATTGATTATAATAGTACCAGAATGTAATATTTTCAATATAACAATTAACTAATTATCATATTTTTATAAATATTAATGCTATGTATTTTATTGAAAGTACCAATTCTTTTACTTGTATTCTTATACTAATTGAAAAAGTAGAGAAATTAACGTTCGACATAAATATGTTATATTTAATCGAAGCATAATATTTTTAACCGGATGTGCTTCGCGAAAACGGACTTGTTAGCGGGAAGGTGGCGGACAGAAATTAGACGGGCTAATTAATGTGAAATAATCTTAATTCGTACAAAGTACACTTGTACTTGAGTGCATGCAAGGAATTATAATATTTTTGGAGGTTTATAATATTTAACTTGAATTTTCAGTATACTCATCACATTGAGCGCGCAGTTACTTCTATTTCAAAACTTCGCGCTCGATTAGGCACGCCTTCCCGACCTCCGATTGATCTAAAACTTTGGATATGTAACTGCACCAGTAAATGAACGCTTTTGTATTTTTTGCTTTTCCATCATTGTTCAATTACTAGAATGTAGTGTTCATTGACTGGTATTTTTTATATTTTTTATTTAACGTTTAATAAAGACAAACAATAATAATTTCATTTTATTTGTGTTCATTTATTTTTGACAAATGAAGTATAGGGAGCCATTTGGCATATATGAGATTCCTTTAATTCACATATTTTTTAAAAAATAAAATATCTTCCTGAACAATTTCTTAAATGTTCATTCACTGGTGCAGTTACCCTATCATTTTTTCATGACATGGAACAATATTGGGGGGGGGGGGGCGTACCCAAAATTTTTTGGTCGAAAAATAACATCCACCCTATTCCACACCCTAAAATTCTAGCAAATTCAATCAGCCATAAATTTCCAAGCTGAGTAATCGAAATGGAGGCTGATTCGGAGGATTCCGGAGACATAAAATGGCCGGGAGAGTTAGGCGAACCGAAGCTTCCGGAAACAGGTGGATCCCCCGGATCCAATCGGAGCAGAATCCTCGAGACTCGGTTTCGTAAGGCAACTATGCTAATGCCGGCCCGGCTTCGCAGAGGTCGAGCAGTCGCATCGCCGAACTTTCTCCGTGGATTTCAGCGTGTGCACGTTCGCCGACCGGTTCTCCCGTCTTCAAGGTGTCCGCATTATGTAACCGGCCGGGAATTACGCAATCTATAGATACACCTGTATTTGATATATTCGAGATCCTCTTCGGACACGACCAGAATCTTTCAGTATTTTTTTGGTGAAATGTGATTCCGTCGCTTTTCAAGGTTCAGATTCACTCTTCGGATACTGGTGTACCTGGTACTGATACGTTGACGCATTGCTAGACTATTCACCAAAATTTCTTTAACAAAATTAACATTGTTACGTTCACGTATAATTAAATACATATTCATGAAAGTGAATTTAGGCAACATATTCTCAATAATTGATTGTACATATTAAATTATTGTTGCATATGCAAGCAGTATTGAATTGATTTATTAAACAATGTGGGGGATTAATATATTGCGATTATTACTCCATTAATAGACTGCGGATCTTATGCATTTATAACAAATATTGCTACCGTATGCACAATTTAAAGCAGTGGACATATTTAACAAAGTATTAGTTCCAGTTTAATGAAATAATTAAAAGAAGAAGCAAATGTTTATACGGCTGCTGTGTCTTGGAATCGACGCAGAAATGTTTGATTTTGCATAAAGATCTGCAGTCTACTGATTACAATATCTCATTAAAATGTGAATAGGATTATTTCGAAGATTTGAAAAAATTTTTATAAATATTTTAATTTCATTGTTTTGAAATTGTCTATGTATTGAATAGTGTAAATATTATTTATTTCAGATTCGTATGGTGAATTAGGTATGGTGATTGGAGAAATGTTGTCAGCTTGAACCAGTAGTGTTGTTTATTGTTACTGAAGCGACTTTTATCGGCAATTTCGCGTCCAGTAATGTCTAGCGTTGGATTTACGGTCGTAAACGCGAAAGGATCAGTTAGGTTTCGTAAACCAGTTGGGAAACGGTGGCGTGAAATATCGAAACAGATGGTTTAATGCTCTCCCATTTGAAATTGAGATCTCTATAATAGCCTCATCTCCACCGGTGTGCTTCCTTGAATTCGGACGGGAATAATGTTGCATAAGAGGCTTACTATAATACGGTGGAACTACGAAATCACTTCTGGCAGCATCCTGGAGATGGCGGAGGCTAATGTTGCACGGAACATTTAATTTCTTCACATTTTTCGACGTCATTTTCACTCGCAGCTTCTTTCATGCGGTAAAAAAATTCCTATCATTCATAAAACGGTAAAAGGCTATAGCCGGGTTTGGTAGTGAAATTCGCCGCCGACGTGTTTTTAATCGAGCTTTGCCTATTCGATAGCCTACCCAAAAAGTCCTCGATCTGCCAAGTTACAGCCCCATATCTCATCTGTAAGGGTAGTTATCGAGGAAAATCGAGAAACCAGTTTTTGGCCCATTTTCCCTATTTATTGACAGTTAAAAATTCTGAAAAAATTCTGACACATTTTGGATACTAAGCCACATATTAGGTATTATTTTCAGATTTTTCCGTTGCAAACTCTGGTTGTAAAACGCGAAAAAAATAGAAAAAATGCAGATTTCATCGAAAGAGCACTATTCAGGATTTAATTCAGAAATGAGATATTATCATAAGTATTATGCTCAATTTTTTTCAAATCCCTAAGAGTGGTGCGTCATAGTTGAAAAAAATAAAAACCACTTTTTTCGGCGTTTTTCCTAAGTTATACCTATCTTCCCTGAATTAAAAAAATATATTATGTTATATTAAACATTCCTACGTTCAGAGAAATATTTTCCAGACTTTAAAAGTTGCGCAGTACAAAAAGCGAAAATAATACTAAGTCGTTATATTCGAATATTTCGAAAATGAGCCGGTTGGTTGCAGCGGCTATAGTCTCGGACTGCGGAACCGCTGATGACTTTTTGGACCAGGTTCGAATCCCGCCCGGGTCAATCTTTTTTTTTTGTTTATCAGATGTTTTTTCGCTTCCTAACCATATGATTGTTGTTAAACCATTGTAAAAATATTTTTTAACTATTATATATATAGTTAACTATTATATTATATATAATTTAGGATTTTCCGGTCGGAGGACACATAAATTCTCAGGAAATCGAATCTTACAACTCCAACAGTTATTGCTTTGAAACTAATTTATCACTCTTGCGAACTTTTCTAGCTAGACCTTTATTTATGAATATATCTGGAAATAGTTTTGAATGCATTTCTTAAATATAAGTCAATCTTTTTACCAAACCTAATATAAATAACAAATAATCTGATTGGAATCTATTTTAAACCTGTTTTAAAATCTGACTCGAATACTAAAACTAAGCTAACAAAAAAAATATCAAATCCATATAATAAATTGTCATATCATACTTTAATTAGATATTGAATCTCGAACGCAATTAAACATACATTTCCATTAAAAAATTTAATATCTGACGAGGTATGAAAAATAAATGGTTTACAGAACTTCATGAAAGTGATTAGAATATATTTGTATATGTTTTGAATAATTTCTATGATAGCACGTTCGTCGATAATTTTATAGGTCACACGTGGACCTTTAACAGTTTTATCCGGTAATACTAGTACAATATAAATGATCGCGTATCATTGTACAAATAAACCATTTATTCAATTTTGATGTGCCGAAAAACGGTGGACCATAAACTGTGTTTATGGTTGAGCACGTACGTGTATGCACGTTTGAATAAATGTTGCTTGATTTTTTGCAAATTACATTGTCCATCGATCAATATCCTCGTGAGAATTTACAGCATGAATGTATCAAAGTGGTACATGTATTTTTCTTTGATAAATAAATTGTTACATTTTTTACTGGAAATGTATGTTTAATAGCGTTCGAGATTCAATATCTAATTAAAGTATGATATGGCAATTTATTATATGGATTTGACTAACAATTCTATTTTTTTTGTTAGCTTAGTTTTAGTATTCGAGTCAGATTTTAAAACAGGTTTAAAAGAGATTACAATCAGATTATTTGTTATTTATATTAGGTTTGGTAAAAAGATTGATTTACATTTAAGAAATGCATTCAAAACTATTTCCAGATATATTCATAAATAAAGGTCTAGCTAGAAAAGTTCGCAAGAGTGATTTACGTTAAAAGGAATTTCTGAAATTAACAATATGCGACGCTAACAAAAATTTGTGATGGTCGGAGTCAATTATAGAAATAAAATTACAATTAATTTTAAAGTGATTTATAAAAAATTTCTTTAAATAATTGCTTGACAAATTCACTGTTTTTGATTGCAGCGTTGACCAACTATCAGCGATTCACAAGCACGAACAACCAACTAGCCCTCAATATACATGAGAGACAGGCATCAGGTTCTTGCGAGGAGAGAAATGGCCGATTTCCGGTCCCTAATCAGTGCGACGCCTATGTAGAATGCATCGATGGTGTACCCGAGCAAAAACTCTGTCCCGAGGGTCTCCTTTTCAACCCGGAAGCCAGATTCAATTATCCCTGCGGCTATCCTATCGACATCGATTGTGGAGCAAGGTCTAGCCGCCGTCAGTATACCCACTAATTTATTGCTTTATCGCTAGCAACAATTCTCTGAAAATTTTCATACTCTACATTTTATTGACACGAAAACTAATGGGGGTGTCTTATAGGGGGTAGTTCCATATTTTGCAAAAATAAAATTCAATTTTAAAATGTTTAACTTGTTTTGCCAGAAAAATAGTATACTTTGCAATTATAAAATATAGGGGTGCCTTAAAGGGGTAGTTCCATATTTAAAAAAAATAAAATTCAATTTTTAAATGTTTAACTTGTTTAGTCAGAAAAATGGTACACTTTGCAATTATAAAATGTAGGGGTGCCTTAAAGGTTCCATATTTAAAGAAAAACAAAATTAAATTTTAAAATGTTTAACTTGTTTAGTCAGAAAAATGGTACACTTTGCAATTATAAAATATAGGGGTGCCGTAAAGGGGTAGTTCCATATTTAAATAAAAACAAAATTCAATTTTAAAATGTTTTACTTGTTTAGTCAGAAAAATGGTATACTTTGCAATTATAAAATATAGGGGTGGCTTAAAGGGGTGCTTTTACATTTGCAGAACCTCCCCAGCCAACGGACGACTGTCCCCACCAATATGGGTACTTTAAGGTTGGAGATCATCAAAACTGTGGCCAATTTATGAACTGTGCAGACGGTAGAGGGTATGTTTTCGACTGTCCCGAGGGGTTGGCTTTCAACCCTGAAAGTTATCGTTGCGACTGGCCGGATCAAGTACCGGATTGCGATGCAGAGGGTAAGAGGAATTAACTTCTGATTAACACGGCGATGTTCTCTTCTAATCCCCTGTTCACTAAATTGGACAGGATATTTTTCTAAGCAGCCTAACGATTAATATCGTCAGCCTAATATTAATATAATAATATTGGGACATTTTGGTACATTGCGATCAATTATTATGTAATTTGTGAATAATGTTCGCAGCATTCCTCGGCTTCCGGTGCCCGGAAGTGAGGAGTGAAGGGATCTTCGGCGGTCCTCAGTTCCATCGAAGCACTCATGATTGCCAGCATTATTACGTCTGCGTGAACGGTCGTCCGAGATTGCACAATTGCGGCGAAGGAAACGCGTTCAACGAACTGTACAACACCTGCGACGCTGCGGAAAATGTTACCGGATGGTAAGAGCTTTTTCCCGGATTGAAGCTCTCTAATTTCGTTTCTACTTTAACTACACTTCGTTCACTGTTTCGTGTTTTCCAGCGAGCCACCAGAATCCTCGCTTTTGAACCAGCAGCTGCGCAGACCTCTGTTTTAAACAAATACAAAAGGAACAGATCTAAGCTACAAAATTCACCGAGGTTCACTATAAAAGCAAACTAAAACAACAGGCAAAAAGACTTGGAAAATTACTAGCATTATATATCTAGGAATTTTATTGAAAAATTTGGACGACTTTTAAAATTCTAATTTACAATAGACATTCATATATGTTTGTTAACGATGCTTGTAAGAACAGTGGGAAAGTGAACGATGCCATAAATAATTGTGTAAATATTTATGTGTAAGTATATATATATATATATATATATATATATATATATATAGACACACTGTAAAAAGCGTGCACTAATTATTAGTACAAACTTGTATTAGTTTCATAAAGAAATTATTCAGAAGTCTTCTGGGATTATTTATCTCACCACAAAGATGATTAAAAAGATCCGATGCCGTTCATCGAAAAATATTCACGGTTCCAACAAGATGGAAATTTATTAATATTATTATACTTAAATTATTTAAGAGATGAAAATTGACTGACGGTTTCACGACTCACGGATTTTTATTATTGATTTTGTACACGTGACTTTGTATAATCGAGGTATACACATCAAATATTACGCGACCACGGAAATTATTCTTGTGGACACATTCCTTAATCACTATACATAGTTCTCGTTCTCAGAACGATCAACCCGAAAATTCACGATCAAATGAATCTTTGAGCAGAATTCCGTTCGCCATTAACGAACATAAATTACACACGTATAGCCTTCGACTTAACAAAAATAAACTGAAAATTTTGGTAAACTGAAAACACTTTGGAATATCTTGTAATTAATTAATGCGGTGGTTGATCCACCGTTTAACCACGGCACGAGTATAAATTAAAATCTGATTCTAATTGCAAATTAGCGAGGTACGCTTCGGCGATCGTGATATGCATAATTCATACATTCTCCGGTAATTAACGCGATTGAATGAAGCATACACAAAGTGCAAGACTCGCAGGAAATTAAATTCCCGATTACTTTAAAAGTGAACGATTAATATTTATAATAACTCCAATGAGAGTAATTGACGACAACGTATTCGTGGATTTATCGCGATCTATAGATCTCCGTGTGCGTTCGGCGACGCAGAAATTACAAAAGTAAAAAAACTCTCGATACCGTGTAAAAGTCTATGTTAAACAAAAATTCTACTATTCAATTATTCCTCGGCTAAATTATTTTTCATCATTTATATTTTCAACTCGTCGATAAAAGCGTGTTTAATATTAAATGCACACGGAAGATTTTGAACTTTGCAGTATATATAGTCATATCCACATACATATATACATACATACATACGTACATACACACACACGCACACTCACGATGTGCATATAAAACACACACGTGTACACATACTATAGAAACATCCATCTGTTGTAATGTACAAGACAGCACACGGTGCACGCTCCGTAATTAATTATTTTTACAAAGGGAGAGAATATGTTGCACGGCGCGGCGGTGCCACGTTGATCCGAAATAATGAGAAGCTATGACGAAGCGAGCATGATTTAAATCGGATCTGAATTTACGTGACACCCTGCGGCTACAGTGGCACATATTATGTAAAATACAGTAGTGTACAAAAATAAATAATTAACCATTTTTTTGCAATCTCTTTCGTTTAAGTACCGGTTCTGGTTTGGTTTTTGTTTGCTGAATGACGTCGCTGAGCGAGAGAATGGTTTGCAAAATCTACACGGTTGCTCGTAGAACTTGCGAATAATGTACAGTAAACGCTTGATTCTTGTCCGGAGCGTGGGCACGATTCCTGTCCAGTGCCTACCCACTCCACTACAAACTTCTTAATTTGCATTATTTTTTTATGGGACTTTCACTGGCTTGTTTCTGGCATTTTTCTGATTAAAACAAGACCAAACACGATATAGTTTCAATTGTATTTAGTGGTTTAATCGACGGTGAAAGTTTCGGTCTCAAGAAAGGACAGCGCATCGGAAAGAAAGAGACGCGGACAGTCACGCGAACCGTATTTCATTCTGTCCTTCTCTATGTTCGGCTCTCTATTGAAGTCTGCGATACCTAGACGCAGTCATAAATCAAAAAGCATTTCTGGGGCACGATTCTTGTCCATGAAAAACACGGCTGTTGGACAAGAATCAAGCGTTTACTGTATATCATTTCTAATGTTTCAAGATATTTGAATACGTTCGAAGAAGGACCTTCGAAAACATCCGTGCCCTGGCTGATCTGAAATGATCCGAACACTGTTGAACAATGATCTACCGAAAGCTTGATGAACTTTGTCAAACTGTATCGAACATTTCGTACAAAGTTTGTCGAAGTTGAATTTTTCCAGCGATTGCTGCGAGACAAGTCCGAACCTAGACGATTAGAGCAACAGTGCCAGCAACGAATCTCTCGAACTGCCTCGAACGTCGTTAAAACGAATGAAAACAACGGTCCAGTAGTAGCGTGCAACGACGTTATCAGCTGGGTACGTCGAAGAAACCCGAGTTGGGGATAGTGTCGAGGGACTCGGTGGGCCCGTGGTGCAGATTGTGCAGTTCGTAGGCTAGGTGACAGCATTCTGAGTCACTCCAGCGGTGCTGGTCCCGGACTCTGTCCGCGTTCGTGCCTGTGCAAGGTGTGACTTCGGACACCTGAACCAAAAGATGGACATAGATATACAGGGTGTTTCGTTTGAAACAGAACACCTAAATATCTCCTCTATCTCTGAAAATACAAAAAATTTTTCTGACGTAATCTAAATGGTTTCAAAAGACGAATCAGATGGAAGAATGCTTTTTTATAAATTTGTAATTTTTTAATAGTTTTTTCAAGGTCACTCGTATTTTTTACGTATATACACACATTTTTTGTTGTTGTATGTTGTAGCAAACATTGTTGTGCATTCATCCATGTTTAATAGTTTGCTAATTAATGCAGAACTTACTTTCAGCGACATATCAGATTTCAACGGTAACAGAAATTCGACCATGAACTTGAACTTGTAAATAATCACAACTTATTACTGCAATAAATGTTCCAAGTACAGAGAAACGATACAATGTGTTTAATTACAAGTTCAAGCTCATGGTCGAATTTCTGTTACCGTTGAAATCTGATATGTCGCTGAAAGTAAGTTCTGCATTAATTAGCAAATTGTAGAGTTCAAGGTTATTTCAAGGTCGTGCTATTAAACATGGATGAATGCACAATAATGTTTGCTATAGCATACTACAACAAAAAGTGTGTGTATATACGTAAAAAACACGAGTGACCTTGAGAAAATGATTCTTCCATCTGATCCGTCTTTTGAAACCATTTAGATTACGTCAGAAACATTCTTTGCATTTTCAGAGATAGAGAAGATATTCAGGTGTACTGTTTTAAACGAAACACCCTGTATGTATAAAATGTGAACAAGGTATGGGTTACACGACGAAGAGACTCACGTTGGAACAGAAGGAAAGCAACGACTGGTCGGTGTATTTGCTGCATAGGGGCGAGGTGTAACGGGATTGTTGGTTCTGCGCACCCGGGACGGCAACCTGACCATTTCCAGCGATCTCCAGGTATCCTCTGCTGCTGGCTAGACTACCTCCTCGCGTACCAATATCTAAAAACGTCAGGAGTCAATACACAAATGGGCGCTTCGCAACTAAAGAGAACTTATAGGAAGCAAGAGAGCGAGTGCAGCGTGATGAAGAGGCTCAAAACGAGATGTGCTAGGCTAACAGACTAAATGGATGACGAGGAGGACGTGTATCGTTGCGAGGCTTGTCACAGAAACCACCCAAAATTTCGTTTTGCGATCGATAGACAGCGGATCTTTATGCATTCGTGGCACGAGGTAACTTACAAAGTACAGGGTGGGGACAAAATTATTGGTCATCCTTTCGGGAGGTGATGGAAAATCACGGTACCGGAAAATTAACTTTCAAAGTCATTTTCAATGTCAAATTTTTTTATTGGCTTAGTCGATTCTACTGGTCGAGCTGAACAAAAATCTCAAAGGGACCATACGCCGGAAATCAATATTTCATAGAGAAATCTTCGTTTGAAGTTTTTTTGCCTGAAATTTTCAAAAAAATCGATTTTCACGAAATCAGAAAATAAATTTGATGATTGTAATGTTCTTAAAATCATGCCGTGAATATCCTGATCATGATTAGCGAAAATCACCCCCCAAAACTGACCCTGAAAAATTTGTTTTCGCGGTAAAACATTTGCTTAATCTACTCTTAGTCTACGCTTAATCTACGCTTTAAGGAACCAATAGCTGTTGAAATGTTACTGGATACCAAGATACCCCGAAGGGAACAAAAATCTACCACGCCCACTTCGTTGTTCCTGGGTAGCGTTAAGAGTAGATTAAGCAGATTTTACATCCATTACAATTAATTTTACGAAATTTTTTGGCTTCTAAAAACTTCAAACGAAGATTTCTCTATGAAATATTGATTTGAGGACATATGGTCCATTTGAGACTTTTGAACAGATCGACCAGTAGAATCGACTAAGCCAATAAAAAATATTTGACATTGAAAATGACCTTGAAAGTTAATTTTGCGGCACCATGTTTATGATACAATGATCGCGATCTAGACGAGTTCTATCACCTCCCAAAAGGATGACCAATAATTTTTTCACATTACAACAAGTAACGAAAATATTCAAGGCGGACATAGTTATCGCCTCACCCTGTATTTCATTTCTGTTACAAAAAAGAAAAATCTTTTAGTCAACGAAAGAAATGTTTGTCGTCTTCGCAATAACGAATAGAAAAAAGTGAACAATAGCATAAAGATTCGCAGTCCGCCGATGTTCGACCGAAACATCCTGTTTCGCGAGGGTTGTTTCTGTTAGGGGATCCTTCGGCGCTGCGTTAGCTAGAGGTAGACCAGCGGATTGTCTGGATAGAGAGGACACCTTGTGTACTCGCCATCGAGTGCGTAGAGCGTCGAGCGGTCTTGTCGTGGAAGAAACAGAGCCATGGGTCCTTCCACCAAGGTGGTCGTTTGCTCCTCCTGCCTAATTTAGCAGCGTTGCAACTGCGTGTGCTGCCGGTGAGCGTGGACGGTCTGGACATCCAGTTCGGCCGAAAACGGTGCCATTTTTGGCTCCTGATTGCTCTGGACAGCTCGGTGCGCACCTCGCCGTTCAGGAAACAGTATAGCACAGCTACAATGAAACCCTACCGCAGACAAATAAAAGATTAGAGCTACTGACGCGTTCAAGACTGACGTTTTCATATCTGACGAATTTTTCTCGACACCTGGAAAGACGTGAACAACTGGTCGCAGAAGAGCCACACCACTTCGACAGTCTCGTTCATGCCGACGCTATAGGACATGCCCAGGAAGACAGTTTCGTGAACCCCGAATAGTGGCACTAGGACTAGAGTGCTCTTTGCCCATCTCCTAAAAGGTGTCACAAGTGGTTGTTAGCAGTTCGAAAGTTTAATAGAAGAACCAGTAAGCTCTGTTCCTACTTGTATCTTTGTGTCTCCTCCGAAACAGTGGACTTCAGCTTCAACAGGAGGACCCTGACTATGTTGACGAACAGAACGAAGTTGATCTGTAAACAGAAATCCTCATTAGAATAATGGATGTTCGAAGTCCTCTGTCTGTTAGGAGATGATGTCTCACCAGAATAGATAGCATGGTGGGCACTCGGATGAGGAGCGAGAGGTAAGAGTTCTCGTGAGTGGTCCAACAGTACTTGTTCTCCAGAGTCATTCTCACTACGACCCAACAGGTCACGAATATAGCCGGCAAACCTGAATAGAGAACATTCGAAAAATGATCGTTAGAAAAATTTTATTCTGCATTTAGATTCACAGTGTTACTTGTCATAGTCTTCCTATACTATATAGGGTGTCCCACCTGATTTTGACATCTTGATTTTCTCGCTATTATTACTCGTTAGTATATTGGAGTATATTCCGATGTTATTAGTTTTTTCGTGAATGGACGCGTAAAGGTCATGTAAAGGTCAACTGCGTTTTTTTTTTAAATGGAAAGAGGTATTTTTTAATACATCAATCGATGCAGCTGGACATTCGTTATTAAAAAGTTAGTAGTTCAGGGGATATTTCAATTCAAATAATTCTAAAACACCATTACTGTCGACACAATGTAATTAAATTTCTTTATTTGAATCAAAATATCCCCTGAATTACTAACTTTTCGACATACATAGGTTAGTCCTTTTTTATAACGAATGTCCGGCTGGATCGATTGATGTATTAAAAAATACCTTATTTCATTTAACAAAAACAAAATCGACCTTTACACGACCTTTACGCGTCCACTCACGAAAAAACTAATAACATCAGAATACGCTCCACTCGAACAAGCCTCTGCTGAAACATTTTTTGCTACGAGCAACAATAGCGAGAAAATCAAGATGTGAAGATCGGGTGGGACACCCTGTAATGGAAATAATTGTCCAACTGCCTCACCCCATCCAAGGCAAACGTATACGGATATACTGGAGTTGACGTCGGTGAACAACGCGAGGAACACCAAGTTGTGCAAATAGAGGCCCTCCATAAGTATCCAGAAGTAATTAGCGAGGAAGGAGTACTGCCAGAAGCTGGTGAACGCTTTGCACAACCAGCTGCTCTCCTTCTCGTCCACCAGATAGTAGGTCTTCCCGTTTATGATGATCACGTCGGACGCTAACGCGATCCCGGACACGAACAGGATGTCCTTCATCAGGGCCATGAAAGCTCGCAGCATGAACGACGCGAAGAGGTGCATGTGAATCATGTTCCTCGGGCATCTTAATTTCCTACGTCCGATTCGGAATAAACTTGGAGTAGTGATCCGAGGTGTCAGCGATTGGAGAACGTTTTGCATGCTGGATTCCGAAATATTTGCGGAACAACTGGGACTTATTTTTGGATGTTGGATCTAGGATTCTATATTCGGATCGAGGAACATTCGAACTCGGATTCACAAGGGTCGATATTAAGCTGATGCTTACTTGATCAACGCCAGAATGAAGAAAGCAACGACCAGCGTGAAGAAGGACACGGTGTAGCCGACCTTGGAGATGGTTTTCACTATGGGCACGCATTTCTGCAATAGCAAATGGTCACCGATTAAATTGTTTACCGTCTCCCGGGCGCGCATAATGATCGCGTAATTACACCTCCAATTAATTCACCAAGTACAAGCCCACGCGACTAGGAACGTGTAATGCAATCAACGGAACAACGTTCATCGTTAACGAGACGGCGACGTTTAATGCGTTTCCAATAATGATTGTCGGCTAAACGGTGTTGCTAATGGACTTTTGATATTTTTTGGGGCCGGTGTACAACGATCGCTTTTAGCGACCTCTTCCGAAAGAGAGAACCCCCTTGAGTGGTAGAACAACTGCAAGGGTAAACAACATCGGAGTGAGAGAGATGGACAACGGTGAAACGTGTGATCGTTGCCAGAACCCGCTGTCTGTCTTCCACTTAAAACCGTTTGACGTCATTGACATAATTCCCATCGATTTCCAGTGACCGCAACAGCTCCAGTTTCCTTGGGGAGTCCCACTCTCGGACTTTCCTGTAATTTTCTCCGCGGAATATTTTCTTCGCTAACGAGCCCCTGCCGATGCCCAGACGAAAATACTTAACGCTACTGCTGGGAATTAAAATTGCTACCGGGGGTGGCTCTTTGATGCCCTCCACGCTGATTCGAAAATCGAAACTGGTCCGCGATGGCTCGTTAGCGTTGCCTTGTTAATAGTTCACTTTGCTAAGAACTTACAAACGTGTCCTGTTAACAGTGACTCCTCTGAATATTGTTTTGAAAATTTATTATCTGTATCATCTGAATTTTTTTACGTTATCATATCCGCTGAAACGTTTTATTTTTACACCATACTATGCCCAGATAGCACAAAGACGTCTGTTGTTGTCTTAAAGACGTCTTAAAAACGTCTGTGTTGTCTTAAAGACGTCTCAAAAACGTCTGTTGTTGTCTTAATTAAAATTGGTACGGGGGGTGGCTCTTTGATGCCCCTCACGCTGATTCGAAAATCGAAACTGGTCCGCGATGGCTCGTTAGCGTTGCCTTGTTAATAGTTCACTTTGCTAAGAACTTACAAACGTGTCCTGTTAACAGTGTCTCCTCTGAATATTGTTTCGAAAATATTGCTTTATTATCTGTACCATCCGAATTTTTTTACGTTATCATATCCGCTGAAACGTTTTATTTTTACATCATAATATGCCCAGATAGCACAAAGACGTCTCAAAGACGTCTGTTGTTGTCTTAAAGACGTCTTAAAAACGTCTGTGTTGTCTTAAAGACGTCTCGAATGTCCTACGAACGTCTTCTGAACGTCTGAAATAAAACGTCTTTTTAGGATATAAGACTTTTGGACCTAAACTGGACGTCTTTAGGACGTCGTGCGCTATCTGGGTGTACTTTCGAAAACAATTTTTTTAAAAACACCCTACCACTGATCGTAAACTATTATCGATGATCCGCAACTAACAATTTATTTTTCCCCACAAGTTTGGGAAACATTGTAACCTTCCTGCTAAAATTATTGCAACAATTATCCGGCCAGAAGAGTTATGGCCTTTGTAAATACCACTGGACATTGTTCTAACATTTAGAAAGTTTGTCCATTGCACGGGCACGCTTCTGCTTAAATTATTACAATAATATGTTCAGCAGAGGAGCCAAGCGTTTCTAAATACCATTGAGCATTCTGCCTAATGAGAAAGTTCCCTAGTGGACAGTCGTGAGGACACACAGGGGATAGAAATGATTGAAATTTATTGAAATAATCCAGCCAGTGTGCCGAGCAACACCGATTTTCTAGGTTATAATCATCTTGGTCTGTGCAATTGAGGCTAATGGCGTAAGCCCTTTGTGCCCTGTGGTACCATACTAAACGGGGAGCCGGTCTCCGCCTAATCGTTTTAGTGACCGCTTACCTTGGTGAGCGTGTCGTTGTTTTCCTGGCCACCGGGAAGCTCCATCAGAAGAGTTACTAATGGATGCTTGTAGCACTGGCTGTAGTTGGTCCAGGTGCCGCTGGTCACATTATTCCAAAACCACTGGCCGTCCGGCATGCACTGTCTCGATGCATTAGCCTGTTGAATGATGCTCGAATTAGTATCGATAAGAAACCTCGTATTCGGTAGAATTTCATGGGACCTTCTGGCTGTGGGTCTCTTTGACGGTCGAGGAATCGTTCTACCCAAACCTCGAAAACGTTCGGCTTTGAGGTGACGTCTTAGCGACGTTTAGCTGATTGCCAGATGAGCTCGCGATTTCAGGGTCCGCAGGAAAATTATTGTTTGCTTCGTTGCTTCTTGGAAAATAATTTATAACCGGGTATGTTTCTTTGAAAAGGACAATTTTCCATAAAAAAAAAAATATGTATATATGGCACACACTTTTTTAGAGTACAGTAGCTCAACAAAAATTGTAAAATATATATTACACGCATAATTTGCCACTCGTACAATATTTTTATTTTGTCAAATAAATATACAGGGTCGCCGTGATCTCTGAGATTTTTCTCAAGTGATATAAAACTGTAGTCGCTCGGGTGGTTCGGAATCCACCTTAATAAACTGTACGTCCAAGCCCGAAATAAACCAAAAAGGTTTCAAAAAAGGCTCTAAATTTAAAAAAAAATATACAGGATGATCCACCTAAATTATCTTCAATTTGTGATGACATAAAGAATGCGTTTAATGCAATATGTAAATGATATCACAAGGTGAATTCTTCGCGAATGTTATTTTTTTCGTCAAGGTTGTTTCTTCCGGAGTGTTCACTTTAATTTTCAAAGATCAAGGTCATTTGAAGGTCATGTTATTATTAAATACATATCTGAATGTATTTTTCGCTCAGCTACACGATGCGATAACCTTGATAACTCCGAAAAAATTTACCTTGGTGAAAAAAATGTTCTTGCCAGATATTGGTCCAAGGACACCATATGCATATTACGTAAGAAATAGTTTTTGCATCACAATAACTTGAAGAGATATTTAGGGTGGCCTCGCTTGAACGGACCACATAGTACAGGGTGTCCCAAAACGACTGCGTAAGCGGGAAATGGGAGGTTCCTTGGGTCATTTGAAGCAACATTTTCCCTAACAAAAATTGCGTCCGCGGCTTTGTTTAGGAGTTATTAACGAAGAACACGGACCAATCAGAGCGCGACCTAGACGGTCGCTGGCACGTTCAGCCAACCGCCTGCTGGCTCGCCGCGCTGCACGTGCCAGCGAGTGTCTAGGTCGCGCTCTGATTGGTCCGTGTTTTTCGTTAATAACTCCTAAACAAAGCCGCGTACGCCATTTTTGTTAAGGAAAATGTTGTTTCAAATGACCCAAGGATCCTCCCATTTCCCGCTTACGCAGTCGTTTTGGGACACCCTGTATAATATTCGACCTAAATTTTCATTTTCACCGCATGAACATTTTAAATAATGAAATTAGGATACGTGTCTCGCGAGAATAGTAAAAAATGAAGCCAGTGGCGCAGTTACCGCAATTTAATCAAGGATGATCAGGACCAACGAGTTTAAATTCGAGGCACGAGGGGGCAGAGTTCGCGAGACAAGTGGTATTCCGGAAAATTAGAATACTTAACGAGGAATTGGATAGGCCGAAAGTGAGACCAAGTGTTCAATTTGAATCTTAAATATTACCTGGACGTCGAAACCGGCGATGTAAGATGGACAGGAGGAGATGGCGAGGTCTCCGGGTGCGGTTGATGGCCAGCAGAGTATCTCGTCCCAGTATTGGGGGCACCAGCCTGTTTCATAAAGGTTCCTTATTTTTCTTCGCACACGTGGCATAAATTTAATAACCCCACCCACTCGTATCGTACACTTTTTTTTAATCAATTTTTTTTCCTATCCGAAACTTGCCGATAGGTATTTAAAAAGTTCAAACCGGTGTTCTCGCCTCGTGTAGAGTTGGTCGGTGCTTTAAACAAAATTGTTTCTTTTATAAATTGTGTATTTTTACCTCGCGCACTTTGAATTCAGCGCGGGGAAACGGCGTCAAATAGCAATTTTTCAACGAAGAGACTGCCGGAACGATTAGATCAAGCCGTCGAACCGGGCATCGATTAATCCATCGCGCAACAATAGAGCGCTCTAGCTACTCTGACAGGACTTCGAGGAACTTTAACAACAGTATCCCCATTGTTACATTCTCTGCGCGCTTGGGGGAATTGATTTTTCACACGATCCGAGACTTGTTGAATTTTTTCGACATCCTCGAACATTTTTCAATGGAAACAGTTTTACCAATTCACAATTTTATGAACAAAAAATCCCCTGCATCCCCCATTAATTTTTACAATTACTCCATTAAAATTGCAAATATAAATTTCAAATCGTTTCTAGGATTTAAAAAAAAAACACTGTAGCGTCTCAAAAAATTCTAAAAATATGCTCTCGTCACTCCTCACAACAAAATCATAGTCCAAAAAATTCTCCTGCATCCCCCATTAATTTTTACAATTACTCCGTTAAAATTGCAAATATAAATTTGAAATCGTTTTTAGGATTAAAAAAAAACACTAGCGACTCAAAAAATTCTAACAACATGCTCTCCTCACTCCTCACAACAAAATCATAGACCAAAAAATTCTCCTGCATCCCCCATTAATTTTTACAATTATTCCATTAAAATTGCAAATATAAATTTCAAATCGTTTTTAGGATTAAAAAAAAACACTAGCGACTCAAAAAATTCTAACAACATGCTCTCCTCACTCCTCACAACAAAATCATAGACCAAAAAATTCTCCTGCATCCCCCATTGATTTTTACAATTATTCCATTAAAATTGCAAATATAAATTTCAAATCGTTTTTAGGATTAAAAAAAAACACTATAGCGACTCAAAAAATTCTAAAAACATACTCTTCTCATTCCTCACAACAAAATCATAGACCAAAAAATTCTCCTGCATTCCTCATTAATTTTTACAATTACTCCATTAAAATTTCAAATCGTATCTAGGATTAAAATAAACACCAGCGGCTCAAAACATTCTAAGAACATGCAAATATACATTTCAAATCGTTTTTAGGATTTAAAAAAAAAACACTAGTGACTCAAAAAATTCTAAAAATATCCTCTCCTCGCTTTAAACTAATTTACAAAAAGAGCAGTTTCTACGATTTTTTTTAGAAAAGCAGCGGATTAATACGGAACTGCTCCACACCGGTTTAATAAAATCGGAATCATCCTCGAAAATCAAACCCCAGAAAACAATCCACTTTCGCGGCAGATGGAACGGAAGGATCGCTTCAAAAATCAATGGCTCGAACGCGATTCATCGCGGGCAGATTAATCTCGAAGAAGTAATTCAGTTCAAACTGCACTCGGCGTTCGAGCACCATCGTAGTCGGCGTTTTAATGAAAACCAGTTTCCCGCGCGTCTTTCCGCAATTTCCCCGAACGTGGAACTTGGATAGCAGCTTTTCCGCGGGATCCTGGGACCTGCGTGATCTTCCGACTTACCCCGGCTAGTTTATAGATCTAATCCGTTCGACGCGTTCCAATAAGGGGGGGGGGGAGGTGGAAGTCGGGTTTAAAGGGCCGGCGGACCGCAATGAATTCTGATTCGCGGAGGAACCGGAAGTGGAACGCACGTGACCGAACGTCCACAGTCCCACGGCACGGCCATTCCGGCCAACCTAATATCGTTCCCTTTGCTTCGAAAAAAGAGGAGAGCACCGAGGCACAGGGAGACGTGACCGTCGCCAACTAGTTTCGGAACCGGAACCGGTTCGCGAGAAACGAAACTTCTCCCACGGATGAATTTTTATCGAGACAGCCGGCATTTCCGTCCCCGAGAGATTTTCCGATCTTCCCAAGAAATTCGCGATGACCGCATTTTTTTCTCAACCCTCCAGACACCGTGGACAATTATTTCGACCGTTGCAAATGGTTTTAAGGGCCGTTTCTGAAAAATGTCCGAGGCCAACATTAAATTGGTCGACTGCAATAATTGGTTCAAAGACACGAAGCGTTGTAGGATTTTTCAAAAAATTTGTTAACCCACGATTTTTGCGTAAAGTATTGCACTATCGTGTTCACAATTTTTTGACCATTTCTACGGTAATAGAATTATCGTGCAAAACGGAAAGACACAATATGCTTTTATCCAGGAACTTTTTTGAGTGCTGGATTTTCATGGTAAAATATAAAAAATATACTTCCATCCGGTAAAGAGTATTCAGAGTTATGTGCATTATTGAGGTCACCGGAAGCTGTGGAACATCATAACAAGTTTCCACGAAAAAGTTGCTGTTTGCACGAACTTTTGAAAGTGCGTCGATTTGAGAAACTCCTCTGTATTTAAAAAATCTCGCTGGTCTTTGTGAAAATTAATCTAGAAATGCTTCAGAGAAGAAATCATTTTTTAGTAGTAATTTGCATAAATTGCCGACAGGGAAATATGCTCGTAAACAGTAGAACGTTTTATCACATTTGAAAAAGTCTCCTCGAATTTTAAACGAGGAAAAAAGCTACAAATAAGCTCGAGGACTCGTCAAAAAATTCCCCAACGTTTTGTGCACAGAAAAATTTGCATACGAACAGATGTTTGCGAAATATTCATGAATTGAGAAATCGATTTGACGATTAGTGTGGACAAAAAAATCTGGAACTGAATTCGCAGGCGATCGAGCCAAATTCTTCGCGTTGATGACGTTTGAATTAGTCACATTTTGCGCGTTGGCGAATTTCACGGGAAAATTGAAGTTGCGGAAGCGTGACGACACGCGACGATGGAACGACCGGGGATAATGGTCCTAATGGTGAGTATAGATTGGATTTCATTAAGCGGAGTTAATATCCAGCAGGCATTACCCCTATTACTTTTCAGGAACGTCGGCCCGATGGATGACCCCACGCCCGGCAATCGATTTTTCATTAATCGATTAGTATCGAAATATGCTTCCTGTCACCGGACGCTCAATCATTTAATTGCCACCGATCGACCTTTATTTTCCCTATTTTTCTTGTCAACGGTCCTTCGTTGCCATCGATAAAATATCGATTCCTCTTCATTAGCCCTCCAATCGAACGATAAATAACAAACTTAACAATAAATAAATAATAACAGATCACGAAATGCCATAATTACGAGGGTCATTGGGAGAGCTAATCGATTGACGACGCCCCTTTCCGGGAATAAATGCTACAGAAACGATTCACCGCGAAAGTCGACGGCTTATTGTTCCGGTAATTAACTATAAACTATTAACTCTCGGCCAAGCCGGTAATAAAGCTGGTTAATTATATTGGAAGTGATGGGGAAGGGACTGAGGGAACCGTTGACATTGTTGCTTTGGAAATTAATGGACGTCTAAAAAAATTAATACAAAAATGAATTATAAAGAATTAAGTAAGCGAAAATAAATTGAATGTTTCGACATTGTTATCAGAATCTGTTGGAGCACGTTTATGGGGCTGTTATAGTGCTGTAACTCGCAGTTGAACACTCCTGCTAGATGGTACTAGGTTACAGGAATAGGAATCCATTTAGGTTCCCGTGTGTGAGTGGCGAAATCACGTTTAGGCATTTGCATATGCGACCCGGCAGTCACTCTGTCGGTGCATTTCTCTTTTCCGCGATCCATTACGCTCGTCAAATATCCTTTCCTTTACTGGCTGAAGCACGTGGCACGGACCACGTTCTTCGAATTTGTCACGCCTCCTTGTGGGAGGGACACTGACTCCGCCCGTTTTCTCAAAAAGCGATGATAATTAAAATAATTCCTGAAAACAGAGAGGAGCAGGAGGAAGATGGCGATGAGCAATAGAAAAATATAAACGTTAACACAGATATCTATAGTTTTACCACGCCCCTTCGGGGGAGGAGCCCTGGCTCCGCCCATTTGAATAAAAAGCACTCGTAGATGGAGACGAATATGCTAATCAGCAATAGAAAAATAGAAATTTTATGTTGGTAGTTTATATGCTTTGCTCCACCCCTTTGAGGGAGGGGCTTTGGCTCCACCCACTTAGACAATAACATAATAATAAACTCAGAAATAAATCAGAAAGTAAAAACAAGAATGAAAGTACATACATTCACGTTCCTTTCTGCGCCCATTTATGGGAGGAGTCCTTAGCCCCTCCCACTTCAGAAATACTAATAAGAATAGATGCGAATGGAATGTCAAGGAGTACAACAACAATGAACGAGTGCAAAGATACTGATACGAATGATTGAATGAGCAGGTAAGATAAAAACCCGGCCGTCAGTTAACTAATAAAACGTGTGCAAACGAGCCGAGTGAACAAAACCAACAGGAAAGTAAGTGTAATACGTTACAGCGCGGTGTGTGCGAGACATTTCAATCACCAGACACAACTTCATAGTGTTAACTGTAGATCGAGGCAACTTGTAGTTTCAATGACGTTCCGTTCAAATATTTGCCGTCGGAAGTTGAATTTCATTCCTGGTAAATGTCAAAGAGAGGGATAGAGAGGGAGAGAGAGAGAGAGAGAGAGAGTATTCGGAACCACAATTTTCATCTTCCTCCATATTGTGCCGACTGCCGAACCTTTGTCGCTGAAATTCCCTCTGCTTATTTCCCTCGCATAATTTCAACGCTCCGATATTACACGTTCGTAAGTATATATACTTTCCGAGAAAATCCAAAACCCTGGTGGGATAATTCTGCGCTGAACGCAGATTAAATTTTTCCATCGTTAGATCTCCGGCTTTGTGCTCCGCCCAAAACTATCCGATGGTTTTTTTTGCGGACTGTGCAATACATGTCGTTTCAGTCAACATCAAAGGTTTTATTGTCGCGCGATATATATCAAAAGTTTTCCTGTTACGAGCTGCACCTCCGGTGGTACCGCGACTAGCGCGCTAGCTTGTCGCCAAGCCGGCCCAGGGTTCGAATACGCGTCGAGCCCCAGGGGTCCCGGAAAATTCTCACTAGGTTTTTTTCAGATATATTTTCACGTGTTTCTCCTGGTTTGAACGGAACAATAATACCCAGGATCATTAATAATTTCCGGGAATCCGGGGTGACCTATACATATATACAGGGTGGTCCGTTTAAATAAGAACACCTAAATATCTCTTCAGGTTATTGCGATGCAAAAATTATTTATTACGTAATGTGCATGGTGTCAATGGACCAAATATTTGGCACGAATAGTTTTTCCCGAGGGTCATTTTTTTCGGAGTTGTCAAGGTCATCGATGTTTTTCGGTACATAACTACATTTTGTTTTTTATTGCATCGTGTAACTGATGGAAAAATACATTCAGATATGTATAATAATATGACCTTGAAATGACCGTGATCCTCGAAAATTAAAGTTTTACCTAGAACTGATGTCTATTGAGATCGTAGGCTTTGACCAAGACTCTGCATCAAGAGCGTGAATGTAAATAAACATGTTTACTGTCACAATACTGATGATACCTAACGATTTGAAATTCCGATCAGTTTCAATTTATCTATCCGTGTATCGACGTGCTGCTTGAAATGAATTACTCAATGCAAGAGAAAGTTGATATGGTCTTCATTTACGGTAAAGCTGATCATTGTTTAAGGCAAGCAGTTAGAATGTATAAAGATAAATTTCCAGACCGTAATTGTCCATCACTTTCTACTTATAAAAAGTTGATCAGTCATTTTCGTGAAACTGGTACTGTTGTCAAAAAGCGTGTAAGAATCAGAACTGTTACGAACGAAAGAAACAAAATAATTATTGTCGATAAAGTTAACGAAACTCTACAAGTGAGTTTAAGACAACTCGAGCGTGAAACTGGCATTTCTAAAACAAGCATAATACGGATATTGAAAGAAGAAAAATTTCATCCCTATCATCTATCGTTACATCAGGACCTTCACGGAACAGATTTTGTAAATCGATCTTTAATTTTCGAGGATCAAGGTCATTTCAAGGTCATGTTATTATACATATCTGAATGTATTTTTCCATCAGTTACACGATGCAATAAAAAAAGATGTAGTTATGTACCAAAAAACATCGATGACCTTGACAACTCCGAAAAAAATGACCCTCGGAAAAAAATATTCGTGCCAAATATTTGGTCCATTGACACCATACACATTACGTAACAAATAATTTTTGCATCGCAATAACCTGAAGAGATATTTAGGTGTTCCTATTTAAACGGACCACCCTGTATAATCCTTGGCAAATAAAAGAAGAAATCCATCATATTTTTCTGCGTTTTGACAATACCGTTCGGATAGAATCCCGAATCGAATAACCAATGGTAAATAGATAAAAAGTCCCTAGGGGTTTGAAATCATCCAAAATCCTCGTTTGAAAACTTCCGATGAACCCTTTGAGTTCGTTTCCACGGAGGAGTTCCGGCACGGCTGAGTATCATGATTAATTGTGTGGACAGGTCCGTTTGTTTGTCGCGGCTGGAAACCAGATATCATTGTGAATACCGGAACGCGGTTTATGTATATCGTGTGTGCTTCCGTTGTCGTGGTATGAATCCACGGAACAACAAACACGAGGCAGAGCATAGTATATAGCGGGGGCGAGAGATAAGCTACGGGGCAAATAAAAATCCCTGGGAAATATATCTACGACGAGTCATGAGTAAAAAAAAAGCATTCAAGAAACATTTGAAAAATGCACCTTCAGGAGAAAAGGCGAGGTATTCAAAGGAAAAATGTGTCGCTCGAAAAGGGAAAACTCTAAATAAAGTTCATAGGTTGAACAAGGTTTGTCTCGCAAGCTTCGTAGGTGTTTTGAGGTATATTGGGAAAACCGCGTGGGTTAGCTGGAAAAGAAATATCGAATTAAATGAACCAACGAGGAGTTTAAACGGAAAATGGACCTGGGTTATGCGCGAACGATGGAGACCCAAGAGAATTTATGGAATCCATAATATTATACAAGGGAAAGGGTTACGCGGTCTTTCCAATTAAGGGAAGTAGCATTAAGCAAAGCCTGGCGCAAGCGCCACGAGGCTCAATTTCATCGGAGGGTAACCTCTAGATTCTCTAGAGTCAAAGTGCTCTCAAGTTCGAACTTCACCACGGTGTTGTTCGTTGCTAGTTATTGGAACGACTGCGTGGAATTTGTCGAAATTCCCCCGTATAATCTGTTAGTATCGCGTTTCATCGAGATTATTACGGTACCGTGTTACTTCCAGCGAAATTCCGTTTCCTGGAACATTTGGCTAGAATTCTAAAGTTATTTTTAGGGGATCCTAGAAGGTCCTAAAAATTCTCAGGGTGTCCTGGAGAGTCTCAATAAGGGATTAAAAGATCCTAGAGGGTCCTAAAAATTCTCAGGCTGTCCTAGAGAGTACCAATAAAGGATTAGAAGATCGTAGAGGGTCCTAAAAATTCTCAGGATGTCCTAAAGAGTCCCAATAAGGGATTAGAAGATCCTAGAGGGTCTTAAAAATTCTCAGGGTGTCCTTGAGGGTCCCAATAAGGGATTAGAAGATCCTAGAGGGTCTCAAAAATTCTGAGGGTGTCCTAAAGAGTCCCAATAAGGGATTAGAAGATCCTAGAGGGTCCTAAAAATTCTCAGGGTGTCCTAAAGAGTCCCAATAAGGGATTAGAAGATCCTAGAGGGTCCTAAAAATTCTCAGGATGTCCTAAAGAGTCCCAATAAGGGATTAGAAGATCCTAGAGGGTCCTAAAAATTCTCAGGGTGTCCTTGAGGGTCCCAATAAGGGATTAGAAGATCCTAGAGGGTCCCAAAAATTCTGAGGGTGTCCTAGAGAGTCCCAATAAGGGATTAGAAGATCCCAGAGGGTCCTAAAAATTCTCAGGCTCTCCTAGAGAATACCAATAAGGGATTAGAAGATCCTAGAGGGTCCTAAAAATTCTCAGGGTGTCCTAAAGAGTCCCAATAAGGGATTAGAAGATCCTAGAGGGTCCTAAAAATTCTCAGGGTGTCCTAGAGAGTACCAATAAAGGATTAGAAGATCCTAGAGGGTCCTAAAAATTCTCAGGGTGTCCTAAAGAGTCCCAATAAGGGATTAGAAGATCCTAGAGGGTCCTAAAAATTCTCAGGGTGTCCTAGAGAGTCCCAATAAGGGATTAGAAGATCCTAGAGGGTCCTAAAAATTCTCAGGGTGTCCTTGAGGGTCCCAATAAGGGATTAGAAGATCCTAGAGGGTCCCAAAAATTCTGAGGGTGTCCTAGAGAGTCCCAATAAGGAATTAGAAGATCCTAGAGGGCCCTAAAAATTCTCAGGGTGTGCTAGAGAGTCCCAATAAGGGATTCGAAGATCCTAGAGGTTCCTAAAAATTCTGAGGGTGTCCTAGAGAGTCCCAATAAGGGATCAGAAGATCTTAGAGGGTCCTAGTGATTTTGTAGGGGAGAGCTCGATTAATTCTCAGAGGAATTCAAAACCGCCCCGAAGATCCCAGAGGGATCCCGAAATTCCCATCACGTCCTAAAATGGTCCACTTCCTTAAATAGATTCGAGGAAGCATCGTAAATACAAACTGAACTGAACGTCGCGGTAGCAATTCCAGTGCACAATCCGGAAAGTATTGCACAGCTGGGAATGTGCAACTTCGTCTCAATGCCAAGGGAATTCAATTTCCGGTCTGTTTTACATCAACAAACGCCGTCCAAATATTTTTATTCAAAACATTACTCACCTAACCTGGAAACGTTCTGTTGCTGGCATTGTATCGCCTTTCTCTTCAGTATGTCATTCTGGATGTCCACGCTGTTCGGCTTGTTAAAATCGATATCCTCCTGGAACGAGACGGGAAAAATGTTAATTTCTGCGTCGACGGTACAGGGACTCGTTCGTTTCAATTTGCCAGTAACTCTACGGGAAAAAAGAACAAGATAAAAAGAACAAAAATGGAGGGCGACGATTCTTCATCGTGAGATGTGCCAGGGTCGACGGCGTCGCGTCGGCGATAATTAAAATGGCATTTTGCATGAGAAGCATGACCGCTCTGCCGCTTCCGGTCGAGGGTCGTCTTTAATCCTGGCGTGCTGAAGTTTTTTTCCGCAGAGTTTACGACTGATGAGTTCACGCGCGGATTACTCGTTCTAATTAAGAGAAATGTGTATAACCGGGATGCGCTGTAAATATTAATTGAAAATAGAGACGTAAGAGAGAGGGAGGAGGGTTCGAGGCCGTTTTCACCGGCGAATAAATTGCCACGATTTGCTTGGTTTTTTCTTTTTCGTGTCGAGTTCTCCCTCTGTCTCTCTCTATTTGACGGAGACCAGCGTAAATGAGGCAAAAGAATTCCAAAAGAATCCTACTTAAATCAGTTCGCCGCGGCTTCGAGAAACTGAAAAATGTTACCGAGAGTCCTCTCCTCTCGGCTACGCTGGAATCCAATGGAATCTCTCGTATTCGACCGTTCCGATACCAAAGAGGAAAGCTGCTTGCTGGGAGACAGCATTCGCCGCGATATACGCTTCGAACAGCATTTCTTTCCTCTTGTTGCATTCTCGCGTGCGTCATCTGGGCATTTTAATTCATACGCTCTTCAATACGAATCATACGAATCTTCAACTTTAATGAGTCCTGAGAGCTCTCGACGAATACCAGAAAATTCGACAGAGTCCCAGCAAGTCCCAGCAAGTCCCAGACGGACCCAATGAGTCGAGGTTCCATTCTAGAACGTCTTGAAATTTTTTACAGAAATCCAAGAGGGTCCTACTAGGTCCTAGAAAGTCTGAGAGAGATCCAGCATGTCCCAGCAAGTCCCAGACGGACCCAATGAGTCGAGGTTCCATTCTAGAACGTCTTAAAATTTTTTATAGAAATCTAAGAATGTCCTACTAGGTCTTAGAAAGTTTGAGAAAGACCCAGAAAGTCCCAGCAAGTCCCAGACGGGCCCAATGAGGCGTGGTAGATTCCAAAAAATTCTAGAACGTCTTGAAATTTGTTACAAAAATCCAAGAGGGTCCTACTAGGTCCTAGATGGTCTCAGCGAGTCCCTGAAAATCCCCTCAACTCCCAGACGGACCCAATGAGTCGTGGGAGGTTCCAAAAAATTTTAGAACGTCTTGAAATTTCTTACAAAAATCTAAGAAAGTCCTACTAGGTCCTAGAAAGTCTCAGAGAGTCCCAGCAAGTCCCAGACGGGCCCAATGAGTCGTGGTAGATTCCAATAAGTTCTAGAAAGTCTTGAAATTTGGTACTGAAATCCAAGAGGGTCCTACTAGGTCCTAGAAGGTCTCAGCGAGTCCCTGAAAGTCCCCGCAAGTCCCAGACGGACCCAATGAGTCGTGGGAGGTTCCAAAAACTTCTAGAACGTCTTGAAATTTCTTACAAAAATCTAAGAAAGTCCTACTAGGTCCTAGAAAGTCTCAGAGAGTCCCATCAAGTCCCAGACGGGCCCAATGAGTCGTGGGAGGTTCCAAAAAATTCTAGAACGTCTTGAAATTTGTTACAGAAATCCAAGAGGGTCCTGCTAGGTCCTAAAAGGTCTCAGAGAGTCCCTGCAAGTCCCTGCAAGTCCCAGACGGACCCAATGAGTGATGGTAGGTTCCAAAAACTTCTAGAACGTCTTGAAATTTCTTACAAAAATCTAAGAAAGTCCTACTAGGTCCTAGAAAGTCTCAGAGCGTCCCAGCAAGTCTCAGACGGGCCCAATGAGTCGTGGGAGGTTCCAAAAAATTCTAGAACGTCTTGAAATTTGTTACAGTAATCCAAGAGGGTCCTACCAGGTCCTAGAAGGTCCCAGAGAGCCCTAGTATATCCTACAAGTTTAATAAAGTCCAAGAGCGTCTTAGAAAATTTCACTAAGAGGGAAAATAAAATTTAAGAGATCCTCAGATGTATCAGAGAGTCCCGCAAAGGACTTTAATCGAATCCGCGGATTTGCCAAAGTTCTCTAAAGCTGTCTCAGCGCTTTCAGCGTGCTCTTATCGCCTCGCTTTCGCACACCACTTCTCGATAGCTGACAATATTTACACCTAACGCTTCTCCCGTTGACCACGCCAAGTTCTAATCTCCCTTCCTCGAGGAAAAGGCTCACCGATCCAACGATAAATACGTAGCTCGATCGAACGCAGACATTCCGTTTGCTATACGAGAGAGAACGACGGAGTTACGATCGGCCGGATGGAGTTACGGCTCCGGCGAACTACCAAATGAATTCGCGAACGGTCGCTGATCGACTCAATCATGATGGACAGGGACGGAGGGAGAGAGTGACGTGCATTAGCAACGAGGCACTTAGAGCCCGACGTCTGTTCTTGAGCCCCGATGTCGTAAAGATGAAAAAACAGACACCGAGCTATCCTGTCGGTCCATTTGCTCAGGTCTCGACTCTTCAGCTTCCGCTGCACTTGGCCTATTTCCAGTTTCTGATCGGACGATGTCTGATTATTCTGTATACGATTAATCCTACGAGGACGATTTAGGCTGATGCGATCGGTACAGGTCCTAGAAGGTCTCAATAGTTTTCAGAAGATAGAGGGTTAACCCTTCGCACTCGGAGCAACATTTCTTTCATTAAACATTTCTTCGGACCTAGAATAATTCCATTCTTGTATACACGGTGGGGCGCCACATTTTCCCATCTAGATTTACGTCATTATTATTACGCATAGCAAACAATGTTTCAGATGAAGTTGAATGGTTTTGAGAGGGGCACATTCTGATGGTACATTTTTTTTGTAGGTGGACGCGTAAAGGACATATGAAGGTCATTAATGTTTTTTTTAAATGGAATCATATATTTTTTATTGCATCAGCCGATGCTCCTTCATATTCTTTACAAAAAAAGTATTAATCTATTTGTGTAAAAAAATCATTAGTTTAGGAGATATTTTAATTATAATTTGTTAGGAAATCACGACTCTCTGGTCAATAATATGAATTCAATGTGATAATGCAGTAGGAGAGCAAGAATTCTCAATGTAAATATTTACATTTTTTGTGTTGGCAATTGAAAATGTAAATATTTACACTGATAATGAACTGAGTCGCCACTCGAGTGCTAAGGGTTAATTCTTAGGTGATTCTAGAGAGTCCTAGTAATTTTCCAAGGAACCTAAGATCCGAAACGTGGTGTCGAAATGGGGTTCCATGGAATGATGAGATTGGAATGCTGCCAAAACACGCGTATCAGCGTGCGGCATCAAATTTGCGAACACTTGCACCCAAGTTGGAGGCGGATTCCGTATCAACCAACCGTTTCTAAATTTATATAGACAGAAACTGTGTTGGTGAAGCCTCGTGCGCTTTTGTAATATGACGATACCGCGGACTATGGAGGAGGAACGAAGCCTCCGGATACCGTGGTATTAGAAATCCTCGCGTTCCGCATAGTTTCACTGTTGGATCCTTTAAATCCTTTCTCCGGAATCGCTTTCAATTTCGAACTTCTGCGGAGCCTGCCGAAAGGATACGGTTAATTAAAAGACCAGAAAAGTTCACGCCACGAAAAGACGAGTTAAAAAAACAATCTCGGATGAGTGAAGTGTTTAATTATTAAAAAAATAAATAAATAAATAAATCGACGTCGAATAAGCATCTGTGGCTTGTTGTTTCTTAAAGGAGAGTGTTTTTAGGATAGACGCCAGTGACGAGGATCCCTGGTTTCGGAAGACTGACGCAAAACGGAGTGGCTCAAGTAAACTTTAATTAAGCGTCTGCTCGGAGCGATTGTAATTGTTCTTTCTGTCTTTGACAGCAATGGATTCGAGAGACGAAATTGGAACATTGGGGGAACAATGAAAATTAATAATAAACGGGAACAATACGCGCCTGTATTTGCAATACTTTCCTTTTTCCCGCAGTTCGGTTTTAATAATTTTCCGTTTGAAAAAATACCACGTCGAATCGGGAAATTGCTGTTGTTGCAACGCTACGTAAATTACAAGCGGAATCGCATTTAGCGCACCGCGGGATCCTAAATTTAGCGGATAAAATGATTAATCGGCCCGGGGAAGCAACACGTCGATGGTTTTCATTGGCGCGGACCATGGCGAATGCCTACCGACCGAGTTTTCCGAGTTTTCCGGCTCGTGGAGAACGAAATTAGCTTCGCCGACCGAGCGAGAAAAGTCTCGCGGCTCTAATTCTTGACCAGCTTTTCCGCATTTTCGCTCCGGAGCCGCGGAAACGAAGTTCTTGAAACATTTTGCCGTTTATCTCGATGATTTCGTTCCGAAAATTGGGTTTCTATGTTTGATCGAGTTTGAGTACTTCGCGTACTCCGCCACTGTGGAGACATCGATACGTCGGCCATTTTGTTTTGACAGGTAAAATTGGGCCAACATGGCGGCTGAATCAGGCTAGACTCCACCTCGCGATTTTAACTTGAAATCAAAATTAATCTACACTGTTTTCGAGATTAAAAATAATGAAATATCAATTTTGAGTAGTGAATTTAAATATAATGTACACGAGGTTTTATTCTTCAGCGTGAAATGAATCAAGTATGAGTGTATTTATGTTTTCTAAAGTGTCCTCCATGTTGAATAGAGTGTTTCAGTTGTTTTGCAAATATTCTAATGGCAAATGGTGTGTGCTTGAGGAAAATGTTTAATGGAAAATGTCAAGGAGAATAGCATTTTTTTATGAAAAATCTGGGAAATCGATTTAGGATGACGTTTTCAGCAACGAATCGGTGCGAAGAAAATAATTGCACGTCGCCTCGACGGCATTAACTCCATTACGGGAAAGCGTTTATGCAAAAAGGCTAGCTATCCGGGGAACTGCGTGGAGAGGTTTTTCCGAGATTTCTGGCCGTCCCCGGAGAATGGAGTTTAACAAAGAGTATTTGCTGTCGCCACGTATCGGAGTCGAAGAGGCACTCGACAACTGGCCAAAGTGCTTGTTCCGTCCTCGAATCTCGGGTTTCCCTTCTCTTATTATAGCGAGCACATCGTCCAAAAGGAATGTCCAGGAACGCAGTCGTTGACCCTTTTTGGCGTCTTACTTTTCTTCAAAAATTTTCATAAAAATCTATCAAATGAGACAGAACCAGCGAACAACCATCCTCTCGAGTTTAAAATTACATCGTGTACTAATTGGTGGTGAACCTGATATTTTTCAGTGGTAAAACAAAAGCGAGAGAGAAAGGGACGTCGTTTAATTCTGTACCGAAAAAAATATGAGATCCATTTTGTAGAATTTAATAAACGTCGAACACAAAAACGCGGATAAAAATTCATTTGGAAATCACGATTTTAATTAAAAACTTCGTAGAATTGTCTCGAAAGTCCTAAAGAAATCATGGAAATTTTTTCCGGTCCTAGTGTCCGTTTGTTATTACAAGCATCCATGGTACTTACGTAAGTGTCCATCTCGTTATTCTGTGTTGAGCGCGATATTGAAACGATCCTTCGGTTATCTGGAACAGATTAAATTTAATTAATTAGGATTTGCAGATTGAGCTGGTTTCCTGGTAAATTTTCTCTTGGAATAATACGCGGTACGTGCGAGTATATTAAAAAGTTAATCAAGCACAAATAAATGGTATTAAAACTGCCCTGGAAAATTAAATGGACATCCGAAAATGTTAAAACGAGGCTCAGAGAATACGTAATAAATGTTTGCCTCCTTTTTCCTATTAATTTTTTAGGTATTTTTCTTGTGGATTTTGCAGCCCCGAGTATACAGGGTGTTCGACTACAGGGTGGGAGAAAATTTAAGGGGTGGTTCTCCATGACAATATAAGTCGAAAATGACGAATAAAAAAATTGGGATTCCGGCTTCGTTATTTAGTTATTAACCCATAACTAGACTGCGGATCTTTATGCGAAATTCAAACTTTCTATCTGAATTGCATCAAATTGCAACAAATTGCAAAAATTTAATTTCTTTCGTAATATGTTTAATAGATTGAAAATAATCTAACAGTAGCTTTAAATTCGTCTAATGTCTGCTATTTTAAATTATACCTACTCATTTTTGTCATAAATGCATAAAATTCACAGTCTGCCCATAAGACTCAAGTCGCGACTCTGTGGCGCCACTAAAAATTGCTGTACCATTATTCAAAACATTGTTTACATTATTAAATAAGTTGGTATCCGATCAATTACTAAACATGTAAGTATTCTATAAAGTACTATATATCAATTTCATATCCATCAAATTTAAAAAATCAGAGGGAATATCTAGGTCGGAAGAAATGTTTAACTTTCGAATTAAAATAGGTCCGATTGCAAAGTGTTAACAATTAAAAATCCACCTAAAATGCGGCAACCTATAACTAAATAACGAAGTCGAAATCGCAATTTTTTTATTCTTCATTTTCGACTTATATTATCATGGAGAACCACCCCTTAAATTTTCTCCCACCTGTAGTCGAACACCCTGTATAACTGAAGGGGTAGTTTCAAAAAAAAATTTAATTCAAGGAATGTCATCTGACCAAAATCGAGCAACAAATCAACTGAATTCAGGAGCCATAGTGCGCATCGATTGCCATGAGTTCGACCACCGTGTAACTGTCGATTGAATCGCGAGGGGGTTGCACAGGTGGTGTAAAAATGGGGATGAAAGAGAGCATATAATGAATTCGTATCGAAACAGGTTGGAGTTTGGTTACTGATTGAATGGAACAAACGATCCCAGCGAGCCAATAACGCAAAAGTGATGACGAAGGGGTTGGCATTGAAGGGTTGGCCAACCCTGAAACCGCTAATATGGGGCTAATGAAATGACAAACAAGGGCGTGGCGCAGGTGGCACACGCCGTTTTTCTCCGCAGTCAATTTGCGAATTCGTGATTCCGTTACCGACTCGGCCTAATATCCCGGGAAATACACTAATTTTCAGCGGTCGAGGGGTTGCAACTCTCTCGGCAGCCATACAATGGTTCTCGCAAACAAACTTTGCCTTTCAACATAAGCAGAAACTCTAAAAAATTTAAAACAGCTCGCTCAAATTAATTTTCGTTCCAATTCTAAATTGTCGGTGACCTAACAAAACCACCCCCTTGGTATTCAAATTTTTAAAAAGTATTCGATCGTTTGCGCACGTTAATCTTTTCAAACACTATTCGTGAACATTCCTGGAATTGTCAGAAGCAAATTCTAATTAAAAATCTCCAGTAACTCTCGTCAACTCCCATGTGTCAACCACACCCCCACACACCTTTTAAATCAATAATAATCTATAAACATTCTAGCCTATTGTCGCTTGTTTTGCTCCCATTTTCGATTACAGTCCTTATATTTTTAACGATAACAAACTCTCCTGGACCGTTCCCAACCTCATCAACCCTTAGAGGGTGGAGGGATCGGCAAGAAATCGCACAAAAACACGTTTCAATATCGGCGCCCCGGTTTCTTTGTCGCAGTCTACAACCTTTGCCTCGGATTGTAATCGGAGCGTGTCGCCGTCCGTGGTTCGTTAGGGGTGAAATTTCTCAAAGGGGTGGGTTTTCACAAACGGTGCGTGAACTCGTTCCGCGGAGCCGCCGAATCGAGGACGTGCAACTCGGTACGAATCGGGGTTAGAAATTGCTCCAAGTCTGTGCCCGCTACCCTTTCTATAAGGGATGAAACCACCCCTCGGCCACTTGAATTCTGCCGTTGAATCACCGTTGTACCGGCTATTGCGGGCTTCAAGAATATTTTCTCGTTGTTTCGCGCGCTCTTTGTCCCAGGGAACGAGGGTGATTTGCCGCGGAATTAATTAATGGTTGATTTTCCCTGCGTACACTGGGTCCAAACAATGAGAAGAACTTGTTTTCACCGAGTTCAATGACCTCCGCTGTTCGTTGATGCTTTGTGCCAGCATGAAGGGTGGTTTACAGTCGAGATGATTCGGGGACGATTTCTGCAATTATTTAGCATTATTGTGTATATGCGTGCTATTTTATTAAATATTTTCTTGACGTTTTCATCATCTAATGGGCGTCATCCAAGAAATAAATTGCAATTGACCATATACTCTAAGCTTAAGAGCCACCCCCTAATTATTCGATTTCTGCAATTATTTTGCATTATTGTATATGTATATATGCGTGCTATTTTATTAAATATTTTCTTGATGTTTTCATCATCTAATGGGCGTCATCCAAGAAATAAATTGCAATTGACCATATACTCTAAGCTCAAGAGCCACCCCCTAATTATTCGATTTCTGCAATTATTTAGCATTATTGTATATGTATATATGCGTGCTATTTTATTAAATATTTTCTTGATGTTTTCATCATCTAATGGGCGTCATCCAAGAAATAAATTGCAATTGACCATATACTCTAAGCTTAAGAGCCACCCCCTTAATTATTCGATTTCTGCAATTATTTAGCATTATTGTATATGTATATATGCGTGCTATTTTATTAAATATTTTCTTGATGTTTTCATCATCTAATGGGCGTCATCCAAGAAATAAATTGCAATTGACCATACACTCTAAGCTTAAGAGCCACCCCCTAATTACTTATCCAACTACTATTAATATCCTCGAGCCCTCAGCCCCACCCACTAATTCATTATTCATAAAAACTAACCGTCATGACAAACCCCTAATCTCGAAAGTAATACCTCAATTATCAACAACACCCCCCACCCCTCCGAAACGTTTGTCTCACCCACAGCCCATCGGAGATGTAATTCCAAACTAATCATCCTCTATTAATATCCGCAAACCCTTCGCTCGGTGGTCCAATTTATCCAAGATGATAACACTATGAGCTGCCCCTAATCTCTGTGCTGCCATCCAAAAGACCAGCCCAAGGCCTGATCCCAGTTTAATAATATCTCAATCAAATGTAAGCTTACGAATAGGTTCGGATTTATACGACCCCATCAAAATTTTCTGACTATATCTAGCTGTTTTATGGAATTTGCTCGCAGCGTAGGGGTTCGGTTAGCAGGGGGTTGCAGGGGGTGTCGAACAAGTGTGCAACCTTGCATCCACGCGTGCCCATAACCCATTTCGCTTGCGGACACGCGACGAAATCCCTCAAGTGTGTCGACACCGCGGCTTCGGGAATCCGGCGCTCGGGAATCCCCGGATCAACCGAGATTTATTCGTGATTCATTGTCGTTTGCCTCGGTCCCGGATTTACAGCCGTCCTTTACTCGAGCCCTGCGGCCCTTCCGTCTGTGTGCATGCATCGTGTGTTCACAGAGATCGAAACATCCGTTTTTTTTCCACGGTGATGCTCCTTCAGGAGATGTCGGAGCAATGGACGCAGAAAATAGGATGTCTGTTGAGCTCCCCCGATGGAAAAGACGCTGGAAGAGTGTGTGTGTGTGTGTGTGTGTGTGTGTGTGTGGTATCGGCAGCTTTCCTTCGTCTTGTTGGCTGCTCTTTTGTTAACTTCTCTTGCGACGACCATGCTGAAAGCTCCGGAGCTGTTTCTCTTTTAATAGTGCCGCATTTCGCCACGGTCTGAGAATCTTCCCCTAAGGGCGCTATTTTCATCCCCTAAATGCATATATGCTTTCCAATATCCCCCAGAATATGAAGAATTTCTGAAACTGTATTTTTAATTGTTTCTACGTTCGTTGAAAATTGTGATATAATGAATGACGAAATAATATGTTTGAAATTACTGGAATGATTTTTTAATTATTTGAAAATTGTGTTTATTAGAAACACTGCTCGAAACATTTTTGCTTTTCGACGATCAATCAATAACTTTATCAAACAACGAAGACTGCGAACATGAAAAATTGCTTTTCTAATTAGCAACATTCCAAAAGAATTTCCACGTTATTTTCATGTTATCGCGAAAATTGCCGGTGATCAATTAATCACGATAAACGTGATTAATTTTCCTATCCGCTTCAGAGCCACCGAACGGCTGATCAGCAAACGTGTAATTGTCGATAATGAATCCCAACGAAATTAATTATCGTTTAATTGACGAATCTCGGCATTTTTGATAACGATTGTACATATATAGTGTTAAGTGAATAAATGTGTTCGCTGATAGTCCGAAATTCTTCGTTATCTAATTTACTTGCGACGTTACGTCGCAAAAAGAACAGCCTGGCAGACACGTTGATAATTTGTGCAAGATCCCGTGGAAGATAATTAATTCTCCAATTAGTGCAGAACTCAGCTGCCGAACTCAATCTGGGTTAAATTAAAAGCGAGGCCGGTTGAACTTACAAGAACTTGTTCTACTTTAAGTTTCGATCGTCCCGAGTCCCATGGTATTCGGACGATAATTAACCGACAAATACACGCCGACTAATTACTGTCTCCTAAACACCGGCTGGACGAATGTCTATGGTTTTTCATTTAGTCCTATTACTTTAAAAATTAACTGTAAAATAAAATTTGTCTACCTGAATTGGAACAATCTGGATAGCGAAATTATTTCTTCTCTTAATACATTTAACGAATTGAAAATAATATAACGGTATATTGAAATTCGTCCAATTTGTTTACAGTTCTAAATTACACCTACTCGTGTTTGTTATAAATGCATAAAGATCCGCTGTCTAATAACCTAACCCACTCCCATTAGTGCAAACGCTTTAAAAATTAACTGTAAAATAAAATTTGTCTACCTGTATTGGAACAATCTGAATGGTGAAATTATTTCTTCTCTTAATACATTTAACAAATTGAAAATAATATAACAGTATATTGAAATTCGTCCAATTTGTTTACAGTTCTAAATTACACCTACTCGTGTTTGTTATAAATGCATAAAGATCCGCTGTCTAATAACCTAACCCAGTCTCATTACTGCAAACGTTTTAAAAATTAACTGTAAAATAAAATTTGTCTTCCTGAATTGGAACAATCTGGATAGCGAAATTATTTCTTCTCTTAATACATTTAACAAATTGAAAATAATATAACGGTATATTGAAATTCGTCCAATTTGTTTACAGTTCTAAATTACACCTACTCGTGTTTGTTATAAATGCATAAAGATCCGCTGTCTAATAACCTAACCCACTCCCATTAGTGCAAACGCTTTAAAAATTAACTGTAAAATAAAATTTGTCTACCTGTATTGGAACAATCTGAATGGTGAAATTATTTCTTCTCTTAATACATTTAACAAATTGAAAATAATATAACGGTATATTGAAATTCGTCCAATTTGTTTACAGTTCTAAATTACACCTACTCGTGTTTGTTATAAATGCATAAAGATCCACTGTCTAATAACCTAACCCAGTCCCATTACTGCAAACGCTTTAAAAATTAACTGTAAAATAAAATTTGTCTATCTGAATTGGAACAATCTGAATGGTGAAATTATTTCTTCTCTTAATACATTTAACAAATAGAAAATAATAGAACGGTATATTGAAATTCGTCCAATTTGTTTACAGTTCTACATTACACCCACTCATGTTTGTTATAAATGCATAATGATCCGCTATCTAATAACGACTAATTTTGTATTGAAAAGGTTTTGATTTGAATTTGAATAAAACATTTTAGTGCCGGTGTGCCTTGCGGACGTAACATTTAGATTCGCAGTATTATCGATTATCTGTCGGATTCATGAATATTTAGCCTGAGGTAAATTGATAATCAAATCGGAGAAGACATATTCTATCGTCGATCGAAGGAATAGTATACCTGCGTTGTCGTCCTTTGTTTCTGTCTCCGAGGCAATTTCTGCTTTTGTCTTTCCTTTTACTAGCCGCGGATAACAAAGCGTGATTCTTTGTTTATCGTGCGTGTTATTCGCTCGGAACACGGCATTGTTTCGTACTTCCTGTAAACAATTCGATGAAAAACGAAGTTCCCATATTCATATGCCAGTTCTATTCACGAAGTTGCTCCATTCTGCTCGTAAAGTATTTGCACACGGTTTATTGTGCAAAATCCATCCCCCAAAGTGGAATAATATTGTATCAACAAGCTTTTTACAGCTGCAAACACGCGGAGAATGAAAATGGTGGACATATCGTTGTGGTTGCATTATCGATCCTTGATGGTATTAAAAAATTTTCGTACGAGCTCAATCTAGCTCCAAAAAAATTAATTAATACCTACCTTCAACCCCATTTTCCTAACTCTCAAAAATTACAAAAGCAATGTTTGGGAATGTCTATTGGAAATTTTTTTAAATCGAAATGGTGGACAGACCATTGTGGTTGCATTATCGATCCTTGATCCGAAAAAATTAATTAATACCTACCTTCAACCCCATTTTCCTAACTCTCAAAAATTACAAAAGCAATGTTTGGGAATGTTTGGAATGTCTATTGGAAATTTTGTTAAAATCGAAACGGTGGACAGACCATTGTGGTTGCATTATCGATCCTTGATGGTATTAAAAAATTTTTGTACGAGCTCAAGCTAGCTCCAATAAAATTAATTAATACCTACCTTCAACCCCACATTTTCCTAACAAAAATTACAAAAGCAATGTTTGGGAATTTTTTTAAAACGATAATAACAAATATACGGCACTGTATGAATCGGTTAATTAATAAATTGTAAATTGATGTCTACGGCACAAACAAGCTCGAAAAAAATTAATTAATACCTACCTTCAACCCCATATTTTCCTAACACTCAAAAATTACAAAAGCAATGTTTCGGAATTTTTTT